>OX030949.1:139099334-140514334 GCA_943735915.1 Pherbina coryleti | reverse complement strand
TTTTTTATCGTAATGCATGGTTGACAGAAGGACAACAACTTTATTTTTTTCGGTACATAAATGCACATGCATACATTATTGCTGAAACAAAAGATCGATGAATGCTCTGGACGATTTTTTGCGTTTGCAAACTCAGATGGGACGAACCGACTGGTTGTTCTTACCGTGCCTAGAATGGACAATCCATAGTCAAGCATCATGCTTGATGCAAGACTATACGTTGTAAAGAAATTGTCGCATGTGATATTACAACCTGTTTTTGTGAAAAGATTGACGCATAAATCTTTCACAACTCTCTCTCCCTGATTAGTTTCCCTTTGTCCAGAAGGGCCAAACCCAGTATATATTTGCCCCTTTATTGGGTACGACGTAGCGCTGTCACAAACCCACCACACTTTGATTCCATACTTTGCAGGCTTCGAAAGAATATACTGCGTGAATCGAGTACCTCCACGACAACCAAACAACTGCTCATCCACTGTAAGATTTACTTCAGGTACGTAATATTTTTGAAGGTTGCTATTCAACATTGTAAAAGTGTCAGTTATAGCAGTGGCCTTATCTGAGAGGAAATCGAAGAAATCGATTTATAGTGTAAAATCGATGCCGGCTCATTGCGGCCCGGTAAATAGCATGCCCATCTGATTTCCACAGATCATGTGTGTTTTCTTAATTAGAGCGACTAACACCGGCAAACAAAACAATTCCTAAATAAGCATCAACCTCAGCTTGGGTCAATGGCTGCCATACGCGCGATTCTTTACAATACGATACAATTAGAAGGAAGATAATGGGTAAAGAACATAGAAAACAAAATAAAATTTAAAAACTTGCATTTGTTTTTCCATATAAAACGTAAGTGGGTATGTACGTTGTTTTTTTCTGTCAGTACCCTACGGATATGGCAGAGTCAATTGCTCTTAAGTGACTGATTCCGTGACAGCACAAATGTAACCTATCACAGGACAGGTCTGATATAACTAGTCACGGAACAGGTTCTTTGTGCCTGATACGGGACAGATTTTATTTTATTCAGCACGGGACCAATTTAATATGATGCAAGTGTAGACAGATCGATTTAAATTCAAAGCTGTATTTGTATCGTGTGGAAATTCAATGTTGGAAAGAAAAAAAAAATTAGCATCTGTCATAGAATAATTATTTAGTAAAGTGAGGGCAATATCCAAAGATTGTTTAGCGAATAAACGATATTGCTCAATGAACTAGTCGATACTTAGGATAGGTCACAAATTTGTTCTTCGAGGCCGATCACGGGACAGGTCCAAGGTGACGCAGGAGGTGGCAATTGACCCCTGTCAATGACAACGCCATGTAAAAGTGACCGGTCGGTTTCATATGTTGGTGGCAGAATTGGGACTGATCCCTCTCCCTTGGGGACCTATCACGTGATACGTTCAGAACCGGTTCTTTTCTCCGTAGGGTAACATAAAGGTTAAAAATGTGTATGTATATTCTCAAAACTATAAAGAACACATTAAACAAAAAAAAATATCATACCTTAAATGTAGTGGTGTCCATACCCGCAAATGATATATTAAGTGCAGAATAGGGCTGTAAGGCTAGATTCCCTCCTTAATGAATGAAATATTATTTTTTTTGCAATAAACCAGTAAAATTAAATTTAAATAAAAATAAAAGCATTTATGCATTTATATGCCAATCAATAAAGTTTGTATATATTTTTTATTCAACAGCGTTCACCCTGTTCGGTCTTTGGGACATGTTCCACAAAACTGCTATGCATCAATGGGTCTTACAAACGTTAATTACAACTGTTATTTTACAAGGATCTGCACCGGCGCAACATTGACACTAACAAGGTTTTTTCCAATTTTACTATAAATACGGTTACGTTAGGTGATTGCAACAACTTTTTACGTGCTACACTACGCAATCACTACGTTAAAACGTAGATTGGGCTGTATACTACTAACCACTTTGTGGTCACCACTTTCCACTCTTTTCATACGCAGCCTGATAGTATGCAATGATATTAGACGACATTCTTTGAATGGCAAAACAAAGCACCTCAAACTGTTAAAGCTAGTTCGCTAGTTCGTGGTGATATCTGCATGAAATGTCAAAGCTGTCTAAATTAAAATGCAAGAACTAAGTGTGTGGAAAGAAATTATGAAATAATAATCGCAATAAAGAACACAAGCATTAAATAAATGTTTATTGATAAAATATTTAAAAACTAACATTCTCAGTCGAGTTTGCCCAGAAGTATGCTATGACATTTGGTGATATTCTTTGGCTAATGCAGTGTATCGCAAACGTTCACAATAAACTATGCTTTGCTACAGTCTCAAACGAATCAACAGTGGGACGAATTAAAATCTGTTAAATGACTTTGTATGTATTTGGATAGTATTTAGGACATTTAAGATAAACTTACATTTTAAAGATTTTAAATTCATATTTGTATTTCTAATTGCTTATTAATTTTGATTGATTTGAATTAATTTTGCTCGCTCATTAAAGAGTAAAAAGCACGAGTATGTATCCAAAATTGCAATTTCTCAATCAATTGCAATTTCTCAATTTCCATAATCGAAGAGAGACGAAATAAAAACATAATATGTATATTAATATTTTTTCTTTATATATTTGTATATTTTTGAATAATGATATTCGTGGTATTCATAATATTCGTAAAAAAAAATTGAAATAATTAACTGAGACCCTAGATTTATATTTGAAAGGTCATACTTTTGGCATCATTTTGTATCACGAAAAATCACACCAACGATATGCAAGACACGAGAAGCCATAGACTTTTGTTTGGAATAACGTATGGCTTCTCGTGTCTTGCTTATCGTTGGTGTGTTTTTTGTGTTACAAAATGATGCCATAAGTATAACTTATCAAATATGCAAGTAGGGTCTCAGTTAATTATTTATATTTTTTTTACGACTATCATGAATACCATTAAATCTTCGAATGAGCTTAAATGTTCACGTATCTAGAAAATACTCCGTTTAACTCGGCACAAGCACAAAATTATCATTTATATTTTTTCTCAAAAATTTACAACTAATTCTATTCTAAATTTTGTTAATTTAATTTCATTAGTCATTTAAAATTTAAGTGAATACTTGAACTTTAGAGGTAAGATTCACATTTTTATTTGTTTAAATTTATTTGTAAAATTCCTGTTTATTCTCATATATTTAGATTTTGTTTTTGAAATTTTAAGCATAATTTTTTGATAATCGTATTTATGCGATTTTGATCGCACTCATCACTGGCGTGATACAATTTTAACTCTATTTCTACAAAACCAAGTTTTTAAAGATGTGATCGTGATGGCCTGAGAACCGTTCTATCAATTTGCATTAAATTTAAAAATGCACTTGGACACATTGCTGAAAGCTCATTCTTACAGCCCGTTAGAGCCTCCGGGAGTTTTACGAAAAAAGCGATACTTTTAAAATTTTTTTTAAGATTTTTTAAATTTTAGATCAACATTTTTTTAACATTATTAAATTATAAGTAACTATTCAAGATTTATATGTGAAATTTTTGTCCGAAAATATTCATCGATAGGATAAAATACTGCAAAGCCGCGAAATACCTTAAATTTGCGGTGAGCAAGATATCTGTAGACTGGTTCATCTGAAACAAATTTTTTTTTGGTTTATTAAAGAATTAGTTATTCTACGCCCGCCATTTTGTCAAAAATTAATATTTTTCAAAAATTAACATCAAATCAAAATAAAATCCCTTGTCCGAATCCCTCTCCTAGTTTGGAAAGATGTATTTTAGGTGTGCCTAAATCTTTGTCCTAATCCATATCTTAGTTCTTGTCATATTCCTTTTCCGATTTCATAGTCCGATTTCTTTGTTTTATTTTGTTCTTTGTGGCCACTGTTGGTTGCCAGGAATAAACTTTTGAAATCATACCTTTATTTCAGCTTTTCGGAACTTTTTGTTGTTGTTGTTGTCATTGTTGTTGATGTTGCTGTTGCTGTTGCTGTTGCTGTTGCTGTTACTGTTGCTGTTGGTTTTGCTTCTCCATTGGTTGTGCTTTTCTTTGGTGCATTAACTTTGCCTTAGCTGCATGCAATTAATCCAGCAAAAGTAATGCATATACGAGGGGTCTCATGACGCCGTCAAATATTTTTTTTTTCATTTTTATCATGTGGCCGAAGACCTCACCTTAATTTTCGTTACGCCAGTAGTCACAGAGTTAAAATTCCATGCAACGTTTTTTCATTGTTGTAGCATTTTTACTGCATTATGTGGTTGCCACCATAATATCATTACGATTAGAATTTTTTAATAAAATAACATGTTTATGCTTTCGTAAAACAAAATTTACCGTAGCACGTCTGCTGAGTTAGTAATAATTCCATGCAACGATATTACATTTATGTTACATAAGCGGCTATCTTCACGACCTGACGACGTCAGAATTTTTTTTTTATTTTTGTCGTGAGGCCGAGTATAAATCCTTCATTTTCCTTTCCAAACATTTATCGTAGCTTATATACTCAGTGAGTAAAATTTAATGCAACGCCGCACAGTGCACTTTTTTCGCACTTTTTTTGATATTAAATCTATAACTTTTGCACCACTTGAGATTCTTCATCCCGGTTTTTTGACGTAGAATACGTCATTCTCGGAGGTAAGTAGGGTGGTTGATAGTGATCAGGTGTCGGTATTTATAAAACTTTTTGAGCCTTTGGTGGGCCTAAAGTACTGATCGTACAATGTTGATGTTAGCACTTGTTGGTCTGCTTGATCCTCAATGCGACAAAAATTCATGTTAGCCCTCTCTAACTTATATAAATTTTACACAATTACAAGAAATGTAAAGCCAACATTTGATGTTTTTGTTTGCTTAAACTTGCTACCTATTTATCGACAGTTTCCGGTTTTATCGACAAAACCATAAAATTTGTATGGGAGCCCCCCTAAGGAGTGGTCGGAGGGAATAGGTGTTAAAGGCAAAAATATTCCTTTTGCAAAAGTAATGGGGGTCTGTCATACATATTAACCCTCTCCGGCACTCTTTTAAAGGTCATATACTCAGGTGTATGGAATAAATAAACAAAAACCATGAAATTTGTATGGGAGCCCCCCTAAGGAGTGGTCGGAGGGAATAGGTGTTAAAGGCAAAAATGTTCCTTTTGCATAAGTAATGGGGGTCAGTGATACATATTAACCCTTTCCGACACAAACACAATAAAATTTGTATGGGAGCCCCCCTAAGGAGTGGTCGGAAGGAATAGGTGTCAAAGGCAAAAATGTTCCTTTTGCAAAAATAATGGGGGTCAGTAATACATATTAACCCTCTCCGGCACTCTTTTAAAGGTCATATGCTCAGGTGTATGGAATAAATAAACAAAAACCATAAAATTTGTATGGGAGCCCCCCTAAGGAGTGGTCGGAGGGAATAGGTGTTAAAGGCAAAAATGGTCCTTTTGCAAAAATAATGGGGGTCGGTGATACATATTAACCCTTTCCGGCGCAAAAACCATAAAATTTGTATGGGAGCCTCCCTAAGGAGTGGTCGGAGGGAAAAGGTGTCGAACGCGAAAATGTTCCTTTTACAAAACTAATGGGGGTCGGTCATACATATTAACCCTCTCCGGCACTCTCTTAAAGGTCATATGCTCAGGTGTATGGAATAAATATTTTGCTATATTTTTTAAAAAAGATGTCATCTAAAGCGAATTGAATAATTCTACGTCTTGTGTTACGACATAGTCGAAACTACTGTATCTTTTTTTATTTTTTAGAAAATTGATTGCGCTATATAGTAATCATAAAAAAATTTCCAAAAATTTTTCGGTTTTTTAACAAGCTGTTGCAAAACATGATTTTTGTTTTATTTTGTTTTTTATATGATTTTAAAGGTATTTTTTTTAAACTAAAATTCAGTTAATAACGCTTAATTTATTTTTCTTGTTATATTTACACAATTTTATGAAAAATAAGAGACAATTCTTTAATTATGCTTAATAAAAAAATCAGTGTTGCATGAAAACATACCTTACTAAAAGTATAATTTTTAATACGTTTTGAAATTCATATGTAAAGAAATTTTTACCGGGTTTTTCATTGTTTTATTAAAAGATCTCTGATCATCGAAATTATCTTCAGAAAAACTTTTATTTTGTACATTTTTGTGTCGCAGTGATGTTTTTAATGGGTCCGACGATATCATTAGCATTGTAATTAAGTCAGTATTTTGGTTCTCTCTACTATTTTTTCTTGTGTGACTTAGTCTAAAATTCTTGTAGTCCTTATTTTTGGCTTCTTGTGCCTCTTCCGATAGCTCGTCAATTGGGAAAAAATTATATTTTATTATATCTTTTCCATGGCACAAAATTTTATGATGAGTTGGAGATATGTCCTTCTAACTTCCATATAAATTTTTGTGCAAGTTCTGTGTTTCTGATGCGAATTTTTCAAACTTTTCTGCGTCAATGTGTTGACGAGAATTGATGGCAATCAAAATTTTTTCAAGATTTCTTAAAAGCTCCACATTGATTTTTGTTATTGATGCTGTCACTGCAACATCTTCAAAAAAACGCCTCGTAGTGTTGCCATCGTTACTATTTCCAAAGCCTTGCCTTAGGAAATCAATGCGTAGCCCGGTTTCTTCTCGAAACTCATCTTGAACTCCTTTCTTCTCTTCAGCTATAAAGTTATTTCTAGTTTCTTGTTTTTCTTTTGCACTTGGGCTTTCCAATTGTTTGTTATTTTGCCTGAACTCTTGAAATTTTAATTCATACGCTATCTTTAAGAAATGTTCCATAACACGGATTCTTGCATGAAATAATTAATAAAAAG
This sequence comes from Pherbina coryleti, assembly GCA_943735915.1. Taxonomy (NCBI): domain Eukaryota; kingdom Metazoa; phylum Arthropoda; class Insecta; order Diptera; family Sciomyzidae; genus Pherbina; species Pherbina coryleti. The sequence continues at coordinate 140,507,509 of OX030949.1, read as the reverse complement.
TGGTAGTTGGCCTACCCTACACCATATTTTAAAATTGATTGAAAATTGAATGGACTACGTCAATTTCTGGTTTTTATCAATATCACGATAATTTTAGTATTTTAGAATTGATAAAAAACATACCAAGTTTTGTCACTCTAGCTCAATTGTAAGCTTAGTTTTTGAGTTTTCTCTATTGTGGGTAGTATGGGAGGTGGGCGTATTTATGGGCGTGTCGCGTCCATTTTCGATTCTCATCTTTCTAATTGGTAAAACATATACTCGTATCAAATTTTGTCTGTCTAGTTCAATCATTAGACCATATTTTGAGTTTTTCTATACTGGGTGGTATGGGAGGTGGACGTAATTGTAGGCGTATCCAGAACTTTTTTTATTGTCAGATTCCTGGGTTCATAGGAATATGTGTGAAAAATTTCATTCAATTATCTCAGCTCGTTCTCCTTATTCTTAAAGTCAAACAGATTTTTGATAAAGCCTTCATATGTCCGGAATTATCTAAAAATTCAATGGGTTTTTTTACAAAATTTAACACTTTGTTCTACATCGCAAACTTCCGGGAAAAAAAACCTATTTGACATAAAAGCCAATACATCAGCGCATACTGTGATGCATGTCATTCTGGATTCCTATGGATTCTTTTAATTAAAAGTTTACCGAAAGTTGAAAAATAGTTTAAAAAAATGGTTTTAGGTTATAGTTTATTGTAAACTACTTAAAACAAATACAATATTATCGATACTTAAAAACAATAGATATTAAACACAAAAATTTTATAAGAAAAACCGCATTCAAAAATCTCAAATGGTTTCTTCACAACGTTGTTCTAAAATTGAAAAAAATATCAAAATTTTCAATTCTTGAAAAAGTTAAAAAAAACTTCCAAAGTTGAAGCATATATCTTTTCAGGTGTTGAAGAAAGCTAAAAACAAAAATTAGATTAATAAAATATGAATATTTCTAAGTAATAAAATAGTAAAAATTTTAGAATTACGATCAAAAATTTTTTCGATTTTACTAATTTAATATCAAATTTCATGCTCAAAAAGTGCACTGTGCGCCGTTGCATGAATGTTGCATTATCGATCTTTGAGCGGCTCTTTCTGCGTTACTATGACGTCAGCAATTTTTGTTGGATTTTGTTGTCAGGGCTGAGAGTAGGCCTTTATTGGCTTATCGTATTTTTAATCCTATTACTAACACTTAGCGAGTATTCCATATTAAAAATTTTTAGTCGCGTTGCTTAAGCAGTTCCCACCGCGTCCCGATGACTCAGCGAGTAACAACTGAATGCAAAGCTGACGAATTTGGAAAAAAATGTCCTTTTTACTTTATTGGAAACCGTCCGGTACAACGTCAAAAAAACTTCGTCACGTCAAAATAATAATAAGAAGAAGATTTGGAAAAAAAGTTTGAGGTGATAAAGGAGAATTCGTTCAAGGAGCTGACGGCGATTCCAAAACCAGCCCTTGAAAAGTGTTTTCAAGATGTTAGAAAGTTCACTGTTTATTGGAATATGAGTATTGCTTGCCACCAAACTAGGTTTCAGACAAGGTGATTCCTTATCGTGCGACTTTTTCAATCTAATGATGGAGAAGATCATCTGAGCTGCAGTGGCACGATATTCTACAAAAGTATTATGCTGTTGGCGTATGCTGATGATATCGATATAATTGGCCATAATACGCTCGAAGTCAGTGCAGCATTCTCCAGAATAGAGAAAGAATCGAGTCGAACTCTTGCAGTTCGGGGGTCTTGCAGTGAACGCAAGACCAAACACCTAGTGTCAACAAATAAACAGTCCCAGCCTCTTGGAAACCACGTCTCTGTTGACAACATCTCCTTAGAGATAGTAAAGGCTTCATCTACCTGGGATCCAGTATTAACTCTTTCAACGATGTCAGTAATGAAATAAAACGAAGGATAACTCTTGCCAACAGGTGTTACATTGGGCTGAGTAGGTAATTGAGAAGCAGAATCCTCTCTATACGAACAAAACACACGCTCTATAAGTCACTAATCATGCCCGCCCTATTATATGCAGCACAAACCTGGACGTTAAGCAGTTCTGATGAAAAGACTTTGGGAGCCTTCGAGAGAAAGATCCTTCGTAAGATCTTCAGTCCAATATGCGTCAATAGCCAGTACCGAATTCGATGGAACTACGAGCTGTATGAGCTGTACGCTGAGCTGAGCTGAGCGCGTTAAAATCGAGCGGCTCCGCTGGCTAGGTCATGTTGAGGGAATGGAAAACGACGCTCCAGGGAAAAAAAGCTCAAGCCTGTGTTAGATAACACGGGCGCATAGGTCAGACGTAGAATACGTTAGTCATTAACAACCTTATTCAATAGATTTCCTTAAACAACCTTTCAAAGCTTGTTTAGTTACGCACTGTTTAAGGCTTTACGCAGCTTCTATGCAACCTTGCTAGCATTGTTATTCATAAACATTTTTTCATTCGCTGCTTATGTTTGTAAGGTTTGTGTCTGAACTATAGAAAATCTCTACAAAAATTAAGAATTACTATGGATTTGCAATGGCCGCCGCATAAAAAAATGCTGCAAAGGGCGCATATGAAGCATGTCTTTGATATTAAACGAAAAGACAAACAAAAATCATGGTTGTATTTACGCAGCATTTAAACGCCAATTTCGGCGTTTAAGTTACGCAGCTCTTAAACAACTGCGAAAAATGTTTATGAATAACATTTTCTTGTTTAAAGCCCGTTTAAAGTTACGCTGCCTCTAAAATGTGTTTATGAATAAGGCTGTAAGACATTGAGGATGTCTTAAAGACGTGGCCAACTGCTTCGCTTATTCTCTGCTTCGCTTATCAATGTTGTGTATGTACACATCGTTCGCTCTTTTTGCATTTTCAGTTTGCATTTGCCCATATGAACACACAGATAATCGTACTGCTCTTACACATGATGTTATAATACATAAAATACAAAGCATATGTATGAAAATTAATACAAAATTTGAAGGAGTTAAATTTTGATTTACTTATAGAATCAAAAAAATTATATGTAGCAATATGATTATTTAAATACAAATCAAAAGAAGACATATTAAATATGTTACGACCATAGTTGAAGTTTCTTCAATGCATGCATAAAGTATTAAAAACTTATAATGAAAGTGACAAACATTTTCTCAAAACTTTGTGCTCCAGATCAACACCCCCGTATAACGTATTCTACGTTAAAAATATTTGATTCGGTGCCTGGTGGTGGCGAACGCAGAAGAGGACGCCCACATCTTCGTTGGAAGGATCAGGTAATGGATGACCTGACCACGCTTGGTGTTTCCAACTGACGCCAGCAAGCGCAAAACAGAAATGGCTGGCGCAATTTCTTACACGAGGTCAAAACCGACCAACGGTTGTAAACGTCAGACGAGTAAGTAAGTAAATAAGTATTACTTGCAATGGAGATCACTTTGAAGAAAATTAAATTAATATCGACGAATAATTGAGCCGTTTTAGTTTAATTGAAGATTTCCGGGTATTTTTTGAGCAGAAGATATATGATGGCTGCTTTATAAGTCTTGTGCCTCGGCAATCTAATCATTGTCAGATGAATTTTGATAGTTTCATTCGAAAATTTCGAGCATAACCCAACTCACAACGTTTTGGTGTAAGTGCGTTTATTGTGTTATATACAGTAGTTTGAAAATTGTATTTATGCAAAGAAATGGATAAGCACGTGAACATTTTCGTGTGATGATTTTTTACGATTTCTGAGGGGGATTATTGACAGGAAAAGAATGCAGCGATTAACTTAATTTGACTTTTGAGATAAAGTACCACACCTAGAGACTATAAAACGCGAATTCAATGAGCCTATTCGAGCGTTTTCGTGTTATCTCTAAGACGAATATAGTAAAGGTCGTCCAAGAAGTGCTGTTGTGGCTGGAAACATCGATGCTGCGCGCGAAAACATCGGGATGCTTGTTATCGGGATGCTTATGTAGAAAATCTCTTCGACGGGAGACACACAAAAAAAAATTAAACACCAATTACCACCAGGTGTTTTAATTCTATTAGAAGAATAGTTTTTTAATATAAATAGGTATTAAAAATAAACAAAAAAAACTTATGTTTTCATAATTTTGTTATTGTGTGGACCTCAGATTCATTATAAAGAACATTAAAAAAGTTATAAAATCTAAGATTTTAGAAAATTTAGCTAAAAAATTAGTTCATGACCTTCAATTTGAATTTCGAAGTTATTACAAAAGTAAGCATAAATTTTTTAGCCGCCATTTTGAATTTCGAATTTTTGACTTCAGATTTATGATCAGCGACCCCGAAAACTTTGTGGGCACCAAAATTGTACTGCAGAATATAGTTATTATAAAAATTAGCATGTTCATGGCCGCCACTTTTAAGCTGCCATTTTGAATTTCGAATTTTTGACTTCAGATTCGTGATCAGCGACCCCAAAAAACTAGAAATCATCATTTTCATGGAGATTAGACAACGCCTTAGAGTTTTGGCCGTCTTTTTTCGATTTGGAACCATTGTGCATCGTTGCCATTTTTTTAGAAAAATCAGTCATGTCGCAACTGTACCTCTTGAGTAACAGAGAAATGTTGCTGAAGGGTACACAGCCAGTTGTTTGCCGGAAGTCTTCCGAGAATAGTGGAAAACCAACCATCGAAGGAAGATGATACTCCAAATCGACAAAGCGTAGTTCCCACACAAAAGCTCAAACAAAGGAGTTTTTGAGCACTCAAAACATGGAATTGATGGGTAATTCTCTTTATAAAGCTGATTTGGTACCCAAAGACTTCTACTTGTTTCCTCACATTACGAAAAATATGCGTGGCGAGCGTTTTTCTACGCCTGAACAGGCCGGTGAAGCCTTCAAAAGCTAGTTTCGGAGATACCTCAGAGATACTTCAGAGTGGTAAAACTATTTCGAAAATTGGTTCAAAGGAATGCAAAAGTGTATTGATCAAATTGAAGAATTCTTTGAAAAACAATAGAAGCATTTTCACCGATCAACCATTGCTTTTCCATTGTTAGGCGCAATACTTAAAAAGCAAGCCTCGTATACTGCTGCACAGTTGAATTTTGCGGTCAGTTTGGTTGCTCCAATTAAATGTTTTTATTTTTATTAAAAAAAGTGCCGTCCTCCCAGTTAATTTTCGCAATGAACTCAATATAGAGAGGAAAAAAAATCATTCCTCTTTTGCAACAAATCATCGAAAAAACAACCCACCGTTGCATGTGGCCAATATTTACCACAAATTTATAAAGATAAACACACACACAATCATACATATACACACACATACAAGCAAAGCACTAATAATTGGAAGGCGTGACTGCGATAAAAGACTTGCCAAACTGGTTTAATCGGCACCAACACCAACACTAGCGCGCTCAATTTGGCAACACCTCCAACGAATGCCGCCAACCCAACGAACGAAGTTGGCCGAAAGGAAGTTTTTGTTGTTTGCTCTTCTTTTGGTGCGATATTTTCTTTTTTTTTTTTGCGAGCTGGTGGTGTTGTTGCTTTTGCTCTTTGCCATGTCTTAGCATCAGCAGCTTGGAGTATTTAAAACGATGCAGTGTGGTTAAAGTCAATTTGTGGTTGCGTCGCTTTTATTGTTCAACACGTTACAAGAACATAACATAACGTTGTTTTTTTTTATTTATTTTAAAAAATTTTAAAAATTATAATTTAAAAAATTGTAGACTTTAAGAACCAAAATAAGGGGTCTGTCTTAATTTTGGACAGTGAAAAACGAATTTTCATTTACTACATATATTTCGGGAATAAATGCTAAGACAAAATGTTTTCATTTTTGTTTTTCGAAATATAGGGGCTTTCAGCAAAAGGTATCATTTTAAATTAAAAAGATACAGTAGTTTCGACTATGTCGTAACACAAGACGTAGAATTAGTCAATTCGCTTTTGATGACATCTTTTTTAAAAACTATTTAGCAAAATATTTATTCCATACACCTGAGCATATGACATTTAAAAGAGTGCCGGAGAGGGTTAATATGTATGACCGACCCCCATTACTTTTGCAAAAGGAACATTTTTGCGTTTGACACCTATTCCCTCCGATCACTCCTTAGGGGGGCTTCCTTACAAATATTATGGTTTTTGTATATTTATTCCATACACCTGAGCATATGACCTTTAAGAGAGTGCCGGAAAGGGTTCATAGGTAGGACTGACCCCCGTTATTTTTGCAAAAGGAACATTTTTGCCTTGGACACCTATTCTCTCCGACCACTCCTTAGGGGGGCTCCCATACAAATTTTATGGTTTTTGTGCCGGAAAGGGTTAATATGTATCACTGACCCCCATTACTTTTGCAAAAGGAGCATTTTTTCCTTTGACACCTATTGCCTCCGACCACTCATTAGGGGGCCCCCATACAAATTTTATGGGTTTTGTTTATTTATTCCATACACCTGAGCATATGACCTTTCAAAGAGTGCCGGAAAGGGTTAATATGTATCACCGACCCCCATTATTTTTCCAAAAGGAACATTTTTGCCTTTGACACCTATTCCCTCCGACCACTCCTTAGGGGGGCTCCCATACAAATTTTATTGTGTTTGTGCCGGAAAGGGTTAAGATGTATCACTGACCCCCATTACTTTTGCAAAAGGAGCATTTTTTCCTTTGACACCTATTGCCTCCGACCACTCATTAGGGGGCCCCCATACAAATTTTATGGGTTTTGTTTATTTATTCCATACACCTGAGCATATGACCTTTCAAAGAGTGCCGGAAAGGGTTAATATGTATCACCGACCCCCATTATTTTTCCAAAAGGAACATTTTTGCCTTTGACACCTATTCCCTCCGACCACTCCTTAGGGGGGCTCCCATACAAATTTTATTGTGTTTGTGCCGGAAAGGGTTAAGATGTATCACCGACCCCCATTACTTTTGCAAAAGGAACATTTTTGCCTTTAACACCTATTTCCTCCGACCACTCTTGAGGGGGGCTCCCATACAAATTTTATGGTTTTTGTTTATTTATTCCATACACCTGAGCATATGACCTTTAAGAGAGTGCCGGAGAGGGTTAATATGTATGACTGACCCCCATTACTTTTGCAAAAGGAACATTTTTGCCTTTGACACCTATTCCCTCAGACCACTCCTTAGGGGGGCTCCCATACAAATTTTATGGTTTTGTCGATAAAACCGGAAACTGTCGATAAATAGGTAGCAAGTTTAAGCAAACAAAAACATCAAATGTTGGCTTTATATTTCATGTAATTGTGTAAAATTTATATAAGTTAGAGAGTTCTAACATGAATTTTTGTAGCATTGAGGATCAAGCAGACCAACAAGTGCTAACATCAACATTGTACGATCAGTACTTTAGGCCCACCAAAGGCTCAAAAAGTAATGTAAATACCGACACCTGATCACTATCAACCACCCTACTTACCTCCGAGAATGACGTATTCTACGTAAAAAAAAAACCGCAATATTTTAGTGAAATGAGGTAATAATATTGCTTTACTCCAAAGTACATACTCTGAGTTTAGTAATAAAACAAATATCTGCCAAATGTCCTTCGCGGCCATTCTTGCATATGGTCATTCTTTTGATGAAATTTTTCATCACATATTCGCATAATTGTGGCTGTATCTTGCAAATAACAGCTCTAATATTGTCTTTGAGTTCTTGAACATTTGCTGGAGCATTTGCGTAGACTTTATCTTCAACGTAGCCTCAAAGAAAAAAGTCGAATGACGTTTAGTGGCACGATCTTGGCGGTCAATCAACGTCTCCATTTCGAGAAATCACACGTCCAGGAAATTTTTCACTCAATAGAGCCATTGTTTCACCAGCCGTATGGCATGTGGAGCCGTCCTGATGAAAATAAACTGCATCCATATCCATAGCATCAATTTCAGGCCAAAAAAGTCAGTCAACATCGTTTGGTAAAGCAATCCATTCATTGAAACGGTCGCACCAGCAATATTTTTGGAAAATATGGCCCAATGCAAAACCTCCACTCGAAAAACCGCACCAAACAGTCACTCGTTGCGTATGGAGAAGTTGTTTGACTATTTCTGTTGGGTTTTTGGAGCCCCAGATGTTTAGCTTATTCACGTTCCCAGACAGATGAAAATGAGCACCATCACTCAGAATAATTTTGCTTGAGAAATCATGATCTTGTTCATGCATTTCCAGCACCCAATCAGCGAATGAACGGCGTTCTCCATTGTCTTAAGGCTTCAATTCTTGTATCAACTGCAACTTATATGCATGTAGGCCAAAATCTTTATGCAAATTACGCTGCAAAGTGGCTGTGGATATTCCCAATTCCTGTGATAGTCTTAAAATAGAAAAATCTCGGTCTTCATCAAAAATATCCCATTCCTCTTGAGACACCTCCAAAACTTAGTTTTTGAAAGCATTAACAGCTTCTTCTTGAGTCGGAAATAGTTGTCCACGCAATTTTTCCTTTATGTGCGGGAACAAAAAGAAGTCATTGGGTGCCAAATTAGGACTTTGCAACGGATGACCCATTAATTTGATGTTTTGTGTGCTCAAAAGCACCTTTGTTTGAGCTGATGTGTGAAAGCTCTCATTGTCTTGATGATAATTCTTTTGTAGTTCTTGGGTTTTTTAATTTTAACGGAACATTTCTGGGAAATAAATGGTTGTGTATTATTTCGAATTAATCGTTTTACTTGTCTTAAGTGGTACCGTGGCCACATATTAGTGGCAATAACTAGATTTTTGAAAGAAATAGGCGACCATTTTCTTCGCAGTGATTCGAGCTCGAACAGCTTTTGTTGGATTTGATTCATCTTGAAAGACCCATACAGTCGACTGCTGTTTACTTTTAGGCTTATTCGCACACGCAAAGAAATTTTTCGTTTACCACAACTGAAAAATTCACCTACTATACTTCGTTTGCGAGCTGTATTTGCCACAAACGAATATTCAGTTGTTACAACTTAAAAATATATCTTATATATATATACTGCAAGCTATTTCGGTCATTATTATTTATTATATTAATAATCTTTCTCATTATGTCCGCCCGTCTTCTTATGGATTGCACCTCTGTTGCTATCTCCGTCCGCGTATTAAGCAAACTACCAATTTCCTTATATAGTAACAATTTGTCCAAAAAGTAACTCTAAACTATAAGCGTTATGTTTATAAACGAAGGGAAAAATAAACAAAATTTTCAGTTGGGAAAAACGAAGTTTTCAATTGCTGCAATTTAAAAATCACTCGCGTTTATGACAAACGAAATTCATTTCCTGCAACTATATGACGCGTTTCTCGCAAATGAACTGTTATTATGACAACTGTTGAAACGTTTGCAAATAACGATTTCAAGCAAGACAAACGAAGTTCGTTTGCGGCAAACTGGCGATAAACGTTTTTTTTCTTTGCGTGCATAAATCTATCATTCCTCACCAGTCACAATTCCAGTCGCATTTCCGCGAGTGTCTCTTTGCAGCAATCGACATGAGCCTTTTTTTGAGCAATTGTCAAATAATGTGGAATCCAACGTGAACAAATCTTTTTCACAACTATGTATCCATGTAAAATGGTATGTATGCTGGTGGAAGGAATGCTCAGGGATGCCTCAATCTCAGGGTATGTCATATGATGATCAAGCATTATCAGTGTTTCGCAGACAACATCAATGTTTTGTGGCACAACAACAGATTTTTGTCGCTATGCACGAAATTCGTCAGTGAGCGAAGTACGGCCCCGCTTAAACTCCGTGTTCCGATATACAGAGGTTTTTGATGGCGCTTCATCACCAAAAAGTTGAACAAAATTGATTTATGCATTCTTTTCTTGTTACTCCACGGCGAAAATTATCACCAGAAAATGTTCAGGTGTTAATTCCATTTTTTTGCTCAAATTTTATTTTTAAAAGCACTGTAAACATCACAATTAGCTCACATACGAGTACACCAAAATGTTGTGAGTACGTATTAGCTCAAAAATGTCAAACTTTCCAATGGAAATGACAGTTTGACTGTCAATGGAAATTTAGGTAGTGGCCTTATTTACAATAGTAGACGTATTTGAACTTTTTTATTAATTTTTCCCAAACTAAGTTTATAATAGTTCTTATACTTACTGTTATCAGTGAAAATTTGTCTTAAACTTATTTCAGAACTGATTTAACAGAATTAGAATTGGTCATTACTCTGACTGTAATTAAACAAAATAAATAAATAACTGGTCATTTTAGCCTTTGAAAGGAGTTTGACCTAGCTTCTTATGATCAATTGTGTTGTGCGTGTTATTAAGTTTGTACACAATTGACCGAGAACCGGACCTACAGGTTTAACGACGACTCCGAATGGCGATGAACGGAATGTTCTTGTTCTCAAGAAGCTTTACATGGTATTTTGATTACTCTCTGAGGTTTGCCATTGTCTGCAGAGAGGTGGCGGCCGTACAGAAAAAACATTTTAATTCAAATAATTTTCTGTAGCTGGTGGGATTCGAACCCGGGTCTCCAGGTTCGTTGACATAGACGCCACGCATTTTAACCAACAACACCACTGTAATTACTTGACTTACTTACTTACTTATCTGGCGCTTACAACCGTTGGTCGGTTTTGACCTCGTATAAGAAATTGCGCCAGCCATTTCGTTTTGCGCTTGCTGGCGCCAGTTGGAAACACCAACCGTAGTCAGATTGTCCAACACTGGTTCTTTCCAACGAAAATGTGGGCGTACTCTTCTGTGTTGACCACTACCGGGCACTGAATCAAATAGTTGTTACCCTAGAGTGTTGTTTTCCATCCGCTCAATGTGGCCTAGCCAGCGGAGCCGCTCGGTTTTAACGCACTGAACTATGTCGATGTCAGCGTACAGCTCATACAGCTCGTGGTTCCATCGAATTCAGTACTCGCTATTAGGACCGAAGATTGGACGCAGATTGGACCGAAGATCTTACGAAGGATATTTCTCTCGAAGGCTGACAAAGTATTTTCATCAGAGCTGCTCAACGTCGAGGTTTGTGCTGCATATAATAGGACGGGCATGATTAGTGACTTATAGATCGTAAGTTTTGTACGTCGAGAGATGGCTCTGCTTCTCAATTACCTACTCTGCAGAAAGTAACACCTGTTGACAAGAGTTATCCTTAGTTTTATCACAATACTGACATCATTGGAGGAGTTTACGCTAGATCCCAGTCAGACGAAGTACTTAATAACCTCTAAGGAGGTATTGTCAATAGCGACGTGGTTTCTAAGACGCTGGGACTGTTCATTTGTTGACACTTGGTATTTATATTTAGCTCCGTTCACTGTAAGACCCATTCGACTCGATTCTTTCGCTAATCTGAAGAGAACACTGCCCTGACTTCGCACGTGTTATGGCCAATGACATTGATATCATCAAAATACGCCAGCAGCATATTACTTTTGTACAGTATCGCCACGTCTCAAAGCTCGGATGATCTTCTCCATCAATAGGTTGAAAAAGTCGCATGATAGGGAATCAGCTTGTCTAAAACCTTGTTTGTTATGCAATTGAGGGGTGAGATCCTTCCCGATTTTTACTGGATTGGGCAGAGCATACTGAGGTTCCAATCACTTGCAATGCATTCTTCCGACTAAATTCTGCAAAGATGCTTATGAATGCATTTAAATAGAGCTACGCCTCCACTCTTGAAGACTCAGCAGGTAAGCCATCGGCTCCAACGGCTTTCTTGTTTTAAAGCTGAACTATAGGTATCAAAACTTCATTATAGTCGAGTAGTGGAACTTCAATGCGGTTGTCCGCAATTGGAGTTTACGAGATATCATCTCTATTGGCGGGATTGTTGTCGTCGTCGCCATTCAGAACCCTAGGAAAGTATTACCTCCACATCATCAGTGTACTCTGGATATCTGACAGGAAGAGCCCCGGTCTTAAAACCATCCGAAAAATCTTCGGAAATCTTCTCTCCACATCATCACTCTGGATATCTGGCAGGAAGAGGCCCCGTTATTGAAACTATCGGCCAGATGTCTTATTTTTGCGAAAAATTTTCGGACCTCATTCCTGTCACCATGCATCTCACGCATTTCCGCTTCTCTTTTCTTTCGCCTGAAAATGCGTCTTTCTTCCCTCCTCTTCTCTTTGTATCGCTCTTTAGTAGCACGCGTTTCAAGCGACTGCAGGGTGGCTTTGTAGGCGGCGTCTTTTTCTGCAGTGGCGTCGCGACACTCTTGGTTGTTCCACTGGTTTCGGTGAGGGCGGTGGAAGGCAATCACCTCTTCGGCAGCTGTACGCATAGAGTGGGAAATGTGTGTCCACTGTGTGTATATGAGGAGGAGCGCTTTCTTAAAGAAGGAGTGAGAGTCGAGTAGCGAAGTCATCAGCTTTCCATTTTGATTGCAGCTTTTCGACGTCGAGCTTTTTCTGTGCTGGATTGGGCATATTCTTGGTTGCGCACATATATGTAAAGATCTTGGCTGCGACAAGATAATGATCCGAGTCTATGTTGGCACCACGGATGGTGCGTAGATCTAAAATACTGGAAGAGTACTTTCCGTCAATCAAAACGTAATCATTTTGATCAGGAGACATCCAGGTGGCCTTATGAATATTGAAATGCTTTAATCTAGTGCTACTAATGATCATGTTTCGCGCTGCGGCAAAGTCAATCAGCGTCATTCATGGAGGCTGAACTTTCCGATAATTGGACCAAAGTTATTTTCCGTTCCCACCTTGGTGTTGATGTCACCAAGCACGATTTTTGTGTCGTGGCGGGGGCTGCGCTCATAGGTCTCTCCAAGGAGCTCGGAGACGCTATCTTTGTCTCATCGTCCAAAGATAGCTTCGCATTCTGTCGAAGCGTGCGCACATGGCATGTCCTTCGTTCATAGGTGTGAATAGCAGGACATGATGCCGTAGTCTCTTACCAACCACAAATCCATATCCAAACTCGTGCTTCTCCGTATGACCGCTGTAGTAGATATCACAGGATGCTTGCCGTAAGCAACCCTGACCCTTCCATCGCATTTCTTGGATTGCAATGATATCAGCTTTGTACCTTTCCAAGATATCTATCAGTTGGACAGAGCCACCATCCCAATTAATGATTTGGACGTTCCAAGTGCATATCCAAGTCGTTATCAGATTTGGGAATCATTCAAATTTTTTTTCTTAGTTTTTTACGTGGTGGGCTTCAAACCCGACGCAAAACCCTTTAACCCTAGAATACTAAACATAGCCTGTGAGGCGAAGCAATTTACTTCTGTTTACCTCAGATCCAAATATGTGGCCTGCAAAAAAGCCTTTAGTATATGTAATGTATTTTAAAAAATGAATTGTTTTTGTTAATTTTTTTTACTTAATATGTAATAAACATGTTTTTGTCTTTGTTTTAATATATTTTTATTTTTTTAAAGTAAAATATGGATTTTATATAAAAATCGCCTCCCAGGCGAAGTTTAGCATTAGAGGACTAAAAAATATGTTTAGTATTCTAGGGTTAAAGGCAGGTGGCCCACCGCTCAGATTAGCCGTCAAAGTAGCGGTTGTCAGTTTGCCGTTTCTAGAGGACACCTCGGAAAGGTTTGAGTCGACTTGAGACGATTTAGACATAGAAAGTACTGGCCTGGCCGCAGTTGTTGCCATGTAAAGATCGCCACGCTCATGCTTTGCCATTGTGAGTATCCTCCTCTGACCGTAATAAAGCTGTAAGTAAGACTATAAAACCCCTACAGGAAACAAAACGTTTCTCGAACAGACATTTGGGAAAAGCGGAAATGTAACCACAGGGATAAAGAAGTGTCACAAATAAATTTTTTTTTCAGTATATTGATAATAAAAGTTAAGCTTAAAAATAATATAAAAGCTTTTCTCAATTATGCCACATTGATAAGAATAATGATAATGATTCGGAAAAAAGAATCACAGAGAATGAACACAACAACAAATTATATAATTTTGAACTCTATGCTAATGGTTCAAAGTTATAAATGTATAACAACAACAATAATAACTACTCATCCCATTTGCTCATATTATTCACATATGGTTTCTAATGAAGATTATTCATTTGAGCTTATGATTTACTCGTTGTTGTTATTGATTTTGTTGTTGTTTTTATGCCCCACTGTGCCGCAAAGCAACAAAGAAAATTAGTTATTTTTCAATGCACAACAATTGTTGTGGCTTGTTGTTGTAACAATTTGAGAATCATATAGAGAACAACAACAACGAAAACAACAACAATAGAAAATAATGAAAATAATAATAAATGCTTAATCAAATGATACACTTAACAACAACAGCAAAATTCGGAATACAACACAAAAGAAAATAAAAAAAAAAATAACTAAAGCAAAACAATAACAAAACATCTACAAAATATGAACAAACAATGATTTATCGATTTCCATTACAACTCATTGGAAAAACTTTATTTTACCAACACACTATTGGCAAAATCCATTCGTTCATAGCACACATGCACACACAGACACACACACAAAGAAGCACCCATACTCACCTGCGTAAAATTGACCACAAAGAAACTTTAATTGAAAAAATGAAATATTCAAAATTGATGAAACGATAGAGAGATGAAATTAAAAAGAAGCATTGAAGCAGACAATGAGTGAAATTTGTTTATGTTCGAATTTATTGTTAAAATCATTTTTTATCTTACCTCTACCTACCTTAAATGTGCCCCCTAATAGCTGTACACTTCTTACTATCTCTTTCCTTTGATATAAGAAAAAATAAAACCATTAGCTTGGGCCTCACACGTTCATCTCTGAATTTTTCGCTTAATTTAAAGTTTTTTTTTTTATTTCTTAAATTTTCTCTATTTTTTGTATTTTGTTTTTTTTTTTTGTATTTTGAATTAATTTCAGACTGTTTCCTATTCATTGAAAAATAATGTTAAAAATCAGCATGAACCGATCACACATTCACTAGCGGGCTGTTGAGTGGATCTTTTCGGGTAATGCCATCTATTAGAAAACCATTTATTAACCATAATATTTTGGTAATCGTGGCATATGCCGAGATCTAATGAGTTATTGAGTTCATTAAAAAACGTTCATTTTTTTCTATTTCCATTCTTGAAGTTCAATGATTGATAATATTTTGGTGGAAAAAAGATGCTTTAACATTCTGATTAACAGTTCAGACATATATCATAAGGCAAGGCCCAAGAAAAAAAGTATCGAGATCATAGGAACTTGTATTTTCGGTTTTCTCACAATTCAAAACAATAATTTGCCAACTTATATATGACTATTTCATTAATATCAACTGTATGACTAGTTAAAATCCTATTTAATAAGAAATTGACTAGTAAAATTACTACCTAGTGAACCAAAACTATCGAATTAGTTTATGTACTTTTTCGGGTATACTATATAAACGTTTATTTTTGGCACTCATAAATGAACCCTTTTTGTATAATTCGTCGGACTAAAATGCCTTTAAAAAATAAACCTCTTTTTATTCGGAAATGAATTAAAAAAAGAACCATAGAAAAGTTATTTTTCAGCACTCGGAAATTAACCCTTTCTGAATCAATCGCCGGACGAAAATGCCTCTCAGAAACGAACCTTTTCTCTTGGGAAATGAGTTAAAAAATAAATCATAGGAAAGTTTTTTCGGCACTCGGAAATTAACCCTTTTTGTATCAATTACCGGACTGAATTTAATTTACTATTTTAAAAATAACAACAAAGGTTTAAATTTTTCATTTTTAACTCATTTCAGAATATAAAAAAGTAAAGTGTGTTTTTTTTAGGGGTTTGTTTTTCGAATAGAGATAAAACTGGCATTTTGTGGTCAAATCTGGCAACTCTAATGTCATTTATGTTCAGTTTGGTTTGCCATTTCATCATGAACAGGTTGACAAAAGAACAACGCTTGCAAATCGTGCAAATTTATTTCGAAAATAATGGTTCAGTTCGCGAAGTTTACCGCAAGCTCCGTCCATTTTATGGTCGTCCATCAGAGCAATTAATTCGGTTAACCATGGTCGTTTTCGCACTACGTTTGCTCTATGTGATAATACGCATCCGCAGAGACGTCGAACAGTGCGCACCGAAGAAACAATTGCCACTGTAGAGCAAAATGTTGAAGAGGACCCGAATGAATCGATTCGCCACCGTGCACAGCAATAGAGCCATGATAACCGACTATTTTGTTCCCGAATTGGATGGCATGAATGTGGATGAGTTGTGGTTCCAACAAGACGGCGCTACATGCCACACAGCGCACGTCACAATCGATTTATTGAAGGAAACATTCGATGAGCGCATAATTTCGCGGAATGGACCTGTCAATTGGCCACCAAGATCGTGTGATTTGACACCATTGGATTATTTTCTTTGGGGATATGTGAAGTCGCTCGTCTACGCCAACAAACCAGAAACGTTAAGGGACTTGGAGGCCAACATTCGTGGCGTTATTGCCCCATATGCTCGAAAAAGTGGTTGAAAATTGGACCTGTAGAATTGGCTTTATTCGAGCCAGCCGCGGCGGCCACATGCCCGAAATCATATTTAAACATTAATGGCATAAAATTATCCTTCCAATAAAGCCAAATTGATATACATTAAAACGATTTTCTTGTGTTTTATTTCAATTCGAAGTTCTATACCTCTAAAAAAACACCCTTTAATATTTATGATTCATTTCTGAACTCGGTTATGAACAAAAAATGGTTCGTTTATGAGAAATTGTATCTACTGATATATTAAAAAATTTTTTTTAACTCATTTAAGAATGCAAAAAAGAAACATTTCGTGATTAATCTCTGAATGCATTTATGAACAAAAATGGTTCATTTATGACGAATTTTCTAAAAAGATAAAAATCTACTAAAAAGATAAAAAAATTATTACTTTTCGACTCAAAATAAGTTTTTTATGAATGACAGAAGTAAAAAAAAAATAAATAAATAACTGGCCATTTCAGCCCTTGAAAGGACTTTGACCTAGCTTCTTATGATCAATTGTGCTGTGCGTGTTATTAAGTTTGTACACAATTGACCGAGAAACGGACCTACATGTTTAACGCCGACTCCGAACGGCGATGAACGGAATGTTCTTGTTCTCAAGAAGCTTTACATGGCATTTTGATTACTCTCTGAAGTTTGCCATTGTCTGCAGAGAGGTGGCGGCCGTACAGAAAAATTATTTTAATTCAAATAATTTTTTGTCGCTGCTGGGGTTCGAACCTGGGTCTCCAGATTCGTTGACATAGCGGCCACGCACTTTAACCAACTACGCCATGGACGCCACAATGACAGAAGTACAGTTTTTATTTATGGGAAAAGTTTTCACGAATTTAATCTTCTAAACCAAGTCTTTTAAACGACAAATTTAAAAATAAAAAATTAAAAAAAAATCTACCCAAAAACGTTCGCAAAACTCTCACCGAGTTTTGTTTTGTTATTTTTGTTTTGTTGGGTAGTTGTTATCCAACTACAGGATGCGTCATCTTTTATGTCGGTATGTGACTTAAAAAAAATATTACCGATTTCCATATATGAGGCTTTTTCTTATATATATATAAATATTTATACACATTTAGTTGGTACTTTACAATTTATTTGGAATAGTCTTTAAAAACCACATCAATCAAGTTATTGACCAAAATGTGCCCTTTTTTCTGCGTTTTCCATCACTTTTTCGAGCATCTCGGACGTTAAGCACGAATTTTTGCCTTGCGCTCGTCTATGGTTTTAGGCTTACTGGTGTACGGTGTACACTTTGCTTTTCAAATAACCTCACAGAAAGAAGTCCGAAGGGGTCAAATATGGAAATCTGGGTGGCCAGTCAATGTCGCAATTTTTTGACATCACACGTCCAGAACATTTTTGTTGCAGAAACGGCATTGTTCAATTTACAGTGTGATATGGCGCACCGTGTTGTTGAAACCAGTAACTGTCCAGATCTTTTTCCATACATTTATGGGCAACATAATAAGCCAACATCCACCGATATCGATTTCCATCAACTGTTTCGCCTTCTCTGAAGAAAAAGGTTTTGGCTCAAACACCGGCCCAAACTGTAACTTTTTGGTCATGCAATGGTGTTTCATGGACCTCGTGTGAATTCTCAGTTGCCCATTAGCCCATTGCCCATGGTGTGAAATAGCCTCATCGGTCATCAAAATTTCATTAAAAAGTTAGGTTCACTGTTAACTAGGTCACTGTTTTGTCATATTCCAAGCGACTCACATTGATGCGAAAGGGCATGCTAGACGGAAAAATTCGAAATTCGAAAGAAATATCCACCTATCTCAGGTTTATATTTTCTTCTTACCTCCGCTTTCTATAAAAATAAACAAAAATTCTTGAAAGTTGACCAAAAAAGTGATATTTTTGAATTTTTATTCATAAATTTTGTTGTTATACTTGATTATATTGAAACTAATTTTAATTAAATTTTTTTTCAATATTTCCCAATATCCAAAAGAGTTAAAAATTGGCATACGTCATGACTAAGATATGTTTTTTTTGACAAAGTTAGTTCAGTAACTTATATTTAAAAATGTTGGCGCTGTAAAACGGTATTTAAGAATATAAATGCGTAAAAACGGAAAATTTGGTAAAATATTTTGGAAATAAAAACGGGTAACCTCATATTTGCAAAATTTTTTTATATTTAATAACTATTTTGTCACTTTAAGCTCTGAGAGTTCCAAGGTGCGCCACTTTTTTTAAAACTTACAACTATTTTTTTAATCTATATGATGGTCCCAAAAATGCCTGCACAAACCAGGCACTGACCGTTTTGTATGTACTGTATTGAATTTGAGGTCGATGAGATTGCATGCGGGGTTTGAATATTCTTAAGACGTCGCACAATATTTTTACACTGAAAAAAAAAATTAATATGTATTAAAATAAAAAAAAAAATTTATCAAGTTCGAAAATCAGCCATATCGGATGAAAATCACGCCTACCTCCCATACAAAGTGACTTTATCAAGATAAACATTTTATTGATTACTTAAGACTTTGAATATACTTTGGTTCGACCGTAGGGTATTTTAACTTCGCCCCAGTTGAAGATCATTTCTTACTAGTTTTTTCAACATGTTTGATGGTCATATGTTTGCTGGTCATAAAAATACTTTTTATTTTAAATTCAAAACCAGGTTTCAAATGTTTTTTATAATTGTGATATTGAGAAATTGATATTGAGATAATTTTGGGTCTATCAGATCTAATAAGGGTTTTAATTTTGCCCGTTATAATAGTAATTAAATATATTTTTGTGGAATTTCAAGAGATTTTACTATTTTGATAAAGTATGGGAGATAGGCGTGATTTTCATCCGATTTGGTTGAATTTCATACTTAGAGTAGATGCTAAATATCAAAGTTCATATGCAACATACCAAGTCTATGTATTAATTTTTGAGGAATGAGAAGAGATTTTACTGTTTTGAATGGGAGGTAGGAGTAGTTTTCATCCGGATGGTTAAATTCCGATGGTTAAATTTTATACTCTGAGTGCATATTAAATATCAAAGCTCATATGCAAAATTCCAAGTCCATATATAATTTTTTTTGGAATTCTAAGAGATTTTACCGTTTTGATAAAGTCACTTTGTATGGGAGGTAGACGTGGTTTTCATCAGATTTGACTAATTTTCGAACTTGATCTTTATTTTTTAAATATAAGCTTAAATATCGAATTTTGTAATGATAGCTTGAAAATTGCAATTGTAATCGTGATCACAGACATACAGATAGACAGATAGACGGAAAATAAGACTATTCATATCATTGTCTTGTATAATATCAATCCTGATATTGTAAAAATATGAAAAAATAAAAAATGTCTTAAATTCAGAAATTTTTAACTTAAAATTTCCCTATCGCAGCTTTTCACATTTCTTAGTTATGGGCCTAAATATATTTCACATATGTGGGTAGTGCTACGCCTACATGTCCAATCCCACGGAAATTTTGCAGTAATTTTAAAGATCATCTATAAGTTATACACCGGTAATTCTATTAGCGTTGCTGTTAACATACGTTAAAGTATAGCACAAAATGTGTTTAATTCGTATGTTAAATGCCACGCACACTTGTCAAATTACACCGAAATTTTTTTATACTTTTTCGAAATCACATACTAGACGTCTACGTTTGATTTTGCTATCGTAGTTTACCTCATTTCTAAGATATAGAGCAAAATGTGTATAAATTGTATGGCAGCTGCCACACCCACTTGTCCAAAATTTCTAAAAGACTTTTTTTTACTTTTCTATACCTAAAACATCGAAAACTTTCAAAAAACATCCACAAAAAATTATTTCCGTCTACCTTGTACCAATCGCATTACTGTCCGACGTGAACGGTCTGTCCGCAATATTCTTTGAGTCAATTGGACTTTATTCGGAAGCAAATGCAAATCATCCTTCGAAAATGCTGAGCGCGGTGACGGTACGACACATGTGGGCTCTCGTCAACATTCTCTCTTCCCGCTTCAATTAGTTCATTGGAACGTCTTGGGCGTTGATGAACGGCATGTGAACGATCTCCCACTGTTGATATTTTCTACGATATGCACGTTGAGTTAACACAACTGAACGACTATTTTCAATGTATAGGGTGTTTTTTTTAGAGGTATAGAACTTCGAATTGAAATAAAACACAAGAAAATCGTTTTAATGTCCATCAATATGGCTTTATTGGAAGGATAATTTTATGCCATTAATGTTTAAATATGATTTCGGGCATGTGGCCGCCGCGGCTGGCTCGAATAAAGCCAATTCTACAGGTCCAATTTTCAACCACTTTTTCGAGCATATGGGGCCGTATGTCGGCAATAACGCCAACAATGTTGGCCTCCAAGTCCCCTAACGTTTCTGGTTTGTTGGCGTAGACGAGCGACTTCACATATCCCCAAAGAAAATGATCCAGTGGTGTCAAATCACACGATCTTGGTGGCCAATTGACAGGTCCATTCCGCGAAATTATGCGCTCATCGAATGTTTCCTTCATTAAATCGATTGTGACGTGCGCTGTGTGGCATGTAGCGCCGTCTTGTTGGAACCACAACTCATCCACATTCATGCCATCCAATTCGGGAACAAAATAGTCGGTTATCATGGCTCTATACCGGTCTCCATTAACGGTAACTGACTCTCCAGCATTATTTCGGAAGAAGTATGGCCCAATGACTCCACCAGCCCATAGAGCACACCAAACAGTCAGTTTTTGTGGATGTAATGGCGTCTCAAGGATCTCATGTGGATTCTCTTCACTCCAAATGCGGCAATTTTGCTTGTTGACGTAGCCATTCAACCAAAAATGAGCCTCATCACTGAACAAAATTTTGCGATGAAAATCAGCATCGAGATCAATCTCATTTTCGGCCCATTTGCAAGCGTTGTTTTTTTGTCAACCTGTTCATGATAAAATGGCAAACCAAACTGAACATAAATGACATTAGAGTTGCCAGATTTGACCACAAAATGCCAGTTTTATCTCTATTTGAAAAACGAACCCCTAAAAAAAACACCCTTTACATCGCCACTATTTCGGGCGTTGTTTCGGTGAGAACGATTCATGGTTAAAATTGTACTAAATTGACGTTTCAAAAATCTGTCTATTCAAGTCAATAAATATGAAAGATATTCAATGTTTACATACCGACATATCTTCTTTTCAAAATTTAACCGGACTGTGCAAATAAAACAACGGTTTATTATTTTTCAATATTTATTTTATCACTTTCAAAATAATCACGCTCGGAGGCGATACGCCAACGTTTTTTCCATTCTTATAAGCAATTTTGGTAGGTCGATTTCGGAATGGCCTTATGCTTTGCGAATTTTTTTTTTTTATGACTTCAATCCTTTCAATATGTTTAACAAGAAGCAACAATTTGAGTTTGGGGAATAGGAAAAAGTTACACGGGGTCATATCTGAACGAATATGGTGCATGTTGAACAATATTGACATTATTTTTGGTCAAATAATCGCGTAGAATGCGTGACGTGTGAACTGGCGCATTATCTTGGTACAAAAACCATGCATTGTCCCTCCATTATTCTGGCCTTTTTAGCCGATTATTCTCGCGCAAACGCTTTAAAACACTCAAATAATATTAAGCATTTAATATTAAGCATTTTTGGAACGACTTTGTAGTGGTTGTTTGGATTTCAGCTCATCTGGATAGCGCCACTTTGCATATTGTTGAGCTGTTTCGACGTCATACTCGTACACCCAAGACTCGTCATCAGTAATGATGTGCTAAATGTCCGTATCGTCCATTAAAAGCATCTCGTGAGCGACAGTTTTGCTCTTTTTGAAGGAAACTCAGCAATTTTGACACAATTCTGTCTGCAGCCCATCGCATGCCTAAAACATCATGTAAAATGATATATTAAGCTCACGATCTCACGCCGGTTTTCGAGCACAATTTCCTCATTTTTTTGACATTTTCATCGTTTCTTGATGTTGCTGAACGAGAATTGTGCGCATTTGAGCCTTTGATATGTTCTCATAAATAATCTCTGCCAGATGCATTTTGCATTTTCTCGGAAATGCATTTAGCCATTCGAAAAAATCTCTTCTCAAAATTGTATCAAATATCTAACAATGTCAGCAATAGCTACAAAAATAGTGCCTCACATGTACCTAAAGCTTTCGCTTTGCTCTGCTTTAATCAGCCTACTGCAGTCCAAAGTTTTTTACATTGAAACTTAATAAATTACTGGAAAATGGTTATAATTCATCCTTATTATTATATGATAACATAACCCGCTCTTTTAGTCTCTGACTTTCATTATAATTCAATCAATTGACTACATTAGATGCCATAAATTATGCCAGATTGAAATAAATCAACCGCAATTGTAATTATTTTAACTGTTTCATGTGGTTCCAGTCAAATATCGTTCAACTGTTGGCCACATCAGCATGAAGAATGTTTATGTTTATTATAAATAATTATAAATGAATGTATCTTTATGTTGCCTATCTGTTGGCTAGCAGCATTGTCAGTGCCATTAACCGCAGAAATATTCTGGCAATTATGTGGCTGATATATTTATTTAATTAACTGATGGGACTAAAATGCTCAGATTGGAATTCATTGCAGTGAACAGCAATTGTTTCACTTTTAATTAGATATATATTTTAGATATAGGTATACATACATAAGGGTGACCAGATAGTAAGATAGTTTTATCAATTGTTATGCTTCAGCAGCTATTAATGTTGCCAATGACATTTAACTGTCAAAATATTCAGTTAGGTTGTTAGGTTCAAAGTAAATTTCGTCGTGAGATCTGCCGTCATCATGGCTTCTGTTCGCAGGCAATTCGAAAAGTTGAAGAGTGAGTAAACTCTTAAGGGCCTTAAGCTACCAACTAGACAGTTATTGCTGCGAATTGAAGAAAATATTGCCGCCGTTTACGTAGTCACTAGTGCGAGTAGAAGTACCATGATCTTTTGTCGCTCGTTTAGAAGGTCGATGCTAAACTAATGTTAAAGACGACAATTTCATAAACTGACGCCATACGTCTAGTACTTTCTATCCAATAAAAGAACATCCTCCAACGTTCCCCTGCCTTTCAAATACATTAATTTCTGTCTTCTAAGTACATAAATGATTCGCTGAGTGACCGCTCCATGTAAAATGCCACGCGTTTTTACCAAGCATTAATTTTATTGAATAAAACAAAAATAAATTTTTTAAGTCATCTAAACAAATTTTTTCCGTCAACCCTTTGACGACCGTTCCTGAACCGCTGGGAAAGTTGCAAGTCCGAGAACGAATTCGTGTTCAACCACCCCAAATTACTAAAGAAAAGTGTCGTGAAAAACAATTTTTTTTTCACCTGGAAAGGTGTGAAAAATCATCAACGGTAAAAATGTATGGGACTAGTTTCTCCAGTTGACAGAACACGAACAATACAAGAACTCGTAGTTTTTTATCTATTTTGAAAGTCAACCAATGAAAGTTTAAAAAATAATCTTTGCAATGGAAGTACTTTGATTTCTATATGACTCTTGGTTTAGGAGATATTCCCAAGATAGTTAAAAATTTCGTAAAAAAATTCCAAAAAATCAACCATCTGGCCTTTTTTATTTGGTACGGCGTAATATTTGGCATCCAATGAAAGGATAAAAACATAACCTTTCCAATGGTGGTACCTTGACCTCTTTACGACTATTGCTTCAAGATATTCACAAAATAGATTAAATTTTCCAAAATATCTGATCTTTCATTCGATGCCAAACATTACTTCGTAACAAATAAAAATTAGACATTTTTAACAAAATTTTGACCCATTTTGGAAATATCTCTGTTAGTTGTAGAGAGGTTAAAATACCACCATCGAAAAAAAAACTATACTGTTTTTGATTTTGTTATTTTATTTCAGTCTTACTTTGAACACGGTCGCAAATTAAAGACCAAATCCTACTTGCGTCTTTTCTGTGATCACTCTGATTGAAGGATGCATTATGCGTAAATTGGTTAGAACAAAATCTCTACAATCTACGTCGTGTACTACGTCGAGTAAAAATTCATTTTCTACATCTGCATTGGAAGTCTGCGCACAGATGGCTACTCAAATTATCGATTCGTTCACCAACCGCAAGAGACCACCTCGCGAAGTTGTAAGACAGGGACCTAAGCGATGTATATTCAGCCTTATTCCAGGATCCGTCGTAGCTGTCTGTGATTTTCTTTTGGATTTGTAAAGTTGTATTCTTCGATCCGAATCGTTACGTCGTATTCGAAATTCGTCACATTGACATTCCACGTTCCGAACGTATCATCATTTGATAGTTCTTTTAGTGGATTTTGTACGATAGCTTTGCATGGTCGTTTTTAAAGTGAAATGTTGTTTATTTTATCAAAATAAGCTACTTAAAGGAAAATATGTAAGTATTTAACCATATAATTTAATTTTTTTGTTGCTTAAATGCTTATTTTCAAAACTATACAATTCGTTGCGGCGGAAAATAATCAAATTTGGAGTCGATTCGTGTCATGCTTGATAGTTGAGAAAACAAGTTGAAGGATGTAGTTGACATATTTGAAACGATTTTTCTCGATGACAAGGCGGACACATATCGAATGCTCTTCTTTTGAAACAAAAACGTCGGCTTCCATCGTCAGTTGCGGGGTTGCTGCTGGTAGTTTTTCATCTACTTGCAAATGCTTTGGAACGTGCACTACCTACATTTGGTTATCCATTTCAAAAGGATAATCTCACAATACTTTTTTCCAAACTTTCATAGCTCTTCTTTGTAGCCTATCCTCCTCATGCTGTACCAAAATTTAGATTGCAATGGAATTAATTTTAAATCACTTTTTATTTGAAAATCATAAAACTTGACACTTTAATTAATAACTTTTATTTAAATTTCATGTCTCTTGTCAAAAACAGCTGTTTTCGAATTTTCAAAATTCTCTTTCAATGTGGCAACATTCCACTTTGTTTTGTTCGGAATCTAGCATAGCAAATTTTTCGTATTCGTAACGTAGGCTTACGTTCGTAGATTTATTACGACGGATCCTAGAATAGGGCTGATTAATTTTGTCACTCCGTTTGTAACATCTATAGGGAGGCGTGGTAGGTACAGAAAAGTACATATATTCTTGATCAGCATCACCATCCAAATCAATTTAGTCATGTCCGTCCGTTTGTGATCACGAATACAGCCGTAATTTGCATGCGGCAATCATCGCGAAATTCGATATTTAAGCTTGTTTCTAAAAATATAGATCAATTGAGCCAAATCCGATGGAAACCACGCCTACCTCCACGGAAATCTCTTAGATTTCCACAAAAATTAATATAGGGACCTGAAATTTTGCATATAAGCTTTGATATCCACTCTGGGTATGAAATTCAATCAAATCGGATGAAAACAACGCCTACCTCCCATACATAGTGACTTTATCAAAAAATAAAAGCGAATTTTTTACATAAAAACTATGACGAAAATGTTTTTACAAATAAACATTTCATTGGCTGCTTAAAATTTTGAATACACGTTGGTTCGATAGTGGGGGTCTGTTATCTTTGGCCCAGTCTAAGATCATTTCTTAATAGCTTTTTATTATTTTTTTCTTAGAAAGTGGAAGGTTGCCTGCAACCTCTCCAAAAATGTTGTACATGTAGCTCCTTTCACCCCGAAAATATTGTAGCGAGAAGAAAGAGGAGAAAAAGTAAAGTTTTTCGACTTTGGGGTAGGCAAAGGGATGACTCTAACCTTGAAAATTAAGTACTTTCTGACAGCCACATTCATTCCCTTTTGAATGATACCTTGTTAAAGTAGACTGCAAAGTTTTTTCAGGAACAATTCGGAAGGGTCACAGGTGTCCCAGTGGTTCTCAAAGGGTTAATGAGATGCCTTGGTATTCAAGGAGTAAAGGACTTGAACCAACGCCCTTGTTTTATTGATAGCACAGATAGTAGTTATGATTATAAAATAGTAAATGTTCACAGATGTGGCTAAGGGTGTCAAGAGGTTAAACTTTAATTTAAATTAATAAAGAAATTTAATTTTCGCCATTTAAATTTGACAAATACACTCCATGGTGCGTCGCACAGTGGGAGGACTTCATACAAGTTTTGGCCATAAATAGTAAAAAAAAACCTAGAGCTTTGAAATTTGGTACGAATGCTTTGTACAGTTAAAAATTAAATATATATAAGTTTGTATCAAATCCGCCCACAGACACGCCTACCTTCCATACGAATTTTTTTGCAGAAAATAGTAAAAATAATAAAAAAAATAGTAAAAAAAAAAACGTAGAGCTTTCAAATTTGGTATGAATGCTTTGCAGACTTAAATATGAAATATACATATTAAGTTTGGATAAAATCCGTCCGCAGACACGCCCACTTTCTTTTTTTAGCAAAAGTTGTAATCTTGAAGTTAGTCTTTACAAAATATTCTCGTATAATGTATTAGAAAAAAGTTTTATTTCCGAATTTGAGCAAAATTTGCCAACAGATACCCCCACCTTTTATCCTAATCTTCTTTCTTTCCATATAACACTTATTAAACTCTAAGTATACAAGTTTAAATTCTATGGGTTTTAACATTTTTCTTAAGAACATAAGCATAAGCCGTACGGAGTCGGCATAAAATTGAAAAAGCTAGTTTACAATTTTTAAAATATTTTTTATTGCTCATAAAGCTCATTTTGTATAAGTTCTCGAGCTTCTACTGACAGCTCTTTGTATGATTGGTCTTTCTTCTGTCGTAAATGGCTGATAAGAGGATCAGAAGATAAGAAAATGTTAATGCCAAAAGGACATCTGTCAAATTGCGCACAGTATAAGTAAACGTATAACGCCATCTAGCGAGTTGTGACATTGACCCCAACACAGCGCCATCTATTATTTATCTCCTTACTTCTCCACAAAAAATGCACACAAAACGTCTATTATCACAATGAATTAAACAATAATCAGTAATCTTCTATGCCTCACAACGAATTTTCCACCTTTATATTGTTCAAAATCATCAGATCATGCGATCAAATGCAAAATTTCGTCGAAAAAAATTCACATTTGCTTGTGTTTTTCCGGAATTTTCCGAGTTTTTCACTAAGAATTTTTTTATTTTTCCATTCGAAAAGCCATTCCGAAACATTTGTACACAAAATCTCATACAAATAAATCATTTTTTGACTTTTCCAATTTCCCGACTTTTCCGGAGGGTTTCCCAAAAATTTTCTTTCGTAAAATCCTTTTCTTGGTAATTATGAACAACTGCAAAAAATTGAGCCAAATCGGCCTACTATTTGTTACTTTTAATGTTTATTGTTTTTTTTTTTTTTTTTTTTTTTTTTTACATGCAATAACAATCGAGTTTAGCGAAATTTTCAACGATATTAATACAAGTGGCTCAAAATAAGCTTATGTGAGAAAAATTTACCCACCAAGATATGGTTGGGCTCAAGGACAACACAAGACATCACGAATAACCATGCAAAAACATAACCATGCAATTACACAATAGTTTTTAATCTACTCTTGAGTTGACCTTTAGACAAGTTAACATCAAAAAAGCTACAATTGTTAACTAATTTATTCATACGATTTAAAGGAGCAGTTAACATATAATTTGTTCTACTAAATGGTAAGTAAATTAAATTGTTAGCATTTCTACTGCTTCTACGATTAGAGTTAAAATTTATAAGAGAAAGAAGTTCTGGAGAATCGAATACACCGGTGATGAGTTGGTGCAAATAGACGATATCTGCAGACTTCCTTCGCTCACTCAATGATTGCATTTTTAAAAGTTTCAAGCGATCCTCATAAGGAGGAAGTTTTAAAATGTCAAATCCACTTAAGCCTCTTAGGGCAAACCGAACAAAGCATTTTTGGATTCTCTCTATTCGATCAACATGCACATTGTAACTTGGAGACCAAACTTGACTTGCGTACTCCAAGTGAGGACGCACTATTGCATAATACAGAATTCTTTGGCCCAGCGTTTAATAAATCCAAGCATAGAAGATGCTTTTTTACAAATGTTATCAATATGAATGTTAAAGGAAAGCTTAGAATCCATACATATTCCCAGATCTTTAACGACATCCACACGACATAAAGCAGTATCTTTTATCTTATAATCAAAAACTAAATTATTCCTTTTTCGCGAAAAGGTCATGTTTGGCATTTATCTGGATTAAGAAACATATTATTTTTAGAACACCAAACTTCAAAAGATTTCAGATCGGACTGGAGTAGGGCTGAATTGTCTTGAGAATTTATTTTTCTGTATATTTTCATATCATCCGCATAAATAAGCAGATGAGAGTTTTTAATGATATGGGTCAAATCATTAATGGCTAAAATAAACAAAAGTGGACCTAGATGACTTCCTTGAGGAACACGAGATAACGCAATAAACTCCGTAGACAAAACCCCTCGGAATCGTAATTGATAAGATCGGTCTGACAAATACGATTTAATCCAGTTTACAAAATATTGTGGAAATCCAATGGACTTAAGTTTAAATAGAATTAAATTGTGTGGTAACTTATCAAACGCCTTGCTAAAATCAGTGTAGATGCAGTCGACCTGGCAACCAGATTCAATGGTGTTTAAGCAAAACGTTGTAAAATCGAGTAGATTAGATACCGTAGATCTGCCACTAACAAAACCATGCTGACGAGTTGTTATGACTTCACGACAGTGAATTTTTACCCGATCATACACGATTCGCTCAAAAAGTTTAGGAATCGATGACAGTTTAGCAATGGGCCTGTAGTTAATAACATCATTCCTGCAACCTTTTTTATAAATAGGACTAATAAATGATTTTTTCCAAAACAGTGGAAAACCACTTTTGTTTATAGATTTATTAAATAACAAAGAAAGTGGTTGACACAAAATTGAACCGCATTGAGTTAACACTGCGGCAGGAATTCCATCAGGTCCAGTGCTAAAATCTTCATCGATCGAGCTAATATATTTGAAAAGATCCTCTGAGGTAAAGGATAAAGAGCCCAAAGAAACTCTGGGTGTAGAATTCATATATTCAAAATACCCCTCATCAGGATCAAAAAAATCCGAACAAAATGAATCTTTAAAAAGATTTGCAAACAAACCACAAATAATGACGGGATCATCAGTAATTCCATCAACAGTTTTGAATGATGAAGGGAATCCATCGGATTTCTTCTTTGTATTTATGAATCCCCAAAACTTCTTTGGATCAGACAGTATTCTCAGCTTTATATTGTCTAAATATTCATTATATAATGCAGCTGAGCTATTTTCAAATTCCAGAAACAAACGTTTGTAGGTTTCCAGGTCATTTGAGTCTAAACACAGACATATTTCTTCCATGCCCTATTCCTGTTGTTGCGAAGAGTTTTTAAAACCTTAGTGTACCAAGGGTACGCACAGTTTTTCGCAAATTTGAGGCTATATGGTACGGACTGAGAGAACACAGTAAAGAGCTCCGTATAAAAAAAATTTATGGAATTATCAAGGTTATTTCCATTTAAGTACTCTAAAATAACATTTAGTTTGTTATGAAGTAAATGATTCAACTTCAAAAAGTCAGCTTTTTTAAAATTGAATTCATAAACCTTATCGATTGAACTCGAATTTACTATGCTCTCCCTGTCCGATTTATACCAAATGCTCAAAGGTGGATGGTATTCATAAACATTAGTCAGAGCATGAAAGGCCCTCTTAACAATTACCTTGTTACTGTCTGTAGTTAAGAGTAGGTCAAGAAGTCTTTCAAGACTATTATAAAAATACAACTTACTTGTTGTAAGTCAGAACATATATTGTCAACAAATATATGTTCTTGGCGGGTCTTCGAATTTGATGCACAAAAATATGTATCATCGTCGGAAGAATGCCATTTTAAGTCAGGCAGATTAAAATCGCCCAACAGTAAAATGTCGTCATTAACGTCAAATAGACTTATTATATATTCTATGCAATCCGCAAGGCTTGCATAGACTTCTGCACTGCTCTTTGGGGGAACATACGCATTAATAACATATACATTGGAATTACAATGTATAACCTTAACGCATATAAGTTCGATATTAGAAGAGCAGGGAATAGCAATTAAGGAACTGACAAAGGAATTCCTTACAGCTAAAAGGACACCACCACCAACAGCAGAAATATTGTTAGTGTGTCTGTCTCTTCTAAAAACTTGAAAAGTATTGTCAAACAATTCCAAGTCAGTAATGCTACCGTTCAGCCATGTTTCTGTTAACGCGATAATTTCCTCAGAGAAATTCTGAGACGCCAAAAATATGTCGCGCGTTTTAGAACTTAGTCCCCTTACATTTTGATAGTAAAGGGATAATCTATTTAGTTTTTTTGGGTCTGATGAACGATTTAATTCTTCCTTCTAGACTTTTTTTTAGGCGTAAACTCAGAAACGAGGATATTATCGGCCCACATTTTAGAGTTAAGAACAGATGCAAACTCTTCAGCTGCAACCGTTAGAATAAAGGAGGCGTGGGAAGGCTTATTACCAATTTTTTTGCATGAACAGAATGCATTTTGACTAAATAATATATTTTGTTTGACAAACGTCATTACATTTTCAGTTGTTGTGTCGGGTTGAAGACGTGAAATGAATAAGAGTTGTAATGTAATGTAATGTAATTTTCATTTTGAAGACACGCTGAATATAATAAAATAAAATATTTTTTAATTCACATTCAACGAGAAAAAATCACATTAAACCCATTTGGGGCAAGTTCGGGCAGCAAGAACCATATTTTTCTATAAATATATATATTTCTGAATACTTTTGAAAAAACTGGAAAAATGTTTTTTATTTTTTAACTGCGAAAGTTTTCAAACTTTTTAGCTTTTTTGCATTAAAAATGCTTATTTTTAAAAAATCACAAAAAATAAATTAATTTTAATAACAACAAAAAACCTACATTGTATTTAACAATAAATAACATATTTTTATTATTTCTTCATTTCAATTTCATTCTTATAAAAACAAAAAAAGTGGAACACTTACAACTGCAGGCAGTAAAAACAAGAGATATTCTCAAATTTTTGTCATTAAAAAAAGTTGAAATTTCGAGCCATTTTCTGACCAAAGCTTAAAAGATTTCTGAGTGATTTTTTGGGTGTTTCTTATCTGAAGTATAAACTGTCGATTAGTAAAAACAATTTTGTACAATTTCAAAACTTATACTTTTTTCTATTAATGGCCACGAATCTCCCACTGTGCGTCGTTGCATTTGTGTTTGATACCATTTCTAGTATATGTTTGGTTAGTTGAGCTGCATTCCTGCAAAAGGCAACCTGAAATTCAATTAAGGATCAAACATTTATCACAAAAGTCCCAGCAATGCCAAAGGAAGAGTAACTTATTAAGCTATGCCCAGTACAGAGTGAGGCAAAAAACCTTAACTTTTATTCTTTCCTATGTTGAACGCTAACTTTCAAATTTTAAGAATTTCTTCAATGTCCTATTATAAAGAAATTTTTTTAAATTAATTTACCTTAAATCTACTTAAAATCTTTATCTTGATCAGATCACCCTGTTTATTTTGCTTGTGGTAGCGTTTGTGCTTGCAAAATTGATTTGCGGTAGCCACACATAAAAATGCATTCCATCGGTCGCAGATGTAGCTGCAGCCCCAGCAGAAGTAGAAGCAGAAGCAGAAGCAAAAAAAGCGCAGAAGGATTCCACCGCCTCAGGGGAGACGTTGAGTTGGTCAAAGACGAGAAATAGATGCGCTGACCATCCAGCCAACCAACGAATCAACCGACAGCCGCACCATGGCAACATTTATGTAAGCAGGATGCTAAACACAAGTAGACAAGACCACGAACAAGCTTAACGAGCAGCAACTGTCCACGGTCCAGGTTCCAGCATGCAACCACCGAGCAGCGCAAAGTGAAGTTATGACCTGGCGCTACTCGTTCGCTGGCTGCATGATTTAGGGAGGGAATAAGGTGCTCCACACCCATAGCAGCAGCAAAAGCAGCATCACAAGAATTCATTCAGAAGATTATTTGATACAAGCGACAGGCAGACACGACAAGACTATGTATGTGCGCACATACACACACTCACACCATAACCCCAACACAAAAGAAGAGCTCCAACTTCAGCTGCTTGCCAATGACAAGCCACTGTATTGTGTTGGCTCTGGCAGAAGTGGGGGTTTGCCTGGGTGAATTGGCCACCACCACAGGACAGACATGCGAAATATGATGACATATCGCGTCATAGTTCAAACGGCAGGGAATCCTCTGATCAATTTTGAGCACAGCGTGCATCATCTATTGGGTTCGTATTATTTTTACAAATACAGAAGAATTTCTCTCAACGCAGAGCCCCCGTATATCCCCCGAGTACTCGCGTATGAGTAGCTAAGGCGGTTGTTTCAATGATGATGAAGCTTCATGCTTTGAGCAAGATTTTCACAAAATATTTTCTTTTTCATTATTATTTTTGTTTTGATTGTTTTTGTTTTTTGTTTTTTGGTTCACTACGAAAAAGCTTCTTAATATTTTTGCAATAACTTTTTTTATTATTTGGATGCAGTTGCTGTTGTTGTTGTTGTTTAGTTGTTATAAGCGGAGTCCTGCTTCTGTTAGCCATGATGCATGCGTAAAACTTCTCCATGAAGTGCTCATAAAAATAATTAATTGTTTTTAGTTGTTAAAACATTTATTTAAGACATAAAAAAAGATGAAAAAATACTCAAGACATTTAGTACTATTGGGGAGCAGCAACGGTTTGAAAAAGTAGTAAAAAAATTGATATGAAGAAGAAGCTAGTTAAGGATGTTTATGTTTCTTGTTGATTAAATATCATGAAGTAAGGAGGTATTTGGGAGTAAAGTACCATGTCTCTTTTCAAAGTCCTTTAAGATATAAAGACGAAATTTGTGCCAGAGGCTTTTGTCATGATCAAACATTATATGAATTAATCGTTAGAATTCAAGTTCGTTTTTGTTAGAATGAAAGTGAAAAGTTGGCGGGATAAACCTACTCGTACTATCATTTCTATAGAGTGTAGAAATTAGAGGTGTACAATAGAGCGCGTCGAAAAAAAGTTTGAAAAATGCACTCCATGTTTTAAAGATAACCTCGAGATAACTTCAAAAACAAAAAATGTTTTGTTTAAACCCGGAAAAACCACCAAAATGGTATAATTCATAATTTCATAATGAAAAAAAGTTGAGCAAAGAGTGTGTTTAAAATTGTGTTTTACCAATGAAATTTTTGTCCGGATGCATTGAAAATGTTGGAGAAAACCTATGGGGAATCCGCTCTATCACGTACGCAGGCATTTGAGTGGAAAAAATTGTTTAACCTTAGACCCGTTTACATGTTTTACAACTTAATCCCGTTTATCTGGGTCATATTGACCCGTAGTGTATTTTGTATGGAAATTTTCTATTTTTGATGAGATTAAATTAAAAAGTGCTGTTATTTAATGAAATATTCATTTTAACATTTGTTTTTTTTTTAAATATATGTTTGCACAAAACACTTGCAATTTACATAAGATCTATAACCGATTGATAAATCCGGTTCGATTGAGCTGCATTTGATGTGCTAGGCATTGGTAGATCTGCCCCATCATTATCATCGTTATCTTCCAATATATCAGGTTCTTTGTATTTGTGAAGGTAACACGATAAACATGCACGAACATAATGTAAAGGTCAAAAAAGTTTTAAGCAATGGTCACACACAGCAGACGTTTTATTATCCTTTAAGCTTCGCATCTGTCGTGGTTTCTAATCCAGTAAAAACAGTGAATAAAACAAGAATGAACAACATTCATTTGAAATGGAAATTATTTATTTATTTTATACTCGGATGGCGAAATTTTGACAGTCTGAATGAGAATATTTGGCAGATGTGAGATAAATATGACTGTCAAAAATTCATGTAGCTCCAATGCCAGCATAAATTTTGATAATCGACAAGAGAATTTTTGACACAAGCAAAAAGAGAAAAAAAAAATTTTGCTTCCGACAGCATAGCAACCAGCAGTGGAAAATATTTGCATAAAATACTGTTAATTTGTCGTATATATTAACAATTTTGCAAATTAAATTAAATTCTTGCGCTACTACACTACCGATATCTAAAACGTCAAAATTTCCAGCTTTCAAAATTTTATCGTCCTTTTGCCACAGTAAAAATGACAATTATAGTTCGACAGAAATTGTATTCAAGTCAGAATTTCTTTTTTTCCACGAGTGAAAAGTTTTCAAATAGCACACGGCCTTATTGATTGTTTCGTTGGAGCGTTGCATTGCTTTTCCAATTGATTTTAAGCATGATATAACGCATATACTAAAATACTAAATACTAAACACTAAATACAACACAAAACAGAACACTGCACATGCACAACAAATCCATATAAAAGCCATGTTTTCATACGTGTAAGTGTGCAGAAGTATGAAAAGTACATACGCCAACGACAGAAAAAAGCTGTCTCTCACTTCTAATGTACTTACATTTGCAAAAAATTTAGAAAGGATTGCACAATGGAAAAAATAAGTGAAAAAAGTACTACAAAAACTGATCCTTCATACAAATCGTATGGTAGAAAATGTCGGGTCATTTTGACACAGATAAACGTATAGGGCAGATGTCAGTTTTTTGTCTCTGCAATGCACATATGTCACATATATAAAATTTTTTCACTCTGGTTGCAAAGATAAAAGTCAAACAAATTTAATGGTAATTTTTTTTTTTTTAAATTTTTCTTTTTTAATATGTTTTTTATGCAAATGATAAATAGCTTACTCCAACATCGTGATTGCAGGTGATTTTAATAGCAATATTCTAAACGAAAATCGTTTAACCTCAAGTATGAAAAGTCTTGGACTCTTGCCAGTTAATGATGCTACACCAAGACACTTCACAAATACATGTAATACACTTCTTGATCTATTTTTTGTCAATAACATGGAAAAAACGCTTTTCTATAATCAGATTTCGGCTCCAATTTTTTCAAAACACGATTTGATTCTCTTAATTTATGACCTTCAGGCAGATATTAGTTCTCAAAGCTATACGTCCAGAGATTTTAAGCATATCGACTATGCTAGCTTAAACGCAGACGTTGACTCCATCAATTGGAGCTGCATTTACAACATAGATACTGTCGACAACCAGGAAGACTTCTTGCAATATAACATTAATTATCTATTTGAGAAGTGTGTTCCCCTTAAAACTAAAACAATAATAAATCCCGCAAGGCCATGGTTTAATATCAACATTAAACAAATCATCACTGATCGAAACAGAGCATATAATCGATGGAAACGC
Organism: Pherbina coryleti; assembly: GCA_943735915.1. NCBI lineage: Eukaryota > Metazoa > Arthropoda > Insecta > Diptera > Sciomyzidae > Pherbina > Pherbina coryleti. The sequence goes on along the minus strand of OX030949.1, from coordinate 140,471,750 downwards.
TATAAAACACCCGAACTCTACAATACATACTTATTCACTGTTAAAAATTAAATCTATCGAAGCTGTAAAAAAGGCCAAATTCCAGTTTTATGAAAGCCGTTTCTCACCAATAAAGAACGGAAAAAAAAATCTGGAGAGAAATCCGGGGTATAGGAATTGGTAAAAAATTTAATCAAAAACCCGTCATATTAGATAATGTAGACGAGCTTAATCAAAAATATTGCTAATATTCCAGTGCCAAGTATTACCAGAAGTAACGTATCTTTTAAATTCAAAAATGTTAGTGAGGCTGATGTTCTACAAGATTTTTTGTCAATTAAGTCAAATACCACAGGTGCTGATAATATTCACCCAGTTTTCATGAAAGCCTTACTTCCCAAACTGCTGCCTTATGTCACTTTTATACACTGAAAAAAAAATGTTTTAAAATTGACGACAGTTGTTATTAATTTGACGATATTTGTGTTTAAAAAATAGCTTTCAACAAATTTCGTCAAAGTAAGAGCAAATGTGTTTAAAAATTTTGAAAATCGTAGAAAAAAAAAGTCAAATTATGAACATATTTTTTTAACACATTGTGTTCAATTGTAAGCTAATATATTTTTTTCAGTGCATATAATAACGTTTAAAACTTCTGTGTTTTTCCTCAAAACTGGAAGCTGGCTAAGATCTTGCCACTACCAAAAGCTGATAAGGAATAAAGGACCTATAGCCATTTTGTCCTTTCTAGTTAAAGTCTTTGAGTTATTAATTTTTAAGCAAATGAACGCCTATCTCACGAATAACTACCTAATTTCAAAAAACAATCGGGATTTAGATCTAAGCGCGGATGTGTGACTGCTTTAATTGACGTCGTTGAGGAGATTCGTTCTCAACTGGATGACAACAGAGTAACCTTCCTTACACTGTTGGATCACTCAAAAGCTTTTGATGCTGTCAATCATGAGATACTTGTCACTAAACTTTTGAAAATTTATAGTTTTGAGTCTTGTGCTGCAAATCTTATTGAGTCATATTTAACCGGGAGACTTCAGGTAGTCAGCTGCAGAGACTTATTGTCGTCAAACGTTTGTCTTACCAGAGGTGTCCCTCAGGGCTCAGTTCTAGGACCTCTGCTATTCTCTATTTACATTAATGACTTACCTACTGCACTAAGTAAGTGTGAGATTCACATGCATGCAGATGACGTTCAACTTTACTTTTCTTGCACTTTCAATAACATAAACAAAACTATAAATGACACAAATGAAGATCTAATGGAAGATCTAATGGAAGAAGAAATGGTTTGGCGCTGAACCCACAAAAGTTACAATTTTGGTGATTTCAAAAAAACCTATAGTTACAGCTACTATCCCAACAATAGTTCTAAACAGCACCAACATTGAATTTGTGTATACCGCAAGAAACCTTGGTATTTTCTTTAATCAAACTCTTACTTGGAACACGCAAAGAAATAACGTTATTGGTAAGGTTTATGGACTACTTCGAGGACTCTGGCATTCCCAGTACTTTAAAAAAAAAAAATAAATAACTGGCCATTTCAGCCCTTGAAAGGACTTTGACCTAGCTTCTTATGATCAATTGTGTTGTGCGTGTTATTAAGTTTGTACACAATTGACCGAGAACCGGACCTACATACTTAACGCCGACTCCGAACTTCGATGAACGGAATGTTCTTGTTCTCAAGAAGCTTTACATGGCATTTTGAATACTCTCTGAGGTTTGCCATTATCTGCAGAGAGGTGACGGCCGTACAGAAAAATTATTTTAATTCAAATAATTTTCTGTCGCTGCTGGGGTTCGAACCTGGGTTTCCAGGTTCGTTGACATAGCGGCCACGCACTTTAACCAACTACGTCACGGACGCCCAGTACTTTACCCCGCATAAAATTAGAATGCTTATTGCGAAAACCTACCTCATTCCAACTCTTCTGTATGGTTCAGAAATTTTTAGCAACTGTGATTGTATCAGTAAGCAAAAACTGAACAAAGTTTTAAACAATATCGCAAGATATGTCTTCGGTCTTAAACGCTACGCTCGTGTTTCTTAATATGCTAAAAAGATTTTTACTATTTCGTTCGACAATCTTTTACAATTCAAAACCTTAATCATGCTTCATAAGATAATTTATACAAAAGAGCTTGACTTTTTATTCAATAAATTGGACTTTTCGCGGTAAAGTAGAAACAATATGACAAAGCCTATAAGGCATCACTCTTGTATCTGAACGTCAATTTTTTGTCTACGCCATTCGTCTCTGGATCTCTTTGCCTATAATCTTACGAAAAATTAGCAATGCATGTATCTTTAAGGATAAACTCATGAAATTTTATGCTGATAACTAATTAAAATTGGAATTGCTCTTGAGGTTTACTCTTTTCATTTAATTTTAATTTAATTTTCATAATATTTTCGTCTCATTTTTATTTTATTTTCATTTAATTTCTATATTTGAATTATTTTTAAACAAATACAGAAAAATTTAATTAGTCAAGTTTACACTGTTTTTGCACTGTTTTATAAGTGTATTAATCTTTACATGTATTTTTAGTGACTGATGCTTTAAATGTTAAGATTATTCAAAATCTTGTAGCATTAGAATTACAATAAATTAATAAATAAATAAATAAATGAAAAGTGCCTCGGGTCAATATGACGCGATAAACGGGTTTAAGGTTAAAGAGGTTCGTACATCAGTTGATAAATTGCCTCACAATTCTCGTCAAGCAACATCAATAAACGATGAAAATGTCAAAAATATAAAGGAAATTAAGCTCGATTGTGAAGCGCAAATTATGTCAAAACGGCTGAATTAGAGTTAGAGAATAAGAGTTTCGCAAAAATGTCACACAGGAGATGCTTTTAATGGAACTTGGGTGGTCGAAATAGCTTAGGTGGTCAAAACACCTCAACAATCTGCAGAGTGGCGCTATCCAGATGAGCTGAAATCCAAAAAACCACAACAAAGTCTTCAAAAGTCAAGTTGATTGACTGTTTTCTTCGATTCTCAAGGTGTCGTGCTTTCGGAATTCCTTCTGCAAGGTCGATCGGTCAATGCTCAATATAATTTAAATGCAGTAAGTCCCAAGTAGCAGCCGTGGCCCAGTGGGTAAAGTGCGTGACCCATACTCCAGAGAACCCTGGTTCAATTTCCATCTGACACAGACAATTTTTTCAATTGAATTAATTTTTCTGTTCGGCCGTCCCCCCTCTTCAGACAATGGTAAACCTTAGAGAGTAAATATTACCATGTAAAGCTTCCTGAGAACACGCACATTAGCCTTTCGGAGTCGGCATAAAACTAGTAGGTCCAGTTCTCGATCTTGTGTAAAAACATTTAATAACACGCAAAGCACAATTTGATCAAAAGAAGTTCGGTCAAAGTCCTTGCAAGGGCTGAAATGGCTAGTTTATTATTATTGTTATTATAAGTCCCAAAGAATTCTAGTTTTTTTCAAAGTGACGCAGTAAAATTCGCCTCAAATACTTTTTTTAGAACGAAATTTGATATGTTCAACAATATTAAAAATATGATCTTTATGTTTTGGCGAATTGGACTTTTATTTCGAGTCAAATGATTGAGATTTACGATGAAGTTGGTAGCAGATTCTCCACAGCTCAAAACGGCCACAGCTGCGCCACCTGTCGGGAAACAATGAGAGCTTGTTCGGTCACCCGATATATATTATAAAATTGTAATTTTTTGTTTTTAGTTTTGAGCCAAAGACCATCTCTGGGGTGATAGTCAAGCGTACACTACCGAGGTCGTAAGATTTTTTTATTTACCTATTTCTTTCTTTTCTTTTATTTCTATATTACTTTTTTTGCCTGAATGCTGCTATCGGCATTATTCATCTTTTCTCACATCTTGCACATAAAAAAAATTTCAAATTTCCATGCGTCTACGCCGAAGATTTGAAAATTTCCAAACATCCTTGAATCTGGCATCATATACAGGGTTTTCCAATAGGGACTTGACAACTTTGAATTAAATTTCTGAACGCACCCTCTCACTAATCATCGAACTGTCACTGTCATATATTCAGTAAACTCAAAATTTTCATCATGGTAAAGAACACGAACGAACAACGTCTGCAAATTATAAAAATTTACTCGGAAAAAATTAACAGTTAACGCTCGCAACTTTAAGAGCAACTTTAAGAGCGTTAACTGCAATTTTCGGTGGTAATTCTCGCCCTAGTAGACAGAAAATAACAAGTATAGTGCAAAAATTTGAGTCTACGTATTTGTTGTGTGATGTTGCCGTGCCAGTGAGACAACGGGTTGGTCGAAGTGTCAAAAATATCGCTGCCGTTCAGGCGTCCGTAGCAAACGACACAAAACAGTCAATTCCATGGCGTTCTCAAGAATTGGGCATCGCCCAGACCACTTTATGGCGAATTTTGCGTAAGGATCTTAGTTAACACCCATACAAGATCAAGCTGACTCAAGAATTGAAGCCGATGGACCATTTGAAGAGACGTACGTTCTCTGATTGGGCTCTGGAAAAGATGCGGTAAGATGATGAATTTCATCGCAAAATCATCTTCAGTGACGAAGTTCATTTTTGGCTCAATGGGTCCTTCAATAAGCAAAATATCTGTTATTGGTCGGTTATTGGTGAAAATCTACATGTGCTTCATGAATCACCACTTCATCCACAAAAAAATAACTGGTTGGTGCGGTTTGCATGCCAGCGGCGTCATTGGACCATATTTTTTCGTCGACGATAATGATCGTCACGTTACTGTGAATGGCCATTGTTATCGCGCCATGATTACCGATTATTTTTGGCCCGAATTGGAGGATATGGACTTGGACGACATGTGGTTCCAACAGGATGGTGCCACAAGCCACACAGCACACGTTACAATCGTTTTATTGAAAAGTATTTGGCCTCTAGACTATTTTCTTTGAGGCTACGTCAAGTCATTGGTCTATGCCAACAAGCCGATGACGTTGGAAGAGCTCAGAGCCAACATTGAACGTGAAATTGCGGCCTTTTTGGCCGAAATGTGTGGCCGAGTCATCGAAAGTTGGGTCTAACGAATCGAGAGCTGCATACATGCCCATTCATAAATGTTTTGACTGTACTTCAAGCCGATAATGAAGATTTTGAAATATCTCAAATGGTTTGCGTTTTATTTAAAAAAAAAGTTGACAAGTCCTTAATGAAAAACCCTTTATATTTTAGAAGGAAAGTTATAAAATTAACTTTAAAAATTGTAGAACTCCGTATTGCAAAAAAATTTCATACCGACAATTCACAAAAAAAAAAAAAATAAAAAACAAAAAAAATATTGAAATTGTTCTGCTCAGAACTTTGGCTGTTTAACGTTTCGAGTCGCTGTCGTTCGGCAAGGTAAGCATTTCTCGCTTACCTTTGACATACTAGTCGCTATGTCTCGATTGTCTCCCTGTTTCACTTGAGTGATTGCCAACGCTCTGCTTATCGTCACTTTGACGCACTAACTCAGGCTAGGCTATGAGGTTCTGTTGCCTAGACCCATCAATATATCATGGAGCTACCGGAATTTAAAACTAGCTACCGTTGCGGTGAGAAACACCGCAGTTCCGTGGTTAGCCACCAAACAGACGCTGTGGTTACACGATTCAACCGAGATGTTGTTTGACATTGCGGCTACGATGAAGACAACCGCACACTCTATTTGAGCCAGCAGCGGGTGCGCGCACGCTCGGAACCATCACGGATGCAGTGCCTCAGGGGGTTGCATTCACACTCGCTGACGTGCACTCGGTGAACCAGTCACTGTTGCGGCAAAATGTTGAGATTTCTTGGCGAGAGTCAAGACCCTCTGGTGGTTGTAATCATAAAATAACATGTACCGCATGCAAGACCAGCAGCAGCAACGAAGACGACAACGACGACTACGATATCAGCCGCAGTAACTGTTGGAACAACTCATCAAAATGCAAAAAAAAAAAAAACCAAAATACAGGAAGCCTCTAGTTTGCGCCAACAAACGAACGAATTATGCCAGAAGAGGTTCTTCAATGAACTACAAACGCCCCTTGTAGCCCTGGCACCTTGCCCCTCATCTTTAGATGTCGCTGCTGCTGCTGATGTTGCTCGATTTTGGCTTTCGATGTAGTCAAGTTTTTGGTTTACCATCAACGCTGATTCGTGCACTCTGCACTGTAGCTCCGCTGGATGCCACAACGTTGAGTGGATGGCTTTGTTGTGCCCTCCCATTGTGGCACCTCAGCACGCGCGCGCGCCATTTCCACAAGCGCATCCAGCCGGCAGCCTTCTGCAAGCACACTCAACAGTTGCTTCCAGAAACAGCTAACCTAGGCCACAAGCACACGATGAGGCGGCGCGCAACATCGAGAGCGGCAGCAGCAGCAGCAGCAACAGCAAAAACAACGCATGCCAGCCATTAGTGTCAAGAATCTGCTTCATACGCACGTTGTTCATAAGAAGAAATATATTTTATTCATATTGAAAAAAAAAAAAAAAAATAAATAAATTGTTGTTCCTTGCACTCACTATATAATTATTAAATATTTTCGCTCTCTCGTGCTGACAGTCAGTGCAAAAGTGTCACTCCTCGTCACACCGTTGTCGTCATCATTGCTCATTAACGCTGCTTTTAATTGTTCGTTTGCGGCGAATGCGAGTGCGAGCGCGCAAGTAGCCAGCCATCCAGCCAGCCAGCCTGCAGTAGGAGTGTCCTTGTGCGCTTCCGGTGCTGTGGTTAAATTAGTGGATTCCTGCCGTTCCGTCAGCCGTCGCTTGCGTCTATGCAAAACGCATTACTTTTGCAAAATTAATTTAAGCTCGTGCTGCGCTTGCCTGCATTTAATATCGTTCAAAGGATGGGTTTCCACATGAACAGGATTGAGCAGCGTGCTTAGATGTGGTTTTTAATTTAATAATGTTTTTCCAAGGACATTCATAGGGAAATTTTAATACAACTAAATGATTTTCATAACATTCTGCAGGGCCTTCACAAGCAAGTAGATCAAAAGGCTTCTTATCCAGGGTTTCCCGAAAATACCAGGCATTTTAATTTTTGAATAAGTTCAATATGTTCTTGGAGATTTTTTGTATGTTTCTATGGTAGAATATAAGGTAGAAATATGGAGGTTATGTGCTATATAGAACAAGAGCATGTTAGATAACCAAAAAACAAGTGAAATTTTAGAACCGTGAACAAAAAATGTTCACCATTTTTGTTATGAATTTTCAAATTTGCGAACAGCTGTCCGTTTGACTAATTCTCCATGACTTTATCTCTCTGATTGGTTAAGACAGATGTAGAGGATTGAAATTCCATTTCTTGAACGTCAACACCTGTCGTACGGGCTAAATTTCACGTTGCCCTATGGCAATGGAGTCGAGGTTTATGGAATTGATGCCCAACAAATAAATCTTCAGAACGCTAGTGCCATGCTAATACAAATACAAAGTCCATTTAACCCTCTCCTGAGCGTCACTTCCATGACTCCAGACGCAACCAACGCTCTGTCATAGTAGTTTCAACACCATACTTAAGTGTATATTTGACTTAATAAATATACTGTATGGATAGCAACCAATGTTAGAACAGTACCAATTATGGAGGATTAGTTGGGTCACCATCCACATTTATGGGTGGAAATCAAGACCATCTAACATCTCTGACAATTTATGGGCATTGCTACTCGGTTGATCAAGCAAAACTTCACGCCGATCACACAGACCTGTTCGCGACATTGAACTACCACACACAGCACGATACTCCCCGAAGAGCCAGCCCTGTGATAGTCTTCCCGGGCAAAAGGGATTTACCTCGACACGCTCTAACACACACCGACACATCTGCACCCATCGTTCATGACTTTGGTGGCAAAAGCCACCACTATTGGATGTGCTACAGCGTAGACCACATCGCATTTGACTGTGTGTGACACGTAGTCACCAGTACATTGCACCTTTTCAACTCTGGCATTCCGAGGTTACCAAGATATACTATTCACCTCGGAGTACCCAATTTTGACACCTCTTGTTATACACCAGGTTCAACACCATTGTTATCATAATCTTAACCAGCCTTAAAAAATACCATCCATAAGACCAATGCCAATTTGCCAGTGAAATTGCCAGTTTGTCTGCCGAACGTAACGACTATCTCCGTGCTAACAAATTTTTAGGATCATTGCTATTCCTTCGCAGGCATACTCTAAGGTTGATCAAGTCAAACGGACCACCTACTCCCCAGATTGGGCGACCAACTCCAGGGTCTGAGTAGTCCCTCTACATTTACACAGGATAGGGCAAACCCGTTGCCTGCGACCATCCTCCTGAGCTTAACTCAGAATAATCCCATGAAAAAAGTGCCTAAGAGTATTCACTAAAGTACGATATTGAACTGGCCGCTTCGTTAGTCGAGTAGATAGCGCACTTCACTGCTAATCCAGGGTTGCGGGTTCGAACCTGAAGGGTTCCACGCTTTAATCTCTCTGCATTCTTTCCGAATTTTCTAATCAACTGAAATTAAAAATTCATCAAAATATACGAGTTAAAAATTATAGTTGTGGTAACTTGAATTGATTTCCTTGTAATTTGAATTGATTGAGGTAAAGGTTTACGATAGACATCGAAATCTTGAGATAGACATATAAAAACATATATTTACCATTGGAAATGGCTTTATTGTTTTTAAAAATATTCTCCCATAAAAATCAATACCTTTGGAATGCGCTTGAACCAATTTTCGAATCACTTTTTCCACTCCGATTGAGGTAGCTCCAAAACATGTGATTTGAATACATCAACCGTTTCTTAAAGCGTCGAAAACGTTGACCTCGCAATTTATTTTTGATCTGCGGGAATAAGAAGAAATCATTGTGTGCCAAGTCAGGACTGTACGTCGGATGACCTATCAATTCGATGTTTTGAATGCTTAAAAACGTTTCTGTTTGAGCTGATGTTTGAGAGCTTGCTTTGTTGTGGTGGAGAATGATTTCTCTTCTATGATTAGTTTTCATGGTTTTCCGAACACTTCTGGCAAAAAAATGGTGGCATACCATTCAGTATTGACCGCTCTACGTTGCTCTTATTAAACGGTGGCGACATGTCCAGTTATTCCGAAAAAATAGGCGACCATTTGTTGCGAAGTACTTCTTGCGCGAACAACTTTTATTGCATTGGGCTCGTCTTGAAAGACCCATACAGTCGATTTTGTTTACTTTCGAGTTCATATGCATAAATCAATGATTCGCCACCTGTAACGATGTCATAAAAATGTTTTGAAGAACCGCGATTGTATTTTTTATCATTTCTTTCGACCAAACGACGCGAATCTTTTTTTGAGTGATTGTCAAATTATGCGGAATCTAACACGAACAAATCTTTATGAAAGCAATATATATGTATCTAATTTATGCAATATTGAATATATGCTGGTCCCACTTATCCCTAAAGATGCCTCTATCTCACGGTAGGTCACATGACGATCAAGCTTAATCAATTCGCTTACAGCATCAATGTTTTGTGGCACAATAACAGATTTGGGACGACCTTCATGAAATTCGTCCTGTAGTGAAGTGCGATTGAATTCGGAAAACCAGCCAAAGACGGTGACTCGAGATGGCACACTGCTGTGGGTTTAATCCACATCGAAAGTCGTAGAAAATCATCGCACGATAAGGTTCACTATTTAATTCCATTTTTTTTTCAAGTATGTTTCAAGTATCTGCATACAACACAAATAGCACTCGTATGACAAAAAGTTCTGAGTATGTTCACCATTAAAAATGTTAAACTTTACAATGACAATGTCAAATTTGACATATTCATACTCAAAATTGACATGACAGTGTTGCCGTATCTCAAGACTTAAAAGTCAACCTACACAGAAAATAAAAGAATTGATTTATTACCTAAACTAGTTTAGCTAATGTGAAAGTTTCTATTTCACCTAATCTTTTCAACAACTTTTCTACTTACACAGTTAATTTAACAATCATGCATTAGGTAATTCACCTAATTAAAATTAGTTAATTCAACTAAAATTTTGCTTATTAAATCATCTAATTCTTCTAGTTATTTTACCTAATGCAAGTTGTCGATTTGTTCGTACACTAGGGAAATAACGCATATTAGCATTATCCACGCCTCAGTATAAATTTTATATAAATATTTACGTGGATAAATCAAATGCTTTCCTTACAACTTCTTTTTTTCCCGTATTTGAATTTTATAGGAGCACAGCGCTCTCCTATAAAAAACATAAATAAAAACAAAGTGAGAAAATTTTAAAAAAAGTAAAGTCTCATGCGAGAATTGAACTCGGGCCGCTGGCGTTAAAGTCAAACGCTTTACCGCTGTGCTGTTACGCCGTTTGATAACTTGTGAACAAAATGTATATAAAAATATGAGGTCCACAACTCTGAAATTATTTTTTCACTGGGTATCTACAGCAATTTGATTAATTGGTATGTAGAGTAAATTCCTGTATTGGAAATTTAGCTCAATAGATAAGGCGTTGGTTGTTGAAATCTTGAGATCACAGGTTCGATTCTCAGCGGTGGCAAAGAAATTTTTCAGTAATTTATACAATGTATATATCTCTCTCATTCTATCTACTATAAAACAAATCTTTCTTCTCTATCATGTGACGAAATGAAGTAAAGTCACCTAAGGAAAGTTTCACTTCAAAATAGAAATTGCAGAACAAAAAACATATTTTTTGCATATTTTTTGCACGGCATTCCCACTCTTAAGTGGGAATGCTATCTAAATAATTAGATGATTTTTCTACACTTAGTAGGTGGCTTGCCTAATCTGAAGTGGTCATAGTTTAAAAAAAATTAGCTTATTCTTCTAATAAATTACACGGTGTAACAGTGAAAATAAACTCGGCTCGAGACATAGTAGAGGTTGTAGGTCTAGTTGAACATAAGATAACTGCATACTTAGTTTTTTTAATATACCCTCAAAATCGGGATTTGTGGTCAAAAAACTGATTTTAGGTAGGTGCATGTATAGTTTGTTATGTAACTCCGTTATATCTAGCTCAATTTTAAAAATTTAAACATTAACATTAAACATAAACATAAATTTAAACATTGATAAAAAGAAGAAAAATATACCCTTAATATAATATATAGACCTTTTTTTTACAAAAAGAATTGACAAAGTTACAGGTAAAATCATTTGAAAATTTCTCATTTTTTTTTAATTTTTTCAACTTTAACAACGTTTTGTTAACAAATTTTATTTTTTGGCACTATCAGTTTTAGCAGGATTCTGAAAGCCTGTTAAATTTTGTGTTCAACAAGCTATCATTTACTTCAATTGGCTGAAATACAAATGCACTATCGAATTTTTAGTATTCGTAATAAAATACAAATTTTTTTTTTTTCTAAAAATGTTTATTTGACCTTTTTCGTTTATATATATTAAAATCGATTTTACGTTTTAGGGACCAGCAGTAGTCTGCCAGCATGTTTATGGAATTTTTTCCCTGAAAGCCGGTTTCTATAGCTTCCATCTCCTGGTGGAACCTTTCTCCTTGTTCATCACTAAACTGCCTAAGGCTATTCGGGAAAAAGTTTATATGGGAGTGCAAAAAATGTATTTTGATTGACATATTGCAGCCCATTTCTTCGTAGGCACTTAAATTCATTTACAACATCTAAGTAATTTCGACTCTTCTTGTTGCCGAGGAAATAAATGCATAACAAAATAAAACTATTCCAAGCTCTTTTTTCAACTGAATTTAATTTAGAAACGAAATCAGTGTCCAAGAAAATTTTCCGAATTTGTGGGCCCACAAATAAACCTTAGAATAACCGAAATGAATAAACAACTTTTATAAAAGATTTGAACGTGCAGGATACTTTCTTTGATTTTGGCCTCACTTAACCTAGGAAACGCTGCAATCAGATTTTTTTTTTTTAGCTTTGAACCAAGGATTTCAGGTGGAATTCCTATTCAGTCAAGTCTGCCTTGGTTCGAAAATGGGATGATAGATTAGTGGGAAGGAAAGGGCAATCAAGTGAAACACGTGTAGGATGTTCTAAGCGTGGTGGAAAGCCAAAAAAACATATGAATTTGAATCAGACGCAAGTGTTATGCCTTTACCTCAGTCAATTCAAGTTATAAGTCAATCTCATCCACAAACTTCTCTACCATCAACTACAACTTCATGTCGTAAATATTGATGAATTTTTAATTTCAGTTAATTAGAAATGAGGATAGAAAATTAAGAAAGGTTAAAAGCGAAGGACCATGGCCTGGCCAGGAATCGAACCCGGGACCTCTGGGGTGGCAGTCGAGCACGCTACCAACTCGACTACCGAGGCCGCGGTAGGATTACATTTTCAGGTCGCACAAGTGGAGTATTCAAAACATATTTTTTGCCAACTTAAAATGAAGCACTCAGTGGATACTCCTTTTGCTTATATTTATTAGTCGCACGACTATCCCATTCGCAAATAATGCAAGGATACTTGGTATATCCACCTTGCATTCCAAACAGTATTGTTAGAGCCTTTAAGTCGGCGACATACATATATCAGAATTTAACATATCAAGAATCACACAAAAAGTTTTTAAATAAATCATACTCTTGCAAGATCCCTCAATAAACAAACGCTATTCATTCGGAGCGTGTTTGTGGTTGAAAACTGCAAACAGTTCCGTCACATCCGGGCAATACACCAGCTTTATGATAATATATATAAACGAAAAAGGTCAAAAAAACATTTTTAAAAAAAAAAAAAATTTTTTTTGTATTTTATTACGAATACTAAAAATTCGATAGTGCTTTTGTATTTCAGCCAATTGAAGTAAATGATAGCTTGGTGAACACAAAATTTAACAGGCTTTCAGAATCCTGCTAAAACTAATAGTGCCACAAAACAAAATTTGTTAACAAAACGTTGTTGAAGTTGAAAAAATTAAAAAAAATGAGGAATTTTCAAATGATTTTACCTGTAACTTTGTCAATTCTTTTTGTAAAAAAACGGTCTATATATTATATTAAGGGTATATTTTTCTTCTTTTTATCAATGTTAAAATTTTTAAAATTGAGCTAGATATAACGGAGTTACATAACAAACTATACATGCACCTACCTAAAATCAGTTTTTTGACCACAAATCCCGATTTTGAGGGTATATTAAAAAAACTAAGTATGCAGTTATCTTATGTTCAACCAGGCCTACTACTTCTTCTATGTCTCGAGGCAAGTTTTTTGATTTGTTTTCATTTTGTAACACCGTGTTATGTGTCTTATCTATTTTATGGTTGAAGGTGCACCTAAATATTTAGGTTTTTTTAGCTACTCTCGCAGTTAAACTACCCAATATAATTGCATATAATTAACATTTAGAAATTGGTAGCGCACCTAATCAAATTCGTTGACTGAAAATCACCGGATTACTTTAGCTGAATTGACTACATTTTTAGGTAAAAGTTCTACTCTTTTTTTTCTGTGTACGTAACACTTGCTTCAGATTCAAATTCGCCTGTTTGTATGGTTTTCCACCAAGCCTAAAACATCATTCACGTGTTTCACTTGAAGACCTCCTCCTTCCTAATTATCTACACTCAGGGAAAAAAACCGTAAAACCAAAGAAAATACACTTTGCCACAAAGACTTTTATTGGTTAGATTGTGCCCAAAGATAAAACATCCTTACGGCAAAGGCACAAAGATTGTTTTCCCATTCCCATAAAAAATATACTTTATATTAAAGACTTAAATTCTTGTGACAAAGATGTACGTCTTTAAAAAAGTCAATTTCTTTAATACTATCTTTGTATGTCCGCCTTTTTTTCTATTACTCACCTCTTCTCCACTCTCCTTCCCACCCCCTCCCCTTCCCCTTGACCCTTAACCTATACGATTTAATCTAGTGCTAATTACAACTTATCTATATATTTATACGCAAACAAAAAAGTTTGTGTTCCCTTCTTTTCTGTGTTACCTTCAACATATTCACATAATACTTATATCGATGAATGGGTATTTTCGAATAGATTTGCACAATATAATTTTTATTCGAATATGTTGTCATTAAGATAGGTAAAACTGAGCAAATGTAAAACGCTTTTTTGCCAATGGGACAATGAGAAAATACAAAGCGACGAAGCTCTGTTGAACATCGCTGCTGTAGCTTACAAAAGCAAGAGTAGAATGCCGGAGTGACGCAAGCACTTAAAAGGAGCTGAGTATAATTATTGTTGTTGTTGTTGTTGTTGCTGTTGTGGTTTTGCTCAATGCTTGGTGGTTTATTTCGAGATGAGGTTGCAACAGAGAGCGCCGCTGAATAAAAAAAATATGAAATTTTAAGTCATTAATTTATTTATTAAATATGGAATTATCATCTTGATTTATTTGTTATACTTTTTTACCATTCATTTATTTTTTTTTACTTATTTACGCTCCTTTTAATTTATTTAAATGAATATTATATGTTGAATAAATTTTTGTTATTGACGGATGTATGCTTCCTTTTTTGTCCTTTACCACTAATTTCCTCATAGTGCCAAGAATAAGCATTAAGAATTTCCGTGCAAATTAATAACACTTCATTATGTGAAAAACAACTTGAGTTTCGTTGCCTTACAGAAACAGATGGCCGAATTTCGACCACAGGCCATACTAGTACATATTAATACATCAATTCCCTTATATAGTACATATTGCCCACAAAGTAACTGCGAACTATAAGCGTGTGTATTTTTAAGAAAAATATGATTTTGTAGAAAAAATTCTTTAAAGTTATAGACTTTGTCTTTGAAACAAAACAGCGATGCTTAGCTTCAAGAAAACAAAGAAAATTTGTTGATTTTGCGTACTTTTTTCTTTGTTAAAAAATTCTTGTTAACAAAGAATAAAATCGTTATATTAAAGAATTTATCTTTACGGCAAATAACCCTATTTTTTAACCAGAGCAAACTTAATTGAATAGGTATTACAACTGAAATCCTTAGTTCAATGCTAAAAATTAGTTAGATAATATTTTTGGCTATTTTTTAACTCATTAAAATAAATCATTGTTGCTTAAGTTCACATTTGAAGTGCAAAAAGTTGAATTTGAAATGGAAAATTTTTTACAGTAAAAGGTTGAATTTGATATGTAAACATTTTTTAAATGGAAAAAGTTTCATTTGATTTGTGAAAAGCTGAATTTGCTTTGGAAAAAGTTGAATTTAAAACATGAGAAACCTGTATTAGTACCAAATTGTTAACATTCACGCTTAAAACTTTGGATTTTTGTCCTATGCTTAGTGTGAATATCTCACTTTTGCGGCATGCGGGGACATTTGATTAAAAATTCGGGGACATTGGTTTAAATTAGGGTACATTTGCAAATAACGTAGAAATAAAAAATCGAAGGAATGTAGGTAAATAATAAATGATGTTTACACGGAGAAAAATAATATTTTTATATTAAGTAAATACTTATTTTGCTTGATCTAGGAAAATTGAAAATTAAGCCTCATTTGCTCAAATCAAGCATTAAAAACTTAAATGAAGAAAACAAAGTTTTAAATGAGCATTTATTTCTAAAATTGAGTCAAATAAATGATTGGTTGAAACAAGAATAAAATATTTTGTTCTAGAACCTGGAACAAGACTTGAACCAGGAAAATATTTTCTTAATTTAAGCAAAAGTAGAGTTGATTATTAAAAATATTCTTGAATTAATAAATTATTTTGCTTAATTTAAGAAAATACAAAATTACTTCAAAATTGCTTGATTCAAGCATGTAAAACTATACTATAGTACTTTCAATCTTAAATCTTTCAATCTTTAGCCTTAAAATTATGAGTGAAAAAAATTCCCCACTTCTCGTCTGAAGATAATGTAATTCATTCTTATCACAATTAGTTTACCACAATTAATTAATTTGTTAATTTTTCAAAAGATGTCAGAAAACCTTTTAAAATAATGCCAGTCTACACAGAGAGTTAAGTTGAGTTTTGGTACTGAACGCAAAATAAACTCTTGAGTTCTCCAGTACAATTTTGCAGGATGAAACTAAAAAAATAAATAACTGCCCTTGAAAGGACTTTGACCTAGCTTCTTATGATCAATTGTGTTGTGCGTGTTATTAAGTTTGTACACAATTGACCGAGAACCGGACCTACATGCTTAACGCCGACTCCGAACGGCGATGAACGGAATGTTCTCGTTCTCAAGAAGCTTTACATGGCATTTTGATTACTCTCTGAGGTTTGCCATTGTCTGCAGAGAGGTGGCGGCCGTACAGAAAAATTATTTTAATTCAAATAATTTTCTGGCGCTACTGGGGTTCGAACCTGGGTCTCCAAAGTTCATTGACATAGCGGCCACGCACTTTAACCAACTACGCCACGGACGCCACGGACCATGAAACTCGGCTATGCGAATAATCGCCCCAGAGAAAATCGCCCAAAATGAACAATCACCAAAAATTTGGGCTATTATTCATAAGGAAAAATCGCCCATAAAACGGATGAACAATCGCCCAAAACTGCGATTATCGCCCAAAAGTGAAATGCACAATAGCCCAAAATATTGGGTATTTATTCATAATGAATAATTATCCAAGAATGCGATGAACAATCGCCCAAACGAAAGAAAGAAGATGTAAGGATCCAAATAAAATGCCAAATTAAAATATGAAAAAACGCCCGAATTTTTGTTTATAGCCAAAAAGTTAAGAAATTTCAAACTCGTTATGATAAAATGATTTGCCCTTGTAGGGAAGGTAAGAGAATAACATTTCGGATAAGGGCAAATCCGTGTGGCGTCCGTGGCATAGTTGGTTAAAGTGCATGGCCGCTATGTCAACGATCCTAGAGATCCAGTTTCGAACCCCAGCAGCGACAGAAAATTATTTGAATTAAAATAATTTTTCTGTACGGCCGCCACCTTTCTGCAGACAATGGCAAACCTCAGAGAGTATTCAAAATGCCATGTAAAGCTTCTTGAGAATAAGAACATTCCGTTCATCGCCGTTCGGAGTCGGCGTTAAACATGTGGGTCCGGTTCTCGGTCATTTGTGTACAAACTTAATAACACGCACAACACAATTGATCATAAGAAGCTAGGTCAAAGTCCTTTCAAGGGCTGAAATGGCCAGTTATTAATTTTTTTATTTTTTATAAGGGAAAATCATTTTATCATAAAAAAACCACCATTTAACCGTATCCGGAGATATGCTCATGTCTATGGACCCTTTTTTCATGGAATAACATCAAAAACAAATTTCAGACTCGTTATGATAAAATGATTTGCTCTTGTACGCAAGGTAAAAAAACAATATTCTGTATAAGGGCAAAAAATTTTGTCATTTTAAGTTCATCGGGCTTAAATTCCGGGAGCCAAAAAAAAAAAAAAAAAAATAAATACTACATTAACCGTTAACTTACTTAACTATTTTTTTGTTAATTCTGTTTTATTCTGTTTTTAATTCTGAAATGAACAATCGCCCAAAATTAACATTGTAATTTTTTAACGCAATTTTAGGAAAAATTATTAATTTTTCAAATTTTGGGCAAACGTTTATTGAACAAGCGCCCAAAATTATATTGCGTCAAATCGCCCAAATCAAAATGAATAATCGCCCAAAATTTTTAGGCGAATTTTTGGGCGATTGTTCATTTCGGCACTTTGGGCGATTTTCTCTTGGGCGATTATTCGCACAGCCATGAAACGCAACTAAACTCAACTTTGTTTCTGTGTTTATCAAAACTCAATTTGAAATCCCTAAAAGTATGCTAATGTTCTTATAAAAAGGGAAGTTCAGATGTAGATAAGGTCTTCATATCAGTACGGGCCGAACAAAAATTCCGATTTGAGCAGCGCAAGGAAGAACTCGCATGTGTACGCAGATATGGCTGCAGCCTTGTCCTCAAGTGGAATTGATGTCACGGTGGTGGATGTGCCGAAAAAATATTAGAACACAAAAGTTAACAAAAAAATGTCACGATGAACACAATTATGCCGACTCAGCTCTGTGTGAACAGCAATGGTTGAACTCAAACTGAACTCTCTGTGTAGACATGGCATAAGATAAGTTAAGTTTTTGTTAAATTTAAAAACACAATCTAGCTAGCTTTTTACTTTTTTAATTGTATCTGAAATTAAAATTATTCTATAATTGTTTTCTTGGATCAAGCATATTCTGCTCTTAATAAGAAAATTATGTTTCTAATATCAAGCAAAACGTTCTAGTAATTGGAAAATTTTTTACTTGAATTGAGCAAATTATTCTAGGTAACAGTAAATTCTTTACTTGAATCGAGCAAATTGGTTACAATTCAAGAAAAATTAATTTCTCAAATCAAGCAAATTATTCTCGTTTGCAAATTGTTTACTTGAATCAAGCAAATTTTTCTCAATTCAAGCAAATATTGGACTTGAATTTAGAAAAAATATTCTTGTGTTTTATGCAAATGTTTCTTGAATTAAACATTTTTTTCAGCTCATACAACTCGTGGTTCCATCTGTGGCAGTGTTGCCAGATTTTTTTTTTAAAAACTGCAAAATCTTAAGAAAAAAACTGTATTTCGAACACAAAAACTGCCATTCTTAAAAACTATTTGTTAAGCATTTTCTTTCATTTTTTATTAAAAACAGAAATTAAACAAATTCATTTGTATATAAAATTGTTGTTGTATTTAATATATTAAAAAACTTCTGGTATTTTATTCACATTTCAGATCATTTTAAGATAAGTAATTCAGGTATTTTTAATGTGTGTTTTTTTGCATATATTATTATTTGCAGTAGTTGTACATATCACTTTTAAATTTTTGTATCGTATCGGTTGGAATTTCTAGTTGTCGCACTAATCTTGTCGCTTTTACCAATCCAACCTTTCAAGTAATTATTTTCCTCCCATGATCTACAAGGCCTTCTGGCTTAAAAAGAAAACTGGAGCAAATAGAGAAGTGAGGTTGGTTCATGTTCAATGTTCAATGCGTGAAGTTGGCTGAAGCTGCTGCTGAAGTTTAAAGCAGGTCTGCTTTAAAAAAAGTAATTTAACCATAATGATGTTTTGGTAAAGAGAATTTATGAAAACTACATAAGATTTTATATTTTCATAAAAACTGCATTTTACCCTGAAAAACTGCATTAATAATGGAAAAACTGTCTTTTTTTTAAAAAAACTGCCAACCTGCTCAGAGTTAAAAAAACTGCCATTTGCAGGCAAAACTGCCATTCTGGCAACACTGATCTGTGGTCTCATTGACAACTACTTATTTTCTCTTCTACAAGAAAACATCTCCTGTCAAAAACAGCTGTTTGTGAAAATGCATCTCCAGCTGCTGAGGTTGTTGTTTTTTTCACTTAAACGTTTTCAACATTGTTTGTGTTTTCAATGGCCTCTTGTGAGCGCTCTCTTTTTGAGTATATTTTTTGACAGGAGATGGTTTCTCAAGCAACTGTCAATGCTATCTTGTAATTATTATACCATGGTTGCATTGAATTCGGAACTCGCCATTAACGCGGATTGAATCGAAGACCTTACGAAGGATCTTTCTCTCGAAGGTTCCCAAGTCTATTCATCAGAATTGCTCAACATCCAGGTTTGTGCTGCATATAATATTTTAGGACGGGCATGATAAGTGACTTATAAGGTCGAAACACATAGGAGGCATGCATGCTTCAAGCATCTGACATTAGTGATAAAATATACATATTGTTATGAAGTAGCCCACATTAAAAGCGTGCATGCATGTATGATGCTTGAAACATGCCTGAAGTAGGCGAACTTTTAACTTTTTGACAGAACTTAAATTCAAGTATGACCTTTCATTAGCGGTATTCACGATCTGGAGTTTTTGGAGTATTTTTAGTAAATTAAAAAGAATAAGCTATAGATTGTGAGCACTTCTATAGTTTTTTTTGACAAAAATAACTGACAGCGCAAACAAATTCTCCCTTATTTTCTTAGAAAAAATTAAATTTGCAGTGGTGCCTTGCATGATTGAACTCGCTCTCACCAACTTTATTTATTCAACCATGCTGCCTTGTACACAATGCAGTACTGCCATAGAACGTCAAGTCAGCTGTTTTTCAAATACACAAATACTATGCAAAATTTACAATAGGGTTCCAACATTGTAAATTTAGTATTTATAGTATTTGGAAAATGTTTATGTTTTGTTTTTGTAAAACAATCAAATTTACTACAAATATCAAACTCATCAAAAATACAGAATACAAGACCATAAACTCCAGATCGTGAATACCGCTATTATATATATTGAAACAAATTTGAGCTTTAGGCTAAGTATAGGTTAACCTTGCCACAGGGAGCATCATAAGTAGATAAGAACTTAGTTACTAATGTAAAAGCGTTCTCTCTGTCAAAATAAGCTTCCGGGTAACTTTGTCCGCATATTGGCAGTATAAGTAGGACCTTAGTAGCTTGAGTGGATCACAGTGAAAAGTCTTGCAAGACTCCTGATGAGTTGGTGTAGCGGCCAACGAGACAGTCTGTCTAGTCTGCTGTGTGATTTGCTCCATACAGAGCCGTTGCTATTGTTGTTGGTTGTTGCCTTCATTGTCTTCATGTTGTCTTGTTGTAAACATTTTTGGCCTTAAGCTCAAATTTGTTTTCAATCTTTTTGACAGAACTTTTTTTAACGCATTGAAAACATTTTTGAAATAAAAGCATTACCAACACAATCATAAAATATCTTCCAATTTCATTTGAAATTATTTTTGATTCAATTTTTCTATTCAGAAATTAGTCATTCTATGATTTTTATTCAGTTTCACATATGTATTTGAAATTTATCACATATGCGATGCATGCTTTCTATGAGTTTTAACCAAGAATGCTTTACATGCATGATTCATGCTTGAAGCATGTATGCTTTCTATGTGATTCGGCCTAGAGAGCGTGAGTTTTGTTCTTCGAGAGAGGGCTCTGCTTCACCATTGCTCATATATAGAATATTTAGGTTACCGTTATTGACCAGTATGTGACCTCGACGGCTATGGTACAGATCAAGAGTCCAGACGATGAAGACACTAGAAAAACCTTTCAGGACTCCTTTAAACAAGACATTGAACTCATAACTAAAATATAATAAAAAGTATTTAGACTATAATTAATAGTTTTTCTATCTGAACTAGTCATCTCATTATAATGTTCTTGATTTTAATATTGGTTCCGTTTATTTATTTTTGTATTCGCTTTATTTGCTCTGATTTGATATGCTTGTCATGTTGACATTTGACATTTCTCAGTTTGCACTCCCTGTTTGCTCATTCCTTTGGCTGCCAATAAGTTTTGTGATTTAATCGTACGTCGCTAATTCCACCTTGGGGGTCGTATCGTCGAATGTGTTTGGTAAAAAAAAAATCCCTAAGAGCAAGCTTTGAAAAGTACATTCGTGTGTTTTACAAACGAAGTTTTATGTTTTAATGTTTTGTTTTTTTCTGCACACCGGCGATTAACAAAAGCGCAGTTAGCATCCGGTATTTGTTTTTTTTTTCGCTGCAAGAGAATGATTTACTTTTTAAAGACCCAGTCAAGTATTTGTTATTGGGTCTAAAACAAAGAAGTCATCACACTTGAATGTACACACACACACATATAGATACACTCATCATTGTTTGTGGTCTTTTGGTCGCTCGGTAGGACGGTTTGTTTGTCGCTTGATTTACATTTCCGCCTCATTTCACCAAATCATAATCATAGCCACCTTTTGTGGTAACCCCTAGCTCCGGCGTTACTGCGTTGTTTAGCCATTGTGCACTTCATTGAAAAAGGGGCGTAGAATTCTTAACAATTAGTTTAACGTCTTTTTTGGCTACGAACTGCGCAGTTTTTCTTAAATATTGACAGTTTTTTTTTATTTTTTATTTCTAAGCCTTTTGTGGTGATTTTTCGAATCGTGGAAGTTTACGTAGCTAAGGATCTTTAAGGCATTTTATCATTATAAAGCATGTATCAACATGAGGTATAGGGTGTCATGGGTAATCTTTAGAAGCTGATTGGTTTGCAGTCAATTAGGGGCGACGTTGGACACCTATTTTTTTCAAATCTTTCGCTTACTATTTTTAGTGAAAGATTTGAAGTGAATTTTACATGAAGCGCAGCGCAGCTTTTCACCGAAGAAAGCCGCCTAAAAAAAAGTTTTTTCACCGAACGTAGGGCTCGCATAACATAACACAGTGCGACAAAATGGAACGAAGTTGAAATACCTGGGAGATAATGCTATTTTTCTGATAGGCCTTGTTGAGATAAAGAATGTTCTATACTTGAAATTTGCCGGACACCCCCAAAATCTGGACTTATGGTCAAAAAACCGATTTTACTTACCTTTGTCCACTTATTGGCGTATAACTTACCTGATTGCCAACCGATTTTAAAAATTTAACCGGATCCTAAAAGAATATACTTGAACCTTTCTAACGATATATATACTATTTGGGATAACTTAAGAAAACTGTGTGAATGTACTCTGCAAATACAATTTTTTTCAATTTTTTTGACTTTTTTCAACTTTGACGATTTTTCTATACACTAAATTATATTGAGACCACACTAGTCCTGTACGGATTCATAGAAAACATTTATTAAAAATTTAAACGCAATTTAGTTTTTATAAATTGGTCTGTAATTGACGAAGTTATTTAACTTTTCATGAAAATAGATTTTTTCCAAAAATACATTTTCGGTATGACAACTCAAAAATGTTTGCTTGATTTTTTTTTTTAAGTCAGCATCATTAGTTTCGCGTTGCAATGATCAGCAATACTCCGAAATCATTTTAATATTATTTTTTCCTTCAAAAAGTTTTTCTATTGTTGCCATTTCTTGGTGAAAATGTTCTCCTTGCTCATCGCTTAACTGGCATAAGTTCTCTCGGAATAAGTCCAAATGCGAATGGAGAAAATTAATTTTTATAGACATGTTGCATCCCATTCCACCATATGCACATAAAAGTTCATTCACAATTGCGACATAGTCGTCGCTTCTATGGTTTCCGAGGAAATTAGTGCACAGCGAAACAAAACTCTTCCACGCACGTTGTTCCACGAAATTTAACTTCATTACAAAATTTGTATCTCTCATGACTTTTCGGATTTGAGGTCCAATGAAAATACCTTAAGTTCATAACGATAAATAGATTAAAAAGTAATAAATATGAAAAATATACACTTTAAAAAAAAAAAAAAAATAACTGGCCATTTCAGCCCTTGAAAGGACTTTGACCGAGCTTCTCATGTTCAATTGTGTTGTGCGTGTTATTAAGTTTGTACACAATTGACCGAGAAAGGGACCTACATGTTTAACGCCGACTCCGAACAGCGATGAACGTAATGTTCTTATTCTTTACAGAAGAAGTTTTACATGGCATTTGATTACTCTCTGAGGTTTGCAATTGTCTGCAGAGAGGTGGCGGCCGTACAGAAAAATTATTTTAATTCAAATAGTTTTCTGTCGCTGCTGGGGTTCGAACCTGGGTCTCCAGGTTCTTTGACATAGCGGCCACGCACTTTAACCAACTACGCCACAGACGCCACATACATATACATTTTTACCTCCTTTTATTTTCGCTTCACTTTATTTTGGAAACACCCCTTTAAGAAAAACATTTTGAAGGAAAAAAGAAAATTAAAATGAATACGGAGTATTGCTGTCAATTCAACGCGAAACTAATGATGCCGAAAAAAAAGATCAAGCAAATATTTTTGAGTTGTCATACCGAAAATGTATTTTTGGAAAAAAATCTCTTTTCATGAAAAGTTAAATAACTTCGTCAATTACTGACCAATTTATAAAAACTAAATTGCGTTTAAATTTTTAATAAATGTTTTCTATGAATCCGTACAGGACTAGTGTGGTCTCAATATAATTTAGTGTATAGAAAAATCGTCAAAGTTGAAAAAAGTCAAAAAAATTGAAAAAAAATTGTATTTGCAGAGTACATTCACACAGTTTTCTTAAGTTATCCCAAATAGTATATATATCGTTAGAAAGGTTCAAGTATATTCTTTTAGGATCCGGTTAAATTTTTAAAATCGGTTGGCAATCAGGTAAGTTATACGCCAATAAGTGGACAAAGGTAGGTAAAATCGGTTTTTTGACCATAAGTCCAGATTTTGGGGGTGTCCGGCAAATTTCAAGTATAGAACATTCTTTAACTCAACAAGACCTACAAGAAAAATAGCATTATCTCCCAGGTATTTTTGACTGTCGCACAGTGTAATTGTTTATTACTTCGGTATTTGCAGTCTGATCTTAAAGAATCATATGTCTATGTTTTTGTTTCAGGGAGACCTATTTGTGGTCTCTAAGAATCATTGACCTCAGTTGGCCCCTTATAGTACTGATCCACCGGACCTCAGTTTCTACCATCTTAAGGTAAAATTTTGTTTTCAGAAGTGGAAAGCCCATAAAAAATCATAATCGCCCGTAATTTACCATAGAAATTTTTTGCTATTCCCACTAGAAATATTTAAAATTTTGTTTTTAATTTTTTTGCAAGACGTAGGGCAAATTTTTAAATTATCTGTCATGTCGTATTTTTTATTAAAATATGCACCGAAAACCTTGTTATCCGAATTATATTTGCAAGAAAATTAAAAAAAATATTGTTTGACAAAAAAAAAAAAATTTGTTTTTGACCGAACGTAGGGGTCGCCCATTTACATTCTTCTTTTTAGCTTCGAAATTTGCCGTCCTCTCTTTAAGAATTATATGTTGATATTTTAGTCTCTAAGAGACCTCCTTTTCTTCTTTTAAGGTCATTGACCTCAAATAACCCCTAGTAGTACTTACCTACAAAAGCTCAGTTTTAATCATCTTAAGGTACCATTTTATTTTCAGATATGAAAAGCTCGTAAAAAATCATTAAACTTTTACTAAAGGTCAATGACTCCTAGAGACAAAAAATTAGTCTCCCTTAGACAAAAACTTGGACATATGATTCTTTTAGATCGGACGGTAGATACCGAACTTATAAAGAAATGTGTCGATGCGCGACCCCTACGTCCGGTAAAAAGAAAAAAATTTTTTTCGAAACTTTCTTTCAATATTGCTTTAGATAAGCTGGTGTGCGGGGAAATTTATTTTTTCGGATACGGTCTAGTGTCCAACTTACAAACCACTCTCGTATGTATTCTCCATGTACCTTCTTTATAATCCAAATAAAAGTTAGGAGACGTTGAAACAATTGTTCGTTTTATTCATAAACAAATCTTACACCTCTTATTGTTACGCCCTATAGTAAAAGAGGGACAAACTTCTCGTGTAATATGTCCAATTTAGCTCACATTTTCAGAATATGTACACTAAGGGAAAAAAATATTAAATTTATCCAAAAACTTTTTTAATTTATCCAAAAAGCGATCATTTTTGCACCAATAACGCATTTACTTAAATCGACTACGTAAATATTTAAAATTTATTTAAATAGTTTTTTAATTAAATAAAATATTAAAATATTTAAACAGAATTAATAAAAAATATATTGAAATTATGCACGAATATATTTAAATATCTTTCATATATTTACTATTTGAAAATAAAACAATCGCATTTAAGGAAAATTTATATAAAAATATTGAAATTGAAAAACAATTTATTTGAATATTTCCCACGAGCTGCGTCCATATCAAACGCCATTTAGTGGTATATTTTATTTTCTTTTTGTGAAAATATGATTTGTGAGTCCCGTGGTGAGTGCGATGCATGATGAATTCATGTAAAGTGGAGTGACAACTCGGTATTAATGTCACTCCACTCTACATGATTTCATCATGCATCGCAATCACCACCGCACTCACAAATCATATTTGCCAAATATCCATAATATATGACCCTTGAAACATTAACTAAATGAGAACTATAAGACCTGCAACTGCTGGTGCGAAGAAACTGCAGCAGCATCGCACAGGAACAGAGTGCGATGCTGCTGCTGCTTGGCGGCTGCTTGGCAGCTGTGTGGAATATGTGTGTCTGTGTGTGGCATAAATAAAATTTAAATACGGGAAAAAATCGAGTTGTAAGGAAAATATTTGATTTATCCACGTAAATATTTAAATGAAATATATACTTAGGCGTGGATAATGTTAATATGCGTTATTTCCCTTAGTGTAGGTACTATGCCATTTTTATCTCTTCAAGTATGTCTCCATTATTGTTTAATATTTTGAAATTAGTATCAGTTGCTTGAAAATATCTTTGATTCAAAAGTTCAAAAACTCGTTATGTCATAAACCGTCGTCCTTTTTGTAATTTATTTGTTTCCATATAAAAACGACAGCTAATAATTTACAAAACTTTTTCGAAAAATGTGCGTAAAACAATCTTTCAGCATGTTTTATTTTATTATAATTATATTTTCATAATAATCCGGAAAACGCAGCACAGTTTGACACTTTCGCCTCTGTTGCTCCGGACTTTTTCCCACTCCACCCATGAGCAGCAACAAAGAACAAATAACAATTAAAAAAATATTTAGTAGCAGTTCAAAAGTGAAACGGCATAAAATTAAATTTTATGAAAGCAGAAACATTTCATAATTAGATGAAACCAAAGGAGAGTCAGAGTGAGAGGGAAAGAGAGAGCGAGAGAGTGCAGTACATGCGGCATCATTGGGTCGCATTGGGGGGGGGGCCCTCTTCGAAAGGGCTGAAATGTGTGGAAAAGGTCATAAATTATAACAAATAAAAGCAACTGGAAAACTTAAAAACATAGAAGAGTGTATTTTTCCGGTTTTCAGCGCCTCGCCTACTGTTGGGCGGTATTGGTGCTCTTTTTTCAAGTTGGCAGCCACATAAATTAAGGGAAAAAACCTTTATCCCGTTGGCTAGCAAGTAATTAAAAGTTTTATCAAACTGTGCAGTAAATTGAATTACATTTAGAAGTAATGAAGAAAACATTTCGTTATATATCTTATCTCGAAGAATAAACAACAATTTACTCGTATTCTTGAAAAACACAAAAAAAAAACATTTAAATTAAAACTCAGTTAGAGAAAGGATCTAAATATAAACTATTGGGCGTATTTTAATATTAATAATAAAGGGTTCTTCAATCTTTTTAGGATACACCGAGGCAAGCAAATCGTAAAACCAAAGAAAATACAGTTTGCCACAAAGACTTTTATTGGTTAGATTATGCCCAAAGATTAAAAATCGTTACGGAAAAGGAACAAAGGTTGTTAAATTTCCATGAAAAATTTACTTAAAATCGAAAACTTGAGTTCTTTTGGCCAAGACTCAAAATTAAAAATTTGATTTTCTTATAACTATCTTTCTATGTCCGCCTTTTCTTTCTATTACCCCGCATTCCCATTCCTCCTTCCCCTCTCCCTACGATTTAATCTAGTGTTAATTATAACTTATATATAGGCTTGGGTAGTTCATGAACGAACTAGTTCAATTGAACGATTCCCACTCATGAACTATGTGAACTAGTTCAGTGTTTCTCGTTCTTGTAGTTCATTTTAGTTCAATTGATATTGCAGCGAGTAGGAACAAAACGAACGAGATCAAAAATAACTAAATTTACCAAGCTATGGTTTGAGTCCTTGGTTTAAGACTAGATTTGAAACTTTTTGTGTCTGCACTAATAGAAATGTTGAATTTGATGGCTATCACATATTCAAACCAATTTTGTTTCATTTGGTAATGAACCTAGACATGAACGAGTAAACGAAACGAACTAAAAGACCAATCGAACTAAAAGACCTAACGAACTAAAAGAACGAATGAACTAAAAGAACTAACGAACTAAGAGAACAAACGAAGTAAAATATGCAACGAACAGAATGAACGAACTAAAAGAACTAAATGAACGAACTAGTTCATTACATACGATTGAACTAAAAAGAGCGATCTTTGTGGTGAACTAAAATGCCCAAGCCTACTTATATATATTACTATCAATTGCCTTATATTTACTTAGTACTCTCATAAATAACAAGGTTTTTTGCTCATAAAATGAAAACCACAAAAGATTTATTCAAAATTATTTTTGTTATTTCTGGACGTATTCTGAGCGATTGGCGAGAAGAAAGGATCGCCGATCGTCAATTGCCAAACGCTTTGATTCTGTTCCGGCTCTTAGAGCCTTGAAATTTGGGATTCGAGGAGAGCAAGCCATAGAGCCCGAACAGAATCAAAATTCGTTGTGACCGACGATCCTCTCTGGTCGTCAATTGCAGAGAACACGCCCAGAATGAAACGATTGCGACTGACAATTCAGGGTTGCTTTTATATAGTATTTTTTTATTTAGTTTTTCTATTTCATTTCAATGTATTGGTCTTTTTAATTGTGTGAATACAACACAGACAAAGAAAAAACGTCAAGACATAATAAAAACTTAAAATATTAATAGCAACATTAATAGCAACATTAATAGCACTCAAAGAGAAAATCGTCGGTCGCAAGAGAAAAAAATAGAATACATTCTAATTGTGCGATATATCGTTGAGATTGCGATTTCATTCTGGGCATGTTCATACATTTTCATGCATTCTATTGCTTTGCGATGTAGTTAATCGCAACGATTTTTGATTCTGTTCGGGCTCATACCCTTTAACACGGACCACAATTTGTAATCTAGTTTGTTCAGGTCTTGGCTACCTGCTGGCCACTAATCCGTAGAAATGAAGTCCGGTACATAGTTTTTGAGCCACTCTTGAGTCAATTTAGCCTTATGGGCCGGAGCATAATCATGTTGAAAGGTCCACGGCTTGTTTTGGAATAATGTCGTGTTAAAAGGCTTCACAACCAATTCTAAAACATCGTATTCATACACTTTCGCCGAAGTTTTGACTCATTTTTCACAAAAATGGAGCTTGGTGACCCTATCATAGCCGACTCCCCACCAAACCATCACAGAAGCTGGGTGGTGACCTCTCTGAACTTTCGGAAAGAGTTCTGCTGCATATCGTGATGACAGAGCATACACTCTATTATTCTGTTTATTGAACGATTTCTCTGCTGTGAAAATTTTTTCAGTAATCTGTAAACAGAATTCTTCTGTGGGCATTATCCGTGTGCTTAAAAGTGCACGCTAAACAAGTGTGCGTTGCGGTGCGTTCTCACTCGAAAAACAGAATGCGATGTAGCTGTAGTAATTCCAAGTAGCGCGTCTTAAGTTAAAGTTATTTCAGTTTGCGCTACAACTACAACTACGAGCCAAAGACGTTCATTTTAACTTTTGACAGCTCATACCATGGGCCTCCGCAGGAATTTGTCAAGGGGGGGGCAAAGGTATGCATTGTTGTGCACGTTTATGAAAATGAGCCTGGAATGTTACCTATGAAATTTTATTGCCTGAGATTTTCTGTGCAAACTTTGTAAACATTGTTATTATATGAAAATTCATGTTTTTCAATTTAACTTCCAGTATAACGAACTTTTAGTTTACAAAATCATATTTACATTTATTAAATGCATTTAAAAATATTTAAAATAATTGTCGTTCGTTTTTAAATATAGTTAAATATCCGTGCAGACTGAAAAACATATTTTCAAGGTATTTATTTTATTTTATTATCATTTAAATTTTAAAATAGCTTTTTTGATTTTTTCTTTTGTTCGTATGAATGTGTGTGCGTGTGTGTGTATAATTTATAAAAAGAGTGTATGATTATCTTGTGCTTGTATTTTAAAAATTTTTTATATTCGTTTTTCTTGAATGCTCGTTCAGTTATGAAAAGAGCAACTTACTTAATGTTTTTTTAAGGTACTATTACCGTCTAGAAATTTAAAAAAATAAATTTTTGTTTTTTCACATTTTTAGATTCTTTATACCTTCAATAATAACTGTCCAAAATATTAAATCGAAATTCGAAGCCAGTGCCGAGATATAACGACTCAATTTAAGCGCGCTCTCGGCTCGCAGGTGTAAAAAAACTTTACACGCATTTTTCTCGAGTTTAGGTTTTTTAACTGGCGGACAGTCAATCTCCGGATCTACAATGCCGTTATTAATAATTTTTGCAGCATTTTGTTTGTTTTTATATCCTGTGTGATAGTTTACCACAATTTGACCACAAAAAAAATATATAAAATTTTTGAATTTGAAAAAAGTTGAAAAAAGGCGATTTTTGAAAAAAATTTTCAAATGTCCGCTATTTTTTTAGCAGCAGTGTTTTTTCGAAAAGAACAATTTCAGCACCCTATATTAAAAATAAAATTAAAAGAAAATAAAAATAAAATAATTTTTTCGTAATCTTCGAGAACTGTTTAATACTGTAAAAACGTTTGATAACCATATTATAAAGAAAGTGAAAAAAAATTGTTGAATATATGTTATTTTTTAGCATTCTAGACGGTAATAGTACCTTAATTAGACATGAATGTTTATTATAATTTTAAAAATTTCTTTTGATTAGCCTTAGTTTTTTTCGAATGTGTAACATTCAGTCTATAGAGGGTCGGTAGAATACTTTTTATTTTTAAATCCTTCTGATGAGCTTATTTGGTGGTAAGCGAAAAGAATTCTTAAAGGAAACACACGCACCTACACGGCTTTAACCAGGCATAGGTAAACCAGGTAATAGGTCGTTTTTCACTTTTTTCATCGGGTTGAATATCTTTTTATATTTTTTCGGCTTCCTTCGTACCTATTGTTAAGCTCCCACTTAGCAATGGGAAAATCCTATCCTAATATCCAACTTTTTATTCATTAAACCTCATTTTCTTTTTTAGACGAGCTAGGTTTTTGTTAATATTTAT
Source organism: Pherbina coryleti (assembly GCA_943735915.1). Lineage (NCBI taxonomy): Eukaryota > Metazoa > Arthropoda > Insecta > Diptera > Sciomyzidae > Pherbina > Pherbina coryleti. The sequence continues at coordinate 140,441,074 of OX030949.1, read as the reverse complement.
TCAAACAATTTTTTTATTTAAGATAGTAAATTATCTGTTTAATTTTTATTTATATTCATTATTATTATTTATTATACATTGTTTACTATTTATAGAATATTATTTATTATTTCTCGTAAGTTTCTTCTTTATTTATTTTTAATCGCTACTTATTTTTTATCATACAATTATTTTTAATAAATAATTTTTTTGTGTATTACTTATGTCTATTTTGTGTATTTTTTATTTTATTATATATTTTTTATTTATTATATATTTTATTACAATTATATATAAGAACAGAATTATATAAAATTATATACAGAATTATATATAAGAACAGATTAGATTTTGATTTGTAAAAATAATTGACAGTAGCTAGACTTGGGATGAGAATGATTTAATTCTCATTTCAAGTAAACTAATACTCGGTGAGAGTAAGTTATTTTAGCTCTCACTTTGAGTGTAGTTAGAAAAGGACTCAGACATCGTTAGACTCAGACGACTAGACAACGGACTCAGACAGGACTTAGTGGCTTTTTTGAAACCGACACGTCTCTAGCTCCCTTTGGCAAAGTGCGTTGACACTTTGTTTAAAATTATCAATATTGTTTTTAACAAAGGTTGCGGGCCGCCTCGAAACTTTTGGGAGGAACAAAGTATTGATACAAAGTATTGAACAATGATGTAGCCATTCACACATCAAAGAACTTCGCGTTGATTTCTCAAATAATATTTAGACTCAACATATACAACACAATTAATAAAAACAAAATTTGCACAACAGACGATAATTAGAGAACAAAATCGGTTGATGATCGCTACTCAGGGCTGATTATGCAAACGTAACGGAGCGCTTCTCAAATTTGCTATATGAACAATGCACATAAGTAATTAATGAAATCTTTACAAAAAGTGACAAAACTCAGATAAAACTAAGTTTCGTACCACCTAAGAAATCAGAACTTAAGAGTTTAAAACTTTGTAACATATAAACAAAAATGTTACATATACACATAGGAAATAAAAATATATAAAATTTTTCAGTTGAGGGGGGTGCCCCCCTGCCCCGCCCCCCTGTGGACGCCCTTGGCTCATACTATGTAACATACTACAAGCTACACCATTCTATTTTACGCCAAAGAATAAATCAGTGCAACGATCTTTTCCTTGTAGTAAAGATATTTATAAAATAAATTTAAAATTTGTAATGATAAATGTAAAATTTTGATATATATCCTCGTTTTAATATTTTTAAAAATTCAAATAATGAACAATAAGCTGCACTTAATTGGTTATTAAATTATTTTAAAGCTCATATTAAAGATTCATGTTTTTAACTTCTGATCGGAAAGACATATTGGTATAATTTTTTCAGATAAATTTTTTGAAAATTTTTAAACTCTCTGGGTTGATAGTTCTCCTAAAACGTATTATATCTACATACTTTTTTTATTTTAATTTCTTTTTAAAAGATATACACTAGACTGGTCGCAGGTTGTATGGGAATTTTTTTTTTTTTAAATCTGAAAATATTTGCAGTTTTAAATATGAGGTTTGATGTCATAAATGCGACCTGAAATTTTGAGCTCGATCCGACGGTGCCTTCTGGTGCCTTTTTGGGCCCAAAGTACCCGATTTTATGAAAAATCACAAATTTAGTCCTAATTTTAATGCTTTTTATAACTGTTCGTTAGAAACAGATAATGCATTGGATAAAACACTATTTAATTTGTCTTATACATAGCTGTCATAAATGCGGCCTAAAATTTTTAGCTCGATCCGACGGTGCCTTCTGCTGCCTTTTTGGGCCCAAAGTACCCGATTTACGAATAAACAGAAATTCAATCCTACATTTTTATATGTATGTATGTATGTATGTATGTATGTAAAAGTCTGTATTTCGTTGGTTGGACGTAGACTTAAGTAGAAACCATGACGTTTGACAACTGCAGCTGTGCTAGGTTAGCAACACATCCAAGCTAGCAGAAGTATGACGCATGTAACGGTACTTAACATTCTCTCTTCTTAACATTTTCCGCGAAATACGCCGCTCACAAACCAAAGAACTTGCAATTGAATGTCCGACTTGACAGAAAGCGTCCTTTATGCTCAATCCGTTGACGTGGTTAGTAGTGCAAATTCATATTTATTCACAAATATATAGTAAATAATATAAAGTGAAATCTTCGTTTTAGAATTATGACTTCTAAGAGTACAGTGATAAAAAAGAAAAACTTACGCTCTGACCACGATATTTTTTTGGTGGGCAAATGTGCAAATAATATTTTGGGAGGTAAACTACCATCTAGTCAGCAAGTGCTCAAACTATTGTTTTACAAAATGCGGGTTGATAATATGACTTTGATAAGTAGTGTGAAATATACTGTTGGTGTTACATTGGAATTTTGGAAGAGGGCCCACATTCCAACAATGCAGGAGGCAAACTGCGCGCAGAAGTTGAAAAAATTATATGCAAAATGGAGACAATTACAAAGGACTTCTACATTATCAAACGAAAAATATCGAATAGAAGAACAAGATTTTCGTGATAAAATAGAAAATTTTATTTTTGATATCGCAGCTCCAGATGCGTTAAAAAAAATTAAAATTAAGGAAGATAAAGATTTCCTAGTGCTCCAAAGAAAGAGAGGTCGCCCAGGAGTGATGCATGGTGTGGATAAAAATCTCTTTGAAAAAGATAAGCGTAAAAATAAGCGATTGGAAGAAGAAAATAACCGTACTGCAAAGTTTATAGCTGAAGGTATTTATTGTACTATTTACTATATTTATACTGTTTCTTTAAAAACAAAATTCGTTGTCAAATAATTTTAGCTGAACTAGGCCCTATGGATGCAAATGAAACAGAAGCAGAAGATGTTGAAGTATGTCATGTAATGGATTTCCGCAACGTATCGGATAATGAGAACATACCTTAAATTCAATCTCGAGGCACCATTCACTTTATTGATGACAGAATGCTAGCAAGCATGGACAAATGCAAGCTTTCTACAAGACAAGCTATGCATATTGTTACTGCAACTGCTGCTGCCATTCTTGATAAAGTAAAAGAAGTTTCTACTGCTTCCACAGCAATAAATGTGAAAGATCTGGTATTAAATCGAACCACGATTAATTCAATGAGGAAAGAGTACCGAAGGAGACAAGCTAAGCGGATTATCGATGAATTCAATGTACGTAGTTGATTTTATGTTGAATTTTAAAATAAGTATAATGATTTTTGTTTATTACTATACAGATTCCTCAAGTATTTGTTCTTCACTGGGACGGCAAACTCCTTCCAGACATAAAGGGGATAGAAAAACAAGAACGACTGTCTCTCGTGGTGACCAGTGAAAACATGGAAAAACTGCTAGGTATACCAAAAATAGAAAATTCTTCCGGGAAAACATAGCTGAGGCAACCTTAAAGTTTTTGCGACACTGGGCGCTTGATGGATTGGTAGAAATTATATCTTTTGACACCACAGCCACTAATACTGGGGTTAATAACGGCGCTGCATATTTACTCGAAAAAAAGTTGGGACGAAAACTACTTTTTCTTCCATGTCGCCACCATATTAGCGAATTGTTAGTAAGGGCGGTGTTTGAACTGAATTATGGAAAAACATCCGGACCAGAAGTTCTTCTCTTCAACCGATTTGCTAAGTATTGGAAAAACATTGAATCGAGCAACTTTACAAAAGGGACTTTGGATGAAGAAGTTCTACGCAATTTATCATCATCGCAGTTGGAATACCTGAAGAATTTTTGCCTGAATGCGTTAAAATGTCATTATGTGCGTGCCGACTATAAGGAGTTGCTTCAGTTAACACTTCATTTTATTGGAGAGCATGTACCACATTTTACTGAATTTCGTTTACCAGGTGCAACCTCACATGCACGATTTATGTCAAAGTGTATTTATTGCCTAAAAATGTTTTTATTCCGTAACCAATTCAAAATGACAGCAGCGGAATTGAAAAGTCTTCGCAGCATTTGTTTATTCCTCATAATTATTTATGTTCCTTATTGGTTTCGAAGTGTAAATGCCATTGAAGCGCCGCAGCTAGACCTTAATGTGATACAAAAAATTATTCCTTATTTCGACAAAGCAATTTCCACAACATTGTTGCAAAAACTAAGGAATCATTTGTGGTATTTAGCCGAAGAAACTGTTGGCCTTTCATTTTTTGAAGAAATTGTCCCATTAGAAATAAAAAAGAAAATGGTCCAAAAACTTGGCATCGACAATGAAGACGAAGACGAATATGATGGAGAAGTCTCGAAAAGAATTGTTGTAACATTGGAAGAAATTTTTTCTTACAGTGAAAGAGATATCTCGCATTTCGTTTCTTCACGGACAAAGATATTTTTTACTCGGTTGTCAATAGATGTCTCCTTTTTACAAGTTGACCCCTCTGAATGGAGCCAAAGAGACGATTACTGTGGTGGCAAACGAGTCTGTCAACATTTGAACGTCGTGAATGATGCGGCAGAGCGAGCAATCAAACTTATAACAGACTTTAATCGCTCTTTGACCTACGATGAGGAGGATAAGCAGTTCCTACTTCAAGTTGTTGAGCACTATCGTAAATTATATCCATATCATAACAAATTCGCTCTGATGAGTTAATAACAAAAAACCACACTATAAATTGATATTGAAGTTCTTATCTTTAAGTTAAATACAAATACTGTAATATAGTAATGCATTGGATCATTACTATATATTTTTCTAACGAATAATTATAAAAAACAATAAAAAAAAGGACGAAATGTGTTTTTTTGTAAATCGGGTACTTTGGGCCCAAAAAGGCAGCAGAAGGCACCGTCGGATCGAGCTAAAAATTTTAGGCCGCATTTATGACAGCTATAAGACAAATTAAATAGTGTTTTATCCAATGCATTATCTCTTTCTAACGAACAGTTATAAAAAGCATTAAAATTGGGACTAAATTTGTGATTTTTCATAAAATCGGGTACTTTGGGCCCAAAAAGGCACCAGAAGGCACCGTCGGATCGAGCTCAAAATTTCAGGTCGCAATTATGCCATCAAACCTCATATTTAAAACTGCAAATATATACAAATTTATGAAAAAAAATTTTAACGACCAGTCTAATATACACTGTAAAAAATTTCAAAATATCTTATTAGTACATGTATTCAAACAGCTGTCGTACAGAAAAAATTCTCAAATAGACATTAAATCCTTTAAAGCTTTTAATATAATAGGGGTATTCACGGGTTGGTGCGAAACGCAGTTGCGACGATGCGAAAATGCAAGATTGCGAAATTTCGCATCATTCCAACAACAAACACATAAGAAGCCATTTTGCAACTCTTCTTGAATTACGCACTGCTCAAACCTATTGCGAAAGCGAACAAACAGTGATGCGAAACAGCTGATTCATGTTATGGTTGTTATTAAGCATAGTTGCCATCTGGGTAAAACTATAAAAAGGCTAAGTTTGTACGTTGATTTTAATAAGTTGTTGTTATTTTGAAATAAGGTGGCGATATATTTCTTTCAGCTATCGCAAAGTTACAATATTGATGTTCACGCGTTAGTGCGAAAAATATGTTGCATTTTCGCATTCTTGCAATTCGCATCAACCCGTGAATACCCCTAATATAAATATAAATACACCGAGCTCGTTAGTTTGTTAGTTGTTACTTGTTACTTTTTTACATGCATTTTGTTTTTGTAAAAGAATCGAACTATCGAACTACCGAGTAACAAAGTAACAACTTAGCAACCGTTTTTTCGTTATTTGGCAAAATACGAGCAACTTCCATATTTGTAACTCCATGGAATTTTAGCGCCTTATTTTGCCCCTGTTTGTGGCATTTTCCACTTTTTATTTATACATTTTCAGCAATTGTAATTTATGAAAAGCAAAATCAGCTGTTATTCCAGATTAAACGAAAGGGTGTGTTCACACTTCACAAAGTTAACGAAGTAACAACTGACCAAATAACAAACTAACGAGTTCGGTGTGAATACCCCTAATAATTATCGATGGCTTGAACCTGGTTCTTCTTCGTTCAATCGTTTGTTTGTGATCTTTATCGCTACCGGCACGTTTTTCACCATTTCTGGAGTTTTTTGAAGCAAGCCAAAAAATTCTCTCCAACTGAACTTCATTCCACGAATACGACGCACAGTAATGTGATTGGTACAAGTTAGACGGAACAAATTCTTTTGTGGATTTTTTTGATTATTTCAGAAATTGGGTAAGTGGGCGTAGCAGCTGCTATATACATTAAACACATTTTGCGCTGTATGTAAGAAATGTGATGCACTACGATAACAAAATCAAACATAGACGTCAAGTATGTGATTTCTAAAAAGTATAAAAAATTTCATCTCGATTGGATAAGTGGGCGTGGTAGCTGTCAAACACCTTAAACACATTTTGCTCTATATTTAAGAACTAAGATGAAGTACAATAACAAAATCAAACGTAGACGCCTAGTATGTATGTGATATCCAAAAAATAAAAATTTCGGCGCAATTGGACTAGAGGGCGTGGCGTTTAACATACAACTTAGACCCATTTTGTGCTGTAATTTAATGTATATTAACAACAACGCTAATATAACTATCGGTAGATAGCTAATATGTGATCAATAAAATTCTTGCAAAATTTCGGTGGGATTGGTCAAGTAGGCGTAGCACTCTCATTTATGTGAAATACATTTAGGCCCATAACTAAGGAATGAGAAAAATTTTGAGTTAAAAATTTCTAACTAAGAAATTTTTTAATTTTTCATATTTTAACAATATAAGGATTGATATGATACAATAAAATTATATTAATAATGTTATGATACGTCTGTCCATCTGTCCGCCTGTATGTATGTGATCACGATTACAGCCGTAATTTTCAAGCTATCATCACAAAATTCGATATTATAGCTTGTATAATTTCCCCTTTGCATCCCTACTTAAATTTCACCCAATGAACCAAGACGAATTTTCGAAATAGAGTTAAACCAAGTGATATATCGTTTAAATTTATTGCTTATTTTAAATTTATTAAAAAAGACCCGGTCAAAACGAAGAAAATTACAAACATCACTCTTAGACTTGGATTAATCCTTAATAGTTCGCGGATTTTGAAACAATCCCGTTTGTGTTTGAATAATTATAAATGTCCAAAGGATTTCCTTAAATTAGTTTATTTTTTATAAACATCAAAGCCTTTTAAGATCGTTGTTTTTAACTGTTTTCCTAAAAAAAACAATTTTTCCTTGCGTGGGAGGAAGACCACGCAATGGTTTTTTTTGGGTGATCTTGACAACCCCATGCAACTTTTCAGATATCTTAGAATGTGAAATTCGAAAAAAAAATTGTAATTCGATACACCCTATTGTATAGTGAGCCTTCGAAGTCTATTGCAGGTACAATTCTTCTAACAGTACAATACCTATTAAATGCTATTAAATCAGCTATCGTGGGATGCTTGTGGTGAGATAACCCATTTTTCACTACTTCAGTAGGTTTAGTTAAGTGTTGAAATTTTCAATTCATTTCATACTGCACAAAAATTACTTTAACAGTTATAGAACTACAATATATACATTTGAGAGGATACAGACATCTATGGCTACATGCCAGAGGAATTAAAGAAAAGAGAAATTAAAAAAATAACCCCGTCAGGATCAACAAGGATGATCTCCGTAATATTCAAATACTAGCGCGATTGTCATCCTGAATTTGAGTCCGTCTATAGTGTTCACTATTTCTTTCCTTATTTCTAATAAACTAACTTTAAAATTCATTAATATTATCGACTTTATATCGAGCCAAGGTAGATTTATCTGAATAGATATACCAACTAAAATCCTTGATTAAGGCTTCAAAATATCTCAGCTGAAGAGTTTAGGTAATTACGTAGTCAAATGCAGGGATATGGAAGGGAAAAGATTTTTTGTATGTAATAATTTTTTGGGCAAACAACTAAATTGACATAAAAAAAACTATAGAAAATAGACCAGTCAAAACTGTAGTATATCTCTAAAGAAGACACAAAAGGTTACCTAAATTTCTCTGTTTAAGAACTTTAACTAAAATAGCTTTTCATTTTCTAAATAAAAATAAAAAAAAGTCGATTTCGACGAGGACCACTCAAGTAGTAGTTATTAAATAAAAAAAAAAACAAAAGAGTTGGCTGTGCCGTGGACACACCCGTACGTTTTGACGTGACGAAGTTTCTTGTTGTTGTTGTTAATGTTGATGTTGATGTTTGTGTTGATGTTGATGTTGATGTTGATGTTGATGTTGATGTTGGTGTTGATGTTGATGTTGATGTTGATGTTGATGTTGGTGTTGATGTTAATGTTGATGTTGATGTTGATGTTGATGTTGATATTGATGTTGATGTTGATGTTGATGTTGATGTTGACGTTGATGTTGATGTTGATGTTGATGTTGGTGTTGATGTTGATGTTGATGTTGATGTTGATGTTGATGTTGATGTTGATGTTGATGTTGATGTTGATGTTGATGTTGATGTTGATGTTGATGTTGATGTTGATGTTGATGTTGATGTTGATGTTGATGTTGATGTTGATGTTGATGTTGATGTTGATGTTGATGTTGATGTTGATGTTGATGTTGATGTTGATGTTGATGTTGATGTTGATGTTGATGTTGATGTTGATGTTGATGTTGATGTTGATGTTGATGTTGATGTTGATGTTGATGTTGATGTTGATGTTGATGTTGATGTTGATGTTGATGTTGATGTTGATGTTGATGTTGATGTTGATGTTGATGTTGATGTTGATGTTGATGTTTATGTTGATGTTGATGTTGATGTTGATGTTGATGTTGATGTTGATGTTGATGTTGATGGTGATGTTGATGTTGATGTTGATGTTGATGTTGGTGTTGTAGATGTGGATGTTGATGTTGATGTTGATGTTGATGTTGATGTTGATGTTGATGTTGATGTTGATGTTGATGTTGATGTTGATGTTGATGTTGGTGTTGTAGATGTGGATGTTGATGTTGATGTTGATGTTGATGTTGATGTTGATGTTGATGTTGATGTTGGTGTTGTAGATGTGGATGTTGATGTTGATGTTGATGTTGATGTTGATGTGGATGTTGATGTTGATGTTGATGTTGATGTTGATGTTGATGTTGACGTTGATGTTGATGTTGATGTTGATGTTGATGTTGATGTTGATGTTGATGTTGATGTTGATGTTGATGTTGATGTTGATGTTGATGTTGATGTTGATGTTGATGTTGATGTTGATGTTGATGTTGATGTTGATGTTGATGTTGATGTTGATGTTGATGTTGATGTTGATGTTGATGTTGATGTTGATGTTGATGTTGATGTTGATGTTGATGTTGATGTTGATGTTGATGTTGATGTTGATGTTGATGTTGATGTTGATGTTGATGTTGATGTTGATGTTGATGTTGATGTTGGTGTTGGTGATGAGGTTGGTGTTGGTGTTGGTGTTGGTGTTGGTGTTGGTGTTGGTGTTGGTGTTGGTGTTGGTGTTGGTGTTGGTGTTGGTGTTGGTGTTGGTGTTGGTGTTGGTGTTGGTGTTGGTGTTGGTGTTGGTGTTGGTGTTGGTGGTGGAGTTGGAGTTGTTGTTGGATTTGGAGTTGGTGCTTTGCTTTTAGTTTTTTTTTTGCTTCCGCATGGGTTGTGCTCTCATTTCAATTAATCCAGCAAAAGTGATGCATATGCGTCACATTAGGCGGTTCCCTGAGAGTCTTTGACACGTCGTCAATTTTTTTTTTATTTTTGGTATATGCCCGAAGACCTCACCTTCGTTTTCGTTAATTAAAATTTACCGTTGCACTAGTAGTCACAGAGTAAAAAATCCATGCAACGTTTTTTCATGGCTGTACCATTTTTACTGCACTATGTGATTGCATCCCTGAAATCATGACAACAAGATTTTTTTTTTGTAATTTAGTTGTGAAGCGTAATAACACATCCCTGCTGTCGTAAAACAAAATTTACCGTAGCGCTCCTCCTGAGTGAGTAATAATTCCATGCAACGATATTACATTTCTGTTACATAAGCTGCTATATTCACGACCTGACGACGCCGGAATTTTTTTTTTATTTTTGTCGTAAAGCCATGTATAAAAGCTTTATTTTCCTTTTTAAACTTTTATCGTAGGTTATATACTCATTGAGTTAAAATTCAATGCAACGCCGCTGCATGAATGTTGCGTTATCGATCTTTAAGCGGCTCTCTCTGTGTCCCCATGATGTCAGAAATTTTTTGTCTAATTTTGTTTTAAGGGCTTCCAGTAGGCCTTTATTGGCGTATCATATTTTTAATCCTAGCACTAATACTCAGCGAGTAATAATTCCATGTAACAAATTTTCAGTTGCGTTGCTTACACGGCTCCCACTACGTCCCTATGCCTTATTAAATTTTTTTTTTGTTTTTTTAATATAGTGAAAGAATTAACCTTTATGGTCATACTGTTTTTTTAATCATAGCTCTTATACCCAACGAGTAACAATTCAATGAAACGCAGATGAATTTTTAAAAAATTCATTTTTCAACTTTTTTGGAAACTAGAGCAGTACAACGTAACTTCGTCACGTCAAAAAAAATTTGCAAATATGAGATGGCCCTTTTTTTCTTATTTTCCAAAATATTTCACCAAATTTTCCGTTTTTACGCATTTATATCCTTAAATACCGTTTTATTGCGCCAACATTTTAAAAGATACGTCATTGAATTTATTTTATTTAAACAAAAAAACATCTTCGTATGCTGATTTTGAACTCTTTTGGATATTCGGAAATATTTCAAAAATATAATCAAGTATAACAACAAATTTCATGAATAAAAATACAAAAATATCACTTTTTGGGTGAACTTTCAAGAATTTTTGTATTTTTTGTAGAAAGCGGAGGTAAGTACAAAAAATACCTGAGATCAGTGGAGATTTTTGAACAGTTCTAAATATTCAGAATGCAAAAATTCGATTTCGAATTTTTTCCGCCTAGCATGCTCTTTCGCGTCACTGTGCGACGCTTTCCAAGGTACTTATTTAAAGGCGTGGTTTTTTTTCGTCCAAATTCGGCTTATAGTCGTAAAGACTTGTTCAACTGAAGCCAGGTACCAGGTAAGCAATAGATGTGTATATTGGACCATATCTCCTAAAAAGTTGTACGGCACGTTTTTTGTCGCATTGTTGTTTAAAGCATTACACCCAGCGCATATCAAATGGTGTTTTGTCTCGTTTCCATTTCTGAATTTTTTTCAGCAGTTATAAATTTAGTCAAATAATCGAATTGATGAATAAAAATATTTTTCTCAGAATTCAGAGAAATTTGGTCCGATTTGAGGACATCGGGACAGTTGACAAAATTCGGGGACATGTCCTGAGTAAATGGGGCAGATGGCCACACTAATCATGCTAAATATCATGTGTTTTAAATTTGCTCAATACTAGCAAAATAATGCTTGAATTGAGAAATTTACGCTTGAGTGTAAACTGATAACCGATTTGCTTGATTCAAGCATAGAATGCTTGAGTTTTTTCTCTCCGTGTTACATGTATCAAACTTACATATAAATCAGTCAATGAGAAAGAAAAGATGATTTGATATGGTTTGCCAGCTCAAAAGTTTGAGTTTTGAGATAGATTAACAATTTGCAATCACCTTGTTAATAACACCATGGAAAATATGACTAACACGAGCTCAAGCACTATGCTCACTTGTGAAGAATTAAGTAAAATTTTTGTTTTTGATTTGTAAACAGTTGTATTAAAAGTTTTAGAGGTTAAATTTGAAGTGAAAAACCTGCGAAAAATCATCTTATTACATGATATAATGTATTGAAAGAAATCAAATTAATAAGGTTCTTGCATGTCTTCTTCATTTTTTATATGTACAAAAAAAAAAAAAACCTTAATAAACAACATTAAAAACAAGCCGCATGAGCTACACGCCCCACTGTGACAAATTACAACAATTGCAACAAAATATATTGTGAACAATAAAATGGAAGAACTGCGCAAACAAATGGAAATAAAAATTATATGACAATGATAAAGATGACACAAAGAACTGCGAAATTGCGAATATTAGATCATGCTGGGCAATAAATATGTCAGCGCGTGTAATAAGCAAGGAAGAGATTTAAGTGCAGCCAGTGCTAACTTTGCTTGTGTCACTGTGCCAGCAGCAGCAGCAGAGCAAGAGTGGAGCGGAACAGTAGGCACAGAGATATGACGAATAAGAGCGAAGAAGCGCTGCGGGTAGAAAATTAGACAAAATTTGTATGCGTTAAAATTTGAATGAATTCTAACCAAAAGGACGACAACAGCGGGATGGCGTTTTCAGCTGAAGACAGCTGAAAATAGGAAAAAAAAGCAAAACAAGGAGTTGCCACAAATATTTTAACTCAAGCAGCCAGTCAAATGCATTTACCATGGATATTCTTAAAACTAATGAACACAAGAAATAAAAATCCGAATAAAATCCTTTCAAGCAGCCATAAAACCAACAAAAATTGGCAACGTCACACCATTTTACAGCATAGCCAACTGAAGTGAGCGGTTGTTGAGCTGGGCAGATGAGGATGTTGAAGACTTTGACTATATGTATGTGTTCAACTTCCGCTTGTAATAAAAATACCAACAAATTCCGGCAGGATATCGCACATGCCACAAACTGCGCAATAATAATATTGCATATTGTTGTTGGTCAACAAGGACTCGTTTGCACTTAGTAAGCTTGTCTTACTCTTTGCATCCAACAAGCAAGCAAGCAACAACACAAACAACAACAATATCAACGCACGCGTCCTGGCGCGATTTTCTTCCGTTTGTTTTTTCATTTGTTGCTGTCATTACTATCGCATGCCCAAACCTCTATCTCTCTCTCTCTCTCTATCCGTGTGTTACTGTAGAAACCAATCCAACTGTTTCATTTCCGTTATTATCCTTTGTCTGTTTCCTTCCGCCAACTGAGGTGTAATTGTATTTGTTGTTCTTGTAAAATGATTGCAATAAAAGTTGTATTACTGCGGATTGTTCCCGGACACCTTTCATTATGAGTATCTTCTTCGAGCTCATCCTGTGCGGCACTTGGTATGCTTCGCTTTTATCTTCTTTTTGTAAAGCTTAGCGTGTCGTCCTTTTTTGTGTCCCCCGAACAACGCGCTGTTCTTTCGTTGCTGTTGTGGGATTTACATCTGTTTTCTCATTGCAGGGGAGAGAGGATGCGACTGTGGGCGATTTGTTTTTAATTCAATTATCATCAGGGTCACTCAAGGCTCGTGTTCTACTTGGGCTACATGTGGTACTTAGTTTTTTTTTTTCCCCGCAAATAAGAATTCGAAATTATAGCCACTTTGGAATGAAACGAGGTTTGATTGAATGATTGACCTATAATAATTATTTAATTATATAAATTTTTTTATTTCTTATTTATAACTATTAAAATTAAGCTTTATAGAAGCTTGTTATAGAAAATTTGTTACTTCTAAAAGAACTCGACGTCGATAAGGGCAAAAACCGAACTTTTTCTTGTTTTGTAAAAGCTTCTTGTAAACTTTGGAAAGCAACTTCCGAAAGCCTCTTGCAAGCTTGTTTATACAAACTTTATAAAGCCTACTAGCTAATATACACGCTGTTACTCGAAGGAAAAATATGTAAAACTTTAAAGAAATTTGATATAAAAAACGAAACCAAAGGAAGTTGAACCGAAGGCTAACGAACAAACACGGAGATGAATAAAGTCATTTCGAAGGCAAACGAAGATAAACCGAAAGCTAAATACCAAAAACGAACCCAAACTTGACCGAAAATTAAACTAGCTGTAACTTTTTTTCCTACGAATGAAATCAAAAAGTTTCTTCAGAACGAACTTTTATTTTCTTAAAAGAATTAATTTCTGAGGAAATAAGATGAAAAGTTGAAATATCTAGTCAAAGATAGAATTGGAGGTAAAAATGTTGCTAAGAAGAATTGTTGTCCTGATTGAGATCTATCCAACGACATACTATTTTTTACTATCGGTTAAAAACTGATGAAGTTATACAAAAAAGACCATTTAAAGCAGATCTTGGGTCCATCTAAAAAAAAACTTGTATGGAACTAAAACCCCCTTAACATAAGCTTTCGAATGAGGGGCGGTCTTTTGATATTTTTTTTTTGTGACCCACCTTAAGGTCCATGTTTTTTGGTTGAAAATAGGGTATTCTGCATCATAAAAAAACCGGTCTCTACTAGTACATTTCTACGAAACCGGTTTTAGAATTAATCGACCGGTTAATTCGAATTAAATAAATTTTTTACTTTTTTTACCTACTTACATATGTATGTCTATGTAGTTTATATTTAACAAAAATAGCAACTATTTTTTAATAAAATAAATAAGGGTACTTATGCAATACTACCCACTGAACCATAAACGAACGTTTAGCGTAAGGTGAGAGTTTTGCGAACGTGTTTGGGCAGAATTTTTTCTATAATTTTTGATTTTTCATTTTGTTGCTTAAAAGTGGTTGCTATAGAAGATTAAATTCCTGAAAACTTTTCCCATAAGTAAAAACTGAACTTCTTTTTCGAAATTCATAAAAACTTATTTAGAGCCGAAAAAGACTAATTTTTGTTCATTAATGAGTTCAGAAATGAATAATAACACATGGTCCAATAAGTCCCGAGACTAAGTAATAAAAAAAAAATTTGTTTTGCAAATATTGTTCTTTATTCATCAACAGAGGTTCCTGCCACTCAAAAAAAATGGAAACTTCCAAAATCATATAAAAAATCCATGAAATGGAAAAAATAGCAAAGCATAAGAAAACTCCAATACTCTTTTCAGAATACAACTGGCATGTCTAGATGCCTTCATTCACATCCACTATCAACTAAAAGTCAAACAAGTATAAAAAAAATTTATATCAATTTTATTTAAAAAAAAAAAACAAATGTATTGTTATTATATCATGATCCAATGTCTTCATTGTTTGGATGATGCCTTCTTATCCATTCGCAATCGTGAAAAACTGAGCTTTGCAGCAATCGTTACTGCTCGAGCAGTATTGTACGCATTAAGGGGAGGTTTTAGTAGAAATTCACGGACAATTTTTGTTTTTGTTTTTTGCTTTATTTTCATCCTTAGGATCTTGAAAATATGTAGGCAAAAGGATATTTCCCTATCTAATCTATTTTACGAGTCATAGCTTATTAGACGAGAGAGTGCGTCGGCCGAAAAACAGGTATAAACACGATTTTCTCGAAGCACCTTTTTTTCCACGCTGTACACGCTTCAACGACTTGACCGATTTCGAAGTTTGACGGCTCAAATTAAAGCTTATTCAATTTAGGGGGCCTTCAGGAAGCGCTTTTTCCAAAAAAGTTTATTATCATTAATTTTTTAACGTTAAAGCAAAAGAAAAAGGAGGAAAACAAGGTTTTTTTCAAAGGGCGGCCATTTTTTTTTTAATCTAGGTTCATTTCAGATTATCTACGTTTCATCTCTCAAATTTTATTTAGGTAAACAATTTTTTTGGTTTCTTCATTTCAGATCACTTGGCAGGGCTGTAGAGTGTACAGCGCACATCGGCTATTGCAGTGCACGGCTTTGATCAGCGAGACCTTCAGCCGCCATTTTGAATTATTTTTCATCGAAAAAATTGTATAATGTTCTTGAAATATACACTAATAAATGCCACAAAAGATTTTTTCAAAAAAGATTTTCGTGTTCTCAAAAAAAAAAAAAAAAAAAATCCTGCAATTACTTTAAGTTTCTACTAGAACCTCCCCTTGATCTTTGTATGCTATTGTAGCCGACGACGAATGTTATTCGAGTGGCAAAATATTAAGAATGATCTCATGAAAATCTCAGGTCCTTATAAGAACCACTGTCACCTTTTATGCTTTCCAAGACCCGTCAGAGAACGCGAGGTAGTCGTGGGCTTGAGTCAACTGGACCTTCTAAGCATGCAGAGTCAAATCTTTCGTCAATATTCGTTGCAATGTTGACGTAATGAATTCGAAATGTTGAGCACGGTGACAAATTGAGGTGCTTGAGTCGTTTTCAACATTTTCTTTCAACGAGTAGATATTTTTGGTTGAAAGTCCGAAACGAAGTCGTTTTGGTGTCTTCGCATTTTGCATTGAGTCGGTCTTTTGGGATTCTTTGATATTAATATGTCCTCCAAGAGTAATACATTCATTCTACCGCTTTTCTAACTTTTCAATACAGGTTTTGTGGAATGATTTGTGCTTCGCCTCAAAATACGCTTCAGTTTCAGCCATCACCTCTTCATTGAAGCTAAATCTCTTGCCGGCAAGCTTTTTTTTGAGGTCAGCAAAGAGCCAGTAGTCGCTGGGGGCCAAATCCGGCAAATACGGTGGGTGAGGAAGCAATTCGAAGCCCAATTCGTGGATTTTCGTCATAGTTTTCATCGATTTGTGACACGGTGCATTGTCTTTGTGAAAAAGAATTTTTTATTCTTTAAATGGGGCCGATTTTTCGCGATTTCATCCTTCAAACGTTCCAACAACGGTATATAATAATCGCTGTTGATTGTTTTTCCCTTTTCGAGATAGTCGATGAACAAAATTCCATGAGCATCCCAAAATATAGTTGCCATAACCTTTGCAGCCGACTGTTGTGTTTTTGGTCGATTTGGCCTGCTTTCATCGGTTGCTCTCCATTCAGCTGTCGACCGTTTTGATTCAGGTGTGTAATGGTGAATCTATGTTTCATCCATTGTCACATACCGACGCAAAAATTCATGTTTATTCTTTGTAAACAGTGCCAAACAGCTCTACGATTCATCGACACGTTGTTGTTTTTGGTCCGGTGTGAGAAAACGCGGCACCCATTTGCAAAGCAGCTTTCTCATCGACAAATGTTCCTGTAATATTGTTCCCACACTGCATTTTGATATCTTCAGAGCCTCAGCTAACTCGCGCACCTTCACTTTACGGTCGGCCAATACCATTTTGTGTACTTTTTTTATGTTTTGTGGAACAACTGTCTCATTTGGGCGTCCTGAACGTTCAGCATAATTTCTGTCTGTACGACCAAGTTTAAACTCAGCATACCATCGGCAAATGGTTGCTTTTGACGGAGCAGACTCCGAATAACACTTTCGAAGCCATTGCTCAGCTTGGACGGTATTTTTTCCCATAAAAAAACAGTGATAAATCAACACGAGGAATTGCTTTGAATCCATTATTTTGAAAATATCAACAGTAGCCTCACTTAAATCACTGCAACTTCTGAACTAAACTTTAGATTTTTATGAAATTTTTACACGTATTGTTTGAAGGTTGGAACTATCGAAATATTATATCGATGTTTCGTTAGAGGTGCCACCTAGTAGTTAGTCTCGGGACTTATTGGACCATGTGTTAAATGTTTCTCTTTTGGATTCCTAAATGATTTCAATCATAATAATTTCTTTTTAACCGACTTCAAAAAGGAGGAGGTTCTCAAGTTCGTTGGGTTGTTCGTTTTTTTTTTTTTAAATGTATGTACATTAGAGCACCCACAATATAAATGAAAAATGCAAAGGTGTTTTTTTTTCGCTCCACCAGCATTTTCTAATAGAATGAGGATAAAAAATAAGATCTGCATCAAAAGACGGGTATCGTTAGTGGAAAATAGCACAAAAAACGGGCTTAAAATTGCTTGAAAAAAGCTCAAAAAATTTTGGCTCTGTAACTTTCTTAAAAAAAGTTAACGGTTTTAATTTTTTTTTCTTTCGACATACAATTAAACAGGTAAGACTGTCCGAGCAACTTTTTTATGTAGGTGCAATATTTAATGGTGTTTTTGAAGATCAAACTCAATTTTTTACTTAATTTTTATGTTTTATTTTTCTTAAAAAAATTCCCAAAAATCATAAAAAAATCTGCGAACTGATAGAACTATATCATCATGAAGGCAATTTATTGAGGTATAAGAAATTTTTTACTTTTCATTATTTTTTTGCGTTCCACCCATGAACTGACGTCTTAAAGGTAAACAAATGATTTTTTTTTTGCTTCATTCAATGGAAATCTTTCAAATTTAAATAAAGTACTTATTTTACTCACCTAAATCATTGATCCTTAAATCATTGACACCTAAGTAATGATCCATTTATTTGTTGTAAGAGCCGTTGAGCTTTGTTTTAATTCAATTTAACTCATACACTTCTTTGATGAAAAAGTTAAATATTTTGTTTTTTATTTTGGATTTTAATTGGGTGGGTTCGTTGGGCCTCAATTCTTTGCCAAAATACCAAACAAAACAGGGGCGCCGGAAGCGGGGGGGGGCCAGCGGGAGCAGTCGCCCCCTCGGTAAAAAACTATCACAAAAATTTTTTTTAATACAAATGTTTTTATCCAACAGATTAAATTTTTTTAATTTTAAGTTTAATTTAATTTTAACTACAATACAATTTTTAATTTCTCTTCACATCGAATTTTTGTAATCAGCTGTGAAGCATTAAGCTCTAAAATCACAATTTAAAAAAATCTCATTCGATATTAGAATTGTTAAACGAAGTTGTTAAATTTATTGCTTTGATAATGACGGTACCAACATCTGCAGCTAGTTCTGAACGTTCTTTTAGTGCCCCTCGCCGCCTTGAAACATATTTGCGATCAACTAGAAGATTCGATCAACTCACGCATGCGGAACTTCTCCATATCCACATGGAAAAAACGGAAGAATTAAGCTTATTAGACATTATGCGAGAATTTATTTCTCGAAAGGATAGGAAGAAATATTTCGGAAATATTTAAGTATAATTCTTTCACCAATTTTGTTCTCGTTTTGAAAAAATTTTTTTCATTTGTTTCTAACCCGTGGAGTCCATACTAGTGCAAATTCGCACCAGAAAAAATAAAGTGGTTGTTTAAAAAGTTATTATAAATTTAACTATAAACTAATAACTTTTTCTTTTCATATTGAATTTAAATATTTTGTTTGTTTTTTCATTCTTTTATCGAACTTATTTCTACATCTATATTTTTCGTAATATTTTATTGATGTTTTTTTCGTCTTAATTACATTTTTAATGTAATAAAAAATGTTCTGCCCCCCCAGTTGTACTGCCCACCCAGTTGAAATGAGCTTCCGGCGCCTTTGAAACAAAATGAAATTGATAATACACCTCGTATAAATTACGTGTAAATTCTAAAATTCTAAAGAAGGATACAACAATTGTGTGACCCCAGCACTTGCCCGATTTCTGTAATTTTATGTCAACAGATAGATACCATGGACGCGGAGGTCCTTTTTAAAAAAAGTGGGCGATATTCGACAAAGGGGCGTGTCAATATTAGAAAAACACTGTATTTTAGTTAATATTGACACTAGGGTACTGAAATTTACAGTAAGAATACTGGGGTAGGCAGAATTATTGCAAACTACGGTCAATAAAGTGGGCGTTATGTGACAAAGGGGTGTGACAATATTATAAAAAAACTATATCTCAGTTAATATTGACACTAGGGTACTAATATTTGGTATGCAGGTAGGTAGAATCATTACAAAAGTGAGCGGGATTGTAAATAGGGTGTGACACTTTAAGAAAATTACTATATATCGGTTAATATTGATACTTGGAAACTGAAATTTGGCACAGGGCTAGGTAGAATTGTTATAAAGTACGATCAATAAAGTGGGCTGGATTGGAAACAGGCCATGGCACTTTAATAAAAATTGTAAAGAGACAGATATGAAAAATACCCTACAAACGTTCAGGAATTAATAAAACAAATTTTTTGAGAACAAAGTTTCATGTTTGAAATTTTCCTCAACAATACTATTACATAAAATTTTTCATATTCTCTAAAAAGGAAGAAATAAAAACTTTTTAACAAAAAAAAAAAAAAAACCGACTTCAAAATCACTACAAAGTAAAAAAAGAGTTGGCTGTGTCGTGGACACACCCGTAGATTTTGACGTGACGATGTTTCTTTGTACTCCTATTTCCAAACTCTTCTTTTAATCCATGACCAAATTCTTTACTTCAAATATACTGCATCCCTTTCCTAGTTTGGAAAGGTGTGTTTTAATTTTTGTCCTAAATCATATCCTAATTCATGTTACAGTCCTTTTCTACTTTCATAGTCCAGTTTCACTGTGTTATTTTGTTGTTTGTGAGCAGTGTTGGTTGCCACAAAAACACTGTTGAACTCATAACTAGATTTGTTGTTGTTGTTTTTGTTGTTTTTGATGTTGATGTTGATGTTGATGTTGATGTTTATGTTGATGTTAATGTTGATGTTGATGATGTTGATGTTGATGTTGATGTTGATGTTGATGTTGATATTGATGTTGATGTTGATGTTGATATTGATGTTGATGTTGATGTTATTGTTAATGTTGATGTTGATATTGATGTTGATGTTGATGTTGATGTTGATGTTGATGTTGATGTTGATGTTGATGTTGATGTTGATGTTGATGTTGATGTTGATGTTGATGTTGATGTTGATGTTGATGTTGATGTTGATGTTGATGTTGATGTTTATGTTGATGTTGATGTTGATGTTGATGTTGATGTTGATGTTGATGTTGATGTTGATGTTGATGTTGATGTTGATGTTGATGTTGATGTTGATGTTGCTGTTGATGTTGATGTTGATGTTGATGATGTTGATGTTGATGTTGATGATGTTGATGTTAATGTTGATGTTAATATTGATGTTGATGATGATGATGATATTGATGTTGTTGTTGGTGTTGTTGTTGTTGGTGTTGTTGTTGTTGTTGTTGTTATTGTTGATGTTGATATTGATGTTGATGTTGATGTTAATGTTAATGTTAATGTTGATGTTGATATTGATGTTGATGTTGATGTTGATGTTGATGTTGATGTTGATGTTGATGTTAATGTTAATGTTAATGTTGATATTGATATTGATGTTGATGTTGATGTTGATGTTGATGTTCATGTTGGTGTTGATGTTGATGTTGATGTTGATGTTGATGTTGATGTTGATGTTGATGTTGATGTTGATGGTGATGTTGATGTTGATGTTGATGTTGATGTTGATGTTGATGTTAATGTTAATGTTAATGTTAATGTTGATGTTGATATTGATGTTGATGTTGATGTTGATGTTGATGTTGGTGTTGATGTTGATGTTGATGTTGATGTTGATGTTGATGTTGATGTTGATGGTGATGTTGATGTTGATGTTGATGTTGATGTTGATGTTGATGTTGATGTTGATGTTGGTGTTGATGTTGATGTTGATGTTGGTGTTGATGTTGATGTTGATGTTGATGTTGATGTTGATGTTGATGTTGATGTTGATGTTGATGTTGATGTTGATGTTGATGTTGATGTTGATGTTGATGTTGATATTGATGTTGATGTTGATGTTGATGTTGATGTTGATGTTGATGTTGATGTTGATGTTGATGGTGATGTTGATGTTGATGTTGATGTTGATGATGTTGATGTTGATGTTGATGATGTTATGTTAATGTTAATGTGAATAGTGATGTTGATGATGATGATGATATTGATGTTGTTGTTGTTGTTGTTGTTGTTGTTGTTGTTGGTGTTGTTGTTGTTGTTGATGGTGATGTTGATTTTGATGTTGATGTTGATGTTGATGGTGATGTTGATGTTGATGTTGATGTTGATGTTGATGGTGATGTTGATGTTGATGTTGATATTGATGTTGATGTTAATGTTAATGTTGATGTTGATATTGATGTTGATGTTGATGTTGATGTTGATGTTGATGTTGATGTTGATGTTGGTGTTGGTGTTGGTGTTGGTGTTGGTGTTGGTGTTGGTGTTGGTGTTGGTGTTGGTGTTGGTGTTGGTGTTGGTGTTGTTGTTGGATTTGGAGTTGGTGCTTTTCGTTTAGCTCTTTTTTTGCTTCCCCATTGGCTGTGCTCTAATTTCAATTAATCCAGCAAAAGTGATGCATATGCGTCACATTAGGCGGTTCCCTGAGGGTTTTTGACACGCCGTCAAATTTTTTTTTTATTTTTGTCATATGCCCGAAGATCTCACCTTTGTTTTCGTTCCTTAAAATTTACCGTTGCACCAGTAGTCACAGAGTTAAAAATCCATGCAACGTTTTTTCATGGCTGTAGCATTTTTACTGCATTATGTGATTGCATCCCTGAAATCATGACAACTAAATTTTTTTTGTAATTTAGTTGTGAAGCGTAATAACACATCCCTGCTGTCGTAAAACAAAATTTACTGTAGCACTTCTCCTGAGTGAGTAATAATTCCATGCAACGATATTACATTTCTGTTACATAAGCTGCTATATTCACGACCTGACAACGCCGGAATTTTTTTTTTATTTTTGTCGTAAAGCCATGTATAAGAACTTCATTTTCCTTTTTAAACTTTTATCGTAGGTTATATACTTATTGAGTAAAAATTCAATGCAACGCCGCTGCATGAATGTTGCGTTATCGATCTTTGAGCGGCTCTCTCAGCGTCCCCATGATGTCAGAAATTTTTTGTCTAATTTTGTTGTGAGGGCTTCCAGTAGGCCTTTATTGGCGTATCGTATTTTTAATCCTATCACTAATACTCAGCGAGTAATAATTCTATGTAACAAATTTTCAGTTGCGTTGCTTACGCAGCTCCCACTACGTCCCTATGCCGTATTAAATTTTTTTTTTGTTTTTTTAATATATTCAAAGAATTCACCTTTATGGTCATACTATTGTTTTAATCATAGCTCTTATACCCAGCGAGTAACAATTCAATGAAACGCAGATGAATTTTTAAAAAATTAATTTTTTAACTTTTTTGGAAACTAGAGGAGTACAACGTAACTTCGTCACGTCAAAAAATAATTGGAAATAACTTTTCCCATTAATTTCTTGGTCAAATTTTAAAAGTTATTTATATGTATTATAATATTAGAAATCTTATCATTTCCAGTTTTTCTAGTTTGTTTTATTATTACCATTATATCAATTGCTTTATGAATAAACAGTAGGTAGCATGCTCGACTGCCACCCCAGAGGTCCCAGGTTCGAATTCCGGCCAGGCCATGGTCCTACGCTTTAACCGTTCGCATTTGGAATTTTTTATCCTCATTTCTGATCAACTGAAATTGAAAACTCATCAATATTAACGACTTGAAGTTGTAGTTGGTGGTAGAACAGTTTGTGGATGAAATTTCCGTATAACTTGAATTGACTGAGGTAAAGGCTTTACACTTGCCTCAGATTCAAATTCTCATGTTTCTAAGTCTTTCCGGCACACTTAGAACATTCTGCATATGTTTCACTTGATTTCTCCTTCCCTCCCACTAATCTATTACCCCATTTCGAACCAAGACAGACTTGACAGACTTGACTTACACCTGAAATCCTTGGTTCAATGCTAAAAAAAAAATAGCAATATCGAAATCTGGCATCTTAAGAAAGATAAACCACTAGCCATAAATGGTTACTCATAAATTCCTGCATAAAAATTTAATTATTTTTAATAATTTCGCATTTTTACTAAGCAAAATGAATATAAGCACATCGTTATAGCTGGTTAAATACCGCAAAAAAAAAGCATTAAATATGTCAGAATCTCACATGGAATTTTTGGTTATTATAAAATTCTAAATATGAAAATCTCCACTATACAACTGTACAATTTACAGTTATTAAATTATAGTTATTTCAACAACAACAGCGGAAATTTATAAATTTTCTAAACTCTGTGGGAGACCAAACTGAAATATTTGCTGAAGTATTTTCACGCCTCTTTAACGAAATTTATTAAAAATTTCCAATTAAATGCATGGCTATGGCAACAGCAACGGCAAGGGCAACAAAAATTTAGAAAAAACAAGCAAAAAAAAAACAACAAAATGAGAATAACAAATACCATGGAATAACAACAATTCTGACATATGTGACATTTGCCATTTTCGCGCTCATCCATTCTTTGATTCATTCATTCATTCATTCATTCAATCGTCACACAAACAAAAGAATTTCGTTTGAACGTTGGCAACACAAAGTTGGGCGAAAGAGGGCAAGTTTTTGAATTCGCGCGCTAAAATCCAATCACATTTGAGAATCAAGGTGGCTAGTCCTTGCACAACAACAACAACAATAATAGTGTTTGTTGTTTCTTTGCTTTGATATTTTTAAACAACCACAATAGATGCCATAGAAAATAATTCAACTTATAAGCCAACAACTAATACATGCCCATTTTACTCACACAAACATACACGCCAATGTCAAACCCCCAATGGCGTTGTTGAGAGCATTTTGTTGTTTTCAGCAAGAATTAAGATATGAAAAAATTAAATTAAAAAAAAAAAAAATTCTGCAACGGAAAATTCACCTGGGGCGCACATAAGAGGCACCCTAGCCCCTGTTGCAGCCCATGCATTGTTGTTGAAATCTACTAAACTGTAATTATCAAAAACTAAACAGCGGTTATGACTCTAAGTGTGTGTGTGTGTGCGATGAAAGGGGTCCTTATTTGCCAATATCAGCGCTTGAAATGCTCTTGAAATGTTTCAAGTCCATGTTTCAATAGCAAAGTCATGTTACAGCATTTGCCATGCCTTTCAACTACTACATGTAAACATACAAACAAACACACAGTCAGGTCAGTCATGCCCACTTATATATGAATGAACATAGTTTTCGAGAGCGAATTTCAAAGGTGACTTATTTCTTAAGAGTTTAATACACAATTTTTTCGGATTAATGAGAACATTTCTTACATAAACAATGGTCGATATTATTTTTCGGTTGAACTGTGATCTATGTTAGCTAGATTCATTTTAATAGTTCATTACTAGTTCAGCTCAGTTAGTATCAACCAACTTAACTCTAAATTGTATATTTTTTCGTCCTGCAAAAGTTTTATTTTAGTTTAATGGTTTCAGTTTTTGGTGGCTTTTTTTGTTTTTTTTTTTTTTGGATTTGCCCGTAGGTAAGAAATCTTCATAGATACGTATGACCCGCGCCATACGCATGCACGATTTACATTCTAAGAAGTTCCCGGATCAGCCGGACTGATAGAATGCACCTACGTGCTAAAACTTACCACCTGTTGGCCACTAAGCACAATTGCTTGGCCTTTCAGCGGAAATTAAAATTAAATAAAATTCGAGAATTTTTGTGCTTATGTAAACTTCATAAACATCATCGAATAAAATTGTTTTAAGTAGGAAATAAATAAAATAAAACTCCCTTTTTTCCAAGTGCAACCGCCCAGTGGCGGATCTACATATGGGCTGAAAGGGCTTTAGTCCCCCCCTTGGAGAATTTTGTGTATGGAAAAAAATGAAAAAAAGTCCAAAAAGACGTTTCAGCCCCCCCGTGCCCTTTGGCATACAAAAGTATATCCTAGATCCGCCACTGCAACCGCCCACAGTATTTTGCCCTTATACAAGCTTCGGAATTTAAGTTCACTTACCTTGAATAAAGTTTGTTACAACAACATTTCATTTGACATCGTATGTTTTCAAAAAAGTTGAAGAAGGTGATTTTCCAAAATGCATCATCGTTGCATGGAATTTTTACTCTCTGAGTATAGGAGCTATGAGAAAAGTTATGGTATGACAGTAAAGGTTAAGTCCTTCAACTTACTTAAAAAATAACACGAATGACATCACTGTGACATGGAATGAGTTGCTTAAGCAACGAAACTGGAAATTTGTTACAAAAAAATATTACTCGCTATATACATATGTATATATATGGGTAATGGCGAAAAATATAATACGAAATGCAACAAAAACGCAATATTGTTGAATTTATATCGTCCCCCGACAAATTCAACAGAATACTGCTGCATTACTAGGTCTGTCTGCCTTTAAAGTCGTGCGCCTAGGCAACACTTAGGATTGCCAGATAAATTCTGATTCAGTTCCATTCGAAAATTTGACACTTTTTAGCATAAACGTACTCACAACGTTATGGTGTATGTGCTCCAATTATGTTGTTTAAAGTGGTTTAAAAATGGTATTGCAGCCAGGGTTCGCATTAGCTCATTCATGAACTGCTCATTTCTGCTCTTTTTCATTCATTTTAGAATATGAGTAAGGACCCAGCAGTTATTTTGGAGTCAATTGAAAATTTGAACTAGTTCATTTCTAGCGCAGTTCGCAGTAGCTCTGAAAAAGTACAAAAGGCGTTCAGTGTAGAACAGTTATCTTTGCTTTTGTTTTCAAAAGTATTGCTGACAAAAATAAACGCGTTCTGGCTACTTCTTAAAATTTGCTGCGCACAAGAAAAAATAATAAAAAAAAATGTTTATAGACAAAATGTTTTCTGGATTGTGGATGGAAAAGATGGTACAAATGAGATCTTTAGGACCTTTCCATTGCACTAAATTCTTACACTTTTGATATGTTCACTTTAAAACTTGTTAAAAAAGAATCACTTTCATGCTACTGCGAAAGCAACCAGTTTAAAAATGTTCCTAATGCAACTATTTCTAATATAGGGAAAAAGGTGTGTTTCTGGGGACAATTGTCTTTTCCTATGACATCAACCCGCAAAAAGCGTCAGTTCGTTCAATGTTAAAGAGTATTGTAGTGGAACTAGTACTGGTCCTTTTTGGAACTAGTTCAGAACTATTTGAAATTTGGTCCACTTTTCTGCTGGGGAATAAAATTCTCATTTTCATTTTCGTGAAGAACTGAGCAAATTTTTTTTTTGT
Source organism: Pherbina coryleti (assembly GCA_943735915.1). Taxonomy (NCBI): domain Eukaryota; kingdom Metazoa; phylum Arthropoda; class Insecta; order Diptera; family Sciomyzidae; genus Pherbina; species Pherbina coryleti. The sequence continues at coordinate 140,414,455 of OX030949.1, read as the reverse complement.
TCATGAAGTGAAGAAGAGCAAAACAGTTGGTGAAGAACATAGTGTAATAATAATAAAGTGAATTTTTGACAACACCAAGAATTGCTTTCTTTCTGTCAAAATTGAGAGCGAAAGAGAGGAGCCGTTGATAGTTGTCAAATTGTGTTATTTGTTTGATGTGTTATAGTTTTTATAGGTTATTGTGCGAATATAGTTTAAATAAATATTAAATTCAATTAATTGTGCCGTATTGTGTTGACAAAAAGTTATTGCAGTTGTCTTCGCCCATTTTCCAAGTTCGCCATTGAATGGTTTTGTCATTTTATAGAAAACGTCCGCTGGAAGGTGCCACCGACATGAAGCTTTGGCCAGCATGCTAATTGTCTTGCATTCACATCGACTGCTTCAAGAAAAAATCGAATGCCATGAAAGAATGTTCAATACCTCAACTGATATTATCCATCAAAAGACGTGGACATGGCATTGAGCTTCGACCGACTGCACGTTAGCTGATATATTTTCATTCCAATTCACCATTAGCTGTATTTGACAGGAGCGGGGCGATAAAATTTATCATTTTGAGAGAGAAGTGTCAAACTTACTAAGACCTTATTATTATTACACCATGGTGAAGAAGAATATTTTTTTTTCATTTGAAGAAACTGTTGTTACTCACCTCTTCATCATTGCTTCACTTGTTGCTCATTGAGTCCTAATTTTTTCATGAATTGCTTACGAAGTGGTGAGGCAACAGATGATACTCTCGTTCAAGCACTCAGTTTTATCCGTGATACAATTACAAGGTAGGCTCATTTTAAAATGGCTGCTCAATTGTGAAATTTTACAACAACAAAGCTGTAGAAGCCACAAACGTCAAACGACAAAAGCAACAACATCAACAAAGAAAAACTAAAAGCTATCAGCTGATTTTGACAACTAGCGCACCCTGCTCTTCAATATGAGCCTACCTTGTAATTGTATTATGGGTTTATCATTCTTTTCAACTTTCGTTTTAAACATTATCCAACAGTTTTAGGGGGTCGATGATTTCGGCAACCCCATCAGCCATCTTAAATGTTAAAATTCTAACATCAGATTCGAAATCAGCGATCCCCTAAAACTGTTGGATAATGTTTAAAACACTTAAAAAAGCATATTTTTAGCTGGCAACCCCTATAGGGTTGAAAATTTCACAATTTTGAAATTCTGAAATTTATTAGTATTTCATGGAAGTAAATAAAATGTCCAGTGTTTCAGAGTTGAAAAGAATGATTAAACTGAGTGCTTGAACGAGAGTATCATCTGTTGCCTCACCACTTCGTAAGCAATTCATGAATAAATGAGGACTCAATGAGCGACAAGTGAAGCAATGATGAAGAGGTGAGTAACAACAGTTTCTTCAAATGAAGAAAAAAATATTCTTCTTCACCAACTGTTTTGCTCTTCTTCACTTCACGAACAAAAAAAAAGTCTGTTCAGTTCTTCACGCAAATGAAAACGAGCAGATTTATTTTTTGAACAAAAAATTCCCTCATATTAATGAGGCTTCATGAGTGAGCAATACGAACCCTGATTGCAGCAAAAAAAAAAAAAAATGGAATTAAAACGTGAACATTTTCGGGTGATGATTTTTAACAATTTTCGACTTGGGTTGGCAAGAAAATAATACATCGATCGAAATAATGCAGTGTGTGAACTATTAGAATCAGATCGGCATGTGACATACCGTGAGATGAAGTCATCCTTGGGCATTAGTGGGGCTAGCATACATTCGATTTCACATGAGCATTTAGGCGTTAGGAAGATTTGTTTTCGTTGGATACCCTATAATTTGACGGTTGTTCAAAAAAAGGCTCGTGTCGATTGGTGCAAGGAAATGCTGAAAAATACGCCAGGGGTAGTTCGAAACACCTCTACAACATCACTACAGATGACGAATCATGGATCTACACTTATGAGCCCGAAAAAAAGCAAAGAAATCCACTGTTTGGGTCTTTCAAAGTGAGCAAAACGCGAGAAAAGTTGTCCGCGGACGAAGCACATCCAAGCAAATGATTGGCAGTTTTTTCAGAAAAACCGGTCATGTTGCAACTGTACCACTTGAGCAACGAAAACTATATTGCTGAATGTTACATAATCATTTGTTTACCAAAAGTTTTCCAAGAAGCTCAAAGCTTTTGGCCCTCAATCACTGTTTATTGCTTTGATTAAATTTAACCTTGACAATTGTCATCTTTATAGCCACTTCTGGTGTCTCTCAGGGCAGTGTACCTTGGTCCTTTAGTTTTCGTCTTGACAATAACCGATTTATTATTTATTTATTTATTGACCAAACAAGGCAATTTACTTATACTAACAGGTTTTATTTTTTTTTTGTTTTTTTCTCTCCCCTTTCCTTTTTTTTTGGTGTTCGAAGATATGCAATTTTACGTGGGCGTAATCCGCCCACCTAAATGACATGATTTCACGAACACGTCAAAAAAAAAAGGCAAGAAGGAATGTAAAAATAATAGGTACTTACATACTAGTATATAGTATATTTATACATAATTAGTAGTGGTAGCTAATACTTAATAGGGAACAAAACAAAGAGGTATAAAAGAGATGGGGAAGTACTTTAATTTAACGGTAAGGAAAAGAGGAAGGTGGATTTGAGTTAAAGAAATAGATAGCAAGATTAGTTTTGTTTTAATTTGAGGAGAGCGATTTTGAAAGGGTACTCTTGAAGGTGAATTTATTCATGGAGGGTAAGTAACAGTCGCTAATATTATTGAATATTCTACAGCATATATTAATGGGTTCATTGTATGCATAAACTGTATGGTGTTGGTATTCTTTCAACAGTCTTGTATGCCTAGTTAACCTTACAGGATCATTGAAAGTTATCTTATTCGATATATATTCGATGTTAATAGTTCCAGTTAAAACATCAAAGGTAAAGCATTAACTTAGTAACGTTCTCCTTGATGACAGAGGCAACAAATTCAGAAGGCCGAGTCTATGTTTGTACGGTGGCAAGCTTCTAAAATCACGAGGATCAAAGTAGTCTCTTAGCGCAAAAAGCAGGAATTGTTTTTGGATTGATTCGAATCTTTCACTATGTGACTCAAAAGCAGGATTCCAAAAAATGCAGGCATATTCAAGAAGTGGGCGCACTAGTGCACTGTATAGATTCTTAGTTACCCACACATTTTTAAACTCCTTAGCACGTCTTTTTATGAACCCAAGCTGCTTATTAGCCCTAGATAAAACTTTGTCATAGTGAAGATTGAACCGGAGCTTATTGTCCAAAACTACACCAAGATCTGTGATATGGTTAACTCTGTTAATTTCAATGTAACGTAGCAAAACGTAGCATTTATTAACATTAAGATATAGCTTATCACGATTACACCATTCCTCTAAAGCAAACAGTTTTGACTGCAAAAAATAAGCATCAGCTTCAGACTTAATGACATGGTATATTTTAAGGTCGTCTGCATACATAAGATGTGGAATTTCATTCAATAATTCTGATAAATCTGAGATGAAGATGTTGAAAAGGAGTGGACCAAGGTGACTGCCTTGTGGAACACCAGATGTGACAGAAATTTTTTTCGATAAGATTCCTTGAAACTTAACAAACTGACATCTTTCGCAGAGATAGGATCTTAGCCAATTTAGCAAAGAACCCGATATACCAAACCTTTGCAATTTTAAAATTAGGATTTCATGATCCACCCGATCAATGGCTTTACTAAAGTCAGTATAGACTGCATCCACCTGATGTCCTTTTTCCATTTCAGTAAGAAGATCAGAGACTAAAACTGTCAGATTCGTTGTAGTAGATCGGCCTCTGCGAAAACCATGTTGTTGTTCGTTAAGTAATGGATTAACTAGGCATGTTAGTTTCTCACATATAACTTTTTCGAAAAGTTTTGGGATAGCAGACAATATGGCAATACCCCTATAGTTTTCAACCGACCTCTTATCACCACTTTTATATATGGGTGTTAGATGGGAGGATTTCCAGTGGGATGGAAAAATACCGAGTTTCAAGGACTTATTAAAAATAATATATAATGGGATGATAAGTTGGTCTACGCATTGAACTAGAAAGCTTGAGGGTATAAGGTCCGGACCAGGAGTATTTTTTGGAACAAGACTCCTAAGGGCTAAATATATCTCTTCCTGAGTTAGACTGATGTTAGAGACAATGGGTGAAGTATTCGAACAGCGAGACGGAGCTAAAGGCTCAATTGTAGGTACTCCAAATACATCTTTGAAATGATCCGAAAATAAGTTGCTGGTTTCATTAGGGTTGGAGGAGTAGACATTACTTTTAAACATAGATGATGGATAGCCGCTAGATTTACGCTTCATGTTAACGAAGTCAAAAAATGTTTTCGGCTCTTGGACAATTTTCTCTCCGATAAGGTTAATGTACAACTTGTACGCTTCTTCTGACTTGATAGAGAACTCATTGGATAGTTCGTCATATCTTCGCTTCAGTTCATCGCTTACACTATCGGTGTTTTTGAGAAGTTTGTAAATTTTATTTCTTTGGTTCCTCAAAAACCTGAGATGTTTGTCTAGCCATGGCTCTGAAAGCTTATTCTTTTTTTTTATTTTTGGCACATACCTTTCAATAGCAGTAAAAATGTATTGATAAAATCTTGAAACAGTGCTGTCTAAATCTATGTTGGATAAAACATTATTCCAGTTTAGGGCATTTAGATAACATTTTATACTTGAGTAATCGGCGTTGAGGTAATCGTACGCAATGGAGTTATTATAAGACTGTGTAAAAGTAATGTCGTTAGCAGAGAAAACAACTGTTAAGGCTGTATGGTGAACAGTGTTAGTAAATAAGTTTTCTGCTTCAATGCATGGACTAACCTTCACTTCATCATACGAGTTAGTGAAGATCAGGTCCAACCATTTGCTATTTTGGTTTTGTACAGAAGAAACTTGCTGCAGGTCGCTGCCATAAAAGGTACTAAGTAATGTGAAATCTATGGTACTAGAAAGGTTTACACGAAGAAGATAATTGTCATTTTCATCAATGACAAAAGATATATTTGGACGGTTGAAGTCACCAAGAATAACAACCTTATCTTCCTCTTTTAAGGTGGAGGTAAAGGACGACAACGTTTCACATAGCTCATTGTATGTTGTTTCACTTGAGCCGGGAGGAATGTAAATGACACCTATGTACATACTAGGTTTAGGTGGTATCATCCATTACTCAAATTGTTCGATCTTTGCTAATCTTATATATTAATACGCAAACATCGAATGTTGTCGTACACTTACACCAATATTTATTTTAGAATAAGGACAATGAAACGTATATCATTCGAAAGGTACTGCACCATAGATGTGCCGAATTATGTTAGATTTTAAATTGATGACCTTTGACCCGAAATATTAACGTTGAAAGTTTATATCAATTTTAGTTAGGGATCTCAAAACTGGGAAGAGGTAAAATGAAGAATGTGATATCAGATGAAAGGTCTGGCTGCACAGTATGATTGAATATAAGATTGGTGACCTTTAACCTCAAATATGAGCGGAAAAAGAGCATTTATTAAATAAAAGCTAAACTATAAGAGATGGAAAAACATGATATGAGAGAGAAATTTAGACATTTATAAGATGTGCAAAAAAAAATTTGATATTTTTCACCATCGTTTACGGTTACCCTACAATAAGCACTATTTCATGTAACGAGTGTCAATATATACTGTGATGGTAAAATTGCTTACAAATAGTAAATTTTGAAAAATTTCCGTTATTTTGACATAAAAATTATTGTGATATCTCGAAAGCTATAGATGTTTTCAGTACAACGTTTTTTGTATGAAAATTCGTTCATTGAGAAAAATAACGGTATACGAAAACTTCTTTGTAATTTTATTTTTGTTTTTCTATTTTCTGCTCTCACACTCTTTCATAAACTACATCATTTATTTGCAAGAATTGCTTCATTTTGACACATAATTTAATTAAGTGTTTCTATCATCGAAAATCATGAGCTACCCCCTATGATTTTTTTGATGAAAATTACATTTTTCAAAATGTTGTTTTTGTATTTTTTACAAAGTTCCACAGCTTAAAAAATAATTTCTGTGAAAAAATTTTTCAAATATTTCAAACCACTCCAAAGTAATCCATATATTAATACGCAAACAAAAATCTTGTGGTACACTTTTTTAATATTTATAATACAAAAAAGGGCATGATTCTTATATCAGTCGAAAGGTAATGAGCCACAGATGTGCCAAAAAATAAAAAAAAAATATATTATGTGATTATTGCAGTTTAAAAGAAGTGCATGCACTCTCACTCTCATGGCTGTTATTTGAGTCTCTCTGCTTTTCTTACTCGAAAGAAATTAAAAAAAAAGTTATATTAAAGATAAGAAGTAGGAAAAAAATTTGGACAAAGATTAAAGCATTGGACAATGATAAGGACGAGAATTCAGATAGGAATTGAAACGAGGAATTCGACAAGGACTGGGACAAGGGTAAGGACACAAATTGATACGTACCTAAAACAATATTTGGGACAAGATTGGCAAAAGTATAAGGGTCAAGAAATGGGACAAGGAATAGAACAAGGATTTGAACACACTTAGGACAAAATTTAGAACAAAGATTTAGAAATAAAGTTGGACAAGGATTAGGAAAGGATTCGAATAAGGTTAAGGTCAGGAATTTGGATATGGATTAAAAAAACAGTTTGAACAGGAAGTAAGACAATTGAAGAGTCGACGTGAATAACATTGTAAGTGACAAAATTATAGGTTTTCAGGAATTGCAAAAAAAAAAAACGGTTTTAATGGCGCACTTAGAGCCATTTGATTTTGATGTCAATGTCCAAAAATGTATGGAATTTGAGAAACTATGTGCTATTATAATAGGCTAGAGCATTTTTAACGTTAGTATGCAAAAAAACTATTGTTGATTAATATGTAGCTTACAACGTTATTCGCGTCGACTCTTCAATTATTAGTTTGGGAACAAATAAAGGAACGGGACAAGAATAAGGATAAGGACAAAGATACACTGTCAAAATCCATGGATGGGTCCACGATACAGCCAACTTCTTTTTAACTTTACCAAGCTTTTTTCAATATATATAAAAAAAAAACAAGAGAAAAATCTATTTTGATATGGTCGAATTTTGACCACAGGAGATACTAGTGATATGTAAATGTATCAACGGATACGTGCCATTGACTCTAACCGCTTTAATGATGTTTAAAAGAGTTTTTTGACTTGGTGCAAAAAAACTTTTCTGGTGCTCAATGTCAACAAATGTCATGCTTTCACATATTCTCGAAAGACACTTCAATCTCTTTCAAAAACTTATTACATTTTGGGTAAACCAGTTTGCTCAGAAAATTCCTTGCATGACTTGGATGTTATTTGCGGCATGAAATTTAACTTTAGGTCCCTTATCAATAATATTATAAGTAGAACCCAGTCAGCTCAGAGAATTCTCCAACTCTTACGTTATAAGAACTCATTACTTTACTTTTGTCAGACCCATCCTTGAATATGCTAGTTAGGTCTGGTCCCCTTTCTATCACTCCCATTCGAATCGTATCGAAGCTGTACAGCGGAGATTCATTAATTTTGCTTTACGCGGCCTTCACGGTCCTGACAATCCCAATTTTCGTCTTTATGCTAATGCATGACTAACTCTCATGCTCTGTTCCAACTGTACCTCTCTTTCTATATAAATATAAATCTATATATAATATAAATCTCTTTATACCAACCCACGCAATCTTCTGTACCTCTCTTTCAACTCAAATTTCATCGTCCCGATAATAGATGCAGTGAACCTATATCTAGGATGCTTTGTGTGACCAATAATATGATCAACGATTTCGATTTTCATCTTATCAAATGGAATAATAAGTACGTTTTAATTGTTAAATATCGGCATTTCGGCATTTTTTATTCGACAGTCTCCTTTTAGCTCGAAACATTTAGTTCAGCGTTTTTCGAATTCTTTTAATCCTTTCAAATAATGGGTTTTATCAAGGTTCTCAAACCTCTTCCTTTGACCGAAATCTCTTACCGCTCAGCTATTTTTTCAGGTTTGGAATCGGAAATAGTCGCAGGGGGCTAAATCTGGAAAAAATAGTAGATAGGGTTGCAATTCTTAGATCAATTTATGAATTCTTGCCATGGCGACTAAGGACGTGTGTGGCGGTGCTTTCTCAGGCGGTCGTTTTTGCTTCAAATCAATGTTAAATCTGTCAAACAGCTGTGAATAATATTCACCGGTGATCGTTTAAGCCTTTCCACAGCTTTGACTGTTCCTTGATCTCTGGTGTGTTTTTATGTTTCGTCTACGGTTACGAAATGGCGCAAATTTTTTTTATTGCGTTTAAACAACGCCACACACTTCTTTGAAGTGGTCACGCGGCTGCGCTTCTGTGATGTTAAATGTGATGTAACCGCTCATTTAAGATGCCTACAGCCTCTGTCACTTCACGCACTTTCATTCGATCCGATCATCCAATATCATTCCATGAATTTTATAGACGATTTCTAGCGTGATGACCTCTTTTTGGCGACCTGAACTTTCAGAGTCAATTTTGCTGGTCTGATCACAACATTATTCAGTAAACCACTCACTTCTAAACCATTGAAATTGATGGTTCAGACTCCCCATTGTCTTTATCAAGTCTTGTCTTGGTTTAGGTAATGGTTTTTTACGCAGAAAATAATGCTTGATGAGAACACGAAGAGTACTTTTCCCCATTTTCGTTGAAATTCAAGCGTCTGTCTGCTTTCAATGGCTGTTGAACACAAACTAAATGTCGCAGCTTGCTTAAAATTTAACAGTAGTCTATTAACAGATGCTTCTTGGTAGAACCAGTGTTGCATTTAAAGTTACTACGAGAGAAATTTTGAGTGACATCATAAAGATTATAAAACATTCAGTACGAATATTTCAAAATACTTTACTCTGTGGACAAAAAATATCGGAATCCTCACAAATACATTTATTTGGGGATTTCGATAGGGACAAATTTTTATTTTTAAGTTGGCACTGCTGTCACTGACATCTGCCAAATTATGCGTTAAAATATTCATTAGTGTTTGAGATACACGTCCTTTTGTGAATAGCCTTCACTTCCTTCTTCGTTTCGGTTTCTATCAGGGACCGAAAATAATTGTTATTTTTTATTTCACAGCAGAAAAAGTTGGGTAATTTTAATCCATAAAAATATGCGTTATGAATAACTTGTATTTTTAAGAATTGTTTTTTTTTTGGTTGCCGCATAACTTTTGTTTTTGAGGAATACATTTTTAGGTTGACTAATAACAGTTATTTTCTGAAATGAGATTTTTTCGGTTTTTCGTGTCAAAAATTTAAAAAAAATATGACTTTTTTGTTTTGGGACCTCTTAGCCGTGGTCGATACTCGTACGAGGAAATCAAAATATAAAATCGTTGGTGCGTACTCATGCTGCTTAATATCTCACGACCGGTAACACTTAATGCCAGCAAATTTAGAACACATATTATTAAGGTAAATATCTAGTTTCATAAGGTAAACTATTGCCAAACCAGCTTTTACTGCCCACAAATCAATAAAAATTGTATATTTCGGGCGGTTTTAGTTGTATTGCACTGATGTTTGGTAATTTAGTTCGTATGGTTTACCAGTAAGCCAGTAAGTGAAGGCTAGTTATATACGGTGAAATAGATTTCAAGTAGGCTTGTGCACTTCTCTGCTATGCACCTTTTACAAAGTGCCATTTTGTGAAGCAGTGTTATTTGTTATAACTTTTCGATTCATTTTTCTTAGAACAATCTTTCCCGTCATACCGATCTTGCTGCTGTTCGTAGTCCGGAAACTTCAATTCCCAGTTTTCTCATTGATGAGTCCTCAAATCGGGAAGGGTCTTCGGATGAAGATGTAGATGACGACACAAGGAAGGTGAAAGCTGCGTATACTGAAATTGAGAATTTCAAGCCACCATGTATAGGCATTGACGCTGACCTTCTCAAAAATTGGAGTAAGCAGAAATATGCATCACCCTTTTATGGCAATTATCTTGCATTGTCCATGCAATACCTGCAACTCAAGTTACTGTGGAGCGATCTTTCTCAGTTTTAAAGCTTATTTTAAGTGATCTCCGATGCAATATTTCAGAAGAAACTTTGAAACAAATAATGTTTGTAAAACTGTATTGAAACATAAATACATTACAAAAATAATAAAAAAAAATGAAAGCGAAACTTTTATTGATATTTGACACTAATAACCTAAAAGATCTCATTCTAGAAAATAACTGTTATCAGTCAACCTAAAAATTTATTCCTCAAAAATAAAAGTTATGCGGCAACCAAAAAAAATTTTTGCTTAAAAATAACAGTTATTTATAACTGAAATGCATTTTAATCGATTTTAATCATTAATTTTAACCAATTCAATAAAAGTTGCATAACAGTTATGCCCCTGGTTTCTATCTCTTCTATCGATTCAAAACGGTGTCCACAGAGCTGTCTCTTGAGTTTAGTGAATATTCAGAAGTTCCATGATGCTAAGTCAGACGAATACGGTGGTTGCGGAACGATATGAGTCCAGTTTTTGGCGAAATGATCATGAATTACGAGTGCAGTGTAAGATGGTGCATTATCGTGATGTAAAAACCAAGAATTATCTCTTCACAAATCCGGTCTATTTTGACGCACATCATTACACAAATGACGCATAAAATCCAAGTAGTATTCTTTGTTGACAGTTCGGCCTGTTGGAAAGAATTCATAATGCACCACAATACGATAATCGAAGAAAACTGTCAACATGACCTCGATTTTTGACTTGGTTTAACGTGGTTTTTTCGGCTTCTCGGCTCATCTTTGGTCGTAAGAGTAGACCCAAGGCTCATCTCCAGTTATGATGCGTTTCATTTTGTCTTGATAGTCAGAAGGCATTGTTTCTTTCACACACATCAACGCGGCGCTGTTTTTTCATGAAATTGACCGTTTTTGGTACCAATCAAGATTTCACTTTTCTGAAGTCCAAATGGTCACTCAACATGGTTTTCACTGATACTTCCAATATTCCAACAAAGTCAGTAAGGTCTCGGACTGTCAATCGATGATTTTGGTGCAACAATTCTTTGATTTTGTTGACGTGTAGCTCATCAGTTGATGTTAATGGTCGTCCTGGCCGTGCCTCGTCTTCAACGTTTTCTCGACCCTCTTTGAACATTTTGTCCCACTCATAAACTATTGTTTTCGATAGAGCTGGCTCACCGCAGGCCTTATGCTACATTTTCAACGTTTCGGCAGCAGAAATTTCATTCCACACACAAAATTTAATGGAACTGCGTCGTTAAATACTTTCAGACATTATAAAAAAACGAAAAATTCACTTTTAGCTACATATTTACAAAAGGACGCGTATCTCGAACACTAATGAATATTTTGACATGTAATTTGGCACAGATGACAGTGACAGTAGTGCCCACTTAAAAATAAAAACATTTGTCCCCATCAGAGATTTGCACAAGCCCAATCGTCATTTTTTGCCACTCGAATAACAATCGTCGTCAGCCACAATCGCACACAAAAATTAATGCATGCATTCCGCTCGTAAACAACAATTGGTGCTAAGCACAGTTTGTAACGATTGCGAATTCATACAAAGGCAGCATCCAGACAATGCAGACATTCGGATCCTTCGCTTACATAACACTCGAGTGTTTGCTGCTGCTTGAATATTTGTTGTTTTGATACTTCTCTGCCGTTCTCTAGCAGCGCTTTGTGTTGTTTGTTTCCCTTTGCTTTAACATTTATCATTTTTGTTTTTTTATGGGCGAATGGATATAAAAGCATGGATATTCATTGCTTTTGGCGAATGTTGCTCATGTCTCGTTGCGTTGGGTATTCTTGTGTAGTAGGCATTCGTAATCGCGACCGCTCGTACTCCATGGTATTCGTGTCCGTAGCGATTGGTGCATGTGTTCGCGCATTAATTTTAATGCAGAATTCACATTCGGTGCTCGTATATTGAGGATACATTCGAAACGCCATTTGAATGCAATCAAGTTGTTCTCTGGTCCCTATCGGAAAAAATGTATTTTTGCCCACAGGTAAACACGGCCAAGTCGGAAATAATGCTTTATCAATAGGGAGTGCTTGTTAATACTATTTGTATAAGTATAGGCTACTCTGGATAAGTTTATATGAGCTTGGAAATTGTACTATCCAACCATTAACATTTATTGGACTTAACTTCTGAGCGGATGGTTAGAGTGTGGTTAATATTAAATATGATGGAACCTTTTAAGGATCAAAGTAAAGAACAAACAAACTTGATGAGTTTTATTTATATACAGGGTTCACCATTTTTTATGTCGGTACGTGAATATTGAATAATTACACAAAAAAAAAAAAAAACAAAAAACAAACAATTTCCTTGTATGAGGTATTTTTAATTAATTTATAATCCTTTATTATTTATTTAGCCTAATTTTTTAATACAACCTGTATCAAGTGGCCGCTTCTATTGGCCAAAGTGAAATGTGCTTTTTTCCATCACTTTTTCGAGCATCTCGGGCGGTATAGCGAAGATTTCGGTATGAAGCAATTTATGGTTAAAATTGTACTAAATTGAAGTTTCAAAATACTTTGTATTCAAGTCAATCAGCTGATAAATGTCAAATTTATTCAATGTTTAAATAAGTGGGCCAAATAAAAAATAAAGGATTATAAATTAAATAAAAATACCCTGTAGATAAAAAATTCCCTGGTAGTAAAAAGTATTCTAGTTTTAAAACATACAACATCATTTTGTTCACTCTCATATTTGAAAACGTATCCTACATAACAACTAATTAACTACAATAATAACAATTATGACATTATTGGGAGATTAGCCTTGATAGCCTGCGTAAAATTAGATGAAAATTTAATTGAGGCATATTTCGATCGAAACATCCCCACAAAGCAACACAAACCCATACTGATGAGTTCTAAAAGATAAGCTAACTCATATCTTTACAGACGCTTGAAGAAGAACACTTCAGTGTGAGCACGCAAAACGAAACATATCAACCTCAAAAGGCAAAAAAAGAGGCAGTATCGTTGTGTTGGTTCCGTTCCGGATCCATATCAGCAGGGGTGCCATCATGACAGCAGAATAACAGATCAAATAATAAAACTCAGAAAAAAAAATATTTAAACGAAGATTCACAACAAGCGCCTTTGTCACCTTTTATGACCGATGTCAACCATGTTCGCCACGGCAATTGGTTGATTCGTTGTTATCAGTGCGGCCTTTCTACTTAACAGTTGTTGTCGTTGTTGTTGTTGTTGTTGTTGTAGTGGTTGTTGCTGACTGTCACCGGTGTCAACGAGTGTGCAGCACGAGCTATTTACACATAGCCAACAAATTTTTGGGTTTCAAAATTTGAGAGTTTTCTTCATTATGGAAATGAATTTGTAAATGAGCCTTGAAATACGATATGATATTGAAGAAAATTGTTGTTGTTTTTTTTTTGTTTCTGTAAACTCTGGTTCAAGGTGAAGAGAAGGTGTTTTCCATTCTGTGCATCCATGTTTTCATCAGGCAATTTGCTATCCTAACAGTTGGGTGTCCTTTCTTGTAATTTTTGTGAAAAGGACAGTTTTTGTCATGTCGCTTGCGTCCATTTCCAGCATAGTAGGTGTTCAAATTAGTGGGTTTACCTTGGTTGCATAGCGTACGTTAGTTTGTCATTAGAATTCGAAGAACATTTCAGCGCTCATCCGTCCATGCGTATGTACGTCCGTCCGTTCGTTGCTTATTCGTTAATTTGCTCGGTTGGGTTGCTTGTTCTTGAACATCGCTGATATCCTTGGTTATTACTTCGACCAGCATTCTGCGTTATATGGTGGCTCAAAGGCATCATGTCGATGCACAGCTGCATTCCCAAAATTTGGCGGTTTGTATTGAAAATTCAAGTCTAGAAAAACTTGGGAGCCTTCTTTGAAACTCATGCTATTAATTTTTATCTTATAATTGGATATGTTGGTATTTCTAATCGTTGTTTTTGGCGAAAAATGTTGCAAAGAATTCTTCAAGTTAGGTGTTCAGAAAGTATATCGGACGTGAACTACAGTTTACAGTCAACCAAACGTGGGTCCAACCAATGAAAAATGCCCGAATTTTATTAAATTCTATTTTGGTGTGACAACGTTACATTTACAGCCTGTTAAGTAAAAGCGTGTACGGAATTATTCTCAGTCGGTAAATAGTGCAACCCTGAAATTTTGTCAACAAGTAGACATAACCTCTGCACTTGACACTAGTAAAAAAGTTAAATTGGTGGTCGAAACTTTGTCAGAAAAGTGTGTTAGGCATAATGAGTGCTGTATCCGCAAAACGCTTCGAGACAATTTTCCTCTGCAACCATCCAAAATGGCCAAAAATGTCCTATGCAGCGGCTGCAAAGCATTTGAAAAAGTCAAAGGCTTTTGTCCAGAAGTGAGTGCAACGCTTTAAGGAATCTAAAAACGTCGATGACCTTCCCGATCGTGGCTCAACAGGGAACGTGGCCAAGAAGGAGGAAAAAATTATAGTGAGTTTGTTTTCGCAGAATCCTGGTTTAAGCTTGCGTCAAGGGCAAGCGAAATTGAGGCAAATAGGTCTAAATATATCACACGTAACTATTCGTAATCATTTGTGTGCAAATAATTTGAAATGGCAAAGCACAATGAAGAAACCACTGTTGTCCGAAAAACACGTTACTAAAAGAATGGCTTGGGCAACAGAAAACATTGATCGCGATTGGAGTTACGTACTCTTCTCTGACGAATCTTCTGTTTGGGGTTATTCGATCGTACCGCGGGCTTGGTCTTCGTCATTTTGTCCAGCGCAGCGTTAAACATCCCATTAAAATTCATATTTAGAGATGCTTCTCAAAAAAGGGTTTCGACACTTTGCAACTCTTTACCGAGAACCTTAATGCTGCCAGAATGGTCAAAATTTATGGCCAAATTCTAATTTATAATCAAAAACGAAGACTGGATTCTGCAGGAGGACAATGACCCCAAACACCGCAGCCGCCTCTGCACCGACTGGAAACCCGAAAATGGCATCGTCACATTAGATTGACCTGCACAATCGCCTGATGCTAATCCCATCGAAAACGTCTGTGGCTACATCAAGCAGAAGCTTCGAGGCATCACCTATACTTTAAAACAGCTTTCCCGAGAGATTCGACGCATTTGAAGAGCTCTTCCTGTCGAATATGCCGAAAATTTGGAAGGTATGTCACGGATATGTCAAGTGATTATTAACGTTGGTGGTGATTGGATATATTATTAATATGATTGGGTCATGCTTCGGAACATGTGTATTTGTTCGGAACAAATGAATGTATGTAAAGAAAAATTTTCTTGAATAAATTTTTAGATAAATTATGCCGTACACGCTCTTATTTAACAGACTGTAATATCGTAGATTTTCAAAAGAATTTGAAAAAGTAATTTTTCCAAAATACATCGATGTTGCATGGAAATATTAATGAGTATAGGCGAAATGCTGAATAAAGGAGTGGTTCAAAAGACAGGTGAAGATTTTTGGATTTACACTTATGAGCCCGAAAGAAAGCAGAAATCTACTGTTTGGGTCTTTCAAGGAGAGCAAAACCCGACAAAAGTTATTCGCGGACGGAACATATCCAAGCGAACGGTTGCCAGCTTTTTTAGAAAAACCGCTCATGTCGCAACTGTACTACTAAAGCAACGGAAAAACTGTTAATGCTG
Source organism: Pherbina coryleti (assembly GCA_943735915.1). Lineage (NCBI taxonomy): Eukaryota > Metazoa > Arthropoda > Insecta > Diptera > Sciomyzidae > Pherbina > Pherbina coryleti. The sequence continues at coordinate 140,398,706 of OX030949.1, read as the reverse complement.
AATGATACATAACCATTTTTTTGGGGGAAATTTTTGGAGATTTGAGGAAAACCAACCACCGAAGGTAGATCTTCTTCCATCACGACAATGCGAGTTTTCACACATCAGCTCAAATAAAAGAATTTTTGAGTAATCAAAACGTGAAATTGATGGGTCATCCACCTTACAGTCCCGACTTGACACCCAATGACTTCTTCTTGTTCCCTGACATTAAGAAAAAAATGCGCGTCAAGTGTTTTTCTACGCTCGCACAGGCCGGCGAGGTCTTCAAAAACCCTAGTTTTGGAGGTTACCAACTTCAGAGGGCCAAAACTGTTTCAAAAATTGGTTCAAACGATTGTAAAAGTGTATTGATTGTCTTTGAGAAGATTTTGAAAAACAATAGAAGTATTTTCACTGTTCTTTCATTGTTAGGCGCAAGACTTAAAAGGCATAATACGTACGTTATACTATGAAATATACGAGAGCAAGCAATTTGAAAAGTCAGTGAATTTTTGAATAAAAGATATTTTTTTTTTGTAAATAAGGCTAAAATGGCTACTTAAACATCAATACATTTAGTTCTTCGCTTTTCCAATATTTTATTCCTTCCAAATAATAGGTTTTATCAAGGTCCTCAAAATAGGTCTTTTTCAGTAATGAACTCTTCATTCGACTCAAATCTTTTACTGCCGAGCCATTTTTTCAGGTTTGGAAAAAGTCGCAGGGAGCTAAATTTGGAGAATATGGTCGATGTGGTAGCAGTTCGTAGCGCAATTTATAGATTTTTGCCATGGCGACTACAGACATGTGCACCGGTGCATTGTCATTGGGGTAAAGCATTTTTTTCTTCGCTAAATGCGGTCGTTTTTTCTTCAAATCATGTCAAATCTGTCCAACAGCTGTGATTTATATTCGCCGATGATCAGTTTACCCTTTTTGAGGTAATCGATGTGAATGACTCCGCTGAGTCGTGCTTGGAGTCCTCTATATTGACCAGACATATTGTTTGCATTGTCATAACTTTGCCCCCGACAATCCTTTATGTTAATATTCCAAGTTTTTAGATTATCCATTAAAGCGTTCATAATATCCTCGGCCTTATGCCCAACACTACTTATAAATCCTAAAAATCTTTCTACTGGCTTGTCATCTTCACTGACACTTCTTAAGATGAAGGCTAATTGATCTGTATGCGAAACATCGGACGACGAGTCGAGAATTATAGAGTAATACTTACTTTTTTTAATTTCGTTGACAATTGTGGTGACAACTTTTTTTGCTATTACTTCTATAAATTCGTCACATATTGTTTTTGACAGATACGAGGTGCTTAATTTGCCTTTATTTCCATATTGTTGCATATGCTTGGCAAGAAAGGGATCAAATTCCGCTATTAATTCTAGTGACATTAATAAATTCCCATTTGACAATGATCCAAATTTTTCGTCATTGGCTTTTAGAGCAATCCGCGACTAGATCATTTTTTAATTACAGCAAAAACTCTTAAAAGAACATTTTTCCAGTAAATTTGGTCCGTTTCTAAATGCATTTTTAAACTTGCTTCTATACCAATTTTGCTACCACGATTAAGCATATGAATTTCACATATTTTATGCGTAGGTGAACCTTCATGAGCTTGTACTCTTTGCTCATCATATTTCCAATCAGAAAACCCTGTCGAAAACTGTTAAGTTTTATCCTTGTCGTACAAGAGATATGGAGCACAGAATACTGGACCAGTTCGTGGAGAAATACTAAATATTGCCAATTGATAATCTCACCATCAGCTAAAGTTCGTCTAAACAGTTTCTTGTGAAGAAAACGTAGTTGATCACTATAAACTTTTTTTAAGCTTTCAAAATTGCAATCAAGATTTTGTTTTATTCCATCTTTTAATAAATAATCAATTGTAATTTCATTGATCCACTCAAAGCTTATGGATTTAATTATGGAAGACTCGTCAGGCTCATTACTATCTGCACAAAAGTCTAAAGATAGTTGTCCCTAACCAAATAAATAAAATAAACAATTGACCAGAGTTTTTAACCATTAAGTGTTGACTTCCAGTTTCCTCAGCGGCTTTATTGGTAGATGAACAGTCGCCTGCCTTGGTATCTACTTGACTTTCATAGTAATCTTTACCAGCTCCGCAATGACTTGATGATGATTGTTCCTACCCAAATACATAAAATAAAGATCAGTTCCGAAAATATTAATAATTCTTTACCTACAGTTTCGTTTGTAGCTTCAGTACCAGATGCACAGTCGCTTTTTTCGGAAGCTTTAATGGGGCTGAAAAATTATGTAAGCTGTATTTTTCAAAACATTGGATTGGTCTGCTTCTTTCTTTTTTTTTATAGAGTACTAGAGGACCCGGCAAACTTCGTCCCGCCCTAAATTAATTTCTTTATTGAAATAATTTCGCGATCGATAACAAATGGTGCCAATCGAATTTCAATTATTGATTAAATGAAACACTCGAATATCCCTTATTTACACGGAATGTAAGCAGGTTGAGGGAATCACACGTCAGATCAATTCAATGCTTTTTGATAGACAACGTTAGCAAAAGTAACCAAAGATGAAGGCTTTTAAACATTTATATTATTTCCATATAATTTTGTGAGCGGAACTTCCGTCTGCATATCTATATCTAAAATACTGATTGCACCTCCATGCTACAGGTGTAAGATGTATACGCTGCATTTGCATATTCTACTTGCTCTCTCTCTTTATATGATCGCACTGCTTTGCGCTCCATTACTTTATATACATTATATATTATGTTATTACTCGTATGTTCTCTTTATTCTTAAGGTAGAAAATAAGTTTAGATTTGATTTAATCCAGCACACAGTCCCAAAATGAATTACAAAGAATGGCCTTGTGATTCATTGATTGTCATGGCGATGTAAGTCGAACTGAATTTGAATTGAAAGTTTTTGAACTCGAAAGGTAAATCGGTTAGAATCAATGAAATTCTTGGAATGAGCACTTCTTCGCCCTTGAATTTGCCTACTCAAAAGCGTTCATCGTTGCTTGAATGACATTATTCTTGAGTTGCTTCACGACCAATTTGTTCACTTGCACAATTTCGGTTGTTTGAGTCTCCGAAGCATGATGATAACAGATCCAACCTTCAGAGGCAAATTGTTTGTAATCCTTACAAATCAATGAATTCAGGAACACTGTTCGATAATTGGTTGCTCCGTCTGAATACAATCAACTGATCTGAACGAATGTAATTATCCAGAAATTGCATTTTGAATTATGAAATTCAAATCGATTTTGTTTTTATTTTTATTTTTCCATACAAAATGTATGGAACACCGATTTTTCCGAGAAAATTACAATTTTTTTGCTGTTAACAGCTACCCTGTGCGAAGACGAACACACAGAAATAAAACAACAGCTCGATTCGGGCAATCCGTTCTCGAGTTATGGGCGTTATTATGTATGCCACTCTGTTTTGTTTATAAATGACACTTATTCGGACATGACAATCTGACTGTTTTCATTATCCGTCGCTCGCTGGTCAGTGTGGCATGGTCGTAGACCTATGTCAAGCTTGTCCTCTCCTTGGAATCGTAATGAACACTGTACGACACAAAAAATTAGGCAAACAAAAAAAATTATTAAAATCGGGCAAGCCATTTCCGAGTTTTAGCAAGACTAACGCACGGCAATTGATATTTATATATTCAGAAAGATAGAAGATAAGAATAAGATGAAAAACACGATTGGTTTTTGTCTAAGAAAAATATAATAGGTGTGTTTCTTGTAAAGGGGCGGAAGAGGCGTGGTCAATACTAAGTATGCCATAACATAATCTAAGCTTCAAGTAATGTGTATGACGAATTTGAGTTAAATCCGTCCACCAGTTAAGATTTGTTGGCTATTTAAAGTAGTCTGATGTGGCAATTCCCATACAAAATTACCAATTTCGATTTTTTGATTTTTCCGCTGTTCCTTCGAGTTTTTTGTAATTTTCTTTTTTCTTAAACCACATCTGTATTAAGGCAAACAATACAAAAAAAGAATTATTAAAATCGGCCAAGCTGTTTCTGAGCCTTAGCAAGACTAACGCACACGCATTTGATTTTTATATATAAGAGAAGAAGATTGGCAGCCCCTAAGCCGCTTCCGTCCATCCATTATTGCAACTTAAACTTATTTTAACTAAAGCAATCATTTTACACGACACTATAGAAATTTTGTAGAAAAAATATTAGTTCGTTTTTCACTTTTTAAATGCCAGAAAAAGAAAAGTCTACTGTTTGAAAATATATGCTGTTGCGCCATCTATTGAGGCGTAGCAAAAATATATAAAACACCATGACATTGTTAGAAGCACTGAAATAAAGGGTGTCCCAACAAGAACGCAATTTTTAAATGTGGCAACACTGGAAGTGTCATTGTTTGACATTTGAACAATTGTTACTGTTTGCTAGTAGAAGGTACGAGGTTAGTAAAAATGGAGCGCTACACGAATGAACAACGCATTCTCATTGTGAAATTTAGTAACCCACTGGACAACACTTACATTATTTTTTATAATGACATAACAAAATACTTTTTAAATTACATATGTATGTATAAGTAAAAAAAACAAATTGTTCTATTGTTTTTGCCAAAATTTGCCGCTGTGGGCTGGAGCCCATTCACTCCCTAGGGTTAATCCACCACTGCCTACAGCCTCAGCCACTTAACACAGTTTCATTCTCCGATCGTCCAATATCATTCCATGGATTTTATAGACGATTTCTGGCATGAAACCCACTTTTGGGCAACTTGAATGACCTGAGTAATTCAGTAGACCATTTCTTAATCATTCAAATTGATGGCACAGAGTCCCCATTGTATTTATCAAGCCTCTTCTTGGTTTCGGTGATGATTTTTTTAAGCAAAAAATAATGCTTGATAAGTACATGAAATGCACTTTTTCCATTTTTGTCGAAATTCACGAGATTGTCTGCATTCAATGGCTATCAAAGACAAGCTAAATGACGCAACTTGCTCAAAATTTGACAGTAGTCTATTAATAGATGGTAGTTGATAGGATAAGTATCGTATTTAAAGTGACTCTCGGAATTTACGCCAGATGAACTTGCGCACGAAAAAAAGGCAAAAAGCCCGATTTTCCATATTATCGAATTTTGGAAAAAACGCCCGAATTTGAAATGGCAGAAATTTATACCCGAACGGTTTGGAAATGAAGCACGAAAAAAATGGAAATTACGCCCGATACTTTCAGCAGTTTTTCAGGCTTTATTTTCAAATTTTTTGGGCATAATTTCCATGATCCAATGTGATTGATTTCCAATGATTTCCAATGATTTCCAATGATTTCCAATGATTTCCAATGTAAGATTATCAAAATATAAAAGAACAGATTTGAGTGGAAAATTAATGTTTCTATATGAAAATATCTGCAAAATTTTCTTAATTCTATTTGTTTTTATGTTATTCCATGAACAAGGGGACGATGGACATTTTGTCCGGATAAGGTGCAAATGGTGTTTTTTTTTATGATAAAATGATTTGCCCTTATACGGAATCTTGCTTTTTTACGTTCCGTGCAAGGGCAAAACATTTTATCATAACGAGTTTGAAATTTGCTTTTAATGTTATTCCATGAACAAGAGGCCCATGAGCATTATGTCCGGATAATGTCCAAATGCTGTTTTATTTTATGATAAAATGATTTGTCCTTATACGGAATCTTGCTTTTTTACCTTCTGTATGAGGGCAAACCGTTTTGTCATAAGGATTTTGAAATTTCTTATCTTTTTGGGAATATACAAAAGTTCGGGGGTTTTTCCATATTTTAATTTGGCAAAAATGGCCAATTTTTTTTCCAGACCTGAATTCCAAGTTTATTTTTTGGATCTTTCTTCCTTTTCAAATATTTGTAATTTTTTTCCCTGCAAAAATTACATTACTTACTTACTTATCTGGCGCTTACAACCGAAAGTCGGTTTTGGCGTCGTATATGAAATTGCGCCAGCCATTTCTGTTTTGCGCTTGCTGGCGCCAGTTGGAAACACCAAGTGTAGTCAGGTTATCCAACACCTGATCCTTCCAACGAAGATGTGGGCGTCCTCTTCTGCGTTGACCACCACCGGGCACCGAATCGAATATTTTTTTCGCTGTAGCGTCGTTTTCCATTCGCTCAACATGACCTAGCCAGCGGAGCCGCTCGATTTTAATACGCTTAACTATGTCGATGTCACCGTACAGCTCATACAGCTCGTGGTTCCATCAAATTCGGTCAAAATCTTACGAAGGATTTTTCTCTTGAAGGCTCCCAAAGTCTTTTCATTAGAACTGCTCAACGTCTAGGTTTGTGCTGCATATAATAGCACGGGCATGATTAGTGACTTATAGAGCGTGAGTTTTGTTCGTCGAGAGAGTGCTCTGCTTCTCAATTGCCTACTCAGTTCAAAGTAACACCTGTTGGAGTTATCCTTCGCTTTATCTCAATACTGACATCGTTGAAAGAGTTTACGCTGGATCCCAGGTAGACGAAGTCCTTAACAACCTCGAAGGAGATGTTGTCAACAGTGACGTGGTTTCCAAGACGCTGTTTATTAATTGACACTAGGTATTTCGTCTTAACTGCGTTCACTACAACAACAGCATCTAACGATTTATTGATGTTGTTGGTTTTTTGTTATAATTGTTGTTGCACTCTTTAAAAATCACTCTTTGGCAATCCCTGCACTACAAGACCAATTCGACTCGACTCTTTCGCTAACCTGGAGAATGCTGCGCTGACTTCGCGCGTATTATGGCCAATGATATCGATATCATCAGCATACACCAGTAGCATAATACTTTTGTAGAATATCGTGCCACTGCGTCTCAAATCAGCAGCTCGGATGATCTTCTCCATCATTAGGTTGAAAAAGTCGCACGATAAGGAATCACCTTGTCTGAAACCTCGTTTGGTATCGAATGGAGGAGTGAGGTCCTTCCCGATTTTAACTGTGCTGCTGGTGTGGCTCAGTGTCATTCTGCAAAGACGGATGAGCTTTGCAGGAATACCAAATTCAGACAAGGTGGAATATAGATGATTCCATATTGGACTGTCGAAGCCGGCTTTGTAATCGACCAAAAGATGGTGTGTGTCGATTTGTTTTTCTAGGGTCTTCTCCAAGATTTGTCGTAGCGAAAATATCTGGTCTATGGTGGATTTGCCAGGTCTGAAGCCACACTGATAAGGTCCAATCAACTAGTTTACGATGGGCTTCAGTCTTTCACATAGTACGCTCGACAGGAGCTTATATGCGATATTCAGAAGGCTTATCCCACGGTAGTTGGCGCAAATTGTGGGATCGCCTTTCTTGTGGATTGGGCAGAGCACACTGAGGTTCCAATCGTTTGGAATGCATTCTTACGACCATATTCTGAATAGAAGCTCATGAATGCATTTAAATAGAGCTTCTCCTCCATTCTTGAAGAGCTCAGCAGGTAAGCCATCGGCTCCTGCGGCTTTGTTGGTTTTAAGCCGAGCTATAGCTTTCAAGACTTCACTATGGTCGGGCAGCGGAACTTCAACGCTGTCGTCCAAAATTGGGGATTCCGGGATATTATCTCTATTGGCAAAAATTACATAATCGCCCGAAATTTTGGGTACTTTTTCCTAGCAAATAATGCCTATTTTGTATGGAGAATTTCGGGCTTTTTTGTCATTTTTTTCTTTTTCGGCCGTAAGTTCATGGAACGTAAATGCTGGAAGCAATTTAAAGTAACTACGCAGAGAATTAAAAAAGTCACTGACTTCTCAAATTGCCCTCGTATAATAACTACACGGAACATTTCCACACCAAAAAGAGCACGTTCAATAATGTTTTTCAACAATTTCATCATGAGTGGAAGTCAACATGAGCGAAAGTAAAGTCACCATGATGCATTGAAGTTTTTATTTTTTTATTGACCTGTTTTCAAGGCGGTGGCCGCGGCCGCATGGGTTAGAGCCCGAACAGAACCAAAGCGACTGTCGGTTGTCGGGTACGCTGTGCAACAAAATACATGAAAATGTATGCAGCCCCCAAAAATTAAATGGCAGTAGAAATCCGCGACGGAAAAACGCCAGAATAGAATCTATTCTATTTTTTCTCTGACGGCTGGAGGATCTCCCTTTGAGTGGCGTAAGTGTTGCCATATTTTAGGTAAGAATTGGCTGTGTTCAGTGTTATTTTCTTAGTTTTTACCATGATACAATTACAAGGTAGGCTCATATTGGAGAGCAGGATGCGGTAGTTGTCAAAATCAGCTGGCAATTTTTAGTTTTTCTAATTGTTGTTGTTGCTTTTATCGTTTGACGTTTTTAGCTCCTTTGTTGTTGCAAAACTTCTTAATTGAGCAGCCATCTAAAAATGAGCCTACCTGATAATTGTATCATGGTTTTTACCATGAGCTGATGTTTCGTTTTGTGTGTGTGTGTTGCATTTTACCATTTCAAACATGAAAAGCAACGCTGATCCGACAACCGACAACCACTCCTATTCTGGACGTGTTCTTAGCGGATTTCTCCGAGAGAGGTCCGCCAACCGACAGCCGCTTTGGTTCTGTTCGGGCTCTTAGGCTCTTGTTATGCAGACGCTCAAGGGCTCATCACTGTCACGCATTGTCGTTGTTTCAATGTAAAAGAGAAATTTGAGAGAGTGAGCGAAGGAATTTATTTGCCCAGAACGGTCACCAAATGATTTGAAAATAATATGGAATCACGAGATCAAAACAGTGTTGCGCTGTGCAATTATTCACAACATTTGTATTTTTGCATGAAAATCTACACTTTTAGTACGTAATGAATGAAAGCAGTAATGTTGCTCCGACAAGAGCAACATTAGAACCCGAAAACTACAAAGAATCTTTGGAAATACATTTCTTTTCCAAATTGTTTTCGAAAATCAACAACAATAATTACGAGTTTTGGGAAACCAGCAAATATGTTTCACTTCTTTCAGAAAAAAAACGGTTATAAACCTTTGAGAGCAAACCTGCATAAACTCAATAAAGGAGAAGGGACCGACTGAAACGACATCGAACCAATTTGTTGCTGTTAAATTATATGAAAATGACAAACATAGATATCTACGTTAGCAAAATCTCAATACAGTTGATTTATTTATTTTGTTCTGATTCTTAAAAAAAAACCTGAATTTTTTTCCAAATCTATAACAAACCCAAAAAGTGATAAACAAACATTTTTATTTATTTATCAACAAATCGAGTCATATGAATAATTAATGAAAAACACGCAAGGCTAAAACACAAACACACACACACACACAATGGCATAAATCCGCATACTCACACGCTGATACCTTCGATTGAGCCTTTTTTATGGGATTTCGTTTTGGAATCATAAAAATTAATAATATTGTGCAGTGAATGTCAAAAACCAAAGCAAATAAAACTCCAAACTCCACAGTGAGCACCACCAAATCGAGCTCATTTCAGAAGGCATAAAAAATGGTTACCAATAACCTTGCGAACCTTGCCAAAATGCGTGCCCCGCTTGTGCGTTTTGAGCCTTATGCCATAGGCACAGTCACAGCCACAGAGCGTGGCTGTGGTTCATGAATGAAAAATTGCCTTGAGAAATGATAAATAACGTTTCTTAAAAGAACATAAAAGTCTTCTTTGCCAGCCTAACGACGACGTAGACGACGAACTACGTCGTGGTACTTCTCAAGTGGTTGTCTTAAGCATAGCTTTAGCCAACTTCAGAGTTACAAACGGGAAAAAAGGGACTTGTTTGTTTAGCACTTTGGTTTACATGATTTGTGGTTACCTATAAACACACAAACTTGCATACACACACACATACACACGCACACTCAAACATGAACATACATACTCGTATATGCAGGCATTTGTAGCCTGGGAATCATGCTCAACGGCAGCGATTTTTTACTTGTCGTTGCTTGTTCTGCACGCTGTTGTAAGTATTGTTGTTATTGTTGTTGTTCTTGCTGTGGTCTTCACCATACTGCCTTTGTTGTTGTTGTTGCGCTTTATTGATGAGATTTGGCCCAGGGCGCCATTGGGGGCTGGTCTGAGATCGCACCATGAAATTATTAAAATGTGACAGTTGAACGATTAAGAGTGATCATTTCGAATCGAACATTTCATTCATTGATTAATGCGCCTGCGCCCAGCCAAATGGAGTGAGGCATTTGAAAGAAGCTATAAAACTGGCAAGAATCTCGAGGATGTTGTTGGTGTAGGTAATAGAAAAATATACTTGTGCTTTAGTACTTTAAGCGTTATGCTATTTAAGGATACAAAAATATTTTTCAGAAAATTATAAGATTGATTATATTATAAAAAAGTTAGCAAGAAGCTTCTATGAAGCTGGCTGCGGTTAAAACTATACCTCTGGCTCATAATACATAGGGATAGATTCGTTAGGTTTTAACATTTTTTTTTATTCTGATTTCTTGTTGATTTGATATTTGAAAGAGTTCGAAAAACCAACCATCGAGTCATGGAGAATGTTTTCAATACATTCTTCATCACTGATCTTTTCAAATATATTCCTTTGATTATTTTATTTTAATGCTCACTCATACATTAGGAACGGGCTTTGCTCTGTGGCCCGCGAATCTTTATATTTAATTCAGCATTGCGCATGGGTTCATTATGGACTAGTTCCGAGATCCCCACAATCGAAGGGATCACCAGCACTTTTTGATCATAATTTACCGACAACGCATCACCCAAAAAACTTATATCTCGTTATTCTAAGAAAAATAATGTAGTAACGGAACTAATTTTGCACCAGTTTTTCTCAAAGATAAGATAACTTCAGAGATATGATAATTTTTCATAACACTTCTATTTCTTCTCAAAAAGTAAATGTGAATAATTCGTCAGTTAGAGCTCGATATACATAAATCTTTCCTCTCAAATGGCATTTTGTTATAAATGAAAACTTTAAAGATCATTTTTCTAAATCAAGGAAAACTATCTGCAAGTATTATCGAAGAAGCAGAATATATATCATGGAAAACTTGATCAAATTAGTCTTTTTTTTAAAAAACTTCTTGAAATATTGATTTTTTAAAATAATGGGGAAAAAAGGATGCAGTTGAGTGTGCCCTGAACACTCCCTTGGGTATTCTTTCGTGATAACATATCTTTATCTTTGTCCTTGTTATTTTATAGGTATCTGTATCTTTTCCCTCTCTCAACTTGTCCGCATACTAAGAATGCGTATATTCTTTTACCTTTGTTATATGACTTAATTCTTGTTTTAAGTCTTGTTCGAATTCATTTCCTAGCACTTGTCCCACATCTTGCTGCAATATTTGTCCCAATCTTTGTCCTATTTATTGTCCTTAGTGTTGTTCAAAACAACGTCCCAATGTTTATCCTAATCCTTGTTCTAATCCTTTTTCCAATCTTTGTCCTATTCCTTATTGTAGTATTTTTATTTTTTTATTTTGTTGTACTTTTGCTTGCGTCTTTTATTCTTATTCCAATTTTTATTTTTTTTTTCTTTTTTATTTTTAGTTTTATTATTATTATTTTACTTTTTATTTTATTTGTTTTTATTTTAATTTTTATTTTTAATTTTAGTTTTAGTTGTAGTTTTATATTTATATTTATTTATATTTTTATTTTTATTTTTTTTTTTGCATTTTTATTTTTATTTTTATTTTAATATTTATTTTTAGTTTTATTTGTATTGACATTATTATTTATATTTTTATTTTAATTTTTATTTTAATTTTTATTTTTATTTTTAGTTTTATGTTTATTTTCATTTTTATTTTCATTTTTATTTTCTTTTCTCATTCTAATTTGAATTTTTTATTTGTATTTGTAACTTTATTTTTATTTTTGTTGTATTTTTATTTATATCCTTATCTTAAACTCATTTTTTGTATTTTTATTCGTATTTAATAACTATATATATTTTTATTATTATTTTTATTTTTGTCTTTTGTTTTCTTTTTATTTTTATTATTATTTTGATTTTAATTTTATTTGTTTTTATTTAAATTTTTATTTTTAGTTTTAGTTTTGTATTTATTTATATTTATATTTTTATTTTGATTTCTATTTTTATTTTTATTCGTATTTTATAACTACATTTATTTTTATTATTATTTTTATTTTTGTCTTTGTTTTATATTTATTGGTATTTGTATTTGCATTTTTATTTTCATTTTCATTTTCATTTTCATTTTCATTTTAATTTAAACTTACATTTTCATTTTCACATTCATTTTCTTTATTTCATTTTATTTTAATTTTTATCTAATTTTTTTTTATTTTATTTTTACTCTTATTTTTATTTTTATTTTAGTTATTATTTTTATTTAAATTTTTATTTTTATTTTAATTTTTATTTTATTTCTTATATGTATTTTTATTTTTGTTTTTGTTTTTATTTCCTTTCTTAATATATAATTCTCATATGAGTTTTTTTTTATTTTTCTTTCTTATATATTTTTTAATTTTATTTATATTTTAATTTATCTCAACCATCTTTTTCATTTGTAGTTTTATTTTTATTTCTATTTTGTCTTTTGTTTGAGTTTTTATTTTAATGGTTTTTGCATTTGCATTGTTATTATAATTTTTAGTTTCCATTTTTATTTTAATTTGTATTTAATAATATTCGATACTTTTTTATGTTTGATGGTATTTTAATTTGTATCTTGTTTTGTTATTTTTATATATAAAATTTCAAAATTATTTCTATTTTTCTTTATTTTAATTTTGTTTTTAGTTTTAATTTTATTTTATTGTATTCCCCTTCCAATTGTTTTTTTATTTTTATTTTATTTTTAGTTTTTAATTTAATTTGATTTTTATTCTCAGTTTAATTTTTATTTATAATTTTAGTTTTTTTTATGAATTTTCTTATTTCGTTTTTTATTTTTATTTTTAATGTTTTATTTCGACTGGTCTCTGATTGAACCCCGTAAGTCGTAATCGAGGTTTTAAGTATAAGCAAAAAACTTATCTTTTCCTTAAAGAGAAATATAATTTGTAATATTAAATTTTAGTTTTTCATTTGTAAATTGTAATGTGATTCTAAATTATATTTCTCCCTAAGGAAAGAAATCAGTTTTTTGGTTTTCTTGAAAACCTCAATTTTTTTGATTTGCGAGGTTCAGTCAGAGACCAGTCGATTTGTTATTTTTATATACATTTTTTTTTATATTATACTAATTTCTTTTTATTATTATTTTTTTATTATGTATATATTTATGTATATTACTTTTATTTATACTTCTGTTTTGATTTTTAGATTTGGCCTTTGATTTATTTTTTGTTAGTAGTTGTAGTTGTATACCTATTCTTATTTTTTTGTTTAGTTTTAGTATTAGTTTGAGTTTAAGTGTTAATTTTAGTTTTGGTTTTAGTTTTGGTTCTAGTTTTATTTTTACTATTATTTTTGTTTTTATTTTTATTATTTTTAATTAAATCTTATATAAAAATTAGTTGTATTTGTAGCTTTTGTTTTAATTTTTTTTTTCATTATTTTTATTTTTAGTATTTTTATTTATATCTTTAGTTCTTTTTTTGTTTGTATTTTTAATTTCATTTTTATTTTTTTTATCTTTAATTTTTGTTGTATTGCTATATTATTTTTCTTTGTATTTCTTTTTTTTTATTTTTGTAAATTTAAGTATTTATTTTTTTAATATTATATGTTTTATTTTTATTTTTGTTTTATTCTTATTGTTATATATATATGTTTATTTATTTTGTATTAATATTATAACTATAATACTTTTTATTTTTATTTTTATATAATATTTTTTTTTTTATTTGTGTATTATATTTTTGTTTATTTTTATTTTTGGTTTAATTTTGAACTTTTTTGCTTCTACTTTTGGTCTTGTTGTTGTATGATACAGAATGCCATTAATCCATCAAGGATCCCTGAGTATGTCGCCATTATTATTTTTTTCTATTTTTTTTTGTTTTTTTTTTTTTTAAATTTATGTGAGCCGAATGGCTCACTATTATTGTCGTTCCAATAAATTTAACATAGAAGCTTTTGTTCAGGCAACGTTTTGGCATAGTTGTTAATTTTTTAGTGCATTAAGTGGTTTTTTATTTTTTTTTTTATTTTCTTTGTAAGACTTCTTTGTAAGGGACTTCTTTTTTGGTCCCTTGTAACATTTGCTCTTGTAAAATAAAATTATTGTTAGCATCTATACTAAGCGAGTAATAATTCCATGCAACGATATTGCATTTTGCTGCATAGAAGGTACCTTCGCTACCCCTGTTAATTAATATCATCGTACTTTAATTTTTTCTTATTTTTGCCGTAGTGCTAAATACAAATCCTTTCGTTTTATTTCATAACATTTACGGTCGCTGATATACTCACCGAGTAATAATTTGATGCAACAGCGTTTTTTCGCATGATTGTTGCATTTCTGATCTAAGATCAGCTCTCTCAGCATCGTGACGTCCAAATTTTTTTACCGAAGAACCAGTCTTAACTGATGTGAAATATTTTTTACCTTGGCATCTGTACTCAGTGAGTGCAAGTAAATTCCATGTAACGAATTGGAAATTTCATTGCTTAAACGGCTCCTTTCGCGTCTAAATGACGTCTTTAATTTTTAATTTTATGTTTGTCATGAATTTTGCCAAAGAATTAACCGAAATGTCGCAAGATAACTTTAATCGTTTCACCTTTATTCAACGAGCAATAGTTCCATGCAACGCTTACACGTTTTGGAAAATGGCATTTTAAACTTTTTTGGAAATCTACTCTCGTGCTAAGACGAAACATTATCAAAAAGCTTATGTATCGAATTTCATCAAAACTTTTAAGCGAAATTTCAAGTCTTTAAGTGACAAAGAAATTTTTAAGATTTTACCATTTTGATCAAGTTACTTTGCATCAGAGGTAGGTGTGTTTTTCGTCCACTTTGGCACTTGATAATTTTCGAACTTGCTCTTCCTTTCTGAAAAATAAGTTTATACATCAAATTTTAATACGATAACTTCAAAATAACCGCTGTAATTGTGATGAAAGACGATGAAAGACGGAAAGACGTAAATGGCTTCATCGACTCAGGTGGTTATACTGATCAAGAACATATAAACTTTTTTATACCTACCACGCCCCCTTATGGCCGTTACGGAGAGACAAACTTAATAAACCCGTGGGGGTATAAATATTTTCAAAGACTTCACAGGGATGTACTATAGGAAAGCTAGAGAATTAAATTTATGCTTATTTAGATGCCATCACTCGATACAGCATCAAATATTTTATAGGAATTGAATGAAGGAGAAAATTTAGGAAAGATGCTTCGATCATATTAAAAGTTGAAACTACTTTCAAACTTCTCAAGATATCTAAGCCAACGAGCATCAACGGAGTCAATGAATTATGAGTACTTGAATAGTTTAACAGTAACCATATCTATACATGCCTCATTACTTTGCAAGTCGGTATCAAACCCTCATTTGCAAGAATCCAAAAGAACAGAAGTTATTCAAGTTGATAAAAAAAAAAAAATGACGAAAACTTTTGCATTCAACACAAAACTCACAACAATGAGGGCAACGAAATAAAGGAACCAAGGAGCTGTCCTTAATTTACAGTTTGAGCAATAATTACGCGCAAATCACGACATTTCTATAGAGTCAAATCAATGGAAAAAAGTGCCCAAGGATATTAAGGCAAACATTTAGCGTTCCCTTTTAAAGTCATAATGTCAAGAGTGCACAGGACAATCTTAAGAAATCAAACATTGAAAGAAAAAAAAAGCATTGCTACTGACTTTCGCGACTCAGACTCACCTAAGAAACAAAGCAAAACGGAAATATGATACGATACGCCGGAAATGAAACAATCAGTACCGCAAGCCTAGACGGAAAAAGGGACGAAATGGTATGGAAAAAAATCAGCTCACCTTAAGAAGCAAGAAATTTGAAAGATTCGCAAGGACATCAACTCACGAAGACATAGGGAGAGAAGGTTAAAATGCTAGAAAAAAGGTGGAGACCCAAAGAGCTACGGGCCCACCTCCAGCATATTTAAAAGCGATTGCGAGGCACCTAATTTCCATTAAGGACTTGATAATTATGGGGACAAATATTTCAAGAAGCTATTATTATTATTTCCGATTATTGCTGTTGTTGTTGTTGTTTTTGCTCTTATTGTTGTTCTGTGCTTGCAAAAGTGGTGCGTTCCTTTTTGTACTTTCTTTTATATCAGGGTGTGCGAAAACAAATGAGCTGCCAAAGTGAGGTATTCCTGTGTAGTTGTCGTTGTTGTTGTTGGGCTCATTTCATTGAAAACTTGGCATTTTGATTTCAATAAAAAGTTCTTGGCTATTGTTTGTTTTCTTACCTTGCGAAGGTTCTTACCTCCCTCCGTTTATTTGTGAGTTAGCGCAGGACATTTACTGCTTGAATGTTGGAGTAAAATATTTCTCACGCTTTTTAAATCTTGCTAGAGCAACTAGACCGGCGCAATTTTTTTGGTGTGCGAAAAGTTCTTGAAAGCGGGTTAATATTTTCATAATAATTACAGTCTCGAATGCTCGTTAAGTTTTGAGCAATTATTCACACTTGATTTTTTACTCTTTCTTCTCGAAGTTATAAGCTATTCAAAAGTGTTGAGCTGGAAGTGTTTTGAACACTTTTTTTTTGCTGAATTTTATTCGACCTTCTCGTTGTTTTACATCTTTTAAGTGGCATTTATACGTTTGTTTCTGGAGAGTTTTGAATGGTTCTCCGAGAGTCTTTTATCGTTAAACTCCGATTGTTCCTTCAGCACTTCAGTCTTTAGTCTAAAATAATGCATTTATGCTGAAATATAACTCAAGATGATATTTTCGAATTCAAGTTCAAACAATTCTAAGGACTTTCATCGAGTTCAAGTTCAAACGATTGATGAACAGTTGCAGTTAGGATACGCTCAAGTTCTTATTCAATGACTTTAAACTTTTAAACACCTACCCCGTTAAGAAATTCATGATGAGGATATGAGAACGTAAAACGGTTTTCCAAAAAATTTGAATTTTGAATAATTTTAGTATTCCGAGGTCAAAATATTGTCAGGATCCGAAATGAATTTTAAATATTATATATATTATATAATTTTAAATATTTTAACAATTTTAAATAAATTATTTTTAATATTAAAATTTAACAAATTTTTATGTTATTTTTTTGGTCTTGTTTAAATAAATAAAAAATTTTTTGTAAATGGTTTTGATATCAGCCTTTTTCGAACTTCAACTTGCAACATAAATTAAAGTTTATGCGCTAAGTTGAAAATAAGAGAATTGAACATTGAATCCCCAATTAACAGGAAGCTATGGAAAAGTTCAAGCAAAGCAAGGGTTTTTAAAGTCGTTTTGTAACGGCTTCTTGAACGTGCATTACTTTCCTTTCATGGCCAATTTTCCTTTTCCTTATCCTTATCCTTATCCTTATCCTTATCCTTATCCTTATCCTTATCCTTATCCTTATCCTTATCCTTATCCTTATCCTTATCCTTATCCTTATCCTTATCCTTATCCTTATCCTTATCCTTATCCTTATCCTTATCCTTATCCTTATCCTTATCCTTATCCTTATCCTTATCCTTATCCTTATCCTTATCCTTATCCTTATCCTTATCCTTATCCTTATCCTTATCCTTATCCTTATCCTTATCCTTATTCTTATCCTTATTCTTATCCTTATCCTTATCATTATCCTTACCCTTATTTTTATCCTTATCCTTATCCTTATCCGTATCCTTATCCTTATCCTTATCCTTATACTTATCCTTATCCTTATCCTTATCCTTATATCCTTATCCTTATCCTTATCCTTATCCTTATCCTTATCCTTATCCTTATCCTTATCCTTATCCTTATCCTTATCCTTATCCTTATCCTTATCCTTATCCTTATCCTTATCCTTATCCTTATCCTTATCCTTATCCTTATCCTTATCCTTATCCTTATCCTTATCCTTATCCTTATCCTTATCCTTATCCTTATCCTTATCCTTATCCTTATCCTTATCCTTATCCTTATTCTTATCCTTATCCTTATCCTTATCCTTATCCTTATCCTTATCCTTATCCTTATCCTTATCCTTATCCTTATCCTTATCCTTATCCTTATCCTTATCCTTATCCTTATCCTTATCCTTATCTTTATCTTTATCCTTATCCTTATCCTTATCCTTATCCTTATCCGTAGCCTTATCCTTTTCCTTATCCTTATACTTATCCTTATCCTTATCCTTATCCTTTTCCTTATCCTTATCCTTATCCTTATCCTTATCCTTATCCTTATCCTTATCCTTATCCTTATCCTTATCCTTATCCTTATCCTTATCCTTATCCTTATCCTTATCCTTATCCTTATCCTTATCCTTATCCTTATCCTTATCCTTATCCTTATCCTTATCCTTATCCTTATCATTATCCTTATCCTTATCCTTATCCTTATCCGTATCCTTATCCTTATCCTTTTCCTTATCCTTATACTTATCCTTATCCTTATCCTTATCCTTATCCTTATCCTTATCCTTATCCTTATCCTTATCCTTATCCTTATCCTTATCCTTATCCTTATCCTTATCCTTATCCTTATCCTTATCCTTATCCTTATCCTTATCCTTATCCTTATCCTTATCCTTATCCTTATCCTTATCCTTATCCTTATCCTTATCCTTATCCTTATCCTTATCCTTATCCTTATCCTTATCCTTATCCTTATCCTTATCCTTATCCTTATCCTTATCCTTATCCTTATCCTTATCCTTATCCTTATCCTTATCCTTATCCTTATCCTTATCCTTATCCTTATCCTTATCCTTATCCTTATCCTTATCCTTACCCTTATCCTTATCCTTATCCTTATCCGTATCCTTATCCTTATGCTTATCCTTATCCTTATCCTTATCCTAATCCTTATCCTTATCCTTATCCTTATCCTTATCCTTATCCTTATCCTTATCCTTATCCTTCCTTATCCTTATCCTTACATTTATATTTATGATATTCTTTTTGTCTGGTTCTTGTCCTTCTGCTTTACTTAATACTTGTATCAGGCTTTGTCTGGTTCTTGCCTTTATGCATGTTAACCCATTTCTGCCTAATGGTTATTTAAATACCCAAAAAATTTTTGTGCGGGCTAGATGAGAGATATTACGGTACCTTTTTTTATTAAAGAGGAAGGATGGACCTAGTTTTTTAATGGTAAAAATCTAAATCTATTCTAATTACGATCTACTATCCGGCTGAAGTCCTTGTCGTAAACCTTGTCCTACGAGGTCTGCGTCGAGTTTTTGTTAAAAGAGTAATAAATCGATGCAACAGTGTTGAATTTTCTTAAGCGGCTCCCTCCGCGGCCGGTTCAAGAATGGATGCGAGAAGCAACCTTTACTGTTGTATAATAATATTTACTCTTGCTCCTTTACTTAGCGAGCAATAATTCCGTGCAACGATATTGATTTATGTTGCTTAAAAAGCTCTTTCCACGGCTTGTTGACGTCATAAGTAATTTTTGTATATTTTCATGTGGACAAATAATTATTCTTTAATGCCATTTTATAGCATTTACCAAACACCTGTTATTAGCAAATAATAATTACATGTAACGATATCGCAGTTTCGTTCCTTGACCGAATCTCTCCGGGTTTTCTAGACGTCTTTAGTTTTTGGATTATTTTTAGCATAAGATCAAAGGGCCAAGGCTTAGGTCATGTCAATATTTTTAAGGTAGATCCTGTTTTTTGACTGCAAGTAAAAATTTTATGCAACGTCTTTGCATTTTCGCAAAAATTACTTTCATAACTTTAAGAACAGCACGCGTAGTAAGACGTAACGATGTTTCTTCCAAAAATTGAAATGTTTTTAATAATTTTTAAATAACAATAGTCATCCTCCTTGTCATCATCGACATCATACTTGTGAGTTTTTTTACATAAGAGTTTACGAAAATCCTTTAAGTCATATGTTACCTCAAAATAATTATAGCTTTTATCTCTCAACCACGCCTTTTATTAAGTACACTAGTCCTTTTATTATCGTCTTTTCAGTCTCATTTTGTAAAGTTCTTGCATAAAACTTTATATTGAACCCTTTAGAACTGCCTTGATGTTGCTGAAATTAATGAGCTCAACTTTAATGAGCCTGCTTCGTGGCTCAATGTAACAGCTCTTGTTTATATCTTTTATACTATGGCGGCCATGGCTTCCGTTGCAAAGACTGTGCCTTATTGCTAAGAAGCTGCAACACTGGCTGTGGCAGTGTCCACAGCAGCCATAGTAGCAACATTATGGCATCTATGGCAAGTCACTTGCGGCGTTGCCGTAGACAACGTTAAACAGAAGCTTTCTTTATGGTAGCGTAATTAATTGTTAATTGCACTCTTTCTTCACTACCAATAATAATTAAATTTTGCTTCTTTCAGTTTTACAAGATGCAAAAATAAATTTTACTTAATTTATGGTTTTAATTTTAATGCCGTCGTAGTTATTTGCTACCTTCTTCGTTCTTGGCTTGTTATTCAGTTAGCCTGGCAGCCAGCGATTTACACTTGCGCGCTCCAGCTGACTGGTGGAGCTCCATCCAGTTTAGCGCGTTTTTGATAGTAAATCATTTTGGTGTGCTATTTAAGCGATTTTTTTATATCTAATGAACATTGTTTAAGTCGTTATAAATAATTATGAACAAGCTGCTGCAGTGAGACTGAAAAGTTGTTAACCAGAGGTAAAGCGATGTGTTACTATTAATTAAAAATGGCTCCGCTGTAATGTCATGCCATAACTCATGCCAAGTTATCAAGAAGAATTTTAGCAAAGCTGTAAGATGAGAAGCTATAGATTCACTGAGCAATAGTCTTTATTAGGAACATTTTTCTTAGAAATATCTATAGAATGTTGAAGGAAACCATACTTCGTGAATGAAAGAATGTGAATAAAAATTTCGATTTTGACTAAGAAGTCAGGCACCACCACCAACCGAGGTGTTAAAGAATACATTTTTTGTACTAGTTCTAGTTCTAGTTCTAGTACTGATTCCACTACCATGCTACCTCTCGAAAAGACTATTTTGTCTCTCTAAGAATATTTTTTTCTCTATATAAAAGTTCACAGACAGAATATAATGCAGCAGGCAAATACTTATTTCGGTTTTTTTCAGCTAATTTTGGCCTTGACTTTAATGAGGTACGAGAATAGTCGCAAAAGCACCCGACCTAAAAAATGTCTTCATTTCTCTACAAAGTCTCCTTTTAGCTTTGTACATTTTTCCCAATGTTCTCCAATAGCTTCGATACCCTGCTTACAGTGAGAACCGTCGAGCTCCTCAAAATAGTCATCAACTGCAGACTCCACCTCTTCATTCTTGGCACACCTTTTACCACCGAGCCATTTTTTCAAGTTTGCAAACAAAAAATAATCCGAGTGGGCTACAACCGACGAATAGGGTGCGTGACGAAGCATTTCGTACTTTAACTCATTGATTTTGGCCCTGGCGAAAACGCATGTGTGAACTGGTACATTGCCTTGACGAAACAATACTTTCTTTTTCGCCAAATACGGCTGTTTTTCATTGGCTTCATCACTCGAACGCAGTAATTAGCACGCATTATACTCGTCGTTGTTTTTCCTTTCCGAAGATAATCAATAAAAATTGTCCTAAGCTCATTGAATAGACTGAAGCTTGACCATGCAAAACATATTTTTGAGAACTCACCTGTTGATATTGTGTGTATTTCGGAGACTTGGTTTAGGAGCGACATTTCTGATTCTCTGTATAACTTTAATGGGTTTAAACTTTTTCGTAATGACAGGCATGGAAAAAGGGGTGGTGGTTTGGCTGTTTATTGTAGGTCTAGTCTTAATGTTAAACTTGTTAGTAAGAGTAGTGATGATGTTGAATTTCTTAATGTTGAAATATCTGATAATAATACCAAGGTATTAGTCTCTTGTGTTTATAATCCTAATCGTTGTCATGGTTTAGAACCATACTTTACTGATCTTACTAATAAGACAATTGAGTATGATTTTTATATTGTTTGTGGTGATTTTAATGTTGACTTGTTACGAAATGACTCTGCTACTGATAACTTTCATGATTTGGCTACGATGCGTGGTTTAAATGTATCTAACTTTGACACTCCAACTCGTTATGCCAAAGATTGTGAGCTAAGTTTGATTGACATTTTTTTAGTCTCAGACTCGTCCCTACACTAAGGGAAATAATGCATATTAACATTATCCACGCCTGAGTATCAATTTTATTTAAATATTTACGTGGATAAATCAAATATTTTCCTTACAACTCGTTTTTTTCCCGTATTTGAATTTTATTTATACCACACACGTACACACATATTCCATGCAAGCAAGCAGCAACAGCATCGAACACGTACACACATATTCCGACAAGCAGCAACAGCATCGCACTCTGTTCCTGCATTTTATTTCTTGCAGTTGCAACCTTAGTTCTTATAATTCTCATTTAGTTATTGTTGCAAGGAAAATATAGCCGCATGTTTGGCCAATTTTCTTCGTAAGTGCGATTGATGATCGCAAAGTAAATAGGGTTTGAGTGACAACCGGACATTTTCTCAAAAATGTCTTGCACCGGTTGTCATTTGCCTGCATATTTTTGGTATTTAATTTTTCAATTTTTGTTTCTCTAGTTTACTGTCAAAATAGTATAAATTAGAGAACAAAAAAAGTAAAAAAGAAAATAAAATATACTAACAAATGCCATTTGATGGACGCATCTCGTGGGAAACATTCTAATATATTTGTTTTTAATTTCAATATTTTTATATAAATTTTCCTTAAATGCGATAATTTTATTTTCAAATAGTAAATATTGGAAAGATATTTAAATATATTCGTGCATAATTTTAATATATTTTTTATTAATTTTATTTTAAATATTTTAATATTTTATTTTATTAAAAAAGTATTTAAATAAATTTTAAATATAAACGTGGTCGATTTAAATAAATGCGTTATTGGTGCAAAAATGACTCGCTTTTTGGATAAATTAAAAAAGTTTTTGGATAAATTTAATATTTTTTTCCCTTAGTGTACTGTTTAAATTTGATCAAATGTCATTTCTATCCGATCACGACTTAATTTTTTGTTGCCTAAATATCTGCCTTGATATAAACTAGTTCTCAAACTAGTTTTTCTTATTATGAC
Organism: Pherbina coryleti; assembly: GCA_943735915.1. Classification (NCBI taxonomy): domain Eukaryota; kingdom Metazoa; phylum Arthropoda; class Insecta; order Diptera; family Sciomyzidae; genus Pherbina; species Pherbina coryleti. Next base: position 140,375,549 of record OX030949.1, on the reverse strand, counting down.
TATAGATCTATAGGTTTCAATGCCTTATTTGATGACTTATGTAGCATGTGCTGGAACGACTGTTGGTTCCATGAATCAGTAGATGAAAAACTAAAAGTGTTTATGTATAATTTAGATGTTGCTTTTACTCGTCATGATCCGTTACGTGCGATTAATGTCTCCAATAATTGTGTCCTTGGTTTACCAATTACTTTAATCTGCTTATTAAGACCCGAAATAAACTCTTTTTGAAGTGGAAAGTTAACCGAACAAGTGTAAACTGGGAAAACTATCGAAGTGCTCGTAATGCAGCGACTTATATGCTAAGACAGGAAAAAAAGAAATTCTTCCACTCTCAACTAAATCCTAACTTAAGCTCCAAGCAGTTATGGCAAAATATGGAAAAGTTTAGAGTAATTAGCAAAGAGCCTTCTGGCTGCAAATTTGACCGGTTTGCCTCTGGTTTGCCTATTGTTAAGGGAAGGGTTCCCTCATTTTGGACTAAAAAATCGATTTTTTTTTTGCAAAAAATGAAAGGCACATATGTGTAGAATATGTGTGTAAATGGATTTTTCGATCCGACGAATATTTTTCGAATGGCAACGTCTTGAAGACACCTATCTCACGCGCGCTACGTCCAAACTAAACTTTTAAAAAAACTTCAAACGCGCTTATCTCGAAACCACGTTTTCCGATCTAACTAAAACTCTCAGGCCTGATCTATTGATCCGATTCTCTTTATCTAAGAACTGTTTGGAAGTGCATGCTTTTTTGTACGCCCTGAACTAACATCATGTATAAAAATTATTTATTTATATTTTTTTAACGTTGTTGAAATGGAAAAAAACAAGCAAAATTTGAACTTTTAGTTCTAATGTTCATTATTCAATGAATTTTACATGGATAATAACAATTTTAGTTCCAGTCATAGAAAATATCATTATCTTTAAGTAATAACAACAATTTTTGATTTCAGTCCACCACAAGAAGCGGCAGAATTTTAGTTAGGACACCATGTTTCGCGCACAGGGGCCCACGGAAATGTTCATTTTGTAGCCGCCATTTTGAATTTTTTCAACTTTTTCACTTTTTTAAATTCTCTGATTATAAACTAATATAATCATCAAAACCAAAATTTCGTACGCCTTTTCATTGTCCTACAACAAAAATACAAACTTTGCCTTATTTTTGTCCATAATGAGGGAACCCTTCCCTTAACAATATAGATAGTACTACACTAAGGGAAATAACGCATATTAACATTATCCACGCCTGAGTATATATTTCATTTAAATATTTACGTGGACAAATCAAATATTTTCCTTACAACTCGTTTTTTTCCCGTATTTAAATTTTATTTATGCCACACACTGACACACATATTCCATACAGCTGCCAAGCAGCCGCCAAGCAGCAGCAGCATCGCACTCTGTTCCTGTGCGTTGAGTTTCTTCGTACCAGCAGTTGAAGGTCTTATAGTTCTCATTTAGTTAATATTTCAAGGGTAATATATCGTGAATATTTGGCAAATATGATTTGTGAGTGCGGTGGTGAGTGCGAAGCATGATGAATTCATGTAAGGTGGAGTGACAACTCGGTATTTCCTGAAGAATGTCACTCCACTCTACATGATTTCATCATGCATCGCACTCACCACCGTACTCAAAAATAATATTTTCACAAAAAGAAAATAAAATATACCACTAAATGGCGTTTGATATGGACGCAGCTCGTGGGAAATATTCAAATAAATTGTTTTTCAATTTCAATATTTTTATATAAATTTTCCTTAAATGCGATAGTTTTATTTTCAAATAGTAAATATTTGAAAGATATTTAAATATATTCTTGCATAATTTTAATATATTTTTTATTAATTCTGTTTAAATATTTTAATATTTTATTTAATTAAAAAAGTATTTAAATAAATTTTAAATATTTACGTGGTCGGTTTAAATAAATGCGTTATTGGTGCAAAAATGACTCGCTTTTTGGATAAATTAAAATAGTTTTTGGATAAATTTAATATTTTTTTCCCTTAGTGTACAGAACTATCTGAACATGAAAATAACTTTCTTTTTCGCCCTTTTGTATTTTCAAATGTCAACGAAGATTATGTAGCAAAATGTATACTGAAAGTAAGCTCTAATGCAGTAGGAATTGATGGAATGCCCATCAAATTTGTAAAATTAGTAATCCCGTTAATATTAGCGCCTTTAACTCATATTATCAACCATTGTTTGACTTCTTTGCGTTTTCCTGAACTGTGGAAAGCCGCCACAGTAATTACTATTGCAAAATCTGCAGCCGCCTCTGAGCCTAAAGACTACAGGCCCATAAGTATTCTACCTGCATTGGCAAAAGTCTTTGAAAGAATATTGTTCGACCAAATATCTGAATACATACATGTTAACAAATTGTTATCACCGCTGCAATCTGACTTTCGGTCTGGTCACAGTTGCTCTACTGCTGTATTGAAAATTATTGAGGACATAAACTATCTTATGATCAGAACAAAAAAAAAAATAAAATGGAAAAAATATGAGACGCTACGCTATTTACGAACTTCTATTAATTTTAGACCCCTCGAAACTCGACGCAGACTTGTTGTTCAACTCATTATACCTCACATTACTTTTGCAGATGTTTATAATCAACTTGATTCACAGTCGCAACATAAACTTCTTGTTGCATTCAACTGCGCTGCTAGGTATGTTTATGGGGTTTATAGGTTTGACCATATCTCCTTAAAAAGTAAAGGTATTCTTGGCTACGACCTGATGGATTATTTAAAAATACGAAATCTCATTTTTTTGCATAAGCTAATTTATACTAAAAGCCCATAATACCTCTATGAGAAACTTCAGTTTCTTCAATCAGCCAGGTCTATTAATTTAATTGTTCCTAGGTACTCCTACCTGAACAGCAGTAGATTTTTTCTTTGTAAGCACCATTAGACTTTGGAATTCTTTACCCAGCAATTTAAAATTAATTTCTTTAAGAACCAGCTTCAAACGTGCAATTTATGACTTTTTTCGTATTCAAAATCTATAGTCTGTTATATTTATTTTCTTTCATTTCTCTACCTGTAAATCTTTCTTATAACTTTCCTACTCTATTTTTCTTTACTCTCTAGTTATTAAGTTAGTAATTTAGTTAACTAATTAAGATTTTTAACTTTGCCCAACATAAGTTAATAATAGTTGATCAAAAATTGTATTTAGTTAAAAGTTTTTTATGAATACTTTTCGCCATTCTGGTGTACTATAACAGACTTTGTCTTATTGTACAACATTACCTAAATAAATAAAAATAAAAAAAAAAAAAAAAATAAAATAATTCCAAAAAAAGTGACGCCATGAAGATGCAACTGTCTTCACCTTCTTTGGTGCCGATTCTATTTTTTCACCTTTTCAATCTACTGTTTTGACTGTTTCATTGCCTCAGGTCTGAACTTATGAACCCATGTTCATCCATGGTTATGAATCGATGCAAGCATTTTGCATTATTGCATTATTGAAATTTCACCAAATACTAGATTAAAACATTCTAACGACATTCTGCTAGAGATAGCAGACATGATAGGCATTTCAAAAAGAGCTGTATATCGCATTTTTGACCTTCTCAGGATGTCTCGACAGAGTGTTTTAGGCGAAGTTTTATTGTGAGTAATTGCGGCATCCATCTTGCGGAGAGCTTTTGTATGACCAACTTTTCAGTCAATATGCGATGTACAATACTTCTTGATATGCCTATCATGTCTGCTTTTTCGAGCACTTTGAGTCGACGGTCATCCAATATCATTTTGTGGATTTTCTTGATAATTTCTGTCGTAGTCTACTCATTAGGTCGACCACTGGGATGTTCCACTGGCCTGGTTTAAACTCTACTACACAATATTTTACTCTTGTAAGTAAAATCCCTCCCATAGTAAATTCCAGCTCCACTTTGATATTGGTTGGACTAAGGTCTTGTTGCTTTAGCCACGTTCTTTTGTAAACGAGTGACAAAAGAACGCTGCAACTCGGATACAATTTGTTTTTAGTTGTTAAACAACACTGGGAACAACTATCATAAAACATATGATCAATTTTGTGAAATATACAAAAAGCCATAAAAAAAATTAGCAATTTGGAAGATTCTTTGGTAAATACATTAACAATTTACTTGAAAATATAAAAAATTAAATCTGTGAGGGTGAGCAGCGCGAATATTTTCGAAATGGAGGGATGGAAGAAGTGAACGAAGTAGTGGAAGCGATATTCGGAAGTTCTAGCTCCTCTGAAGATTCAGACAGCGAGCCACATGAGAAGCTCCAATTATAAAGCTACAATCGATGCCATGAGTAAGATGGATCTTAAAATGCACATGAGGCTACGACGTCAGACGGTGGAGTATCTAATAAGTGATAACAAAATGCCATGAAAAGAATAGCATATAAGCATAAAAGAATACTTTTGGATTTCCTATTTTCAGTGAAGTATTCGCAATCTAACTGCATTCTTGACCCATATGATGGTGGTAGATCTCGCATTTCATATAAAAATCCATTTATAAGTGGCGTCCGTGGCGTAGTTGGTTAAAGTGCGTGGCCGCTATGTCAACGAACCTGGAGACCCGGGTTCGAACCCCAGCAGCGACAGAAAAGTATTTGAATTAAAATAATTTTTCTGTACGGCCTCCACCTCTCTGCAGACAATGACAAACCTCAGAGAGTAATCAAAATGCCATGTAAAGCTTCTTGAGAACAAGAACAATTCGTTCATCGCTGCTCGGAGTCCGCGTTAAACCTGTAGGTCCGGTTCTCGGTCAATTGTGTACAAACTTAATAACACTCACAACACAATTGATCATAAGAAGCTAGGTCAAAATCCTTTCAAGGGCTGAAATGGCCAGTTATTTATTTATTTTATAAGTACATTTGGTATGTCAGCAATACAATGACTTTCAGACAGCTGGCGAATTTCATTGGAGTAGCTGTGTCAGCGGCGTGGTCAACTGTGCTGCGAGTTACCCGCTTTTTAATTTCTATAAACCACGAACATATCAAATGGTGAGAAGGAAGCTATCTAAATGAAAATATCGATAAGTTTAAGGGTGTAATTGGAGCTATCGATTGTACGCACATTGCAATTAAAGGACCAAATGATCATAAGCAAATGTACTTCGATAGGATTCAAACATACAGTATTGTGCTTCAAGCTGTGGTGGATGCCAACAAAATGTTCATTGACATAACTTGTGGGGAACCGGGATAACTTCATGACCACAGAGTCTTAAGAAGATCTAAACTGTTCCAAGATGCAGAAAGCTATTAGGAAGAAATGTTTCCGAATGCATACTTTATCATCGGTGACTCCGTTTATCCGTCAACAAAATGGCTAGTTCCACCTTTTAAAGATAACGGTAATTTAAATGAAAGGCAACGAAAATTCAACGAAATACATTCCTCAACACGAATGATAGTGGAAAACTAAAAGGGAGCTTTCGAAGACTACTCAAGTTTACTGAACAAACAGATTTGAAGATAATAACCAAGATCGTGGTCAGCGTATGTGTACTACATAATATTGGTATTTCGTTTGATGATTTGTGCGATGCCAACGAAGAAAACGAATCAAACACCTATGGAATTGAAGATGCATTTGAAGAGTCAAACCAGGATGCAACTTTTGATAGAAGGCAACAACTTTTTAATTGTTTAAGACGACAAAATATTGTTTAACTTATTTATTATTTATTGGTGAAGGAGATAAAGCCAATGCTGAGGTGCTAGAAGTTTCGGCAGAGTCCACATGTGATGACGACGATGGTTTCGGTGATGACACTAGTGAATGTTAAGGAAGTGGCGAGGGAGCGGTCGTTGTTGGCGATAATGATGGTGGTGGAAAATCCACATTAAGTAAAACTGCTTCAAATGACCTGTAGCCCACGTGAAGCATGTGGTCATGTGCTGCGGTTGTTGTCCTGTGCTGATTTGTATGATTGAAAAAGGCTCCGCATCTTGGACTCCAAGCATAGCGGTGTCCTCTCTGAATCCTGAAAATGCAGTTTTTTAATTTAGTTCGTTAAAACATATATTTCTTAAACGTACCATAATCGCTAGCGACACCATGTCTTGCAACACGTTTGCGTAGGCCAGCCTCTTTTTCTTTGGATGCTCGAACTCCGCTTTCCGAGTCAGGTAGCATTTCAAAAACCCAATAGTTTCCTCACGAGACCACCTTATTCTCTGTTTCTCCTTCGTTCTGAAAGAAAAATCATGTTTAAAGTATAAAATTATGATTTTACTTACACTTGCTCCATTTTGTTTCGTTTTGTTTATATTTTCATAAAAAAATTAAAGTTCACGTTTGCATGAAATTACCTAAGGACTTTTTTAAAGCTCATTCACAATAGAGCAGTTTTTTACTTTGTAGCACTGCAAATCAGGTCGGATATTAGTTTATTGAGTTGTTTGAGCTCGCATAAATATCCGAGTTTGTGTTGTTGTTTTGCATGCATTAAGTTATCCTACCTAGTGTTCTTTTCTAAGTCGGTAGCAAAAGAATGAGGCTTTTGTTTTTTATCAAATTTTTCGACCGCATATATAAGTGCTGATTTCATTTAAGTTAGAGCTCACAGCTGATTCGTTTGCATTTCTGGTTGTTTTTTTTTTTTTTTTTTTTTTGGTTAGGGCACTATTGTCCGGCGACATAGGGTGGGACCTACTCAGTTGGGACAGGGCTATGTTTTACACCGCGAAATAGGTAGCGATAGAACAAAAAGGAACAATGCCAACAGCTGGGTTTGATAAGACTTTTAATCGAAGGTTTATCAAACCTAAGAACAGTGGGACGAAAAGAAGAACCGAAACCGAAATGGAAAACCTAATTTTAACACTTTTCATTCATGAAGAAAAGAAAATAAACAAATTTTTTGGGTCGCACTCTAGTTGCGGGTTAAAGGAGATGACTTGAAACCTCACACAATTCAACCGGTAGAATTAATTATTTTACGTGTTCTGGACGAAACTAGGCTCGAGCGTGAGGGGTCTTACAAGGGGGTACACCAAAGTGACAGGGAGCAAAACTACACGAGATGGAAAAACGCTGTAAAGTACAATACGGCATTAACAATAAAAAAGGACAGTCAAAATAATCACAGTTCTTGGTGAACGCACAAATGCACATAAACCAAATAAAACATAAAACTCCCTGATAAACTGCTTCCTAGGTCCTGGCTTTCGAGGCCTCTCCTTGCTCCAGTGGCAACGTCTCAAATTCCACGGACTCCGCCTGTCGCGGTGAAGTTCAACGCCGTCTTCTAAAACCACTTCATTCTCTGGAGTCATAGAAGTGACGCATTTTATTAACATGGTACTAACGTCCTGAAGATTTATCTGCTGGGCATCAATTTCATGAACCTCGACCCCATTGCCATGGGGAAACGTGGAATTAAGCCTACACTGAAAAAAAAATGTTTTAAAATTAACGACAATTGTTATTTATTTGACGATATTTGTGTTTAAAAAATAGCTTGCAACAAATTTCGTCAAAGTAAGAGCAAATGTATTTAAAAATTTTGAAAAACATATGAAAAAAAAGTCAAATTAACAACACATTTTGTGAACACATTGTGTTTAATTTTAAGCTAATTTTTTTTTTTCAGTGTATACGCCAAGTGTCCACGTTTCAATAAAACAGGAACCACTTCACTCTCTATAGGTCGATATTCGAAATTGTTCTTCTCTTTTTTTCTCCACACTTCTTTTCACTGCTCAGAATGAACTGAACTGCCAGCCAACGTTGCGGACTGGCGGAATATACGTTACACTAGAGATAAACCCAAACGCCGCTACCTTTTTATAACATAGATCCGATTTTCGCAGACTGGGCATTAGGGCGTGTCGAAAAATTTAGATCGTATTCTAAGAGGTCTCAAAAGTTGCATGGGGTTGTCAAGATCACCCAAGAAAAATTTTAAGGAAAGAAAAGGATGTCTTCCTGCCCCGCATGGACAAAGTTGTTTTTTGAGGAAAACAGTAAAAAATAACGACCTTAAAATGCTTTGACTTTTATAAAAAAAACTACGTATGTCTTAAAGCAAAAGTAAGTATAGGCTTAAACTAACAATATATTGGTAAACACGATGCCACTCACGATTTTTATCCACAGTGTCCTGTGTGAAGGATATTCGAAGTTAAAATTGTAATCGAGATGGCAGAGCACTTTTGATTTTTACCCAATAGTCTAAATTTTGGTGGTATTAATTAAATAGTGTTAACGTATTCCCTAAATTTGGCGAATTCATAATCATCATAATTTTAGCATATGCATTTTCCTATTTTTGAGAAATGTATACTTGAATGCAATTTTTTAACTTTTTCAAAAAAAAGAATATAAGATTTTATATCTCGGGTACCAGAAATGGTACCAAAGAAACTTTGCTCAATTTTGATTCTTCAAATTATTCTTAACAACACCCTGTCGTAAAGTTTTAATTTAAAATACCAGCTTAAGGCCACGATTTTATTTTCAACTTTGATATTTTTTGATGAAATTGTTAAATTTCATGTTAGGAAGTATTTTTTTTTTTTAATTACCAAAGTAGAAAATAAAATCGTGGCCTTAAGGTGGTATTTAAAGTTAAAACTTTAAGACAGGGTATTGTTCAGGAATATTTGAAGAATTCAAATTGAGCAAAGATTTTTCGGTACCATTTCTGGTACCCGAGATATAAAATCTTATTTTCATTTTTTTGAAAAAAATTAAAAAATTGCATTCAAGTATACATTTCTCAAAAATAGGAAAATGCATATGCAAAAATTATGCTACTTATTAATTCGGCAACTTTAAGGAATACGTTAACAGTATAATCAATACCACCAAAATTTAGACTATTGTGTAACAATCAAAAGTTCTGTGCTATCTCGATTTCAACTTTTGCTTCGAATATCCTTCACACAGGACACTGTGGATAAGAATCGTGAGTGGCATCGTGTTTACCAATATATTGTTAGTTTAAGCCTATACCTCCTTTTTCTTTAAGACATACGTAGTTTTTTTTATAAAAGTCAAAGCATTTTAAGGTCGTTATTTTTTACTGTTTTCCTCAAAAAACAACTTTGTCCTTGCTGGGCAGGAAGACATCCTTTTTTTTCCTCAACATTTTTTTTTGGTTGATCTTGACAAGCCCATGCAACTTTTACGCCCTACTGGGCATTACTCAAAAGCTAGGTTTCTGCAGAACAAAGGGTTTTCCAGTCAGGAAACAGCAAACAAATCAGTACTTTGGCTGAAAAAAAACCAAACATTTGAACAAGAAAAGTAGCCCAAAAAGTCTATTGCTCCGAGATTTTTGTGCGCAAAGTTAAAAAGGAAGCTGCTTTAAAGACTTTTAAGGTACAAAAAGTCCAAGACAGAAATGCCAAGAAAAAGGAGTAGGAGGCTAAAAAAGATTTCTTCCAAAAATTTTCCTGCTGCGTCATGGATGACAAAACTTTCGTGCTAGCGAACTTTTCGCAACTCCGAGGTCCAGAGTTCTACACTGCAAATGATCAGGAAAATTTAGACAATAAATAAAAGCCCAAGAAGCTGTCAAAATGTCTACAAAAATTTGTCTACAAAATGTCTACAAAAGCTACAAAAGCTGTCAAAATGTCTACTTGTTTGGCAAGCCATCTGCAGTTGTGGAAAAGGAGCCAGTCTTTTGTTTCTTAGGGTACAATTAAGGACTGTATCGAAAAGAAACTCAGCATATTATTTATGTTAATCTGTATTTTCAAATATATTAAAGTATTTCTTTTTTTAAAGCCAGGTATCCCAAGCCAGGTATTTAAGACACATTTATGAAAAATATTAAATAGTTAATCTTAATATTTGTATACGGCCATTTCATTATTTAAATTGAAAACAAATTTTTCGAGCTCTAGGCCATGCATGTTGATTTGCTCTATACTGAGTCGTTGCTGTTGTTGTTGGTTGTTGCCTTCTTTGTTCTTCATATTGTCTTGTTGTCAACATGCTTGGCCTAGAGCTCGAAAAATTTGTTTTCAATATAATATTAAATAGTTTTTATAGCAAATAATTTAGGTTTTAAAAGACTTTCGAATTTTTGCCTAACGCCAATTCCGTTTGATTCCGTTTTCTTTAAACTTTGTTTCATTAGAGTCCAGGAACGCTCAATTGGTCGTAGCTCAGGAGTATTTGGCAGATTTTCATCTTTTCAACGAAATTGATAGCATTGTCCTTATGCAGCTTTAATGTTGATGTGGCGTAATGAGCTGAAGCCAGATCGGGCCAGAATATAGTCGAAACCTTGTGCTGCTTGTAGAATGTAATGAGCCGATTCTGGAGGCATTCTTTTTGGTAAATTTTGGAATTAATTGTCCCTATTGTGACAAATATTTTTGATTTCAGGCCACATGAAGAAACCGTCTGCCAAATGAGAGCCTTGCTTCCGAACTTTTTGACTTCTACCGTCTTGACGGAATCGTTGATATCCTTACCTTTAGCTTTCGTATAATATTGAGGACCAGGAAGTGTAGAAAAGTCAAATTTTAAATGCGTTTCGTCCTTCATAATTACACACTGAATTTTATCTTGTTAAGACAATGATACGACTTGCGTACTCTTTTCTTCGCCTTTTTCGGTGCTTTTTGTTTTTTATTTGTTTTACCTTTTTTGGATAAATCCCGGACTGACATCGAAAATATTCTGCTTTATCAACCTCAACAACTTTAGCTCCAAATCGGGACAACGTTTACCTTTTTTCGACCACTTTTTGGTAAATTCGATAGAGTAGCGTGTTCGCCATAACGTTCCACTATATTTTTGATTGATTTGTGTGATACCTCATATCGTTTCGCTAGTGCACGATATGAAACTCCTTTTTCTGTACAGTAATTGTACAATATTTGTTTTCGCACTTTTAATGAAATGTGCAGCATTTTGAATATAGCGACAAAAAGTAAACAAAAGTCAAATGTTTTCAAAAGCTTGAAATGCACTCTTATTAACGGCATACGCAGGGTTGCATACAAACTGATGCACTAAGAGAAATTCTGTGGGTAAAGTGGAGAGTTTCTTTTCGACACAATTCTTAACACTGGTTTGTACATAAAATAATGTTTGCAGAAGCGACTGAAGCCATTCCTGAATACTGAGTCTCCACGATCTTTTGGCCAGACTCATCAGCAATTGGGATTGTCTTACGGCTCGTAATCTGTATTTGGATTTGCATTTTTATCCATACAAAGTTATAACAGCAAAATTGCAAGCAAAGTTGCCGTATATGGTACTCTGAAAATCTCCAAGCCATTGCATCCGAAAGAAGGGACAGTCTAGTGTTCATTATTTGTTTTTATTTATATCGAGGAGCAATCGTTGCAGTCAATTCTGAAAACTATGGCCGTGCATTAATAAATTTTTTTTTTTGCCTGAAATTGAAGATATGGATCTGGACGATATGTGGTTTCAAGAAGCTACACAACAGCGTCAATTAGGGCTTTGTTGCAACATAAATTTCCAGGATGACTTATTTCGAGATTGGGCTTTGTCAATTGGCCTCCGAGATTGTGCGATTTGACGCCTCTGGATTTTTTTTTGTACAGCTACGCCACAGATATTGTTTACGAGAATAGAACTCAAACTCTTGGAGAATTGAAAACCAACATTCGTCAAGTCAGGGCCGAACTAGTGCCTGATTTGTGCACAAAAATCATCGAAAATTACCTCAAAAGGTGTAAGACCTGAAAAAACTTCCGTGAAGTTAATTTGAATGTTATTTAATTCGACGTGTAATGGCACAGCCCAGGCATTATAATAAAATAAAATATGCAATTTTAGTATGATTTTTTAACTTGGCTTTCCGAGGGTAAAAATGGATAACCCTGTACTTTCCGCTTTCCTTTAGTTTCGCAACCTTAATGCCAGTCAATGATCAAAAATAATTTTCTTTCAATATTTTCTACAATAATTCACTTTCCCAGCTGAGTCCAAAATATATGCTACTCGAGCTATTTAATCAAGAGTAATAATAAATAATAATACTCAATTTATATATAAAAAGCCACAAGACATACTTTATTTAAGTCAATTACATGGATCACATCACCTTCACCCACAACATACGCCCTCCATATAGTCAGTCATTCATCTGTATTTCGACAATATTTGAGCTCTCATGGTTTTTATTGTTTTTCCTAACAGCAGAGGGGTTAATCAAATAAAGTCCCCCTCGGGGCCACCCACTTAAGCAGAAGCATAAGTGCAATAACATAACAACAACATTTTAATAGACATTAGGCCACACAATCACACTCCCACCCACACGAACACCCACACACTTGCACATTTACCCTTATGGCTTTGTATGGTTCGGCGAATATTTGAAATTGATACACCCCCAAATTTGAACGCTTTAATGCGGTGTAAAGTGCGCGTCCGCAGGGAAAATTCCCTGATTGGGGGGATTTAAAGCTTTGTTTGTTTGTGTTGTCAACATCGTAGTCATCTTCGTCATCATCACCATGCTTAGAGAGGGCAGCAAATCATTGGCATTAGCAACAACGGCACAATCGACAAAAAACATCAACAACAACAGCAGCATCAACAGCATCGTCATGATTGTCAACATGCAAAGAGAACAACACTGGCACAATGTCGTCACCACCATCACCACCGCCTTTGCTTCGTGTTGGCAGCACTGCAGGCACCCTGTGTTGTTAAGCAACGGGACGCCACTGTGATATTGAACTTACTCGCTCTTGCTCTTTTACTCTTGCTCCAAGTAGCTCTTAGCTGCTTGTGCGACGCCAAAGTGTCGTCCTGTGCTACAACGTCACTTGCCTTGGTATTGTTGTTCTTCATGTTGTTGTTGTTGTCGTTGTTGTCACCGTTGGCGTTTATTATTAAATGGAATGGAGCTTAATTCAATCAAAAGTGAATGTATTAAACGCACTCCCACGGGCACGATGAGCAGCAATTTAATTACCCAAAAAGGAGTCTTTTTAAAATCCAATAAAGCATCACAATTAAGTGTAAGGATATCATATCCATTGGTCTATAAGGGCGTAAAAGTATTACATTGAATTGGGTGAGGAGGAGGAGGAGGAGGAGGAGGAGGAGGAGGAGGCGAAAAAGCCAAAAATATATGTTGCCGGATGTTTAAATTAAGATCGAGTTATTGGATTGACAAAGACTTTATTTATTATGGTGGAGTTGACTCAGGCTGTTGTATTTGTACCAGAGCTAATCTTCTTTTAATTGCTATTGGTTTTGTTGTTTTTATTTATAATTGGCCTAAACTTTTAACGCGTGTCAAGTAAGATTATCGAGAGATAACTTAACTTAACTGAATGGTACACATAAAAATACAGTTAATATAGGGTGCTCTTGATTATTTTAGCTTACGTACTGTTTTAATAAATTGATAAATTAGCAGTAGAGCAGTAGAATAAATATCTTAAATAGTTTCTTAAGTTTAACAGAATTTTCGAAAAAAAAATGTCAAACGTTTAAGTTACGTCTTACAAAACAAACTAATTCTTTGGCCAAATAACAATAATTTTAATGACATCACAAGGCCTCTCAGAGAACTGCTTATTGTTAAGTAAATGCACCATAGTTGCATGGATTTCTTGAAAGGATTTCTCGCTAAGGATAATTTTAATGTACCACAGAAGAAGTTGATTCTGGAACCTCAGGAAATAACAATGGACAGAATCAAAAAAAAAAAGCAAAAGAAAAAGCAAAAATATAACGAAAATAAGCAAAAGCAAACGCAAAAGTAAAAGCAAAAGCAAAATTAAAAGCAAAAGTAAAAGCAAAAGTAAAAGCAAAAGGAAAAACAAAAGCAAAACCAAAAGTAAGAGTTAAAGTTAAAATAAAAGCAAAAGCAACAGCAAAACCAAAAGAAAAATTAAAAGGCAAAAGCAAAAGGAAAAGTTAAAGAAAAGCAAAAGCAAATGTAAAATCAAGAGCAAAAGCAAAAACAAAAGCAAAAGCAAAAGTAAAAGTTAAATTTACATTTAAAAGCAAAAACAATAGCAAAAGCGATACAAAAGCATAATAAAAGCAAAAGTAAAAGCAAAAGGAAAAGTTAAAGAAAAGCAAAAGCAATAGCAAAAGCAAATGTAAAATCAAGAACAAAAGCAAAAGCAGAAGCAAAAGCAAAAGCAAAAGCAAAAGCAAAAGCAAAAGTAAAAGTTAAAGTTAAAATAAAAGCAAAAGCAATAGCAAAAGCCATACAAAAGCAAAATAAAAGCAAAAGCAAAAGAAAAAACAAAAGCAAAATCAAAACCAAAAGCAAAAGCAAAAGCAAAAACAAAAGCAAAAGCAAAAGCAAAAAAAAGCAAAAGTAAAAGTAAAAGTTAAAATAATAGCAAAGCAAAAGCAAGAGCAAGAGCAAAAGCAAAAGCAATAGCAAAGGAAAAATCAAAAGGCAAAAGCAAAAGCTAAAGTTAAAATAAAAGCAAAAGCAATAGCAAAAGCGATACAAAAGCAAAAGATAAATTAAAAGGCAAAAGCAAAAGCAAAAGCAGAAAGGATAAAAGCAGAAAAGGATTTAGAAGGAAATTTTTTTTTAGACTAAACCAACGCTCAGTGGATGCCCCCTATAAATGCGAAAGCATTGTGTTGATTCGGAAGAAGGGAGATAGTTAGTTGGAGGGTGGAAAGATGGAGTAGAAAGAAGATTAGTTTTAAATTTACATAACTCAAAATTGCCGGGAACACGCTCGCAGGGAGATTGTTCCACAATTTTATTGTACGACCGAAGAACGAATTATCTTGGTAATGCGAGGTTCTATTGGGCATCAAGGCAATGTTATTGGGATGGGCTTGGTGCGCTGCCCGAATGGACCTGGGAAACACACGAGCTGATGGCGTCAGGTCATGTATCTCCCTTGAACACTTCTCATGGTAGTACCTGTGCAAAAGGCTTAAGCAACCAACATTACGTCGATGCCCAAGAGAGTTGAGAGCAGATGAAATGTTTTCATCCCCTATCAGATATATCGCACGTCGTTGAATTCGGTCCAGAAGTTCCAAATAAGATCTTGAAGCTCCTGCCCAAATTTGCGAATTGTACTCCATTTTCGGCCTAATATATGAGGTATACATCACGCGTAGGTCAGTTGGAGTGAAGTATTTTTTACACCGTTTTAAAAAACCTAGGCACTTGGTTCTTTCGTCACATCAAAAATGTGATCGTTCCAGCGAAGATCAGATCTGAGTGATATGCCCAGAACGTCAAGAGCACCCGACTCCGCGAGATCCACGCCGTTCATATTGAGGGGTGCTAAGGGGCAATTCACTCGTTTGTGAGTTAACAGACAGCACTGGGTCTTGCTAGCATAAAACTCAACTCTTTTAGCAAGCCGCCACTCGGAGATTTTTTGCAAGTCAAGCAGTGTGTCATTCATATTAAGCCTCTTTCTCTCAATCTCCAAAGCGCTCGGGCGTTTTTTGAAAGAATATTAATGACAAATGCTGCTGTCTTCCGCAAACGTCGTTGATAAAAACCAGAAACAAAGTTGTCGATAGGACTGAACCCTGCGGGACTCCAGCAACGATGGCATGTTCACTGGACGAAATACCGTAAACCACGACACGAATCGACCTGTCTTTAAGAAAACATGTGATCCATCGAACAAAGTTAGCACCAACACCATATGCAATTAGTTTTGACACGAGTGCTTTATGCCACACTCGGTCAAACGCCTTAGAAATATCCAGAGCAACAACCCTGCTTTCACCAAAGAAGTGAACACATTGGTTCCATTTCTCCGCGAGGAACGCCATTAGGTCACCAGTAGAGCGAGCCCTTCGGAAGCCATATTGACGGTCTCTGAGCAATTCGTTGCGCTCCAGATAGTTCATAAGGTGGAAGTTTATTACACTCTCCATGACTTTGGAGAGCGTAGAGCATACCGCTATGGGTCGGTAGTTTTCAGGGTTCGTGGCATCGCCCTTCTTAGGTACCGGCTGAACATCGGCAACCTTCCAACAAGATGGAAACACTCCTGTCCTGTATGAGATGTTGAAAAGGTTATGCAATGGTCGGGCCAGTGTAGAAGCACACATTTTAAGCACAATTGGTGGTATACCATCGGGGCCAGAAGATTTGTTTATGTTGAGGTTTGCAAGGACTCTTGACCGCTCTCGTTCGAAAATATATCTCCTGCATTGAAGATTATCTATTCTCTAAAGAAGGCGGTGGCTGATTGCTAGCCGGAATTGAGGAATTTTTGGAAAACAAGGATACGGACAATTTTTTTTGACACGGCTTAGGACAAGAATTTGAACACCCTTATTCGTGTTCAAATTCTTGTAAAAAAACAACAAGGATCAGGGAACGAATTAGTACAAGAATTAGAACATGGTTTGGGATAAAGGATTAAGACTAGGATTTGAGCAATTATTCGGACAAGGATTAGGAAAGTAAAAGCAAAACAGACAAGTATTAAAACAAGAATATAGACGACAATTAGAAAACGAATGAAGGATATGAACAAGAATATGAACAAGGATGTGAACAAGGATAGGAATCCGGGAATGAACGAAAATTTGGACAGGGATTGAAACAAGCATAAAATTAAGTACTAAAACAAGTATTTCGACAAGGATTAGGATAAGAACAAGGACTGGGAAAAAGGATAAGGACAAGAATGCAGACAAGGATTTGAACAAGTATTTGGGCAAGGATTTGGACAAGTACAAAGACAAGTATTACGACAAGGATATTGACAAGGATTAGGACACGAATTAGGATAAGGATTATAAGAAGGATAAGGACAAGGTATGAACCACTCGGTGCAAATTTACCAGCCGCGAGGTCCGAGGTTCGAATCCGCCACCAGACATTTTTTCAATTGGAATTAATTTTTCTGATCTGTCGTCGCCTCTCTACAGACAAACCTCAAGAAAACCTCAAGAATGATAGAAACAAGATTACGCGTTCCGTCCCGTTATCTAATGCATTCTTTCTCAATTGACTGCGTGACGTAATGCAGCGCTTCTGCATAACAAAACGAATGCAACTGTGCGATCGCTTAGGCAAATTGACGAAATGTAAAATAAATACTACCGAAAAAGTAAAGTAAAAAAGATGTACTCTACTGTTTGTAGATTGTAGAAAAGAAAAAAATGGATTTTTTCGTATACTCGTATGGATTTTCAAATTTTCACGATTTTTATCCCCTTAACCATTTGAGACCGACAAAATTTTAATGCACCAATAGGTTAAGGAGGTCCATGTACATATTATAAAAATAAGAAAAAAAAAATATTTAGACTTGGACCCTCCAGTAAAATTATTCCAAAGTCTGACATTGTATATAAATGAATGCAGTTAATGTAAACAACAGCGCTGGGTGACGTCATAATCTCTATCTCTCTCTCTCTCTCTCTCTCTCTCTCTCTCTTTCAGAACGCGTAATCTTATTTCTATTATTCTTGGACAAGCCTCAGAGAATAAGTAATGCCATGTAAAGCTTCTTGAGATCATGTACATTAGCCATTCGGAGCAGTGTTGCCAGAGAGACGAAGTGAAATATACCACTTTTTGGAAAAAAATTTACCACTTTCGGAGAAAATGTACCTTTTCCCAAAATAAAAAAATTAAAAAATTTTTAAATGATTAACAAATCTTTTAACTTTTTTGTCAGTATTCAAATGTTTATAAAGAAACAACAAAAACATAAAAAATAACATTTTTACCATTCACACACTGAAAAGCAACGCTGACCGACAACAGACAAGCGCTCCTTTTCTGAAAGTATTCTCAGCGGATTTCTCCGAAAGAGGATCGCCAACCGACAGCCGCTTTGGTTCTGTTCGGGCTCTAAAATTGCTTTTGAGTATGTTCAGAGAGGTAACAGTGCTGCCAATAACTCAAAAAATGAACAAGTCTAAAAAAATTTATATTTTCGCAAAATTTACCACTTTTGGTCAAAAATTACCTTTTTTACCTTTGCCCAAAAAAATGAGTCAAAAATTACCTCAATTACGGAAATTTACCTGGCAACACCTGGCAACACTGGTTCGGAGTCGGCATAAAACTAGTAGGTCAAGTTATCGATCAATTGTGTACAAACATTTAATAACACGTACAACACAATTTGATCATAAGAAGTTCGGCCAAAGTCCGTTCAAGTGCTGATATGGCCAATTATTAATATTATTATTATAAGGATAAAGACAAGTAAAGCGACAAGGATCTGGATAAAAATTGAGACAAGAAATATGATATTTAACGAGGATTATGATATGTATTTGAAAGTTAAAGACAAGGATTAGACAGAGACTACGATGAAAATTACGATAAGGATTTTGTTAGGAATTAGGAAAAATGAAGGAGTAATTAAGAATTTTAATTAAAATAAGATTAAATCTTAAAGCAATTAAGAAGTAAAAGCTTAGGACAAAGATTTAGAAGAATGCGTGCAAGGATAATAATAAGGATGAGGTTAGGAATAAGGACTGGATTAGGGATACGTTGTCACGTTTAAATACCTCTGGGTGTGTCGATGACAAGACCAACTGCTGCCGTTTTTTATAATTTTTCTAAACATTTTTTAAGATTTTGACGCATTAATGAGAGTAAAGAAAAAAATTTTAAATAGTTCAATCCAGAATTTATAGAAGATTTCATGCATTCTTTCAATGCTCTCATTTATGAAGGCTGTATAAAAGGTTTTTATCGTTATTCAATGTTTTTGAATAATGTTTTACGACAATTTTCTCATAAAGGCTTAAAATTGGCTCATAACTTTTAATGAAAACAGCCTTAAGTTTCTGCGACAAAATTGAAATTTGAGTTTATAATAAGTAAATAAGATTTATAATAAAAAAAAATAAGCTTTACAGCTCTCTAGTCTTAAAAACTTTAACCCTATCAAATAAAATATAGAATTAAATACAGACGCTATCAAACCCAAAAACTCCATTCTGTTATTGTGGCATCCATACCTTGATTCCTAGACCATAATATTTGTGAATCCACCTTGTTTTTGTCGGTCTATCTGCAACTAAGTTGGCAGCAGTTTTTATGTCTTATCTTGCTTGTATCTAAGAACGTGCTGAACACTTTGCCGCTCTTTTCTTCACACACACACACACAGATACAAACAACATTAAATGTGACGAACCCATTGTCCAACTCATTAAAATTAAACATCTACAAGATAAGCAACACTTGTTCAACAAATTGTAAAAATGTTGCGCCTGCGCACGACGCACGTCTTGTAGTTGACACAAATTAAATTTATGACCATTCGTAGCGGGCTGCGGTGCGATATGTTGGTGACACAAAAACACACACACATAAACAGAAAGACGTCAGAATTTATTGGATACCTTTAAATAGCTGCATTTTATTACCTACTGGAAAGCATTAAAGGAACGGAATAAATGTCAGAGATTGTGGTGGCATGGATGCCATGGAAAGGGTTAATATAGTTTATAACAGGAACAAATGACTTTAGTATTAACAATGACAATTTTGACGTAATAACGTTACGTTTTACCGCAATGGTTTGTGCCATTTTTTTCAAAAATGCACCAGCATTGCATGGAATTGTTACACGCTGAGTATTGGTGACATGATAAAAGCAATGGCATGACAGTATAAGTCAAGACTTAAGCCAAAAACAAAAATATAAGTCCTTGACTTAAGCAAAAAATAAAAGAGAAATTAAAGACGACATTGGTACGCGGATGGTGCTGCTCTAGCAACAAAATTAATAATTTGTTACATGGAATTATAACACGCTAAGTATACACTAAAAAAAATATTAAATTTATCCAAAAACTTTTTTAATTTATCCAAAAAGCTTGTCAATTTTCACCAATAACGCATTTGCATAAATCGATTACGTAAATATTTAAAATTTATTTAAATACTTTTTTAATAAAATAAAATATCTTAATATTTAAACAGAATTAATGAAAAATATATTAAAATTAAGCGCGAAATTTTTAAAATATCTTTCAAATATTTACTATTTGAAAATAAAACTGTCGCATTTAAAGAAAATTTATATAAAAATACTAAATTTAAAAACCAACATATTTAAATTGAAGAGGAGGAAGAAAAAGTAAGATAGAAAATATGAAGCAAAATATACAGGTAAATGACAACCGGTGTTAGATATTCGTGAGAAAATATCGAGTTGTCACTCCACCCTACATACACTGAATCAAACAATTGCACATACAGCAGTTCGTTTTCCATTAAAAGCTATATTTTTTACAAAATACCGTTTAAATATCGAAAACTTTTATTAATATTTATTGGATGGTATTATTACATTCAAAAAACAATTTATAACATTTTCTGAAAATTACACTTCATTTATGAAAATTATTTAAAAAAATAATCTAATTAACTTGAACTCAAAAAATTGTACATATATTGCTTAAATATCTTAATTTAAGTATTTTATAAAGAACTTAACTTAGCTAGTATGGTATCCATTTGCATTAATGACCTCTCGTAAACGGCGTTTCATCGATTCCACCAACTTGGATGTATCGTCCGGCGATATTTTATTCGACTCCTCTAGGATAACTGTTTTAAGCTGCTCTTGGTTGGTAATCTCATGCTGTCGTACTTTAAGCTCGAGCAAATCCCAAAGGATTGAGGTCCGGTGATTGAGGGCGATGTGGAAGTGTCGATTTGCAGTTGAAGACAAGCCAAGTTCTGATTAGTAGTGAATTATGCTTGGGGTCATTATCTTGGACCAACATGAAATCACCAGCGAGTTTTAATTTTTCAGAACTGGCTCTTAATTATTAAAAAAAAAAAAAAAAAAAAAAAATTGATAAATATTGAAATTTGTCCATTGTAGTTTCAACGAAAGCTAAGTTTCCAACACCGTTAGCTGCCATGGCACCCCATACCATAACATTTCCACCTCCATGTTTTACGGTTGGCGTTAAATTTTCTTTATTAAGAGAAGTATTAGGTCTTCGCCAAACAAAACGACGTCCATCTCAGCTACAAATATTAAATTAGCTTTTATCAACAAAAACAACTTTTTTCAGAACTCTTCAGGCTTATTTATATATTCTTTTGCATATGCTAAGCGTTTAAGAGCATTATTTTTAGATATAAACGGTTTCCTGCGGGACACGCACCCATTGTAACCATGTGAATGTAAACAATTTCTTATTCTGCAAGGCTTGTCGCAATTTTTGAGGCACCAATTTTCGGATCCGCTTTTACTATTCGTTCAATGAATCGCTCCTCTCGTATCGGCAATATTTTTTTTCCTACCTCTTCCAGATGCAATGTCAAATGATTTGTTTTGTTTAAAATTGTTTACAACAGAATGGATTGTTGAACGAGGTCTACACTAAGGGAAAAAAATATAAAATTTATCCAAAAACTTTTTTAATTTATCCAAAAAGCGAGTCATTTTTGCACCAATAACGCATTTGAATAAATCGACTACGTAAATATTTAAAATTTATTTAAATACTTTTTTAATTAAATTAAATATTTAAATATTTAAACAGAATTAATAAAAAATATATTAAAATTTAGCACGAATTTTGTTAAAATATCTTTCAAATATTTACTACTTGAAAATAAACTATCGTATTTAAAAAAAATTTATATAGAAATATTGAATTTAAAAAAAATTAATGGTTATTAATGGTTTTATGGTATTATTTTCTTCATATTGCGTTCATCAAATACCATTGCCTGTATAATTTATTCTCGCTTCACTTTTTTTGTTCTCTAATTTATACTATTTTTGACAGTTGCTGCCTTAATATTGCACCAACTGTCAAACATAGTATAAAATAGAGAACGAAAAAGTAATGTACAAAATATATGTAGGTAGAAGCACATTATGCAGGTAAATGACAACCGGTTCAAGATGTTCTTGAGAAAATACCGAGTTGTCACTCCACCCTACATAGTTTCATTTCTTTGCCAAACATACATACTTTATTACTCTTGCAACAATAACTAAATGAGAACTATAAGAACTGCAAATGCAAGAAATAAACTGCAGAAAAAGAGTGCGATGCTGTTGCTGCTTGCCGGAGTATGCGTGTAAGTGTGCGATGCTGTTGCTGCTTGCTTGTATGGAATATGTGTGTACGTGTGTGGTATAAATAAAATTTAAATACGGAAAAAAACGTGTTGTAAGGAAAATATTTGATTTAACCACGTAAATATTTAAATAAAATTTATACTTAGGCGTGGATAATGTTAATACGCGTTATTTCCCTTAGTGTAGGTACTACAATAAAATTAATAAACGCTAGTAAATGTTGGTCCAAAAATAAACAAAAAACGCATGACGTCATGAGACCGCGGAGAGAGCCGCTACAAGATAATAAATGCAAAAATCATGTAATGGCGTTGCATGGAATTATTACTCGGTGAGTTTATGCGGTAAATGTTATAAAACAGAAATAAAAAACATAATTGATCTTACGAAAAAAATTTAAAAAAAAAATAATTTATGAGTTTATGCAACGAAAATGAAGCAGTGTTGCATGGAATCATTACTTGCTGAGTAAGATGCCACGAAAAATTTTATTTTCGAGACCATGAAATTGTTATTTGAACTCATAACAAAAATAAAACAATAATTATAGGAGCCACGATACCATGAAGGTAACCGCTTAACTCGATAAGAATGCAACAACAATGAAAAAACATTGAAGTTGCATGAAATTATAACTCCATGACTCTTGGCACTACGGTAAAATTTAAGAAAAGATAGTAGAGGTGAGGTTTTCGAGTATAACATAAAAATAAATGAAAAATTAATATGTTCTCGGGGAAAAAAATAAAAATAAAGACAAGTACAGAACAAAGTTTTGGATAGAATTCAGACCAGGATTAGAGAAAGAATGAGGGCAAGAATTTTGACAGAGATAAGGACCTGGAATAAGATAAGAAGTAGGACAAAGAGCATGAAATTGGAAAAAGATTAGGACAAGAATTCAGAAAAGAATATGAATAATGACTGAGACAGGGGTTAAAACAAAGACTTAGATACATCTAAAACAATGTTTAGGATAAAATTAAGAAAAGGATAAGGAAATGAAATGGGATAAGGAACAGAACAAAGGTTTGGACACACTATGGACAAGATTTAGGAGAAAGATTGGGAAAGAAAGTAGGACAATTTTTATGAAAAATATAAGAATGAATATATAGATGAGAACAAGTTTGAAAACAAAGAAAAGTTTAGGTACAAGAATAAGGACAAGGATATAAATAAGCTGTCACGTTGAAACTTACGGGTGAGTCAATAGCTGCATTCCCGTGGGATTGGATCAGATCAAATCTCAGTGGAAGAGCTTTAGTTCAACTTTATAACAATTTGGCAGCACTGTCTTAAAACAGCTGTTTGAATAAAAATAAAAATACAAAACAAATATTTTGACAAAATACAAACAAACCAAACGTTTTTCTAAAAACGAGCAATAATACTAAAAAATCTAATTTTCAACAACATGAATGCTGATTCTGCTTTTGTGAAGGTAATTTGTGAACTAACCGAAAATAAATATATTTAATAAAAGTTAAATTTTTAGATGCTTTTAGATTCTTCCAGCGAATCTGCAGCGAGTAGCTATGATGAAGAAGTTTTGAACACTTCATGTAGTTCAGGCAGTAGCTTGGGGAGTGGTCCTAAGGAACATCCCAAAGTGGAAAATTTTTTGGTAGTTGTGGAAAAGTACAGCGACATGGATTTTCAGAAGCACTTTCGACTACAACGTCCAACAGCATTATACCTTATAAGTACTAAATCGAATATTAATAGTACTTAATAATAATTAAAATAATCATGACTCATATATATGTATATTATTTTTTGTAGATCGATTCGAAAATACACAGTTTTTCAACTTATTGCCCCATGGAGAAACAGCTAAAATTGGAGCAAGAAAAGAAGGACAACGGGTCATTAAATTCAACTCAAAGGCAATTCAACATCTTACATTCCTCAACAAGAATTGTGGTTGAAAACGCATTTGGAATTTTGAAAGGCAGATTCAGAAGACTTTTGCATTTTTTGGAACAAATTAATCTGCAGTCAATAACGAACTTGATTATTTGTGGATGTATCTTGCACAATATTTGCATTCTGAAATACGATTGTATTGTATTCGATACAATCGATGCTGAAAGCAATGATGAGAATAATCCAATTTCAGAACAAAGCCAGCTTCAAAGTCGCAACCGACGTGATGAAATTGTAGCTCATTTAATACACTGCAATAAAATAACAATTTAAACTAAAAAGTAAAATTTAATTATGGTTATTTTTTATTTAAAAATTCTCTTAGCAAAGACATTTTTTCTTCATAACGCTGCTGATTATTTGCTTCAGCTTCCTCCATCTTCTACAACTTTTTATTAGTAAAGTCACGGAAGACTTCATTTCGACGCTCAGCCATCTGCAATTTTGTTTTAAAGCGCATGGCCTCAAGCTTTTCCTTCGTCGATTGCGTTTCTTTGGACGATTGTGGCTGCATTGTGTTTTCGCCTTGCAATTCAAACACAAGTGGGACACTGATTGGGTCGCCGTGAAGATCCATTGTGTGTGCATTGGCTACAGTCAGACTCTTCCCAAATATTTCGTCCAGAATGCTTCACCGGTCCTCTTGTTATTGTCGATGCTCGCTCTCCATGCACGCAACAAATTTTTCAGCTTGCTGGCAAGCATGTCAACAGTCGTCGGATGTAACTAAATAAACAGGTAATAATTCACATCAGCTGATAAGATCTAAATATTAAAACCATTTTTAATATTTTACCAAAAGGCCCTGAGCCCCATGGTGAGGAGTCTAGGAGTTCAAGGAATTGCAACCCAGAAAATGAATTTTCGGGTTGTTAACTCCACAGATCAGGATGTTGTTCATGTAATCCAAAAATCCTTCTAAACCACTCCTAAAGTTATTAAAATTAAGTTTTATTGATTAAAATATTAAAATTGTTATTTATTTAAGTTAACTTACTTCTTCTTATCCATTTGCTCCATTGCGATGATTTATTTTATTTAAAATGTCAAAATCATAACAATTCACAGCTGTTCAGAATTGCCAACTATGTTCGTTTTTAACAAAAAATGCGTTAAACTTGGCAGCATTTTCAGATCAGAAATAGAGCCAGAAAAAGAGCTGGTTCTAAATTTTGTTTTTGCTTTGTGAATAAAATAGAGCCGCGTTCTAGATCAACGACCACGGGAATGCAGCTAATGATACAGCTAAGTACTTTTTTTATAAGCTTTAGAAAAGCACACCGAAGTGCCTTACTCCACTTTTGTCAGAGTGTAGCCAAAGGATGAAAACTCCAAGCTTTATAAATTGCCACAATTGAGTATTACAAACAGACATATTTAATCAAAGACAAGAATGGCAACAGAAATATAAGAAAAAACAAAAACAACAGTAACTAAAGCATTAAATTGCAAGTTGAACTAATTTATTACAGTAGAAACAACAGTACAAATATGCACAAAAAAAAAACAATACAAAAATTGTATAAAAAACAAACAGAAAACACGTTAAATGACAGCTTGCGAGAGCGTCAACGTCAAAAACGATCCGTCAGTCTAATGACTAGAGCGAGAAGCCGAAGACGAGGGCGTAGGCGAGAAGGAATAACAAATAAACAAAATAATAGACAACCCGCAGGCAATGACGAATTACCGACCGACATGCGATTCGGCTAAAAAATTGAAACAATATAGAAAAATATATCTAGATATAAATAAAAACTACTCGCTCGTAAAAACTTGCAAGACCTGGAACGAATGTTTACCAAAATAAATAGGAAAAAGTGCGTAGCGCTCAAGACAGTCAGCGAGCTATTCAGTGATTCAGTCAGACAATCAGTCAGTGAGTCAGTCAGTCAGTTATTTTTGTTGTTTCTTTGGGTTGGTCGGGTTGGTGGGCAAGGTATATACAGGACAACAGCAAGCTAGATAAATGTAAGGGCTAGCAGCTAGATGGATGAATGGCACTGAATGGCAATGCTGAAATGATTAAGAGTGCGTATAAAATTTGATGAAAAAAATATTAAGAACTCTTTCGCACTCGACAGAAAGAGTTAAAAATGGTTGGATTTGGTTGGCATTTTTTTGAAATTTATGACAAAACTTAATACTTATCACCGAGAAACATGCACAAGCCAGACAGATCACTTGAACCTTCCCTGCCCACTTGACCCAAATGAGCAGTTGTTTTGTTTTTTCTTCATTTCAACTCAAATTGAGTGCATTAAATCAGCGTCAGTTACAGTTGCCGCACCCGCATCGCATTGTTTTCAATTTGCAACAACATTGAAATATTTATTGTTCTCGTTATTAGTCGAAACCATCATTATAATCATCATCATCATTATCATCAACAACTTCATCATCATCTGCATTGCTGATGAGCTCAAATTGTGCTTTTCCCAGTTTGTCATCGGATTTTAACTGACAAATTGTGCAATTGTCATCAGCAATAACAGTAACAACAACAACAACAACAAAAACTTCTCATCCGTTATGAAACCAATTCACTTTAATTTAATTTCATGATTTGCTCACTTGAGAGCTTATTTCCTCACTTAATTGCTTAAGTTTAGTGAAGGTCTTCGTTGAGATGAATTTTTTTTTTTTATTTAATCCTATCGACTAAAATCTGTGCTCTTATTCAAAGAGTGAAAAAGAAAAAAATTTAAAGAAGCACAGTTTTAGCTCAAAGAACTGAAATGCTGTTTGAAGCACAGAAACCTACCATTCCGATTCAGTTTTATTAAGTATGGCTTTAGGCCCCTATTAGGTACGACAACTCAACTTAAGTTGAGTGTGTAATTTGTAAATTTGTATTGTCTATTACACATTTGAGGTACATATGTGTCTATCGACTGACAAGTATGTATCTCAGAGATGTGTATGTATTTTTTGTGGTATTAGGTTTAACAATGCAACTATGTCTCGAGTGTAAAAACTGTCAAAAACTTACATCTGCTTTGAGCTAGTTGTATAGCGTCTTTAGAGGTGCCCAAGCTCTATGCACTTGGTGTACACTTGTTTTTGTAAAAGCACTTAGGCAAAGGCTGTGTATTCTAATATACACACACAGCACTCCGCACTAAGCAATACAAAATACACAAACAAATTTGTCTCTTTTGTTTTTGATCTTTTTTCGTTGCTTATACCGAAGTGCAAGCAACAACACCTTCGTATGCTTTGTTGGTACATTTTGGTGACAGTGATCTTCTACGTAGATTTTGTTGTTGTCTAACATAGTATGCTTTCGTTTACGAAAGGTTGCAGGATTTTATATGTATTAGTGTTTGCACTTCCATAAGAAAGTTTTGGGCACTCCTGCTCTATACTATTATTTCCTTGCTTTATTACTTGTGAACAAAATACATATACACAAAAATTGAAATTAATGCGAACAGCTGATTCATTTCAACGAAAGTGTCAAAATTTCGGTGTAATCATACTCCAATAGAAACAGCAATTTTACACCACAGCTCAACTGAAAATGTATGTTATGCGTAATATGGCAAAAAAGTTCAGTTGAGGTGTCTTAACTCACGTCAACTTAAGTTGAGTTGTCGTACCTAATAGGGGCCTTAAGTGAAGGTGGCAGCGACTTGGACTGGGTATTTGTGATATCACTGAATTTATCCTACAACTACACTAAGGGAAAAAAATATTAAGGCCCCTATTAGGTACGACAACTCAACTTAAGTTGAGTGTGTATTTTGTAAATTTGTATTGTCTACTAGAGCCCTGCATGAGTATAATCGCAAAGCGAATACACTCTGCTTCACTGCTAATGAGTACACTGTAACTGAATAAAACTTAAACAACAGGTCGTGTAGTGAAGAGCAAATCTGCGCACGAGCTTCACTGCTTATACCTTATCTCTTCTCTCACAAACACTGTTAGCACTGATCTGAACCATGGTATAATAATACATGGTAGCATTGACAGTTGCTTCGGAAATCATATACTGTCAAAAAATATACTCAAAAAGAGAGCGCTCACAATCCGCCATTGAAATCACAAGCAATGTTGAAAACCTTGAAGTGAAAAAAAACAACAACCACAGCAGCTGCTGATGTATTTCCGCAAACAGCTGTGTTTGACAATTTATGTTTTCCTGTTGAAGAGAAAATAAGCAGTTGTCAATGCTACCTGGTATAATTATACCATGATCTGAACTTTCAGAGGTTTGCGTTATTTTTATTTCTATTCGGTGTTCTCGCATAACATACTCTCCCATACACTGCAAGCACTGATCTGTACTTTAAAGCTTTGCGTTATTTTTGTTTCTGTTCTGTACTTCATTATTGCTTAGCGTTTAACCAAACCAGTTTTCTTAAACAAAGGAGGTAGGACAGGCGACTTATTCGTTTTTTTTTTTAAGTGAAAATTCTTTAGCACCGTTGTGATTTGAAACTCGATGAAATGAAAAAATCACACGTAAAAGGAAATTTGATACATTTTTGTATTAGAGCCCTCGTAAGAAGTGGCCGGAGAGAATAGGTGTCAAAGGGAAAAATGTTTCTTTTCCAAAAGTAATTGGGGTCGGTCATACATATTAACCTTCTTCGGCCCTTCCTTAAAGGTCATCTGTTCAGGTGTATGGAAAAAATATACAAAAATCATAAAATTATTTGTATGGGAGCCCCCCTAAGGAGTGGTTGGAGAGAATAGGTGTCAAAGACAAAAATATTTCTTTTGCAAAAGTAATGGGATCATACATATTAACCCTCTTTGGCCCTTGCTTAAAGCTCCCCTGTTTAGGTGTAGGGAATAAAAAAACAACAATAAATAAAAACAAACAAACATATTTCAATTCAATGCTTTAAAGTTAAACTTTATGTATAATTTTATATATTAAATTTAGACTTGAGCAATAATTTAATATTATTGATTATATTTCCTAAGTTTCCTACTGTAAATTTATAATAATAATTTTTTGAAAACAAATTACAAATTCTAATAAAAACAGTTAATTCTTGAAAAACTGTTGAAAAAGTTTTATTTCTTTAATCGTAATGAAAACAATGAAAAATAGCATGTCTACATATATATTGTTTGCATCTCTTTGAAAGTCACTCGCAAAACAAAAGATTCTTGCTCATAACAACATAATGCGCAAAATGTTCAGTGTATGTGTAGTCATATTCAGTGTACCTAATGTTTGCGTTACTTTTTATTGCAAGAAGCTGGTCTTGCTGTTATAAGTTCAGCAGTGTATTGTTACTCTCGCATAAAATAGAGTGAGAGTATGTTAACATACGAGAGCTTTGGAAAAAAAGGTCAGTGTAAGCTTTTTATCCGACAGTAAACGAATGTATTTGAGTATGCAAAAAGCATACGCATGCAGGGCTCTATTGTCTACTACACATTTGAGGTACATACGTGTCTGTCGTCTGACAAGTATGTATTTCAGAGATGTGTATGTATTTTTTGTGGTATTAGGTTTAACAATGCAACTCCGTGTCGAGTGTAAAGACTGTCCAAAACTTACATCTGCCTTGAGCTAGTTGTATAACGTCTTTTTCATACGAACTTTTTATTTGTTTATTGTTTTTTGTTAATTGAGTGAAAATGGATAATTATTATCTATATCGTGTATATATTATATTATTACCCAGCGGGAAAATAAAAAGCGCTCCTAGAAATAGCGCATTTTATGCGTTTATTTTGAGGATGCTTTTTTCAGAGTTCAGAATTGTGGAGCTCATATTTTTGTTTACATTTTGTTCACAAGTAATCAAGCAAGGAAATAGCAGAGCGGTAAGACATGGCAGAAGCGCTTGTTTAGTGCTAATGAAGCGCTTCGATTACCGCTGGGTGCCATAGCGTTTCACACACCTGGAGCGCATTTTAAGTAAACCAAATTCATATTAAAATTTATATGGATATACTAGGATGGAAGCGCTTCTTAAATGCAGCTTAAAAAATCGTTTAAAAAGCGCTTCAACAAATAGTTAAAAAAGCTCTTTTATGTGTTAGTCCAAGGAGCTGTGTTAAAAAAAAAATACACAAAAACATGGCAAGAAAATTGTGTTCTTTGTCACATGCGAGGTTTGAACTCGGACTGCTGGCATTACAGCCAAATGTCTTACCGCTCCGCTATTTTCTTGCTTGGATACTTGTGAATAAAATACATATAAACAAAAATTGAAATTAATGCTTCATTTCAATGAAAGTGTCAAAATTTCGGTGTAATCATGCTCCAATAGAAAAAGCCATTTTACACCACAGCTCAACTAAAAATGTATGTTATATGTAATATGGCAAAAAAGTTGAGTTGAGGTGTCTTAAGTCATGTCGACTTAAGTTGAGTTGTCGTACCTAATAGGGGCCTAAATTTATCCAAAAACTTTTTTAATATATCCAAAAAGCGAGTCATTTTTGCACCAATAACGCATTTACTTAAATCGACTTCGTAAATATTTAAAATTTATTTAAATACTTTTTTAATTAAATAAAATATTAAAATATTTAAACAGAGTTAATAAAAAATATATTAAAATTATGCACGAATATATTTAAATATCTTTCAAATATTTACTATTTGAAAATAAAACTATCGCTCATCTAAGGAAAATTTATATAAAAATATTGAAATTGAAAAACAATTTATTTGAATATTTCCCACGAGCTGCGTCCATATCAAACGCCACTTAGTGGTATATTTTATTTTCTTTTTGTGAAAATATGATTTGTGAGTCCGGTGGTGAGTGCGATGCATGATGAAATCATGAAAAGTGGAGTGACATTCTTGAGAAAATACCGAGTTGTCACTCCACCTTACATGAATTCATCATGCATCGCACTCACCACCGCACTCACAAATAATATTTGCCAAATATCCATGTTATATTACCCTTGCAACATTAACTAAATGAGAACTATAAGAAACCTGCAACTGCTGGTGCGAAGAAACTGCAGCAGCATCGCACAGGAACAGAGTGCTGCTGCTTGGCGGCTGCTTGGCAGCTGTATGGAATATGTGTGTCAGTGTGTGGCATAAATAAAATTTAAATGCGGGAAAAAAACTAGTTGTAAGGAAAATATTTGATTTATCCACGTAAATATTTAAATGAAATATATACTCAGGCGTGGATAATGTTATTATGCGTTATTTCCCTTAGTGTACTATGTTCTCCAGCAGAAACATCCAGTACGGTCAATAAATATGAGTAACCACATAACGTCTTAGTCAGACATACTAAAAGTGTGTTCCTTGAAACCCTAGGGCTCCGCAAAGCTTCCGTGTGGGCTCCGCGAAAATGCTGGTCTTAATAAAAAAAAAAGATAAAAATAAAAAATAAAACGTATACTTGTGGTTGCAGCTATTATAATATCTTTCATAGACAGGCACTGGCGATTAAGTAAATGCCGCCAAATCTACAATTGGTTCTGGATAAAGCGGTAGAAATAGGATATTTCGTCAAATTACGTCCTCTGCAATCCCGATTGTTTTCAATATTGTGTAATGATCCATACAGAAGTGAGATGGTTATCTTGGGATAAAACTTTAATAAGGCTATTTGAACTTATAGTTTATCTTTTATGGCAGATATGTCTCAAAAACTACACAGAGAAAAAAACTTCAGCCAAATTAACAAGAAACCTAGTATAATTTATAAGATGTCTTCGGCAATTTAGAGCCTCCCAAGTTTTTCGTCAAAACACCTAAGTTTTACATGTGTAACTTACCGTTATTGATTTGGATAAATTAACTAAGTATTTTGTAATTGTAAATTATGGCTTCGACAATTTATATTAGCGTGCTTGCTTAATCTGAGGAATATAGTGTTCAAGTCCATACCATTATGATAAAGTGTCAAAATTTTCGATGGCTTACCTACCAGAGATTTGCACAAGCCCAATCGTCATTTTTTGCCACTCGAATAACAATCGTCGTCAGCCACAATCGTACGCAAAAATTAATGCACGCATACATGATACAATTATACAAGGTAGGAGTGACAGTTCTTTCGTCTTGCGCTAACTGTCAAAAGTAGTATAAATTAGAGAACGAAAAAAGAAGAAAAGAAAATAGAAAACAATATATACAGGCAATTGACAATCGGTGCAAGGTACTGGTGAGAAAAAAGTAAGTTGTCACTCCTACCTTGTATAATTGTATCATGCACGCATACAGCTCGAGTTCGTAAACAACGATTGGTGCTAAGCACAGTTTGTAACGATTGCGAATACATACAAAGGCACCATCCAGACAATGCAGACATTCGGCTGCTTCGGTAAACATTCGAGTGTCTCGAGTGTTGCTGCATGATTTTGTTTTTGCTTTCGTTCTTTCCAACAAATACTCCCTTTACGTTAAGAATGAGTGTTAGAAGAGATGGGCGTTTTTTTGTTCGCTGTTGTACTGCTTACTATAAAAAACATTGCAAAAGGCTTGCGGCAACTCCAAAATATATTTTTTTCTATTGTTTATAACAGTGCTTGTCATCCCATCGCCATGCGTGTACGGCACAAATCGTTTTTTTCACATGAGATTTTTTCGTATACAAAAAAATCAACACTTCAGACAGCGGTTAACATTTATTCCTTGGTGCGAATGGACATAAAAGCATGACTTTTCCTTGCTTTTGGCGAATGTTGCTCATGTCTCGCTTCGTTGAGTATTCTTGATTCGCAGGAATTCGTATTCGCGACCACTCTTACTCTATGGTATTCGTATCCTCAGCGATTGGTGCATGTATTCGCGCATTAATTTTAATGCAAAAGGCACATTCGGTGCTCGTATATTGAGGATATATTCGAAACGCCATTTGAATGCAATCAAGTTTTTCTCTGTTACCTACACTATTGATTAATATGTTATATACTTGGTTTGGGTGAGTATGTGCTTTCAGAGCAATGTATAAAACAATATATTACTTTGGTGAATAAGTATAAGTTTTTAATTTCCATACAAGCCGGCTTAGGTGATTTTACTATTGTTTTTTTTTTCTCGGTGTAAAGGAATTAAATTTGTCATTACAAGGTAAAGAGACAAAAGTTTTCAACGCTTATAGCAAAATAACCGCTTTCAAAAGAAAATTAGTTTTTTTGGATTACTTGTGTCGATAAGAGAGAAATAGAAAGCTTTTTTGTTCCAAAGTTTTTTGGTTGGAAGTGAACAATTCAGTTTACGCTGAAAAAACGTTTTCTTCGCTTGTTTGATTATAGAAACAGCTTCATTCGAGCATGCTTGTATTGCTCCCAGTTAAAGTTTGAAATGACATATCATGAAAAATTACTCGACACACAAGTAACGGGAGAATCAGCTTCAGCATCGACATCATCGAGGGTGCGTTTTTTTATTTTGGCTTTGCATGCATTTGTTTTTGTAAAGTTCGCTGGAAACACTGTTGAACACTGAACGAGTGCGGTTTGTATTGTTGTTTTTTGCAGGCGTTCTTTGATTTTGGCTCATCGCAAAGACAAAATTAAGATAAAAAAAATTTGTATGAAGGGCCACGCGGGTCATACGGGCCATTACGTGGGCATGTTTGATGTAAATCTTAAAGGAGACTTTGTTGAGAAATAAAATTTTTTTTGTCGAAAAAAATACTTTTTATTCAAAAAGTCACTGAATTATCAAATTGCCCTCGTACAATTAACTTTTTCTGTGAAACATTAAATTTATCCCTAGTGTCATGCTAGAAGTTCATGGAATGAACTCCCTCAAACGTCATTATTTTTTATTTATTTTTATCATTGCCAAAAAATTAATTTTACTGTCTTTCTATGAAATTAAACATAGCGTCCGAATTATAATTCCAAAATATATTTTTAACCGTGGTATCTATACTCAGCGAGTAATAATTCCATGCACCAAATTAGCAATTTGTTTTCTTAAGTAGCTCTCTCAGCGTCCTGATGACGTCGTACATTTTTAAAAATTGCCGTTTTAAATTTTTATGCATTCAATTTCTTTCCTTTGCAAAGAAGAAACCTTATCCATACTTTTTAGCAATGCTTCACCTAACAAAAAAGTTTCATACAAATTGAGCTCCACTGCTAAGAGTTACTTGTAACCGAAGAACATTCCAACTGATAAACACCTCAACTGTTGAGCTCAAACGTTTAGGGCGTGTGAGAGAATAATTTGGAGGCATACACTGCCAGCTACCGACTAATTGCTCCATTTACCAAGCAAGCCAAAGGCGTTGACTGTAAACGTTGATGCCTTCCCTTCTACTGCCATGATATCGATGGCAATTTATGGAAGAATCAGCACCAACGATTGCACCGCGAAATTGACTCTCATCATGATGACTTTACTTGGACTTGAACTCACTAGCTACACTTTTGCTGTCCTCCCCATACACTTTCAATTTCTCGTAAAACAAAAGCGTAAAACAAAAACAAAAAAAAAATTATGTGGTTACGCCTCTCAACCACCTTTTGGAGCTTCCTTCGCTTCGTCGGTTTAACGTGCCTCGCTTAAAGAGGCGCTTTAGTTGCGCTCTAATGATTTTAAGTTAAGTGAAAAATAAAATAAACATCAATCATTTAATTAAACGAAACCCTTAGGGCTAAAACAACAACACCAAAGCAACAACAAGGCAACAGAAAAGGGCGTGTCTGCGCGTAAATGTGTATGTTTCTGAGTGTGTGCAGCAACAGCACGCATGCGCGCGCAAACAACCCGGCAGAAACGATGTACGACGAAACAACGTGTTCTAATTAATTAATCATAAAATATGACTCGAATTCATGTGAGGAGTGGGCATGAAGTCGATTTGGAGTAGAATTGGGTATCATTGCTTTCTTCATTCCATTAATTTAGGCTGCAGTTGGCTGGATTTATATGAAAAAATGTACAAAACAAAAGAAAAGAACAAAACAAAAAAAAAAAAAAAACAAAAATAAACTGCGGACTATTTTTATAGTTGCTCTTTTTTGATAAATGCCCTTTTAACTGGAATCGTGTAAAAACACCTGTTTGGATCATCAATTTATTTTCCATCGGTCTGCTGCTACTCATATAATTGTTTTCTGGAAAAAATTAGACATCATCTAAGAGGACGATAAACGACGATTTATAGAACTAGCTATTTGCGATAGCTGAGTGGAGTTGAAAAAAATATTGAATTTTGCATTTATGAAAGGTTATCTTCCTTTCTGCTTAAAAAAAAATATATTTTCCCACGTTCGAATCCACTTTGGAAATGTAAAGACCCATCTGGAAAATAACTAAAAAATAAGCGGGATAGATTTGTGTGGAGCAAAATAAAGTCAAAGGTAAAGGTAAAGGTAAGGGTAAAGGTAAAGGTAAAGGTAAAGGTAAAGGTAAAGGTAAAGGTAAAGGTAAAGGTAAAGGTAAAGGTAAAGGTAAAGGTAAAGGTAAAGGTAAAGGTAAAGGTAAAGGTAAAGGTAAAGGTAAAGGTAAAGGTAAAGGTAAAGGTAAAGGTAAAGGTAAAGGTAAAGGTAAAGGTAAAGGTAAAGGTAAAGGTAAAGGTAAAGGTAAAGGTAAAGGTAAAGGTAAAGGTAAAGGTAAAGGTAAAGGTAAAGGTAAAGGTAAAGGTAAAGGTAAAGGTAAAGGTAAAGGTAAAGGTAAAGGTAAAGGTAAAGGTAAAGGTAAAGGTAAAGGTAAAGGTAAAGGTAAAGGTAAAGGTAAAGGTAAAGGTAAAGGTAAAGGTAAAGGTAAAGGTAAAGGTAAAGGTAAAGGTAAAGGTAAAGGTAAAGGTAAAGGTAAAGGTAAAGGTAAAGGTAAAGGTAAAGGTAAAGGTAAAGGTAAAGGTAAAGGTAAAGGTAAAGGTAAAGGTAAAGGTAAAGGTAAAGGTAAAGGTAAAGGTAAAGGTAAAGGTAAAGGTAAAGGTAAAGGTAAAGGTAAAGGTAAAGGTAAAGGTAAAGGTAAAGGTAAAGGTAAAGGTAAAGGTAAAGGTAAAGGTAAAGGTAAAGCTAAAGCTAAAGCTAAAGGTAAAGGTAAAGGTAAAGGTAAAGGTAAAGGTAAAGGTAAAGGTAAAGGTAAAGGTAAAGGTAAAGGTAAAGGTAAAGGTAAAGGTAAAGGTAAAGGTAAAGGTAAAGGTAAAGGTAAAGGTAAAGGTAAAGGTAAAGGTAAAGGTAAAGGTAAAGGTAAAGGTAAAGGTAAAGGTAAAGGTAAAGGTAAAGGTAAAGGTAAAGGTAAAGGTAAAGGTAAAGGTAAAGGTAAAGGTAAAGGTAAAGGTAAAGGTAAAGGTAAAGGTAAAGGTAAAGGTAAAGGTAAAGGTAAAGGTAAAGGTAAAGGTAAAGGTAAAGGTAAAGGTAAAG
The DNA here is from genome assembly GCA_943735915.1 of Pherbina coryleti. Lineage (NCBI taxonomy): Eukaryota > Metazoa > Arthropoda > Insecta > Diptera > Sciomyzidae > Pherbina > Pherbina coryleti. The sequence goes on along the minus strand of OX030949.1, from coordinate 140,339,314 downwards.
GCAAAGGCAAAGGTAAAGGTAAAGGTAAAGGTAAAGGTAAAGGTAAAGGTAAAGGTAAAGGTAAAGTTAAAGGTAAAGGTAAAGGTAAGGTCAAAGGTAACCGTCTTAAAAGTTAGAAAGACTCTTAAAACCAATTTTTACATGTTATTTTCTTTTAACTGAAAAAATCCAAATGGGGCTGTTTTGGTTCTCCTGAACCGATTTTGGAACGAATTGTTAAAAAGAGTTATATTTCCTTTTGGAACGTTGCCAGCAGGGTTTGTTATTAATAGGCTGATGGTTACTAATCTGGCTCTATGCTCTGATTTTCCTCTGAATGTAAATTTTAATTTAAAGTCATAAAGGGTGATTTTTTGCTATTTGTTTTTTTCAATATAAATTTTTAATTACACCTCACGCGTCATTCGTAACATATGGCAGAGGTTAAAAATGCTCAGTAAGGCTTAGGCTTGTGCTATACAGTTCCGGGGCCGGAACGAACATGGAACGATTCTTTTGTACAGCGGAACTAGTTCGCGGAAACATGATCGTGGAACTATGTAGTTTTTTGAGTTGTAGAAGCAAGTTTTCGTGCTTATTTAATATGTTGCTCTACGTTGTAAGCAACAATATTGCCTCGAACTCGTTGAATGTTTGGCTAACAACTTCTGAGCAGCTACGTAATGGTTACAACCAAATGTAATGATTTTTGTATAGTTATTATCCACACCTGTACAGAAGGGCTTTAAGAGAGGGCCGGAGAGGATTAATATGTATGACCAACCCCCTTTACTTTTGTAAATGGAACATTTTTTTCTTGGGGACCTATCCCCTCCGAACACTCCTTACGTGGGCTCCCATACAAAAACGCAATAGGGGCATATTCATTTTGTCACTCCGTTTGTAACGCCCATAAAGAGGCGTAGGTATAGAAAAGTCTATATATTCTTGATCTGCATCACCACCCAAGTGGATTAAGCCATGTCCGTCTGTCTGTCCGTCCATTCGTATGTTACTTATACGTGGTTAAAAAGAACAAATTGAGCACTCTCGTGTTGCAAAAAATCGCAGTTCCATTCGATTGAATGAAAACATGTTCAAAACGAAATGAACAGAGCATTGCGCGCAACAAGAACGACAAAATATCTTATCATTTCACACATCAGTTGTTTCGTTCTTTCGCAAACATCATATTTGCACTTGTAGTCGACCACAAAATTCGTGTAAGCAATTATATATGTGAAAGAGATGTCGGTTTACACTGCTTAGTAAAAATAAATCTTTCAAACCGGAACTGTTTGAACATGCTAAAAATTAATGGAAGGAACGTTTGGAACTATGTCCGACTGTGCAAATAGTTCCGCGAACTAAAAATGTTCGGAACGACCCATCTCAAGTAAGGTTTACCATTTCACCATGAATAGACTAACAAACGAACAACGCTTGCAAATCATTGAAAATTATTAAAATTCGTGCTCTGTGAGAAATATGTTGGAAATAAATAAGTTGGATTAAGATCCACTTCTTTATCGAAAAATTGTCTTCAGTGACAAAGCTAATTTTTTGCTCAATGGGCATGTCAGCAAACAGGATTGCCGAATTTGGCCTGAGGAGCTGCCAATGCACCCTGAAAAATGCAGTGTTTGGTGCGGTTTGTGGGTTTGCGACATCATTGGACCGTTCGTTTTTTAAAAATAATGAAATCGCAACGTTCCGGTCAATGGAGTAAGGTGCCGGTGATAACCGACTTTTTTTTGCACAAAACGGAAGAATTGGACTTGGTGGACATGTGGTTTCAACTGCACGCGATACCATGGACCTATTGATAGGCGAGTTTGGTGATCCTATTAATCTCACGTTTTGAAAGAGTCCAATGATCACCAAGATCATGCGATTTGAGCCCACTAGACTATTTCTTGTGGGGCTATGTGAAGTCTCTCGTGTACAGGGACAAGCCAGCCACAATTGCAGCCCAGGAAGACAGCAGTACAGATGCCATTGGTGAGATACCGGCCGAAATGCTGGAAAAAGTCTATTATAGAAAAGGTAAGAATATGTTGCAAGCTGATGAAAAAATTTGTGAAGTTTACGGAGAAGATGCTGTAACTAGAAAAACAATAGCGTACAACAATAGGATCACGTACAACAATAATGTGAGAAAAAGATCATGGACGAAGCAAGGGGAAGCTGCGTAAACGGTGGCAAAGCCAGGATTGACACCAAGAAAGGCAATGCTGTGCGTCTGGTGGGATTAGAAGGGAATTGTTCATTATGAGCTTCTACAAATTGATCTAACGATTGATTCTGTTCTCTGCTGTCAACAATTAACGAGATTGAAGAAAGCAATTCAATTAAAACGGCCAGAATTGATCAACAGAAATGGTGTTGTGTTCCATCATGACGACGCCAGACCATACACATCTTTGATGACCTGGCAAAAACTTAGAGAGCTTGGCTGGGAAGTTTTGATCCACTTGCACCTTCAGATTATTATTTGTTTCGATCTCTGCAGAACTCTCTTCATGAGAGTAAATTTAAATTCTGCGGATGACTGCAAAACGCACTTGGATCAGTTTTTCGTTTAGAAAACCCAAAAATTCTACACGGATGGAATAATGGCTTTAGCCCAAAAATGGCAAAAGTGGTTTAAAAAAGCTCGTTTATAAATATAAGAAAAAAGTGTTTAATTTTGGTAAAATTTATAACCGAACTTCTTCGAAAACCCGCCAAAACTGATTTTTCAATGTCGTTGCATAAAGTCTCTCGCAAATTTTTATTTTTAAATTATTCAGGAATCTCCTGGCTTGTAAAATTTGCATTGAATGGTTCACTACAAAATCTCATTCAAAGGATGTTACAAATAACATATGATGAATTCAACGATTCGATCATTTTGAGTAAGTTTTAATTAAAAAAGCTTGGCTGTTTTCTTTTTTTTATTGTTTCAACTTGCAATAGAGCCCATTATAGGACAGATGCTGTGAGCATGTACAAAATCTTCTTCAACGTAGAGATCGCTAAACAATAAGTGGACTTTAGAGAAATTTAAAGAGCTCGTTAATGTCCTGTTGATGAAGTTATTTAGATTCATATGGAGCACCAGATGGTACAACCAACTGATAAGATATATTTCCGAGTTTCCGTTAGGCTCCCAAACATATTGTATCACAATGGACCAATAGATCTACGAGTCTGCAACCTTAGGCTGCACGTCCCCTCTTGCCTTACCTAACTTAACCGATCCATGATTATTAATGATGTTTTGCTTTTGGAGGACTTCATGTGACCGATCAATCGATCGATCGTTCTTTACATTATAGCTTTACTCTGCTTCATCTGTTTATCTCAATCTCAGTCAGTTAGTCAGTGAGTCAGTCAGTCTGTCAGCCTGTTAGCCTGTCTTGTCCAAATGATCGACCATTGTCGTTTAGTTATTAAAAAATGCATTTTTATTATCTAGCAAGAACAAGCTTTAGCATCGTTTAAGCACATTTATCCATGAGAATCTTGTTCGTCTCGCTCGTTTATTTATTTTTATGAGTTTTTGTCTCGCTTTTACTGCACCAGTTATTGGTTCTTTCATTATTTTTGTGGTCATTTGACTGGTTGTGTTCTTTGTTGTTTTTGAATTTTTTTTTTCTTTTGTACTGATCGTTATCAAAATCAGATGAGTTCAGATTTTGTGTCAGATCTTGTCTTGTTTATTTTTGTTTTTTTTTTTGTTTTTTTTTTTGTGTGATGGCGCTTAAAATTTAAACCAAATCAAAGCGCCATCATTTATTATTTTTTTGGACTTTATATCTTGGGGACTTGAAGTTGTGGTCGTCGTCTTTCTGCGTGAACGATTTATGTGATTTTTATGCGTAGACATTATTTAAGCAGACACCGCATCGATTGGATCCCATTGGGTTCTCTTCATCACACATTTCAAAAATTTTGTGTGCTTTCATAAATTTTATTTTATGTGTAAATTAATGACATTTTTGGCTTAAGAGAATTTATTGAGAGGTTATTAATGAGTGCTTGGAAAGGATGAAAGGATTCTTGGTTAAGAGATTGGTTAAGATTTGACGTGGTATTGTTAGCATAGGAATGTTGAAACGTTTTATTAATACTTTGGAGCAGTAAACTACAATTATTGTGAAGCAAAATGCATAAGAAATAAATGGCAGTCACTAACGAACGAATATCAAACCTTAACTGGTGAGAACGAGGTATTCCAATTGTCTGTCATTTATTAACGATTCTTTAGTTTTGAACTTAAATTTTCGGTTTTATTAACATTAACACTAACATTAACATTAACATTAACATTAACATTAACATTAACATTAACATTAACATTAACATTAACATTAACATTAACATTAACATTAACATTAACATTAACATTAACATTAACATTAACATTAACATTAACATTAACATTAACATCAACATTAACATTAACATTAACATTAACATTAACATTAACATTAACATTAACATTAACATTAACATTAACATTAACATTAACATTAACATTAACATTAACATTAACATTAACATTAACATTAACATTAACATTAACATTAACATTAACATTAACATTAACATTAACATCAACATTAACATTAAAATTAACATTAACATTAACATTAACATTAACATTAACTTTAACATTAACATTAACATTAACATTAACATTAACATTAACATTAACATTAACATTAACATTAACATTAACATTAACATTAACATTAACATTAACATTAACATTAACATTAACATTAACATTAACATTAACATTAACATTAACATTAACATTAACATTAACATTAACATTAACATTAACATTAACATTAACATTAACATTAACATTAACATTAACATTAACATTAACATTAACATTAACATTAACATTAACATTAACATTAACATTAACATTAACATTAACATTAACATAAACATTAACATTAACATTAACATTAACATTAACATTAACATTAACATTAACATTAACATTAACATTAACATTAACATTAACATTAACATTAACATTAACTTTAACATTAACATTAACATTAACATTAACATTAACATTAACATTAACATTAACATTAACATTAACATTTACATTTACATTAACATTAACAATAACATTAACATTAACATTAACATTTACATTAACATTGACATTAACATTAACATTAACATTAACATTAACATTAACATTAACATTAACATTAACATTAACATTAACATTAACATTAACATTAACATTAACATTAACATTAACATTAACATTAACATTAACATTAACATTAACATTAACATTAACATTAACATTAACATTAACATTAACATTAACATTAACATTAACATTAACATTAACATTTACATATTTTTCAACATTCACGAACATTAAGTTAAAAAAATAAGCAAATGGAATAATTGCACTTTGCCTATTTTGTGCGAGTAATATAAAAAAAAACTAGGTTGCCTCTTTTAAAAGTCTTCTCTTCTTTTGATCCATTCTTGCGGTAAAGCTACAAGATAAAAATAATGCTTAAAAGCATGATACAATTATACAGAATTTCCCAATAGGGACATGACAACTTTGAATTAAATTTCTGAGCGCACTCTTTCACTATTCATCGAACTGTCACTGTCAATTTATTCAATAAACTCAAAATTTTTATCATTGTAAAGAACAGGAACGAACAACTTCTGCAAATTATAAAAATTTACTACCGAAATTTAGAGTCGGTGATCGCAATTTTAAGAGCGTTAACTGCAATTTTCGGTCGTAATTCTCGCCCTAGTAGACAGAGAATAACAAGTTTAGTGCAAAAATTTGAGTCTACATATTCGTTGTGTGATATTGCCGTGCCAGTGAGACAACGGGTTGGTCGAAGTGTCAAAAATATCGCTGCCGTTCAGGCGTCCGTAGCAAACGATACAAAACAGTCAATTCCACGGCGTTCTGAAGAATTCATGTTCCAATCCTTGTTTCAATCTTTTTCCTAGTTCTTGTCCAAAGCGTAGACCAAATCCTTGTCCCAGTCTTTGCTGAAATTCTTACTGCAATCATTTTCTGAATCCTTGTCCTAATCCTTGTCCTAGTCCCTGTCATAATTCTTGTCTAAGACTTTGTTCTTATTTTAGTACAAGTCTAACTAAGTCTAAATCCTTGTCTAAGGCCCCTATTAGGTACGACAACTCAACTTAAGTTGAGTGTGTATTTTGTAAATTTGTATTGTCTACTACACATTTGAGGTACATACGTGTCTGTCGTCTGATAAGTATGTATTTCAGAGATGTGTATGTATTTTTTGTGGTATTAGGTTTAACAATGCAACTCCGTGTCGAGTGTAAAGACTGTCCAAAACTTACATCTGCTTTGAGCTAGTTGTATAACGTCTTTTTCATACGAACTTTTTATTTGTTTATTGTTTTTTGTTAATTGAGTGAAAATGGATAATTATTATCTATATCGTGTATATATTATATTATTACCCAGCGGGAAAATAAAAAGCGCTCCTAGAAATAGCGCATTTTATGCGTTTATTTTGAGGATGCTTTTTTCAGAGTTCAGAATTGTGGAGCTCATATTTTTGTTTACATTTTGTTCACAAGTAATCAAGCAAGGAAATAGCAGAGCGGTAAGACATGGCAGAAGCGGTTGTTTAGTGCTAATGAAGCGCTTCGATTACCGCTGGGTGCCATAGCGTTTCACACACCTGGAGCGCATTTTAAGTAAACCAAATTCATATTAAAATTTATATGGATATCCTAGGATGGAAGCGCTTCTTAAATGCAGCTTAAAAAATCGTTTAAAAAGCGCTTCAACAAATAGTTAAAAAAGCGCTTCAACAAATAGTTAAAAAAGCTCTTTTATGTGTTAGTCCAAGGAGCTGTGTTAAAAAAAAAATACACAAAAACATGGCAAGAAAATTGTGTTCTTTGTCACATGCGAGGATTGAACTCAGACTGCTGGCATTACAGCAAAATGTCTTGACACTCTATTACTCTATACTATTATTTCCTTGCTTTATTACTTGTAAACAAAACACATATACACAAAAATTGAAATTAATGCGAACAGCTGATTCATTTCAATGAAAGTGGCAAAATTTTGGTGTAATCATGCTCCAATAGAAACAGCAATTTTACACCACAGCTCAACTGAAAATGTATGTTATGCGCAATATGGCAAAAAAGTTCAGTTGAGGTGTCTTAAGTCACGCCAACTTAAGTTGAGTTGTTGTACCTAATAGGGGCCTAATTCTTGTCCAATTGCTTGTGCTCATTCTTTTTTCTTATCGTTGTCCAAATTCGACTCCTAATATTTGTCTCATATTATTTTAAGTTTTATTTATTGATTTTGATTTTGATTTTGATTTTGATTTTGATTTTGATTTTGATTTTGATTTTGATTTTGATTTTGATTTTGATTTTGATTTTGATTTTGATTTTGATTTTGATTTTGATTTTGATTTTGATTTAGATTTTGATTTTGATTTTGATTTTGATTTTGATTGACGATACCTGTTTTCCTTCTATGAAACTTCCCGAAAAAATTTTATTTTTTAAATGTGTAACATATATGCCTCCTTAAGCGGTTGCCCACACGGAGTCATGGTTACAAATCTCTGGATCTCAATCTCTTTCCTGCTGGAAGCTATTTACTCTTCAGCGTTCTTGCAAATATGGACTTTTTCATATATGATTCCACAAATTTTTTTAATCTATCAAGAGAACATGGTCTTCTTTTTCCTGCTCTTTATAAAAATGCATCCGCCTTTTCAAAATTCAATGTCTTTTCATTCAATTTTAACATTCATCACTTCAGAAATATCTGAACTTGGAAATATCCGACGCATGATCAGGGACTCAAATAACATATGAATAATTCTTATGGGGTATGTTTTTTGATATATGGTACGTATCTCGGGAAGTCTATTGAATAGCGTTCAATTAGATAAAAAAAAAATTCTGCAAAATGGGTTGTGTTAAATACAGGAATAGTCTCAATTAAAGTTAGCATATAAAAAATAAATAACTGGCCATTTCAGCCATTGAAAGGACTTTGACCTAGCTTCTTATGATCAATTGTGCTGTGCGTGTTATTAAGTTTGTACACAATTGACCGAGAAATGGACTTCCAGGCTTAACGCCGACTCCGAACGGCGGTGAACGGAATGTTCTTATTCTCAAGAAGCTTTACATGGCATTTTTATTACTCTCTGAGGCTTACCATTGTCTGCAGAGAGGTGGCGGCCGTACAGAAAAATTATTTTAATTCAAATAATTTTCTGTCGCTGCTGGGGTTCGAACCTGGGTCTCCAGGTTCTTTGTCATTGCGGCCACGCACTTTAACCAACTACGCCACGGACGCCACAAAGTTAGCATATAGCCACTTCTTAAAAAATAATATTTTTCTTAAAAAAAATAAAAAATATAAAAATATGATAAACTTCGTAAAAAAATATAAAAATAAAAAAAAATATTTATATATATACAGTGACGGACAAAACTGTTCACAATAATTAATAATTTAAATAAAATTTAATTTTGAAAACAATTTGATACAGGTAAAGTGTTTACAATATGCCTTCTCCGAAAAGTATTTTACAATATGCCTTCTCCGAAAGTCGAATTTAAAAAAAAGAAATTACCTACAGAATTATTAAAAATAAATATAAAATTTCAATCGGAATGATAAATAAAATAAAAAATGAGTTAAATATAGCGATTGAAATAAAAGTTGGGGGACGCCCAAAGAACCAGGCCAACAAAGAATTACGAAGCGTCTGATAATAACTAAAGCAAAAACCTTTTTTGAGTAAGCGGCATCGCCAGCAAAGGTTAATTTTTGCAAAAATAATATGAAAATTGGAGTTTATAAGATTGGAAGAAAGTCACTTCGTCTGATGAAACAAAAATCAACCGGTTTGGCTCCGATGGACGCCCACCCTGATGTAAGACCCATCGAACACCTTTGTGCAATTTTAAAATGAAAGATTTTAAGCCAGAACGAATGGCCTAGACTGTATATGAACTATGGGAGAGAGCACTGAGGGCCTGGCAAAATATAAGTGCTTATACATATAGTTGAAAGTATGCCACAAAGAATTAAGGCTATTAAAAAAGCAAAAGGTGGTCATACCAAATATGAAAAAGAAAAAATATAAAAAAATTCATTATAAAGGTCAAAAGTGTTCATAACAATGTTATTCTAATTTCTGTGAAAAAAACGAGTTTTTTTTTTGTTCTTATGCTTACCTTTTTTTTTCATTTGCTTAATAAATAATGAATAATTTTATAAGATACTAGCGGATGTTACCCGGTGTTACTCGGGATTGTCATTAATCTCGGGGGACTGTTCTGATTCTAAGCATTAATTTATGTGAATACCTCTTAAGGTAGGCTTGAAGTCTCAAAAAACTTTTTCCTTTTTTTTTTCATAAATGTATTCTAAATATATTCAAAGAAAACGCCCCAAAAGGATTTTTAAAATTCTAATTTTTTTTTGAGATAAAAAATGCATTTTAAATGCATGTTAAGAAAAAAAACTTTAAACGCATTTTTCTCGAAATGACTTTTTTCAAACTGGGTGACAATTTTCCTCGGAAACCAGACGTCGGATCAAGATTTGGATGATGTTTTTTTTTTTGTTTATCATGTCTGGCAGGTACTGTTTTACGGAAATTTGACTAAACACTTTTGACGAAAGGAGAGGAGATTAACCCCAAAAAATGATAATTTAAAAAATTAAGTTGATAATTTAAAAAATGTAAAAATGAGAGCAGTTCTAAAAATCGTATTTTTTACGTGCTCAAGGCTTCAAAATAAATAAAAAAATAAATAACTGGCCATTTCAGCCCTTGAAAGGACTTTGACCTAGCTTCTTATGATCAATTGTGTTGTGCGTGTTATTAAGTTTGTACACAATTGACCGAGAAAGGGACCTACATGTTTAACGCCGACTCCGAACAGCGATGAACGTAATGTTCTTATTCTCAAGAAGCTTTGCATGGCATTTGATTACTCTCTAAGGTTTGCCATTGTCTGCAGAGAGGTGGTGGCCGTACAGAAAAATTATTTTAATTCAAATAATTTTCTGTCGCTGCTGGGGTTCGAACCTGGGTCTTCAAAGTTCGTTGACATAGCGGCCACGCACTTTAACCAACTACGCCACGGTCGCCACGGGCTCAAGGCTTCAAGCCGACTTTAATCAAACTTATTTTTATTACTTTTGAATACACTGAAAAAAATATGTTTTAAAATTGATGACAGTTGTTATCAATTTGACGAATTTTGTCTTTAAAAAATAACTTGCAACAAATTTCGTCAAAAATTCGTGTTTAAAATTTTTGAAAAATATATATACGAAATAAAGAAACAAATTAACAAATTAACAACATATCTTTTTGAACACATTGTGTTAAATTTTAAGCTTATATACTTTTTTCAGTGTACGAATCAATTTTATTTAAAATTTCATTAAATTTATTATCAATTTTATAAAAAAAATGTTGCACCTTAGAGAAAAATTTAAATGCTAAATATTCGTTTTAAGTTCGTACGCTTTTTCGAACACCAACTTTGATCAATTTAATAAAAAAACTGTTGAACCTTAGAGAAACATTGAAATGCTAAATTATCGTTTTAAGTTTTTGCTCTAAGCCTGTTTCGTTTTTTGTCGTTGGTCTTCGGTTTATGTTAAGGTTTTGTTTTCTTTCCTCAATTCTGTTGCAGGGTCAGGTTATTTCACATACCAAATTTTAGTAAAATCGGTCAAGTCGTTTAGGAGCTATTGAGTCTTTGGAATTTTATATTTTCGATGTTTTATCTTGGGCGCAGTTGAACCTTCATACCAAATTTCATTGAAATCGGTCCAGGCGTTTAGAAGTTATTATGGAGTGCCACGCCCACAGATTTGCGCTTACTTTTTCACATCCCCAATGATCATCCTACTCGTACTCATAAAACGTACTCGGTGTCAAAATTACAGCTTAATCGGATAAACGGTGCGCGAGCCTATACGGAACAGACAGACAGAAGGACAAACATTTGATTTTATATATGGGTCAATTGCATATAAAACGCTCTTTTTTGTCCCCACTTTTTTAACTCTGTTTTTAAGTAACAACAAAAAGAAAAAAACAAATAAAAAATGAGAAAGTGATCACTGAAGAATATTAATTGACAAACCATATTTTTCAGAATCCTAAAATTGTTTGCATATATGTTTTGAAGAATATTATATAGCTGTCTCATACTCGCTTAATACAAAAACATATGTCCCCAGTTACACTTTTCGATGAAAAACGTGAAAAAAAAGTTGAAAACAATACATAAATATAACAAATAATAACTGTTTTCTAATGATCGCATTTATTTCTTCTGTTTTATTTTGTTGTTATTCTCAAACCATTGTAATCGCGAATTTGGCTTTCGATTAACATTTAGTCCCTGCGCATTGTATTGAACGTCACTTTTTTTTAAGCTTCATTAGTTTTAATTTAGGTGTGGTATAGATGTCTATTTTGAGACAACGTAGCTCAATCAACTTAAGACCGATTACCGGTAATATAGTCTCATTGGAAAAGTTATTTCATCTATTTTGAGGAAAAGTACAAAATTTTTGAAAATATTGCAATAAGTTGACTCATTCTTAATTTGTTTAAGTTTAATACCATGCCAGCAAGACGTGCTATAATTTTTTTTCTTATTTATAATTTTAATTTTTTACGTTTTTATGTTATATATATATATTATATATATTTTATGTTATATATAATGAAGATGTGGTTTCAAAGGGTTCAGAAGTTATATTGTAAAACGTGAAGACTTAATAAATTTTCAATACAAATTCAGGTAGCTATTGACTTTTTTAATTTTTTATAAAAAAAAAGAAAAAATTGGATGAAAATTTTATGTATAGCTGAATTATATACTTTATATTTACTTTTTTTTTTTTTTTCTAATATAACTGTTTTTTGTTAAATTCCCAATTTGAGTTACATTATTTGGTTAAGCGCAACAAAATGTATTGAACGTCACAAAATGTATTGAACGTCACTCTGTTGTTTTTTCTGAAATTGGTTATTATTTAACAGTTTTTTATTAATTATTGCTGCAAGTCTACTACTTTGAAAATAGCCTCTATGTTGATGTCTTTTTGGAGAAAAATTTTAATTTTTTCCCGTTAAAATTGTAAAGTATGTAGGTATTTTTGGTAAAAACTTACTATTTCTGTAACTGAAATGGCGAATTTTGCAAAACCTGATTTAACTGATTAAATATCTTAACAAACATCACAGTAAACTTTAATTTATAACATTTTTCAAATTTTTAGTGATTTTTAAGTATTTTTTAAGATATTTTGAAATTTTTTACAGTGTATATCTTTTAAAAAGAAATTAAAATAAAAAAAGTATGTAGATATATAGGGTGTTTTTTTTAGGGATTTGTTTTTCGAATAGAGATAAAATACAAGAAAATCGTTTTAATGTCCATCAATTTGGCTTTATTGGAAGGATAATTGTATGCCATTAATGTTTAAATATGATTTCGGGCATGTAGCCGCCGCGGCTGGCTCGAATAAAGCCAATTCTACAGGTCCAATTTTCAACCACTTTTTCGAGCATATGGGGCCGTATGTCGGCAATAACGCCACGAATGTTGGCCTCCAAGTCCCCTAACGTTTCTGGTTTGTTGGCGTAGACGAGCGACTTCACATATCCCCAAAGAAAATAATCCAATGGTGTCAAATCACACGATCTTGGTGGCCAATTGACAGGTCCATTCCGCGAAATTATGCGCTCATCGAATGTTTCCTTCAATAAATCGATTGTGACTTGCGCTGTGTGGCATGTAGCGCCGTCTTGTTGGAACCACAACTCATCCACATTCATGCCATCCAATTCGGGAACAAAATAGTCGGTTATCATGGCTCTATACCGGTCTTCATTAACGGTAACTGACTCTCCAGCATTATTTCGGAAGAAGTAAGGCCCAATGACTCCACGAGCCCATAGAGCACACCAAACAGTCAGTTTTTGTGGATGTAATGGTGTCTCAAGGATCTCATGTGGATTCTCTTCACTCCAAATGCGGCAATTTTGCTTGTTGACGTAGCCATTCAACCAAAAATGAGCCTCATCACTGAACAAAATTTTGCGATGAAAATCAGTATAGAGATCAATCTCATTTTCGGCCCATTTGCAATCGTTGTTCTTTTGTCAACCTGTTCATGATGAAATGGCAAACCAAACTGAACATAAATGACATTAGAGTTGCCAGATTTGACCACAAAATGCCAGTTTTATCTCTATTCGAAAAACAAACCCCTAAAAAAAACACCGTTTATTTAAAGAATCTTCAAATAGAATAAATGCTTTAGCGGTAAAATTTTTAGACATCTTAACCGGCTTGGGTGTTTTTTATAGGGGTTTGTTTTTCGAATAGAGATAAAACACAAGAAAATCGTTTTAATATCCATCAATTTGGCTTTATTGGAAGGATAATTTTATGCCATTAATGTTTAAATATGATTTCGGGCATGTGGCCTCCGCGGCTGGCTCGAATAAAGCCAATTCTACAGGTCCAATTTTCAACCACTTTTTTGAGCATATGGGGCCGTATGTCGGCAATAACGCCACGAATGTTGGCCTCCAAGTCCCCTAACGTTTCTGGTTTGTTGGCGTAGACGAGCGACTTCACATATCCCCAAAGAAAATAATCCAATGGTGTCAAATCACATGATCTTGGTGGCCAATTGACAGGTCCATTCCGCGAAATTATGCGCTCATCGAATGTTTCCTTCAATAAATCGATTGTGACGTGCGCTGTGTGGCATGTAGCGCCGTCTTGTTGGAACCACAACTCATCCACATTCATGCCATCCAATTCAGGAACAAAATAGGCGGTTATCATGGCTCTATACCGGTCTCCATTAACGGTAACTGACTCTCCAGCATTATTTCGGAAGAAGTATGGCCCAATGACTCCACCAACCCATAGAGCACACCAAACAGTCAGTTTTTGTGGATGTAATGGCGTCTCAAGGATCTCATGTGGATTCTCTTCACTCCAAATGCGGCAATTTTGCTTGTTGACGTAGCCATTCAACCAAAAATGAGCCTCATCACTGAACAAAATTTTGCGATGAAAATCAGCATCGAGATCAATCTCATTTTCGGCCCATTTGCAATCGTTGTTCTTTTGTCAACCTGTTCATGATGAAATGGCAAACCAAACTGAACATAAATGACATTAGAGTTGCCAAATTTGAGTTCAAATCAAACGAATCAGTTTTATCTCTATTCGAAAAACAAACCCCTAAAAAAACACCCTATAGATGAAACCAAATCATTTATTCTAAAGATTTTTTAACTGCAGACCTTTGGATTATTAATAAGAGGGAGTTTATTATATATCAGAAAGGCACCTCACGAACGACTTAAGCCATATTGTAATTAATAGTGAAAAATGCCGTCATAAATTTTACTTTTACTTGGTGCTATTGAAGGCATTACCAAGCCTCAGCCTATAAAAATTTTGCCATAAAAAATCTTTTCGAGATATTTTTGATTTTTTATATCTTTATCTTTATCTGTATCTTTAAAATATACATAAGTTATTAGTTACAACTCATCAAAGTGCTTGATGGGCTACAAAAACCATTGTTATACAATTAAATTTTATCATCACTAATAACTAAGAATTCCTTTATATGATTCAACTATAAAGGATGCATTACTTTAACATATATTTTTTAAATCATTCGAACAAATATTGGAACATCGAAAGCTCTTAATATTTTTAGTGCCTATTAATTCTACTACCTACAACAATATATGACAATATATGACACATTCTAAAATTTATATTTTCACATATATTTACTCACATTAAAACCACTAAAAAATGATTTTTATGCATTAGAACAATATTGAAATCCAATCAGGCAAATATTTAAATTTAATATGTCGGTCTCTGACTTGCATACAAAGTTATCATATTTTTCCAGACACATCTAACTAGTGGGTAAAATTATTAGAATATTATGTTAATTTTTGAAACAAAAACACTTAATGTCCATTCTTATGAGACCAGCTTAAGCAATTTAATATTAAAAGTTGATAAATGTTATGACCAATTAATAATTGTTAACTATGCCAGCAGATAAAGATCTCGAAAGGTATTTATAATCAAAAAGATACGAGTGGAAGAAGAAGAAGAAGAAAAAAACATACGCTCAAGAGGGAGAAGCAGAGTAAAAGGCATACCAAATAGTCATAAAAACAAATGATTAGAATAGAAACAAAAAAATTGAAGAGAAAAACTATGACAAAAGAATATTTCGGAAAATTTATTGAAAACAATATAAAATAAAAACTAATTTTTCTTAACAACTTTGGAAAACATATTAAAAAAAAAAAAGAAAAAATTGTGGAAAATCCAAAAGCAAAAGCAGAAACACAGACCATGCAAGAGAATCATCGTCGTCGTTGTCGGTCGAGTGTTGGCGGCTTTTGTTTAAACTGCGCTCAAGTTTCAGGTATAAAACGCTGACGGCGACAAAGTATCTAGCTAATAAAATTGTTAGATGCACAGATAAGCAAATAGTTATCATTTTAGGCGACGGTAATCAATACTGTAACGTTAAAAAAAAAAAACCAAAATGTATAGAGTCGAGTCACAGAGGTTGTGATGTGACTTTGAGATAGCGGTAGGGTTAAAACAAAACCAAGAAAACCAGCTGTAGTTGCAACAGTAAAAGCAATGTGCTAGACACCAAAAGAGTAAAAGGACTCTGGATAATCAATTTCCATCAAAACAACCAAATATGCCACAACATTCAACAACAACAACAAAATTGAGAATAAGTCAAAACAGTGCGAAAAGCAACTTGTGATCCTTTCAATTACTGCGTTACTCAAGTAAAATACTTACCTGACCGGATTTTTCTTTTCAGTGGGATTTAAGCATAGTTCTCTCAGTTTCGGTGGGTGTTGCAACAAAGACAAAATCTTTTAATAACCCCGAATTTCTTAGCCGCATCTATACTTACTATGTTTTCTTAAGAAACTGGCAACATTTTGACAAGTAACTTATTCAGTTTTAACGGCACTTGCTCGATACAATGTGCACACTAAGGATTTTAACTCGACTTGCATAGAATTGAATTTTGAAGGATTGGTTTTTTGACGGTTTGTTGATTTTGTGGGCGTGAAGAGCTGCTATTGACTTTGACTTTGTATAGCAGGCTCGTGTAACAGTATCCTAAATTGTAACGAGATGAATTTTTCATAACAATTTTTTTTAACTATTTGTTGTCCAGATAATCAAGCCTTAGTATTAATATGTATTCCTACACCGAAAAAAAAAACGATTATAAAATCACTTATTCATTACTATTCATGGAAAAATACACACGCACATCGCTCTTTACTGAGGACTATTGACAATAACGTTGTCTCCTTCCTCATTTCGAAAGAAATAAGGTCCGATGATGCTGCCGTGGCATAAACCACACCAAACAGTCAATCTTTGTGGATCCTTGATGAGTGGTCAAACACTTGTGAATTGTGGTTACTTCAATAACGCCAATTTTATTTATTTATTTATTTATGGCCAAACAAGGCAATTTACTTATACTAACAGGTTTTATTTTTTTTTTTTTGTTTTTTTCTCTCCCCTTTCCTTTTTTTGGTGTTCGAAGATATGCAATTCAACGTGGGCGTAATCCGCCCACCTAAATGATATGATTTCACGAACACGTCAAAAAGAAAAGGCAAGAAGGAATGTAAAAATAATAGGTACTTACATACTAGTATATTTATACATAATTAGTAGTGGTAGCTTATACTTAATAGGGAACAAACCAAAGAGGTATAAATGGTGAGCATTAAAAGAGATGGGGAAGTACTTTAATTTTACGGTAAGGAAAAGAGGAAGGTGGATTTGAGTTAAAGAAATAGATAGCAAGATAAGTTTTGTTTTAATTTGAGGAAAGCGATTTTGAAAGGGTACTCTTGAAGGTGAATTTATTCATTGAGGGTAAGTAACAGTCGCTAATATTATTGAATATTCTACAGCATCTATTAATGGGTTCATTGTATGCATAAACTGTATGGTGTTGGTATTCTTTCAACAGTCTAGTATGCCTAGTTAACCTTACAGGATCATTGAATGTTATCTTATTCGATATATATTCGATGTTAATAGTTCCAGTTAAAACATCAAAGGTAAAGCATGAACTTAGTAACGTTCTCCTTGATGACAGAGGCAACAAATTCAGAAGGCCGAGTCTATGTTTGTACGGTGGCAAGCTTCTAAAATCACGAGGATCAAAGTAGTCTCTTAGCGCAAAAAGCAGGAATTGTTTTTGGATTGATTCGAATCTTTCACTATGTGACTCAAAAGCAGGATTCCAAATAATGCAGGCATATTCAAGAAGTGGGCGCACTAGTGCACTGTATAGAGTCTTAGTTACCCACACATTTTTAAACTCCTTAGCACGTCTTTTTATGAACCCAAGCTGCTTATTAGCCCTAGATAAAACTTTGTCATAGTGAAGATTGAACTGTAGCTTATTGTCCAAAACTACACCAAGATCTGTGATATGGTTAACTCTGTTAATTTCAATGCTATTAAGAGAGTAACAGTTATTCATTACAAGAAACTTGCGGGAGAAAGTTATAACGTAGCATTTATTAACATTAAGATATAGCTTATCACGATTACACCATTCCTCTAAAGCAAACAGTTTTGACTGCAAAAAATAAGCATCAGCTTCAGACTTAATGACATGGTATATTTTAAGGTCGTCTGCATAC
Organism: Pherbina coryleti; assembly: GCA_943735915.1. Lineage (NCBI taxonomy): Eukaryota > Metazoa > Arthropoda > Insecta > Diptera > Sciomyzidae > Pherbina > Pherbina coryleti. The sequence continues at coordinate 140,321,501 of OX030949.1, read as the reverse complement.
ATAAGATGTGGAATTTCATTCAATAGTTCTGATAAATCTGAGATGAAGATGTTGAAAAGGAGTGGACCAAGGTGACTGCCTTGTGGAACACCGGATGTGACAGAAATTTTTTTCGATAAGATTCCTTGAAACTTAACAAACTGACATCTTTCGCAGAGATAGGATCTTAGCCAATTTAGCAAAGAACCCGATATACCAAACCTTTGCAATTTTAAAATTAGGATTTCATGATCCACCCGGTCAAAGGCTTTACTAAAGTCAGTATAGACTGCATCCACCTGATGTCCTTTTTCCATTTCAGTAAGAAGATCAGAGACTAAAACTGTCAGATTCGTTGTAGTAGATCGGCCTCTGCGAAAACCATGTTGTTGTTCGTTAAGTAATGGATTAACTAGGCATGTTAGTTTCTCACCTATAACTTTTTCGAAAAGTTTTGGGATAGCAGACAATATGGCAATACCCCTATAGTTTTAAACCGACCTCTTATCATCACTTTTATATATGGGTGTTAGATGGGAGGATTTCCAGTGGGATGGAAATACTTATACCGAGTTTCAAGGACTTATTAAAAATAATATATAATGGGATGATAAGTTGGTCTACGCATTGAACTAGAAAGCTTGAGGGTATAAGGTCCGGACCAGGAGCATTTTTTGGATCAAGACTCCTAAGGGCTAAATATATCTCTTCCTGAGTTAAACTGATGTTAGAGACAATGGGTGAAGTATTCGAACAGCGAGACGGAGCTAAAGGCTCAATTGTAGGTACTCCAAATACATCTCTGAAATGATCCGCAAATAAGTTGCTAAGTTCATTAGGGTTGGAGGAGTAGACATTACTTTTAAACATAGATGATGGATAGCCGCTAGATTTACGCTTCATGTTAACGAAGTCAAAAAATGTTTTCGGCTCTTGGACAATTTTCTCAATTTTGCTTACTAACATAGCTGCAGAGACAAAAATGGGCCTTGTTTGAGTTGATTTTTGGCCTAAATTCTGATATTCGGCCAATATTTCCAGCGCTTAATTAGCGAACTCACGACATTGTCCATGGTCGTCCTGCTTCAATTCTTGCTTCAGCACAATCTTATACGGATTAAAGGCTAAATCCAACCTTAAAGTAAGTCTGGTTGACTCTCTGACGATGCCCAATTCAGCTGATCGGTGTCGAATAAACCTTTCGGCAATGTTTTTTTCACTTTACACCAAAATCTTTGTTGGTGTACGCTTAAACTTTTCCTAGGTGCGATGAATTTCCTGCACAATGAAGCCATGATGTCGAAATTCACGTTGCGTTCACGTTGCGGTCTTCAAATTTTTCTGGCTACTTATGAGCACTGTCTCCGTCTTATTTTCAGTTAGACCTACTACTACTGACCTGAACCTAGTATGGATAGTGGTGATAGTTACACTACTAAGAACTTCGACTTCAGCTAGTCGAGTTGCATGTTTTGCGTATATTTAGTGTTGCCGAGAGACATTATTGCTTAGCTTAGCTTTTTCAATAGTTTCCTGCGCGATGCTTGATAGCATCGGTCGTGGAATGAAATTTTCGGAACCCAAACTTATGAGTGACAAGTCTTCAATCCACTAAGATCCCTTGTTCTAGGCGGATGTACACCATTTACTCGAAGTTCTGACCTGTTATATCGATCAAACATATAAGTCTGTAGTCTGAAGAGTCGTTCATGAATTCATTACATTTCAGTATGAACACTAGTTTCGTGATCATCCACTGTGTGGGATGACCTGCCTTCTATCAGGCACGCATTAAAAAGCTGTGCAGACGCATGCAGCTGTGAAACAATGGAGAGCTTCAATACACGATCGAAATTCCATCAGAACCTAACGCCTTTTCTTCTTCGTGCGTCAAACGCTTCTAGGTTTTGGCTTTGCCGCTCTCATCCACCATCATGTTGCCGGGTGATAATAATGATGCCCCGGTGCCACCTTGGTGAGGCACTTGCCACAAATCAAGTGTGCAAGCACAGGTATGCTAGTATGAGAGTCGACTTGGGCTTGACTCGATATTTAAGCTCTATACTGATGGATCTGGCCTCGCCAGGTTGAAGCAGTCAGACTCTTCGACCTCAAAGTGTTTAGCCCCTTGGCACTCAGTTATTATGAGTATTGTATGATGGATTTGGTATGATTGCAGGGTTTGCCGTAGCCAGGGTTTACTTTGAGGTGGAAGGTTGATTTGTATGGATTTTATATTTTTTATGGACCTTTTTGGTGGGTTTGAACACAAAAAACCACCTCCTTTGGGTATGGACCTGCGGTATTATAGTATATCATGGGTATATGGCATACTGGGTTTAGTTAAAAGGATAGTAAGTGAAAGATGGGGAATTCGACAAATTCTGGAAAAGACCCTAGAGAAACAAATCGACACAGACCGAGTACCGAATTCGATGGAACCACGAGCTGTATGAGCTGTACGCTGACATGGACATAGTTAAGCGCATTTAAATAGAGCGGCTCCGCTGGCTAGGTCATGTTGAGCGAATGGAAAACGACGCTCCAGCGAAAAAAATATTCGATTCGGTACCCGGTGGTGGTGAACGCAGAAGAGGACGCCCACATCTTCGTTGGAAGGATCAGGTGTTGGATAACCTGACCACGCTTGGTGTTTCCGACTGGCGCCAGCAAGCGCAAAACAGAAATGACTGGCGCAATTTCTTATAAGAGGCCAAAACCGACCAACGGTTGTAAGCGCCAGATAAGTAAGTAAGTAAAACTTCCAGGCATGAGACTTTGGTAAATCCATTCAAGAAGGAATGGCCCAGAGTTGTCAATCTCCTTTTGTCAGAGGAAGTGCTGAACATTTTCTACCTCTTCTTCAAATTTGCAACTTGTGCAAAAATCATTTGATGTAAGTCCTAATCAGAGAGCATGTGTTCCGATTAGACAGTCACCTGTGAGGATTCCTACTATTTTTGAAAGGTTTATCCTGCTTAATTCATGGTTAGTGAGTTAGTGCGTTTTAAGTCGTAGCGATGCCACGTTAGCTTAGCTCACCTATATGTGACAAGGTGTTCCCAGCGTACTTCTGCAAGAGTCAAGGATTTGTTCCTGCACTGAAGTTTATAGGGAGACGTGGGTGTTCGAGGTTGCATCCTTCCTTGCCAATTCGTCAGCCAAATTATTGTCCTCGATATCCTTATGTGCGGGTACCCATATGAGCTGGATCCTGAATAACCTTGCCATCTCGTTTAGAGGTCTGCGGCACTCAGTGAGTGTTCTAGAGCAGTCAACATGTGAGTTCAGCGCATTAAGCGCAGCTTGACTATCTGAGAAAATGTAAATAATCTTTCCCCTAAGTTCTTTTTGAGCTAAAATCTAGCGGTTTCGTATATAGAAATCATCTCCGCTTGGTAGACACTACAATAGCTTGGGAGTCTAAAGGAAGCTTCTATTTCCAGATCTTGGGAGTAAAGTCCTCCCCCTACTTGTTTTTGAAGCTTGAATTGGTCTGTAAAAATTTTAATTCCGGTAAGTTTAAGAGGAGTTTTAAGAGTGGGCTTACAACCACTTTAGCCGTAAAGGGATGAGAACTTCATAATTCTTTTCAAGATTTAAACAAGGCACATAATAATCTGTTTTGTTGGGGACAGAAGAGTTCAGAATTGCTGTGTGACCGCAGCTGTTCGCTATCCAATTTCCAGATTCTCTTAGTCTGAGGGCTGCTAAGTTAGCACACTCTCTGTCAAAGATATCATAAGGAGGAAGGTGAAGCATGCCATTTAAAGCACTAGTTGGGGTTGAGGATAATGTACCAGTAAAACAGAGACTATTATATGATAAGATGGGTTAGAAGTGATGGTGTTGGATGTGGGGTGTGATATGATGGGTATTTTATGATTGATATGGTATAATGGGTTTGTTAGGATAGGTGTGGTATCATGGTGTCGTATGACGTTTTGGCAATATGTTATGTTAGTTATGGTGTGAAGAACAGTATATTGGGGAAATGGTATAATTTTTAAGTTATGATGGGTATGTTATGGCATGATACTGTTTAGTATGATTGTGTATGTGTGATTGTATAGATTGTTATGATACGATGCGTATAGTATGGGTCTAGTTGGCCATGCGGCCAATGGTTTTGAAAGGTTGCCCTCACTTTTTTGGTTGATTTCTGTATAAATCTGAAATTTTTTGAAAATTTTTGTTTTTAATGGGTTTATAAATGATTTATTGTAAAAATATTACTAACAGATAAGTGGCAGCCATGGCCAAATGCATGGGCGTGTGTAGACCGTTCTTGTAAGCTAACCGGGAGAGTCACGGTCTCAAATCCCATCTTGAGAAAGAAATTCGAATGAACATCTAATTACACAGTGCGACACGAAAAAATAACTTCAAATATATCAATGGTTTATAATAGTGGATGGTCTATATATTATACCCTCGTACTCAGTTTTATCGGATTAGGTCAAATAAGAGAGAAATTCAAGGTCAAACTTCAACTTTAAGTCACAAATTTTTTCTTATAACTCTTAATCTAAATTCAAATTCTATGTAGTAACTGCATCTAAATATTTGCAATGGATGATTCTTTACATTTTAAGACCATTTTTTGTTCAAAAAGTTACGTAAGGGGTTTAATATTTTCTTCGGAAACAGGACTTTTTTAAAAAAAAAATAAAATTTTCAATAGTTCATTTACTATGTATTTGTCTTCAAAAACAATCAGATTTTACTGAATTTTTGCATACACCTTAAGTAAAATTAAATAACCCACCTGTGAAAAGATCACAACAATTACATGTGTGCATGCATTTTTTTTTATTTCTATTTCTTCTCAAGTTCATATATTTTTCATATATGTTGTAATTACACATTTACGCGCATATCTTTAAAACGGTAACTCTTTCGGTGTAAATGTTAAGGACAGTTTTGAAGAAAATTGTTGGGTCTATAAGTTTCATTCGAATGATTTTACGCTAGGGCTTACATTAACGAAGTTACCACCGTTGGTAATCTTTGAATCCGAATATCTTTGGATGCACACATGTAATTGTTGTGATCTTTTCACAGGTGGGTTATTTTATTTTACTTAAGGTGTATGCAAAAATTCAGCAAAATCTGATTGTTTTTGAAGACAAATACATAGTAACTCAACTATTGAAAATTTTATTTTTTTTTAAAAGCCCTGTTTTCGAAGAAAATATTAAACCCCTTACGTAACTTTTTGAGCAAAAAATGGTTTTAAAATGTAAAGAATCATCCATTGCAAATATTTAGATGCAGTTACTACATAGAATTTGGATTTAGTTTGAGAGTTATAAGAAAAAATTTGTGACTTAAAGGTAAAGTTTGACCTTGAATTTCTCTCTTATTTGACCTAATCCGATAAAACTGAGTATGAGGGCATAATATATAGACCATCCACTATTAGAAACCATTTAGATATTTGAGGTTATTCCAATTGACCCTTAAATTGTCGCACAGTGTTATTTTTGATAAAATATTTCAAATATAAATAAATATTTAAAAAAAAACATAGAATGGCTTTTAAAAAAGAGAACAACAAAAACGTACTCATAAAAAAGCAGAGCATCAGTGTTAATTCTGAATTTTTGCCTCGTAAAACCTATAGAAATACGTTTTCATTACAAACATTTTTCTGTTCTCACCTTAAAAAAGGCCATAATATAAAGGTTTAACCCATTACTGCGCTATAAGTTCCTAGAACTGCGTTACAATCGTGTTTTCCAACTCAGCAAAATATCGTAGAAAGCGGAACGCACTAAAAATGTACGAGTCAATTTATAGCTTATTCGACAAATTTTCTAAAAACAAACAAAAAAATCATATAAAAAAGCATTAAAAAGATTTATGACAATTTAAGGGTTGACCTTGCTGTGACAAAATTGACCCACACAAGATGCAGCCTGCTACTCGTAAAAGATGCGAACTTTGCGTAAGCAGTGAAAACACGTTTATCTAGCAATAAATGCAAAAGACAAAACCGCGTGTTTGTTGAGAATTTTACCAAAATGCTTACCAAGAAGTGGTTATGAAAAATCACAGGTAGGCAAGTAATACGCCCACAAAAATCACAACTCAACAAGCCATGCTGAAAACTTGACTTTGTTATAGAGACGTCAACTGAGATGAGTATGAAAAATGTACAAAAAATATACCTGCCAGCACAATCAGGGAACACATAGCGTGTCAGCGCAATTAAAAATGTTTAAGACATGAGTTCTAGATACATTTTAACTAGCAGTCAATGCGTCTGTCTGTCTGTTGGTTTAAGTGACCATCCTAGGACACCATTCTCACTTCTCAAGCCCACAAGTAAATAAATAAACAGCAAGTACCTTCATTTGCTTCCTTGGTCGAGTAGAAACAAATCAATACGAAAAACTGTTGTAAATTTTCTAACATTCTAAGGATATCTCTTGCATTTGTTTTTGTTGTTCGAAATTAGTGCCGCTTCACTTCTTGATTCCTAGTAGGCGGCTATATAGGACACGAAAGTCAATTCATTCTGAACTCTATTTCAATTTTGACGCACACAAAAATTTGTTTACCTTTGTGCTTGACTCCTTTACACTCCTCAACGCACAGGTAGTGCATTGCAAAAAAAAAAAAACAAATACAAAAAAAAAAGGAAATCTTTTTCGTCGTGTCATAAAATGTTGACTGCTTTTATTAGCTCGCCTTTTTGACCCTGACACAGCTAGCAGTTGTAAATTTAAGCGTTACTCAAAAATTTCAAAGAAATTTTAGCCATGCTCTAGCGTTAGCTTTAAACATCGTGCACTTCCAGGACATCAACGCATCATGGTGCATTGTCCTGCTCCGTGATATATGACTCCAGCAATCGATAGATACATTTTTATGACATGCAAATATTGACGCACTGACCTTGTCACGTTTGACCCTCACCTCTTGGCTGTGTTGCTCATTTTTATGATAGACATTTCTTTCGCGCGAATTTGTCCTGTGACTTTGGTCCATACAATGCTGCTGGTTTTCCCAAAAACACAATTTTTTTGGCGCGCACATGTTATTCGCATGTCATAAAAATTTAGCCAAAAATATTTTTATTTTACCAAATTTCCTGATCGTAAAAAAATTGACTTTTTAATTTTTATTTATATACGGCAGTTTATTTGTGGATTTAGCGTGTGTTGACTCGTAGTGCGGGTTTGTAGCACGCCCATTTTTATTGCGGTCACATTCGCGAATTTCAGCTTGGGCTACCACCACGCAAGTGTAGTCGACATGGATGAACTTGGTGCAAATACATTTGTTGTTCGCTAATAGGAGTAAAAATTAGAATCTGTTATAAAAAGGCACTTTTGAGCTGTTACTCAAGTTAACTACCAATTTGTTCAACCTTGTTTAGTATTTAGTGTCTCTAAATATTGTAGTTTCTGATTAATAGAACCTTTCTAAGAGCTACTTTAGTATTTTTCATCATTTCTGGTTTATGCAGATGTTTAGATTATCTACCCTGTTTGTGACAACTAAGTTTGAATTTTGAAGAGTCATCATAATTTTATATATTTGCCTGATACAATACTGTAGCCAGGATTTTTTCTTTTTTGATATTGAAAATATATACATCCCTCTTGGCTACGGGCATGGCCTGACATCTACTGATTAAAGTCCTTACAATTGATTACAAAAATATATAATATATTTTTATAAATATATAAATATAAACATTTATAATGCATATGAAATTTAAATTAAAAATAAGAAATTTGAATAAATAATAAATTAAAATAATTATAAAAATATTATATAAATAAAAATATTAATATAAAAATATATGAAAAGAAAATAAATATAAAAAAGGAAAGTACAGATTAAATGTGAAAAGAAAAAAAGTTATATTAATAATAAAAATAAAAAATAAAAATAATAATAAAAATAAATATTAAGTAAAAATTAAAATAAAATAAAAATTAAAATAAAACAAAAAAAAAACATATATTAAAAAAAACAAAAATGAAAATAATAATATGATTAAAGTTAAAACTAAAAATAAAACAAAAAACGAAAATATTCAAAAAGTAATACTACGAATAAATTTTTATTTTTAAAAATTAAATAAAAATTAATAACGGAAATTAAAATAAAAGTAATAATTAAACTTAAATTAAATAAAAAATCAAACTAAATTAAAAATAAAAGTAACAATTAAAATTAGAAATAAGTTAAGAATTTAAATGATATAAAATTAAAAATAAAAAACATAACAGGAAAATAATAATAAAAATAATTGAAATAAAATTAAAAGAAAAATTTTTAATGATTTAAAATGTAATTTAAGTGAAGTAAAAGTAAAATAAAAATTAAACAATACATTATGTTAAAGTTAAGTTTAAGGTTAATAAATAAATATATGTAAAAATGTACCATGAAAATATAATAAAATATAAAAACAAAAAGTAAAAGGTTTAAAAAAAAATTTGAACAACAAAATGACATTAAAAGAGTTGGCTGTGTCGTGGACACACCCGTAGGTTTTGACGTGACGGTGTTTCTTGTTGTTTTTGCTGTTTTTGTTGTTGATGTTGATGTTGATATTGATGTTGGTGTTGATGTTGGTGTTGATGTTGATGTTGATGTTGATGTTGATGTTGATGTTGATGTTGATGTTGATGTTGATGTTGATGTTGATGTTGATGTTGATGTTGATGTTGATGTTGATGTTGATGTTGATGTTGATGTTGATGTTGATGTTGATGTTGATGTTGATGTTGATGTTGATGTTGATGTTGATGTTGATGTTGATGTTGATTTTGATGTTGATGTTGATATTGATGTTGATGTTGATGTTGATGTTGATGTTGATGTTGATGTTGATTTTGATGTTGATGTTGATGTTTATATTGATGTTGATGTTGATGTTGATGTTGATGTTGATGTTGATGTTGATGTTGATGTTGATGTTGATGTTGATGTTGATGTTGATGTTGATGTTGATGTTGATGTTGATGTTGATGTTGATGTTGATGTTGATGTTGATGTTGATGTTGATGTTGATGTTGATGTTGATGTTGATGTTGATGTTGATTTTGATCTTGATGTTGATATTGATGTTGATGTTGATGTTGATGTTGATGTTGATGTTGATGTTGATGTTGATGTTGATGTTGATGTTGATGTTGATGTTGATTTTGATGTTGATGTTGATGTTTATATTGATGTTGATGTTGATGTTGATGTTGATGTTGATGTTGATGTTGATGTTGATGTTGATGATGATGTTGATGTTGATGTTGATGTTGATGTTGATGTTGATGTTGATGTTGATGTTGATGTTGATGTTGATGTTGATGTTGATGTTGATGTTGATGTTGTTGATGTTAATATTGATATTGATGTCGATGTTGATGTTGATGTTGATGTTGATGTTGATGTTGATGTTGATGTTCATGTTGATGTTGATGTTGGTGTTGATGTTGATGTTGATGTTGATGTTAATGTTGATGTTGATGTTGATGTTATGTTGATGTTGATGATGATGTTGATGTTGATGTTGATGTTGATGTTGATGTTGATGTTGATGTTGATGTTGATGTTGACGTTGATGTTGATGTTGATGTTGATGTTGATGTTGATGTTGATGTTGATGTTGATGTTGATGTTGATGTTGATGTTGATGTTGATGTTGATGTTGATGTTGATGTTGATGTTGATGTTGATGTTGATGTTGATGTTGATGTTGATGTTGATGTTGGTGTTGATGTTGATGTTAATGTTGATGTTGATGTTGATGTTGATGTTGATGTTAATGGTTATGTTGATGTTGATATTTATATTGATATTGATATTGATGTTGATGTTAATGGTTATGTTGATGTTGATGTTGATATTGATATTGACGTTGATGTTAATGGTTATGTTAATGTTGATGTTGTTGTTGATGTTGATGTTGATGTTGATGTTGATGTTGATGTTGGTGTTGGTGTTGGTGTTGTTGTTGGTGTTGGTGTTGGTGTTGATGTTGGTGTTGGTGTTGGTGTTGGTGTTGGTGTTGGTAGTGATGTTGGTGTTGGTGTTGGTGTTGGTGGTGGTGTTGGTGTTGGTGTTGGTGTTAGTTTTGGTGTTGGTTTTGGTGTTGGTGTTGGTGTTGGTGTTGGTGTTGGTGTTGGTGTTGGTGTTGGTGTTGGTGTTGGTGTTGGTGTTGGTATTGGTGTTGGAGTTGTTGTTGGATTTGGAGTTGGTGCTTTTCGTTTAGCTTTTTTTTGCTTCCCCATTGGTTGTGCTCTAATTTCAATTAATCCAGCAAAAGTGATGCATATGCGTCACATTAGGCGGTTCCCTGGGGGTTTTTGACATGCCGTCAAATTTTTTTTTTATTTTTGTCATATGCCCGAAGACCTCACCTTTGTTTTCGTTCCTTAAAATTTACCGTTGCACCAGTAGTCACAGAGTTAAAAATCCATGCAACGTTTTTCATGGCTGTAGCATTTTTACTGCATTATGTGATTGCATCCCTGAAATAATGACAACAAAATTTTTTTTGTAATTTAGTTGTGAAGCGTAAGAACACATCCCTGCTGTCGTAAAACAAAATTTACTGTAGCACTCCTCCTGAGTGAGTAATAATTCCATGCAACGATATTACATTTCTATTACATAAGCTGCTATATTCACGACCTGACGACGCTGGAATTTTTTTTTTATTTTTGTCGTAAAGCCATGTATAAAAACGTTATTTTCCTTTTCAAACTTTTATCGTAGGTTATATACTCATTGAGTAAAAATTCAATGCAACGCCGCTGCATGAATGATGCGTTATCGATCTTTGAGCGGCTCTCTCAGCGTCCCCATGATGTCAGAAATTTTTTGTCTAATTTTGTTGTGAGGGCTTCCAGTAGGCCTTTATTGGCGTATCATATTTTTAATCCTAGCGCTAATACTCAGCGAGTAATAATTCCATGTAACAAATTTTCAGTTGCGTTGCTTACGCAGATCCCACTACGTCCCTATGCCGTATTAAATTAAATGCCGTATTAAATTTTAATATAGCCAAAGAATTAACCTTTACGGTCATACTATTTTTTTAATCATAGCTCTTATACCCAGCGAGTAACAATTCAATGAAACGCAGATGAATTTTTAAAAAATTCATTTTTCAACTTTTTTGGAAACTAGAGCAGTATAACGTAACTTCGTCACGTCAAAAGTACTTGAACCATAATGAATGTTTCGGTAAAGAGAATTTATAATAACTACATAAGGTTTTATATTTTCATAAAAACTGCATTTTACCTTAAAAAACTGCATAAATAATGGAAAAACTGCATTTTTGTCTTTTTAACTGCCAAACTGCTCAGAGTTAAAAAAAACTGCCATTTGCAGGCAAAACTGCCATTCTGGCAACACTGTGCATGACAACATGCTTTGCCCACAAGTACAGTGGAATAAACACCAAATTCTCATGATACAAAATATAAAATTTAAATAATACATATAGTGGAATTTAAGAAATTTCCGTATATTTTCCAATCATAGTATTATTAACGTACAAAATTTTATTCTCATATAAAGGTATATTCTCATATAAAAATATGTCTGCCAAATAAAGATTACCTTTCAAATATGGAATACTCAAATATGGAAATACTGCAACCTTAAAGACTATATAGGAATGATTAAATTATGAAAATACTGCAAATAAAAATATTTAAAATATAGAAAAACTCTAACAAAAGTTAAACAAAATTTTTCATACAAACAAAATTTGAAAATTTAGGATTTAAAAACATGTTATTGACCACAGTGCTTGATTGAGCGACGTCGAAAATGAAAAGTGTTGCCGCTTACACATAATTGTGTGCTTTATATATAGAACAGTTTCAACATTTGCAAAATCTATTAAAATTAGCTTAAAAATTGTAATTTAAAAAAAAGAAAATTTAGTTACATTTTTTAAAAGTAAAGTCAATGTAAAATTTGTAATTTTCAAACAAATAATTGTATATAATTATCATTTGATATTTGCAGTTGAAATTTTTATTCATTAATTGAGCGAGCTGGTAACCCTATTGCAGTCTTTGCTGAAAGAAAATTTGTTGTCAATGTTAGTTTCTCCGCAACTCTTGTGCGATGAACATGCACGAATGGATGTTGAAATTTTTGTAGTTTCCCTATCCCCGCAAGTAGTTGTGCCCTTTGTCTAGCACTCGTTTGCACTTTGAGTATTTTAGGGGCCGAAAATTTGCCCATCACTGCTCTAGAGGATTAGATTTAGAATTTTGACATGGAATAAAACAAGAATTTGGACAAGGAATATAACAAGTATTAGGCTGAATATAAGATAGGGAGTAGGATGAGAACAAGTTTGGAAACACACAAAGGAAACTAATAATAATAAGGAAAAGTATAAAGATACGTCGTTAAGTCAAAATTGCTACGGATGTGTCTATGACAAAGTCCACTGCATCCTTTTTAGAGGAGGGAAATAAAAGAGAAGGTAATGAATCACGAGGAGAATTCAATAATTCTTTAGAAATGTTATTTCGCGGTCATTCTTAGCGAAACCATCTACATCGATTACTTGGAAAAGGGAAAAACGGACAGTATTAGGCGTCTTTATTGGAACGGCTGAGTGAAGAAACTAAGGAAAAACGTCCTCATTTGAAACTGAAAAAGATCCTCTTTGATAAGATAATTGCCAATGAGATATCATTGACAAGATAATGCCAATGTGGTGCACATCTGTTAAGTTGCTATGGCCTTAATTAAAGAATTAAAGTTCCAATTATTACAATATCCACCGCGTGCACCAGATTTGGTCTCCAGTGACTTTTTCTAATTTTCAAACTTGAAGGACAACGGTTTACATCAAACGAGGAGATCATCGCCAAATACAAATGCATATTTTGAGGAGCTTTTGAAATTATACTTTTTTGGACGACTAACAAAATTTGGAAAAACACTTGAAATGTAGAAAGCTGAAAGGAGATTATGTTGAAAAATAAGAAAAATCTACCCACCCAAAAAAAAAACAAAATGTCTACTTTTTTCTAAGGATTTATCCAATTCACCTCTCGTATCTAAAGTAATTAAAATTTTTCGATTATTTTAATTTTTATGTTAGTTTTTTGTCAACTTTTTTAAAGACATGTGGGCAACGCTTGGAATTTCAAATGAAGCCGAAACTATCTTACGGTTGTAAACGCCAACTGAGTAAGTGAGAATGAATATAACTCTTATGAATTGCCATCAGCATCAACAAGCTAAGTGCAGTGAGGCTTGTCTAGATATTGATTTATCCAATTATCAGGAAGGATCAATCAGTCTATGAATAGATCTAAGCAGTTATCATGTGGAAGAGAATACATAAGATCACTGTGACCTTGCGTTTTGATCACTGTCTAGGAGGCTTTAACTATTCAAACAAACTCTTTCTCATCATGGACTACAATGGAGGTAATACACAAGCAATTAACCATAGAATTAAATTAAGTGGGTTTAAAAGTGAATCACTCTACATCCTACAGCTCTTAAGCATCAAATTGAAAACTTCATTAGTCGCTCCATATCACTTGTCAAAGTGACATTTTCATTTGAAAATCACTCGAAACAATGACCAAATAGCAAATGGCTTATATATAATTGGTAAAAAAAGAAGACAATAAAAACAATAACAATAACAATAACAATAACAAGAACAATAACTGCAAAAAAACACTGCAATCTACACAAGCCAATTGAAGATTCTGCCTACCGCATTACAGACGGTTTTGAGCCAAATTCAATGAAAAGATTCAACAACAGCTCATACGAGATAGCCCAAGAAACACTGCAACAATAACAAAGATGGCCTTAGATTTTAGTCACCTTTGTTTTACTGCTAAAAAGCCTACTATTAACAATAATACAGAAATTTCCAAATAAAATTGCGTAGCATAGCTAAACGGGATGCGAACCCACTCAGCATGAGTCAAGAGCGGCACGGAGTGACGAGGTCTACCAGCAGCGCTCGTGACAAGTTGGCGTTTCATAAATAGAGTGAGTTGCTTCAAATAAAAGCAAGACAATTTAAGAAAAATAAAAAAAAAAAATATGTTCAAGAACTGCAACGAATGACGTGCTGATTTGTTGTTGTTTTCATAACGTAGCTCGTGCTGCACTTAGCCAAATTGTAGCTAATATAGTAGATAGATCGTGTGTTTGTGTGTGTGTAAGTGTCAGTGCTTGTAAGTTAAGCTGCTTAATGAGCAGCTAAAGCTACTTGCAGATACTTTTGATAATCATTCTTAGTTTGTTGATATTATTTGTTTAGCTTTACAACAAACACATGCACACACATAATACGCCTTAACTGCATCTTATGGATACTTTGCGTATCTTTAGCTAATGCGCCATTAGCTACACTGAGATATTTCGACGCTCTAGCTTATTATTTGTAAATAAATTTAGATTTTTATCTCCATCTTTTCATTTTTCGAATAGTTTTTTCGGCAACTGTTTCAATACTTGTTGCCACCGCTGCTTGTTCTTCTTCACCTGTCAGTGTTTGGAGTGCATTTCGTTGGTTCTACATCTTCAAAAAATATTGTTATTTGTGGCTGCACATTTTGAATGTGCTGCGCCCGTCGTCGCTACGTCCGTCGCTCAGTCTTTCGTTGCTCCTGGCGTGCATGTTTACACTGACCAACCGCTGTGCCTCCAAGAGTGATGTCGATATATTTATTTACATTTTTTCGTTTTTGAACATAACTTTTTTTTTTTTTGGTTTTTGTTTTGAATTAAAAATTTTCGATAATTTATTTTCAAAATGAGCTGAAGTTTTTTTTTTTGCTTTTCGTTTTTCTCCATAAGTTTCACATGAGTTCCTTGGGAAAACTCAATTCAAACAATTTGGAGTTAATTAAAATTTCTTGTCTTGTTTCAACATGCAAATTACTTAGTTCTTATTTATGGACTGATATTATTTAAGACATACTTTGTATAATACGCGAAGCATAAAGTTTAAGGATTTATGTTTGAAATTTTTGTTTGAAAAATGGCCGAATTAAGAGGTAGTTTGTGGGATAAAATGTGTAAAATGAAGGTGGCAGGGGGATTTTCTTTTTGGAAATTTTACTTCCTCATTCTTGCTACTGCTTTCCATTACCTAAAAAATAAGCAGATGCAACATTACACCATCACTACCACCAGCTTGTTACTGCTTAAATCTAAAGCTCGTTATTAGCCCAACAAACCGGCAAACTGTCAACAATTATGCGAGTTGGCAATATTTATGTGTTGCCATTTAACTAAACGGAGTATCCAAACCTAGTTAGCAAATGAACGATTCTACTGTCACAATACCATGAAACATTGCTGTCCAAATACTCATCGAAACGAGCGCATTAATGTCTTTATCCTGTCGTTAAATGCACGAATTTGATCGTAAACCACATTATTAACACGTTGCATTGATCATCAAGTAAAAAGCTTTAAAAACGTCATCTGATGCTGATGCATGGCGAGAAAGTGGACAGGAAAAAACTACTTTGATAAAATAAAGTTTAAAAAAAAATTCCAGCTACAATTGAGGAACTTTTATGTTTTTGTATTTGTATGGCAACGCCAGAGGGCGCTATGTTAACACCAGCAACTTGCGCGAAGACAACAAATCGATTGACACGCAAGCAAAATATTTGCAAATAAGGTGTGTTGCAATATTTTGGCACCAACTTTTATTTTGCGATTTCTTGTATACGGTGAGTGTTGAAAGTTTAGAATGTATGGGAAGGAAAAATATAAAGATAGCCGTAATATTTTGCTGTTAGATGAGAGCAAAAGAAAGGATGAGTTTCCTGCTTGGTGAAAAATTATGGCAACATTAATATTTTAATTTTTTGCTTGGAAAAAGCTGGGAAAAGCCAAGAAAAACAAAACTAAATTAATAAAATTTAATAATAAAAAATTCGATCTGCAATCGACATACAGTGGAGCAGACTTATCATTTATTGGCGCTTATAGCATGTTCAAACCGACTTCATATAACGCGTTATTCAAAAAAGCTTTTTTTTTAACATGATTGTTCATACTGCCTTAACTAGTTCCAAAATGTCAGTTTATTTGTTTATATTTTGAAAGGAATAAAAAAGGATGATTTTAAACGCCCCCTGGTTTGTAAAAAATGACTTAATACATAAGGACTTAAACATTCTAACAGTTCAAGATGAGATCCGAAAACTCTGTGAAAGATACCTCAAACGGCTTAGCAACCATACTAACACATTAGCAATCTGCCTTCTGGATGAAACCAACGAAACAAGGCGACTCCAGTGATTTCATGTTTTAGATCTTCCATTTAGATTAATATAATTATAGAGAAACACCCGTTTGTAAATGAAGTTGTCTGTTAATTAAGTATTTAAAATAATTCTTTGTATGTCTTAAACAATGTTTGTTTAACTTTTGTAGTGATTGTATTCAATGGATGCAATACTCTCTGTTATTATATATCATTTCGCAAATTTCTTTATTATAATTTTGATAGATTACAAATAAAAAACCACAAAAAAAAATTTTTTTGAAAAGAATAAAAAATTGTTTTATAAAATACATAGTTGAATAAATAAGGTTGTCTCGTGGCTGATCGTACTCTCTTCTCAGTACCCATAATTGTCAAAATCAATGAAAAGCAACAACAACAACTTCAACGGCTTTTCATGTTATTAATTTTCGTTTTCAGATTTTGTATGAGCTGTCAACTTCGATTTGACATTTGTGGGAACTCGCTCTCACCCATGCGACAACCTTATTTATTCAACCATGATAAAATATATAAAATAAAATTGTGGCGTCCGTGCCGTAGTTGGTTAAAGTGCGTGGCCGCTATGTCAACGAACCTGGAGACCCAGTTTCGAACCCCAGCATCGACAGGAAATTATTTGAATTAAAATAATTTTTCTGTACGGCCGCCACCTCTCTGCAGACAATGGCAAACCTCAGAGAGTAATCAAAATGCCATGTAAAGCTTCTTGAGAATAAGAACATTCCGTTCATCGCCGTTCGGAGTCGGCGTTAAGCCTGTAGGTCCGTTTCTCGGTGAATTGTGTACAAACTTAATAACACGCACAACACAATTGATCATAAGAAGCTAGGTCAAAGTCCTTTCAAGGGCTGAAATGGCCAGATATTTTTTTGTTTTTTTTTTTTTTTAAATAAAATAAAAAAAAAATCAAATAAATTCAAAGAATTAAGAACAATTTGTCACAGAATTTATTTGTTAAATTAAAAACTTCAAATTAAAAAGCTCTTTTCAGATTTGGCTGCGTTTAAAAAGCAAAAAAAGCTTTTCTGACGTTAGCAAGAACACAAACCAGTGATTTAACGAGTTTCAAAACGTGTTAAATCATTTAACACGTTAAATTTCCAACAACAATTGTAAGCATCAAAACTTCATTTGAGAACTTGTTTTTCGATTTAACTAATAGCATGTTCAAACCGACTTCATTTAACGTGTTATTCGACAAAAGCTTTTTTTAACATCATCGTTCATACTGCTTTAACTAGTTTAAAAATGTCAGTTTATTTGTTTATATTTTGAAAGAGATAAAAAATTTTTTTATTAAAAAATATGAAAAAATGAAAAAAAAATAAAAAAATAACAAAAAAATTCAAATAAATTCAAAAATTTGTCAAAGAATTAAGAACAATTTGTCACAGAATTTATTTGTTAAATTAAAAACTTCAAATTAAAAAGCTCTTTTCAGATTTAGCTGCGTTTAAAAAGCAAAAAAAGCTTTTCTGACGTTAGCAAGAACACGAACCAGTGATTTAACGAGTTTCGAACCGTGTTAAATCATTTAACACGTTAAATTTCCAACAACAATTGTACGCATTTAATCAAAACTTCATTTCAGAACTTGTTTTTCGATTTAACTTCATTAACTCGATTTAACATAATTAACTGCTCGGTTTGAACATGCTATTAATTAACTCGATTTAACATTTTACGTGCTCAATTTGAACATACTATTTGTTTCGGGAGTTATTCTATCCACAAAGAATTCTATCATTCAAGAATTCTAGGTATTAAGTTCTTGGTATTATTTCTTATAAAAACCGATGATTTCAAGAAAATGTTATTTGGAAAATCAATACATTTCTTTAAAACGATGAGAACACGGATAAACATAGTTCAGCTTTTTTAAAAACATTGTACAAGAAAAATAAGAGAAAGATATCTACGAGTGGGTCACCTAGTGGTTTCTTTTTAAATCATAGGTTATTTTGACTCTGACATCTGTTTCCCACTTGAAATCTTGACTTAAAGTCAGTATCATACCTCCGCGTAAAGAAATGATTCGCTTTATGTTTGGAAATACGTTGGGAAATATTATAAAATTATTTCCAAAGTGAGTGCTGTGTAGCCCAAACAGTTCGTTATTTGAAAAGAAGTTTTGGCCGAAATGAAGCACTCACCGCGCCTGCTGTACGCAAGTTTGTGCAAAAAGTTCGTGTGACTGGTATGCTAATGGACAGCACTCATGGTCCCTGTCATCGTACGGTGCGCACAGATGAGAATGTGGCTGAATGTAAGACTCAATTCACGAACATCTCAACAGTTCCAAGGCATATTTAACAAGGTAGATTCGTGTCGGAGAGGTGGGTACAGCAGCTGTCAAACACAAGAAGAACATAAAAAAAGAAAAAAAAACAGCGAATAGAAAACTGTGCTTTTATTCGGTAACAGCCGATTTTGACAGGTGCTGTACCCACCACAAGAGAGAATTTCAACAACTAACACTACCTTGTTGAATATACCTTGAACAGCTCAACATTTCACGCACTAGCAAGAGGAGAATTCTATACAAAGATCGCGGATTATTCGACCATCTGCTTCGTTATCTCTTCGCAGTTTGGGCCATAGAACAGCTTGAATTGGACAACGATTTTGAGCGAAAATTACTTTTTTTCTGACGAGGCGCATTTTCATCTCGATGGCTCCGTTAACAATCAAAATTGCCGCATCGAACAAAATAACTCGCACGTTATTGTCGAGAAGCCGATGCATCCAGAGAGATTGAGAGTTTGGTGCGGATTGTGGAGTGGTGGCATCATTGGACCATTTTTATTCGAAAATTAGGCTGGGAACAACGCTATGGACAACGGTGGGCGTTACAGAGCCATGTTAATGGGCTTTTTTTTTACTGAAATTGGAGACATGAATTTGGACGACCTCTGATTCATGCAGGATGACGCGCCATGCTACACAGCCCATGCCAAAAATCGATCTTTTGCGCACCAAATTCCCAAATCATGTTATCAGCCGTTTTGGTGATGTTAATTGGCCGCCTCGGAGCTGTGATTTGACCCCTTTGGATTTTTTTTTTTTTTTTTGTGGGGAACTGTGAAGAACCGATGTTATGCCAATAATCCGGAAATGATTCAATCACTTAAGGCCAATATCATCCAAACAAACCTTGAGCTACAGCCCGAAACCATCAACAAGGTCATGGAAAATTGGAGTAACAGAATGAGCTACTGTGAAGCCAACCGAGGCAGCCAACGGCGTTGTGTTCCATAATTTATGGGAATTTTTGCTCTTACTAATAAAGGCAGAAAGTTTAATTTTGTTTATTTTATTGCATTTTTTTAAAAAAACTTGTATTTGGGCCACCCTGTTTAAAACAAAGTAGCAAAAAGTGTCTGTTTCCCTGTGCTACCCGTAATTTCAACCAATTTAGTTGATTTTTTTTTTAATGTAAAAAGCAATGATGTGAAGGTTATAAGCTAAAAAAAAAAAAGGTGCCACCTATTATTTTTTATTTTTACGAATTTGGTGGGCGAACACTTGACAAAAATGAGTCATTGAATCAGAATCCGTTGTCAGAATTTCAAAATTATGTAAACTGCCTGTGAATATACAGGCAAATGACAATCCCACGGAAAGGCAAAAGTCATGCAACAATGTGTGATAATTGTTTGCGATAAATGTCCAATGGCTAACAAAAATCATAATTTTAAAAATTCCTTTATTTAAATAATAGCTTCTCATAGAGATACTGAATACTAGTGAAAGGATAAACTAGTTATTTCTTAATGTTACTTAGCTTAGCATCCTGATCGGATTTTTTAAAGTTCTACAGTATTAATTTAGGTTATTCGATTTCTCGCATTAGCTTGTTCTTATTATACGCTAAATTATGTAAGTTAAAGGAAAAAAATTTAAAACCTTTTATTTTGTTTTTGTATAAAACTTAAGACTATGTCTTAGAAATAACTCCTCCTTAGTTAAGGTTAGAATTTTATTATACAATCAGCCGTACCCTATGAATCGTTGTCAAAGTCGTCGTCGACTCGTTGTCGTTGTCACTTGCTATCGACGTCGTCATCACCTCAATGTTAAATCGGCACTCGCTACGTCGTTTCATCCAATGACAAGACGAGACGACATTTTATCGATCATTTAATACAATCTTCAAATTTGCCTTGAATGTGAACTGTCAAAGTACAAAAATTTCGTGTTAAAATGTATTTCATTTATTTTCATTTTGATTTAATTTTTGCTTGTATCTTCCGCCGCCGGTTGCATTGCATTCTGCCTTGTTCAATGCAATTTTCTTCTTCACTTTAAATTTTGAGTCTCTCCAGACCTAATATAAAACAAAGTAAAATTATTTCTTCGTTTATGTCCAGTATTACAAGTGGTATTGTTCCTTACCTTCTTCCAACTACCACTGTCCCTAAGCGATGGACCAAAAGAATTTAGCTGTTTGCTTATTTGTTCCCATTTTGTTTTAAAATTGGCTGGGACGTTCCCTCTGGTAAATCCTTTTGCCAGGTTTGGATTCTTCTCCAGCTCGCGCACCAGATGTTCAAACTGACGAATGTTTGTTATTTTTAATTTTTTTTCCATTTTCAATCACACTTTATTCAAAAATGTACAGTAACGAAGAAAAAATCAAACGCTTTGCTTTAAGTCGTTGCAACTCGTTCAGGAAAAACTCAACGAGTAGTATTGAGTCCTGTCGACACGACATGTTTTTCAAAACGACTTGGCGAGTACCGCATACTCGTCGTCAGCTGTCAAAATTTATCGATAACGACTTCGGTGGTGCCAATTTCAAGATGACGACAGAAGACGTCGATGATAACTGTCGACGACGACTCATAGGGTAGGGCTGAATATCAATAACTGCTGTTTATGTTATCTCTGATTTTAGGTTCATAGTTATAATAATTCTGTCTTAAGTTAAACAAGTACTCAATGTAAATTGGAGGTTTGCTTTTGTAGTAATTTAATGAACTTAAGTACATTTCATCTTGGCCTAAGTAATTTCTAAGTCGAGAAGATACATTTTGTTTTTCTTTACTGAAGAATTTTAGTGCATGATTTATGATTTCATTTTCAATTTCATTTATTTTACTTTTTTCGTATAACACTTTATTAGAATAGTATTTTACACAATTCGGTTTCCGGTAAAGGCCTGTGCATGCTCTAAGAATTTTCCTTTCTAATATTGCAATTTTATTAATTTGGGGCTTGGATACTTGCAGCCAAACTGGTGCTGCATACATTATGATTGGCCTAATAATTTGCTTGAATGCTAAAAGTTTTAATTTTTGATTTATTTTCCTATTAAAAAATATGTTTTTTAATGCAAAATAGGCTGATATTATTTTAAGCTTTATTATTTGTAAATGTACGTTGAATTTAAAGTTTTTTGTCAAATGTACACCTAAGTATTTTAAAGTTGAAGTTTTCGGAATGGGATTATTATTTATTTTTAACTATGTTAAGTGCTTTATTTGGTTGATTTTCAATAGTTTCAAAAATTGTGAACACAATAACAAGTATATGGCATATATGGTAACAATTTTAGGTACAATAAAATAATGGGAACCGGAGGAGGGGATTAAAATTAAAAAAAAAAATAAATATGAGTAAAACAATTTTTTCATATAAAGTAACCCCTTAAAACCAAGTTAAGTGCGACATTTTAGCATTAATTCTGAATTTGTACGAAATAAACCCTTTAACACATTTTAAGTTTTGACTTATTTCTGGCATTAAAGTTGAACTTTCAGCTTTAGTTTATTCAGAGACTTATAGTAGAATTTTATGATAAAGTTTTTTTTGCAACATTTTAACCCATTATATCCTTGTTTTATGAATCTTTTTTGCCTTTTATTAAAAAAAGGTAAAAAAAGACCCATAAATTGAGAAGTTAGGGGGTTAAAATGTTGCACGAAAATGTTTCTCGTAGTATTTTACATAAATCCTCAGAGCACATCCTATACCCAAAATGTAAGGATAACAGGATTTCCTATGCCGATTCACTATAAGAATGTTCAAAAAGGGGGGAAATTAAAAATTCCCTAAAATTAGACTCAGACGTAAACTTTCAAAACGACGATACACGTATATTGTTTTTTTGTCCCCTCTACCAGAATCCGTTGTCAGAACCTTGTTATTTTTTTCATGTTGAACAGTGTAATGAGTTTCCGGTGCGCATTATTTAGACATTATTCTTATGCTTAATGAAATTAAATACTGGGTGTTTTTTTTAGCTGCATGAGAAGTTTCGATGGTTGTTGTCTATGGTTTGACAGTTGAGAATGTCAAACTGTATTGACATTTCTGTTCAGTTAGGGTTGGCAATTCATCATGAATCGTTTAAGGCCAGAACAACGCTTCCAAATTGTGGAAATTTACTTTGGAAGGAATAAATCTGATCGTGAAGTTAATAGAGCACTTCTTCCATTTTACGTTCAACATAATCGGCCTAGCGAGCAAGCCAAATGGCTTCGTTAAGGGAAGGGTTCCCTCATTATGGACAAAAATAATGCAAAGTTTGTATTTTTGTTGTAGGACAATGAAAAGGCGTACGAACTTTTGGTTTTGATGATTATATTAGTTTATTATCAGAGAATTTAAAAAAGTGAAAAAGTTGAAAAAATTCAAAATGGCGGCTACAAAATGCACATTTCCGTGGGCCCCTGCGCGCGAAACATGGTGTCCTAACTAAAATTCTGCCGCTTCTTGTGGTGGACTGAAATCAAAAATTGTTGTTATTACTTAAAGATAATGATATTTTCTATGACTGGAACTAAAATTGTTATTATCCATGTAAAATTCATTGAATAATGAACATTAGAACTAAAAGTTCAAATTTTGCTTGTTTTTTCCATTTCAACAACGTTAAAAAAATATAAATAAATAATTTTTATACATGATGTTAGTTCAGGGCGTACAAAAAAGCATGCACTTCCAAACAGTTCTTAGATAAAGAGAATCGGATCAATAGATCAGGCCTGAGAGTTTTAGTTAGATCGGAAAACGTGGTTTCGAGATAAGCGCGTTTGAAGTTTGAAACCGCCACGTAGCGCGCGTGAGATAGGTGTCTTCAAGACGTTGCCATTCGAAAAATATTCGTCGGATCGAAAAATCCATTTACACACATATTCTACACATATGTGGCTTTCATTTTTTGCAAAAAAAAATCGATTTTTTAGTCCAAAATGAGGGAACCCTTCCCTTAATAAGCAAAATTGCCGTATATGGAGCGAAGACAATTCTCAAGTCATTAACGAATCACAATTACATCCATTAAAATGTACTGTTTGGTGCGGTTTACACGCTGAATACATCATCGGTCCTTATTTCTTTCGAATTTCGCTGCCGTTACGGTGAATAGCGAGCGCTATCGATCCATGCTGACTGATTTTTTGTTTCCAAAAATTAATCAACTAAACATCGATGACATTTCGTTCCAACAAGACGGCGGAACTTGCCTTACAGCCCGCTTAACCATCAATTTATTGCAAAATCAATTTGGCGACAACTTTATTTCCAGAAGTGGTCCTGTTAACTGGCCCCTCGTTCGTGCTACTTAACTGTTCACGATTACTTTTTATGGGGCTATGTTAAGTCATTGGTTTCTGCCGACAAACCAGCAACTCTTGAAGCATTAGAAGCCAATATTCAAGCCACCATTGACGCCATACTACCAGGATTATTGGAAAAAATTGTGAAAAATAGGACTGATCGAATGTACTATTTAACTCCTAACCGCTGCGGACATATACCGGAAATCATATTTAAAAAATAAATGCCATAAAATTATCTACCAAATTATAATAATAAAAAAATCATTCCACCAATACTTTTGTCTTGTATTATTATTTAAAGTTCTCAAGCTTTTTTTTAAGAGCTTTACATAACATAAGCAATTGGATTGATGTTTATTTAAAAGTATGTATATATAAATGGTGATATGTATATAATATGTACGTACGACCACTAAATGTCATTTTTAATTTTTTTTTCTATTTTGTTTTTGTTTTTTTTTTTTTTGCTAACTAAGGTCCTCCTCTCACGAATCCTAGATCCGCCACTGAACTTAGCATAAGCAAAAAAAAAGCCAAAGGTGTAAAAAAGACAGCAAATGGCAAATGGCAAAAAAAAGTAAAATAAAAAGCATATATTTGAAATCTAAAGACAATGAAACGCATAATATTTTATTCAGAAAGAGTGTGAGTCAAAGCAAACATAAAAGGTTAAGTAAACATAATCCGCCCCTGATGACAATCAGGAGAATTGAAACAATCTTGAAAAAAGTGTTGCCGATTTATTGAATTTTTCGAACTTCCGAACTACCATGGACTTTATATATCTTGTGTTATATTGGAGCACCACCGTACTTTTTTCAAACCTATGGGTGGGGATTAAATCTGCGGCTGATGGCCTGAGTAAGAAATGCATTTTAATTCACAATAAACTGGATGTTTCAAATATTTATAGTGCTCATTCTTAAAAGTAAAAAACAAAAACAGTGCATAGCTCAACAATTAAATAGAAAGTTCCGCGAGTGAATTATGGCCATGTTAAGGCTACTAAAAACAGCGACTTGAACAAAGGAGCAGCCAATAATAAAGTGCCTATAAAACAAAAATACGGATAACTGCTTCATTAAAATAAACAAACAAACAAACAAACAAGCAAACAAACAAATGCAACTGTCAAAAGCTTGACAGCTGCATAACTGTAATAACACTGAAAGCAAAAAAACCTAAACACATTCATGAAATAGAGCAATTAATGGGAGAGGAAAATAATAACTTTGCAGTAAAGAAAACAAGTTGCACAAATAAACCGACACAAACAAGAAGTGACTACAACAGATGCTGTCAATTGTCTAGTTGCGCTTTTACATTTAATGCGGTTTTTTTTTAGAGTGCAGGAAAGGAGTATTTAGTGCCTTGACCAGGGTTTTCTCTTCTAAAATGCTCGTGGCAAGAAACAAATCATGGGGGAGCTCTTGGCACTTAATTAATTTTTTGCACAAACCTTTTGGAACCAGCGCAACCAGTAGAACGAAAACAATTAAAAAATGGCGAAAAACTGTTGGCAATGTTTTTGTTTTAAGCATATTAAACGCAGCTAATTAATCAAAGCTCTTGACACGGCGCAGAAAGCTTAAGAGCGCGAGAGCTGCGTGCTTTACGCTTCACTTTGCACTGCAGTCGAGTCAATGACTCTTCAGTGAGCCGATTGGTTGATGCACCAGCTACAAATCAGAGTCATGCTTAAAGGGGGGCCGGCTGGCCGAGTAGCGCAACAACAAAAAAAAACAGCGTGTTGAGCACGCCCAAAAGACTAAACAGCGCGCTTCACTCAGTTGTGGCATGCGGCATGGAGCAAGTGGGTGCTAATAGCCCAACAACAATGGTGTGTTGTTGTTATTGTTGCTAGTTTTGTTAGCCACCATTGTTGGTGCTGTCTTGTCGAGCAAGCGTTAAAAAGAGATCGATACGCTAAATAAACAATTTCAGACACGCCTACTTTGCACGCTTAGCGAACATAAGTTCGAAGAGTTGCCTTCTACTTACCACTGTGTGACTCAGTCGTCACTTTTGCGCCTGCTTGAGTACAAACAAAATTTTCTGCCTTCCAATTGGATTTGCTGCTCACAGCTAGCTGTCTCTTTTTGACCTGAGCGAAAAGCGCAAAATGCAGCCATTTTTATATTGCTTGCATGTCACACGCTTACCTGTTCAGTTTCAACTCACCACACAATGTGCCCAACTCACCATAGCACTCTAGAGCGGCACTCCTTGCTTGCACGATTTTACCATTCTTCTCACTCAAACCTATGCGCGCTCTTTTTCGCTCTCTTACAACTATTCGCGCCGTCTTGCTTGCGCGCTGCGGTGTCTTGCGCCGTCTCGTCAGTGCGTGTCTTCAGTGTACATGCGAACCCTGTATGTGGCATACGGTAACCCGCTGTATGTACGCCGTTCATCTCGAGCACAACAACAACAACACGAACAGCGCAGCAGCCACCACCACGACCGCCGCGTGTGAGCGCTACAACGGGTCAAAATCTCGATGCTAGAATTTCGGAAATCGTCAGTCCTGCTGCGAATCTTGTATCGGAAAGTCTAGCGTGCCTGCTGTTCGCAAACGACAGAAATCAAAAAAGCCCACATTCTACGGATAGTTGTACAAAAAGCCCATTTGTATCTTTAAGATACACAAGCAAAACTTAACAATCAGAAACGAAGTGTGAAAAAAAATCTTTGAAAAAAAAAACTTTAACTCGTCGGTCGCGCGTGTGCTTTGCTAAGATAAACAACAAAACTTGCAGTGCTTGAAAGAGTGTTTGAAAAAATTTCGAGATAAATTCAATATTCACAAAAAATCTCAAAAAGCATCTGTCAGATGCATAAGTGTTGAAAGTGTCGCCCACAGCTGTTAAACGCTAGCCCTTTGCAAACGTGCTAAACTAAAAGTGCTTAAAGCTTACTTTGAGCTTTTTTTCAAAACTCCAACTTTTTTTTCAAGTGTCTCACATTTACACTCAGACTAGCGCCAAAATGATGATGAACGCTTTTATAGATCCCACCACGCCCTCGCAGCATCATCTGGCCTCCTATGGGCTGCGTATGTCGCCCAACAACAGCAGCGCCCAGCAGCAACAGCAGCAGCAGCAGCTGGCCCAAACGGATTTAGTCTCCAGTTCACAGCAACAACATCAGGCTCAGCAGCAGCAGCAACAGCAACTACAATCCCAGCAACAGCAGCAGCATCAGTCCCAGCAACATCAAGCCCAACAGCAGCAGCAGCAGCAACAACAGCAGTCGCAACAGCAACAGCAGCATTTGGATCCTGCTGCGCTCATGTCCTCATCCATGTCCATCAGCAACTCCAGCGACATGTCTTCGCCCGCCTCTGCCTCTGCGGCTGCTGCAGTTGCCTACCAAAACTCCGGCTATAGCCACTTCAACACCCAGCTAGGCTCCGCATATGCCTCACGCGACTTTCTACTTGGCGCTCGTCGCTCGGACAACGATTACATGTCCAGCTCGGCCGCTGTGGGCCAGACTGCAGCCTCCTCTGTCGTCGCTGCTGCTGCCGCCGATTCTATGCTATTCCCTTCCTTTCCAGCGGCCCATGTCAATCATCCCGATCTCACCGCCTCCACTTTCGGCAACCATGCCTTTCACACGCATCATGCAGCCCATCATCATGCCGCCGCCGCTCACCAGCATCATCAGATGCGAATGGGCATCGCTAGCGCCTCGGACTATGCTCATCCGTATGCACACCATGCCGCACAGCATCACTCGAACTTTCCGTCGGTACATCATCATGCGGCAGCAGCCGCACATCATCAACATGCCGCCATGTCGGCCATGCATCCGGCAGGCGCGGGTGCCTTTCTGCGCTATATGCGTCATCAACCTTCGGCAGCGACGGCCATCAAGCAGGAGATGCAGTGCCTCTGGGTGGATCCCGATCAGCCGGCAGGTCCTGCCGGTTGCAAGACCTGCAACAAGATCTTCCACTCCATGCACGAGATCGTTACGCATCTGACGGTGGAACATGTCGGCGGGCCCGAGTGCACAACGCATGCCTGCTACTGGATCGGCTGCAGCCGCAATGGGCGCCCCTTCAAGGCCAAATACAAGCTGGTCAACCACATTCGCGTGCACACGGGCGAAAAGCCTTTCGCCTGCCCACATCCAGGCTGCGGCAAGGTGTTTGCGCGCAGCGAGAATCTCAAGATACACAAGCGCACACATACGGGTAAGTTGCAAATTTCGCATCTTTAAGATACAATTTACTAAGGGCGTACGCTCGGATTCCGGGAATGATTTTGGAAATTTATGACAAACATGTCGCTATTTGAAGGCGTTTGCACGCTGACTTCAGCGGATTAGGTGGCAATAGCTTTGCCGCAATGTTTGTTGGCAGAGGGCGTAAAGCCAGCTTGTTGTTGTTGTTGTGCAGCCAATAAAAACAAGCATGCAAAGTACCTGTTAAAAATTTGCAAAGCCACAGCTGACCTGCTAAGACGCGGGGATTTGAGTTAAAAATTGGGCTTCAATCCTTTAACAACAACAACAACAACAACAACAACAACAACAACAACAACAACAACAACAACAACAACAACAACAACAACATCTGCTTAGCTATTGTGCACAAATATTTGTAACTATTGTTGTTTTAGTAGACAATCCATAGGATTAACTTGTTTGCCAGATTGACTTCGTTAGTCACGCTCTGCCCTAAGCTTAAGTCTTAAGTTAAAAGGAAAAATGAAACGAAAATAGTTAATTCTTAAGGAAAGAAAGTATCTCAAGGTGGTTAGTACCGAAAACGATGTAGATATGTGTCAAGTTGAACCAGTGGCGGATCTACATACGGGCTGAAATTGCTTTAGCCCCCCTTGGAGAATTTTTTGTGTGGGAAAAAACTAAAAAAGTCCAAAAAGACGCTTCAGCCCCCCCTTGGCATACAAAAGTGTAGTTTCAGCCCCCCCTTTGGCGAATCCTAGATCCGCCACTGAGTTTAACAAGTAAATAAGATTGTCTTGTGTTTGTAAAAGAATAAGCTTGAAATTTCGATCAAGAATTCTTTAGATTTCTAAAATATTTCAATTTAAACAAAGGAATATCTTTAAGTGACAACTGTACAAGGACTGCAACGCACTCCTTATGTCTGTCGACATAAATTTTCAAAATAACAGTCAAAGCACTTTTGCAATTTTGAAAGTAAACTTATTTATACAGTTTAAAGATGCATTTGCGTGCATTTCCTTATCTGCTCGATACATATTTTAAGTAGTCGAAGAATCTTTATGAATCAGATTCTCAGAAAAAATTATCAATATTGAAGTCGTTATCCATAAATGTGTAGATACATTGGATTTATTTTTTCATAAGTGTATCTATGTGTATTTTTTCAAATGAGATCATTTTCACTTTTTATGCAAAGTCAGTTTTAAAGGGAAATACTTCCATAAACTTAGATACCTAAGCGCACCTTTAACCATTTTTTAGAAATTCCTAAATCATTTGTCTTTCTTCAGATAGTTCTAAAAAGTCTTTTCAAACAGCAGGCAAATATTTTCAATTTTGCAAAAAAAACCTCCAGAGGTATTCTATGGATGTTAGAATATTTCCAGGAGTATTCTAAGATGATAGTTTTAACTTTTCCAGTATTATTTTAGGACGCTACTTAGAGCACTACCAGGAGTGTTAGAAGATAGAAGTTTTAAGATGTTATAAGAATATCTTTGAATTTGTTGGATAGATAGAAGTAGCATGGTTAAATTTTCTAAAACCTCTCAAGTAAACAAATAACTTTTTTTTTTTTGAAAATGCTATAAAAAAATACTACTGAATATTTTCTCAAATTTCTTTTTTTATTTGAATGTACAATCCTTCCGGTTAATAATGGAAAATAATTTCATTCAAATGGCTGCCTCGGCTGGCCTTGCAGTACCCTACACGATCGGTCCAATTTTTAAGCACATTATCGATTGTGTGCAGCTGTATTTCAACAATGGCTTCATGAATATTGTCCTTTAAAGCGTCAATTGTCTCTGGCTTGTCGGCGTAACACTTATCTTTGAGGGCACCCCACAAATAATAGTCCAACCAAACCAAATGTTGCCAATATCCTCCTATTCAATTTTTGTGAACAAAAATTCGTTCAACATGGCCCGATAACGATGGCCATTGACTGTAACGGCCACTCCTTGCTCATTTTCGAAGAGAAACGGCCCAATTATGCCTCTGGACCAAAATCCGCACCAAACAGTGACTCGTTTTGGGTGCATCGGCTTTTCAATGTATGCGTGCGGGTTTTCTGTGCCCCAAATGCGACAATTTTGATTGTTTACATACCCGCCAAGATCAAAATGAGCTTCATCTGAAAAGATGATTTTTTTGGCAAAATTGGCATCTTCCGTAAGTCGATCGCAGGCCCACTCAGTGAAGCGAAAACCCATTGGATGGTCAGTTTGCTTCATCTCCTGAACCAATTGGACTTTGTATGGCGTCATACCAAGGTCTTTATGCAAAATTCGTCTCAATTATGTCTCCGAAATGTTCAATTGTTGAGAACGACAGTGAATTGATGTTGATGCGGCTTCACACACACTTTCTGCCACAGCAGAAATATTCTCGGGTGTACGCACTGTTTTTGGCTTTTCACGCTTTGGTTCATCGATGAGGATGCCAGTTTCTTTCACTTTTTTCACAAGATAACGAACATACGGAGCTGACGGTGCTTCTGTTCTTCCAAAATCCGTACGCAATTTTCGCACACATTCTGCAACATTACCATG
Source organism: Pherbina coryleti (assembly GCA_943735915.1). NCBI lineage: Eukaryota > Metazoa > Arthropoda > Insecta > Diptera > Sciomyzidae > Pherbina > Pherbina coryleti. Next base: position 140,290,926 of record OX030949.1, on the reverse strand, counting down.
ATTTTCAAGGTAATGTCGCAATATTTCCCAGCGTTGTTCAAGCGTGTACACAACCATATTCATTCAGCCGAAGGATAAAACTAATTATCTGTCAAATCAGACATGTGCTAAGTGTTACCATTCACGAAATAAGCACTTGTTGAAAAAAAAAAACGTTAGATGGCGGACCCTTTAGAATGCAAAAAGATAGCGTCTTAACATTTACGAGTAATACAAGTAGCGAATAGCTGAAAGCTGAAAAGATTATCGTAACACGATGTGAGTTGAAAAAGAGTGGAATATATTTCTTAACAAACATGTATTTAGAAGCATTTTTATAATGCAGATACAAAATTTCGGAGATCTAAAGTATAACATTTTCATGCCCACCAAATTTCAAAATAATTTTATTTTAATTTTTATCTAAGTTTGTGCTAAAATTTAAAAATAAAAAGAAATTTATAAATTTAACACAAATACAAAAACAAAAAACTTTTCCATTAATAAATACTCGATTTTGCTTAAGGGCGGGGTAAGGTTTGTTTCGTCTAAAAAATACCTATAAAAAACTATAACAGTAGGTTTATTTTACTTATTATTATATAAAAGTACAATATTTTAAGAATATTTAAAAAAATTTTTTGTTAAAAAATAGTGAGAAATAACGGATTTATTGAAGATCTCCTCAGGTGCCTCGAAAAAAAGTCTTTGTGCGGTGACCAGCCTACAGCATCACTGGATCATCTGAAACCAAAAAATCAAAATGCTTTCTTTAGTTTATTACTTCATCTGTCCAGTGACGTCGATTTTTTTTTAATTTTAAAATTTTTCAATTTTTGGCACCATTTCGAAGCCAAAATGACGATTTTTGACGAAAAAATCTACCTATTTGTTATTGTAAAATTGTTAGTAATTAAAAAATTAAAAAAACTCGACGTCACTTGAGAGCTACTTACATGTAAAATATGTGTAAAAAATTTCAAAACAATCGGCTTAGTAGTTTTTTCTGTAGGCTGGTTACCGACTTTAAAAATTACATGTTTGGGAAATTCGATTTAAAGTTTTGTACACAAAGCAACACTAGTTGGAGGTACGGTCATTCAACCTACTGTAACTTCTTTAGTTTTGCTCAGAATGAACTAAAAATTTAACACAATATTCTTCAGATGTTGTACTTTCAGAAACAAAAGCAAAACTTAAAAAAAAATGTCAAACCTTACCCCCCCCCCCCCCCCTCCTTAAGTTACTTTGCGAATTCTTTCAAACATTTCAGTATCAAAAAGGCAATATACAGGCTTTACAAATAGGTGAATATCTCAGATTAAAATTGCAATAAAATATTTATTTTATAGAACACTAGAGGACACAATCCGACAGTAAAACACTTCCATATCTATAAAATTTACAATTCATATAATATGAGCCTTTCCAATACCCATATTATTGACGTTTTTACTTTAAGCAACATAGGACGCTATTCTTTAAAACGCATATTTAAAATAAAGGGTCTTTCAACAAAAGGTGTCACTATTTTTTTTTTTTTTACTATTTCAATGCATTGTGCAAGGGTGTAACGAACCAAAACTGAAGATCTTCTAGTTTTTCTATGTCAAACGTCATTGAATGTCTGTTGTACGATATCACCTGAAAAAAGTGGAAATTTTAAAATGACAGCTCTCGTTGATAATTAGCTCAAAACAGTTCTTATCAAAAAAGCCAAAAAAAAAAAAAATCTCAAAAAATGGGAAAAGAAAGACCATTTTGAGCAAATAAATTTCATGAGTATCATTTCAATTAAGCCTTCGGAATATAAAGAAATATACAGCGTGTTTCTATAAAAAAAAAAAAAAACAATATCCTGAAAGAGCTTTGCAGTTTTAATATCAAAATTTTATCGAAATATCTTCTGCAAATTTTCAGAAATTGTTCCAAAAGTATCTTGCAAATTATTGTTTACTTTAGTAAACTAATGATATACACAAATATCTTTAGAATATTTATATATTTCATGATGAAATTCAAAGAAGCATTTCTGCAATTTAACAAGCATATTTCTAAAAATAACGCTCAAACAAAATCTTCTAAATTTGGAGGAACAAGAATTATAAAACAACTAACTGCAGTTATCAGTTATAGAAGGATACAATTCCAGGAATATTTTTATGCTTAATTTTAATGAATATTTTATAAATTCTTTCTTAAATAGCGAAGAAGAATTTTTTAATACATTATCCTATTGAATATCCAATAATGCAAGACATAACTATACAAAAGTATTTGTATAGTATATTCGAATATTTGTATATTCGAAATCTTGATTCAAGTATCTAAAAGTTATAAGTTATAAAAGTTATTTATATATAAAGTTATATCTAAAAGTTACAACATTTATCGTGATAGTCAAATTTAAGGGAAGCTAGTTTAATATCTGTAGAATACTAAAAAACTGGCATCTTTACCTATTTATCAACTATCCGAACAAAAATATATATTTTCTCTATAGTTTGAAGTTATGGGAAAGTTAAATGAAACATTTAATAACGAGTTCAATAATTGAAACATAATCGCGAATAACGTTGTAAACGACATTTTTTTTAAAGTGTTTTTTCGCGGATATCAGTTAGAATTACTCTCTTATACTATATAAAAACAGAAGTGAGTAAAAAAAATGCCACTCAGTGGATTAGCGTTGCACGTGCTTGTAAAATGAATAAAAGTGAACAATCGATCTTGATGCACAAGTGCTATCGATGCTCAAAACGTTAAATAAATTTCGAAAATTGGAGAAATTTTAACTAGACATAAATGACATAGAAAATAAATATGCTCCTGTGAATGTAATTTGGAAGAACGTTCTAAGTGCAGTTAGCTGTAAGTGCAGTCGTTTTTAGTAGTGGAAAAACGTTTTAAGCACCATCAGTCATATGTTATGTTCAGTGGAAAAACATTTCATCATCCATTCAATTTTTGGATATGAAACGTTATTCCACTGTAAAAACTTTTAAACGGTAAATTTAGATGTAATTAAATCTTTCATTTATTTTTTTTTTATATTTTAGATATGGTATAGTTTTATTAAATCAGAGTGTTTAACAAAAAAACCAAAAATAGACTCCTACAATGTTTAAAACTTTTTTTATCTCTAGTCAAAAATTATAATTTTGTCGTTTAAAACGTTATTCGCGATTATGTTTCAATTATTGAAATGCAAAAATATTTCATTACATTATTATTTATTATCTCAACATTAACTAAATGAGAACTATAAGAAACCTGCAACTGCTGTTGCGAAGAAACTGCAGCAGCATCGCACAGGAACAGAGTGCGATGCTGCTGCTGCTTGGCGGCTGCTTGGCAGCTGTATGGAATATGTGTGTCAGTGTGTGGCATAAATAAAATTTAAATACGGGAAAAAAACGAGTTGTAAGGAAAATATTTGATTTATCCATGTAAATATTTAAATGAATATATACTCAGGCGTGGAAAATGTTAATATGCGTTATTTCCCTTTGTGTACAGATACAGATACAGATGCAGATAAAGATACAGATACAGATACACACACAGATACAGATACTGATACACACACAGATACAGATACAGATACAGATACAGATACAGATACAGATACAGATGCAGATACAGATACAGATACAGATACAGATACAGATACAGATACAGATACAGATACAGATACAGATACAGATACAGATACAGATACAGATACAGATACAGATACAGATACAGATACAGATACAGATGCAGATTCAGACACAGATGCAGATACAGATACAGATACAGATACAGATACAGATACAGATACAGATACAGATGCAGATAAATATACAGATACAGGTACAGATACAGATACAGATATAGATACAGATACAGATAAAGAAACAGATACAGATGCAGATACAGATACAGATACAGGTACAGATACAGATACAGATACAGATCCAGATACAGATACAGATGCAGATACAGATACAGATACAGAACAGATACAGATACAGATACAGATACAGATAGAGATACAGATAGAGATACAGATGCAGATACAGATACAGATACAGATACAGATACAAATACAGATACAGATACAGATTCAGATACAGATACAGATACAGATACAGATACAGATACAGATACAGATACAGATACAGATACAGATACAGATACAGATACAGATACAAATTTACAGATACACTTAGGGAAAAAAATATTAAATTTATCCAAAAACTTTTTTAATTTATTCAAAAAGCGAGTCATTTTTGCACCAATAACGCATTTATTTAAATCGACCACGTAAATATTTAAAATTTATTTAAATACTTTTTTAATAAAATAAAATATTAAAATATTTAAAATAAAATTAATAAAAAATATATTAAAATTATGCACGAATATATTTAAATATCTTTCCCATATTTACTATTTGAAAATAAAACTATCGCATTTAAGGAAAATTTATATAAAAATATTGAAATTAAAAACAAATATATTAGAATGTTTCCCACGAGATGCGTCCATCAAATGGCATATGTTAGTATATTTTATTTTCTTTTTTTGTTCTCTAATTTATACTATTTTGACAGTACACTAGAGAAACAAAAATTGAAAAATAAAATACCAAAAAATGCAGGCAAATGACAACCGGTGCAAGACATTTTTGAGAAAATGTCCGGTTGTCACTCAAACCCTATTTACGTCGCGATCATCAATCGCACTTACAAAGAAAATTGGCCAAACATGCAGCTATATTTTCCTTGCAACAATAACTAAATGAGAATTATAAGAACTAAGGTTGCAACTGCAAGAAATAAAATGCAGGAACAGAGTCCGATGCTGTTGCTGCTTGTCGGAATATGTGTGTACGTGTGCGATGCTGTTGCCGCTTGCTTGTATGGAATATGTGTGTATGTGTGGTATAAATACAATTCAAATACGGGAAAAAAACGAGTTGTAAGGAAAACATTTGATTTATCCACGTAAATATTTAAATAAAATTTATACTCAGGCGTGGATAATGCTAATATGCGTTATTTCCCTTAGTGTACAGATACAGATACAGATGCAGATACAGATACAGATACAGATACAGATACAGATACAGATACAGATACAGATACAGATAGAGATACAGATACAGATACAGATACAGATACAGATACAGATACAGATACAGATACAGATACAGATACAGATACAGATACAGATACAGATACAGATACAGATACAGATAGAGATACAGATACAGATAGAGATACAGATACAGATACAGATACAGATACAGATACAGATACAGATACAGATACAGATACAGATACATATACAGATACAGATACAGATACAGATACAGATACAGATACAGATACAGATACAGATGCAGATACAGATACAGATACAGATACAGTTACAGATACAGATAGAGATACAGATACAGATACAGATACAGATACAAATTTTTTTCGTTTAAATATTTTGAAATTCCACATCATCTTTTTCTTTAAAAACTTTAATGTTCTTCTTTATAACGCTTAGATTGTTTCTTTTTTTGTTTTTGTTCCATCTCTCTATTTTTAAACCTTCGATTCTTAATCGCTCATTAATATGGATTATCTTCAGACTTCATTAACGAAATTCAAAGCAGCACAAAACAAACGCGCGACGCTTATATCTTTTGAATTCTTTCTACCTGCCCGATACAGCCACCAACTAGATACATTCTACTGTTGGCCGTTTCTGCTGTATTGTTAAACTGCAGATATTTTATATTTTTATTGCTTAAAACCAAAGGCTCACAATAAACAAGAAAATTAAAAGAAAAAAAAAACACTCATAATTGTAACGATTTGTCATTAAATATTAAAATGATTAAAGGGCAGAAAAATGGTGTTGAAAAAATATAAAAACAAAAAGACAATAAAAAACAAACATTCGTTATGCATGCAGCTTAGCCGCTTAACTCTCTACAAAAGTTGGACAAGCCAAAGTTGGCTAATAATAAAAAAACAAAGACAAAATCAAAATTGGAAATAGTTGCATTACCATGATGAGCCTCGATATGCTCAAAAACCGGTCTGCGTCCAACTCTAGGTTTTGTTAGAAATGCAGAAATGCAAGATTTAACCAAATTAATAGTAACTCTGAAATGTATCTTTATACATATGCATGAGTTAGAAACCCATAAAAGCATCTTATAATAAAAATAAAGAAATTATTAAGAATTTCTTAAAAATCAAAGGTAAAATTTATAACAAAATCGCATATCATTGGAAAGTAATTAAAATGTTACTGCGGCAGCAACTTCGACATAATGATGGATTAATTTTTTTATTTTCTGTTTCATTCTTCAGTTTTTTTTCGCTCCTTTAATTTTTTTTTTTTTGTTTTTTTTTATCATGGCTTTTTTACTCTTGTGTACTAAACAATGTGTTACTGACAGATACTTGCAGTGTCTAGCTACGCCGTTATTCAGATACTCAATATTTAACAACATTGATTGCCAATGATTACCAAGCGTTTTTTCAATATTTTTGTTATTTGTGGCTTACAATAGCAGATAAATTGTTGTTTTGTGTTTTTGTTTTTGGCTTCTCTTGTTTTTTTTTTTTTAAGTTGTTTTGTTATTTTTGATGTTTTAATTTAAGCGTGTATCTTGTAGATAATTTTTGTGAGAAATGCCGCTGAAGTAGATGAAAAGAAAACAAAAACAAAAACCTGTATAAAACTACAACTTAATTTTGTAATTAAAAGTTGTCTAAAATGAAAAAAAAAAGTGGGAGAGTGGGCGTGAAAAGTTTTTATCTTCAAATGATTCAATCGATAAGCTATACAAACAGAACTGACAGAAAAGCGGGGAAAGAGACAAAGCTTTAGCTGTAGTATTGAATTTGATTAAGTTTAGCAGATTAGGCATTAGACAAAAAGCTCTTATAAAAGCTTAAGAAAGTTTTAAGCTTAATTTTTAACAATTTCATTAGTACATCGAATATTAAATGAGCATTCGTGACAGCTTTTTCGTAGCTTTCAGCTTTCATTCGCTTCAAATTTTATTTTTTTGCATCTGTGTTTTTATATTGTTTTTGTTTCAATTACTTTTTGATGTAATTTTATCCCTAAAGTACATTTTTTGTTCCAAGCTTTTTAAGCAAATTATTTGATGAGTTAAATTGCTAATAAAATAACGAAAGCTTTATAGAAGTCTACCGTACATCCAGTTAAAGGTTTTTCATGAGAAAAATAAAAAAGTTATTGTTTTTTCATTCATTAATTTCTTTTTTTTTTTCTTTTTTTTTTGTTTTTGTTTAAAACCTACCAAATTCAGCTTTGGTTGGAGTCCGCTCAAAACTAATTTTAAAATTTAATTCTCTAACATTTTTTAAGCATTTTAAGTTGCAAACAGTCGAAAAAAATGTCAAACATTTTTATAAAAAAACCTAAATCTTAAGCACCCCTTTTTTAATACGATACATTTTTCGATGTTTATTTTTTTCAATAACATAAGTTTTCGTGCATAATTAACATAATTATGAATGGAAGATTATAAGGTTAAAGTTATAACTAGAAAAACACACTGAGATCATTTATTCAAACTTTTCGGTAGAGAGAACGGATAAGAGTGAAAAGCTCTCTATAATGTTTTGTGCGAAAGCTCATTGTAAGTTACTTGGGATTATAAGGTTAAAATTATTACTTGTAAAACACACTGAAAGCACTTATTCAAGCTTTTCGGAAGAAAGAACGGATAAAAGTGAAAAGCTCTCTATCATGTTTAGTGCAAAAATTCATTGTAAATTACTTAGGATTATAAGGTTAAAATGATAACTTGTAAAACACAGTGAAAACACTTATTCAAACTTTTCGGTAGAGAGAATGGTAAGAGTGAACAGATCTCTATCGTGTTTTGCACAAAAGCTCATTGTAAGTATTTATTCAGATCAAATTTCATTTTTATTAGCAGCAAAACACACAAAAACTTCAATGGAAAAGCTCTATAAAAAAAGCTTTATGAAAAAGCTGTAATATAGAAAGTGAATTTGAAGGATACTTGCATTTTATTAAAAATTAATTATAAACTATCCATGAAAATTTATTAAATTTAAATAAAATTTTTTCATAAAATCAACGAACTTTTTAAATCTCTATCAACAGTTTATGAATAAGGCTTCACAACCTTTATTAAAGCTCTCAAAAACTTTCTAGAGCCTTTTAAAAAGCTTCAATATAATCGTTTAAAAAGTTTTCTCAGAGCTTATGCACTTAAAGTTACACAACGTTTATGGCCTACACAAAGGAATATGAACTATGCCAAAAAGTACTCTTTTGCAGTTTATTGTTTTTTATTATTTTGTGGTATTCATAAAGAATTTCAAAAGCTTTTAATAGCTTAACTTAAATTTTTTAAATTTCATAGTTTTAGTTAAACGCAAAATAAAAGCTTATAAAAGCTTTGATACAAGTTTTCAAAAGCCGGGATTAAAGCTTTAAAAGAAGAAAATTGTAATTAAAAGCTTAATTAAAACCTAAATTAAAGCTATAAAGCAGTGGTGGTCAACGCACGGTTCAAGCAACAACAAAGAGAGCTTTCCGAGTGCACAGCTTTACACTGAAACAAAAAGTTGTTAAAAGCTCTAACAACATTTGGTGCAAGGAACTCTTGTCGAGTGTTGGATTTTCAATATAATAATTATTTTTTTATTTTTGCGTTCGGTTTTCGCTATTTTAACATAGAAAACAACAAGCAATAATGTATTAATGCTTTTCCTGAAACATTGCAATATATTTACGAATATTCATAAATAAAACAGCGAGCGACTCCCATACCACATGAACGCTCAAAGCATACTGACTTTCAATTTAAAGCACAGCTGAAAAAACAAAGTTTTAAGCAGTGTACAAACACAGCGAGCCGATTGATACTTCGTGTGTAAAAGCTCAACAACATACGATGCCCGCGGGCTATGGGAAACCATGAAGTGAGCACCACTGCTATAAAGTCTTTAATAAGAGCTTTATAAACTTTTATATAAGCTACTAAAATAGTAAATACTTCAATAAATTCTTAAAAAGATTTTAAATGATAAATAGCATTAGTAATAGCTTTAATTAAAGCTTTCAAAGGTTTCATTGATTTGAATGGAGCTCCAAAGTAGACTCCAAAGCTTTGAATGAAATAGAATTAAAAAAAGCTCCCTTAAACCTAAATTTACACCTTCAAAACATTTAAAAAACTTTCACATCACCTTATGTTGAAGCTTCTTCGACAGTTTTTTACACAATTTTTTTAAAATACTCTACAGAACCATTCTTCTGCTACTGAGCTTTTTCGTTGTGTTGCAAAAATAAACCTCTTTATAAGCATTTCTTTATTTATTTTATAGTTTTTTTTTTCGTTTCAAAACTACATTTTAAGCTTTGTTGTACTCCCTTAAAAAATTTGAGAGTAAAATAAAGCCTTCAAAATATTCTATAAAATCTTTTTATAGCTCGATTAAAAGTTGTCTGAAACATAATTTGACCTTTTAAAAATATTGAAATATTCAAAAGCAAATATAAGCTTTCAAAATTTTCAAAAATTTTTCTTAATAGCATGTTCAAACCGATTTCATTTAACGTGTTACTCGAAAAAAAGCTTTTTTTTAACATGATCGTTCATAACATACAGCCTTAACTAGTTTCAAAATGTCGGTTTGTTTGTTTATATTTTGAAAGAAATAAAAAATTGTTGTTTGAAAAAAATAAAAAAAAATAAAAAAAATAAAAAAAAAATCAAATAAATTCAAAAATTTGTCAAAGAAATAAGAAAAATTTGTCAAAGAATTTATTTGTTTACATTAAAAACTTCAAACAAAAAAGCTCTTTTCAGATTTGGCTGCGTTTATAAAGCAAAAAAGCTTTTCTGACGTTAGCAATATATTAATATATAGTTAATATATTATATTTTATCAACAAATATGTTTATACAAATATATATAGTTAATATATTATATTTTATCAACAAATATGTTTTGTATAAATTGGACAAAAAACTTCAAGGATATAAAGGATTTTAGAATATAAAGGACATTTTTCATATCCTTTTTTCGTCAATTTTTTCAATTAATATGTTTTTAATTTTCTTTACTTTATTATCTTTAATTTGATACCAAATTTGTTATGATGGGACATAAACTTCTTTACTAAACAATTATTCAAAGATAGTTTTCCTTTAAAATTTCAAAGTCCTGTAGGGACCAAACTAGAGGTGACCCAAAAAAAATAATTGCATATTCGTGATCAGTGTACACGCAAATATAAAGAACCGATAACAAAGTGGGCGGGGTTTTTTTCGTGTTGTACCGTGTTATTAAAAAGATTTAAAATGTTAAACAGCTTTAGTAAAAGTTTCATTTTAAACTTTCAAGGATTTCAATGATTTCAAAGAGCTAAAATGGAGATTACAAAGCTTTGAATGAAATGCAATAAAGAAAGTTTGCTAAAACCTAACTAAACACCTTCAAAACATTTAAAAAGCTTTCAATTCAACTTATATTGAAGCTTATTCAACAGTTTTTTAAACACAATTATTTTAAATACTCTACACAATACTCTTCTTCTAATTGTACTAAGGTTTCGTATTGGAAACCTTTTTTTTTTGTTTAAAAATTGAATTTTAATCTTGAGAGATTACAATCACGAAAGAGTAAGGCGCTTTTAAAATTTTCTATAAAACTTTTCCATTGCTCAATAAAAAGTTCTCTGAAACATAGTTTAATAGCCATGTTCAAACCGAGCATTTAATTATGTTTAATTTAATAAAGTTAAATCGAAAAACGCATTCTCAAATGAAGTTCTAATGAAGTTATATGCGTACAATTGTTGTTAGAAATTTAACAAGTTTAATCATTTAACACGTTTAAAATTTAACAAGAAATTTAACAAGTTAAATAATTTAACACGTTTCAAAAAAACTCCTTAAATCACTGGTGTGTGTTCTTGCTAAAGTCAGAAAAGCTTTTTTTGCATTGGAACGCACCCAAATCTGAAAAGAGCTTTTTAATTTGAAGTTTCTTATGTAAACAAATAAGTTCTTTGACAAATTTTTGAATTTATTTTAATTCTTTTTATTTTTTTTTGTTTTTTTTTTAAAACAATTTTTTATATCCTTCAAAATATAAACAAATAAACTGACATTTTGAAACTAGTTAAGGCAGCATGAACGATCATGTTAAAAAAAGCTTTTTTCGAATAACGCGTTATATGAAGTCGGTTTGAACATGCTATAACATTTGAAAAATATTCAAAAGCTTTAAATAAAAAATTTCAAAATTTTCAAAAAGCTTTCTTAAGCATTATCAAAGCTTTCGTAAAAGTTGTTTTCTTGCAAGACACTTTTCTACTAACTATTCTTAAAAACTAAAAGCAAAATGTTGACCTTATTATATGCCCATAGCCAGAATTTTTCTTGGTTAGGATTTTGATATCGAAAATATGTAGCCAAATCGTACGGTTTCGATTAATGATCTGATTTATTTTTTATATTTTGTATATTTTTCGAAACTATGAGGTGGGGGCGGTTTAACATCAAAATCCACCCTTGGCTACGGGCCTGTCTTGTTACTAGCTTTTCTTTTCAAAGAAAAATTTTTATATTTTGCTTAGCTCCAATAAAAAAAGATATATTTCATTAGAAATATTTCAAAACTAACCAAAGCTTTAACCAAGGCTTCAAAATATATGCAAAAGAATAAATAAAATCTTTTAAAACTTTCAGAAAGTCCTACAAAGTTTTTACAAAGCTTCTTCAAAATCTTACTCATAAGCATTTTTAAAAGTCACACTACCATCTAGATACACCTTCTCTTAGCAAACTATTCTAACTATATTGTTAATAAAACTTTAAAGAAAGATGTTGTGAACCTTGTTATGCATTTTTTTTTTTAATAGCTTCATTTTTATTCTTTGTTTAACTTAATGAATTAACTAACGACAGAGAGTTAAGTAATAACAGCATAGGAAACAATTAATAAAACCATTCCAAAGCTTTATTGAAAACTTGCTGAAGCCTCAATGAAAGCTTTTGAAAATATGCAGAAGCTTAAATAAAAACCTTTTAAGACTTTTAGAATGTCGTAGTTAAAGTTTTAACTAAAGCTCTCTGGAAGTTTTGTGCAAGCCGTTATTAAAGCTTTTGAAAATAAGAAAAAGCTTTAAATGTGAACTTTCAAATCTTGCAGAAAGATGTTTAAAGCTTTTTCAAAGTCTTTTCTAAAAGATATGAATCGCAAAAGCTTTCATAAAAACTTTTCCAATAGCTCGAACACTTATCCGATTTATGCCTTCTGTCAATATTTTAAATACAAATATTGCATAAAATTTAAAAGCTCCTTATGAATTGGCTTTTTCTAAAGCAATATTTTTGGTTATCACTGTTTTTTCTATAAACGATAATTTTAAAAAATTCAGCAACTGTTTTTATTTTAAGAAACATTTTTAAATTCATTCAAGAATTTATTTTTTTTTTAATTTACCCACAAACAATAATCAGTGCCCTACAAAGTGTCAAGTGGCATTTAAGCACTTGAGTTCGCTTTGAATGACCGCCTTCTTGGTTTTAATTGTATAAGTGCTCTCGATTGGTCACAACAACATCAACTGCAACAACAATAATAAGTAGCCTCTTAACAAACAGCTCTAAACACAGCTACGGCTCATTAAACACGTTTTCCTCAAACGAAATAAATCAAAATTCAATCACATCGTGACACGTGTCAAAACTTCCGTAAGCCATAAACTGTCGCAGGATCAGAACGCAAATACCACACGCACACAAACACAGCCAACAGAGCACACGCTAACACTTCGACGGTGTTGATGGTAATCAGAACAAAAAATAAATGGGGAAAAAATCTTTAGAGATATTCTCAAACAATGCCTATATAAATCAATGCAAACCGTCGGAATGGCTTTAGTTTTAAAACATGCGGACCATTTAAAGAGTATGTATCAACTGAAAGTCAAGTGAGAGGGATTGGGTGAGAGATAAAAATACTTTGAAATGGAAAATAAGTTTAACAATTAAATAAGTTCGGCAGAAGAAAGCAAGAGAGTGAAAACGTTTTATAATACCTTCAAAAGATTGAACAAAAATCAATGAAAATACTATTGATCCAAGCCCTTCATGCAAAATGCAGGTATTACAATAATTTATTAAGAAAAAAATATATATATGGGGTGTTCTTTATAAAATCGGTTTGCCGCCGTTTGACACTCTTGAAATTTTTTATAATTTACAGGTGTGTTGGCCACTTTTTTGGAAAAAAATGACTTCGCGAAAAAGGGAAACGTTAAAAAAAAGCGGCGAAAAATATAGATTTCAAGGAAAATTTTAAGCCACCGTGGAATTTTTTATCTCAAAAGTTCAGACGTTTAGGGGGAGGGGGGTGGCCGATTTGATAAAGAACGCCCAATATATATATATAAGAAATTTAATTAATAAATTTATAAAGAAGTCTTGTTTAGCAAGTATTGCATGTTATAGTGAGCATTTTCGAGAGTGATTTGTTTATCTGCTGTATCGCTTTTGACTTAAATCGTCGGCAAGTTTGTGACAAAGAAAAAAGTTGCTTTAAACTGAAATTTTTAAGCAATCGAGGCAATTGAGCCAACTAAACCAATTGAGTCAACTGAGCCAATTGAACCAACTGAGTCAATTTAGCCAATGGAGCATATGGTAGAATATATGAGGTAGACTCGCGGCTAAGAGCGTGTTGATAATTGTTAAAAACACACAGAACAACGGAAAACATCAAAAGGAAGCATAAAATTATTTGTATTGTTTTTGACAGTTCCGACTCAGAGTGAGAGCGGATTTTCAGCCGCGAGCCTACCTTAGTTATTCGACCATGATTAAGAGCCCGAACAGAATCAAAGCGATTAGCGATCGGCGATCCTCTCTTCTCGCCAATCGCTCAGAACACGTCCAGAGTGAAAGCGATTAGCGAACTATTCAGACTGAATTGTCAGAATGTTTTGTTTTGTGTATGCATAACTGACATGAAGAAAACAGAAACACAGATAACAAATGTCAGAAGATAATAAAACTTAAGAAAATAACACTTAACGTACCCCATCATTAGGAAAAATACGGCAACACTTACCATTATTGAAACCACTCAAAGAGAGGATCGCCAGGTCGCCAGAGAAACAATAGAACAGATTATAAGAGCCCGAAGAGAATCAAAAATCGTTATGACCGACGATCTTCTCTGGTCGTCAATCGCAGAGAACACGTCCAGGATAAAACGATTACGACCAAGGATTCTGGGTTGCTTTTATTTAGTATATTTTTATTTATTTTTTCTATTTGATTTCAATGTATTGGTCTCTTCAATTATGTGAATTCAACACACACAAAGAAGAAACGTCAAGACATAAAAAAAACTAAGGAAATGTCTTTGAACATATCCCATTTCTAGCAAAAATATGGCAACACTAATGGCACTCAGAGAGAGAATCGTCGGTCGCAATAGAAGAAATAGAATAGATTCTAATTGTGCGATATACCGTTGCGGCTGCCGACCTGCGATTTCATTCTGGACGTGTTCATAAATTTTCATGCTCGGGCTTTAATCTGGCGAATGTTCATCGCAATCGACGACCAGCGATTTGATTTCGGATGTGTTCATACGTTTTCATGCATTCTATTGCTTTAAAATGTCGCCAATCGCTAATCGCTTTGATTCTGTTCAGGCTCTAAGAGCTTGAACAGAATAAAAAAAATCGTTGCTATTGATGACATCGCAAAGCTCCGAATGAAATCACAAGTCGTTAGACGCAACGATATATCGCAATCTTAGAATCTCTTCTATTTTTTCTCTTGCGGCCGAAGATTATTATGACGACTATTAGTGTTGCGATATATCTGCTAACAATAGGGTATGTTCAAAATCATTTTCTTAGTTTTTATTATGTCTTGACGTTTCTTGTGTGTCTGTGTTGTGTTTTACGTCAGAAACAAAACGTTACTAACAAAACTATGATTACAAGGTAGGCGCATATTGAAGAACAGCGTGCGCTAGTTGTCAAAAATCAGCTGTTTATTTTGACTTTTTCTAATTTTTGTTGTTGCTTTTGCCGTTTGACGTTTGTAGCTCCTACAGCTTTGTTGTTGCAAATTTTCACATTTGAGCAGCCATTTTTAGATGAGCTTACCTTGTAATTGTATCATGAATAGTTATGGGCAGAGAGCGCTCTAGGAGAGCTGAGAGCATGGTATAATAATACATGGTAGCATTGACAGTTTCTTGGGAAAACATATTCTGTCAAAAAATATACTCAAAAAGAGAGCGTTCGCTGGTCGGCCATTGTTAATAAATGAAAACACAAACAACAAACGAATTTTCTGCCAGCATCAAGCCACAGGCATCAATCCACCGCTGGCGACGAGTTTCGTTATTAGGCACTGAATAAAATTTAACATCACGGACTGAAAAACTTTTCGCACAAATTAGACAAGATCTTTTTATCACTTTCATGATTTTAAATGTTTATTTCTTTATTTATTTCTAAACGCACAATATTCTTATTAGTTTTTTATGTTTGTTTTTGTCACTTGCTTTAATTTTCGCTTCGTTTCGCAAACAGCTGTGTTTGACAGTTTATATTTTCCTGTTGAAGAGAAGATAAGCAGTTGTCAATGCTACCATGTATTATTATACCATGAGCTGAGAGTAAGAATTGAGAGCAAAGGCTTATGTAGCAACACACAACGCAACAACAAATCAAAGACAAAAGACAAACACAGAAACAACTCAGAAGCTTTAAATGTAGTGGTGCCCATACCCGATCATGAACAAAACTATGCTAAATAAAAGCAACCCTGGTCATCAGGTGCAATCGTTTTATTTTAAACGTGTTCTCGTCTATTTACGACCAAAGAGGATCGTCGCACTATGGGGTATTTGATCGATTTAGAGCCTGAACAGAATCAAAAATCGTTGCGGCGTCCGATCTTTGTTGTTGGAAAATACATGCAAAATGTAGAAAAAAACGCTGCTCTTTTTCCGCAACGATAAATCGCACAATTAGAATCTATTCTATTTCTTCTCTTGCGACCGACGATTCTCTCTCTGAGTGCCATTTGTGTTGCCATATTTTTGCTAAGAATTGGCTGTGTTTCATGAAATTTGCTTGGTTTTTTGTTATCTTCTGACATTTCTTGTTTGTGTGTGTTGTATTCACACAATTGAAGAGACCAATACATTGAAATGAAATAGAAAAAATAAATAAAAAAATACTAAATAAAAGCAACTTTGAATCGTTAATCGCAAACGCATCATTCTGGACACATTCTCTGCGTTCGACGACCAGAGAGGAACGTTGGTCGCAACGATTTTTGATTCTGTTCAGGCTCTTAAGCGGACAAAATTATTTTATTGAGTAAACAGTCTCTAATCATGAATGTTTTTTGGTACCCTTAACCCTGTACGACCATTGGGTCATATGTGACTCATCCCACTTTTTTTTTTGGCGAATATTAAAATTGTTTTGTTTGAAAAAATAGTGTTAAATTATGTCTGTTTACTGATTTTTTTTATCCTTAACTATGTACAATCAATGTACATGTCATATACGACGCACCTCTACGTTTTCCCAATTTGATCTTAAACTGATTTTGTTGAAAAAAATATTATTAAATGATGTCTGTTTTCTGAAATTTTACTTTTTTTAACCCTCTATCAGTCTTGAATGATATATGACCCTCTCCATTTTTTTCCATTAAAAATAAAAACTAAGCTTTTGAATGCTTGATAACCAAACATGTCTTTTTTAATTTTTTTCTACCGCTAACCATGTACGGCAATTGGGTCATATTAGACCCATCTCAAATGTTTCTGTGGTAAAAATGGATGAAAGGCATTTTTTTTTGTGTTAACAGTCACTTATTATGTCTAAGCTCTGAGTTTTTTGTGTAATTCTCAACCCGTATCCAATACTTAAAAACCCATACCATAGTCTGACGAATCAAGCCAGAATTAAGTCATCAGAAAATGGTTCCTCTATTTGAGATGATGACCAGTGGCGGATCTACATACGGGCTGAAAGGGCTTTAGCCCCCCCTTGGAGCATTTTTTGTATGGAAAAAAAATGAAAAAAGTCCAAAAGCATTTCTATAGTTTCCTCAAGATATGGTTTTGTTTTTTTCCTCGGCAATGAGGACCATTCCAGTTAGAAGACAACGCTCTACATGTCGTAACCCTGTAGGTAAATCAACTAATTTAAAAGTAGTTAAAAAAGTAGTTTTTAAATTCTGATTTTTCTCTATAGAACAAACTCAAATATTTTGTATGGCGATGTCCGCTGATTAAGTCAATTGATATTCGTCTGCATATATTTTCAACTACATGTTAAATTAGTTGAATTTAAATTAGTTCTTTAATTACTTTAAAATAAATCAATTGAAAACTAGTTAGTATTGCACTTACTGAAAATGTATTTAAAAGCAAAAAAATCGAAAATCTCTGTACATCAAAGAGATCATTTATTGCGTGGTTGACTGATTGATCTGATAAAATTTGAAATAAAACAGGTTAAAATCAGAATAGTTGCCGCCTTAATATAATTCAAAGCAGTTTATCAACTACATGCTTTTAAATTAGTTTTTCAATTGCTTCAGATATAATGAAATAAAAACATTTCAAAATAAGAGTGAGTGTCGCCTTAATATAGTTAAAAATAGTTCATAAAGTAGTTGATTTTAAATTAGTTTTTTAATTAAAAAAAAAAAAAAAACGTTTTTTTTAATTACTTTTACTCTATTAAAAATCAAGTTAGTTTGTTCCTATAGGGAACTTTAACCCCTGATGATTCTAAACAATATGAATATGAATATGAATATGAAGAATACTTTAACCGTTATTCTTCTATTATTTAGCAAAGTAAAAATGTTTTAATTTTTATTTTTAAATCGGTGTTTGATAAAATTGAATTTATACCGCTTAAATCAATGAAATACCCCTTAGTCGCAATGATTTTCGATTCTGTTCGAGCTCTTAGCCTATTGTATCAAGCTAACTCATTGAGCGTACTGAGTTAACTTAATTAGAAATAAATTGTGCCTAATAAGTTAGGTGTATTTGCTGCATAAAAGCGATATGTAAAGCTTTTTTATATAGAAAGTTTCACAAAAACACGTGTCAAATTAATTATCGATTATAAGAAGAAAATATTGCCTTGAAGAAAATATTGAAAAACACTGGGACAGGCAAAACTTTAAAAGAGCTCATTCAACAGATCAACTAAGAGTGCAGTTGCGAAACGCTTTAATAAATAAAATAAAGGCAAAAAAGTACAAAACAATTATTTTATATATTTAATTAACCCCTAATTAAAATTTATGTGCATTGATAATGTAAAAATTTACGAAGTTTACCTTGAAATAAATGTAGTTACACAGGCAGCGAGCGCGTCTCATTATAAAAGCTTTTATGGACAAAGTTTTAAAGTGAAAATAACAACACAACATTGACAACAACAACAGCAATCAATAATTGCATTTAAATTGCGCCACTCATTTGTGTAGCAACAGCAAAAACAACAACAACACTCAGTCTCTGTTCAACAGCCTCAGTGTCAACACAAAGCCTCTTCAATCCACTACCTTTTAACGCCCACGTTCCATGCCCTTTTTTTCTCTTTTTCATTTCTCATTAAACAGAGCTGCGACCACAACAGCTTCAAAGCGCCACAAAATGGCGTTAATATTAAAAAAAAAAAATTAATAAAAAACTGCAGCAAACGAAAATTGCACAAGTGTTGCCAGCTGAAGCTTTTGTTTTGTGCACTTTTCAATAACACCTCAAAGAGTACGCAAAAAAGTGCTGCGTTTAATTAAAGCATTGAAGAGAAAATTGCGTAATTTTTTTGCTAGAAACCTTTGACGTCAGAGAGTGGCAGTTGTATATAGTAGAGAATAAAAAAGTAGTAGAAATAAAAAAAAATGGAATGACATTTATAAAAACACACTTTTGCAAAGGGTAGCATAAAAACTGTGCTGCAAATATGCAAAAAATGGATGGCACTAGCAGAGTTGCAAAACAAAAAAAAAATAAAAATGCAAACATCGGCGCGTCAAACACGAGTAAAACCTACACAAAGAAATGGAGTAACAAACAAAAGAAAAAACACCTCTTCGGGTAGACGGAGTCCACACATAGTTTATATATATAACTGACCAAACGCCATGCTCGTTTTGTCCACCCAATCGACTATTTCTCGTCAGTACATAGAGATGTCTGTGCCGGGTGTCATTCTTGTTGGTTGGATGCTTATTTTTGTGTTTTATGTGGCTGTGTGCGTGTGTGTTTATTAAACGCACTCACTTTTAATACTGAGTTGTTGTCATTGCTGTTGTTGTTGTTGAAGTGTTGTCGTCTTTGCTGCTATTATGCTTGTTCATTAACACCTTTCTTTCATTTTTATTGCAATAAGTTTTGTTGGCTGCCATGTAAATTGGTTGCGTTGAAAATAGTAGTTAGTAGTAATATTTAACTCCTTTTTTGCAATGCTGCTAAGCAGTATTCTATTAAGCATGCAGAAGTTGTTTGAACAGCTGTTAATGTAAATCATGGAATATGACACGTTAATTAATATTTTGTTTTTTTTATTATTGCCATGCTTAGACAAAACATCTTTCATGACGACATTCAGAGAGAGTTAATTCAGAGTTACAAGCAGTACAAAGCTGAGTTTTATCATTTAACAAAAAATTCGAGTTTTCGGTTTCCAGTAAAAGAAATTCGTGGCTAATGCCATGTCTACACAGAGAGTTTAGTTTGAGTTTAGTTTTAAGTTAAGCATAGCTGTTCACACAGAGATGCGTCGGCAGAATTGTGTTTAATGTGACATTTTTTTTGTTTACTTTTGTGTTCTCATATTTTTTCGGCACATCCACCACCGTGACATCAATTCCATTCGAACACAAGGCTGCATCTATTTCTGCATATACATGCAAATTGTTCCTTACTAACATGAAGACCTCATCTTCCACACTCGCTTAAGTTCTTTTCTTCGGTTTTTTGTACATTTTTTGTAAATAGTAAATTGCACAACTTTAGAACAGCTGTTTTTGACATTTCTCACTATAAAATTGTGCAAGTTGCATCTGAACATGCCTATTTATAAGAACATTAGCATACTTTTGGGATTTCTCAACTTGAGTTTTGATAAACACTGTATAAAGTTGAGTTTAATTGAGTTTCATCCTGCAAAATTGTACTGGAGAACTCAATAGTTTATTTTGCGTTCAATGGCAAAACTCAACTTTGTACTAGAAACTCAAACTAAACTCTCTGTGTAGACATAGCATAAGCTCAGTTTGAACCAGTCTATAATAATATACATATATATGTCTATAACAAAAAGTTAAGTTTGAATAGTCTTGTTAGGCTTGTTGAGTTAAGACATTTAACTTAAAACAAATTATTGAGTTAGCATCATGTTAACGCAAGGCTTAACTCAACTTATATCACACCTATTCAGTTGCTTGGTTTAAGTAACTTGCAAAAAGGTAAGCCATTGAACTTTAAATTAGCTCTTGAGTTAAAAATCATCTCAGCAATCTCTATATATAAGTATAGGGTGTTTTTTTAAGAGCTTGATAATTTTAAAAATATAATACAAGACAGAAATATTGTTGGAATGAATTTTCTTTATTATAATCTGGTAGATAATGTCATTACTAAAGACAAGCTTCATCACTAAAAATAATTCTTCGGTTAAAATGCACATCTTCGGCCAGTTTCAAATTAGCTCAATCAGCAAAAATGCGACGTAAACGATGGCCATTTGGCTTGGATTCTTGCACGAGCTGTATTTTATAGACACGTACGCCAAGATCCTTACCTACAATTTTTCACGTAGTCGAAGGACAAAGGCCAACAAGTTGAGAACGGCGACTAATCGACATTTCGGCGTCTTCTTCAACACTCCGCCCATTAGAAGCAATATTCTCTTCGGTACGCACATTTCTTTGTCTTGGACCCCTTTTACATTGATCAAGACTTAAAATCAACTTTTTTTGACGTTCTCTTTTAAACTTGATGAAAAGAGATGCATAACTTGCATTCTTTAATATATTTGTCCTGCTCATACACATGCACTACACGGTTCGAAATTAAGGTTTACTTTTTCAACTTTTTAAGTTGTAACATGCATTCTTTCCAAAAAAGTTGAAATTTTCAACTTTATGTGGAGTAAACAAATAAGTATATAAGGAATTTCCAACTATTTTTGATGAAAACTATATTTTAATAAGTTGAACAAATAAACTTTAAAGTTGAAATTTTCGACCTAAAAGTATAAAATCGGAAAATAAAATGCAATTTCTCAACTATTTAAGTTGAATTATTAAAATTTTTGGTCAAATTATTCAACGAAAAGGTTGAAAACATCAACCACAAAGTTAAAAAAGAAATACACGGTGAAATTTTTTCAACCAAGATGTTGAAAATTTCAACCGAAAAAAATTAAAAATTCAACTAAAAAGTTGACATTTCCAATCGGAAAAGTTGAAAAATTTATCAAAAAGGGTTGACTTTCTCAACCGAAGTAGTTGAATAATACTATTGGGAGACCGACTTTTCAACCGAAAGAGTTGAAAAATCTAACTAAAAGTTGACTATTTCAGCCCAATAAGTTGAAAAATTCAAATAAAAGGTTGGTTCTGAATTGCCATTAACATTATCCTTAGTAAAATATACTCGAAGAATTGATATTTTTAAAAATTTTTTATTAATTGATATGAATTAATAGTAGCTGCAAAAATCTTTTTTAAAATTGGAGTATTCGCCGCGACTCTAATATTTTTTTTAACGTCAGCACGCTGCGCAAGTCAAAACTATTGTGATGTAGAAAATTTCATCATTTGAACTTCAACCAATTCTGGTCAGTGATTCTTTCGATTTCGTTAATAAAAGCAGTATTAGGCTTTTGTTTTTGTATGTTTGAAACGTGCGCACTCGCATCGTCGCGTTCTCTCTCAAACTTTGCAAAAAAATGAAAGAGTCAACCAAAAAAGTTGAAAAATTCGACTGAAATAGTTGAAAAATTCGTCTCTTAGGTTTAAATAATTTTTCAACTAAACAAAAACGAAAAAGTCAGCCAAAATAGTTGAATTAATTAACTAAAAAAGTTGAAAAATTCGTTCCTTAGGTTTAAATAGTTTTTCAACTAAAATAAGTTGAAAAACTTGACTCAAATAGATGAAAAATTTAACTTTAAAGTTGAAAAATTCGTCTTTTAGGTTTAACTTATAAATATATGTATATTAAATTCAACCAATGAATGGTTGAAAATTTGAACATTAAAGTTGAAAATATAATTTTATATAAGAAAAATTTTGGTTTCAACCACAAAAATTTCAGCCTTTAGACCTAAATTTTTAACCGTGTATGTTCGCAGACTTACAATTTTGCACATACACATGCATTGCTTATCTGTTACTTAACTTGGAAACATATAAGCGTCTACAAGATATATCTAGTAAATTCAAGTAGGTTTTTATGTTCTGTTATCCTTCATTCTACATCTTTACTGAATCAAGCAAATTGTTCTCAATTCATGAGAACATAAATCAAATCAAGCAAATTGTTTATTTTTCATCGAATTGTTTACTTGAATCGAGCAAATTTTTGTCACTTCAAGCAAATATCACACTTGAATCTAGAAAAAGTATTCATGAGTTTTAAACAAATCTTTCTTGAATTAAACATTTTTTTCTTAATACAGTAGACTCTCACTAATTAGAACCACTTTGTTCCACGGGTGGTTCCAATTTCTGAAATGTTCTTATTTCTGGACTTTCTTTTCACAGAAATTTAAAAGAAAAGAATGAAACTGTTTAAAAAAATGTATGTTAAGACAAAAGAATTTTTAGTTATTAATATTTAATGGTTTTTTTTAACAAAAAACTTATAAAATTGCCATTTTTATATTTATATCAATAAGCAAAGATCACTTATGAATTTAACAAATAAAGAAATGTCCAGAGCGTTTAATATTTAAATGGCAGGTTCTAATTTGTGGACAGTTTGATTTTTTGAGAGTTCTAATTTGTGAGAGTGTACTGTATCATGTGTTTTAAATTTGGTCAATTCTAGAAAAATAATGCTTGAATAAAGAAATTTACGCTTAAGTGTAAACTGATGGCCTATTTGCTTGATTCAAGCATAGAGTGCTTGTTCTAGTAGAAACGTAACGTAATTGCAGGATTTTTTTTTGAGCGAACGTAAATCTTTTTTGAAAAAATCTTTTGTGACATGTATTTATGTATATTTCAAGAATATTATACAATTTTTTCTATGAAAAATAATTCAAAATGGCGGCTGTACATTCTACAGCCCTGGCAAGTAATCTGAAACGAAAAACCAAAAAAATTGTTATCCTAGATGAAATTTGGGGGCCTTGTAGATTTCCGATTTTAATAAAAGACTTTAAAAAAATAATGGTCGCCTTTGAAAATAAAACCCTGTTTTTAAATAATAACCCTGTTTTAATAACGTTAAAAAAATAATGATAATAAATTTTTTTTGGAAAAAAGGCTATCTGAAAGCCCCTTAAATTGAATAAGCTTTAATTTAAGCCATCAAACATCAAAATCGGTCAAGTCGTTAAAGCGGAATCGTGTACAGCGCGAAAAAAAGGTGTTTCGAGAAAAACGCGTTGAAAGTTTGACAAAAAAAAAGCAATCGAAAGTAATGTTCATAATGTATGTAATGTAAAATAAATTATATATGGAAATATCCTTTTGACGACATATTTTCAAGATCCAGAGGATGAAAATAAAGCAAACAACAAAAATTTTCCGTTGATTTCTACTAGAACCTCCCCTTAAGTCATTTAAAAAGAAATAAGTTCTTGAGTTAAATGAAAAATTAATTTTCTTAAGTTTAATCAAATTGAAAGTTAAATTATATTAAAAATTAGCGAATTCCATGATTAATCAGAGCGTTTCACATGAGAAACGAGTAGAAAGCATATTTAAGCTTGTTCTTCCAAGTTCTTCTTTGTCCTGCTTTTCTATGTCCTGTTTTTCTATGTTCTTCTTTGTGCTTCTATGATAATTTCCATGTAAACTTAAGTTAAATTAAATTGAAAATGCGCGTATATCATATTTTACCAGAGAGGTATATAACAGGTGTTTTTTCAGAAGTATAAAACTTTTCTTTCAAATAAAACACAGCAAAATCAATTTAATGACCAATATTTTGTCTTTATTAGTTCGCAAATTGTATGGCATTTGATCAGAATTTCTGGCATATGGCAAACATGACTGCGTCTTACGAAGACCATCCTATCGATTTAATTTTGCACCAATTTTTTTTCAGCATAGCCGGCCTTATCTCCCCAATAACGCACCGAAAATTGGTTTTCAACTGGTCAGTCGTAGCTGGTTTATCAGCACAGGTCACTTGACGTACCCCCACAAGGAGTAGCCTAATTTTTTTTTTAGCTTTGAACCAAGGATTCGAAATTGGGTGATAGATTAGTGGGGAGGGAAGGGCTATGAAGTGAAATACGTGTCGAATGTTCTAAGCGTGGTGAAAAGCCAAAGAATCATGTGAATTTTAATCATAGCAAGTGTTATGCCTTTACCTCAGTCAATTCAAGTTATAAGGCAATCTCATCCACAAACTTCTCTACCATCAACTACAACTTCAAAAAGTCGTAAATATTGATGAATTTTCAATTTTAATTGATTAGAAATGAGGATAAAAAAATTTAGAAAGGTTTAAAGAGAAGGACCATGGCCTGGTCGAGATTCGAACCCGAGACCTCTGGAGTAGCAGTCGAGCACGCTACGTACTCGACTATCGAGGCCGCAATAAGTTCGCTCCAACAAAGTAATGGTTTCATGCGTTGCATGGCTTGTTGCAGCTTCCTACTGGAACCATTTAGTACTTAAACGATTGATATTGTTGCGGGGAACAAAAAGTCGTAAATCATTTGCCTTCAGTGTTGCCAGAAATTTGTGGTGAAAAAGGCTAGATGGGCTTTAAAAAGGGCCAGAAAAGGCTAGTTGGCTTAAAAAAAAGGGCTAAAAAAAGGATAGATTTGTTAACATTATTTTTTACTCTGTGAATATACGTAAGTATTTTTATGTTAACATACCATATGAATATGATATAAAACAATACCAAGAACAAAACATATTTGAAATTGATTAAAATGAATCCAGTCGTTCATGCTCAAATAAATAATAAATGTAAAAACCGCATTTTTCGAGATTTTCAGATTTTTCTTGCTGGCACTCGGCTCCTCAAATTCCATTAATCAGACGAAGCCCCATTTCTGGAGCTGGAAGTACTTTCAGATTCATCATTAGAATCACCTATTTTCTAACTCATTTTTTGTATAAATTTAGAAACTTTTTTGAAATATCTAGTAAATGGAAACCAGAATTGCAAAGAATATTTGTTTTTTCCATTTCCAGCTGAAAAAAAGTTTCATTTATGAAGTACTGCCAAATATATTATTTTTAGAACACAGGGTTGCACTGGGTCCTTACCAGAGATCGGCAACAAGTCAATTGAAAATCAAGTAATTTGAAAAAAATCAAGTTTTGGCTTGACTTGTAGAAACTTGATATATTTCTACCCTACAAGCCACGACTAGCTTCTGAAAAACGAATCATAAGTCAGACTCGATTCTATTTTGTTTCTACCCTACATTAATTGGTAGAAAAAATCAAGCTTTTTTAGGTGGGATGACATAACGTCCACGGACATAAGGTCCATGGACATTATGCCCGTTTCAAACAGACATAATGTCCGTGGACTTTATGTCTCTTTTGAAACGGACATAATGTCCATGGACCTTATGTCTTTTACGGGATGGACATTATGGCCGTTCTGTTCGGTCATCAATGAGCAATCGCCCAACGTAAATTTTTGGGCGATTGCTCATTTCGACTAAATTGCGATCATTCACAATTTAGAACAGAATTAGCAGGTTTCCATGAAGTTGTTTTTCTAGCGATTTTGCTTTGCTTAACTTGCGATCAAAGAAATTGTTAAGAAAGTTAACGGTTAAGGCAGTATTTTTTTTGCTCCCGGAATTTAAGCCCGATGAACTTAAAATGACAAAATGAATTGCCCTTATACGGAATGTTGTTTTTTTACCTTCCGTACAAGGGCAAATCATTTTATCATACCGAGTTTGAAATTTGTTTCTCATGTTATTCCATGAACAAAGGGTCCATAGACATTACCATATCACCGGATAAGGTAAAATGGTGTTTTTTTATGATAAAATGATTTGCCCTTATACGGAATGTTATTCTCTTACCATCCGTACAAGGGCAAACCATTTTATCATAACGAGGTTGAAATTTCTTAACTTTTTGACTATAAACAAAAATTCGGGCGTTTTTTAATATCTTAATTTGAAATTTAATTTGGATCCTTATATCTTCTTTCTTTCGTTTGGGCGATTTTTCATCGTATTTTTGGACAATTATTCATTATGAATAAATCCCCAATATTTTGGGTTATTGTTCATTTCACTTTTGGGCGATAATCGCAGTTTTGGGCGATTTTTCATTATGAACAAAAATTTTGGGTGTATTGTCTCAACATGTCGCGACGCGTCGCGGCGCCCAGGCGCAACAAACGAAGTAGTGGCCGGGCGCAGCGAACCCGGGCCAGCATGTCGCCAACGTTCGAATTTAATTTGTACTTTCCTCAAGCCTCAAAATCCGTTTCAAACAGACATAATGTCCATGGACCTTATGTCATCCCACCACTTTTCTATACAAAGTGACGAAATTAATTAATCCCTACGGAGTGGTCGGAGGGAATAGGTCCCCAAGGGAAAAATGTTCCTTTTGCAAAAATAATGGTGGTCGGTTATACATATTAACCCTCTGCGGTCCTACTTAAAGCTTCCCTGTCCAGGTGCATTAAATAAAAAAACAACAAAAATAATACAAACATACTTCAATCCAATGCTTTAAAGTTAAACTGTATTCTTAACTCGTGAAACGAAGTTTGCACTGACGACACGAAGTTATTTCCTGGAACTTCGTAAACAGACTTGAAAATAAAGGATTTGTAGGGAAAATAATTACTTTTTCCCTACATTTCAAGTTTCTACATTTGGCGACTTAATTCTTGCTGCCTATGATTCGCGCAAGCTTGTTGTTTCCCTGCCTCAACTTGCAGGGAGTTGAAAAATTAAAGGAACTTGAAACAACAAATGGATCCATTCATGCAGATTTCTGGTCCATACATCGTAAGCAATACATCAAAAAAGGCTAGAACGAAACAAAAAAAGGCTAAAAAAAAAGGCTAGAGGCTAGATGGTATTTTTCGAGGCTAGACGACAGTATAAAAGGCTAGATCTAGCCTCAAAAAGGCTAGACTGACAACACTGTTTGCCTGTTGTGCCACCCATTGACGGTAACGTTAGCTCCATCTTCCGGTTTTGAAAAAGTATTGACCAATTATGCCTTCGGCGTGCAAACCACAGCAGACATTAGCATTTTTCTGTGTATAAGGGAGCCTGGAGAGTTTCTTCAGAATTGTTCTCACTCCATATACTTCAACTTTGTTTATTTATGTACCCGTTAAGCTAGAAATTTAATGTGAGCGAAGTGCTCGGCTAGTTTGCCGCACAGAACGCGAATTTTTAGATGAATTTCCACGATTTGTAAACAATGTTTCGGTGTAAGTCTTTGTATGACACTTTGTCAAAATTTACTGAAAATAAATGGCAAACACCTGTGTTTACTTTGACAACTGCTTTGACAGCTATCCCTCTATGAAATTCTATACCAATAAAAAAAGCACAAGTGATATGTACCGAGTACAAAACTGAGTTAAGCACTCTGCTTATAAAAAACTTCAACTTATAGTGAAAGTATGGTTTAAGCATGGTTTAAGTAGGATTTAAGTAGTGGGGTAAACAAAGAGTTTAGTTTGATAACTGCAAATAAACTCCCGAAATATTGACCAAATTATTTATAGAAAGTTTTGTTCTCTCGACCAAAAAATTCCTGGTAATTTTCTCGGCAAATTGACAGAATAAGTGGATCATAGCGAAAATTACGCAAAACGAGTTGGTGAGCAGCGTGATGAGTTGATGTAGCGGCCAACGAAAGAGCTGTCTAGTCTGCTGTGTGATTACTTTATGCAGAGTTGTTGTTGTTGTTAGTTGTTTTCTTCATTAACTTACTATACTTGACCTCGAGCTCAACAATCAGTCTTAATAAAATATTTGCCTACATTTTGAGTTAACAGTACAAAGTTATCTGGCTAAACTTATTGCCTATGATGTGAAAACATAGAGTTAATCTTAAGTTATTGGTATATACAAGCCATTAAGCTGTGAGTTAAGCTGAGTTAAGCCATTTGACTAGAACTAAACTATTAAGTTAGCAGAACAAAATTGATAGTTAATCTAAAGTTATGTCTTTTTTAAACATTCTTACCTTCTAAGGAAATTAAGTTTGAGTGCCCAGAGTAACGAGTTAAGGTTCTTGAGTTATATGCTCAAATACTCATTTTAACTCAGGTTGACTGGACAATTTTCTAATTATTTTTTTTTATTCTTTGCATAAAGTGTTTAAAAACTGAGCATTTATTGATATTTTATGAAAAAGGAATGCATTTAGAGATCATGAAATTTTTTCAGCTAATTAATGTCAGAAGAGAACAAATGTTAATGATTTCTATGCTCTGCAGGAGATTTTTCAAAGGGTAAATGGAAATAAAAGGAATTGTACGCTGTGAAGATTACTGGTAGACATGGTGTAGTGAAGTCCAGTAAAATGAATCTGTTGTTCGACATCCATTTTCATTCAGATATTATTCAAATTCCGAAAAATATTGAATTCATGGAGATTTTTTTCAAATTCAAATGATGAGTTAAAATTTACAAAATTTTTTTAGCTTTGAACAAACGATTTTAGTTGTAATACCTATTCAGTCAAATCTACCTTGAATCGAAATAGGGTGATTGAATAAGTGGAAAGGAAGGAACAATCAAACGAAACATATCGCACTCCATCTTCAAAACAGGCACAACTCAAAACTTACAAACTTTTACTTTTAAATGTTAAACTATTCGTAGTTATAACCTCCACCAACTCCATTTTACTCTTAAATTAAAAAAAATAAATCGTTTTGTTTCCTCGTTTTGTATGGATTCCTTTGAAAAATAAATTGGATTTTTGCTTCTCCTGAAAATTTTGAAATTTTAGGTTGTGTCATAGAAAACGTGTAAATTTTAATCTGAAGCAATTGTTAACATATGCCTTTATCTCAATCAATTTAAGTTGTAAGGCGAACTGAACCACAAACTTCTCTACCACCAACAACAACTTCAATTCGTAAATATTGACAAGTTTTCAATTTCAATTGATTAGAAATGAGGAAAGAAATACGGAGAAAGGTTTATATGTAGGATCCTGAACTGACCGGAATTCGAACGCGGAACCTCTAGGGTGACAATCATGCACGCTTCATAGTCGACTACCGAGGCCGTCATCAAAAGTTCGTTACACATATCACTTTACGTTTTTGTCGAGAAATAACTCTATTAGGAAAAAGAGACAGAGAGACTTTTTCAAGAGAGTCAAATAAATTTGACTAAGACCAAGAATGATAGAAACAAGATTACGCAATCCGCAGTCCCGTTATCTAATGCTCTCTTTCTCAAATGACTGCATGACGTCACGCAGCGCTTCTGATTAACAAAAACGTATGCAAATGTGCGATCGCTTAGGCGAAATTGAAAATAAATTCTTGCAGAAAAGCAAAGTAAAAATAACTACTCTTCTGTATAAAGATCGATATTTTCGAATACGAAAAAATATAAATTTTTAAAACTTTCACGATTTTTATCTTCTAAGCAATTAGAGAACGACAAAATATTATTGCACCAATAGGTTTAGGAGGTCCATATACATATTATAAAATTAAGAAAAAAATATTTAGGCGTGGTCCCCAAAGTAAAATTATTCCAAAGTTTGACAATAGCACTAGATGACGTCATGCTCTCTCTCTCATTTGCGGAACACGTTATCTTGTTTCTATCATTCTTGGATTGACTCTTTAAATGAGGGTGGTTTATTTGGAAAACATGGGTTGCATTGCTAAAAATTTTAAATTCAAAAACTATGCGCCAGGTGTAAGAAGTAGAAGCAACAAAATATAAAGAAATTATAATATATTATTGATAATAAAATAATTATGATTTTTTAATAAACTTGATTAAATTAGCTACAGCCGGCAAAAAGTTATTTATATATATGTATATATATTTTTTTTATGAAGCTGACATTTTTCCGAAAACAACCAAGACCTCTCAAAAAGCATCACGCAACCTGAAATAAACCGAACAAATTTAAAAAATTTATTTCTGACGCATTTCCACGTGCTCAACTTCTGTTCAATTTTGCGGTTAATGTACTAAAGTCTCTGTGTAAACATGGCGTAACTCATAAAACAGTTGATCAAAATTACGTTGTTTTGATCAAAATCCAATGAATAATTGTTATTTCTTAAAGAGCTTGAAAATCTCGCTTCATTTACTCTATAAAATAGCAAAAATGTATGACATTATATAACATTTAAAATTAAAATTCTTAAAATTTTAAACTTTTTTGCTTTGTTGTGATTTCCGTTGCACTTATTAACATAAGCACCAGGGTGGAAACATTGTTTTGAAGTAAACTGTCATTTTAATCAGCTGTTTAATTGTTTTAAAGTGAACTGTCATTTAAATCAGCGTGTAATTGTCTTCTCTTCCATCAATAAATAATTAATTAATGAGACATTCAATTTTACTGTTTACTTTGTCAAAATAAAAGTGACAGCTGTCAGTTTTGTAAGGCGACAATTCATACACACAGGGCAATGTGGGTTTAAATGTATGTTTATATGTGTGTGACAAAAACAGGGCAAGAAACAAAGTGCATCAAATGCCACATTCTACACACTTTCAATAAAATTTCCATTTTAAGCATATCTACCACACTTCAAAAGTTAGTATTATTTTGAAAATATTCATAATTTCAAGCACCACACAAGGTTTGAAATTATAAAGTTCCTAAAAGCACACTTTCAGATTTTCCCATAATTGTTATTGCTTCTAAGACTACCAACTAAAACTCAGGTAGCAACCAATTACTAACCAAAGCATAGAAAAACATCGAAGAAAAATAAACTAATTTCTCCAGTACCTAATTTTTGTTTTTTTTTTTAATCTTTTTGGTAACAACTTTTTGCCTGGGTTGCATTTTTTCAAACCACTTCCCTACTACTCCCTTTTCGACACCCACATCATTACTACTCTTAGCAATTTTCCGGTCTCATTACGGTTTTTTTGGTTTTCTTTCTTTTTTTTTTTTTTTTGTTTTGCTCTGAAGTTTTACTTTGTTTTTCATATTTTTTGCATTGTGCTCTGCTCGTTGCTCAAACTTTATAATTTGCACTCTGTAGCATTATTATCATCATCATCATGATCGGACCCTAGTGGTGCCCTCTAATGATGCTATTCATTATTTTACACCGTGCTGTGGCGAAGCAAAGTGCACTTCCGACGACAAAAAGCCAATTATTGCCAAGTAGCTTCAGCTCCACCCAGTCAAGTAGAACTTAGTTTGTGCTGCAAGCTGATAGCATTATTTTAATAGTGCTGCCACTTAGTTGGTTTTTAAGTTTCTTTGTTTAATCTTTTTTGTTTTTATTAAGTACTGTGTAAGTGTTGTCACAAGGAGTGGTTACAAGGAATAAAACTATGCAAGGAGTTTATAGGGGAAAATAAAGTAACAAACTAAGTTTTTTTTATGTACATTAGACGAAAATTAGTTCTGTGTTTATATTTTTAATGTTGGTTAAAAGGATTTTTTGTAAGAACAGGTTTAAATTTTCTTAATTTAACTACAATTAAGGTTTCAATTTACACTTTTGTTTATTAAATTGCCATTTAGATGTGGTTTGTGGAATTAACCCCTTGGCTATGTACTTTAATACAACTTAACTTTTACAAATTGCACTGAGTAAGAAAGTTAAAAAATTTTTGAATATTTGAATTGAATTGAATATTTCGAAATATCTTCATTCATTATTGATTATAGAAGTCAGATTTTTGATATAAATTTTAAATGTACGGTTTTTGTTTTAAAAGATTATGTAAAGAATGTTTGAACCTATAGTATTTATGGGTTTTCTATCGGTTTCAATTTGTCATATAGAAAGTCATATTATTATCAGTTATATATAAAAAGATTGTATAATATATATTGTAGGTAACCTTTGGATTACATAGGAATCCTGTTATATGTAGAAACCTGAAGAAAAATTACTCCAAAAAGATACAATTTTAGGCATATGACAATTATGCTTTATTCTTACAATTCTGTTGTACATTTTCGCCCTATTTTGTACTTTCCCAAGGAAACGAAACATTTCAGTTATGGTTCTGCGACGGCTGTGGCTGAGTCCGATAATAAGTGTATGGACCACTCTATGTCAATGCCTTCCCAGGTTTGAACCACAACTTAAACAACAGAAGTTTTTTTTCAATTGAAACTAAATTTTCTGATCAGTCGTCACCTCTCTGCAGACAATGGTAAGCCTCAAGAATGATACAAACCAGATTACGCGTTCCGCGTATATCGCATTCTAATGAGAGAGAGAAAGCATGACGTCACAAGCGATATTGTCAGATTTTGTAATAATTTTACTCACACACCCACGCCTAAATATTTTTTTTTTCTTATTTTTACAATATGTATATGG
The DNA here is from genome assembly GCA_943735915.1 of Pherbina coryleti. NCBI lineage: Eukaryota > Metazoa > Arthropoda > Insecta > Diptera > Sciomyzidae > Pherbina > Pherbina coryleti. Next base: position 140,258,158 of record OX030949.1, on the reverse strand, counting down.
ACCTCTTTAACTCATTGGTACAATAATATTTTGTCAGTCTCGAATAGTTTAGGAGATAAAAATCTTGAAAGTTTGAAAAATTCATATTTTTCGTGGTTTTACTTAACTTTTTGGAAAGAATTTATTTTCAATTTCGTCAATTTGCCTAAGCGATCGCACATTTGCATACGTTTTTGTCAAGCAGAAGTACTGTGTGACGTCATGCACTCAGTTGAGAAAGAGAGTATTAGATAACGGGACTGCGGAACGCGTAATCTTGTTTCTATCATTCTTGGATTTTTTCAATTGAAACTATTATAACAGAGAATTGTCTGATCAGTCGTCACCTCTCTGCAGACAATGTTTGACCAAGCTTCTTATGATCAAATTGTGTTGTGCGTTATAGGGTGTCGAAAAGAAAAGTTTAAAAAAAAATCCCTAATTTTAAAGATGACCTCGAGTTACCTCGGTTAGACTGGTTGACCCCTGGAAAAACCGTCAAAATTATATTTTTCCTCCTAACTTATGCGTTTTCTTCTGCTGGTATTACATTTTCCTCTCAGAGCTTTTTGACTTCCCAAATTTATCGCTCATAAAATTAAACTTCTTAAAAATGTGTTCACTTCTTGCCCGGAAAGTGCTTTATTTGATCCTTAAACAAAAAAGTTATAGCAGTTCAAAATTGCAGAATAAACGTATCCTTCTACAATTTCTTAAAACTAACAGTTTCCATATTATTGTTGATTTTTTTATACATACGTAATGAGTGGAGTTATTGAATATTTGTTGTTTTTGTTATATAACGGTGATTCAAGTGTCCCAAAAACTCACAACCTATGTAATCACATACCAATAGTTTTAAAAATACTTCATGAGTTATGGCTCGGTGCATAGGCGTCCACACGAATTTTTCAAGGGGGGAAATATTGCATTGGTGTACACGTACATGAAAATGATGATATGAAAATGTGACATATACACATAGAAAAAAAAATATATAAAATTTTTCCAGTCCAGGGGGGCAAGTACCCCTTTATGGTCAATATACCCTTTTTATCGGAAAAATAGCATTCTGAAAATAGCATTCTGACGATTTTTCCGGGGGTTAAAAAAATTTTTTAAAAGTTGTCTCGAGGTTATCTTTAAAGTAAGGGTGAGTTGCCGAAACAGCAAAATTTCGGGCGTTTTACCTCATTTATCTTAAAATCTAGATGACTTGAGATTTTATTTAAAATTTTTTTCATATCTTTCTTATATATATTACGCAGGCTCAAATTTTGTCCGGCGTAAGGCTTTTTAAGGTATAATATACGTGTAGCAATCAAAAACAGGAGCTGTTTTCAAACATTTTTTTTAGATATAAGAAGTTATTATTTCTTTTTTAAATTTGTACAGGTTATTGTACATAAAAAATGCTTTATAAAAATATTCATTTTTTTTTTAAATACAGTTCTGGCTTTTATATAGAGGGCGCTGAAAATGGCATTGAAAAAAATACATCCAAAACGGTTCGATGGATATGGCCTTTACCATGTATCGGAAACAAAAAATTCAATGACATTTTGAAGCATAGGCCTTATATTTATTAAGCATCCCCCCTACGCAAGACCCCCGGGGTTTTTTGTTTTAATTTTGGCGGAAGTTGAAGTAAAAAGTTCGAAAAAAAATACATTTTCACGCGCTTTTTTGTTTATATAAAAAAAAAAACTAGATACTTGCATTTAGGGGGGATGCTTAAAGGACAAAATAACGAACAAAATGCAAAAAAAAATCATTGAAATTGAACCAATAGATTTCGAGTTATCTATCGAACCGTTTTAAAAAAACTAGTTTCGAGGAAATCGCATTTAAAGTTTTTTATTTGTTGTATGGAGCTTAGACACAGGTTAACGAAAACCGTTATAACTTCTGTTTTTTTTTTTAATATCGATTTAAAAATGTTTATGTATATTCTTAAAACTATTAAGAACACATTAAACAAAAAAAAATTTTTTTTTCCAAAAATTTACACATATATTATACCTTAAGTACAAGTCCAATCTTAATAAATTTAGTATTTCTTCGTAGGTTTAGACCTATAGATGTGCAAACTGGGCTTTTTATTTCTTAAAAACTTATATTTTTTAAGTTATAGCTTATTTAAGTTTGCATATAATTGCATATTATTGTTGTTATATTGCTTTTTCTTTTCTTAACAGAGCAGATAAGAACAATGTCTCTTCTTAATAGAGCGTCTGTTAACAACAAAATGAAAGTCAGAAAAATGTAAAGCTTTCGCAAACCGCTCGCGCTGAACGCTCGCAACCAAGATACATACAAATTTTTTTATTGCAATTTTTCGCTCACATTTCACTCTATTCTGCTTCTTCTTTATAAAGCGCTTGCAAACAACGACAAAACTCTTAGAATATACGCTGAACACAGTGAACGGCGTCAACGGTCAGCGCCAATTATTATTATTTTTATAGTTGATGGGTGCAGCATTGCGCACCAATGGTCGCTAGTGATATAAATTGTTGAGTGGTGTACGAGAGCTGCCTTTTAAGTCTTACGCCCTGGCAACACTTAGGATTGCTAGATGAATTTTGACAGCTCCATTCAAAAATATTACATTTTCAAGCATATACTAACCACATTTTGGTGTTTGTGTAACAAATGTAACAAAATTTTTACAATCCTATGCCCCCCACGTTTAAAAAACATCAAAGGGGCCTATTAAATTAGTTAATATTATTAATAGTATTAATTTTGTTACTCTGTTTGTAACGCCCATAAGGAAGCATGGCTGGTATAAAAAAGTATATATATTCTTGATCAGCATCACCAGTCGAGTCAATTTAGCCATGTCCGTCTATCCGTCTGTCTGTGTGTCAATTATGCCCTAGACAGACATATGGTTTCCGTACTACAATGTGTACTACAATGAAAGCTCAAGAAACCATGTACTAAAGGCCTACATCAAATTTTAAGTTTATAGGTCCATTAGAATTTGAGATAAAATACCATGTCAAACGTGTTGGAAAAAGTAGTTTCAAGAAAAACGCTTTTAAATTTTTTAGTTTCATCTGAGTCGGTTTAGTTGTTGCTTCACTTATATAGCTATAATTTCGTTGAAAATTCGAATTTTAAGAAACCCTTCTAAGGACATACTTTTTAATGTTAAAACTATTGAAGAAAATGTTAGATTTTTTCAAGTTTCTGTACTAGAATACCACCTTAAATAGTCGTTAGTGATTAGTGATTTATAAGAACTCCATAGAGCTTTTGACAAAAGGAACTGATGGAAACAACAGTGGAAACAGTATCGACAAAAGTATAACACTTTAGTTTTATTGTCGAAAATATGTCGGCCTGGCATTACGCAATACGAAGTGATTCGTAAAGCGGAGAATATATTCTCATTTTGTAGTCATTCGTAAAGCGTCAGAGACAGGCCCGTAGACAAGGGGGGAGTTTTTAGGGTTAAAACCCCCCCCTTATGGTCCAAAAAGTATTAAAATATAATATATTAGCATTAATATAACTTTGCCAATTTGCGAATACTTGCTGCACGTGCGTCTTTTTTCTCTTACAGTGCAAACTGCAAGCGCAAACAGCAACAGCGAAAACATCAACATGCTTAAGTATCGAAAAAAGTTCGATACATTCAATTGAACTTTGTCTACCACCAGCAATTTAAGAATTTATTGCGTTAACAGATGTTACGTGAAAGTGTTGAAATTTTGATTGAGTTTCGTTAGATAAGTTTAAGGGCCAGTTTCAATTTTTTTTTTTTTTGATAAATTTTCGAATTTTTTTTTTATTTTATTATTTTCAAAAACATCCTAAGAATGTGCAAAAAAAAATTTCAGAATAAAATTTAAAGCCGTTTAAGACATACACCTTGTTGCAGTTCTATCAGACAGCTTGATATTGGCTCTCATTTAAACTTTAAACGCGTTATTCTCGAAATGACATTTTTTGAAACGGCTTGCACTCTAACTCGAAAAGTATATGTCCGATTAACTTAAATCTTTTTTCATTTTGTAAAATAATTGAATACGCAGTGCGCGAACCAACAAAATTAAATAAAAAATATTTTTTTTTGCTTTTTCTTTCATTTATAAGGTCCAATTTCGTGTATGAAAAATGGAATTTGTTCTTTTATGCGGCATTTTTTTATTTTTTTTAATTTTACACTTTTTGTTGGTCCCACACAAGACAAAACTGTTATAAAGTTTTGGTTTTTTGTTTGTTTTTTATCAAACCACCTAAAGAGGTGATATCGTGCAAGCCGCAAGAGGCCTCTTGTTCGCGACCTCAAATTTTACGCGCTGTATAACCGTAAACATCGCTGCAAAAAAAAAACAAAAAAAAATTGTTAATCTAAGACTGAAATAAAAACCAAAAAAAATTGTTTTGATATTTAATAAAATAAAAAAAATACAGGCATTCAAACAAGCCCGTTTTTTTACTCAAAAAATTGAAACTGGGCCTTAAGAGTTTCTATTGTTAATTTTACTGTGCCAAAACTACAAAAATGAGTAAATGACTTAATTGGCTGCAGAAACCAGAAGTAAAAAAAGGCTAGAACGGTGGAAAGTAAGTGCTTGATTTAAATGATTTGTTTTTTTTTTATCAATGCGTAAATGTGTTAAAAAGTTGCCGAAAATTTCTGAATGTTTGAAAGCTGTGTTTTTTTTTTGGTAGCGTGTTTGCATTTATTGAATATTAATGGATTAACTTTTTGCTTGATGCGGAACCGACAAAAATCGAATAATATTATATTTCATCTGTATTGCAGAAAACGTTCAAGAAACTTTGGAATCTGAAAAGTCTTCAGAACTTCCTTTGTAACCTGCAGTTGTAGAAAGCTTTAATGTTGACAGCTATGTGGAAAGCGGTAGTACAAGTTGCGGTATTAATATTTTACTTTTAATGTTTATAACTCTAAGTTTATGTGTATGATTGTAGAAATTGTTCCAGAAATATAATTTGATTCATCGGAACTGCCTTCGACTTCGAGAGTATATCAATGTCCAAAAAACGATATTTCCAAGTTGATGAGCAATATTTCCGATTCGAACCGCCTTGAAAGTTTTCAAAGCATTTATGTGCCTCCACCAAATTTTAATTTTCCTGCCAGCGGTTCTCGCAAACTCCGATTTAAGCATTCTTGGTTGAACCCTTGGCATTGGTTGGTTTACTCCAAATTGGAAAATACAGCTTATTGCAAGTTTTGCGTATTTTTTAGCACTGGTTTTGGAGGCGCAAGATCACAACCTCTTGGTAATTTTAGCGAATGATACTAAAAACTGTTTAAATAAAATTGTCTAACCTTTTCATTGTGGCCTTTACAAAAGTCAGGAAATACAAGAAAATTTCGTTATTCTAATCGTGGTTATTTTTACATAGAATTTTAAACCGAAATAAGTTTGCAAGTAAATTATTAAAATAATAATATAAGATGCTTAATTATCGTCATTTTAGAAGTTTGTCTTGAAAAAATATTTTTTTAGCGTCTTTCTGTATTCCAAAATGACAGTGCAACAATAAGCAAGATATACGGCCGAAACACATTGAGGTCAACAAACGACAGTTTTGAAATTATAGAACACACGTTTTTTATGTTAAATGGGTGTGCATCCTTAAACTTACATAGGGAATGCAGTGTCACAGCACACACTGTCTATTAGAATTAACAAAAAAAAAAAAAAAAATATAAGAAGACTTCATATAAATATATAAAATAACAAAAAAGAAAGTAAATTATTTTTTTTATGTAAAGGGTCCGCCATCTAACTTTTTTTTTCAACTAGTGCTTATTTCGTTAATGGTAACACTTAGCACATGTCTGATTTGACAGATAGTTAGTTTTATCCTTCCGCTGAACGAATATGGTTGTGTATACGCTTGAACAACATTGGGAAATAAAAAAAATATCGACTTACAGAAGATGCCGATTTTGCCAAAAAAAATCATCTTTTCAGATGAAGCTCATTTTGATCTTGGCGGGTATGTAAACAAGCAAAATTATCGCATTTGGGGCACAGAAAACCCGCACGCATACATTGAAAAGCCGATGCACCCAAAACGAGTCACTGTTTGGTGCGGATTTTGGTCCAGAGGCATAATTGGGCCATTTTTCTTCGAAAATGAGCAAGGAGTGGCCGTTACAGTCAATGGCCATCGTTATCGAGCCATGTTGAACGAATTTTTGTTCACAAAAATTGAAGAGGAGGATATTGGCAACATTTGGTTTCAACAGGACGGCGCTACGTGCCACACAGCCGAAGCTACACTCGGTGTTTTGCGCCCTGTTTTTGAAGATCGCATTATCAGCCGCAGAGCTGATGTCGTTTGGCCACCTCGGAGCTGCGATTTGACACCGTTGGACTATTATTTGTGGGGTGCCTCAAAGATAAGTGTTACGCCGACAAGCCAGAGACAATTGACGCTTTAAAGGACAATATTCGTGAAGCCATTGGTGAAATACAGCTGCACATTAATCGATAATGTGCTTAAAAATTGGACCGATCGTGTAGGCTACTGCATGGCCATTCGAGGCAGCCATTTGAACGAACTTATTTTCCATTATTAACCGGAAGGATTGTACATTCAAATAAAAAAAGAAATTTGAGAAAATATTTAGTAGTTTTTTTGTATAGCATTTTCAAAAAAAAAGTTATTTGGCGGTCCCTTTATTTGGTGTACAAAAAAGTTTTAAAGTGTTTTTTTTTCAAGTTTGTCGCTTTATTAAATTTGTTACAAACGCATTTTTCAAAGTATTGTCCATTTCTAGCCACTGATTTTTCCCATCTTTCTGGTGATTATTTAAAAAATACCTTTTCATTTATCGATATCAAAAACTATCGATATTTTTTTTATCCAAACCCCCCCCTTAGGTAAATCCTGGCTACGGGCCTGGTCAGAGATATACTAAATTTTTTTGTTATTACTTTCTTCATAAAAATTATATTTTATGTTGATTTCATTAATAAATTCTTTTCATTATGAAATGACAATAGATATTTTTCGACATCTTTATGATATAATTTGAACATTGGAATCGTTTTTTTTTTTATTAAATTCATGAATAATTTTTCGAGAACATCTGAAATTCCAAAACTATTTAAATTGGCTGCTGAATTATAATTGTAGCAAAATATTTCTATTTTTATATAAAATTAGTAAAAAAAAACTGCAAAATTTTGAAGAAATAGAGTTTGGTTTAAGAAAAAAATGTTCAACAAATTTTCCAAGCATCTTTAAACAATGTTAATAAGTTTAGATATATTTTTTATGCTTGTTAACGTCATGTCATAAAAATTGCTTGTTCAAGCATTTTATTTGTTTTTCGCATCGTATACACGTTTTTTGACATTTCTGCAACTGTCAATGATTGATGGCTTTATTGGTCATCACTGTTTGACTGAACAAAAGTGCTAGCGCACAGTTCATCCTTCTTAGAATTATTAGCATGTTGCTCATTCTTATGCTGGTTATCTTAACTGTTGGCAACTATAAAGCAGGTAACATCAACATGGCGACTGCAACAACTCAGCTCGGTGTAGACCAGACCATCATGTTAGGGTGCCCGAGAATTTTTGCTCATGTTGTTGTCAAACTGAAAATCAATTAGTTCCGCTGCTTGTCGTCGTGATATGACGAATTTTGGAATTGTTTTTGAGCCAAGTAATGCATGTTAGGGTCAGAGTTTTACAAGAAAAGAACAAGAGTAAAACAAAAATACCAAAAAAAAAAAAAAACAAGAGCTCACAAAAATTTTGAAGCTGAAGGTTAAGCTTAGACGGCTTTGAATAAGAGAGAAAGAGCGAGAAGGAGAGAATGAGTCAATTAGGCACGCCTAATTTAAATTTTACACTGAGCTGAGGAATTAAAAAGCATTAAAATATTTAAAGCTAGGTTTAAGAATTTGATTTCGTGAAAATATTTGTACAAAAAATTTTTGAAGTTGCTTTAAAAAGACACTTGAAGCTAGCTTTTCTAAGCTGCCATCAGTTTTTGCCTCTTTTGGAATAACAAGACGTCACTCGCCGCGACTCCGCAGAAAAGTACTTAAAAACTCGAGAATTTTTTTCTCTTTTTGTACTTAGCCCTGCACAGGCAGTCTATAAATCCTTGTTAGCACATTTTTTCTAGCCTTTTGGCTGGCAACACTGGCAACGGCAGCCATTAAATCAGGCAATTCTGAGGCCACACAAAAATAAAACGGCTAAATTTATGCAGAGCTAAAAAAAACAGCAATTTAAGTGCGACAATGCGACGGAAAAGCAATGTTATACTCCCTTTTTTGGCAGAACTCGCACGCGGCCCAGCTTCAACCCGACTCGCATGCAATTTTTTCTCGCTTTGCCTGCTCTAAGCAACGCTGACTATTTTATGGACTTGCTTAATGTGTGTGTGCTGGTGTGTGTGCGTGTGTGAGTAAATATTAGGGAAAAACAGTGTGAAAAGTAGGGCTGTCTTCTTTGTTTTTTGTTTTATTTTTATTTTTGTTGTGCCTCCGGAAACGTGCTTCATGCGTAGCCAAAATAAGTAAGAAGAAAATAAGTAGTAGTTGCATACATTTAAATTAATGGCCAAAACAGGCTTAAATGACAGCAAAAGTGTTTGCATGTCAACTGGGGAAGACGCCATCTAAGCCATAAGCAGCAAAGGAATAAAAAAAAAATGGCGCCCATATATTAAGAAATTTAAATATTTTATTAGATTTGTGACTGCAATAAAAGCAATTTATGTACATTTCTTTTAGCTTTTAGCTAGGAAAGTGTGAATGTTGTCCTATGCAAATAGCTGTTGGGACACATAAATAATTTTTAGCGCATTTTCCACTCATTTTGTCGTGCTCTTACTTTAAGTGGTGAGTGATTTTTTGATTAATTCTTGGCCAAAAAAAAAAAAAAAACACAAACTAAGATTTATTAAAACACGCCCAACTTGCTTGCTGTCTGTGAACTGTCAACTGTCAAATATTTGTAAAGCATTTAAAAGAAAAATATAAAACAAAAAGCATTGCCATTCATTGTTATGACATAAACGTAAACAGCTGTCACGATTTGCCGTGCATATTCAATATTTATTTGAATTTAAAGCTTGTCGTCACCACCCTTACTTTTGAACTAATTTTTCCTCTTTTATATAAAACATGTAAGAATGTCCTTGTGACGTCATGCCTATGCCTAGCCAACAACGCTGACAAACAAACGCTAATCAGTTGTCATTAATATTTTACGCATTTTAGGTTAACAACAATAGCCATGCTTTAAGGGTGGCCATATTTATTTTTTTTTTTGGCTTTTTTTTATTTTTGTTTTGTTTGTAAATGTTACAAACAGGTCGCTTTGCCTTAGTTTCTGGAAAGGGGTTGCTTTATAGTCTAGCTTGTCATTAGGAGGGGTTGTTTAGCTTGTTGTCGCATGTTATGGCTATTAGCAGCGTAGCCATTTTGTTTAGTTTTTTCTTTTTCGATATTTTTTCATTATCTGCTGATAAGCGCAACGTTGCATTGATGAGCAGCTTAAGTAGGCATTGTTTGGCGCCTGTCTATGTTTTGTTGTTGTTGTTTTTTTTTCTCGAAATTGTATAATAAATTTCGTATTTTTTCCAAAAGGGTTCATTCACACGGCATTAGGGCTGTTTTGCATTATTTCGTGTATAAGCGAGCGCTTAGGAAAATGGTGACAAGCAAGTTGCGCGCTCAGTCGTATATAATTAGGCACTTTTGTATCCCAACTATGCTCAGGAGAAATAAGATTTTTATATTCAATTTTAAAGTTTTGTACCTATTTTGAAAATTTTTCTAAGAATTTCTAAGAATCTCTCTGTTATAATATTTAATAAAATAGTTTTAAACTAGAGCTGAAAACTGTCAGCAACAGTCTGTAACAATACTCAAGTGATTTAACTTTCCGAAGAATATTTGCATAGTTTGTGAGTATCGACGAGTCATTGGATCACTGATGTTAACGGCACAGTAATTACTGTTTTCTACAGTAGTTTGAATGCTCATACAGCACGACAGTAATTTTTCGAAATATCAAGTACACCCAACTCTTTTTTTACACGGTTTCTTTTTACACGGATTTGAAGTTACACGGTTGAAAAAAAAAATTTTTTTGTAAAAAATATTTAATCTAGTACGGTTTCAAAATCACTGTCTTGTAATTATGTTTGTTTTTACCACACTTGGCACTGTTCTTAATTCTGGATTAACAGATTTCTTTTGTTTTTTGCTTGCTCTACCAATTTTTCACCTGTATGAATTATTTATTTTAAGTTTTAATGCTCAATGAAATGCCATTTGAACATACAATTTGTGTACATATCTGAAATTTTATAGTTTTCAACATTTTTTACACGGTTTTTCGAAGTAAATATAGTTCTTTATTTCATCTTACACGGTTTTCAGATGACATGGAACGTATCCCCCATTTTACTATAAGAAACGCCTCTTTTTTTACATATCATAGGAACATATCTACCGTGTAAAAACAGAGTTGGGTGTAATTTCAATGGCCGGACAGAAATATAAATTTAAAAAATTTGTTAAAATCACATTTGTTACATCTCTGTTCTTCTCATAATTTTATCATCCCTGGAATTTAGTGCAAAATGACAAGATGCAATGCTGACTGTGCAAATTATATTCTACACATGGCTATTTATAGATTTATGTAGGATTATTTAGATGAATAATCTCTAAATTTCTTAATTTTTTTTTAATGTATTACTTATTCAAACATACTTGTTACAGTTGAATATTATATTTATAACAACTGAAGACTCAGAAATACACTTCAGTATTATTATTTTTGTTATATTTGCTTTCTAAGAACTAATAAGTGTGTAAAATTATAAAGTTAAGATAAATTTACTAGGTGCAGTTCATGAAATTGAAAACTGTCTTTGGATTTTCGTCATTTTGACATTTGTTTACAAAAATAATGTTCCTAACATCAGGTATATACATATAATTATATAAAAATTTGCATTTTAATTGATTTTTTATACGTTTTAGTTATACGCCTATCCCTCGTTTTACACGATTCACGTTTAGCACGTTTTCGATCTTACACGGTTTTTAGTTTTGATTGAAGTGACTTTTTACCATTCAGAAAAAGAAGAAATATTTGATTCTTACTAATAATCATTTTTCTCTGATTTTTTAAAAAAATTAATTTTACCTTTACAGGGATTTCTCAGGAACCTATCTACTGTGTAAAATGAGGGATAGGTGTATAGCAATTCCACAGTAATTTTTGTTCCAATTCACAGTAATTTTGCATCAAAAACAGTAATTTATCGTGCCTAATACAGTGATTTCATCAAATTTATTCACATCACTGCATTGGATAAATTGATCATGAGTTTTTAGATTACTCATAGCCAAACCAACTACACACAGAAAAAAAAATTGTTATTTATGACTATTTTTTAACTATTTTAATAGTTCGAATCGTCTTTACTATTAAAAATAGTTACAAATAGTTACTTATGACTATTTTGATAGTCAAATGTTTTTTTTTTGAGTAAAACAACTTTTCTGTAGTTATTTTTGACTATTACAATAGTTATTTTTTTTTAACTACACACGTAGTTGTTTCATAACTTTTTCAGTAGTTATTTTCAACTTTGCACGTAGTCGTTTTTAACTATTGAAATAATACTTACATAACTATTGCCATAGTTGTTTTTACCTATACATGTATATTATAGTAGTGTAACTTTTTAATTCCTTTTAACTATACTCGAAGCTAAATTTGACTATCAATAAAATCATATATCAATATGTAATGCCGAAAGTGATTAGTATACTTACCTGTTTAAAAGTATTTTACTGACCATAAATATTTTGATTTTACAAATTTGTTCGAGTATTTCAAGAAGAGAATTTCTTTTTTAAAAAGCATTTTATATAAAATTGCATAGTATTACAGGTTTGAATTAAAATATTTTAATCTTATTAATGATTTATGAGATGAAGTATAATGTATGTGAAGTGGTGGGGTGTTTACATTGAATACATTAAATAATATGGGTTTTTCATATTCTAAGCCAATGGCATATGCTTTAAAATTTTCATAAAAATCCTTATTTTCTAATTCATAGCAAACAAAATACATCTCCTTCTTGGAGTCAATTAAATGTATTCTAAAGAAACGTAAATTAGGATCATATAATGCTATATAAACATTTTTTTATACAATGTTCCTTTAATTTTTAGTTCCCTACATACATAAAAGGGATTACTGCTCTGAATCTTTGTGAGCTTTATGGCACAAATAGCAAATAAACATTTTGGAGTAAAAATGTTTTTCCCCACCACTGATATTGATAAAAATTTGTACAAGAAATTACAATAATTAAAAATATTTTTGTAGTTTTAATTTTTTAAAATTTCCAAAATTCGCAAAAGGGACTTTTTTTTTTGTCTTGTGTTTATCAACTTTATAAAAGAAATTTTCTATAAATTTCCAAACCAATTCACTTTCCAAAGCGTATCTTAAATTGAATACAAAATAGATTTTAAAGCATGAATCAAGTGCTTTTAAAAAGCTGGAAAACTTATTATAATGTTATCTAAAATGACGAAGACATCTGTTAGCTCACCAAGAGTTTTACCAACGACAATGATGTACGGTTGACAACTAAGGCCCATTTCCATGTATACTTTTGTACGTCTTTCTATTGTAGGTACAACTTCAGTTGAAGATGTTATGTGTATTAAGAAACTTTCTTGAGAAGCAGCACAACTTGGACGCCATAGTTTTTTTTTGTCCTTTAAGCCTAATAAGGATTACTGGATGTAAAATATAATGCAGCAACAATATCAACTTCACGTCTCTTGAATCTAAATATATGGAAACGACTGAATAGACTTGACTGAATAGGTAAAAAAAAAAAAAATAAATAACTGGCCATTTCAGCCCTTGAAAGGACTTTGACCTAGCTTCTTATGATCAATTGTGTTGTGCGTGTTATTAAGTTTGTACACAATTGACCGAGAACCGGACCTACATGCTTAACGCCGACTCCGAACGGCGATGAACGGAATGTTCTCGTTCTCAAGAAGCTTTACATGGCAATTTGATTACTCTCTGAGGTTTGCCATTGTCTGCAGAGAGGTGGCGGCCGTACAGAAAAATAATTTTAATTCAAATAATTTTCTGTCGCTGCTGGGATTCGAACCTGGGTTTCCAAAGTTCGTTGACATAGCGGCCACACACTTTAACCAACTACGCCACGGACGCCACACTGAATAGGTATTCCACCTGAAATCCTTGGTTCAAGGCTAAAAAAAAAATTTTTTTTTCTTAAAGTGTCTATGTCATGGTTTATATAAGTTTAACTTATAAAATAAAATAATAAAAATTTGTTTCTTATGTAGTTTTCTGTAAATGTTAATGCAGCACTATTTGGGCTATTTGATATTGATGATGATGAAGGCCCAGTTTCATCATTTTCCTGAAATGAATTAATACTCCCACTGACTGTAGAAGCACTAGCAATTGAATGTGTTGGAAATCCCTGTAAATATAACATAATCAGGTATATTTAAATTATATTATGTTGAAGCAGGGTTACCTGAAATTTTTTCCATTCCAACAAACTTTCCCTTGATTGGACATACAATCCATATGACTTTCTGTCGCTGCCCACAATTTCTTTTAAGTCGTCGTTGTTTAAAAGCTTAAGCTTTTTAAAATCGAGACCCAGTTCTTAAAAATACATTTCAATTTCCGTTAAGCTTAAAAGGCATAAGTTTCAATAAATTAAATAACTTACCAATAAATTTATTGTACAATTCTGCCAGATCCCACGTCAATAAAATGGCGTAAAGCTCTTGGTCGAAGTTTGTGTCCTCTGCATTTGTAGTTTGAAGAATATCTTGAGATTGGTTTGTTAGCTCCAAATTTACGACTGTTATTTGCACCTGCTGTCTATCTATATTTAACACATCAAATTGTTCACTTTCTAGAGCATCACTTGGACAATCAGTGACATTAATAAATTGCTCATTGCTCATTGTAGATTTTTAGTTAACATTAATTTACCACTGTTAACATACACAAGACGAAAAAGAACTACTCGCTACCAACACTCCATGCTCAATGATCGTAGTCATATTCGACTATTCTGTTGTGGTTTGTAACAAGTATAATAGTTATTAAAATAATTTATATATATTTTGACTACTATAAAGTTAAATGTTATTATTCAATAGTCAACATCGACTATTATATTGTTATCTTGCAAATTGTGTATACATACTAACTATTTTTTATGTAGCTTAACCATACGCAACAATCATATCTAACTATATTTTATAGTTATCGCGTGAAATTACTACTTTTTACTATTTTATAACTATTTCTTAACTATTTTCAATCAATTTTTATTGAAAAATAGTCAATCCATAAATTTCAATGAATTTTATGAAATAACTATTGCAATAGTTACAAAAATAACAATTTTTTTTTCTGAGTGTACAAGAGTACACTCAAAAAACCCATATCTTTTCTACATAAAAAAAGCTCTATTTTTGAAAATAGCAATTTTCTCTTTTTCAAATAAAATTTCCTACAATTAGAATAAATTTTCACATATTCGAAGAAATATTTCTTCACTTGTCGGAAATGAAAATATTTCAAGCCTGTAATAATGATAAGTACTTTTCTCCCACTAAAAAATTCTTATTTATAAATAAAAATTTCTAGAAAATGAAAAGTTTTCTCAATTATAGATAAACAATTCACTACGCGAAATATTTTCTTCAATAAAAACAAATAATTTCTGAAAAATAAAAGTCTTTTTCTCTAAGAGCGATATATTTATCTTATATTTCTCTTTTTCATGGAAGCTTTTTACCATTTTTAGGGAATTTTTGGTATCACAATTAGAGAAAAGCATTTTCTGGAGCAAACTCTATACCATTTTTCTCTAAATATGATGCCTTTTTTATCATATTCCAAGAGACGTTTTTCTGTGTGTACGCAAAGTCATGTGTAGTTGATTCCCGAATAGTCTCCTTTGTGTGAGTGGATTGAATAAGAGTAGCGCATGTTATGGGTGAAATATATACTTATACTTATTTTTGATGAACATACTCTGTGAAGTGAAAAAGTGACTCTCTCTGTAGGTGTCTGTTTCGTACCGTCTGGCACTGAACTATCTAGTAGCAACCCATGATAAATGCAACAAAACATACTTTTTTTCCGCCTCACTTAACTGTCATGGTCTGTTATGATTAGTGGCATGGTGGGTGCATTATTGGCAATTCAATCCCGAACGGTTTTCGTAATTCTGTGATTATCGGAAATGAAAATCTGAATCCTGGGATCCCAGGTAAGAAGAAATATTTTTACGAAGAAATAGTAAATATCATTTACTAGTGGAATATATGCTCATGAAGAAATATTCAATAACAAGAGCTCAAAATATTAAAAAAGTTTAACAAACTTCATAAGTATGAAGCAGAACGACGTGTGATATACCGTCAGATGGAGTTATCATTGGGCATTAGTGAAACTAGCATACATTCGATTTTACATGAGCATGTAGGCGACAGGAAAATTTGTTCCCGTTGGATAGCCCATCATTTTACCGTTGCTCAAATAAGGCTAAAAATACAAGATCTACGCTTACGAGCCCGAAACAAAGCGGCAATCCACTGTTTGGATCTTTCAAAGTGAGCAAAACCCGACAAAAGTTGTTCGGAGACGGAGTACATCCAAGCAAATGGTTGCCAGTTTTTTCAGAAAAACCGTTCATGTCGAACTGTACGATTTGGGCAAACGGAGGCAAAAACGGTTAATGCTAATTGCTACACAACTATTTGTTTGCCTAAAGTCTTCGGCGAATTGAGGAAAACCAACCACCGAAGAAAGATCATCCTAAATCACAACAATGCGAGTTCTAACACATAAACTGAAACAAAAGAGTTTTTGAGCATTCAAAACGTGAAATTGATGGGTCATTCGCCCTACAATCCCGACTTGCCACCTAATGACTTCTTCTTGTTCCCATACATTCAGACAAAAAAAAAAAAAAAAATTAATGGCAAGCGTTTTTCTTCACCCGAACAGGCCGTTAAGGCCCTCAAAAATGTGGTTTCGTAGATACCACCTTCAGAGTAACAGAACTGTTTCGAAAATTGGTTCAAACGAATTCAGGATTCGAATCCCGTCAAATACAGAGTATTATCTTGGCGTCATAGATTTTTAACCTTTGCACTAATATCCCTTGTTAGCTCGCCTTTCCTTTTGATTTCGTTTCCATTAACCAATAGAATCAAAAATTTACTTCTTTTGGTAGCGTTCCATCAGCATTTCAGACATTCAAAATAGTCTTTCGACATCTCTAGGCTTTAACTCGTTAAGCATGCAATTCCTCTCGTTTTGGATGATTCCCAATGAAATAAGGTGCTTGGAAATTGCTGCTTGAATAACTTACAATACTTTTGCAAGTTATTGTTGTGTTTGACACGAGTCTAAATCGAATAACCTAATAATAACGAGCATCTTGTTTAATTGACCAGAACTGCACCTACTAGTTTTATGCCGAATTCGAACGGCTAATGTGCATGTTCTCAAGAAGCTTTACATAGTATTATTTACTCTCTGATGTTTGCCATTGGCTGCAGAGAGGTGACGGTCAATCAAAGAAATTAAATTTGATTGAAAGATTTTTCTGTGTGTCAGCTGGATTCGAACCTTGGACCTAGCGGCTCGTAAAATGGACATCGAACTAGAACGATGAAATCTCAATCAGAAATTCTGGCTTTACAGAACGGGCACTGCATAAAATATAACAAAATGTAACTTACACCCCTATTCTGGCGTTGAAGTGACATTGACAAAATCGTGACAAAGTGTGGGGAATGACTATTGTCATGTTCTTCTATTCTAGCAGATAAGTGACTGACCAAAACATTCAATTTGTCATTGCTAGCTGTCATCATCTACGGAGCAGGTGACAAGCGAATTCTTCTTTAGCTTTCGGTGTTTTGTAAAATCTTAAAAGCTATAAATTGTTAAATTGTGCGAAAAAATCAAGAAAAAAAATAAGTAAATTAACAATCGCAGAAGAATTTCTAATAATATATTCATCCATTCTTTCCGAAAGAAATAGTAAATAAAAAGGCGAAGGCTGCTAAAGCATTTGCGGGATACAACCAATCCCTTTTCTATGCAGAAATCGGAGTTTTCAGAAACATTCCGGATGCTTAGGAGAGCTTATTAATTGTTGGAAATTAATAAACATTCGTGGCTTTCCGCTGAATTTTCACCAGCCTACAGTTCGGGATGCTCCTTGCACAATTGAACGTAAAACTGCAGTTGCATCGGAGTTGTACGTTGGAACTTTTTGCTCCTGAATTATAAGAAAACGTCTAAAATATGCAAAAATTAAAGAAATTATTAACTAACATATCTTCATTGAAATATTCTGTTTATCTACAATTTAAATTGTTCACAATAAATGTTTTGACACATATTAATAAAGTAGAAAAGCTTTTCACCATCATGTGGGGAATTTCACAAGCTTTATCCGTGTCACCTTTGATGTAGACTAAAATAACATGAATGCATAACAATTGCATAACACGGTGGGTGACAAAATTTCAATAACAGTCTATTGTCACTTCAACGCCAGAATAGGGGTGTTAATCAGCTGATTCATGCATCTCTCTTTCAGAGAAGTATAGCTTAAAGCTTTTTACCGCTTCATACTATTTCATACAAAAAGTATTCAGTCTGATTCAATGTTTTAAGGCCTAACCAAAACATATGAAACGAGACGATTGCAACCGAACGCTTTCAATCGTTACGTCTGTTTTGACATTTAACCCAAAATGAAACGAGTACCTCCAATCGTCTGTAATAAGAAGAAGACTGCTTTGCACAGCTGTTGTTGACGAGTTGAGACGCTAAAGGCCAAAGCACATAGGAGGCATGCATGCTTCAAGCATCTGACATTTGTGATTGAATATACATATTCTTATGAAGTAGCCCACATTAAAAGCATGCACGCATGCATGATGCTTGAAGCATGCCTGAAGTTGGCGAACTTTTAACTTTTTGCAGGCATCAAAGCATTGACAGAAAACATGTGTGAAATAAAAGCAATATCAACACAACCAATAAGCATAAAATATCCTCAAATTCCATTTTTAGTTGTTTTTGATTAAATTTAATGTTTTTTCACTACTTTTTCTTTAAAATTTCTATTCAGTTTAACATATTTGAAATTTATCACATAAGCGATGCATGCTTTCAATGTGCTTTAACCAAGCATGCTTCACAGGCATGATGCATGCTTGAGGCATGCAAGTTAAGATTCTTGTTTACGCGCCAAAATGTAATTAAATGTAAAAACACCTTTGTTCTTAAAATGTAATTTGAAGAAAGCTGATTAGAACTTGGAAATAAATCGAAAGGTGTTTTGAATCAAATTTCAATTAGCCAAAGTCCAGATTAGAGTAAGAACAAGATATTTGTAAATAAGAAAGTAAATAAGAATTTAATCTTATAAAAAGCCAACGATTAAGCTATGTTGATGTTCAGTTAGCAGTGACATTGAGTCGAATACAGTTTGTAAATTTAATATTGTGAAATAGTTATTAAGTTAATATTGTAAAGGAAAAATAAATAAAAAAATATATTTTTTTGACTTAATCCGAGTTTAAAAATTTAATTGGCGATCCTGCCAGGAGTGATTAAAGTAATCCTTAACTCAAACAAACTCGTAGCGAAACTGAGCCTAAAAAACCAGTCCCTCCTAGAGTTGAAGTATAAATATTTAATAAAAACAAACTCGTAGCGAAACTGTGCCTAAAAAACCAGTCCCTCCTAGAGTATTAATAAAGGAACAAAAAATTCCTAAAGATTTATTAAATAAAATCCTGAGATCCTGAACTCCTATAAAAAGGAAAAAATAGCAAAAAGTATTCAGAAGTCTGAAGAAAAACCAAAAGTACTTGAAGGGAGAACAAGAGGACGCAAAGGAAGGAAAGGAAAACAAAAATCACTCCTCGGACCACAGACCACACGTAGCGGTGAAAAAGCTTGAGCCACCGGAAAAAAATCAACTCTACACAATTCCCGAAACCAAAGGAAAAGAGGCGATCTACGATAAAAAACAAGTATCCCAGGAAAAGGAGAAAAGTAAGATATTAAATTTAAGTTAATTAAGTTATTTTCAAAAAAATTAAATAATAAGAAAATTATAAATTCTGGAGGAATTAATTGACAATATAACAGAAAAATTAAATAAACTAACGCTAATAATGCCTAATGAAAATATGAATTCAGACGTGATTTCGAGACTTATCGCGGCAAGTACGTTAAATCTTAAAGCGGAAATTGAGACTCTAAGGAGTCAACTGAGCAATTTAACTTGCGTTAATATAGTAACAGATTACAAAGATGAAGTAATAGATGGAACAATCGAGTGTAATGAATCACTCGAAATAATAAAATCATTACCAGAATTTAATGGGTATAATTCATATGTTAGCTGGCGAGAAGCAGCAAACAATTCAATGCTTTTATACCAAAGGGGTAGCAAAAGATATTTTGCAGCGTTGACTATATTAAGAAACAAAATAGTAGGAGAAGCAAATGACAACTTGACAAACCACGGTACAGTATTAAATTACGATGCCATTATAAGTAGACTTGACTTCGCGTATTCAGATAAGCGACCAATACACATAATTGAACAAGAACTGAGTATATTAAGACAAGGAAATTTGTCGATTATAGAATACTATAATGTAGTGAATAAAAAATTGACTTTACTAATTAATAAAACTACAATGACATATGGATCAAACAATCCAATAACTAGGGAATTGAACTTGAAGAATAGACAAAACGCCCTTCGAATATTCATTACAGGACTAAACGGTAACTTACCAAATATATTATTTTCATTGTGTCCAGAAGACTTACCCAATGCTTTAGCGAAAGCACAGGAATTAGAATCAAATAATTTAAGAGCAAGCTTCGCATTACAGTTCGGTAGAAATATGAATCAGGGTAATAATAGAAATAACAATCTTAGATTTCCGGTGAATAACAGAATGGTAAGAAATAACGGTGTAGAATGGTCACCATGGCACGCTAGAAACGTTATACAGTCACAAAGGGAAGCGGATCAAATGTTTAAACTAAGAAATGAACAACCGAAACCAGAACCAATGGAGGTAGATTCATCAATAAAGGTAGGAATTAGACCAAGCAACCAACAGGGTAACTATAATAATTATAACAACTATAGACATAATAATTACAAGAATAACAGATACAATAACAATAGTTTTGACGTAGCTAGGAAAAGAATTCACGATAGTACACAGGTACCGAACAAAATCCAAAGAATCAATAATATGAATGAAAAGACTTTTTTAGGCGAAAGAATGTCTTGCCCTATATCTTCGGGACAAGCGATCAATCAGGAAAATCAATGAAGATTTTAATTGATACGGGAGCTACAAGTTGCTACTGTAGACCCAACACACTTATGACGAAATTTGAATTGCCGATAAAAAAAAGAGTAAAAACAATCAACGGGTTTACCGAAATAACCCATTTCTCTGAATTAACGTTATTTAACATTAAGCAGAGATTTTATATAATAAACAATCTAGAAACGGATTTATTAATAGGTCTAAACTTTTTATCAAAAAATAAAATGATTTTAGATTTTAAAAATTCATATTTAATACATAACGGTTTGAAGTATGATATTAAATACTTAAATAATGAAATAATAAAAGATAAAAACGAAAGTGAAAAAAATGTGAGACAAGAAAGTCTTACAACGCCAGTCGATGCAATTACCGACATGAAAATAAATGAACAAAAAATACATTATATTAATGAACAAAAAGAATCGGAAGAAAAATATGCCGATTTAAAAGAGAATATTATTAAAAAAATTAAAGAATCACATGAAAAAATAAATATGAATTTACCATTTAGGACAGATGTTAGAGCAGAAATAAGAACAACCGTCGAAACACCAATATGGAGTAAGCAATATCCTTACCCTCTTTCTGTAAACACATTTGTAAATAAAGAAGTCGATAAAATGTTAAAAGAAAATATTATAAGGCCAAGTAAGAGTCCTTATAATTCACCAATATGGGTCGTTCCCAAAAAAGGGCTAAATGAAGATGGCTCACCAAAATTAAGAATGGTAATTGATTACAAAAAAATAAATGAACAAACGATATCGGATAGATATCCAATTCCAGACATAAATGTCATATTGTCAAATTTAGGTAAAGCTAAAATATTTTCAAGTATAGATTTAGAATCAGGATTTCATCAAATCCTCATGAATGAAACTGATATCGAGAAAACAGCATTTTCAGTCAATAATGGTAAGTATGAGTATGTGCGAATGCCATTTGGATTAAAGAATGCACCAAGTATCTTTCAAAGAGCAATGGACGATATATTGAGAGATTATATAGGTAAAATATGCCATATCTATATAGATGACATAATTATATTTTCGAAAAACGTAAAGGAACATACTGAGCATTTAAATATAATAATTAATACATTACGTGACGCAAGAATGAAAATATCGTTAGAAAAATCTAAATTTTACCAAGAAGAAATTGAATTTTTAGGATACGTAGTGTCAGAGAATGTAATCAAGACAGATCCCAAGAAAATTACTACAATAGTAAATTATCCTATTCCAGAGACTCTAAGACAATTAAGAAGCTTTTTAGGATTAACCGGGTATTATAGAAAATTTATAAGAAATTATGCAACTATAGCAAAACCGCTCACTAGATATCTATCAGGAGAAAATGGTAAGGTTTCCCAATATAAATCAAAAAAGACAGAAATTAAACTTGATGAAGAAGGTATCAAAGCCTGTAAAATATTAAAGAATTCATTAAAAAACCAAATCGAATTATATCAACCAGACTATAACAGGAAATTTATATTAACAACAGATGCATCAAATATTGCAGTAGGAGCAGTATTGTCACAAGATAAGAATCCTATAATTTTTATATCAAAAACGTTAAATCCGACCGAACAGAGGTACGCGACTAATGAAAAAGAATTGTATGCTATAGTGTGGGCATTAAAAACATTACGAAATTATTTATACGGAATAACTAACTTAGAAATTCATACTGACCACCAACCCTTAACTTTCGCGGTATCAACTAGAAATCCAAACGCCAAAATGAAAAGATGGCATGCTTTAATAGAAGAATTTTCACCAAAAATAATTTATAAACCAGGAGTAACAAACGTTGTGGCAGACGCACTTTCAAGACAATTCTTAAATAATTTATCTGATGAATCATCGTCAATTAAATCGACAATACACTCAACAGAAAGTAGTGACAATAATCAAATTAAGGAAACTCATAAACCATTGAATCAATTCAAACAACAAATAGTCTTAACAAGTGGAGCTAGAATAACTGTACACGAACGAATTAAAAATTTTGATAAAACTCGACATTTAATAGAATATGACACGGTTGATAATCTAATAATAATTTTAAAAGAATACTTACAGCCAAATTTCGTAACGGCAATACATTGTACACCAGAAGATTTATATCAAATACAAAATAAACTTAGAGAAGAATTTATAAACAAATTTTTATATACAAGAAAATTCCCAATGGATGTCACAAATAAAGACGATCAAATATCAATAATCGAACAAACACATAGTAGAGCACACCGAAATTATAAGGAAAATTTAAAACAAATCGAAACAAAATACTACTGGCCAGAGATGTACTCTCAATTCAAGGAATATGTAAGAAATTGTGAAATATGTAACGAAAATAAATACGATAGAAAACCAAATAAAATACCAATTGGAGAGGCTCCAATACCAAAAAATGAGGGGGAGCAAATACATCTCGATATATTTTTTGCACAAAAATTAATGTTTTTAACTTGTATCGATCACTATTCGAAATACCTAGTTGTAAAATCAATAGAAGACAAAACAAATCTAGAAAACAAGGTATTAGAAATTTTACAAAACTTTCCAGAGATAAAAAAATTAACAATAGATAATGAACCAAGTTTTGGAACAGCTCAATTTAAAGCATTAATGAATAGATTGAAAATTGAAATTTTTTATTGTGACCCAAAACATAGTTCAACAAATGGTCAAATAGAAAGAGTCCATTCAACACTAATAGAAATTGCAAGATGCATCCAAAGTGAATACCAATTACTAGATTACACAGAAATAATTTTTCGAGCAACACAACAATATAACAAAACAATACATTCAATAACAAATCAAAAACCGTATGAAGTACTTTATAATAAAATCGAACATAATAATCTTCATGAAAAATTAAAAAATGCTCAAACCAAAATGATAGAATTCCATAATAAAAAGAGGAAAACTAAAATATATAAAGACGGCGATATAATTTACGAAAAAATCATAACAGAACGAAACAAACTTAAACCCAAGTACAAAAAACAAAAAGTTAAAGAAGATTTAGGTCATAAAGTCAGAATATACAACAGAGACAGAATAGTTCACAAAGATAATATCAAAACGTAAGTAATGGGTAATATATAATTTAATTTTAGAATGATACCTGAAACAATGGAAATAAAAGAAGATAATAGTAAACCAGAAAGCTCGAATGGACCGGAAAGATCGAGATCAGAAGATGAAGAAATCAATGAATTTATTCAAGCGCTAAAAATAGATATGAATGTCGAACAAGAGAGAGTTTTTACAGTATTTAGAAATAGACAGAAATCTAGAATCGAAAGAAGAAATAAAAGAAATAATGATAATATATATTAAAAACCAATTCCTTTCTTTTCTTTATAGATGTACTTAATAATATTGATTATAGTGATTATAGCTTCAACAGCCAAAACAGAAATATTGGATATAATAGACTATACAAGAGAAAATTACATGTTAATAGAAAATGATAAAGCATTAATTTATGAAAACTACGGTGAACTATTTCATATAACAAATATAACATATTACAATGATATAATAAAAGGTTATAAAGATAATAAAAATAATGATTTAGAAATTGAACTAATAGAAATATTACTTGGACAACTTCAAAAACAAAAGAACTTGAAAAAAGGTAGAATTATTAAAAGAGGCATTAATGAATTAGGAACGCTATGGAAATGGGTAGCAGGAACACCTGACCACGACGATTTAGTGAATATCAATACAAAACTTGACGAATTAGTTGAAAATAATAATAAGCAATTTATAACGAATTCACAAATGTTTAAAGCAATCCAAGAAATTCATGATACGATTAAAAACTTGCCAGATTCCTCTAATTTAAAAATCATGACTAAAAAACGTAATCAGTTAATATTGAACGAACTCCATAATGTATTATTTACTATGACAGTAGCTAAAACAGGAATTCTAAGTCCAGTAATTCTACACTTAGAGGAAATCAGAAATATAATGAAGAATGAATATGAAAAAATTACAATAATTGATTTATTAGACGTCTCAATTTTCAAAATAATTCAAAATAAAGATTTAATAGTTATATACATTAAATATCCGATTGTCACGAGGTCATGTAAATTTTATGAAACAAGGGCAATAAGCCAAAATAAAAGTAAATTAATATTACCACAAGAAATAATTAAGTGTAATAAAGTATATGAAAATGTTGTAAATTGTAAGAAAGAAATATCAAACACTTATTGTAAATTAAATATAAACCAACTTGTTTGTCTCAGATGTTAAATAATAAAAAAGGACAATGTGCTAAGAAAAAAGAAAATAATAAAAATTTTGAAATAATTAAAGAAGGAGCTATATTATTGAGTGGAAATCATGTAGTAAATGATATCAAATTAAATGGTATTTATTTAGTAACTTTTAACAAAGAAATTATAATTGATAACGAAACATTTTTCAATGAAAAAGATTTAATTTATACTTATATTAAAAATAATAATTATGATAATTTTGAAGTTATAAAATATATAGAAGAAGATATTGACCTCAATTTTGGGAATATAGATTTATTAAGTATGAAAAAAGAATATGTAAATGTTAAACACTCTATCTGGACCTTATCAGGAGTAATAATAATAATAATAATAATTCTTATAATTTATAATGTAATTAAATGTAAAAGATTTGAAAAGAAACCTAAAATTGAAGAAATTGCTTTTGAAGAGATCCAACATAAAATTGATGAATTAACAAATCGGGACGCTTTGTCTTAAACAAAGGGGGGAGTTAAGATTCTTGTTTACGCGCCAAAATGTAATTAAATGTAAAAACACCTTTGTTCTTAAAATGTAATTTGAAGAAAGCTGATTAGAACTTGGAAATAAATCGAAAGGTGTTTTGAATCAAATTTCAATTAGCCAAAGTCCAGATTAGAGTAAGAACAAGATATTTGTAAATAAGAAAGTAAATAAGAATTTAATCTTATAAAAAGCCAACGATTAAGCTATGTTGATGTTCAGTTAGCAGTGACATTGAGTCGAATACAGTTTGTAAATTTAATATTGTGAAATAGTTATTAAGTTAATATTGTAAAGGAAAAATAAATAAAAAAATATATTTTTTTGACTTAATCCGAGTTTAAAAATTTAATTTGCATGCTTTCTATGTGTTTTGGCCTTAAAAGTTCGGTTGTTACGGAACAGAACGTCTCGTCAAACTGTTTCGTTTAGTTTCGATAAGTTGACGTTTGTTCATTTTGGGTTAAAACATTGAAATGCATTTAAGCGAACATTTTCTTTCTTAACTCGTTACATAGCAAATCGTCTATTTTGGTTAGGCCTTTAGCCATCTTGTAAGCCTTGGGGTCTTTATAGTGCATTTGTGAGAAAAAATGTGAATCCATTTTAAATGTGGCCATGAACCAGAGCTGTTCCATTTTGCTCGTACACCTCCGCAAATTTCTAAGTTTAGCCATTTTAATTGTTCTCTCCGCTACTCTTCTAATTGAGTATGAATTATTTATAGATACTATTAGCGCTGAAAAAAAAAATTCTAAAACTTGATAATATGCGGATAGATGAGTGTTTTATGTGCGTCAAAATGTAACTCGATCTGGCTGAGAAAAAACCGCTCGCTCTATTCATATAGGTGGGAATTTGCGTTTTAATAACGTTTTTTGTTTTTTAAATTTTTTTTTTGTTTTTTTTTTTACTAACAATTTGTATTCACCAACAACAACCGCAACAAATTCACAATGTCTCAATATTTATGCTTTTATTGACAAACAAACAAAGCAGAAACAACAACAGCAACTGAGTGCAAATTTAATGCTTCACTAAAGTGTTTAAACTCTTTAACCATAGAAGAAGTAGTGTTGGCAAAAAAACCAGCAGGAGAGCGTAACTAAAACTTTGTCAAACGAAGTAGTGAGCAAAATAAAAGCGATTAGGTTATAAAGCCACAACAAAAAAACATACAAAAAAAAAAAAGCAACACTCATAAAACGAAACAAAAACAATTTAACAGTGTAAATGCCGACGGCTCCACAATTTAAAAGTGTTGTGACAAGTGGCAACGCCACAAGCGACACTAATAGCCATACTTAAATAAACATTACCGCCAGGCATTTAGAGCGTCACAAACTATGTGTCAAAAGTGACAGCTGTCAGTTCTGCCTGTGTAGCCAAACAACTTAATTAGTTAGTATTTTTATAAAAAACAAAAACTATTCAAAAAGCGGCTTTGTTTTTACAGTTAATTGAAAAATTCTTAAAATTAGTTTTGTCTGCTACTGTGTCAGACAAACGTTTTGACAGTTGAGAGTCTTAGATAATTTTTAGAAGAATTTAGAACAGTTTATTTTGGCAGTCGCTAGATAATGCGTTTTTATTTTAAGCATTTCAAAAACTTATTTAAGCACTTAACGAGTTGGCGTTGTTGCTAATTTTTTGTTGAACTGGGTACATTCCGCGCGCTCAGCCAGCTCTTGCGTGCTCCACGCGCCTCTGCTACCTTTTCATTTTTTTTTTGGCATACCTTTCCATACCTTTGGCAAAAAAACAGCAAAAACAACAAAAACAAAAATGCAAACCTAATTTTATGAATAATGATTTTATTTTTCCCATCAAGTAATTTATACAAGTCAAGAAATGGGTCTGTAGCGCTTCGCTGGCTGGCTGCGCTGCTTCTGCGCGATTTAGAGGATTAGTCAAGCTTTATAGCGAAAGAATTATAAAAATTCTTAAAATAAGTCAATGTATGTCTGTTGTATAGCTTTTTTGTTTTTTCTTCTCCTTTATTTTTTTGTTGCTTCTTTGTAGTGATTTTTGTTTTTTTTGTTTTCTTTGCTGGGGAGTGGAAAAATATTATTTAGCGATGCGGCAAATAAAATCCGAGATGACAGTTTAATTTTATGGTTTGTCCGTGTTGATCAGTTTATGCGAATTTCGCCAGCGTTTCTCTTTGTGCTTTGTTATTATTTTTGTTTTTTTTTTCTTGCATCTTCGTGTAAACTCCAAGCAAACGGGGGAGCAGCGTTAAAAATTTGCTTATGAGAAAACGAAAGTCGTTTTCAGAACTTCTTTTTTTTCATTTTGAGCTTATAAAGAAACTTCTAAAGAGCTTTTGTGCGAAAAAAACTACTAATAGAGAAACTCGTGGGAGCTCTTAGCGACTTGACATTGAAAAGTTTTTTAAGCAGACTCAATGAAATCATAGGTTTCCCAAGCATTGCATTTTGGTATTTGTGACATTTTCTACGCAAATATTTTTATATGAATCCCTATCCGTATTTGAAATGAAGATCGATTCGATATCTGAGACTTAAGTTCGCCAAGATTACAATTTGAATATTTTTTCTGTCTGACGTCGTAATGGATTATGAGCAGCTATGGGCAGAGAGCGCTCTGGGAGCGATGAGAGCAAGAATTGAGAGCTAGGCTTATGTAGCGACACAAAACGCAACAACAATTCAAAATCAAAAGACTAACACAGAAACAACAAAGAAGATTTAAATGCTTCCCATACCCGATTATGAGAAGTCAATCCCGGACAATTTTGTTCTCCTTGAATACCAGGATTTTCCATCTAGATTTAATATTAGAAAAAAAAAATGGACGAATATATCCTTAAAAATACAATCTTTACGAGGGTTGATTTTTATATTTTTGGCTTTATAATGAAAAAACAAGTCATCGGCTTTCAAGGAAAACAGACCAACTAAAAAAACATAGTTCTTGAGAAAAAGCCAATCAAGTTTTGATGGATATGAAAGTCCTTGTGTTTCCTTTTAAATTTGGTCTTTAAAAAGACCAAAGGGATATTTTTAACCGAAATAGTAGATATTCGGCATTGCCAAACATTTGCTACTGACTTTCTATATTATACTGCATGAAAAAGTAAAAAACCGAATTTTCGTAGTTGGTCAGATTTCCTTGTAAGCTGACGAACTATTTATGATCATAATTGATTTTATTGTTTTTCAAAATAGTCTCCACAAAGATCAATACACTTTTGCATGCGTTTCAACCAATTTTGGAAGCACTTTTTCACTCCGATTTTTTCACTCCGAATGGAGCAACAGATTCAATCGGAGCAATCGACACGAGCTTGTTTTGATCTTTTATTAAGCTATGTGGGATCCAACGCGAGCAAATTTTACGGTAAAATGATCATGCAAAGTCCTATTGATGCTTGTCATGATGATACCCAAAGATGCCTCAATCTCGGGGTATGTCATATTACGATCTCTTTTTATCAGTTTAAACACAGCATCGATGTTTTCTGTCACAGCAATCGATTTTGAACGATCATCGCAAAAAGAATTAAGTCGATCAATACATTCTTGATAATCCACGTCGAAAGTTATGAAAAATAATCGCACGAAAATGTTCACGCGTTAGAGCCCGAACAGAATCAAAAATCGCTGCGATGGACAACATCGCCAACCAATAGAATGCATGAAAATCTATGAACATGATCAACATAAAATCGTAGGTACATAGTTAGTCGCAACGATAAATCACAGACTTAGAGCCTGAACAGAATCAAAACGATTACCGATTAGCGACATTTTCGAGCAATAGAATTCATTCATTCATCAAAACGAATGAACACGTCCAATGAACAAAATTTATTTATTTATTTTTTACGTCCGAAACTAATTCGCTGGATTAGAGTCTATTCTATTTTTTCTCTGACGACCTGGCGATAAACATGATAAGTGTATTTTGTGGTATATAAGTGGTATTTTTCCAAATGATAGGGTACGTTCAGTGCTATTTTCTTAAGTTTTATTATCTTCTGACATTTGTTGTCTGTGTTTCTGTTTTCTTCATGTCAATTATGTATACAAAAAACAAAACATTCTGACAATTCAGTCTGAATAGTTCGCCAATCGCTAATTCATTCTGGACGTGTTCTGAGCGATTGGTGAGAAGAGAGGATCGCCGATCGTCAATCGCTTTGATTCTGTTCAGGCTCTTAGAATCTATTCTATTTTTCCTCTTGTGGCCGACGATTTCTTGTCCGGATGCATTTACATTTATTTTACATTTTATGTAACGTAGACACCTGCCGTATGGCTTAATTCTACGTTGCCCCATGGCAGTGGGGTCGTGGTTCAAGGAATTGATGCCTAGGAGATAAATTTTTCAGGACGTCAGTGCCATGCTAATATATAATATATACGACGTCCGTCATATCTCTCCTAGGCGTCACTTCCATGACTCCAGACGCGACCATCGCCCCGTCATAGTAGTTTCAACACCGGTCGCACACCATACTTAAGGGTATATTTAATTTAATAAATATACTGTATGGATAGCAACCAATGCTGGAACGCAACAGTACCAATTATGGATGATTAGTTGGGTCACCATCCACATTTATTGGTGGAAATCGAGACCCATCTAACATCTCTTGCAATGTAAGGCATTGCCACCCGGTTGTTTAGCGCAACTCCACGCCGATCACAGACCTGTTCGCGACATTGAACTACCACAGCCAGCACGATACTCCCCGAAGGGCCAGCCCATCGATAGTCTCCCCGGGCAAAAGGGATTTACTTCGACACGCACTTATCACAACACCGATACACATGCATTCATCACACTTGACTGTGGTGGAAAAACCACCACTACTTGGACGTGCTACAGCGTAGACCACATCGCCATTGACTGTGTGCGACACAAGATCGCCACTATTTGTTTCATTTCATACCGGTACCCCAAGACCACCAGGATGAACTCCCAGCACCAACAGCACTTCACGACTATTCGCCGTATCAACATTCATTGATATACACCTCATCAATCTTGTACTCCGAGGCTACTCAGATAACCTTCCACACTCGGAGTACTCAAATGACACTTCTTGATACACCTCAGTTATTACACCTTGGGACACCATTTCAACTCCTCAATTATCACACCTTGGGACACCATTTTACACCTCATTAGTCTAGTGCTGAAGGCTACCAAGAAGAACACCCAGTGACTCAAAGCACCGGCATGACACCTCCTCAAGACCACCTTAGAATCTGGTACTCCGAGGCTACTAAGT
This sequence comes from Pherbina coryleti, assembly GCA_943735915.1. Taxonomy (NCBI): domain Eukaryota; kingdom Metazoa; phylum Arthropoda; class Insecta; order Diptera; family Sciomyzidae; genus Pherbina; species Pherbina coryleti. The sequence continues at coordinate 140,227,636 of OX030949.1, read as the reverse complement.
TTAACTTTTCACACTCGGAGTACCCATCTGACACCTCTTTATTCATCGTTTATACCAGCCATATAAGTCTTCCAAGACTTATATGACTATCCAGGAGACCATACGAATGCATCAGTGGGGACTTGCAACAATACGTTATGTCGAGAGTAACGACTATCCCCGTGCTAACAAATTCTTTAGGATTATTGCTATTCCCTTGTAGGCATACGCTACCGTTGATCAAGTCAACCGGTCCACCTACTACCCAGATTGGGCGACCAACTCCAGGATCTGGGTAGTCCCTTCTCATTTACACAGGATAGGGCGAACCCGTTGCCTGCGACCATCCTCCTTTATCCTGGCTTTGGACAGGCTGCTCGTGAAAACAGGCGGAGTTGGATGCATTTACAATATTGTAGAAAATCTATGGGGTGTCTGCTCTATCACAGGAAATTGTGCTCGGAACTCGTCGTGTGGCCATGAGAGATATACATAGCTGCCGAGCTTGGTATATCGACTGGATCGGCATACACCATTTTACATATTTTTGAGGCATGCGACGGCTTGCAGAGCGGCTTGTGCCAAAATTGATGAATATGCTTCAAAAAGAGTTTCGCAAAACTGTCGCCCAGGAGCAGTGTTGCCATGTGGGCAGATAAAACTTGTTTTGCCAGTTTTTTGAGAGGGTAGAAAGTTTTCAAGTTTTTTCCTAAAACAATAAAGTTTTATTTTATTTTACCCAGTTTTTCAAGTTTTTACGATTAAGGGGGGAAATATACCCAGCGGCCGAAGAAAAAAGGTCAAAGTTTGTGCATTTTTTTAAAGAAACCAAAGGGATATTTTTAAATGAGAGTTTTTATACCTTTAAATATACACATTCAAGAGTATGTTTAGTGTTTTTTTATTAAAAATAAATTAATATTAAGGTAGATACAGAATTTTTTGTAGAGCGCTCCTCCTAAATTCAACTGAAACAAAAAAATTAAATATATTATTAAGCAGATACTTAAAACTCGTACTTGTGATAGCCGATTTTGAAAATATTGATTTTTCACAAAATTGTGGACTTCCGAACGTAAATTAACGATTTTCGACCAAAAATATGTCATTATTTTGCCTATAAACAATGAATGAAGCTACGAAAAAAAATTCCTATGACAAGTACGAGATTATTATGAATGAAACAATCCTGCAAAAAAATCAAAACGATCGGTTCACTGAGCTTCGAGAAATTTTGGTCACCGACTTTGAAAACATGATTTCGAGAAAAACGCGTTTGAAAATAAGGGCCAGCACTTCGCGCTCTGGAAGACGGTTCACTCACTAGGCTATAACTTTGCTATTTTTTAAAATATCGACTTGAAATTTTCACCACATATTCTTGAGACCTAAAGCTTTAAGAAAATGTAATAAAATTTTTTGAAAAAAAAAGTTCTGGGCATATTTCCCCCCTATAAACGATGCTTTCTATTTTAGTCAATCTATGAATCAAATAAATAAACTAAATTGTATGTTACTACAAAAACATAAGTATCATTTGAAGCTGCTACTACTAATTTTCACTCCTTTTCAAAGTTTATTTTTATGGCAGCGCTGTTGCTATTACTGTTGCTGTCATTGTTTCTATTCTTTTGTCTCGGTTTCCCTTCGTCGAGTCTTGGCGGTCAATTTTTGACATCCCTTTATAAACTTGACTCTTCAGTTTACATATATTCAGAGTTGACGATCAAGTCTTCCGAATTTTCTTGAGATATGAAGTAGCCAAAATAACGGGACAATGAGAGAACAAAGCTAATTGCCAAAAATTTTAAAGCACACATTTTAAAAAAAAATGTTTTAATTAATTTTTAATATCAAGTTTTTTCACCAAAAAAGAAGTTTTTTTTCTGGAAATTAAAGTTTTTTTTAAAAAAAATATGGCAACACTGCCCAGGAGATGCTTTTAATGGACGATACGGGCCTTCAGCGCGTTATTGTGGCGCTATTCAGAGTGGTGCTATCCGAAACCCAAAAAACCATCACAAAGTCGTTCAAAAATTAAGGTTATGTTCATTGTTTTCTTCGATTCTCAAGGTGTCGGGTACTTGGAATTCCTTCCACAAGATCAATCGGTCGACGCTCAATATTATTTCAGTGTTTTAAAGCGTTTACGCGAGAATATTCGGCCAAAATTATGGAAGTACAATTCATGGTTTTTACAGCACGATAATGCACCAGCCCATACATTACGCATTGTACGCGATTATTTGACCAAAAACAATGTCAGTATCGTTTAACAAGCATCATATTCGCCAGATATGGCCCCGTGTGACTTTTTCCTTTTCCTCCAAATCAAATTGTCAAAAATTTTGAGACGATTGAAGTCAACAAGGAGATTTCGCAGAGGGAGCTAAAGACCATTCCGAAATCGGTCTACCAAAAATGCTTTCAATAATAGAAAAAATGTTGGCATATATGTATCGCCACCGATGGTGATTATATTTTGAAGGTGATAAAATAAACATTGCAAATAATTAAGCGTTGTTGTTTTATTTGCACCTTCCGGTTAGATTTTGAACAGAAGGTATCTTTAAGCCGCATTCAACTTACGCATTCTGTAAGATTTCTTATTAGGATATCGTACGAGGAGATCCTTGCCGAAAATATGTTCCGGGATATCTTGTGTCAAAACTATTCTATTGAAGTACAATACTTTTAGAAATAACTTTTTGTATTGAAGATGGTCTACAACTTAATGTCTTCTGGGTTCCGTTTTCACATTTCTGCCTTAAAAGTAAATCTACTAAAAATTACTTCAGCATATCTTAAAACAAAACAATGGCAACTAAATTCCAAAATTTCCAACCAACTTTACGGCCAATATAGTAAATATCTTGATGTTTATCCAAGTATATGTTAAAAATTCATTAAAAATTAAACATGATGAAAAGATAAAATCTATCTTTCTTCAAATCTATTGAAATTTATAATTATTTTAAATTTTTTTAAATAATTTTTTAGAGATAAATTTCGAAAGATAACATCAACAAGTAGCTCAATAAAATAAATGAATTTGTTGGCATTAATATTAATGAGTTTATTATTTTTACTATCATCTCAAATTTGAGTGACAATAAAATGTAATAGGTTAGTCTCACAGTCTCACAGTCTCGCAGTAACGTAGATAGATATCAATCAATGCTGTCGTCAAGCACCCCACGTAATTTATTTGATGTTCATTGTTATTGAAAAAAAAGCAACTAAAAAAAAACTAAAAAAAAACTATTGAAAAATATTACTCAAGATATGACTTCAAGATAAACGCTGTCATAATTGAAGAGTTTTATTTGCCCACACATGCAAGATTCTCAGATAGAGATAGAGATAGTTCATTAAGAAAACTTGTTTTTGGCAATTAAGATAGGGCAGAAAATGTACGGAAAATTATTAAAAAAAAAAAATTCAAAGATCTTGACGACAAATTTCCTGAAAACAAGCCTAGCGACGACACAAAGTCTGTCAAGCATTTCTGAGCACTATTGTACGGGGCTGCCCAACAAACAAAGATTAGCATTACAATGAAAAACACGCAAAGTACAAAGGGAGAAGTGGAAATAAAGCAGACAAGCAGGCTAGATTGCAATTTGAAGAGGCTTTCAATGAGTAGCAAAAACACGAAAGAATGTCTGGCAGGGATCATAAGGATTATCCGGAAAAGCGGTACATAAGATCAGCTGTTTGCAACGTAAACAGAGCGCAGTTGAGTCGGCTTATCAAGCATGGCGAAAAGATTGTCGCTGCTACTGCTGACCAAAAAGTATGCGGTAATACATTCCTTCTTCTTTTTTCGATTTTCGCACTCAGCTCAAGTGATCCATATAGAAGCAATAGAAACTGTCACACACAACAAAAAATCACACACAAAACAAAACCGAAAACGAAACGAAAAAAAAGAGCGGATCAACAATGGATTAGTGTCTGTTGTGCTTACAAAGAACCGCCTTCAAAATTTCGAATATCAAATCCTTTTGGCTCAAACAAGATTTTTTAATCTCTTAACACAAATTCGTACGCGTATCACAACAACAACAACAAAAACAACAACAACAACAACATCAGCACATTACTTCAGATGTTTGTTAAACTGAAGCGCAAGAGTTTGAGTTTCTTAGATAAGACGGGAACGACCAAAGGTAAAAAATACAACAACAGCAACAACAGACAAAACAACTTCAAGCAGAAAATATTTAACACCCTTTGATCATCGGGTATGATCGGTATGGACAAAAATTAAAATGTCATCAAGATTGTCATCAGCCCAAACAACCATTCGAAGGAGTTTCATTCTCGGCAACCATCACCACCACCACCACCATCACCGACTCTAGCTAAGCTCTGGTTCAGACGGTTCAACGGCAGCGAAGTGTGAGTGCGACAAGGTTTGTTCTGTCAGTTCTTAACAAGATTGTGTAGTTGATAAAAATCTGGCTGGCTTCCAGCTCATTGCTTGCGGGGTCGGTCGGTCTACTGTGCGTTGTTGAGTGCCGGGTATCGAATTATAATTAGGCGTCTCTGGCAGTTGTAGAGAATTTTTATGATGTCATCAGCAGCAGCAACAGCAGCCGCCGCAGTCAAGAGAAACAACAACACAACAACACAAAAAAACAACAGAGCTATGCAGCAATTCAATTGAGATCGGGCTATCTATCAAGTTATCGAGTTACAGCTAGATAATTATTGGTTTTAGTGTAATTGATATGACGGTGCTAAAGTGTTTTTTCGTGTAGTCCTAGACTGGGTATCGTGAGCGCTACTGTTTAGGTTATTGGCAAAAATCTAGATAAGTACAGCTTAGAAATAACTTGTGGTAGCAAAGTGGATTTTTGCTCTTTTAAATTCTCTTAAAGAAAATTTTGTAACAGAAACAAAGAGAACATTAGATCCTTTGCCATTATTCTATTAGATACAGATAACTTACCATGAAAATTGCTAGGTAAATTCACATATTTTACACCTACGTGTATATTCTATTCCTTATAACTTTGTGCATCTTAATGTGAAGAATATATCGTCGGCTTACAGCAAAAAGTTGATAACTGACAAAAACGAATTCCGGAAATGCTTCAAATTTAAGTTGAATATAGCAGCAATAAATCGGCTACTGAAGTTTTGATATAATCGGGATAAAGGAACAATGACGTCATTTAAAATTTTGTCAAATTAGGTTTATTGGATAACTGACATCTCCAATATCACTGGAAGATGGGAGAAAAACCACAGGACTGTAGTTTGTTCAGAGCCACCAGTTGTGTGGTTATTGAAATATCAGCTGTTTGACGAATTGTTTTAAAAGAACAACGACGCAAAAGTCAGTTGCGCATTGGTCTCAGAGAGAGAGAGAGAGAGAGAGAGAGAGAGAGAGAGAGTCTTTTCATGAGAACTGTCCCAAAAGTCTTTTCATCAGAACTGTTCAAAGTCCAGGTTTGTGCTGCATATAATAGGACGGGCATGATTAGTGACTTATAGAGCGTGAGTTTTACTCGTCGAGAGAGAGCTCTGCTTCTCAATCGCCTACGCAGCCCAAAGTAACACCTGTTGGCAAAAGTTATCCTTCGTCTTATCTTAATACTGACATCGTTGAAAGAGTTCATGGTGGATCCCAGGTAGACGAAGTCCTTAACGATTTCTATGGAGATGTTGTCAACAGTGACATGGTTTCCAAGACGCTGGGACTATTTATTTGTTGACGTTAGGTATTTCGTCTTACTGCGTTCACTGCAAGACCCATTCGACTCGACTCTTTTGCTTATATGGAGAATGCTGCACTGAATTTGAGCGTATTATGGCCAAGGATATCGATATCATCAGCATACTCCAGCGAGAGAGACAACACTTTCAGTGCAAAAACAACGATGCACGTGTTTTCCATTCTTGAAAGCATCTTTGGTAGGCCAATTTCGGAATGGCCTTAAGCTCCCTCTGCAAAGTCTCTTTAATGACTTCAATCGTGTCAAAATTTTTTCCCACGAAGCAACAATTTGAGTTTGGAGAATAAGAAAAAGTCTCACGGGGCCATATCTGGCGAATATAGTGCTTGTTGAAAGATATTGACTTTCTTTTTGGTGAAATAGTCGCGTACAATGCGTGATGTGTGAACTGGTGCATTATCGCGGTGCAAAAACCATGAATACTTTGAGTACTTACATAATTTTTACCCCTTTCACCGAATATTCTCGCGCAAACTCTTTAAAACGCTCAACTAATATTGTACGTTGACCGATTGAGCTTGCGAAAGGAATTCCGAGTACACTACACCTTGAGAATCGAAGAAAACAGTTTGAACGATGTTGTCGTGGCTTTTTGGGTTTCGGCTTATCTGAATAACGCCACTCTACACATTGTTGAGCTGTTTCGGCGTCATACTCGTACACCCAAGTCTCGTCATGTCCGTATTGTCCATTAAAAGCATCTCCTGAACGACAGTCTTGCGAAACTCTTTTTGAAGGAAATTCAGCAATTTTGCTACAAGTCGCGCTGCAATCCGTTGCATCCCTAAAACATCATGTTAAATATCTCACGGTCACATTACGATTTTCGAGCAAAATTTCATTAACTTGTTTGACATTTTCATCGTTTATTGATGTTGCTGGAGGAGGAGGGTGACACAAGTTGTCAACTGTAGTACGATCCTCTTTAAACAATTTGTTCCACTCAAATGCCTGCGTACGTTATAGAGCCAGGACTCCTTATAGGTTTTCTGCAACATTTTCAATGTATCCGGACAAGAAATTCCGTTGGTAAAACATAATTTCAAACACACTCTTTCCTCAACTTTTTCTTCCATTATGAAATTCGCAGGTCAGACTTGAGGTGAACTTGTTTACAAAGCAATAAGAAAGAAACTACTTGACAGATCGCGCTAAAAATTAACTCCCAAGCCTACAACAGTGCTACCAGCATTAAAAAAAATAATAATAGCTTTATGACAACTGTTGTTGTTTCATTCGCACAGCTCGGTTCAATTTTGAACAGAAGAACAATGGATCGATTTAAGTGGAACAATGACGTAATTGTATGAAATTAAAGGGATAAAATTAAGGCAGTGAAACCCAAACTATTTTACTTGCATCAAAACTATAAGTTAGAGTTCTACCAATATCCGATCAAATACTTTTTTTAATAAAAGTCAATGGACAAGGCTGATAAGTCCAGAATAAGAAGAAGTTATTGGGTGCCAAGTCGGAATTGTAAGGCGAATGACCCATCAATTCCACGTTTTCAGTGCTCACAAACTCTTTTGTTTAATGTGTGGGAATAGTCGCATAGTCGTGATGGAGGATGATGTTCCTTCGGCGGTTGGTTTTCCTCAATTCTCCGGAGACTTTCGGCAAACAAATAGTTGTTTACCAACTAAGCATTTAAAGTTCTCAATTGCTCAAGTGGTACAGTTGCGACATGAACGGTTTTTCTGTAAAAATTGGCAACCATTTGCTTGGATGTGCTCCGTCCGCGGACAACTTTTGTTGGGCTTTGCTCATTTTGAAAAACGAGAACAGTGGATTGCTCTACTTTGTTGTTGATGACTCCATATATGCCGATCTGCTTCCAACAGTTCATTTACAGGAAAGGTTCCCAAGCTTTTTTTACTCATAGACCACTTTCAAAATTCAGTTGGTTCCGGTGGACCCCCTGCAGCTACATTTCTACCATATTACCATAACTCAAAATTTGCGTTAAGGCTGAGTTCTAACCACGAATTAACAGTTTTCGAAAAAAAGTGAGATTTGAGTGGTTAGTGGATGTCAAAAAAGTAAAGTAAAAAATGGTTCCATCCAACTTTATTTTTTTGACATCTACTCACAGCGCAAGGAAGCAATCAATTCTCACTTATTTCATTTAGAAAACTCACCATTCGGAGTAGTAAAAATAAAAAGAAAAATAGTACATTTTCTTGTGTTGTATATATTCAAATATGTAATTATTACACTATCAATTAGCTACTCTTGTAATATCACTTCCTCCACTTCCGGTGGTATTTCCATCGTCAGAATATCTTAAAATCTGATTTTGAAGTCATCATGCATAGCAATTAAATGTTGAACGTATGTCTGAATATCCTCATCAAGGCATTTTTCTTGTGATAAGTTTGAAAATTGGGAAAATCGCTCCGACTAATATTTTACTTCATAAATTTAGAATTTTTTTAAGAAAACCTGAAATTACACCCTTTGTTTTTATTCAATTGAGGCCTTGACACTTGTAATTGTAAGTTAATGTCATTAAATTGATTGATAATTGTAGTCGAGCCAACATTTTTGTACTTCACTATTGAAACCAAATAAATTTTCATGGACCCCCGCCTACGAATTATGAACCACCATTTTTTTATCACGCCAACGTAGATCCTCGTCGTTTCTCCCGTGGACCCCTGGGGATCCACCTGGACCACTTTGGGAATCAATGATTTACAGCATCGATGTTTTCTGCCACATCAACCATTCTTGGGCGACCTTCACGAAATTCGTCTTGGAGAGAACGGCGACTACGCTTGAACTCATTAAACTAGTCTTTAACAGTCGCTGGGTATGGTGCTTCATCACAAAAAGTCGAACTAAGTTGATCGATGCATTTTTTTCTTGTCAATCCACTTCGAATGTCGTAAAAAAATCATCACCCGAAAATGTTCACGTGTTAATTCCATTTTTTTGCTGAAATACAATTTTCAAACCACTGTAGACAACACAATAAGCGCACATACTTAAAAACGTTGTGAGTATGTTTATGCTAGAAAATATGAAATTTTTGAATAGAACAGTCAAAAATCATCTGACAATGCTTAGTGTTGGCCAGGCGCAAGACTTAAAAGGCAGCCCTCGTATAATTTATTTTTTATTTTTAATTTCAATTTTTAGTACATTGCATTTCACACAGTAAAATATACACATGGGTTAAATAAATACAAAGTATCAATAAAGAAATGCTAGTTATAGTAATGAATTCAGTAGCCAAAATGGCTAGTGTTGAATCAGAACTAAACTAAAATATACTCTTAAAACTAATCTTAACAGTAGTTAGAAGGTATTATATCAGAAATAAAAAATTTTTTTCGTTTTTTATTATACATAATTATAGTATACGGCAGTAACTAGAACAATAAAAACAATCTTAGGAACCAGGCATTTTTTACATAAATTCAACTTAAGCACATTTTAGTTGAAAAAACCAAACTCTTACTTTTTTGAGGAAAAGATTTTTTGATCGTATTTCACGTATGTTTTCCGGACGTTTATTAAATAGTCTAGGCTCTACTGAGGAAAACGAAAATAAGTAGATTTGCAGTGAATGTGGTGGAACAATTGCTAAATTTCTCATATTTACTTGCAAATTGTAGATAGAGCAAAATCTATTGTTTAATTGACCTGATCTTATAAAAATCAGTTTTAAGATTTTAAAAATTTATAAATATCTCAGTGGCAAAATTAAATTTTCTCTAAATAGCGGTAGACTATTGTGAAACCTGTTCTTCTTACGAATGATTCGAATGGCCTTCTTTTTTATACGTAAAGGCTGTAATAAATTGTTGTGTGTACCACCCCAGCAACTCAAGCCGTACTCTAATTTCGAATGAAATATACCATAATAAATACTTCTAAGCAAATTCAAGTTACACTAAAAACTTAACAAATACGGACATCTATTTACATTTAATAAATAGTTATAGATAGTGTTGATCGATTAGGCCCTAATTGGCTTAAAACGTCTTCTTAAAGTATTTTCAACTTTAACGAGATCTTTCAAGCAGCTCTTCTAACGGTACGGAACGCTTCAAACCTTTGTTTTGAAGTCTTTTGCTACACTAAGGGAAATAACGCATATTAGCATTATCCACGCCTCAGTATAAATTTTATTTAAATATTTACGTGGATAAATCAAATGTTTTCCTTACAACTCGTTTTTTTCCCGTATTTGAATTTTATTTATACCACACACGTACACACATATTCCATACAAGCAAGCAGCAACAGCATCGCACACGTACGCACATGTTCCAAACAGCAGCAACAGCATCGCACTCTGTTCCTGCAGTTTATTTCTTGCAGTTGCAGGTTTCTTATAGTTCTCATTTAGTTATTGTTGCAAGGGTAATATAGCCTGCATATTTGGGCAATATGATTTGTGAGTGCGATGGGTGATCATGATGGAACTATGTAGGGTGGAGTGACAACTCGATATTTCCTTACGAATATCTTGCACCGGTTGTCATTTACCTGCATGTTTTATATTTTCCATCTTACTTTTTCTTCCTCTTTTCTTCCTCCTCTTCAATTTAAATATTTTGATTTTTAAATTCAATATTTTTATAAAAATTTTCTTTAATTGCGACAGTTTTATTTTCAAATAGTAAATATTTGAAAGATAATTTAAAAAATTCGTGCATAAATTAAATATATTTTTTATTAATTCTGTTTAAATATTTAAATATTAAATTTTATTAAAAAAGTATTTAAATAAATTTTAAATATTTACGTAGTCGATTTATGGAAATGCGTTATTGGTGCAAAATTGACTCGCTTTTTCGATAAATTAAAAATTTTTTTGGATAAATTCAATATTTTTTTTTTCTTAGTGTACAAATTACTCTTCTTAAAATTAAAAATTATCAATGTCATTTACCTTAAAAGCTCATCCCAATCAAGCAGAACTGATTACAAAAATAGTAATTTTTGTTCTTGAAAAACAAAAACTTTGTCCGATAGTATCAACTATTCTTGAGCCTTAGTTAAACCAGACTATTTCCAGTAAGCCTACTGGATTAAAAACTTAAAGACAACAAAATTTCAATGATTTTCAGTTTAATCTGAATATAAACAATGAAATTATAATCGAGCACTTAGAAGGTGCCTTCGAAAAAGTTATGGAAAACACATAAAGATTAAGATAAACGAAAAAAAAATATCTATTTTCACAAGCTATTAAAACGCATGCATACCAGAAACACCTGTCCACCAAGTTATATTCCGTGCATCTTTCATGCAACAACAATATGTTAAAAACCAAGCTTAGACAAATTTATGCAAAACAACAACCAGCTCGAAAACGATTTGATAAAGTAAACAACAACAACAACAACAACAACAACAACAACAACAACAACAACAACAACAACAACAATGCATGAGTTATAATTCATCATCAATAAATATTAAATTAATACAATTACTGCAGTGAATAAATTCTTCAATCAGCTAGCAAGAAGGGGCAGAAAGCCCAGAGTGAGCTTGAAGCATGCATCACAACAACAACAACAACAGCAGCAACCATGATGAAGTCGTGTCTGAGTTAAAGGCAAATCGTTGGCTTAAACACTACAAATGCAAAGATATGATAAACTTGCTGCCATTTATATAAATATTAATAATAATAATAAAAATAAAAAATTAAAAAAAAAAAAAACACTGAAGAAATATGCATGCAGAAATATGCACCAGAATTGCATGCAGCAACTTATGACTAACTGTCTATTCCTAGCTCAGCCTGTCTGTCTGTCTGGTTGACTGTCTGTCTGTTTGTCCGTGTGCAGCATGTTGCTGGTTCATCGTAGTACGAATTGTGGCAACATTACAGATGTTCTTGGCAACGGGGCTGCAGCCACAAAAAATAACAACAACAACAACAACAACAACAACAACAACAACAACTAATGCTACTACAACAAAGACATGCTCCAACATTGCATTGGTACAAATAGCTGCATGCCATATGAAGACAACTGCAGACAGCTAGCCAGTCAGCCAGTCAGGCATTCAGCAGTTGTACTCAAAGGTAGGCAACACTGAGTTTTTCTTCTTCCTTTTTTTTTTGTTTTGTCAAAGATGGGTTGCCAAGGTTGCTCAAAAGTACTGTGGAGTGAAGTGAATCACTTAGATCTACTAATGCCATTACAAGGTATGGCAAAAATAGTTGCATGCATGTCAATGTGTGTAGCTATGTTTGAATGTGTGAGCTGTCTGTGAGCGTTTGTATGTGTATGTGAGTGTGTATGCCTAGGTTTTCATTGCAATGCCTTGCAATGACATTAAAGCTTTGTACTCGTATGATTTTGTTGGTGTTGTTACTTCACTTGGTTGTTGGTACTCCTACTGCTGTTGTTGCGTTTTGTTGTTTTTGTTATTGTTGTTGTTGTTGGTGTTGCTGCACTTTCCATATTTGTTAAAATCATTGTAAAGAACTCCCCGGTGTGACACTCTACGAAGTGTGTGCAAATTTGCAAACTATTAACGCACGTTTGTCTGCAATTTTGTGGCGTGGATTTGTGCACATATGCATATCGGTGTAGGTTTGGATGTTAGTGAGTGCATGTTAGTGTGTGTTTGTGTTAGCTTATGTTTGTATTGTGCTTTTTAAGCTTGATTTGATTGTCTCGTTGTTTGACAAAATTGTTGGAAAATAATGCTTTTTATTATCTTGAAGGAATTTTTGTGTTGAGCTGCCATTGTTTTGCAAGAAGTGCAAAATTTTGCATTGCATGCACAAACAGTCGTAGACGAAAGTATATACACAATGGTGGCTTTTTTATAATGAACTTAAAACAATGCTCAATATCAAACAATAATATATCATTGCTTTAAATTTTGACATAAAAAAAAAAATAATAAAATAGAGGTATTCACGATTGTTCAAAAAAATAATAGGGGTCTTCGTGATGTGATATAACTTCTGTTCTAAATTAAACAGGACTGTATGAATAAAACAATAACGGTTAATTATTCTTCAATATTTACTTTATTAACTTCAAAATAATCACCATCGGAGGTGATACACATATGTAGAGTCTGTTAAGTAAGAGCGTGTACGGATATACATTCATTATACATGTTCCGAAGCACGACGCAATCATATTAATAAGATGTCCAATCACCACCAGCGTTAATAATCGCTTGACATCTCCGCAGCATACTTTCCACTAAATTTTCGGCATATTCGACAGGAAGAGCTCTGCAAATGCGTCGAATTATTCGGGAAAGCTGTTTTAAAGTCTAGGGGGGTCTCCCTCGAAGCTTCTGCTTGATGTAGTCTCAAACGTTTTCGATGGGATTAGCATCAGGCGATTGTGCAGGCCAATCAAAGGTGACGATGCCTTTTTCACGTTTCCAGTCGGTGCATAGGCGGCTGCGGTGTTTGGGGTCATTGTCCTCTTGCAGAATCCAGTAGTCGTATTTTATTACAAATTGGCATTTAGCAGTCGGTAATAAAGCCTTCCCATAAATTTTGACCATTCTGGCAGCATTAAAGTTCTCAGTAAAGAGGAACAAAGTGCTGAAACCCATTTTTGAGAAGCATCCCCAAAGATGAATTTTAATGGGATGTTTAACAGTGCGCTAGACAAAATTACTTGACAACGAAGACCAAGCCCGCAGTACGATCGAATAACCCCAAACAGAAGATTCGTCGGAGAAGAGTACGTTACTCCAATCGCGATCAATGTTTTCTGATGCCCAAGCCATTCTTTTAGTAACAACAGTGGACAACAGTCTTTTTCGGACAACAGTGGTTTCTTCATTGTGCTTCGCCATTTGAAATTATTTGCACGCAAATGGTTACGAATAGTTACGTGTGATATATTTAGACCTTTTTGCCTCAATTTCGCTTGCCCTTGACTCAAGCTTAAGCCAGGATTCTGCGAAAACAAACTCACTATAATTTTTTTCATCCTTCTTGGTCACGTTCCCTGTTGAGCCACGATCGAGAAGGTTATCGACGTTTTTAGATTCCTTAAAGCATTGCACCCACTTCTGGATAAAAGATTTTGACTTTTTCAAATACTTTGCCGCCGCTGCATAGGACATTTTTGGTCCTTTTGGATGGTTGCAGAGGAAAACTGCCTCTAAGCGTTCTGCGTATGCAGCATTCATTATGCCTAACACACTTTTCTGACAAAGTTTCGACTACCAATTTAACTTTTTTATTAGGGCGTGAAGGGCAGAGGTTGTGTCTACTTGTTGGCAAAATTTCAGGGTTGCACTATTTACCTACTGCGAATAATGCCGTACACGCTCTTAATTAACAGACGGTATGTCAACGTTTTTTCTATTCTTGAAAGCATTTTTGACAGACCAATTTCGGAATGGCCTTTTGCTCCCTCTGCAAATTTTCTTTCATGATTTCAATCGTTCAAACGAACTGACATGCCATACCTCAAGGAATTCCATAATGGCAAAAGTGTTGCAGAGTTGTAAGATTATCATTTGAGACGAATACATTATGGCACACAAGCGAGCATTGAAGGCACTCGATTGGACAATGAAAGATCTGCGCAGTTACACAAGACGTTTTGGAGGCTCAATATATCAAAATGTCATTCTATGATCGATGGTAGCCGTTAAAATCAACGTCCGCCCTAAATTTTCATGTTTGTGGGGATATCTGAAGAAGCTGCGGTTGACAACAGATATGCTAGTTGCGTTGCAAAACGATCAGTCTGCCGATATTTTCTCGAATCAATTGCTGATGATTGGAAATGAAGAATTACCAGTCGAAGTTTCTACCGGATTGATTTAGTTTGCGCCAAATTTCTGCCACAGCATCGGAAAAAGAAGTCATTATGAATGTGTTCCCAAATATTGCCCAGAATTTTATGAACCACGATTGGTTGAATGCACGTGCAATTTTTTCAGCGAAAAATAAGGATGTCGATGATTTGAATTTCGTACATACATTCCCAAATACATTCGTTGAAATCAGTTGATCGTGTGACTAATTCGGGCGAAGCCAGCAATTATCCAACCTAGTTGCTAAATTCATTGGATTTTCCAGAATTACCAACACATAATTTACGACTGAATATTGGATCTGTTATTATCATGCTCCGGGACCGAGATTGTGCGAGAACAAGATTGGTCGTGAAGCAACCAATAAAAAATAATGACATTTAAGCAACGATACTCAAAGTCAAATACAAGAACGGGAAGTGCTCTTTCCGACAACTCCATTGATTCCAACCGATTTACCTTTCGAACTCAAACGCATTAAATTACCGATTTGCCTTGCATTCGCCATGACAATCAATAAATCTCAAAGTCAATCTTTGGAATCTCGAAGTCCCGCAAATCTAATTATGGTCTAATTACATGGGACATATTCGCGTATTGGAAAAATTGCCTCATTGCCTCGTTATTTACTCGTCAGATAACAAAACGAAGAACGTCGTCCATCACAAAGCATTGAATTGACTTGATACGTGGCTCTCTCAGACTCTGTACATTCCGTGGAAATAAAGGATATTGAATTCAATTAAATGCGAAAACTGTTTCATTCAATCAATAATTGAAATTTGAGTGGCGTCATCTGTTATTGATCGCGAATTTTCGATAAAAAAAATTAAATTCGGGTGGAAGAGTGAATGATCGAAATAGTTTTATTCCAAAAACTAATTTTTGGCGAGAAAAAGTTCGCCGAGTACTCTAGTCAGGAATATATTTTTGCAAACATAACCCACCTCAAGAGAAATTCTGTCTACGGGTCTGTACAGAGATGACCAATGGATTTTTTTCAAAAGTAACGTTCGTCTGGCCACAAAGTCCTTTCAAGGGCTGAAATGACCAGCTATTTATTATTTTATAACGTTCGTCTGGAAGTCATATATTTCAAAATTAAATCAAGTTGATTTAATTTATTTCATAACTTAATAAATATTTTAAATTTGGTAAGACGAGGACATTGAAATGTACCGGTTACGATAAAAAGGAGATACTTTAAAATAACTGCTTATAAAGAAAGAATATGATTTTAACGCGATTCTGAAACGTTGTTGATGTAATTTTTTTTATTTTCTTATTTTTGTAATTAAAAAGCCACAAAATTAGAGGTTAATATCCATTGTTTATGTTAATAAATGCAAGAACATTTTAGCTCGAATTCGATGGCTAATTACGAGATTTTTAACTGCTTGACAAGCCATAAAAAAGTTTCAACTTGCTTTCAAATTATTATTTAAAACATACAAAAGACAGGCAGGGGTGTAACGCAGCGCTAAAAAAAGACATTAAAAAACGGTGCAAATGACAAAAGTTGATTAATTAATGAACAGAAATCAACGAAATGAGTCAACAACAACAACTGAGTCAAAGATTTTGCAATAATTTATTAAATTCAAATATTCTGCTTATGGCTGGCATTCCGGAAATAAAGGTTAATTAATTGTTGCAGAAAGTTTTCAAATAAAACAAAAAAAAAAAAAAAATGAAAACAATAAAAAAGAAATAAAAATGCAGCAAGCATTTAAATAACAAAAGCAAGGCATGTTTTTGACATGCCATCGTTTTGTTTTATGGCTGTGCAAAAATCAATCAAAATACAAGCATTAATCATCGAAGGCAGAGATAGATGCACTGGTTTGTTGGGTTGCTTAAGCGTGCTGCGATGGCAACACTGCCATCGATAGAAGAGCGAATTGATTTTTATATAAACTAAAATAGACGAGAGCGCAATTTTATAGTAATACAAAAACAACAACAACAACAACAACAACAACAACAACAACAACAACAGCTATAACAACATCAAAAAGGATCAATTTGAAATGAATATTCTTTTTACGCAGCGCGCTACAAACAGCAGCATCGATTACAGCATCGGTTACAGTGTCAACGCTCAAGTGATTAGTACGAGAGAGATAATATACTGGGATAATAATAAGAGTAACAGTGAGCGCAATGCCACAAGGGCAGAATAGGCAATTTTTTTTTGTTCGCAAACAATTCTGCCCATTCAGGTTTGCCCTCGATTGTTATGCAATAGTTTTTGTGATTTTTTTTTTCTTAGCTCAAAATTTTTGAACATATCAATGAAGCTTCAATTTGGCACCCTATGTTAGGGAAAGTGTTTGACAACAACAACAAAAACGACAATAACAATGAAAAAAAAAAAAAGAAATCCTGCCAACACACTTCCTCAGTCACACACTCTTTTGGGTTGCATCCTTAAGTGACACTCCGGCTTTTGTGAGTTTTTTTTTTACTTTTTTTGTATGCTTGTCTGTTTGTCAGTTTGTTTGTATCTTGGCTAAAGCCGGAAAAGCCAAACCCCAAAAAACAGAAAATTTAAACTAAGGCTTCCTAGTTTGACAATTCAATTGTATTTTGCTCTCATTTTTATGCCATTTAAGCTGTTGTGTTTGTTGTTTTTCTAGGGCTGCCATTGAGCTGGGAATGTAGTAGATCAAGTGCAATTTGGAAGTAAACTTTTTTAAGGATTTTCGAAAATAAAAAATAAGCATTAAAACATGTTCAAAACGAAATTTTCGTCATTACTATCTCTCAGTAAAGAGAAATAACATAATTATTACTCAATTCAGCCCTGGCAAAGTTTTAAAAAACGTATTTTTATTTTTAAGCTCAGCTCAAGCAAGTGAAGAAGAGATTGTATATATTAAATTCATAATATTAATTCACCGAAGGACGTTTTGCAGATGCTTCACTTCAAATTAAACTGATCACACTCCAAACTCAACTTTTACAAATCTAGTTCAGTTTTTCACGCCTCAAATTCCACTTTTTACCTAATATTCAACAATTTTAAAACACGTTTGACTTGTAAAAAGTTGAATTTGAGATGCTAAAAGTTGAATTAGAATATTAGAGGTTGAATTTGGTTAAAAAAGTTCAATCTTCTGAAGTTTAAGAAGTAAAGTTCTAAGTGCAAAACCTAGTTTCCAATCAATCTTTTTTTTCGGCAGCCTCAGCTGAAAGCTTTATAATATTTTGACTGTTTCATGCGGATGATCGTGGAAATTTGGGTTCAGTTCCAACGGAAAAATTTTTAATAAATAGCAAAACATACTTTCTATCAGAGATAGAAACACTTTTCAAGTGTTACAACCTATTTTATTAAGGATTTTTTCTTAAATACGATGCATTACAGATCTGGCAGACTAGTGTCAGAAAGTGACAAATAAGTGGGAAGGAAAACGAAAACTAGTGTAGTATCTAGTGCAGTGGTGGACACTTCATGGTTTCCCATAGCCCGCGGGCATCGTGTGTTGTTGAGCTTTTGCACACGAAGTAGCAATCGGCTACTATGTTTGTACACTGCGTAAAAGTTTGTTTTTTTCTGCTGTGCTTTAAATTTCAAGTCAGTATGCTTTCATGTGGTATGGGAGTCGCTCACTGTTTTGTTTTGTTAATAAATGTACGAAAATATTTTGTAATGTATCAAGAAAAACATGAATACATTCTATTCTTCACTTTAACCTTTTTTCATGTTTTCTATGTTAAAATAGCAAAAAAAAAAGAAATGATTATATTGAAAATCCAACACTCGACGAGATTTCCTTGCACCGAATATTGTGAGAGCTTTTAAAAACTTCTTGTTTTAGTGTTAAGCTGTTCCCTGGGAATACTCTCTATATTGTTGTTTGAACCGTATAAGTCTCGTCCAATTCAATTCCTTAGCATATTTCTTCAATCAAATTCTCTACAATCAAAACCTCAAGCCCTTAATAAATGAATTTTTTTCAATTAAATTTGTAAAATAAAGTTTCAGTTCCTATGGTCAATTACCAATTCAGTCAAACCCAGGACCTCTTATGACAGGCAAGGGTACTACTGAGGGCTTAAAAATTAATTTGCTACCTCATGAAAAGAATTTTCAGGCCCTCAAAATTTGTTCACTGACGCAAACTACTTTCAATCTTTTTTCTAAATAGTTTTTTGTAAAATTAGTCCACTGCAATGTGGTGTTAATATAAAAGTTAGTCACAATTTTATTATTTTTATCATAATAATTTTCAAGAAAAAAGTAAAGCCTTGTTTGTTTTATCGTTTTTTGGTTCATAAAAAGCAAGGTTATCGTAACCCTTACTATAAGAACACATAAAAAATCTTGTATGCTAGCCATTTGATAAGCCATTGAATATCAATATGATGAGTGTTTTACATATCTATGTAAGTGTTGAAAATAACAAGATTTGGGCCTCAGTCCGCAAATTTTATAAAATATAGAAACTTCATTCAATATGTATGCTTTGCCTATGAACATCTCTATTAAAATCAATTTATTCCTTTATTACAATCAATTTTTTAAGATTTGAAAAATGAACTTCCGATTCTAGATAATAGAGGTTTTAGTGTTTTAGTTTAAATTAAATAATTGCGCCAAGCGAATAAATTGGTCGCTATTATATTTTTAAAAATAAGTTTTACAAAACTTAAAATTATTGAAAGAAATAACCAACCTGTGTTTTATGCAGGCTACTCAAAAAACCGAACGTTTTAAACTTTTTTAATATAAGCCATTAAAAACTTGAAAAGGTTTATTTAACAATAACAACAATTGGCAGCATTGACCCTACTAGCAGGCGTTGGCACATTTGACGAACTTTTTGATATCATTTAAACATAAATATGGACCTATATGGGACCCTATGTTGTTTTTTTTTTATCTGCGAAAAAGTTTTTTTTTGTGAAATAGTTTTTTATTGGTGTTTCAAAAGACGAGACTTATAGTCGAGTGTGAGCAATCGCGATACCCATCAATGTCAAATGTCCAATGTATTCATGTCAAATGTGATGTGCCGCCTCGGTGGAGCTGCCTACAGCCTCAGCCATTTCACGCATTTTCATTCTACGATCATCCAAAATCATTCCATGGATTTTCTCAGCGATTTCTGGGGTGAAAATCTCTTTTGGGCGACTGGAACGTTCAGCGTCACTTGATACGGGCACAACGGAATTCAGTAAACCACTCATTAACCATTAAAATTGATGATGCAGAGTCCCAATAGTATTCATCAAGCCATTCCTCGATTTCGGTGATGGTTTTTTTAAGCATAACGTAATGCTTGATGAACACACGAAATTCACTTTTTCCATTTTCGTTGAAATTCAGGAGGTTGTCTGCTTTCAATGGCTGTCAAACACAAACTTAATGCCGCAGCTTGTTCAAAATTTGACTGTAGTTTTATAACAGATGGTAGTTGACAGGAACAGTATTACATTTACAGTTACTACCTTGGAAATCAAAAATTCACTGACTTTTCAAATTGCCCTCGTTAGATAAGCTTTCTACTACTTTTTACTAAACTACTACTATTATTATTTCTTGAAAAAAAAAGAAAAATATACACCCTATGTTGAAACTGAGAGCACAAACAAAGATATCATCAACTTCTGTTCTCAACTTCTATTCTATCATTAAAAATTCTGTCACTAACTACGTTTTTGTTCATTTGCTTTTTCGTTTAACTGTCAGTTTGTGTGTCTGTCTGTGCAAACGCGACACTTTAAATCCGCAACTCATAAATATTAAATACGCACTCACACGTAATTCACAATTGTTGGCAGCTCTGTTTTTACCGCACACGCACACACAGACACACACTGCACTCACTCACCTAGTCAGCGCTACTCTCTTGCTGCTTATATATTTATATCTAGTTGCTACTCATTATTTATGGCTCATAATAATATCGTAATGATTTAAATGTCGTCCTTGTCATCAACACGATCAGCGTTGCTCAATGTCCTTAAAATCCTTTGTGTGCGCTGCTGCCGTAGTTCTTGTTGTAGCTGTTGTTGTTGCTGTCCTCAACCTAACAGCTTTCGTATTTATTTATTTATATGCCCGAGGGTGCTGCTCTGGGTGTTGTTTACCTACTGTTGACTAAATCTGTTGTTGTTGTTGTTTTTGTTTTTGTTGCTGTTGGTGTTGCAGTCAGACGAACCCTCGATGCTAGCCAACCATCCATCTACTTTTGGGAAAACCGTTAAGGTTCGTCCTGATTTATTATTGTTGCATTTTTATTTTATTTTATTTTGTTTTTGTTTTGAAATTTTTGTGGTGTCTACGATTTTCTACTCTACATTGTTGTTGTTGTTCATTGTTTTTGTTTTTGTTTTCTATTTGTTTGCGCCGCTGTCAAGTGATACGTTAATAATTGACGTTGGGGTCATCACATCTTTGCTGGCACTCATAATTCTTGATGCGGTTTTTGAAGGGGAACAAAAAGGTTTTCAGCCGAACAGCCTATTAGATAGATTTAGAACAGAAAAAAAAAATTGAACAAAATTTTACACTTGAATGCATGAGGATTTTAAGAGCGTCGATGCGGTGGCAACAATATTTATGCAAAATCAGGGTTTGAGTTATCATCAACAGCGGGTTTATCGACAAACGTGCGCTATTTAGGATAATGAGCGAATCTAACTTTTTTTTGTTTAGAACAATGTTGTGTGACATCATGCGTATAACGCAAATTTCCAATAGTTTTTGTTTTTGTTATCAAGGACATGGGCATTATTCATTTCAATAGTATTATAAATAGTATCGGAATATATCGGAAAAAATGCACTCAGATGATTATGACGTGAACTACTATATTTTTTAAATTGTTAAATTGAATTCGCCATTCGAAAATTTTGAATTAATATCCCGGAGTGAGAAAGAATGTAAGTAAATGCATTTCTAGAAACTGTTATTCATATTATTTTTCAAATGGTAGGTACGTCAGTTCTTGGATTTTTGTATATCTGAGATATATTTTTGATAAAAATTTATCTATGATACTTATATAAATTACGAATTTGAAGTAAATTTTTCTAGATCTTGACAGTTATTTTTTCGCTTTTTACAGTTTCGGTTTTTGGTCAAAAAAATTGAATATTTCAGAACTATAGAAAAAAGAATCAAACAATAAATTTTAAACTTTTAATCTGAAGGGGGGGAGGGGTGTGAAAATGCCACAAAAAGCATAGGCTGCAAGAATTATTCCCATGTTTTGCTAGTTTTTTGAAAAAAAAGCCACCCTTAAAATGGGCTGTCAGTGTCAAAATAACCTTTAATAATCTTAATATTTTGAATAATATAAGTAGAACCAAAGTAGCTTGAGTGGATCACAGTGTAAAGTCATACAAAGGCTACTGATGAGTTGGTGTAGCGGTCAACGAAACAGTCTGTATAGTCAAGCTGTGTGATTTGCTCTATACAGAGCCATTGTTGTTGTTATTGATTGTTGCCTTCTTTGTTTTTCGTGTTGTCTTGTTGTCAGCATGCTTGGCCTAAAGCTCAAAAATATGTTTTCAATATAAATAACCTTTAATTTAAAAAGAAACCACTAGGTGGCCCACCCTGTATAAGATAATCCATGTTTACTCGTTTGTTTTTATAAATGCTACAGACCTTGTTACCAAAGCGAATAGGTTTTCCATGTATGTGATGGAATCACATCGATTGGAATCACATTACGAAAAATCATCGATTCATCAATACTAACTTTGATGTTATTTGATGAAAGTATTTCATCCAATTTGTCACGCCAGGATAGTAAGAATCAGCACCAGTGTCCCAAAACATCTGATATAACGTAACATATAAGCGCAATAGCCACTCTATACAAAAATCACAACTATGAGGCGTGCTTCTTCCTTCGTTACGTCAAATTGTTCATTGCCTTGATGAACAGCGTACTTTTTTGAATTACATACGATCAATTCAATTATTTCATCATCGTAAATATTTTGTAATCAAGAAATCAGGTTTGCTATATTATTGTCTCTCATTTTCAGGCAGATCTATCCATTTCGAATCTCTGCTCGGCTGAGGTTTTCCTTTAGTTTATTCCAACATTGCAACTGGAACTTTGTCTACTTTCATTTCCCTCTCCAGCAAATAATTTTTGTAGTGAGAACAAATCGTAGCTGACCTTTACCTCGCATTGATTCCTGGTTAAATGATTCAAATCGACTTCGATCGCATATACTTCATCGCTATCTTCATTAATGATGACGTAATGATGGCCACTTCCAAAATATTTTCTTCATTTTCCAAAATATCAATTATCTCGCCAACAGTCATGCTGAAACGAGATTTAAGTGAGAAAAAATGCGATGCTCATAAGAAAATACAACGTACTCTGCCGTCCCAATAATAGGGCACTGTACAAAAAATGCAACAAAACACAACACAAATAACAGTAACACTTTGTTTTGAAATAATTATATCTCATATCGATAAAACAATGGTATCAATGAAAATATTTTCTAAAATAAAAATTAATATTTACAACAATTTACCCATTCTTGTATAAAAAATGGCCTATTTAAGAACTACTGAAAAAAATTTCAATTTTTAAAAGGTGTGTAAGTGATATAAGCCCGCTAATAACGAATTTAAATATAGTTTCCTCCATCACATCATGTTCTCCCACAATTTTGGTTTTTTATCAGAAAAAATTAATATTGAAGAACTATAGAGAAAAAATTCTTACATTTTCGAACGGTCTTTAATTAGGTTTGAGCGTACTGATCACGCATTTGAACATTTTTTTTTCTCCAACTCATCTATTACTTTTTGATTTTTTGTCTGAAAATTTGAATATTTAAGAACTATGGAAAAAATCTTAAATATCTTTCCTTAAATCATGAGTTAGAAGTTTTTTTTTTTTTCCTCCATCACGTTTAGTATCCAACACTTTTAGTTCTTTTGTCGAAAAAATAGAAAAATGAAGAACTATAGAAATAATTCTTAAATTATCGAAAGTAAATAGTTAGAGTTCGCTGCTGACGAATTTGAAGTAAACAAGTTCTTCACAATCATGGTTTTCTGTCGGGAAAAATTGAGTTTTTAAAGACTACTGAAAAGTTCTAAATTATCTCCATTACATCTAGCACTCTCACAGTTTTGGGAAAATAATCACATATAATCTGAACATGATGTCGGTGATTAGAGATGAGTCGATATTTTGGTAGCAGTGATTCTTTCACAGCTACTCGAAAGTTGCAATCACAGTCTGCTAACAAAATATTTCAGTCACAGTGATTGCTACTCCTGTTATTTTTTTTTTTTTTTTTTTTTTTTTTTTACAAGTAAAGTATTAATCACAGTAGCAGTGACAGTGACTCCCAAAAGCTTTGAGTATCGAATAATTTCTGCTACTGGTATTTTACAAAATCACAGTAGCAGTGATTTTTATTTCAGGGAATATATGTTGATTTTGTGTTAATTCAGTATTGTGAATTCCGCGCGCACACTACAAGTTATTAATATGATCGGTAAAAATTTTCATTAATAAAAAATATTTTTTCAAGAAATATTTGAACTGATATCAGGCAATTTTTTTATATAATGTGATTAAATGTTTTAATTACAAAAATAATTTTAAGATTTACTTGTTTTGCTTTAAAAGTATGATCATTAATGAAATTTTACCAAGATCTTTAAAATTAAATAGAAACTGTAGAAGAATCAATTCTAATAAGTCAGTGTGATCTTCAATATAACAAAGTAGCAATCACAGGTATTTTTCACTGTGATCCCAAAGTAGCAATCACAGTGAGTAGCAGTGACTACAAAATAGCAGTTTTGCCCATGACTATCGGTGATATCATGAATTCGAAGTTTATTTTCGTTTTTACATCTTATCCTCTGACAAATTGTTTTGCAGATTGCAAAGCGACATCTTAAGAAAAGAAAATTGTTCCAATTCTTAATGGTTATGCGAGGGCGCCGACCAGGAACCTAAGTTTCATTATTTAGCATAACATCTCCTAAACTGAACATGAAGTCCATAAAATGGTGTCCAAAACCAATAGCAATAACTTACTCAAATTTTTCAACTGTTTTGGGTATATTTGGAGATGATGATCATGAATCTGAAGTACTTATGAAGAATAGCAAGTACTTTAAAAATTCCTATGTTGTAGAAAATTTCGGCTTTCGACAGTTAAAGAAAATAGTCCTAGAAAATTACAAGGATTTTGGAGTTATCTGAGGGTGGTGATCAACAATATATATATATTTTTTTTTCTTGATCCCAACTAGTTCTTTCACAATCTATCATGAAGTCATTGGTGAAATACAGTTTATAAGAACTAAAGAAAATAGCGTTGGGATAATTTGAGAGTGCTCATCAAGAATATAAGGCTAGTTTTCTTCATTGCATCCCAATCTGTCACCAAATGCTGATGAACTTAGTGAAATGGGATCTCCAAAAATTAAAAATAAATCGCTGTAATACGTATGTATATTGAAACGGTTTTGGAGTAATTTAAGATTTACTGATCATGAATGTGTATTTAATATCTCTCCACTACATCAAATGCACCCACAGTCTTGAATTTTAAAAACGGTTCTCCAGGTTTGCCCCAGAATCAGTAAAACGGGGCATTCAAGAACTAAAGTCCTCGAAGTTTTCAATATTAAATGGGTTGATTTGGGGCTCTGGCCATAAGTTTGAAGTAAATTTATATTATTACTTCTTTTCTTCTCATAAGGTGATCATAAAATCAAGGAAACTTAAAAAATTACAAAATTTTAAATGGTTTTATAGTAATTTTAGGTCCTTTAAAAGGGTCCTAAAAAGAAAATGTCAAGACTTTTCAATTTTCTCCATCTCATTAATACCTTTAAAATCTGAACATGTTAAGTGTAGTTTTCAATAATGAAGCGAAGAAGTTCTCAAATTTACCAATAACCCAGTTCTTTCACAATTTCACACAAAGACGGTTAAATGAGATCTTCAAGAACTAAATTAAGAAATTACTGAAAGTTTTTTGATATTTTATTGATATTATCGGCATCGCTGATCAGGAATCTGATATTCTTGTCTATACATCAGAATAAGTTATCTTTCACTTCACCGATTTTATTTCACAGTCTTGAAGTCTTGAAATAATATCGGTAAAACGGTGTTTTAAGGCCCTTAAAGAAGAGTCTCTTCGATTTTTCAATATTAAAGGGGTAATTTGGGGACACTGTTCACTAGGACGGATCGAATTGTAGGAATTCTTAAAAAGGATTTCTGCAATATTTTTTTTTCACATCGGAATATATTTTTTGGAGCGGTTTTAATCCGCCTGAAGGCCTTTCTGATAAAAAAATCATGTTATTGGTATGTAATTTTTTACGTATAATTATAACAGAATGAATATCAAAATTTGATAAAATATAAATATTTTACCCTCACAAATATTTGGCACATAAATTAAAGTAGTATTGATATTTTTAGGAACCCATTCTCATTCGATGGAGAAAAAACAAAAACCATTGTTTTTTATTTTCAAGAAAATCAGAACCACTCAAAGGAATTTACTTCAATTTGAAAAAAAAATATTTTCAGAAATTGTATTAATGGTTCCTCTTTTTTTGAAACCCCTGAGGATTATCATATTTTTAGATTCCGTTCTAATCTTAACGTCTATGAACTAAATTTTCTCCTTCACATGTACCTATCTCACAAATTCGAATGAAGTAAAAAAGAAATGGAGAATGCAAGCGTTCTAGAATTATATGATAGCAAGAAAAATGTGACCTTCATATGGCGTACAAAGAACTCGTGAACTGCTGACATAACTAAAATTATGGTTATCACTACGGGATATTGGTGCATTAGTGTACCTACACTAGGGTTTCCCAAATTATATTTTTTTTTCGAATTTTATAGTTGCTAGAAGGTAGAAGAATATTTGTTGCAATGTTTGTTTTTTAGTTCCTCGACCAGCTCATTATTAGAGAAGATTTACACCTTGAATGTTTTCCCCTAGCTGTTTGAAAAGGCAGATTTACACGTTGCATATTTGTAGCAATTTCATAGTCGATGCACCAACCAACGATATAACGATTCAACCAACGGTTACAAAGCTTTAAAGGCTATAACTTCAGCACGACAAGAGTTAAATCAAGAATTTTTTTTTTAAATTGTTTAAAATCTTATCATACTTCAAAGTGCATCATTACTTTTTTTCATTTTGATGAAATTTTTAAAAGTTAAGAAGCGTTTTTTAAAAAATGTTCGCAAATTTCACGAAAAAATAAAATAAAGTACACCAAAATGTCAAAAAAAAAAATGCCAACACTTCTGATTTATGTACATTAAAGTAAAGTTTGGAAATTTTTATTTCGCAATGATGACTTAAAACCTAGAAAATGCCTGTTATTGACCAACTTATGCTTGAAATTCGTAAAATCTCCGAAAAACCAGATTTTTAGGCAAAATCCGATTAGCACGACCTCTAAACCTCTTCCAAAAAATCTGAAAAAAGTCTCAAAAATACTTTACTCCAAAAGCTTTCAAAAAAGCCTGAGCAAAAACAATTCTTTTTGGGGCAGCCTAGTGTACACGCCGAAATAATTGGTATTCCTTCCCTTCAACTGCTATTCAAGGTCGGAACTGCAATGATCCTAGTAAACATGAGACTTTAGCACACTTTCTCTGTACTTGCCCCACACTGGCAAAATGCAGGATTAATAACTTTAGGTAAACCATTGTTTGACAATCTAGAGGAACTTTCAACTAAATAACCAACGACATACTTAATTTTTCTCAATCGCACTGGATGGGTATAAAGCAGTATCGATCACGTAGTATCCTCGCGAGGTAAGCGACACTTCGTTGATGCCTTTTTAAAGGTAATATTGCAATTCACGTCAACATATACGAATAGGAATAAGATGTAGTGGCATCAAAGCGGCTCAATTGAGCTAATTGGACACTACCTGAAGCAGTAACACCACCCAAACCAAACCAAACCTAAGATTTTTTTTAATATTTTTTCAATAGTTTGGAGGCATTGACCTAGAATAACGGTCATTAATTTTTCCAACTTATCTAGTTCTAGCACATACTAGCACTGCTGTAGAAGGCGGTTAACCCATTTCTGCCTAATGGACAATAACAAGAATGTGTTGACACGCAAAACATTCTAGAATGGGCTAGATGAGAGATATTGCAGATTTTCTTAATTCTTAAAATGAAACAGTCTAATTTGCCACGGCTTCCCTTTAGTTTTTTACAGTTGAAAATCTAAATCTAATCTTAATATGATCTATGGCCAGGCATGAATGGATTAAACAGAATTTTGAAGAACTAAGAAAATGGTTCTAAAATTCTAAGAACGCTTTAAGAATGACTTACGAGAGAGTCTTGTGGTGCTCTCACAATCTGTGCATAAAGTCGTTACAATTGTATCTTACAGTCTTGACATTTTCTCTGGAAACTTCTCTTTCATTGAAAATGTTTGTTTCCATATTAAAACCATGGCATCCATTGCTATATTTCTTCAAATAAAATTCTTCAACTCACAAAAATTTGCAATTTCTCTAAAGTATAACCTTCATACCATGACTGTATCCCACCAACATCCTGGCAATATGTATACCATCTCCTTATATACACCTATTTACATGCATAAATCCCATTTAGGCGCAATCGACAACCATCTCATTTGAATATTGCTATAAAGTAAATCCTACCAAAAAAATAAAAACGTTTTTCACATTCACGGCTCTTCCGTCTCTTCCCGTCACCTTGTATCTATGGATTTTTGTAATTTTTTTTTTTTTTCTTCTCAGCCTGTTTATATATTTAAGTCCTTCAATGGCAGTTGAACCACTAAAAAGTTTTCCATACCGCATTATTTTCGCTACATTATAGGCCTAAAACTTGAAGCTTGTGTCTAAATTGGGCGAATAGGGGGAAGGGGGTTAAGGAAATAATTTCAATTTTGCATATTTTTCGCGTTTTAAAAGGAGGGAAAAAATAAAGAGATTTCGGCGTTTTTATATTAAAAACTTACATAATATTTGCAGGCTTCAACGAACGAACAAACGTACAAACCAACGTACAAACGAACGAACAAACGAACGAACGAAGAAAGAAAGAAAAACCTATGCCTGCCAACACTTCATGAACACGTTTTAAGCATAATATTTTAATGCTGTGCGTGTGCCAATGGCAACCCTGCACAACGGTCTGTTAAAGCTTCAATAGAGTCATTTCGGGCGTGTGGGTGCGAGGAGTTGAGGAAAATGTCGGCCGCAGCGTATAAGAGCTTGTATGCGTTTGTGTGTGTGCGTGTGTGTCAGTGTGTTTGAATTGCGCCAAGGAAGGGGCCAAACGAGGCTGGCATGTAACAATGAGTTGCTTGTGGGTGGTTGACTGTTTTCCTGGGGTGGTAGTGGGTGGGTTTGACGAGCCAGTGGGGCTGACTGTTGGGTGGGAAAATAACGCAGTCCTGTCACAAACAGACATTTATTGCTGCCTTCCTTTGAAAATGGGGGAAAATGGAATTTGCGAACTTATGTTGTTGTTATTGTTGTTGTTGTTGTTGGTGTTATCCTGCTCAATCGTTGAACAATATGTTTTCTGATGCTGCCATTGTTGTTGTTGTTGTGTTTGTTGTTGTTGTTCTTGTTTGGCTTGTTCAATACTGTTATGTTTGCTGTTGTTGTAATTGTTGTTGTTGTTGTGGTTGTTGTTAAAGCATAGCCAGGGTTGTTATTTCAGCATTCACTGCTGTTGTTTGTTGTTTGTGTCGTTGTTATTGTTGTGGGCTGTTTTGTGGGTGTTGTTGAATGTACACAGTTTTTTTTTTGTCCTCCTTGACTGGCTCTGATTTAAACATTTGTATTAAACTGTTTTTAACAGATTTTCTTATTTTTTGTTTTCCTTTTTCCTTCTTATTTTGTTGTAACGCATTTGGTTTTTTTTTCTCTTTCTCCTGCTTTATATCTTGACTTTTTGCCCCCATTTAAATTGCTCTCACTGACTGAATAATTGAACTTTGAACTTTGTGTTTGAGTTTCTTGAAATTATTTGTTGTTTTGGCAGCTTATTTTTGTAGATATGTTTGTAAAATATGTTAAACTTTGATAAATTTTTATATTATTGCCAAAATTCATTTCGGTTTTTCGTGGTTGCAATAAGCAAAAAGCTTTTTTTGACTTTGAGAAATTTTATCATCATAAAATGAACAGGAAAAATATTTTATATATTTCACGCACATTTTTTTAAAAGTATTTCATTTTTAGAATCTTGAGAAAGAGTGCCTCAAAAAAAATGACAAAAAGATTATTTCTTATGGGTGTTTTATGAAAACGAAATAAAAAGACTCATTATGAGAACGCAACAAAAAGAGTCTTTGATATAATTGTATAATGATTGCTCTGAAATAAGACTCCAAAGAGAGTATTTTTTATGCTTGTTTTATGAGTACGCAATAAAAGGACTCATAAAAGAGTCTTTGATATGATTGCAAGATAATTGCTCAGAAATAAGACTCCAAAAGGAGTATTTTTTATGCTTGTTTTATGAGTACGCAATAAAATGACTCATAAAAGAGTCTTTGATATGATTGCAAAATAATTGCTCAGAAATAAGACTCCAAAAAAGTATTTTTTATGCGTCTTTTATGAGTACGCAGCAAAAGCACTCATAAAGGAGTCTTTGATATGATTGTAAAATGATTGCTCAGAAATAAGACTCTAAAGAGTATTTTTTTTATGCGTGCTTTATGACAACGATAAATGGCAGAATATGGAAATATTTTTATTTTTATTATTAATATTATTAAATAAATGGAAAAATACCACATACGATAATTTCGCGCAAAGGGATTTCTGAGGTTTTATTAACATCATATCAATGCCAGATTTAAGTGTTTACAAAGAGTTTTTAAACCATTAAAGAGCCTTTAATATGAGTTCTGAAAAAGTCTTCATATGACTCTTTAAAGATTCCATTACACGATTCTTAAAAAGAGTATTAAATATGCCTCTTAAAAGAGTCTTAATTTTGAGTCCAAAAAGACTAATTCATATGAGTTATAAAAGAGTCTTTATTATGAGTCTTTAAAGAGCCTTTATCGTGACTCTTAAAAGAGTCTTAATTTTGAGTCCAAAATGAGACATAAAGCATGCATTATTATGAATCATATTTTGAAACCCTCAACCTACTAAAATGTACTCATAAAAGGGTCTTTTGAGTGCATTATGACGATAAAAACTCATTTTTATAAGTCTTAAGAGAGTCTTTTAAGAGTCATAACGTTTGCTGGGATTTGTTTAAATTTCGGGCCGTATCTCGACAATAAAAAAAAAAATAAAATAAATAACTGGCCATTTCAGCCCTTGAAAGGACTTTGACCTAGCTTCTTATGATCAATTGTGTTGTGCGTGTTATTAAGTTTGTACACAATTGACCGAGAACCGGACCTACATGCTTAACGCCGACTCCGAACGGCGATGAACGGAATGTTCTCGTTCTCAAGAAGCTTTACATGGCATTTTGATTACTCTCTGAGGTTTGCCATTGTCTGCAGAGAGGTGGCGGCCGTACAGAAAAATTATTTTAATTCAAATAATTTTCTGTCGCTTCTGGGGTTCGAACCTGGGTCTCTAAAGTTCGTTGACATAGCGGCCACGCACTTTAACCAACTACGCCACGCACGCCACGTATCTCGACAATAGTTTGCAGAATATTGTCTTCCAAGATTTCCATAGTTGCTGATTTGTTCGCTTAAGCCACTGATTTCACTTAGCTCCAAAAAAAAAAGAAACAAAAGGCGTCTAATCGTACAATTTTGGTGACTAATTGACTGATCCATTTCGAGAAATAACACTTATGTGAAATTATTGCTTCAGTAAGTCGATCGTGACAAGCGCTGAATGGCATGAGGGCCGTCCCATTCGACGTCATTCAATATCATGACTCTATAGAGCTCACCGTTGACGTTTAAGCTCTTGCCGGCCTCATTTTTAAAGATTTTATTTTTATAGAAGGAAGATCAAGTTCGGAAATTACCCAAAGCCAGGGGCGAACACAGGTAGGGGTTTTGGGGGTTAAACCCCCCCCCCCCCAAATGAACGAATAAAAATAAAATTAAATGTATAAAGTAAAACAATTATACATTATAAAGCATTATTTATTTAAGTTGGAATGTTTAAAGCTACTTTCATGGAGTTATTTATTGTTTTTATGAAATTATGCTCTGTATACGCAAAAGAGCCCTGCCAGAGTATGCTTTTTCGCCTGAAATATCATCATATACATTTATGTTTTGGCAATGTTTTAAATAATGTAGACAATTATGCATTTTTAATTAGGAAAAGAATTACCTAAGATCGTAAAACTTCAAATTAAAATTTAATAACTATTTATTAAAAATAAAATTAAATTTACATTTCATCAAAAGGTAAAACAAAAAATTGTGCTATTGTTTATGTTACTTATTTCATCAATATCCAATTTGATTTAAAAATATTTTTTTTTATTTAAATTTAATTTAAAATCGCAATAATTTTGCTTTTCAATCAACTCATCAATCACCAACTCAAATTAAACACATTTCGCTAACAGTTAATCAGTGCACCATAGTACATTACTGAATATTAGCATACTTTATGAAGTATTCGATTAAGAAACAAAAACAACACAACTCACAAATTCAGATCAGCGTAAGAAGTGTTTTGTGAGAGAATAGAGAACGAACTAGCAGTTATTCTCATGCGCTAATTTTCTCTTTACTACACATTTATCTCTGTTGTTTACATTTATTCGCTTGCAGTGTACTCCTACACTAGAAAAAACATTAACATAAAATGAAACACAATGTGCTCATAATTTGCCTTTTCTCATGTTTTTTAAAAGTTTAAAACACATTTGCTCTTACTTTGACGAAATTTGCAAGCTTTTTTTTAGACATAAAATTCGTCAAATTAATAACAGTTGTCGTCAATTTTAAAACATTTTTTTTCAGTGTAAAACAGTTATGCAGTGTATATTCGTTTAACGAATATATTCACGCAGGGCTCTAATACGCATACATGTTCTACCACGCTGTTGTTCTCTGTAAAGTCGAGTTCCGCTATCAATGTGATAGGCATGAAGTTAAAACTAGAACTCTCGATTTTCAAGCTTTTCGAGCACCCGAGCTACCCGAGAATTTTCGAGTATTTCGAGCTACCCGAATTTTGAATTTTTGTTTTCTACAAAACTTAAGAATCTTAACGAAAAATTAAGATGCAGCTTAATTAGTAATCGTTATTTAGTAAAAAAAAAACAAAAAAACTTCTCTTAATCAGTCTACATCAAACATATACACGGACTGCCAAAGCAATGTTATTTCTTATTTAAATGTAGCCACACAGAGCCAAAACAACCTAATAAAATAGGGAAAAATCAATAAAATTTCTTTATCGTTTTCATTCAAGAAGATTGTCTTATTAAAACCATTAAGAAAATCTTAATAAAACTTTGACAATTTTTTATTGGGCAATCCACATAATTTTAAGAAGAATCCTATTATTTTTTATGAGAAAACATTTAAAAACTATAAGGAAATCTTATGAAAAATATGTGATTTATTTATTGATTTTAAAAGTTACCTTTTTGATTTTTAGGTAGAAATCTTATAGATTTAATAAGATTTATTTTTTAAATTTAAGAAGGAAATTCTATTGATTTAATAAGATTTCTTTTAAAATTTTACTAAAGAAATCTTTTTAATCAATACGGAATTTTGCTAATCTTTAACTTAGAAATATACTTTTAACTGCCTATAATATTAAATACAAATCTAGACATTGTTAAGATTTTGTTAAAATATCCATTATTAAATTAAGTTGTTATTTATGAATATTAAATACATATGTAAAAATTAAATTAACTTTGACTTTGTAATCAAAATACTCGGCGCTGTCGAGGCCTTCAAAGAAATTGGCGGCATCCTCAATATCCAACTTTTGTCAAGAACCTCTTTCGAGTCCAAACCGTACATTTTTAATAAAGTCGAAATTGAGTCACTCAAGCCCCACAACTGAAATATGGCTTGAGTTTCGAGAATTTTAGCCTCGTCGAAAACAAGTTCTGGAACAGAAATATCATTCTCCATTATAACATTTTTCTTATTTTACTTTATTTAAATCGACGGATAACTTTTCGAATTCACTTTAAAACTACGACTGAAAGCTAAAGCAAAGAAAGTAAAAATAAGTAGCATTTTCACCATTATTATCTTCTTAAAAGGGTGTCTAATAAGGAAATTTTATAAAAGCAGATCAATAAGATTTTCTTATTAGTTTTAACTGGTCTCTTCTTAAACTTTGGAGTGTGAAAAAAAGATTATCTTATTAAAGTTAAGTGTTAATAAGATTTTCATTATTTCATTATTTCATTCATTCAATAAGAAATCTTATTAAAAAATGTTTGATAGTAGTTGTTAATTTTTAATAAGATTTTCTCTATGGAATTGAAAAGAAGCTTGTATTTAAAATACAAAGATCATAATGCAAATTAGCGATCTCGTTTGAAAATTACGCTTACCCCACATAGAAAGTAATATGAAAGAAGAAATGGTAGAATCTCTTAAAACTTCATAAAAATTCATTGCCTTAATTAATTTCAATTTTATTATTGAGGACATATTAAATTCAATGTCACAAAATAAAAGAATAATTGACTTTGTACTCTAAATATTATATATGAAATTTGAATAAGTCTATAAATAAAAATGTAAAACACCCCCCAAAATTTTTTTCTGGGTGCGCCCCTGCCCAAAGCAGATGAAAACTAAGCCTACTCCTCCATACAAAGTAATTATATCAAAATATTAAAATCCCTAAAAAAATCTCTAAAGCTAAAACAAATCTAAGTCTAGTTTTAGATCAATCTTAAAATTAATTTTAAGCCTTGAAAAGGCAATTATAAACTGTCAAATAAGCACTTAGATTCAAATTTGTCAAAATTGAATGAAAACATGCCTTCTTCCTTTATAAAGTGACGTCATCAAAATATAAAAATTTTCATAAATTTCACAAAAAATTGATTTGATTTGAGTATTGACTCGATATATTACATATAAGATATTTAAAATTAACAGCGAGGCTTAAATTTGGAAAAATTTAATGAAAACCAAGCCTTTCTCTCATACATATAGTAAGTATTTCTTCACAATAATCATCCTAGTCCTGTTCGTTTGCTTGTGGCGGAATTCCGTGCGTTCAGCCACTCGTGGAATTAAGTCTCGTCAAACATGTGGCGCAAGGAGAAACCTTTGCCAGACCAAGTTAATAAAACTATAAATAAAGTGGCTGAATGACCACAGGAGTGTATTTGTGTGTTGAGCGCCACTCCAAAAGCACAGTGATTGGGTCCGGAAAAAACAAATTCGTCATTTTATGACTAAACATAAAATGGCCGCCTTATAGTTTTGTCAGACCTCCACTTTGGCGCAACTTAATTTTTAGGTCGCGACAACCCCACCCCGACCTCCACGAAAGTTGCTCGGTATCTGGAGGATAACCGAGAAACTTTCTTTACAGAAAACTAACCTAGGGGATACTAAGTCTCTCCTGCATGTGGCCGTAGATCCTGTATGTGCCACGTCCCTTTCTCACGCCCATCCTCATATTCAAGGATATAAGTCCAGGTAGATTGTCCTATCACCTCATGCTGCGACGTGCGAATGAAGCAGGCTACTTTAGCCAGGTGTGTATCCCATGTTCTGTGATTTTCAGAAATATATACCCTAAGGGTTGTCTTTATGATCTCATTAATCCACTCGGCCGGGTTCGCCTACGGATGATAGTGGGCAGTGAACCGCAGCCTGACTCCAAAGGAGTCACACAAGGACTGCAGTTCTCTGCTCTTAAATTGAGGGCCATTGTCGCACACGATTGAGCTCGAGACGCCAAAGAGTAAGAACATATTGTTTTCCAGCTCTTTTCAGATGCTTTTTGCCATTGCTGAACGTAACGGAAACAAAAGCGGGAATTTGGTGAAGTAGTCAATCACGGTTAAAATATAACTCTGACCTTGACTAGACTTCACAAATGGTCCTAGCAGAACCACGGAGATCATCTCCCATGGCTCTAAATCTTTAACCCTACCTACCATTCCACCAGCTTTCTATTATCTGGCTTAACCTTTTGGCAAACCTGACATCCTTTAATATAGCATTCCTTTAACCTAGCTATAACTGCCTTTATCTTTGGCCAATAATATTTTTCGGCCACCTTTCGTACACCCGTGTGTTCTGATAACGGATTATCATGACACTCGCGCAATGGCTCCTTTCTCTCACCTTTTCCTAACACTCGTTTCCACTCATAAGCCCTATCATAAACGTTGACAACATGGTCCCTGCCCTTGTCCAGTCGACATGTCGAAAAAAATGAGGGTAGCCGGAAAGTATTCCGAATTTAATGGAATTTAACGGGTTGTTTGGGGGTACACTACGAAGATTATCTTAAGTGTTCGACCTCGAGGACCCTGTGCTGACTTAAGGGGGTACCAAAAATGTCAAAATGTTATATCTCTTAAACGAAGCATATTTTGTTACTACATTACATGACAAAGAGCATTCTATGTTTTATCTGTCTTTGATATCAACAATGATTATGTTGATATTATAAACATAATCATTGTCAATGGTTTATTGTTCGACCAGCCGTTGGTCTGGAAGGCTCAAGATGTTGCCTGTGTTCCTGACTTTGGCAACGTTATCATCAGGCTTGGAGGTTTTCACCTTTTAATTTAATAAATTAAATTAAAAAAGTGGACATTTTGACTTTGCCACGGCTTTGGAAACAATGCGATATCTCAGACCTTCGAGATTGTCAATTCCGATGGTCCTTCCACACAATTTCACAAAGAATTTTTCTCCAACGTCAGCGATTTGAGTTGGAGTTGCCTCGGTGTCTTTAAAAATCGCCAAACATCTCTGAAAGCCTAGGGTTCTTACTATAAATCTGTGTCAACTTATTTTTTCCAATACCAAAGGGTTCTGAGGTGGTGTCACACCCTCTGATCGCATGTAGATTAGCATGTGGTTCGTGCTTGAACGAGTGAGATGAATATAGTACAGTTGGGCTGTGACCCTTTCCACTCTTCTGGAAATAAACGTTATTTTTGGAAGAACCCAAAGTCAGTGAGAAGCACTAGAAGTTAATTCAGTTTAGCCTTATGGGTCAGAGCAGAATCTTGTTGAAAGGTCCACGGCTTGTTTTGGAATAATGTCGTGTTAAGAGTCTTCACAACCAATTCCAAAACATTGGATTCATACACTTTCGTCAAAGTTTTGACTCCTTTTTCACAAAAATGGAGCTTGGTGACCTCATCATAGGTGACTCCCCACCAAACCATCCCAGAAGCTGGGTGGCGAACTCTCTGAACTTTCGGAACGAGTTCTGCTGCATGTGGTGATGACAGGGCATACATTCTATCATTCTGTTTATTGTACGATTCCTCCATGGTGAAAATTTGTTCGTCTGTGGACATTATCCGCCCAATTGCTTGAGAAGAAAAACACTTTTAATTTTCGCTTACATTGTTTCTTTAACGCTACCATGAGAAGGTGCCCGGTGTGTCTTTTGTATGCTCTGAGCCCCAAGTCATATTTAAAAATGCGAGAGATCGATTGCGCCGAGATATTCATATCTCGCGACAAGGTTTTCTGCTTTCGCAGCGGTTTTCGCTTGATTCGAGACTTATTATATTATACAAGGTAGGAGTGAAAGTTTTTTCATCTTACACCAACTGTCAAAAATAGTATAAATTAGAGAACGAAAAAAGTAAAAAAGAAAATAGAAAGTAAAATATGTAGGCAAAATACAGTCGGTGCAAGACACTCGTGAGAAAATAGCCATTTGTACTTGTATAATTGTATCATGCTAAAAACTATTTGTAATGATTTTGATAGTTTCGATTCAGAGCACGAGAGGATTTTCAGCCGCGAGACTATCTTGTTGTTCTACAATGGAACTAATAAAATGACTATTTTCATGACAGATATGTTGGACATGTCAGGGATGCACAAACGTCGCCCTCTAAGCAACAAAATGGATAGCTCTGAAAAAAGCTTTAAATTTTGTTAAAAATGTAAACGGCAGTTCCAAAGAGTTCAAACTGATTTAACCGATAAATTTCTGCATCTTATATTTAACTCTTCCAACCGCCACACGCACAGGCCATCAAAGCTGGTGAACACGCCATTTGACTAGCGTGAAATGCACGTAAAATGTAGGTACATAAATCAATTTGTTGCGCACTTTTTATTTTAAGTGTATGCATGAGGCTTTAAGCTTAAAGCATCATGCTAACAACAAAGCTGTCAATTATTCAAAGGGAAAACAAAAGCAGGGAGGTTGTTTCTACGATGATTTACTGTAAGCATGTTAAGTATGTCTATTTGGACTAACAAGCGCCAGGCTATTTATTCTTAAGCCATAAAATATTCCAAGAATTCTTTTGTTCAGGGAGGCGCTTCAAACAAAAGCCTAACATGGATATAAAGTTTTGACTTAGCCTGTCAAAATTTTCGACTCAATTACAACAGTTTTCTTATGTTCAAAATAAAAAAACACAAAACTACTCTTAAACCGCTTTGAAAAGCTTTAAAGCGCTTTAGTTCGCGCTTAAATGTGCTCAAAAAAACATAAATAAGTATTAAGTTACCGCTGAGCACGAGACAGAGTAGTAGTCAAAACCAGCAACAACAACTACAACAACAACAACAAATCGACGCGCGTCAGAAATAAACCCATACAAATGACCATCTTTAAACGCCACAAGTGTCGCCACAGATGGCGCTTTTCATTCATTCTTTCAGCATTCCGCTGGCAGCATGGCGCAAGCAAATAACACCGCGTGCAGTCTTTTTTACAACTTTTTTTTTTTTTTTTTTTTTTTCTTAAGCTCAAGGTGTGAAACTTTGATTATTGTCAAAGCGTAGTTAAGCTGAGAAAGAGAAAAGTGGAAGAAAAAACGAAAATAGCTGCAGCAACACAAGAAAAATATGATCAAAAGGCAAATTTAATCCGCACTAAGAATCAATTGTTATGTTGTTGGCATATAACACAAAAATATCCCGCAATGCATGGTAATTTTCAGCATGGAGTGGTGTATTGAATGAATGAATGAAGTGACATAAAGCCCAACAACTCATTGGCATGAAGTGAAGTGCACTTGAATAACAACGAACGAGTACAGCAAGTGCACTTTTAAGCTTATTCGTTTTATTTTAAAGCATGGTTATGAAACTCTTTTTGCTTGAAAAATGCGTAAATGTGTTTCTCAGAATCAAAACTGACTCAAGATCAAAGTCAGACCTCAAAAGACCTTTACACCCGCACTGCTTATCTCAAATCTTCTTTTGCTATAAATGTGAGTTTTATTAAAATCGGTTTTTTTCTCATAAATTACACCATCAATCCAGCGGAATTAAATTTATAATTTATGAAGTTACACCTTTTCACCTTCGCCATCCATGGCATTCTTTGTGACCATTCAAATAATAATAAATATGTTTGTATTATTGTTCGATTCGGGTTACAGCCCATTGAAGATCATCATAAATTTATTTGATATTAACTTTGATCCTTTATTATGTACAGCAATATTAACCTTTTAGTTTATATTTTGCTCTCCCTCCATCCTCCATTTTCCATCTATTGTTATTTTATTTTTATATTGATAAAAAACAATAACAACAAAAAAATTGACACAGGTGTATTTAACCACGAACAATAG
Organism: Pherbina coryleti; assembly: GCA_943735915.1. Classification (NCBI taxonomy): domain Eukaryota; kingdom Metazoa; phylum Arthropoda; class Insecta; order Diptera; family Sciomyzidae; genus Pherbina; species Pherbina coryleti. Next base: position 140,188,383 of record OX030949.1, on the reverse strand, counting down.
TGCGCTTGTATCCCGCATAATTCATGCGCTATATAAAATGTTATTTTTTCCCAAATTATTACAGGTAATTTTTTTCCCATCTCCTGTCCGTCTGTAGTCGACAAGCATTGGACCCTTCAGCGAGAAGTAATGGCTTTGTAGGCTATAACAAATACGCACCTTTTTGTCTGTGTCCGAGTGTGACTATATTGGCCGCATAAATAATGTCAGTTTTACAATCAAACGTAAACAACTACAACAACAACAACAACAATAAAATGACTGCTATAAAAGGACTGTCACTTTTTTATAAAAACAATAAAATAATATTTTAACAACAGCAGCTATTTTGATCAGGCCTAAACATGGATTTGGCCATAATATTAAAATTATTTGTTGCTATGCTTAAGGAATAAAAAGTTCTTAGTAGATTTTTACTGTTTGCCTTTATTTTGTAAAGGATGATTTAGTCATGAGTCTTTATTGCAGCTGTTAAAGCTAGACTCCATCAATAAAAAATGCCAACTGCAGCGATTCATAAATATTTTTAAATCCAAATAACAACATAGCTATTTACACCTACTTGCCTGGAGTTAAGCTGGTTTATCAGAGAAAAGCTAGTTCGTATCGTATTGGTTTTAAATATAAAAAGTCTATATAAACAAAAAGTTTTACTCTTAACTATCTTCACTCCAGTCGTAATCAATAAATATAGTTTTATTTCTTAGATTTGAAGCAAGGACTTCAGGTGTTACACCTACTCAGTCTGTATTTGTTCGAAAATTTGAAATTAGATGAGTAGGGAAGAAAAGAAAAATTCGCATATTTGGGCAAGAGCTTCAAGATCTTAAGTATTTGGAGCTTCTGGACAGAATTCAACAACATAATTTTATACGGATAAAAACATTTCATCGTCTTAACACCTTTGGATTTTGACTTGAATTTCTATTGCCTAAACCATCTGTATAGTTACTACCAAGAGATGTGTTCAAACGAGATACATGACATGACACTATTAGCTTATGTGTTTCCCAAGTCCACTCGGGAAGCTCATCAAGCCCACCCCTATAGCATTGCCTTGATGCACAACAGAACCTCTCATTTCCGATATAATTCATTCTTCAGTGGTACCTTAAAGTTGTGAAACAATCTTCCTGCGATCATGTTGCCCCTTAGTTTAAAACAATGGCAATCTAAACTAATACGAACCGACGCACAGTGTTTTGTTTGGCCTATTTAGGCGGAGATAAATCTGTACCTCGGGATGTAGGGCACGGAATGGTTTGAAATTTTGGACTTAAGCTTTTGAAAAGCATATCTTACGTGTAAATTTCAAACCGGTAGTATTTGTGGAACCAAAGTTACAAAAATTTGTATGGGAAAAGTATCCTTTTCGCTTCCATACATAACGATTTCCCCAGTTTCTTTAAAATGGCATAACTCCTGAACGAAAAGTTCCACAGAAACCGTAGACCACTTTACCGTAGAAAATAATACATTATGTTTGTTAGTATCTTAGTACTCCTAGTAACTAGTAATAGTTTATCCATTATTTATACTTGTTTATATCTAAATTCATATCTAAATGGTGGCGTCCGTGGCGTAGTTGGTTAAAGTGCGTGGCCGCTATGTCAACGAACTTTGGAGACCCAGGTTCGAACCCCAGCAGCGACAGAAAATTATTTGAATTAAAATAATTTTTCTGTACGGCCGCCACCTCTCTGCAGACAATGGCAAACCTCAGAGAGTAATCAAAATGCCATGTAAAGCTTCTTGAGAACGAGAACATTTCGTTCATCGCCGTTCGGAGTCGGCGTTAAGCATGTAGGTCCGGTTCTCGGTCAATTGTGTACAAACTTAATGACGCGCTCAACACAATTGATCATTAAAAGCTAGGTCAAAGTCCTTTCAGGGGCTGAAATGGCCAGTTATTTATTTATTTATTATATATCTAAATTTAAATTATACATTAATAATACATATTAATATTTTGTATACGGCCTCTAATTATTTTTATTGAAAACAATTTTTTTTTTCGAGCTCTAAGCCAAGCATGTTGTCAACAAGACAACATGAAGAACATCAAGAACTAAGTAGCTTGAGTGGATCACAGTGTAAAGTCATACAAAGGCTACTGATGAGTTGGTGTAGCGGCCAATGAAACAGTCTGTATAGTCAAGCTGTGTGATTTGCTCTATACAGAGCCGTTGTTGTTGTTGTTGGTTGTTGCCTTCTTTGTTCTTCATGTTGTCTTGTTGACAACATGCTTAGCCTAGAGCTCGAAAAAAAAAAAAAAAAAAAAAATTGTTTTCAATACATTAATAATACATATACATTATAAATAAATTTATTTAAATATACATTATTAAATAAATACATCATATTTATTTAAAATTTTTTTGTGTAGTACCAAATTGTAATCTCTATGGCCGTCCCACATAGGTTTAGGCGGCCAAAATTATTTTATTGGGTAAATAGTTTCTAATCATACATGTTTTTCGATTTTTGATATCCTTAACCCTGTACGACTATTGGGTCATATTGACCCACCCCAAATTTTTTTTGTAGGTGAACATTAAAACCGTTATGTTGCAAATATATTATTAATTGATGTTTGTTAACTGATTTTTTTTATCCTTAACCCTGTGAGAACAATGGGTCATATATGACCCACCTATTTTTTCAAGTAAATCTTAAACTATTTTTTGTATAGCAGAATGTCTGATGTCTGTTTTCAGTTTTTTACTTTTCTTAACCTTCTATCGGTCTTTGGTCGTATAATTGAAATTCGCAAAAATTGCTTGTTTTTAACTGTAAAATTAAAATAATTATATTCTAAGTAAGTAAGTAAGATATAAAATCGAAGGTACTATAGCAGACTGATCTGTTGTTTGCAAATACATAGCTAAAGGGTTATTTATCGGTTATTTAAACTTACCTGATTCTTGAGATTCCAAGAACAATATGTAATTTAAAGAAATAATTGAATTTTATAACGTTTAATAAAAAAACAAATAAAAACGTTCGTTTTTTTCAAGTGTAGGGTAGGAAAAGGGTAAGGGTAAGTAAGAAATACTACTAACTCTGTTAAGTAAGCATATATTTGACGTCTACTTTTGAATTCGATTCGATTATAACTAATTTCGTTTCTAAGATATAGCGCAAAATGTGTTTAAGTTGTATGGGAGCTACTATGCCCACTTGTCCGATTGCGCCTTAATTTTGAGGATTGTTTAGAAGTTACAAAGCTAACGTCTACTATTGATTTCGATATTGTAGATTATCTCACTTCTAAGATATAGCGCAAAATGTTTTTAAGTTGTATGGGAGCTACCACGCCCACTTCTCCGATTGTAAATTATTTTTGAGGATTGTTTAAAAATTACATAACTGACGTCTGCTATTGATTTCGATATTCTAGACTATTTCGTTTCTAAGATTTAGCACTAAATGTGTATAAGTTGTATGGGAGCTACCAAGCCCACTTGGCCGATTGCGCCTTAATTTTGAGAATTGATTAGAAATTTCATAACTGACGTTTACTATTGATTTCGATATTGTAACTTATTTCGTTTCTAAGATATAGCGTAAAATGGTTTTACTTTGTATGGGAGCTGCCACGCCCACTTGTCTAAAGTTTCTTAAATACTTTTTTTTGTTCTTTCCTATACCCTATACATCGAAAACTATCAAAAAAATCTAAAAAATAATTTTCTCCGTCTAACTTGTATGAAACGAAGCACTGTGCGACGCTACCCCAACTTTTCACCCTCTTACTAACTATCGTCCATCTTTCGAATCAACACAATGCTTTCGCATATAAAGGAGGCAACCCCTGATAGACGATATAATCTAAACAAAAAAAAAAACAAAACACACTACCACATCTTCTTAAGAAGGCAGGATGGTTTGCAACTTCAAAAAAACATTTTTTTCGATAATTTTTTATATGAAAGTGCAACATCCCTGGATATAAGTTTGAAAAAAAAATTATTACACTGGTCTGCAATGGTTTTCCCCTTTCAGTTTTGATGATTGATCTAGATAGATTTTATGGGGCGCTGGTTACGAGAAAAATATTAAAAAAAATTCCATCACGACAAGTTTTAAAGTTATTAAGCGTCGTTGTTTTTTTTTTGCAAAAATTACCTATACTTTCCTAGAAATTAAATCATATATAATTTAAATCGTTTCTTTTTAAATAAAAATCGCACTGAATCGTTGCATTAGAGACTAATGAATAAATTCTCATAAATAATTAGTTAAATATAACTTAATTAACTAAGTGACATACCGTTATTATAAAAAAATGTAGATTTTTGATTCATTTGCTAAAGAGCCCATTTCTAGTAAACCTGATTTTTTTATAGAAATTAACTTAAATCGTTAGAAGAGGGTTAAAGCCTATTTAACACTGGCTAGTTTTAGTATTATTCAGCCCTTAAGTTGTAAGTTTAAAACGTTTTAGCCCCTGGTACCGAAAATGTTGTGAGAGACAATTTAGTTCCCTGAGAAAAAGTTTTGCTACCCCCTTTACACATAAAACTGGGGATGATGAAACAATTTGTGAAGGCGCTGAACAAAGAAGGAGACGGTTTAAAATATCTGCACCAAATTTATTCATCTCTGTCTGAAGCTAAATTGAAAGAAGGTATTTTCGTTGGTCCGGACATAAGTAAATTGATGAAAGATACAGCTTTCGATGAAAAATTGAGTGAAGTTGAATTAGAAGCCTGGAAATCTTTAAAGGAAGTAGTGAGACATTTTCTAGGAAACCACAAAAGTCCTAATTATGAGGAAATTGTGGAGAAAATTATTGAAATTTTCGGTAAAATGAGATGCTCGATGAGCATTAAACTTAATTTCCTTAATTCGCATTTGGACTACTTTCCTGATAACTTGGGAGCTGTAAGTGAAGATCAAGTCGAAAGATTTTACCAGGATCTGGAAGCGAAGAGATGGAACGTCGCTATCAGAGAAGGAGGAAGAAAAAAATGATGGCAGACTATTGTTGGCTGTTAAAGCGAGATGATTCAGCTCGGAATTTTAAGCGAAAATTTCACAATCGTAGCTTCGGTGTAAAAAAGCAAGATACCACAGAAGTATTTAATGTTTGTAATTTATTTATTACTGTCTCTCAAAAGTATATTTAATGTTTTAAAGTTATGTAATTGTTTCTTAATTAAAATAAAAACTAGTAAGAAATGATCTTCGACTGGGCCGAAGTTAAAATACCCCTACGTCCAAATTGAAATATATTCAAAGTCTTAAGCAGTCAAAAAAATTTTTATTTGTAAAAACATTTTCGTCATAGTTTTAACAGAAAATATTCTCGTTTCCTGATAAAGTCACTTAGTATGGGAGGTGGGTGTGGTTTTCACTCGATTTGGTTGAATTTCATACACAGTGTACATGTTACATATCAAAGTTCATATGCAAAATTGCAAGTCCATATATTTTTGTGGAATTTAAAGAGATTTTACATTTTTGATAAAGTCATTTTGTATGGGAGTCACTCTTAATTTCATATTCAGAGTGTATATTAAATAGCAAAGCTCATGTGCAAAATTTCAAGTCTATATATTAATTTTTGTGGAATTTTAAGAGATTTTACCGTTTTGACGTATGGGAAGCAGGCGTGGTTTTCATCCGATTTGGCTCATTTTCGAACTTGACCTTTATTTTTTAGATACAAGCTTAAATATCGAATTTCGTGATGATAGCTTTAACATTACGGCTGTAATCGTGATCACAGACAGACAGACGGACAGACGGACAGACGGACATGGCTAAATCGACTGGGGTGGTGATGCTGATCAAGAATATATATTCTTTTCTATACCTACCACGCCTCCTTATGGGCGTGGTTTTCATCCGATTTGGCTCATTTTCGAACTTGACCTTTATTTTTTAGATACAAGCTTAAATATCGAATTTCGTGATGATAGCTTTAACATTACGGCTGTAATCGTGATCACAGACAGACAGACGGACAGACGGACAGACGGACATGGCTAAATCGACTGGGGTGGTGATGCTGATCAAGAATATATATTCTTTTCTATACCTACCACGCCTCCTTATGGGCGTTACAAACGGAGTGACAGAATTAATATACCCCGTTTACGTTTTTTAAACGTAGGGGTATAAAAATACCTCAGTAAGGTCGCCTTTTTTAGTTCACACGAAGCGATTTTTCAAAAAAAACCGATGGTGATAGGAAAAAGTCGAGTACATATTCGTAATCAACGCACCAAAATACCCCAAGACCAGCATACAAATCCAAAAGGGGAAAATAAGTGTTAAAATTTGCAGACCTGTGTTATTATACTCTTTTGCCTGAACAGAATTCACGGCGTCAACGGCCAACCGCGCTCTCTGACGCAGCGTCAGCTCAAAATAACATCGCCAATGCCTGTCAATGCTTCTTTGAGTTTATTTTTATGCTTAGGTGCTGTGCTGCACGACTGAAGCTCTCTTCGTTGCTTTATTTTCTTGTAGGTGTCCCGAGGATTTTCCCATTATTTCCTGCAATATTTATTTATTCTAAAACTTTTTCAATACTGAATTTGAAACTTTGAAATTTCTAAACAGATAAACAATTTGAAGTTTTCATTTTAAATTGAATTTAAACGGAATGTCAAAAATATGTCAAATATGTTAAAAGATTGGCATCAATATTACTTATCTAATAAATTCGCCACCAGTTTCCTCGCTCAGAAGAAAGCGCAATATGAGTGGCAAGGTAGAAATTGAAATGGAGTTTATATTGGCGGCGGGCGAGTGTTTTATCTTGGTTTCATACATTTCATTCAACTTTCTTGTCGCCAGCCGCTGACGCCGTTCATTCTGTTAGGGCAATTCAACTGCTTATAAAACTTTAAACGAGTGTTTACTTTTTTAAAGTCGCCTCTGATCTGAAGTCGACCTTCAAAACGGGATGAACAATCTATATTTTTTTCATAAAAAAAATTCCTCCATGCTCTCAAAAGATAGCCCTTTAATGTGCAAAAAATAGTGAGTAATTATATTCACTCAGAACTGAGAAAAAAAAAGCAAAAACTTATTTTTTCGGCATCGTAAACCATTCTGCTCCCTTAAGTTGTAAATTCATGAATTTCGAATTTCAGTTGATTTGAAATTAATGAAGAAAAGAAGAAAGTTTAAAGCTTAAGACCACGATCTGTCTGGGATTCGAACCCGGGACCCCTGAGTCCCCTGAGTTTTGAAAAACATATGAAAAAAAGGGCAAATTATGAACACATTTTTTAAACACATTGTGTTCAATTTTATGCTAACTTTTTTTATCAGTGTACAGGTTTTTGAAGCTGTAGAAGGTTATATAAATCTTTCAAATGCTTCTGAGGCGAAGCTGAGAACAGCAACCTCTCTGAAACTGAAGGTGTAAATTGAAGTTTAGAATAAATCGAGGAATTCTTCTTCACAGGGTGCATCACGAGTAGATAACAACTCAGTTACTAACATAAAAGAGTTCTCTCTGTCAAAATAAACTTCCGGGTAACTTTCTCGGCATATTGGCAGTATAAGTAGGACCTAAGTAGCTTGAGTGAATCACAGTGAAAAGTCATGCAAGACTACTAATAAGCTGGTGTAGCGGCCAATGAAACAGTCGGCTGTGTAATTTGGTCTATACAGAGCCGTTGTTGCTGTTGTTGGCTGTTGCCTTCATTGTCTTCATTCATAATTGTCTTGTTGTCAACATACTTGGCCTAAAGCTCAAATTTGTTTCAATATAAATAAAGAAAGGTCATATTGAAAATTTAATTTTCAAAACTAACGAAGAAGTAATTATTTGTTAAAAGTTTATAAAAAAAATGCAAATAAGTATTTTTTTTTTTTTTTTTTTGAAAAGTCAAGCACTGTAATATTTATGCACGCTTGGCGGAACACACCAAGATAATTTCTTAAATTTGTGTCTTAAAAGTTTGACGGAGTCATTCGTTACGATTCAAAAAGTTCAACAGAACTGTTTAGCAAGTTTAACAAAAAACAGTGCCTCTCAAACATTCAAAAGCTTCCACCTCGTATAAATAAAACAACCCTATCTTTGCCATAAACCATCCAAGCAGCTACACTGCCAAAAATAACGCTTTTTTATTAGTTCATTTAACATTTTAATGTTTACGTGAGAAATGTCACATATTAGCTATAAACACTAAGTAGATGACACATTCAGGACCACCTCAGCTGGACCAACCACAACAAGTTATAAAACAATAAATATGTTCTCCTCATTCACTCACACAGTTTAATTGAAAAATAACATATAAATAATTATAAATTTATCGCATATGCAATAAAATTATTTATAACTGGCTACTCGCTCATTCACAAAAACTGACAAGCCCATTCGATGGCCCTCAAAAATACCTAGAATTCGAGATCAGCAACGACTTCAAAACGATGTTATAAACGTTTATAAAACGAAAATGAAAAAAAAAAGAGAAACACCAAAAAAATATATCACCCACCAACAGTTTTAGTTGCCACCATGCGGCAATTTAATGGCGCATTTATGACCAAAATCGAAATATCGCAGAAACACGTTATTTATTATGCGTTCATTATAAATATATTGCCACAATCATATAAACCCTACAAACTAAACATAATCAAACATATACACACACACACACATATATACACACATACATTCATATAAAAATGTGTGTCCAAAAATTTATGTTGCTGCTTACAAGTTGTCTTGTTTTTTACTGCCCCCCATATAAATCATAAATGACAGCGTGAAATGAGCAGAAAGAGCAGGCACACACAAGCTGCTATCTCGCTCTATGAAACGTAGTGATCAAGAAGCGTGTATTATTTAGTTGAATTCTGCTGCATATTTTATTTAAATTTAGGTTTTTTTTTTGCTGTTAACTAAATTTATTTTTAATTTTTCTTCTCTCTCTCTCTCTCTCTTTTAGGTGAAAAACCCTTTAAATGCGAGCACGAAGGTTGTGATCGCCGTTTTGCCAATTCGTCAGATCGCAAGAAGCATTCACATGTTCACACATCGGATAAACCCTATAATTGTCGTATAAATGGCTGTGATAAATCGTACACTCATCCATCATCCTTGCGTAAACATATGAAGGTAGGTTGAATTTCTTATAAAATGATAACGGGTTTGATACTTTTTCTGAATAAGATAATTTGGAATTTCTTTAGATATCATGTGAAGAATAATAATTAGAATGATATTTATTAAGACTGTATTGACAAGAAGTGTACAATTTGTTTTTTGAATAAAACAAATAATTGTATGGATATCTCTTAAATTTTTATATAATAATAAAATAAACATATTGGTATTACAGATTTTGAAGGAATAAACAGTATGTATCTACCCAAACTGATCATACGCAACAAATAATATGCTTTTACAACTCCGCACCTCTTGTGGATACGACCTTTATAAAATCAATTAAAGAATTAGTGTTGACTTTAACTTAATACAAAGAAGAGAGAAGGACTCTTTCAAAGATTTCAATGATTTGAATGAAGCTCCAAAGCATACTCCAAAGCTTTGAATAAACTAGAATTAAAAAAACTTAAGATAGATTAAACATATTTTACACAACCATTATCCTTCTAACTGTGTTTTTTTCCTATTTTTGCAAAAATAAACCCCGTTGTAAGCAGAAGGTCCTTCTCTCTTCTTTATATTAAGTTAAAGTCAACACTAATTCTTTAATTGATTTTATAAAGGTCGTATCCACAAGGCTGTAAAAGCGTATTATTTGTTGCGTATGATTCTTCTCACCAAAAAATGAACTTTTTGTCAATGCACAACAAAATGTCGCTTTTATGATATTTCAAATTATTTTTAAAAGGAAAATTCACGATGTAGTGTAATTGAGTCAAATTTTTCTTGAAATTTTTATTAAATTTTTTTAAAAATGATCGAATCTCGAAAAAACGATGGGTCTTTTGATGCGATCCATGCATCGATCCAATTTTGGAGTTTTTCAAAAGAGCGAAAGTGCTGATCCTCAAGGGCATGCGTCATTGACGAATATAAGTAGTAGTCGGAAAGGGCAATGTCTGGCCTATACGGCGGATGGGGTAGGACTTCCCATTTCAAAGTTTCAAGGTATGTTTTGACCGTCTGCGCAACATGTGGCCGATCGTAGTCGTGCCTTTGCTTCTGGCCTTTTTTGCTTCAATGCTTGGCTCAAACGCATCAATTGAGTTCGTTAGAGTTGCCCCAGAATGGTTTTACCCGGTTGTAGCAGCTCTTAGTACACCACACCCAATTGGTCCCACTAAATACAGAGCATGACCTTGCCACTGTGAATATTCGGCTTTAGCGTCAATTTTGGCCTTTTGACGGTAGGCCCATATGATTTTTTGCGTTTGGAGTTATCGTAATGAACTCATTTTTTATCATTATTCGCAATACGATGAAAAAAATTGCTTTCTTTTTTGTCGTGGAGAAGCTGTTCACAAGTGAAAAAACGGCGTTCGACGTCTCTCGGTTTCAATTCATGCGGCACCCAATATCCTACCTTTTGGATCATTCCCATCACTTTTAAGCGAACAGATATGGCTTGTTGAGTTACTCATAATGTTTTTGTGAGTTCTTCCTGCGTTTGACACGAGTCTTCATCCAATATAGCCTACAATTCGGCATCCTCGAACTATTCTGACCGTCCTTCGCGCTCTTTGTCATCGGTATTAAAATCACCAAAACCAAAACTCACATGTGGAAATCGATGATGTTCCCCGTAAGCTTCTTATGGCATTTGATGGCCTTCAGCAGCATTTTTTCCTTCAAATGAAAGCAGAAAAGTTAACTTACCCGCAAATTGTGTTTTGTTGGCACAAAAGTTGTCATATTCGGAGCACACAAAAACTATGTTGTTAACACCTCAGGCGAAACGACACATACTGAAAAAGGAAGCCATATGATGAGGCTTCAAAATGAAGTTGGTTATAACATTATCCGATTCGATTTAATAGTAGGTTTTGACGTGACAGCGTATCTTTCTTTATTCATATCGTTATTCTTGTCCCTATCCTTTCCTTTGTCCCCAACCTTGTGTTCATCATTATCATTATTCTTTCGGATTTCCGTAATAATTATCCTACTACTTGCCCAAAATTTTGTATTAATCTATTTCCAAGTTCTTGACATTATCCTTGTTCGAATCCCTTTCCTAATCATTGTTTTAATTTTTTTTTCAAACCTTTGTCCTAAATGTTTTTTTTTCAATGTGTCCAAATCCTTGTTCTTTTCCTTGTACGATTACTTGCCCTTAACCTGTTCCCAATCATTTCCTAAAACCTATTTTATGTGTGTCTTGATCTTTTTCCTAATTCTGGTTCCAATCCTTAAAAAAAAAAAAAAAAAAATAACTGGCCATTTCAGCCCTTAAAAGGACTTTCACCTAGCTTCTATGATCAATTGTGTTGTGCGTGTTATTAAGTTTGTACACAATTGGCCGAGAACCGGACCTACATGCTTAACGCCGACTCCGAACGGCGATGAACGCAATGTTCTCGTTCTCAAGAAGCTTTACATGGCATTTTGATTACTCTCTGAGGTTTGCCATTGTCTGCAGAGAGGTGGCGGCCGTACAGAAAAATTATTGTAATTCAAATAATTTTCTGTCGCTGCTGGGATTCGAACCTGGGTCTCCAAAGTTCGTTGACATAGCGGCCACGCACTTTAACCAACTACGCCACGGACGCCAATCCTTAGCATGGTCTTTTTCCAAATTTTGGACTGGGATAGAATACTTCACAACTCTTGTCCTTATTCAATTCCATGGTTTAATCTTTGTCCTAGTCTTTGTTTTACTCTTTCTCTTATAACTGGTCTTTATCTTTGCCCTCATCCTTTTTCTAACCTTCCCTAATCGTTATTCAAATATTTGTTCCAATATTTGTCTTTTCTTTAATTTTAATTTTAATATTTTGCATTTTTGTTTTTCTTTTGCTTTTGTATTGAGATTACTTTAAGAGGTTACCTAAGATATCTCATGACACCATTATTTTATTTTTATTTTTATCATGTGACCGAAAACTTTTGTTTACTGGCACTCCATAAAATTTACCGTAGTGTCAATAATTAAGAAGTTTTAATACCATGCAGATTTTTTTATTGTTGTTGCATTTTTACTGCATTAATAAGTTGCCTCCGTAGGGTCGTGGCTTCAAAAATTTTATTTTCAGTTTCGTTATGAGGTTAAAAAAACCATTTTTTAATCACGTAAAAAATAATTTTTCGTAGCACTTCCACTCAGCGAGTAATATTTCTATGCAACAATATAGCATTTTTGTTGCATAAGCTGCTACCTCCGCGACCAGACGACGTCATAATATCTTTTTTATTTTTCTTGACGGGCCAAATATAAATCCTTAATTTTCATTTTATAACATTTACCGCCGGATATAAATTACGTAGGTTACCATTTATCTTCAAATCTTAATTCTTACATTCAAATAGATAAATAATAGAGAACATATATAATAGAATAGATAGCAGATCATAAAATAGATAAAATTTCAAGAAACCCATTTTATTTAAAACTATTAAGGAATGTGTTATCTTTGGCTAAGTCGAATGAATATCACTTTCGAAGGCGAAAATACTTAATTGAATTCTAAATTTTTTACTTGTGACAGATATGATTTTCATCCATTCATCCATGATAACATCCTTTAGCATTTGTTTGCTAGTCATGGTGCGTTGCCGTATTTTTTGTTTTTATATACCCCAAAGGTGCTCTATGGGGTTAAGATCAGGCCTTTGGGGAAGGTAAGGAATCACTTTATTCACATTGTAAAGCAACCATACCCTCACAAGTCGGAATGTGTGCTTCGAGTCGCTGCTCTGAACAAACCGTAAATTCTTTCCTAGAATCAAGTTCGTTAAACTCGCTTTTAGATTTTGTCTTAAAATGTTTAAACACGATGTCTTGTCGATTGTAATTTCCACAAAAACCAAATTCAGTACGCCTCCAGCTGACATTTCACCCCAAAACATTACAGATCCGCCTCCGTGTTGCACAAATCGTCTCCTATCGGCCCTAATTATATTGTATTTGCTTCCGTTCATAAAAATAACTGCTTTCCAGAAGTCATCTGACTTTCTAACATATTTTCTGACTTGTTCCAAACGAAGTCTCGCTTTCTTCTTAGACATTATGAGTTTCTTTCGAGGAACACACTGGACTGATTTTATACTGGACTGAATGCAAGAAGTTTCCATTGCTTTGGGGACTTATAGCAACGCTATCATATTTTTCAATTTCATCGGTAATTTTTACAGCACTTATTTTGGAATTATCCTTAAACACACGTTCAATCTTCCACTTCAAACGTTTGTCTAAGCTTCTTGTATGTCCTCTTTCTAGTAAAGTCTCGTATATACCGGCTTGTTCAAAGTTTTGGCCTCGTTTTGCAATGAAACGAGAAACTTTTTTATGTCCACTGGAATTTTCTGATGACTGTTACTCATACTTTATTTTTTAAATGCACTTAAAGAATAACACTTTAGAACTGCGTGCAAAGAATAGCATAACAGGTCAATTCTATTTAAAAAATAACGGAACTTAAAAACAACAATATACGAACAAGAAACGGAGAGCGCTCTCTTGGTGTACGAGCAAGTAATTGAGTTTCTTTCCAGAAGTATGATCGGTAGTAATTTTTTTACATTGAAAGTAAATTTTTTACATTAAAAGTAACAATAGGAAAACCTTTTTTATTTTCCTTTACATAAGAAATGCAAATTTAAATCTTTCAAATAAAACTTTTTCGTTTTATTCGATTGAATAATTTTCTTCATACGGTCAAATTACTTTTATGACTTCCATTGTGTGGACAATTGAAGCATAATCGCGAATAACGTTGTAAACGACAAAATAGTAATTTTTTACTAGAGTTAAAAAAACGTTTTAAGCATTGTTGGCGTTTATTTTTGCTCTTTTTAATAAATCTTTACTATACACAAAATATAAAAACAAATTATATAAAAGATTTAACTATTTCTAAATTTACCGTTTAAAAGTTTTTACAGTGGAATAACGTTTTATATCCAAATCTGAATGGATGATGAAACGTTCTTCCACTGAACATAACATATTGACTTATGGTGCTTAAAACGTTTTTTCACTGCTAAAAACGACAGCCAACAGCACTTGCAACGTTCTTCCAAATTACATTCACAGGAGCATTTTTATTTTCTATGGTCTTTCCATATCTTGAAATATGATACTGCCTACTTAGTATCTCTTAGTCTTTTATTGTTGAAATTTTTCCAATTTTCAAAATTTATTTTACGTTTTGAGCATAATAGCACTTGCGCATGAAGTTCGATTGTTCGCTTTTATTTATTTTACAAGCACGTGCAACGTTCTTCCACTGATTGGGATTTAAAAATACGTTAAAAATGCCCAAACCTGCATTTTTTTTACTCACTTCTGTTTTTATATAGTACAGGGTTATAAGAGTAATAAGAGGTGTTATTGTGAATCGCTCACTTTTAAAGCTTTTATTCTTTGACTATTACTAAAAATGGAACGATACACGCTTCAACAACGCATTGAAATTATTAAAATTCACTACAAAAATGGTGAAAATCTTGCAGTCACAGTTCGCAAAACTAAAGCATTTTTTGGTCGTCGTGAAGCACCTTGTCGGACCGCAATAGAGAAATTGTTGAAAAAATTTGAGCTGTTGCGACAAGTTAGTGATGTGAAGAATAAAACCCGTGCACGTCGCTCAAGAACAACTAAGAATATTTATGCTGTAGCCCAAAGTGTTGAAGAAAACCCAGGTTTGTCCATTCCTCGTCGTTCTTTGGAATTGGGCATTCCACATACGTCATTACACCGTATTTTGCATAAAGACTTGGGTCTTAAGGCTTTTAAAGTTCAGTTAACACAAAAACTCAAGCCAGCCGATCATCAAAAAAGTCGTGTCTTTGCTGATTGGGTCCTTGAAATGCATGAAAATGATCCGGAATTCCATCGAAAAATCACCTTGACTGATAAGGCCCATTTCCACCTCGGTGGCTACGTCAGCAAGCAAAATTGTCGCATCTGGGGCTCGGAAAACCCAAGATTTATTGTTGAGAAACCTCTCCATCCTCAACGTGTGACTGTTTGGAGGACATAGGGAAGCCACTTTGCGATTTGGTTATGGAAATTTTCATAAAAAGGATAATGTCCTGTAAGCGTGGTCGTGGTGGCTATTTTGCTGATGTTGTTTTTCATTATTAACGGCATACCTTCCTCTTTATTATGAAATAAACATCCGATCATTTATCTCAAAAAATGGCATTTTTCTTTGAATACCAAAATAACACCTCTTATTGGAAAACCCTGTATAAGAGAGGAATTCTAACAGGTATACGCGAAAAAAACACTTTTGAAAAAAATGTCGTTTACAACGTTATTCGCGATTATACTTCAATTGTTTGAAACACTGTTTTATTAATAAAACTTCAGATATATCCGAAAACTTCATTATTTTATTAGAGAACTTAAAAAATAGTTCCTCAATTCGAAAGTGTAAGGACTCATATTACTTTACAAATCAGAGCTAGAAAACCCTCAAAATAGTGTCGACTCCGTAGTACACACGCGTGTGAAGCAACACTTCGTGTTTTTACGTATACACAAAAGAGTAAATGAGACAAATGCTGTTGCTGTGGTCGACACTGCCTTAAAACGTCACAAAATGTTGCGATACATTTCTTTTAAAATACAGAGTTTTCCAATAGGGACTTGACAACTTTGAATTAAATTTCTGGACGCAACCTTTCACTAATCATCAAATTGTCACTGTCAATTTATTTTGTAAACTTATTCTTTTTATGATGGTAAAATACACGAACGAACAACGTCTGTAAATTATAAAAATTAACTACCGAAATTCGGAGTCGGTGATCGCAATTTAAAGAGCGTTAACTGCAATTTTCGGTCGTAATACTCACCCTAGTAGACAGACAATAACAAGTTTAGTGCAAATATTTTAATCTACATATTCGTTGTGTGATGTTGTCGTGCAAGTGGTACAACGGGTTAGCCGAAGTGTCAAAAATATTGCTGCCATTCAGGCGTCCCTAGCAAACGATACAAAATAGTCAATTCCACGGCGTTCTCAAGAATTGGGCATCGCCCAGACCACTTTATGGCGAATTTTGCGTAAGGATTTTGGTTTACACCCATACAAGATCAAGCTGACTCAAGAATTGAAGCCGATGGCCCATTTGAAGCGACGTACGTTCTCCAATTGGGCTCTGGAAAAGTACACCAAGATTATGAATTTCATCGCAACATTATCTTCAGTGAAGAAGATCATTTTTGGCTTAATGGGTTCTTCAATAAGCAAAGTATGAGTTATTGATCGGGTGAAAATCCACATGTGCTTCATGAATCACCACTTCATCCACAAAAAATAACTGTTTGGTTCGATTTGCATGCCGGCTGCGTCATTGGATCATAATTTTTCGTCGATGACAACGATCGTAACGTTACTGTGAATGGCCATCGTTATCGCGCCATGATTACAAATTATTTTTGTCCCAAATTGGAAGATATGGACTTGGACGACATGTGGTTCCAACAGGACGGTGCCACAAGGCACACAGCACACGTTACAATCGATTTATTGAAGAGTAAGTTTGATAAGCGTATTATCTCAAGAAATGGGCCAGTCGATTGGCCGCCTCGTTCGATTTAACGCCTCTAGACTATTATCTTTGGGGCTACGTCAAGTCATTGGTCTATGCCAACAAGCCGACGACGTTGGAAGAGCTCAGAGCCAATATTGAATGCGAAATAGCGGCCGTTTCGGCCGAAATGTGTGCCCGAGTCATACAAAAATTGGGTCCAACGAATCGACCGCTGCATACGTTTCTGCGGTAGCCATATGAACGAAGTTGAGTTCCGTTCATAAATTTTTTGATACACGCAAAGAAATTTTTCGTTTACCACAACTGAAAAATTCACCAACTAGACTTCGTTTGCGAGCTGTATTTGCCGCAAACGAATATTCAGTTGTCACAACTTAAAAATATATCTTATATATATAAACCGCAAGCTATTTCGGTCATTATTATTTATTATATTAATAATCATTCTCATTACGTCCGTCCGTCTTCTTATGGATTCCACCTCTGTTACTATCTTCGTCCGCGTATTAAGCAAACTACCAATTTCCTTATATAGTAACAATTTGTCCAAAAAGTAACTCTAAACTATAAGCGTTATGTTTATACAACGAAGGGGAAAATAAACGAAATTTTCAGTTGGGAAAAACGAAGTTTTCAATTGCTGCAATTTAAAAATCACTCGCGTTTATGACAAACGAAATTCATTTCCTGCAACTAAATGACTCGTTTCTCACAACTGAAAATTTTGTATATTTTTCGTTCAACGTTTATGACAACTGTTGAAACGTTTGCAATAAATGATTTCAAGCACGACAAACGAAGTTCGTTTGCGGCAAACTGACGATAAACGTTTTTTTTCTTTGCGTGTAGTACTTCAAGCCGATATTAAAGTTTTTGAAATATCTCAAATGGTTTGCATTTAATTTAAAAAAAAAAAGTTGTCAAGTTCTTAATGGAAAACCCTTTACATAAAAATTTTCGTCTCTATTTTTTAATGGTTATGTAAAAAATATAATGGCTATATGATATATAATATATATACATTATATATATATCATATAACAAGTGATATGACCGGCACTTTTTATATATCATGCATAATATATCTATCAAAAACTGCTATTAACCCCTACTAATATTTATTTTCTTTCCCATCTACTCTTCAGGTACATGGCAACATAGACGAAAAATCACCATCCCATGGCTACGACAGCGAAGGCGAAGAGTCCTCTTCGTCCAGCATTGTGACAGGAGGCGCACAGACACCACCGTCGGCGCGTCTTTCCGCCGCCGTTACCGACGCCAGCGGCAACAAATCCTCACCGCACTCCATCAAATCGGAATCCAGCAGCGGCATGCATAGTGTACATCTAGGTGCCTCTTCCAGCGGCAGCAGCAGTGCCAGCAGCACGCATCATCCGCATCATAGCAGCGTACACGGTGCTGGGGGCAACAATACGCTGCACAATAGCAGTCACAACAACCACCACAACAACAACAGCATCTCAACCAAGTCACCTGCACTACAGCTGATGGCCTCCTCAGCCTACTTGCCGCCACCACTTGGACCGCCACCCTCGCTGACGGCAGCCGCATCGCATCATCACCATCATCATCAACACAGCATGGGCGCAGGTACGCCGGGTGGCAGCAATGCAGCAGCGGCTTCTGCTATGCTCGTAACCGGTCATCACAATCATCACTTGCTCTATCACCCAGCGCAGCATCATCCGCCAAGCGATTGGTATCATACGGCGGCCCCAGCCAGCGGTGCCGATGCCATGAATCCCTTGAATCACTTTGGCCATCATCATCATCATCACCATCTGATGCATCCGGGTGCAGCAACGGCCTATTGAGGTTGGTAGGCCGGTGCAGCAGTGGGCGTGGTCAGCATTTGACAGCTGAATATTGAATTTAAAACGACAAAGTTGAATATCGAAATATTGCAAAATGTATGTAGATGACAATGAAGTCTAAACAAATGTTAGTTAAATAAATGCGTGCGTATGTGTGTGTGTGTGTCTGTGTGTAAAAAAAACCAAAAAAACAAAAAACGATAACTCGTCAAAAACTTCTTACCTGAATGCTTAATTTTTAAATGAACAAAGGGAATAAAATAATAAAAAAAAGAAACATTTTCTAAATTGTTGCTACACTTAAAGAAAAAAAAGCTCTATCGCCTAAGTTTTGCTGTGTTTTAAGCTAATCAAAATTAATAGCTTTTCAACTGTACTAAAAAAAAATTTGCTTTTGCGCTATTTCGGTTAAAATTGAAAAATAAAAAAATTAAAAATTTGTTAAAATTCTGAAAATTTTTGTAAAATATTTAAACTCAAAAAGAAAAAAAAATAGTAGCATTAGTAGGAAGAAACTCTAGTTTTAAGCATTCCACTCAAATTTGTTAATAGTAAAAAATTAAAAAAAAAAAACAATATTAAAATTAAAATTTAAAAAAAAAAACACAGCTTTTCTAGTACAAAATCTTGTAAATCCTTGAAGTCTAAGAATTCTAAAACACTGCTAAAATTGTTAAATCTGACAGAAAATAGGAAAGAAAAATCTTTCAACTCAAAAATACGTAATTCTCCATAACTTCGGCCTTAGAAATAAAACAAAATAAACATGACTTCAAATAGAGAAAATTGCGAAAATTTAAGAAAAATAGAAAAAAAAAATTAAAACCAGCAAGAAGCGAACAAAAAAAAACGCATTTCTACTTTGAAGAACTTCAAAATACGTACTCGTTTTGTTTTTAAGCAGCGTCCACTCTTGATGCATAGCCAAAGCTACACTTTTTCCAGCAACGAAAACATTTTTAATAACTCAATACTAACCAAACAGTGCCTGCAGCTCGAACTTCTAACGAAACTACATAAACTACTACTAAATACTTTTTTTCACAAAAAAGTACACTTTTACGTCATCATTTACATTTTGGCTACTGACGTAAAACTTATGAAATTCTTCAGCCAGTAGATGTAAAAATTAATAACAACAACAAAAACAACAACAACAGCATAAAAACGCTCCACACCTATTTCTACAAGCTAAAGAAATCGCCATTGCGCCACACACACATTTTCAACATTTTGTGTTTGTACAATTTTTGCCATTGCTTCACCCACCCTAACCTCTATGTATTATAATAAATAAGAAAATTATTTCTCTTTTTTTTCATTAATTTTTTATTTCCTCTCCTCTTCTTCTCTTTTAAACAGCAATGTTCTAAGTTATAAAGTTACCTATGTAAATATAAATTTTGTTTTAATGTTATCATTAATAACTCAAGAGTTAATTTTAATTTATTTTAATAAGTTGTAAAAAAATTTTCGTATTTTATGAATGTATTTATTTATAGCACAAAGAAGAAAAAAAATACAAAAAACCATGTTAATGATATTATTTAAATTAATTTTATTTTTTAAAAGAATTTTATTTTTTAGTTAGTTAAAGCCGAAGAGTTAAAATTATATATTAATGAAAAAATTAAAAAAAAAACACATCCTTGTAATTATTATTGTAATCTTTTAAAACAATTGAAATTTCTTTAAAAAATATTAAATATATAGATATATACATATATATCAGATTGCAAAAATATATCAATTTTGTTTTATTTATTTTGTCATTTCCATCGAGAGTAACTATAAAGAGGAAATTAAAGGCTGCCAGGATAATAGGCATAAGATTATAAATGGTCTCAAAACTTTTCCTAACATCAACAGAAAATTGATTCCCCTTTCGACTGATATTAAAATGTTTAAATTATATTTTGTTCAATCTAAATGTTGCATAGTGGGCTAGAATTTCAGATTTGAGCTCTAAAATTTAAAACAAAAAATTTTTTCTATTGCATGTTGGTATCCAGAGATTCACCAAATTCACCATCTATGTTGAATAGTAATATTTTTTTAGGCTAAACTATTCAGTGTTCTCACATCCCTCTTTTAAAGTTTAGTTTTCGTTCATCTTTCGCGGGCTTTTATTGAGCCGCAACAGAATTAAAGCGATTGTTGACCGACTTCCTCTCCTATTGCCAATCGCAGCAGGGAAATTTTAGAAAAAAATTTTAAATAAATTTTAAATCGTTTTTTGGCAAATTCAATGTAAAACGCATTAGAAAAACATTTTCGTAGCTAATATTTCATGAAAAAGTTGGCAACTCTGTAATAATAATAACAAACTGGCCATTGCAGCCCTTAAAAGGACTTTCACCGAACTCCTTATGATCAAATTGTGTTGTGCGTGTTATTAAATGTTGTACACAATAAATCGAAAACTGAACCTACTAGTTTTATGCCGACTCCGAACGGCTAATGTGCATGTTCTCGAGAAGCTTTACATGGCATTATTTACTTTCTGAGGCTTACCATTGTCTGTAGAGAGGTACCGGCCGAACAGAAAAATTAATTCAATTGAAAAAACTTTCTGTGTCAGGTGGAAATTGAACCAGGGTTCTCTGGCGTATGGGTTACGCACTCTTCGCACTACGGCCGTCACATTATTGCAACTAATGTGCGATAATTTCCAGGGATGGAAAATAACGATTATTTTTTTATTTTAAGATCAAAAGATTTAAAATAATTTTAAATGTAGCGATATAAAGCTGTGAGTCAGAGATTCCTTTTTTGACATGATTTTTTTTCACACCAATAATTGACGTGACGAAGTTACGTTTTACCGCACGGTTTCCAAAAAAGTTGAAAAAGGCATTTTTCCAAAATTCATCGGCGTTGCATTAAATTGTTACTCTCTGAGTATAAGAGCTGTGATTAATAAAATGCTACCACGATAAAGGTTAATTCTTTGACTTTATTATAAAAAAAGAAAAAATTCAAAACGTCATCGGGACGCAGGGAGGGGCTGCTTAAGCAACGCAATTGAAAATTCGTTATATGGAATTATTACTCGCTAAGTATAAGTGTTAGGATTAAAAAAATTTCTGATGTCATAGGGACACAGAGGGAGCCTCTCAAAGATCGAGAATGCAACATTCATAAAACGGCGTTGACTTGAATTTTTACTCGGTGAATAAGCTACGATTAATGTTTAAAAGGAAAATGAATTATTTATGCCTTTATTTATTTTTTACGACAAAAATAAAAACAAAATTCTGACGACATCAGGCCGTGAAGATAACAGCTTAAAAAAAAAAAATAAATAACTGGCCATTTCAGCCCTTGAAAGGACTTTGACCTAGCTTCTTATGATCAATTGTGTTGTGCGTGTTATTAAGTTTGTACACAATTGACCGAGAAATGGATCTACAGGCTTAACGCCGATTCCGAACGGTGATGAACGGAATGTTCTTATTCTCAAGAAGCTTTACATGGCATTTTTATTACTCTCTGAGGTTTGCCATTGTCTGCAGAGAGGTGGCGCACGTACAGACAAATTATTTTAATTCAAATAATTTTCTGTCGCTGCTGGGGTTCGAACCTGGGTCTCCAGGTTCTTTGACATAGCGGCCACGCACTTTAACCAACTACGCCACGGATGCCACTTATGCAGCTTATGTTACAGAAATGTAATATCGTTGCATGGAATAATTACTCAATTAGAAGGCGTGCTATAGTAAACTTTGTTTTACGACAGGTTAGATGTGTTATTACGCTTCTGAACTAAAGTACAAAAAAACTTCTTATCGTCATTATTTCAAGGTGGCAACCACATAATGCATTAAAAATGCTACAACCATGAAAATACGTTGCTTGGAATTTTAACTCTGTGACTACTGGCGTAAAGATAAATTTTAAGTAACGAAAATGAAGGTAAAGTCTTCGGGCATATGATAAAAATAAAAAAAAAATGTACGTCGTCATGAGGCACCTCAGGGAACCGACTAATGTGACGCATATGCATAATTTGCTGGATTAATTGCATGCAGCTAAGGCCATGTTAATGCACCAAGGAAAAGCACAACCAAGATTGTGCAAATAAAAAAAAGCAAAAGCAACAACATCAACACCAACACCAACACCAACACCAACGCTAACACAAACACCAACACTAACGCCAACACCACAAAATCAAACAAAAATCTAGTTAGTTATGATTTCAACAGTTTTTTTCGTGGCAATCAACACTGCTCACAAATAACAAAATAACACAATGAAACCGGACAATTAAACCGGAAAAGGACTATGACATGAATTAGGATATGGATTAGGACAAAAATTAAGACACTAAACCACACCTTTCCAAACTAGGAAAGGGATCTGGTATATTTGATTATGTCAAGAATTTGGTCATGGATTAAAACAAGAGTTTGGACATGAAATAGAAGTATAAAGAAATACCGTCACGTCAAAACCTACTGGTGTATCATCAAGACAGCCAACCTTTTTTTATTGATTGTTTTTTCGGTCATATATTACAATTATTTTTTATCGTTATTTTTTCGATCGATAAAAATAATTTTAATAAACGATATTTTTTCGATAAGAAATAAAGAAATAAAATTATCAGAAATAGAACATATTCTTTAATTGTTCGTTTTTCGATCAAAAATAAAAATGAGTCACTGATCTACATTTTTCCAATCAGAAATAAAAATAATTTTTTTGATTGAAATAATAGCATATAAATACAGTGAGGCCTCGATTTTCCGTGATTCGATTAACCGGCAACATCAATCATCCGTGAAAGAAAAAGACTATTTTTTTTTGCTTCGATTTAAATTTTTTTTTGCATCGTTTAACCGCGATTACCTCTAGTATCCGGGATTATAAGCACAATTGTTTTTTCGATTTCTTTCATTGCATGAATTTTTTTAAAAATTACTTAACAATAAATTCTTATGCTTGCTTTGTTCTGGCAAAATACTTTTTTTTTCTTATATTATTTAAACATGTACATTAAATGGTTGAATTTGTTACTGTAAAACTATGTAGAACAATATTCCTTTATTAATTAAAAAAAAATATATAAAAAAAAAATACTAAAATTTGTTACTCAATTAACCGGGAAAATCGATTATCCAGAATGCTTCCGGTCCCGACCATTACGGATAATCGAGGCCTCACTGTATATATATATATATATATATATATAATATAATAAAATAAAGAAGTTATTGCAAATACAAAAAATAAAGTTCATACGTACCACCCTTCGAACCCACTTTTACTACCATAGAAGCAAGTCGTCTTGGGCAAGGATTGAACAACGGTTTTGACAAAGATAAGGACGAGATTTTAAATATGGATTTAGAAAAGGATTTGGAATAGTATTTGGACAAGGATTAGGGCAAGGGTATTTAGACAAGGAACCTGTCAAGGATTAGGACAAGGGCTCGGGCAAAGATTTGAATAAGGACTATGGCAAGGATTAGGAAAAGGATTTATATATTTTTTTTTTTTGTTTTATACAAGGAAATACTTTGGTTATTTTGGAAAATATGCATAACATAACATTATTGATAGAAATTAGTTAAAATTAGTTAGTTTCCGAGATATGGAGGGTTTTCTAATTTTTTAAGTTTTAATTATATTATAATTTATATCTTGATACACTTGTTACTTTTTTTGATAGATGTAATTTCGATCGAAAAATATTTTGATTTGATTTGAATATTTTTCTGATCTGAAAAAAAATATCGATAGAAAATATTTTGTACTTATGCTTGAAAAAAAATATCGATAAAAAAACTTTTATTTTTGATCGAAAAAATAACGATCACAAAAACTTTTTTATTTCTGATTGAAAAAATGTCGATAAAAAAATAACTTTTATTTCTGATCGAAAAAATAACGAAACAAAAATAATTGGTATAAAATTATTGATTAATCGTTATTTGCGGTCCCTGATAATTTCGTTAATGCATCGCAGTAAGTATATACAATTCTCAAACCACACTAACAGCCCTATTCTGCTTGTTAACTTAACAAGGAATTGTTAAGGAGCTCTTGTTAATGTTCTTGTTATGTAATGTAAATGTTCGTATTCTGGCAAATCTTTTACAATTTGAAAGCTCTCAAAAGCTATAAAAATTCACCACGCATGGTGAAAATGTAAATGCCTTAGATATAAAGCGTCAGCTGTTTTTATATTGCTCTTTTATTGCTTATTTTGATTGCTTATGTTTGTTTTTCTACAAGTAAGATGGAAAATGTTAAGAAATAAATAATTTACTAATTGTTTTCAATTGTTTTAAGTTTCAATATTAATTTTTTCAATAGCCAAGCAATTTTCGAGTGTTTTGCAGTCTTTAAAATTTATTTTTTCTTTGATCTTCTTCAGTATCAATGCTAAAAAGAAGTAAAAAGTAAGAATTCATCCATTTTTTTTTTATTTTATTTTATCTACACAGCATTTGTTTGGCTTAATACTGAACTATCTTTCGTTGTTAAGTTGTTTTCTGTCATTAACAAAATAGTAAAGAAAGGAGCTTTCAAATTATCACCAGAATACGAAACCTTAACAATTTGTTAATATTAACTATTTTGTTAATGTGGTGAGCTTAGTTAAGCTGCCAGAATAGGGCTGTAAGCTTCACAATAACATATATACACCAAAACTTTGTGAGAATGTTTACAAGGACGTACACAGGGGGGTTTATATGGGGGAGAAGGAAACCCCCTACAGTTTCATTTGAAACGTGAATTTACAAATACTTGAGTTTAAAACAAAATTAATAAATTTTTCTCATTCGCGTGTAGTTTTTTTGGGATTTTCTATGAAATAATTCGATAAGATTGGGAAAGGATAAGGACAAGAAATGGGACAAAGAATATAACAAGGATCTGCACACTACGGACAAGAGTTAAGACAAAGATTGTGAGAATTGGGTCAAAGATTAGGTAGGGAATTCAAACAAGGATAAGGTCAGGAATTTGGACATGGATAAAACAAGAGTTCGAACAGGAAGTTTATTTTTATAGAGAGAACGCTTTTACATTAGTAACTAAGTTCTTATCCACTTCTTATCTACTTACGTTATTGGTTGTTGCCTTCATTGTCTTCATGTTGTCTTGTTGTCAACATACTTGGCTTAAAGCTCAAATTTGTTTTCAATATAAATAATGAAAGGTCGTATTAAAATTTAGGATTTCTGGGAGAGAATTAAATGTTAATGAAAATATTATTAGTTGTGTGTTTATCACAAAAACAACAAAGTTTTTCAGAACAACATTTCTCCACACCGTTTTAGGTGTACCATCAGTTAAAATAGCTGAACCTCAACACGGAAGTGTGGAAAAAGGGAGGAGTTAACAGTAAAATAACACAACCTCAGCATGATCTGATAGCGGTAAAGCACTGTGATCGAATTTTCGAAGATGCACATGAGTTAAGGCTATGCCTAAAAGTATGACACGATCAAGGTTAACCTTGACACAGAGTACATCACAAGTAGATACGAATTTAGTTACTTATGTAAAAGCATTCTCACAGTCAAAATAAACTTCTGGGTAACTTTGTCCGCATATTGGCAGTATACACAGAACCAAAAACGTACTTAATAAAAAAGAAAAAGTTCTTTGTCCCAATGTATTATACATTAAAATTGGTCCAAAGTACGAGTTCCTTGATTCAATGAATCTTTGTTCTTACGTTATTTCTTTGATATGTTATGAAGAAAAATGATTAATTAATGACACATACAACTGTTACAATAAGTTAGTCTGTCCTTAGAAATTTTAAAACAATATCAAGATATATTTTAAAAAATCATTTTCTTATTGAGATAAAATTCTCTAATGGTTTTTTAGATATTACAATACAAGAACTGGAAAAAAATTTTAATGAACACAAACAATGAACTGTTCCTTAAAATTAAGAACAACGATTCATTGAACCAAAGAATTCGTTCTTTGGGGCAATGAATAGTTCTTAAAAATCAATGAATTTTGCTTTATGAACGAGATTCTTTGATTTTAAGAACAATATTTGGTTCAGTGTAAGTAGGGCCTTTGTAGCTTGAGTGGATCACAGTGAAAAGTTATGTAAGTGTACTATTGATGAGTTGGTGTAGCGGCCAACGAAACAGTTTGTCTAGTCTGCTGTATAATTTGCTTTATACAGAGCCATTGTTGTTGTTGTTGGTTGTTGCCTTCATTGTCTTCATGTTGTCTTGTTGTCAACATACTTGGCCTTCATCTTAAATTTGTTTTCGATATAATAATAAATATTAAGATAAGGACAAGTTTGGGACAAAGGAGAGGATATAGACATCAATAAGGACAATGTTAAATAAACACTGTTACGTCGAAATCTACGGGTGTTTCCCCCCCTTCCCGTTTACTGTGCCTTCCCAGTTCAAGTTCAGTTATTTCCAAGAATGATAGAAACAAAGATTACGACATGCGCATAATTTCTCTTATATGACGTAGTTTGTCCATTGTAAGGGTTGCCAACTCTATGTATTCCTAAATAATTGACTTAGAGACAATTTTATATAGCAAATCATTTGAACTTTATACAAAATTATTGCTAAGTATGCATGCAATACTTATTTTTGCTCCGTTTATTTAATTCTTATATATAAAAATTGCTTCATACGCGAAAATTATCATTTTGTGCATAAAAATGTATAAACTGTATATTTATTCTGAGAGAGTTGGCAACCCTACAATTAAAATTACTTTGACAGTTCAAAAATAAATTTTAAATCGGCTTTTGGTATTTATAACAAATTACGCGTTATATTTAATAAAAAACAATAATATAACAGTTAAATTATTAAAAACATTCAGTGAAGTGTTTATATAAAGTTGCAGCTCAAAGAAAAACTAAAAAATATAAGAAACAAAAACGTAAACAAAAGGTGTGCAGTGGGCAAATGCAAGCAAACCATCAGTAAAAAAATAAAGTGATGAAGTGAACTGAAAATTAACATTTTGTGAGTTTTTATTGAAATGTATGCATTTTTGTTTTTTTGCTATAGCTGCTGGAAAATTTGCACACTTTAACAGTTTTCCGAAGGATGCAGGAAGCTTTGGGTAATGTTTTGCAATCGAATGAATGCCATAAATATGTTACTCAAAATGAGAGAATTTGTTCCTTACATATCAAGCAGGAGGATTTTGAAAGAAATTTGAAATGTGTAGGTTACAACTATTTAATTTAACCCTTTGAGTCACAGCGGGACCGCTACGGTCCCACCATTTTTTCTTTGTGACGCATATCTTTTGAAACTATATTGTTTGGTTACTACTGTGGTTCTAGGAGTTTTTTGGGTCGCTGATTACGAATCTGAAGTCATAATTTTAAATTATAAGAATCGAAGATGGCGAATCCAATATGGTGGACCCATTTTTCTGCCAAAGTTTGCTTTTTCACAATTTTTAGATCAGTAATCATTCTTAAGGGGTTTTTTAAGTGGAAGATTAAGAATCTGAAGTCAAACTTTGAAATTATACAAATCTAAGAAGGCGGATCCAATATGACAGATCTAATATGAAAGATCCAATATGACGGACCACTATTTGACTAAAGTTTGCTTTTACAAAATATTTAGATCAGTATTTATTTTCGAGGGGTTTTTACAAAAACTAACTTCAGATTTGCAATCAGCGACCCCAAAAACCCATACGTATACATTATAACCACTATAATACAAATCTAATAGAAAATGGACACTAGTGGTCCGCCATATTGGATCCGTCATTTTGAATTTGCAGATTTTTCAAGATGTGACTTCAGATTCGTAATCAATGACCCCGAAAACCCCCGAGTAAGAAAATTTAGACAAAAATATTCAATAGAAAAATGTATGACTCAAAGGGTTAAGCAGTTCATTGCATAAAAATTATGAGCAGGATTTAGCAATCAGCGTGCACCAAAATTTAAACCGTGTTTATCATCTCTTTTTCCTTTATCAGCTTCTATACTTAAGAGTGTTAATCCAAGCATCGAAGATGAACCACCTAAGTGAAGGTGGGTTAAGTAAGCCATCAAATTTAATAATGGATACGCTGAAATCATGCAATTCCCTTTTTATGAAATTAAACGGAGAAAAACTATTGCTTACAAGCTGATATTTGCAAAAACATTGGACATAAGCAAAATACATTGAAGCAAATGGAGAAATAAAAATAAAATATATAAATAAAAAATTAAATAACAATTTAATTAAAAAACTAGTAAAAAATGATCTTCGACTCGACCGAAGTTAAAATACTCTCACGGCTGAACTAAAGTATATTCAAAGTACTAGGCAGTAAATGAAATGTTTATTTGTCTTAAGCAGTCAATAAAATTTGTATTCGTAAAAACATTTTTGTCATAGTCTTAACAGAAAATATACGCTTTTGTTTTTTGATAAAGTCACTTTGTATGGAACGTAGGCGTGGTTTTCTTCTGATTTGGCTCATTTTCGAACTTGACACCTTTATTTTTTATATAAAAGCTTAAATATCGAATTTCGTGATGAAAGCTTGAAAATTACGGCTGTAATCGTGATCACATACAGACAGACGTATATGGTAAATCGATTCGAGAAGTAATGCTGATCAAGAATATATGCACTTTTCTACACCTGCCATGCCTACTTATGGGCGTTATAAAATTAATATACCCGTTTTACGTTTTTAAACGTAGGGATATAAAAATAGTTTTTTATTTTACTATAAAATATTTTGAAGAGAAAAATAATAAATTGTCCCACTGTCATGTTTACACAAACATTTGTAGTTTGAAAGCTGAAAATTATTAACCAATAGGAACACAGTTCGCGTGACGTCATTTGTCCAACATGCGCAGAACATTTCAATTTTCTGAGCGGGACGTCGTAATCTGTATTTCTATCATTCTTGGTTATTTCTAATTCAGTTGATGTCAATTGATGTTTTCTTTGTGAAAAATCAAACTTAACACTTTGCGTGATGATACTCCATACAGATTTTTTTTAGCTACCAATTGCCGTCAAACATTTCAGATGGAATTTTGGACTCGTTACTCTATTCGAAGTGCAGCGGCGAACTTGAATAAATACCGACTTCATACCAGCTACTTATGGTGGTTGTCTTCGTTTACAATCGTTTTGCATGGTTAAACAACCTAGCATAAAATAGCTTTTGGATATAAGAGCCATAATTTCCTCTACACCATTTCTAGCACAATTCAAATTCTAAATCGTTCTTCAGTCATTTTCACAGCAAACCAAAAAATTTTACTCCAATCACGATCATAACGCATTCTGCACGCATCACGCTTATTTCCTGTATCTCCAGCTAGCAACAAATATTTTCACACTTTTGTGCCAAGTAATTTGAACACCTCAAATGCTGCTGCTGCTGCTGCCAAAGACGGTGAGTCGTTGTTATCGATTTATTATCGATATTAAACGATTTATGTTTTTTTAATTAACCTCCCAATTTGTTACGTTCGTCAATGTTTCGACGATCAAAGCGTAACGAATTCCTAGTTTTTATCTTTCTAATTTTTGATTTATTGATAGAAATCGATTGGATTGTGTTTTGGGCTTAAAAGCAAAGTGTTCGATTTTCCACAGAGTAGCACGCTGGAACACTCAATATGGAGTGCAATTAAATTTATGGACACATACTTTGACACGCAAATCCAAGCAATTGTATAGCGTGAAGAGGTTTTCTTCCGTGAGTTAAACAGCTTTTGGAGTAAACACAGCTTTAGTAATTGGCGCTGCACGCAAGTGCCAAGGAATGGGGATTAAATCCTAATTCCATGAAAAAATATAAAAATGAAATTTGCAACAGGTGCACCAAGTTAATTGAATGATCAAATAATTGCATATCTTCAGGCCAAAAGGACACCAATTCGAGCTCATTTTGCAATTTTTATGAGTTTCAAGCCAAATAGACAATTGAAGCAAATTTTTAAAAATATTCTCCAACAAAGTCTTTCTCAAAAATTATAAAAATAGAATAATTTTTATCTTATAACCTGGGAATTCTTGGAATCCTTTGTAATTTTATTAATAAAGACTGAATTCTTAGTAATAAAGAAAAAAAATAGTTTTATCCTGGCATATCCCAGCCACATTCCAAAAAAAATCCAATTGGTACATAAATTCTCTCATGTTGCCACAGAAACACTAGCCGAGGTATTTCATATTCAACAATCTCATCCTAGATATCTGCCCATTCCATAACCTTTTAAAACAAAAACCCAGAAAAAAATAAAACAAAGTTCACAAAATATGAGCAACACTGAATAATATCAATAAAAAAGGAATCACTTGCAAACGAATGAAATCATAATTCATTTAACATTTTGTATATCATTTGTTTGAATTGTGAGACGATGACGATGACGACGACGATGACGATGTTGAGGATGATGATGATGATGAAACTTTTGCTTTTGTTCAGTCTCGCGGCTGCAACCTGCTGCACTCTGCCGTTTTTATATCTTCTAGGCACATACAGCCCAACAGCGTTTTGTCTAAATGTATGGCACTTCTATCTGGCTCATGGTCTGACTGCCTATCTGTCGCGTACTGACAAATATGCCGAATTGCACCCTGTGCAACACACATCTAAACAACACAGCCGGCTCACAGCTCCTCGCGTGTAACTGCACGTTGTGACCAAGAAGTGCAAAAGTAGTTTGTCTTCAGATGCTCACGGCAACGCTTGCTTTGCCATGGATTGCCTTGGATTGGTTTGCCAGGCTGGAACTGTCTTTGGTGGCAGGCTTTTTTTTTTTGCCTTCAGCACGTTGTGGTCGGGATGCGAACACAATTTCACAAATGTCTGCACATGCAGCGGATAGTTCATCCGTCCATAAGTCACACGCTACTCACGTTTTTAACTCGGCGACTGCGGGATTTTAAATCGGTTTTGGCATTATTTTTTTATGTTTTTTTTGCTGTTGTTGTTGTTATTATTGTTGTTGTTGCATTATATAGTTGGCAAATTTTGAATTTGCATATGGCGCGCGCATTAGTTTGAAAGGCGCGGGCGAATGTGTTTCACGTTATGTTCCAATATATGTTGTATGTAGGTACGAGTATGTTGCCACCTAGAGGAGTTTTAATAAACTAATTTTTACCCGCTGCTTAACTTGCACTAAATGTTGTCGAAATATTTTGAAGTTAAATCCCAAGTATTTTTGAAAAAAAGAGGTTGGCTGCATCATGGATACACTCGTAGGTTTTGACGTGACAGGATATCTTAATTTTTGTCCCTTTCCTTTACTTTGAACCCAAACATGTTCTAATCCTTATCATTATTCAAACTTTTGATGTAATTCATGCCCAAATTCCTGACCTTACACTTGTTCATATCCCTTTCCTTATCCTTGTTCCACTTCTATTCCTAACCTTTGTTCTAAATCTGGTTCATAGTGTGTTCAAATCTTTGTTCTATTCCTTGTTCGTTTCCAAATCTTGTCCTAATTTTTATTTTAGGCCTGTCTCTCTTGTTTTTAGCTTTGAACCAAGGATTTCAGGTGTAATATCTATTCAGTCAAGTCTGCCTTGGTTCGAAAATGGGGTGATAGTTTAGTGGGAAGGAAGGGGCAATCAAGTGAAACATGTGTAGGATGTTCTAAGTGTGGTGGAAAGCCGTAGAAACATGTGCATTTTCTTTTCATAGTCCTTTTCCCAATACTTGTACAATACTTGTTCGAATTCTTGTCTAAATCCTTGTCCAATTCCATGCTCTAATCTTTGTCTACATTTTTGTTCTTCTCCTTATCTTATTCCTAGTCCTTATCTTTGTCCAAAAGGCCTTGCCCTCATCATCTTTTAATCATTGATCATCTTTCTAATCCATATCCAATCTCTTGTCCTAATACTTTTCACTATTTTCATTATGAGGTCAAACAACCATTTTTTGTTTTCGTAATAAAATTTTTCGTAGTAGTTCCACTTACTGAGTAATAATTTCATGCAACACTATTGCATTTTTATATTTTTTTTATAAAAATAACACAAAAATTGCAGACATCATCGGGACGCGGACGGAGCTATCGAAGCAACGTGACTGCAAATTTGTTGCCCGGAATTATAACGCGCTTTGTATAGGTTCAAAAAATATTGCACCCCAGTAGAGGCTGGTTCTTAGGCCTCATGACAAAAGTTAGGCCCCATGACATCATGAGACCACACAGTGTGACGAGCCCATATAGCGAGTGGACAAAAATAGAAGGAGTTATCCTAGAATCATGAAATTTTTTAAAATGAGTTTTACGATGAAAGAATTATTTTCACAAAATTTCGTTCAAATTGATTTGAACGAAACACGCCTACCTCCCATATAACCGAAATCGGTAATATGAAATAGTTCCCCAAACTATTATCCTAGATCAATATAATTTGGTACACATAGTTCGTTTAGAGTTATAAACAGCTGGTGTGAAAATTAACTAAATTGGTTCACTTATATGACCATCTCCCTTATAACTGAAATCGGTAATCAGGTATATTTACACAAAAAATTACCCCAGATCATTTAAATTTACTACACATAAATAGTTATTTTGTAGCTATAAATAGCTGGTGTGAAAATTAACCAAATCGGCCGACTAGCACGTCCACCTCCCATATAACTTATTTTCCAGTATAAACATGACATGTTGATAAAGTGTTTTATTTGAAAGTTTTATTGAACAAATGAATTTTTTTTTAAGTAAGAGAAATTTTTTTTCATTTTTTCATATAAAAAATTGCTTATTTTCGACAAAACATGCTTCAGAAAAGTGGGCGTAAAGTCTTTATTATTGAGTTTCGGCAAACCAAGTTTTGGGAACATATTTAAGAAGTGTTGATATTACACATATTGAAGTTTAAAAAAAAAGATACAGTAGTCGTAACACAGGACGTAGAATTATTCAATTCGCTTTTGATGACATTTTTTTTAAAAAATATTTAGCAAAATATTTATTCTATACACCTGAGCATATGACCTCCAAAAGAGTGCCGGAGAGGGTTAATATGTATGGCCGACCCCTATTAATTTTGCAAAGGAACATTTTTGCCTTTAAAGCCTATTCCCTCCGACCACTCCTTAGGGGGCTCCCATACAAATTTTATGGTTTTTGTATATTTATTCCATACACCTGAGCATATGACCTTTAAGAGAGTGCCGGAGAGGGTTAATATGTATGACCGCCCCCATTACTTTTGCAAAAAAAACATTTTCGCCTTGGACACCTATTCCCTCCGACCACTGCTTAGGGGGGCTCCCATACAAATTTTATGGTTTTTGTATATTTATTCCATACACCTGAGCATATGACCTTTAAGAGAGTGCCGGAGAGGGTTAATATGTATGACCAACCCCATTACTTTTGCAAAAGGATCATTTTTGCCTTTGGCACCTATTCCTTCCGACCACTCCTTAGACGGGCTCCCATACAAATTTTATGTTTTTGTCGATAAAACCGGAAACTGTCGATAAATAGTAGCAAGTTTAACAAACAAAAACATCAAATGTTGGCTTTATATTTCATGTAATTGTGTAAAATTTATATAAGTTAGAGAGCTCAAACATAAATTTTTCTCCCAGTGAGAATCAAGCAGACCAACAAGTGCTAACATCAACATTGTACGATCAGTACTTTAGGCACACCAAAAGCTCAAATTGTGACCTAAATACCGACACCTGATCTCTATCCACCACCCTACTTACCTCCGAGAATGACGTATTCTAGGTCAAAAAAAAATTATGTCGTTGCCATATCGTGGAGGTTGTGCAACAAATATGCATATTTTTGCATGGAAATATTACTCGCTGGGTAGAAGTGTTACGAAAAATTGTATTTTACGACAACAAATAATGGTTCCTTGACCTAATAACGAAAAAGAAAAAATATAATTTAGAGCCACGAAACCACAGAGGCAACTGCTTAATGCAATGTAAATGCAACAACGATGAGAAAACGTTGCACGAAATTATAACTTCGTGACTATTGGCGCTACGGTAAATTTTATGGTACGACAGTCAAGCTGAGGATTTCAGTCACATGATAAAAATAAAAATATAAATTATTAGCGTCATGAGACCTATCAGGCAAGAACCCTTAAAATAACATAAAAGTACCAAATACTATAGCAAAAGCAAAAATCAGAATAAAAATTAAAAAACAATTAAATAAAAATCAAATTAAGGAAAAGTATTACAACAAGGAATAAGAGAAGGATTAGAAAAAGAATGGGCGCAAGAATTTGCACAAAAACTGGGATCAGTCATAAGGTTAGGACTAGGACACAGATTTCAATAATGATTATAGCATGGAATTGAACAAGGATTAGGACAAGAATTAATACAAATATTAGGAGAAAAATAAGCGCAAAAATTTAGACACACCTACAACAACATAGTATTTAAAGCTATTTTGTTGAAAGATAAGAATTAGAAATGAGACAATGAATAGTACAAGGATTTGAATACATTACATACAAGATTAAGGAGAAATATTGTGGGACAAGGATTAGGAAACTGATTCAAAATAGGATAAGTTTAGGAATTTCATATTTTTCAAAGGTGAGTCACAAAAAAGTTTGCAAAGACCGTCCCTCATTTGAAAGCTTATCGAGAGAGTTTTATAACCATAAGCAATTTTTTTTTAAGTGGACCCAAAATCTGCCCAAAATGGTATTTTTTGTATAGCTTCACCAGTTTGTAACACATCGTAAAATATTTCATGAGAAAACTTACAATTCATTTAGTTCGTATTCTAAGAAAACTGTATGGTTCACTGTTCCGTAATTGGGAATCGATCAACTTCGCTTGTCCTTTTCCTTTAGTTACTTCTTTGCTTGTTGGTTTTGTTTTTTTAGCAATAATATGTTTCTCAATAAACGACTGGAGTGATTTTGATAAAGTTAGGATAAATATTTTCCTGACCTAGCAATAGAGGAAGGCTATGAAATGTTTCAAAATTTTCGGTAGAGAAAGCTTAAAGTAATAAAATAATAACGCCTGCATGACTGGACCGATTGTGAAGAAATTTTGCGCTGAACACATTGACGACGACAACGACATTACGACATCTGCCAAATTTTTTTTAAATGCTTTTCTTATGGAGGTGAATGCGGTGAAAATGTCTCGGCGACATAGAAATGTTGCTGACGTCGATATAGAATTATTTCTAATTTGACGAGCGACAAAAGTGCAAATATAAGGGCTTGTGTATGAGTGAATGAAACATAAATAAAAAGTAAATAACGGGCTATTTCAGCCCTTGAAAGAACTTTGACCTAGCTTCTTATGATCAATTGTGTTGTGCGTGTTATTAAGTTTGACACAATTGACTGAGAACTGGACCTACAGGTTTAACGCCGACTCCGAACGGCGATGAACGGAATGTTCTCGTTCTCAAGAAGCTTTACATAGCATTTTGAATACTCTCTGAGGTTTGCCATTGTCTGCAGAGAGGTGGCGGCCGCACAGAAAAATTATTTTTAATTCAAATAACTTTCTGTCGCTGCTAGGGTTCGAACCTGGGTCTCCAGGTTCGTTGACATAGCGGCCACGCACTTTAACCAACTACGCCACGGACGCCACGGACGTGAATGAAACAATCTTATAATATTTCCAGATTGTTGACTCTTTCTTCAAGTCGCGTCGTAAAGTCGTGTAGTCGTCAATGTGTTTGATATGAAAAATGACGTCAAATGAACATGAATCGAAGACTAACGAACAAAATTAAAGTTAAACTTGGCCGATACTTTTATTCACAGTAACTTTTATTCCCTTCAGATGAAATTTAAACCTTTTTTCTCCAAAGTTGAATGGTTTTTTATGAACTTTTACTTAAAAAAATTTAAGTTTTGGGCTTCTGAGAAAATAGGACGAAAGATTTTAATATCTAGTTAAGGATGGAATCAGAGGAAAAAAGTTGTTAGAACGAATTATTGTCGTCATTGAAACCTACCCAACGACATACTTTTTTACGATCCGTTAAGAACTGTAGCTCGTTTCTGTAACTTTTGCGACAAATAGTCACTTTTTCTGACGTCACACTGTTTCATTCCAAAATATTCACTTTTGCGAAAGCTTATGTTTCTGTAACTGATAAGTGAGTAAAATGTGGTCCGTGATAAGAAAGGCACAAACGAAATGGAATATATGAAAATGCAACAAGTTACAGAGAACTCTGTATGAGATTGAACGTGGTTCTTCTACTTACTAATGTTGATATTAAATACACAAACCTTATCCACACATTGATCCGAGTATTCTTTTAATGCGGCTGATTATGTTATGATACAAATTTTATCATAGCACTAGCGATACCCGGCGCGCATTGCTGCACCCGGCAAGTATATTGGAAATAATAAGGACATTCAAAACTTTTATTAGTCCCTTAGTCTGACACCACGCTCATGTTCCACTGCCTGTTACAGTTTCCCAGTAGCAGAACATCACTCCCAGGTGACAATTACATTATGAGTTTGAATGTCCTGTGATTATAGCTTCCATAGCTATTCTGTATAGAGAATCGGACCACACCCCCTTTTCCAATGCACATACCAATTTTCCAGTAAAAAGACTTTGGCAATTAGTAACTCCATGCTGAGTTTTATTGTCATGCAACGTTTAGTTCCAAAGCTATTCAATATCAAAAATTTGACTTGTGTGGTCGAAGCCATAAATAACCCCTTTTCCTATGTCAATTCTATAAAGTAAAAAGTCACCCGTTCCTTTTGTTCATTTATAAATTACAGGAAAACCACCGTCAAAGCATGTGTAGAAAAGTTGCATGCAGCGAAACAAATAAACATACATACATACATACATACATACATACATACATACATACATACATACATACATACATACATCAAGTCGGATTGAATCTCATTCTCATCAAAAAAATCCTCAACATGCTAAAGGTGGTCAGTGAATCCCCTTTGAACAAAACTGTGTTAGATTAATTCTCCACATCAAAACTACTTTAAACATATTAGGCTGCGAACATAGTAGACGCGAGTTGCTGATCCGAGCCGATTGAAACTCAAAAACGCATTCGGGTAAAAGAGATGCATGACTTGCGTACTGTATTGCTCTAATATGTTTTTCGGCTCGGCTCAGCAACTCGCGTTCACTATGTTCGCAGCCTTAGAATGTACTTCGATCCAATTAGCTTTAAGCGCAGCAAAGTATGTATGTATAATATGTATTTGTTTGGTTGTTTTGTGCTTGCTGAGAACAAAAAGAGTATAGTAGAGAGCAACATGCAGTTTATTGAGGCTCTCGCAGCACAAACGCATGAAAAGCTAACGATCAAGCAACGCATGGCATGATGGATGATTTTTTAAAAAACTTAACACTTTAATTAAAGATACTTATTATTGAAATTTCGTAAAGAAAATAACCAATGAACCTTTTGTAGCACAAATGTGATATTTTAAAACTTATTTCAAAAAAATCTGACCAGTACTTTTGGAGTTTTGCGGACACAAAAAATTTTCACTTTCATTGTATATAATAGTATAGATAGATAGATATAGATATAGATATAGATATAGATATAGATAGAAATAGATAGATAGATATAGATATAGATATAGAAATAGATAGATATAGAAGATATAGATAAGTCTCATTTCAGTTTATATGCTTAAAAAATATGTTCATTGTAATACATATAATATTAAGTTAATTACATATTCGTATATATATCGTTGAAAATAAATTGCATAAACAAGCAAAACATTTTGCCACCACGTTCGAACATCGCGAGAACTTTAAGGGACTCGAATCGCATATTTTAAGTTACAGAAACACTTCGGCTGTAGCATTCCTAGAAAAATAGAATTGAAACATTCGAGACGATTCACCGATTTATCTCATTTAAATACAGAAACAGAGCAAATGAGAATGACTTCATAATGACGTCAAAGTGAGAAAATCAAGTGAGAACTGCAGTGAGAAAAGTCACAGAAACGAGCTATTTTTGAAGCTATACAAAAAAGGCCAATTATGGCAGATTTTGGGTCTACTTAAAAAAAAATTGTTCGATCCTAAAACTCTCTTAACTTAAGCTTTCAAATAAAGGTCGATCTGTGCAAACCTTTTTTTTCCTTAGGGGGTGACTTACCTCATTGGACATGAATACAAATAAGAGTTTGCACAGGATGTCGTACAATTAATAGGTCAATTATAAGAAAGAGGATGAGTAAGAATAAGGATGAACGGTATCCATGTGTATCCATCGTGTACCCACGATGCAGCCAACGTATTTTTTGTGTCTTCATTGTTTGCTTGTGAAGTTTTTGTTTGAGATAAGCAGTTTTTTGGAACTCAAGTCTATTTTGAAGTTTTTTTTGTCTCTGAATGTTATCCGCCGTTTATAAATTTGTATATTTGTCAAAATAAGTATTTACACTTTTTTAAGTAAAGTTTCTTATTGAAAACAAATTTGAGCTTTAGTCCAAGTATGTTGACAACAAGACAACATGAAGACAATGAAGGCAACAACCAACAACAACAACAACATCTCTGTATAGAGCAAATCAAACAGCAGACTAGACAGACTGTTTCGTTAGCCGCTACACCAACTCATCAGTAGTCTTGCATGACTTTTTGGCATAAAGCTCAAATTTGTTTTCAATATAAATAATGAAAGGTCACATTAAAAATTAAAGTTTCTTATATAACTTAGGGGTCGTTCATAAATTACGTGACCGATTTTCAACTTCTTTTACACCCCCTTCCCCCTCCGTTAATCTTCATAGTGCATTTCAAAACCCCTTCCTTCCCCCCATAAGAGTAGTATATGAAATAAAAAAGAAGGAATTGATTAAAAAATATTTGAAAATATATTTAAAAACTATTATTATCTTGACTAGCTCTTAGTACTGGTATGTGTGCTATCATGACTAGATAAATCTAAGGAAAAATTTTAAAAATCAATTATTTTGATCGATAAAAACTATTCCATCTTCAATTCAAGAGTCGATGTTCTCAATTACTGGAATTGAAGAAGCTGGAAACTTTTGGGACTCTTCGAAATAGAATTCTTTAGCCGATTCCATGTCGACCCATTCAGGTGAATCCTCATTTCTTATGCAAAGAAATTCGCCTGGTCTTTGAGAGAGTACCCGTAAAGGCTGCACCCATGCTGCACCAAGTTCAGTGTTTTTGTGATATGCTCTCTTAAAATTGATTTATTTAAATAGTACTTTTTATTCCGGTCTATTTAAAATTATATAAAACTCACTTATAAGAATTAATATAAGTTTTTGAAGTGAAATACAAGCTACAGATAGGACACGATCTTGAACTGATATCAAGATTCAAATTTGTTCAAGTTTTTTTTTATTTTGGGTCACGTTACTATATCTGACACCCCCTATCGTTACTTATAGTTGTACATTTTAAAACCCCTCCACCCCCCTTAAATGGTAACGTAGTTTATGAAGGTCCCTTTTTGACAATTAAAAAAACATTTGACACTTGATTCAAATATGAATGATATGATATTTAATTTTGCACCGCACTGTATATGCAACAAATTTCTATCTCGATTTTAGTGAACTTTCAATTAAACTATCTGATAAAAAAAATAATTGCTCAAATTATCAGCTTGCCATTTTGCATGAATACCCCTTAGTATAAATATTTTCATCAAAATCGGAACTCTCAAGCAATTTTGGGTAGAAGGCGTCAATCGTATTGCGATTGACACAATTACCCTCGAGAAACTAAAACACCAAAACATTTGCCCACATTATTCCAATGTGGCAACACTGCACCATATACAGCTTGAGAAATTGCTTTACGCGCAGCATTTGTTCCACTTTATAAGCTAAAGAATAACTTCAACAATGCAATGAGTTGAATGCAGTGAAATATAAGGCGCTTCAGTTGCTGAAAAAAAGACGTTGCTACAGTATCTGGATGCTTGAGAAAATTCTTGTGGGTAATATTTATTTATTTCGCCTCACCAGCATCTTTAGAGCAGTCTGTAGATCTGACGAAATGTGTGAGAATTGTTAGGAAAAATCGTGCTAGACAGTTTGGGAGCAAAACTTTTTGAGGGTTGCTTAGAATAGTTCTTGACATCTTTAATATTCAAATAGAATTGGATGAAATAAATTACAATTTTATTTTCATTTCATAAAACTACTAAGACAGTTAAGACTTTAGAACAAGCTTTTTTAGGTATTGAGACTTACACTCAGGAAAACTTAAATAAGAAAAAGAAAAGTGAACTCTTGCGGACAAAATAACCAAAAATGCTCAATAAAATTAGTGGTCTATCAGCATTTAGTTGTTCAAATTCACTATTGAATCAACTCAAACATCAATGTATTAAATAAAAACTTACAGCCCAACTCAAAAGCGCCAATCAAAGCTCAACTTAACTGAAAGCTGAGTATTTTAACTCAATTTGAATGGTATTAAATTGATTTTAAATTTTGTTTTGTCAGCAACTCGGTACCCAAACCCTAGGATACCATAACGGCAAGTCGTAAATTTCAACAACTGTTATTTTGGGTGACTTACTGTGGCTATGTTATGGACAGCGTTGGAGTTATGTGTGAGTGTTTGGAGCCACAAAAAGTATGCTCTATGATTTCGAATCAATAAAACAACATAAAGCATGAATTTATATTAACCCTTTGACGAATACTGGGACACCGGTGACCCTTTTTCTTTCGAATTTTTCCCTGAAAAACTATGAAATCGATTGTTTTTTGACAAAGCATCATTCAAAAGCGAATGAATGTGGCTTTAGAAAGTACTTAATTTTCAAGAACTTTATTCGCGAAGGGGGAACTTTCAAAAGGCGCCACCGTGCAGGTGGGAGTGTGCAATTTTTATGCACTAAGCCTGAAACTCCGCATTGAAACGTCTTCC
Organism: Pherbina coryleti; assembly: GCA_943735915.1. NCBI lineage: Eukaryota > Metazoa > Arthropoda > Insecta > Diptera > Sciomyzidae > Pherbina > Pherbina coryleti. The sequence continues at coordinate 140,147,013 of OX030949.1, read as the reverse complement.
ATAGTTACACCCCGTGGAACCGCCGTAAAGCATCACTTAACGGGGCATGGGAATAGCACTTAGCTGAAATCTGTTCGACTAGTGTTCGTCTTCTGTCTGGGAAGTCGTTATGGGATAGTCCACAACTTCTGTATCACCTATTTTGTGAGCGCTCAACTCTTCAGAGTTTATTGACCACTGACCAGTTCGCTTTGTTTACCAACATACATTAGGGTAATTAAGTTTTGCCGCAAAGCATGACTTCACGGGACATGGGAACAGCACTAAGCTGAAAACCAGATGGCTAATAACCGTCGGTAATGGGGTAAATAGACGTGAAGTACTCTACACAGCCCACCGTGTTTTGTGAAGGCTCTACTCTACGAAGTTCTTCTGTTATACTTTTAGCGAGGGTACTGACCACTGACCAGTTCGCTTCGCTTTTCAGCATTAGGGACACCAAGTTTTGTTGTGTCACAGTTTCCCCGACACTGTTCGAAGCCTTAAGACGGGGCCTTAACTAGGGTCACTCAAATAAAGCATGGTTTGCATCTTCAATAGTTGCATCTTCAAGTAGTTGTGGCGTCCGTGGTGTAGTTGGTTAAAGTGCGTGGCCGCTATGTCAAAGAACTTTGGAAACCCAGGTTCGAACCCCAGCAGCGACAGAAAATTATTTGAATTAAAATAATTTTTCTGTACGGCCGCCACCTCTCTGCAGACAATGGCAAACCTCAGAGAGTAATCAAAATTCCATGTAAAGCTTCTTGAGAACGAGAACTTTCCGTTCATGGTATAATAATACATGGTAGCATTGACAACTGCTTATTTTCTCTTCAACAGGAAAACATAAACTGTCAAAAACAGCTTTTTGTGGAAATACATCAGCAGCTGCTGTGGTTGTTGTTTTTTTTTTCACTTCAACGTTTTCAAGATTGCTTGTGTTTTCAATGGCGGATTGTGAGCGCTCTCTTTTTGAGTCTATTTTTTGACAGTATATGATTTCCCAAGCAACTGTCAATGCTACCTTGTATTATTATACCATGTTTCCGTTCATCGCCGTTCGGAGTCGGCGTTAAGCATGTAGGTCCGGTTCTCGGTTAATTGTGTACAAACTTAATAACACGCACAACACAATTGATCATAAGAAGCTAGGTCAAAGTCCTTTCAAGGGCTGAAATGGCCAGTTATTTATATTTATTTTTTATTTTTGCATCTTCAATTGTATTGCAAATGGATACGTTGTTATTGGCCATCAGAAGCGTCTCATCGATGAGAAGGTCGATGGGTATCGAGCTTGCTAGGACTAATGCTGCATCTTCGGAAACTGTTCAGAAGGCACAACAAACCCTGAGTGCGCCGAATCTGTATAGAGATTCAATACCTCGCCGGTAAGACATCGTCTTCATTGCTAAGGCCTATTTAAGGCGATTAAGGAGTAGTTCCTGAGCGCTTCTTTTGGGCCTCTCGTATTAAGCATTATCCTCGATAGGGCCACACATGCGTCAGATGCTTTTTTGTGGGCTAATTTTCAAGGGTAGATTTATCCCTTTGCCTACCAGACCACCCCACAGTCAAAAAATCTTTACTTTTTCTCCCCCTTCTTCTTGTTGCAATATTTTGGGGGTGGTGAGAGCTACAGATACAAAATTTTTAGAAAAGTTGCGGACAATTTTCCACTTTCGAACAGGAACATATCAAAAAAAGATAGTCCAATTCTACTATCCACATGACCGCCAAATATGATGGGACCTCCATGTCTCAATGGGCGTCAACGGTAAAAATCTATGACATATTTAATTTTTTTGAAGAGTTGATTTATTTGAGATAAAAATAAATTTGTCATAAAAATAAATCAATACATTGAAATTTAATTTTTTTAAGCTTTTGTAGCAGAAAATACATCCGAACGTCCTGCTTCACTTTTGCAGGGACAATGATCGGACAGAGTAGTGACCTCAGTAAAATACAGTTTAATTTTCTTTACAGTGGTGCTACTTTGGTATCTCTCTACGACTATTGGTTCAGAAGATATTACCAAAATTCAAACGAAAATAGTTCAAAATTTCGTTAAAAAATCTCCAAAATAAAATCTTATAATTTGTTACGTTTGTTACGTTATTAATAATTTACCCTCTTTATTTGTTACGGATTCTCCTGACCCACTCAGCCTCCACCTAACCGGTACCACTAAAGACCTGTATGATCTATGTGAGACCTTTACGAGAGGCGACCGGTCTAACCTAACCTAACCTATTTTTTACGGAGGAATGTTTGGCATGGAATGAAAGATTAGATTTACCGAAAAATTTAATCTATTTTGTAAATATCTGGAACCAATAGTCGTAAAGAGGTCAAAGTACCACCATTGGAAAGGTTATTTTTAAACCTTTCATTGGATGCCAAACATTACGCTGTAGCAAATAAAGAAGGCCAGATATTCAATTTTTTTTGATTTTTTCAACGAAGTTTTTAACTACTTTGGGAATATCTCCTAAGCCAATAGTCATATAGAGGTCAAAGTACCATCATTCCAAAGGTTATTTTTTAAACTTTCATTGATTTACTTTCAAAATAGATTAAAACAACAAGTTCTCATGAAATTAATCAAAATCCGACCTAAACTTTTCGTTCGCGTACTTTCAACGAGAGAAAAAAGTCGCATTCATTTTTACCATTGACGACCATTGGGATATATCGGTCCCAAGATTTTTAACACCTTTGCAGGTAAACAATTTGTTTTTCGCGACACTTTTATTTAGTAATTTGGGGTCGCTAAACACAAATCCGCCATCGGATTCGCGAATATCCCAACGGTGCGGTTGTTAAAGGGTTAAGGAGAAAAGTAGATTTTGGTTTCTCAAAGAAGGACTTCCTTTACTGGTAACTTTTGCAGCCAAAAAACACTCCACCTTAAAATTGTAATTTGATTTGAGCTTTTGTTTGAATGAAAGTCACACATAATTTCAAAAATTGACAAAGACAATTATTGGTAAATCATGCGTCATTATTTTGTCCATGATCGATTTATCGCATCGAAAGTGTGTTTGTAATTCTGCAGAAATAAAAGTAAATTTACGTGATTGAAACCAAAATCAGGGTGTGACACGATTATTAGGCAGTGTTTATGATGAAAATAATTCAGTTGACAGCAGCTGTTAAAATTCTGACAAACCTGTCGATTTACCATTTATATCAATCATGCGCACGTAGTAGCCCGTATGGCCCTCGTGGCCCTTTATACAAATTTTTTTCTATCTTAATTTTGTCTTTGCGATGAGCCAAAATCAAAGAACACTTGCAAAAAATAACAACACAAACCGCACTCGTCCAGTGTTCAGCACATTTTCAACAAAGCACTGATGAGCAACATTTTGCGTTTTTAAGCATTGACCCGAGCTTAAAATTTCTTGGGCCCATATAATCTGAAGCATGAAGCATTTTGAAATTAAACTACGATAAAATAATTTTTCTTTTTTAACCGAACGTATGGGTCGCGTATGTAAGTTTTTCTTCATATCTTCCTCATTTACAGTCTGATTTTAAAAAATTATATATTAATTTTTATTTATTTATTTATTTGAGTCTTTGAACTCTCCTTACAGATTATAACAATATGAACTTAATTATAAGAGACTTAAGTAAAGTTAAAGCAAAAAAGATAACAACATTAATGTAAAAGTCTCAAAAGTGCAGATTAAAAATTAGCTTTATTCATACAAAAATCAAAAGAACTATCTTTATACAAATTGTTTAGCAATAGAAGAGTTATATTAATAGGCTCATTGATGGCATAACTTGATCTATGACATTTAATATGAAAATAGTCTGAATGGCGTAAAGTTCTAAACGGTATATTAAAAGATATGAACTCAAGAAGCAATGGACTATTATTGTTTATGATATCATAAATAAAAGTGGCGTCCGTGGCGTAGTTGGTTAAAGTGCGTGGCCAGTGATGTGATTATTGACGATTTATCGTCATTTTGACGTTTTTTTGCTTCAATTATGACTTGACGTTTTTCATTAATTTTTATGCCAAAAATTACGTTTTTTATTGACTCGTTTTATATATTACTGTTAAAAATACCTTATAAATACCAATAACCTTTATCGCTGAGCATAATCTCGCCTTTAACCTGGCTGATCATTTAGTAAACATGGAGAGAACCTCATTCGCTGACTCTAAAATTTCTGTTGAAATTCATTCGAACCGGACGAAGTCAACGTGTTTGGTAAAGAACGTTTTAGGAGCTTAACAATTCGAAAGTATCATACGATTGTTACAAAATAATAAATTTTCAATCTGTGCCGACGAGTCAACAGACATATCATGTACAAAAATTTTAAGTATTGTTCATGGATTTTAAGTAACATCAATAGACTTTAAAGTCTGTGACTTTTTACTTGATCTTGTCGAAGTGGAATCAGCTAGTGCCACAGTCTTTATAATTCCATAAGAAAAGTTTTGTTTGAAAATGGTATAGACTATAAACAAAACTTAATTGGTTTCGCGGCTGATGGTGCGAATAACATGACTGGTCAGAACTATTCGGTTGCATCTATTTTAAAAAATTACTGTAAAAATCTTGTAATTTTTAAATGTATTTGCCATTCCTTTGCCTTATGCTCCTCATACGCGAGTTTGAAACTTCCATCGAGTGTCGAATCTATGGTAAGAGACATTTACAATTATATTCAAAACAGCCTAAAGAGAAGTTCACAATTTGCAGAAATTTTAACATTATTAAAAGAAAAACCAATTAAACTTTTGCAGCCAAGTCAAACCCGCTGGCTATCATTAGAAATTGTTGTGAATCGTATATTAACTTTGTATGAGCCGCTCAAAATTTATTTTGGATTTGCAGTAAACTCAGATAACATTGACAACGCTAAAATTATTCTTAAAAACATGCAAAATCAAATGGATTTATCCAATGGATTTATCTTCAATTTCTAAAATATATTTTGCCTAAAATTAATCTTTTAAATAAACTTTTCCAAAGCGAAAAGCCACTAGTACATAAAATGTATGATGAGGTTAGTCGTCTTGTACGAACAATTCTAGACAATTTTATTAAACCCGAGTGCTTAAAACAAAATGATATTGATGGCATAAATGTTAATCTTTCTTCTAATATTATAAATTTAGTGCAGCTATATTTGGGTGTCGAGGTTAAATTAAAATTAGAGGAATTATCCAATTCGTTAAATCCAATTGACTAACATATAAAAATAATTGTATTTCTTTTTACATAGAATTGTGCAATCAGTTTTTTAAACGCTTTGATTTTAAAAGCAAAATTTTGAAATCTCTTGTTCTCATTGATCCAAAAAAAATTAAAAAAGGTGAAATTGTTTCCTTAACCGATTTATTGAAACTATTCCCTAATATTATTTCCGAAAACGGCCTTCAAAGCCTTTATTCTGAGTTTCGCAAAGTTCGAAATTTATATTTTAATAATCTTTTTACTGATTTAAAAGAAGAACTAGAAATTGAAAGTTTCTGGAAAACAGTTTGTTCTGTCAGAATAAATAAAATAAATAATAATAAGTTCTGTCAGAAGAGGGGACAAATCTTTGGCGTTTCCCCCTTTGGGAAAATTCATCTATACTATTATATAAAAGGGTTCTCTTGGATTTTTATCGTTCAATCACGGGGTAACAGCTGAACCGATTTTAATAATTCTTTCACTATTCAACTGCTATAATAAGCGTCCCTGCTACTGGGTACTACGTTTTTGGTAAAACTTTGTATTTAATGATTTAAGAATTTATGCATTTTAATCCATGCTGCCATTGTATAAGCAGCACAAAATAACATCAAACAATAGCTTAAGCTCTTTGTTGAGAGAGAGAGAGAGAGAGAGAGAGAGAGAGAGAGAGAGAGAGAGAGAGCTGAAAGTCTACAACTCACCGCGTTGCCATCTTAAGTGGATAGTTGCACTCAGTTAATTTCTGCTGCAGTGTTGCCATAAGGTCAATATATCGTATTTATTTTGATTTTACTAAGATGAAACTCTTTTCGTTTCAATAAGAAGCCACTCTTTTTATTTCAAGAAATATTTGATTCTTGAGTCTTTATTTAAAATATGTTTTCATATCATATTTATGCTCCCAAATAACGCTGGGAACGGGTATGCTAGTTTTTAATATTTTAAGTTTACCTAATTCGTCAGCAAACGTTGAACGCACGTTTTCTCAAATCAATTTGAACAAAACAAAAATCAGAAACCGTTTGAGCACTGAAGCCTTGAAAGGTATTTTATATACCAAAGATTATTTAAGATTAAACAATTCGTCTTGTCACGATTTAGAAATAAAAAAAACAATTAATAAAAAAATACAATTATAAAGACTTATACAAATAAGAAATAACTATATTGCTATACTATTGTACCTTATGGTTAAATTTCTCGTTTGACAAAAAGGGAGGCCTCCGGGAGTTTTTCGAAAAAAAAAAATTCTAATTTTTAAAATGTTTTTTATTAAGGGTCTCCGGGAGTTTTTAAAAAAAAAAAATACTCTCTTTTAAATTATTTTGTTACACTATTAAAGATGAACTATTCAAGATTCATCCCTAACATTTAGGTCCAAAAATATTCGTCGATGAGGTAGAAAACCGCAATGCCTCGAAAGCTCCTTAAAATTGTGGTGAGCAAGATGTCTGGAGTATGATTCATCTGAAAAAAATATATCATTTGTTTCGCTTTAGTAAGGAGTTTTTGAGCGTTTGATGGTTGATTTTTGAAAAACAATAATTTTTGACAAAATAATATTTTTTGCTTAAAAAGAAAATATTTATTTTGAATGCACAAAATTTAGGAGGTTTTAGGTAATAAATCAAAAGATATGTATAAAAAAAAAAAAAATAGAACGATTAAACGCCCAAGAACTGTATATTAAACCGAACAAAATTTTAATTTTTTTTTCAGATGAATCATACTCCAGATATCTTGCTCACCACAAATTTAAGGACCTTTCGAGGTATTGCGGTTTTTTACCTCATCGACGAATATTTTTGGAACAAAATAACAGGGATAAATATTGAATAGTTATAATTTAATTATGCAACAAAATAATTTAAAAGAGAGTATTTTTTTTAAAAAACACTCCCGGAGACCCTTTATAATAAATATTTTTTTTGAGAAAAGGCTATAGGCTATAGGAATTGTTTTTTCTCTTACTATTTGCGTTGAAAATATAAAGTAATAAAATAAAAGGAATAAAACGGTAGTCCTTTTTGTCAAACGTGCAAATTGGCCTTAAAATAAAACGCTAGTCGAAGTTTTAGAAATTTCAAGCTCAAATTGGATGTAATCATTTTTTAACTTTAGATATAATTTTAATTATACTATATTATATATAAATCACTGATCTCTATTGATATAAATGAATTCATAAAAATGTTATTTAATTTTTAGTTAAACCCATATGTATCGAACATAAATAAAAACGATTATAAAAAAATAATAATTATTCTAGTATTGATTTGAAGATAATGACGATTTTTTGACGTTTTTAAATATATGAAATGACGTTTTTGACGTTTTTCACTTCGTCAAAATGACGTTTTTATTTTTTTTTCATGACAACACTGTGCGTGGCCGCTATGTCATCGAACCTGGAGACCCAGGATCGAACCCCAGTAGCGACAGAAAATTATTTGAATTAAAATAATTTTTCTGTACGGGCGCCACCTCTCTGCAGACAATGGCAAACCTCAGAGAGTAATAAAATGCCATGTAAGGCTTCTTGAGAATAAGAACATTTCGTTCATCGCCGTTCGGAGTCGGCGTTAAGCCTGTTGGTCCATTTCTCGGTCAATTGTGTACAAACTTAATAACACGCACAACACAATTGATCCTAAGAAGCTAGGTCAAAGTCCTTTCAAGGGCTGAAATGACCAGTTATTTCTTTTTTTATTTATCATAAATAAACATTATATTTTGAATAAACCTCCTCATTTCAAGACTTTCAAGACTCATTACCATACACCGAGAAGTGTAAGCAGGAATACGCTCAGTGAAAACAATAGAGTGTAATGTGTACTTAAGAAATTTTTTTTTTATACGTTCCAGACGATCGATGTATATACCATAATAAGGGTTCCAAATAAATTATGCATAATCCAAATTAGATCTTACAAAGGAAGTATAAAGCTGTTTTATGGTAATAAAAAGCAGAAGAGAATAAGCTTTTGGAATTATGCGATTAATATGCCCAGTAAAACAAAACAGAGAGTAAATGAGATCCCGGGCTTCATTAACTTTAGTTAAAGACACATCATCAAAGTAATACGACAAAATTATAGGTGTAATTCTCTTCGACACAGTTATACTGCAACATTTATTGAGATTTAACGTTAGGTTATTATTTTTGAACCAAGTAAGAAAATTATTTAATTCATTTTGAAGAGTAAGACAGTCTGAATAATGCTTTACTTTGTAATAAATTTTTAAATCATCCGCGTATAATAAAAACAAGTAGAAGAAAAACATTTTGAAATATCATTTCTAAATAAAATTAATAGTAATGGTTCAAGGATACTGTGGAACTTCAGACATTACCAAGAAAGACTCCGAATTTACGTTTCTATAGAAACAAAAGAGACCCTATTAAACAAGTATGAACTTAGCCAAGACAGAAACGCAGAATGAGAACCATATATGGACAATTTTGAAATTAGAAGATTATGTGGAACTTTGCCAATTAGAAATGTCTCAATAAATTATGTCAACTTAGCTACCATATTCAAATGAGTTTATACAATATCTTGTAAAAGTGCTTAAGTTAGTTGTTGCAGACCTACCCGCAACAAAACCATGCTGGAAAGGACATAAATAATTTTTTATCGCAAAGATTTTGTTTCGGGGAGTCCAACTTTTTTGCTCTGAACATCATTGGTCAAAACAAAAACAAAAACAACATTTCATAACACTACTTTGAAAAGGAGGTAAATCTCCAAATATGTGCATATGGCGTGATAATGTGCCTGCCCTACACAAAAAAATTCGCAAAAAAAGACTACTTGGTGGGATTTGCTAGAAATTTTCGCAGTATGTTTCCAATAATATGTTAGTTCACATAAGCAAAAAAAAATTTCAAATTCAAAAGGTGGCTTTAAACTACTTTTCACAGTAAATAGTTATGTTACTGTGTTACCTACCATATAAGTAGGGTAAGTTTTACCCACCATATACTCTCAGGCGGGTAAGTACTAGAACGAGGTCCTTGACCCAAATGATTTTCTACGCAAAAACTTTCATCCCCTCGAGACAAAAATATCGCTATTTTTCTTTTTTTTTCCTTTAAGGTGATACGGCCTTATGGTTACCTTAATGTGTTACGAAAAAGTAGTATTTTCATTACCATCAACAGTCATCTCATCATCTGTTCAAATGTTTATTTTTCCCTATTTACTATGCTCAAGGAAAGCCGCTTATATTCCTTAACATTTATTTGAAAAACTCAACCCTAGCAATTCATCCGGACTTAAAAACTTCTTGAAACTTTCAACAGGAGTCAAAGTGTCTGGTTTGATATTTCCTTCTTCGGTGATCATAAATCAATTTGTGGTTGCTCAAGTAGCTCGTTGATCGCAAGCACAAGTGCTAAACACTTGCTAGCTCACTCTGTTTCACTCTATAGCACATTCCATCACTTGGAGTAAATAGTGCAGAGTTGTAGTGTGTGTTTTTTTTCTATTTTCCTGAGGTGGCTACTAAGTGGCAACGCGTCACATTTGTTCACTTAGCACGTACTAAATTTGCCATATGTTTACAGAATTTAACAGCAACAATAACAACAACAAAAACAACAACAACACATTAACAATAGCAACATACTATGAAAACCAACAACAACAACAAGTCTTGTTATGCTTATGGCACTGCTTAGCAATTACTTCCAACATTAATGCAGCAACATATTTTTTGTGTTTCTGAGATGCAACTTAATGTTGCTTGTTGTTGTTGTTGCTGCTGCACTGAATACATGTTTATCTCCCCCTGTTGTTTTATGTTAATCTAAACACTTCCTCTTGTTACCAACAAGAAGATTAGTCAACACAAATTGAGCATCCCAACTAACACTTTGGTTGAACTTCATATTGAAAGATATTAGTAGTCATCATAAAAGCTCGTATTTCACATATTCCAATTTGCGCAAATTTCTATACGCCTTTTTTTTAAACACACCCTGTAGGTAACGACCGTGTAAATCAACTGTTGTTGTACACCTTCTTGGGATATGAGGCATTTGCGTCTTTTGACCACTATTTTCATTTTTTTATTGAAGAATATTGCCACAAACATACGATATTGCCCTCTTATTATATCACGTGTGTCAAATAATATCCCAGACACGCTCTAGAAAACATAGTTAAGACACTGTTTCTGTATATTTTTCGGTGTTTTTATTCAAAATATTCTCCTCCCGATTTAATAGACTTGTTACAATTCAATAGTGATTCAAATGCCTACTCTAGCTCATTTTGCGGAATCGTCTCCAGTGCCCATGACGTAGCTGCCTGTATGGTCGGAATGTCGTTAAAAAAGTATCCTTTCAACTTCATTTTCAATTTCGGTAACAAAGATAAGTCCCACTCTGGTGGCAAATGAGGTGGATACGGCGAATGATTTAACACACACACTCTTCATTTCGAGCCAAAATTGACGAACTATAGAGACCAACTTTCCGGATTGCGATACTCGGGTCGAATACGATAGATGCTGGACATAAAACGCTTCAAAACTCCAAGATAATATGCGGCAGTAACTGTTTGACCAGTTTAATGTATTGTTTGTGGATAATTCCTTTGCAATCGAAAAAGGTGATGAGCATTGCCTTGATTCTTGTCTTGGAAACATCACGTTTCATCACCAGTAACAATTGCTTTCATGAAGTTTATGAAGGATTATTTCTTGAGGCTGAAACGACGTCTCTGGAATGCCGGACTCTAATCAATTTTTGATCATCATTCCATGTGTGTGGAACAAATTTTGCACAGACCCTTGTTTGGCCCAACTATGCGTGAAGAATTATTCGAATAGTCTCCTTGCTAATTTTTTAGGCCTCTTCCATCTTCTGAAGCATTGCGGTCTTCTGCAACAAAATTACATACTATTTGGATCATTTCAGGCGTCCGAACTGAAATTGGCCTTCCTGAGGATTTGTCATCCTCCGGCGTCTCTCTGCGGCCCAAAAAAGTTTATGCCACTTAAAAGTAACTGCTCTGGAATCATTACTGTACACTTGTTGCATTAATCGAAATGTTTCTGATGCATTTTTACCAAGTCTTGCGTATAATTTAATGACAGCTAACACGCGGGCACATAAGGCAATCCCTCAATGAGCTAAAAACAGACATGTCAATCACTATTTAAACACCGAAAACTAAACAGAAATCGTGATTTAATTATGTTTTTTGAGCCTATCTGGGATATTATTTGCCACACCATGTAGAGAACAAGAAAAAATGTAATTTATAATTAAGTCAGTAAGTCAGTCCTCCCTTCGGAAATACAGGATTTTCAATTAGAGGACTTGACAACTTTTTTTTAAATAAAACGCAAACCATTTGAGATATTTCAAAACCTTTATTATCGGCTTGAAGTACAATCAAAACATTTATGAAGGAAACTCGACTTTGTTCATATGTACAAGGTGGCGCAAAAGTAATCCTCCTATCAGAAAATGCTATAAATTTTGCGATTGGCCCCTAATGTCAGTTCTGTTTTGACATTTGTGTAGTAAACACATGCGAAATACACGTTAATAAACAATGTTACGCTACACTGCTTCATCAGAACGCGGAATTAATCACCACCAAGAGGAAGATGATTTTTCATCAAAAATAATCATGAGTGATGAGGCCCATTTCCATCTTAGCGGGTACGTAAATAAGCAAAATTTACGCTTCTGGGGCACTGAAAATCCGCGTGTAACCCACGAAGAGCCATTACACCCGCTCAAAGTCACTGTATGGTGTGCTGTTTTCGCTGGAGGAGTCATCGGACCTTTTTTCTTCGAAGACGGTTACTGTGAATGGTGAGCGCTACAGAGCAATGATCAACGAGTTCTTTTTGCCGCAACTTGATGAATTGGCATTGGAAAACATGTGGTTCTAACAGGACGGTGCAACGGCACACACTGCACGTGCCACAACCGATATGCTGAAGGATGCATTTCCCGGGCGCCTAATCTCCCGATTTGGCGATTTGCACTGGCCAGCAAGATCACCTGATTTGACCGCTCCAGACTTCTTTTTGTGGGGCTTTTTGAAGTCGCGGGTTTATGTCAACAAGCCTCAGACTCTTGCAGCTCCGAAAGACAATATCCGTCAAGATTGTGAGGACCTATCGCCGGAAGTTTTGGCCGAAGTGATGGAAAATGTCATAAAAAGGGCTCAAATGACAATCAACTGTGGCGGCGGCCATTTACATGACATCATATTATCGACTTGATGTAAAAAAATTAAAAGACCAAATAAAAATAATCCACAAGAAGAATCAAAGTTTTTAATGTTTTTTTTTAAATTACAGCCAAAAAACATCGGAAGGCTATTTTTGCGCCACCTTGTATAACCACCGCGGGCACGTATGCAGCGGTCGATTCGTTCGACCCAATTTTCGATGACTCGGCCACGCTATTTCGCGTTCAATGTTCGCTCTGACCTCTTCCAACGTCGTCGGTTTGTTGGCATAGACCAATGATTTGACGTAGCCCCAAAGAAAATAGTCTAGAGGTGTTAACTCGCACTAACGAGACGGCCAATCGACTGGCCCATTTCTTGAGATAACCCTCTCATCAAACTTACTCTTCAATAAATCGATTGTAACGTGTGCTGTGTGGCTTGTGGCACCGTCCTGTTGGAACCACATGTCGTCCAAGTCCATATCTTCCAATTCGGGTCAAAAATAATCGGTAATCATGGCGCGATAACGATGGCCATTCACAGTAACGTTACGATCGTTATCGTCGACGAAAAAATATGGTCTAATGACACCGCCGACATGCAAACCGCACCAAACAGTTATTTTTTGTGAGTGAATTGGTGATTCATGAAGCACATGTGGATTTTCACCCGGCCAATAACGCATAAGTTGCTTATTGACGAACCCATTGCACCAAAAATAAACTTCGTCTCTGAAGATGATTTTGCGATGCAATTCATCATCTTGGCGCATCTTTTCCAGAGCCCAATCGGAGAACGTACGTCGCTTCAAATGGTCTATCGGCTTCAATTCTTGAGTCAGCTTGATCTTGTATGGGTGCAAACCAAGATCCTTACGCAAAGTTCGCCTGGGTGATTCTCAATTCTTGAGAACGCCGTGAAATTGACTGTTTGGTATCGATTGCTACGGACGCCTGAACGTCAACGATATTTTCGACATTTCGACCAATCCGTTGTCTCACTGGCATGGCAACATCACACAGCGAATATGTTATTGTCTGTCTACTAGAGCGAGAATTACGAACGAAAATTGCAGTTAACGCTCTTAAAGTTGCGATCACCGACTCCGAATTTTTATTATTTGCAGACGTTGTTCGTTCGTGTACTTTACTATGATGAAAAAATATTGAGTTTACTGAATAAATTGACAGTGATAGTTTGATGATCAGTGAAAGGGTGCGTTCAGAAATTTAATTCAAAGTTGTCAAGTCGCTATTGGAAAACCCTGTAGATAATGGATTTTAATTTCAACAGATTTTAAACATAATGTTAGCATATAAGACGAATATTTTAAGTGTAGTAAGCAGAGTTTTTCAGAGGATTGTTGGGGCCCAAGCCCCAGAAAAATTATTTTAAAAAAAATTGTAAATCTCACTTTTCCAAAATACATCGGCGTTGAATGGAATAATTACTAAATGAGTAAAGGAATTATGATAAAAATAGTGAAACAACAGTAACAGTTTGACTTTATAACAAAAATAAAAAAAAAAATTAAAGATACCATTGGGATATGAAGGCAAGTGCATAAGCAGCAAAACCGTAAATTTGTTACATGGAATATGCTGCGATAGGTTCAATGGAAAAAAAATATTATACGCCAGTACAGGCTTGTTCTTAGCATTCATAACAAAAATACAAAAAAAAATTCATGACAACATACGGCAGCCATAACAAAACCGAAAATACAACAATTATGCAACGGCGTTGCATAGAATTATTAGATGTTATATAATACGACACATTAAACGCAAAGATATATATATAATTAGAAACTCATTGTTGAGCTTTAGGCCAAGTATGTTAATGAAGAAAACAACAAACAACAACAACGGTTCTATTTGGAGCAAATCATACAGCAGACTAGACAGACCATTTCGTTGGCCGCTACACCAACTTATCAGTGGTCTTTCATGACTTTCACTGTGATCCATTTAGCTACTAAGGTCATACTTATACTGCCAATTTTCCGAGAAAGTTACCCGGAATTTTATTTTTGGCAGAGAGAACGCTTTTCATTAGTAAGTAGAGTTCTTATATACTTTTGATGCACTCTGTGAAGGTTAACCTTGATCGTATCAAACTTTAATGCATAGTCTTTGCCATTATAATTTAATTGGGCCACTAAGCCAAATATTTTGAATTTTTTCCATTTTTAATACGCGTTTTTTCCAAATGCAATCAAATTTCTTTTAGGAATTTATGAAAAAGCTGCCGTTAATAAGCTCTAATATCAGATTAACACTCAGATATATGTATGTTTGGAGATTTGTTTAAAATTATTTTACCTATAACAGCCACAACAACAGCAACAACAAAATCATCAGCAGCAGCCACTCAAGGCAACGTTTTAATTTAATCAAGTGGCAACAAATTAATTTAGATTGCATCAACTAACAAGTGGCAATTAAGTCAGCAGCATCAACAGCAACAGCAGCAATGCAAACAAAAACACCCTATTGCAACAACAACATCGTACAGCAACAACAACAGCAAAAACTACATCGACACTGTTGCTCTGTTGATGCCACCACGCCACAAAATCCACAAACACCTCAAAATTCCAGAAAGAAAACAAAACAAAATAAAACAAAAACTGCTACAACACAAAAAAAAAACACAAATATCCAAAACCAGCAGCATTTCAAACAACAACAAACTAGCAATTTAGTTTAACAACAAAGACAACAACAACTGCAGCGATATTGCATTATTTATCATCAATACGTAAACCAAAGCGATGAGCGATGATATAAAATTAAGTTGAAATTGAAGATGAACCACGAAGAATCTCCGAATACCATGCCCTTGCCTTGCCTTACTATGCCCTGCCATTGGTAAAACGCCCCTAGCACGCGCACCAGTAACACTTCAAGAGCTTAAATTTGTTGCCACAACACACCTGAGTCGAGGAGTGATGCGATGCACTGAGAGAAAAAAATGCTCTAAATTTCATATATTTGTAGATGGTTTTTTTTTATCTCCTTAAAAACTAGTTTCGAAATTTAACAAATTATAGGACTTATGACATGTCTACAAAGAGAGTTTATTTTGAGTTTAGTTTGAGTTCAACCATAGCTTTCACACGGAGATGTGTCGGCAGAATTGTGTTTAGTGTGACATTTCTTTGTTTACTTTTGTGTTCTCATGTTTTTTCGGCATATCCACCACCGTGAGATCAATTCCACTTGAGAACATGGCTGCAGTCATCTCTGCATGCACATGCGAGTTCTTCCTTGTGCTGCGCAAATCGGAATTTTTATCGGCACATACTGATAAGAAGACTTCATCTTCAACATATGCCAACATTATTTTCTTTAATTTTTGGTTCATTTTTTGCAACAAATTGCAAACTTTTAGAACAAGAAATGCTTATGACATTGCCTGGCCGGGAATCGAACCCGGGACCTCTGGGGTAGCAGTCGAGTACTCTACCTACTTGACCACCGAGGTCGCCCGTTAACAAAAAACTTTAAAAATCGAACTTATTTTAGTTGGCAATTGAGTTTAAAATTTTTACGTGACAAAGTTACGATTTACCTCGTAGGTTTCCCAAAAAGTTCAAAACACATTTTTCCAAACGGCATCGGTGCTTCATGGAATTGTTCCTCGCGGTATCAATAATTAACGAAAATAGTTATGTTACTTTATAAGAAAATAAATTCTCTGACCTTATGATTAAAGTATTAAAAAAATAATGGCATCACCGGGACGTGGAGCGAGCTGCTAAAGCAATGAAACTGAAAAATTTTTTTTTAAAGGACTTGGATCGAGCTTCTTATGATCAAAATGTGTTGGGAGTTTGGCACAGAAATGATCAAGAACAAGACACACTACATTAATGCCGACTCCGAACATCTAATGTGCATGTTCTAAAGAAGCTCTAAACGGCACTATTTATACACTCTATAGTTTCGCAGGACACTGCCTAATTGTAAACCATGCCCGAAGGCTAAAAATCCTCTTAAACGACTTATGCAGAAGCTGCAGAGACAATTAGGAGGTAGAATCCACAACACATCTTCTCTGCACATGCCCAGCGCTGGACAGAAAACGCCACCTTTTCCTAGGTAACTGGTTCCACAGTGACCTAGACTGTCTCTTCAAATCTTCGGTCTACTGAATACTCAGCTTAATAAATAACACCAACTGGTTTAGATAGAGTGGAAAATAATTAACCTCTGGTACCAGAACGGGCCTAATTGGCCTAAGTGTGTCTTATAAGAGACAGCCGCGTTAACCTAACCTAACCTAACCTTGGCACTGTCTGCAGAGAGGTGACGACCGACCAGAAAAATTCATTTCAATTGAAAAAAGATACAGTAGTTTCGACTATGTCGTAACACAAGACTTAGAATTATTCAATTCGCTTATGATGACATCCTTTTTAAAAAATATTTAGCAAAATATTTATTCCATACACCTAAGAATATGACCTTTAAGAGAGTGCCGGAGAGGGTTAATATGTATGACCACCCCCATTACTTTTGCAAAAGAAACATTTTCGCCTTGGACACCTATTCCCTCCGACCACTGCTTAGGGGGGCTCCCATACAAATTTTATGGTTTTTGTATATTTATTCCATACACCTGAGCATATGACCTTTAAGAGAGTACCGGAGAGGCATGACCGACCCCATTACCTTTGCAAAAGGATCATTTTTGCATTTGACACCTATTCCCTCCGACCACTCCTTAGGGGGGCTCCCATACAAATTTTATGGTTTTGTCGATAAAACCGGAAACTGTCGATAAATAGGTAGCAAACTTAAGCAAACAAAAACATCAAATGTTGGCCTTATATTTCATGTAATTGTGTAAAATTTATATAAGTTAGAGAGTTCAAACATGAATTTTTCTCCCAGTGAGGATCAAGCAGACCAACAAGTGCTAACATCAACATTGTACGATCAGTACTTCAGGCACACCAAAGGCTCAAATTGTGATATAAATACCGGCACCTGATCACTATGGTGCCGGTATCACTACTTACCTCCGAGAATGACGTATTCTACGTCAAAAAATAATAATAGCCATGGTGATTGATGCTGGATTGGTAACAATAAATTTTCCAGAAGTATTAAACTTCACAGCGCATTTCATGCAAACCAAATTTTAAATTTTAATTGCATTGAAATCAAATTTAATACAAAATTAATGTGAAACACACATGCTTTTCCATAAAAATTTGGCATCACTTTTAATTTCCAAATGAATTCGCCACCAGTTCTCTCGCTCAGAAGAATGCAGAATGTAAGCTTGAAATTTGAGTCAAGTGGCAATCAAGTGGCGAGCTTTATCTCTCTTCACTTTGTGTGGATCGTTTATATGGAACTTTCTTTATGTGTACATTCTGTGGCCGCCATAAATACACAGAAAATCGTTTTTCACTGTTTACATTCTTCGTGTTTTATATTTGTCTCTTTCTTCGCTCATTTGCGAACGTAACCGAACCCATACTGCAGTGTAAAGAAATAAAAAATCTAATGAAGCAATGTCGAATATTTTTTAATTTCTCTCCTTTTTGTGCGGATATTCTACGTGCATATGGACCCAGAAGAGTCCCGGAAGAGTCCCGGAAAAGTTCCAGTACATCCTATTATTGACCAAAGATTCATATATTTTTGACTAAGTGGTCCATCTTACCAATTAAAGTTAGAATGACGGACAGATAATCCCAACACATTGGATTAGCCTTAGAATACTTCCAAACTCTTAGAACTAAGGTAAGCCCAGCCTATAGCTAGCAATTGCGCTAATCTGGATCTGACCAAATCTATCGGAATATCTTGTTCAAATGATTCTTTTTTCATGCTTTGGGACTCCACCTAGCTTAAAATATGATCAAATCACAGTAAGTTCAATCTTAGCTTTTAAATAAGTAAGGTAAGCTCACCTTTTTCTACCCCTTAAGGCCTGACCAAAATATACGAAACGAGACGATTTCAACTTGCCGAATGTTTATAATCGTTTCGTCTGTTTTGACATTTAACCCAAAATGAAACGAGCTCCTTCAATCGTCTGAAAAAAGAAGAAGACTACTCTGGACAGCTGTTGTTGACGAGTTCAGACGCTAAAAGTTAGGTTGTTACGGAACAGAACGTCTCGTCGCAATGTTTCGTTCAGTTTCGATCGTTTCGATAGTTACCTATGTGCATTTTGGGTTTAAACATTGGCATCCATTTGTTCGAACTTACTCGTTATGTCTCGTTTTGTCTATTTTGGTTAAGCCTTTAGTTCTATCCCGATGTTTTAAGTTTTAATTATTTACAGTGCATCATCCTTTACAAGTGCGTAAGCGTGGTATAACTGTCAAAATCGACTCATACAGATACATTTTGTATTAAGCCCACCGAAACATGCACCGGACTACCGCAACATGAATCGAATTTCCAATTCTGACAGTGCCTTCGGATGTGAAGTTGGATGCATAAAATAAAAATATTAGGGCAAAAAGCAATGAGTTGTTATTGTTTCATATGTTTTCGATTGTTTCCGCAGCGCACTTGTTTAGGGTAAGCGTAAAAAAAAAATTGCGTGCCGTTAGAGAGCGTACCGCAACGCACTTTTTTAGGGTGGTGCACTGTTAATAGTGCTTTAAGTTTTAAAATGCACACTTGCTTTAGAAATCCTGTGAAAAAGTTTTTTATTACATATTTTTTGCGGTGTATCACCATTTGAACTTTAACCATATTACTCCCAGTTAATTACCACTCCTCGACTCAAACAGCAGACATACAGGCTGCCACACGTTGCAGTTCCTCGAACTGCACCACAATGCGTTAAAAATTGAAAATTTGTTTCCCTACCTTTTTGAGACGGATGCCTCTGCTATTGCATATGCTCCAAATTATAAAGTAATCATCCAGCATAATTAGGTGCTAATGGTTATCTGGGCTTGTTTGTGTGTGGCAATGCTTCTATGTTGCCCACATGTCTGAGCAATTTTTCAATACATTCCAATTGGATTTTTTTTCCTCCTATCCCATTGAATGCACTTGGCTCCGAAATGGCTCTGGAACATATTTTGAAAAAAAAAAAATAGTTGTTTATTTATGCTTGAGTGTTTGTTTCATTTAGATACAATCGAAGCATCATAAATAAAACAAAAACCGATGGATTAAAACAAAATAAATCCTTTTCAGTTCGTTCGAGCAGACAATTAGTTATCTTCAATTTGTAATGGAATTAATCGATTTTAAAAATAGTGTAAATAATATAAGAAACTTTTTGAGTGTAAAGAAATAAAAAAAGCATGAAGAGCAATAACTTTAAAATTCTAAGTTAATTTTTTTTTTTAATTTTTCTTTAATGATGCGGATATTACTTGATGTTCAAAAGTAATTAAAATTTTTTAAAATTCTAAGGATATAATAAAAAAGTATAAAAATCAGCAGTTATATCAGGTGGAATGATCTCCTATTAACGTCAGGACCGTTTTAGACAGATTTAACACAAAAAGCAATTTCATAAAGGGGGAAAAGGTCAACTCATAAGCATGACATCCGCCCTAAAAGTATGCAACATACTTATTATTTATTATGAAATGTAAATATTTAAATATGAAATTGCAACCTTGCATTGCTATTCTTATGATCTATATGCAGAATATTGTTCAGCAATTTTAAAAACGCAAAGTTTTTTCACCTCAATTGAAAAAAAAAATATTCTTTACTTTTATTCTTCTACAGTGAAAAGACGTAGGCAGACCGAGCATACCTTGTTTTTTCCAAGAGAAATTCAAGCTGTGCATTTTATAGAGCCATATTGAACCATTTATGAAATCTAGTAACTTTTGTCTTTAAATTAACAACTTATACGGTCATTTACATTTATGGGCAGAGAGCGCTCTATAAGCATTGAGAGCAAGAATTGAGAGCAAAGGCTTATGAAGCCACACAAAACGCAACAACAAATCAAAGACAAAAGACAAACACAGAAACAAAACCGAAGCTTTAAATGTAGTGGAAGTCCATACCCGATCATTTAGTATTAATAAAGATGAAAATTAAAAATTGAAGTACAAATTTTGACTTGACAACATTAGTTTTTACCTCGCAGGTTTCCAAGAAGATGAAAAAGGTATTTTTCCAAAATACATCGGCATTGAATAGTTACACGCTGAGTATAACCGCAAAGAGAAAAGTAATGGTACGAGAGTAACCATTCTTTGACCAATTCTTTGACAAAAATTAAACAAAAATTGAGAAGCGGAGAAATATTTGGCGCCATGGTACCGCGAAGGCAATCGCTTAAAGCTGTAGACACGAAACAACAAAGTAAACACGTTGCTTGGAATTATATCTCCGGTAAATTTTATGTACTATAGTTGAGATTTTGGGCAAATGATATAAATAAAAAACCAAATTTATGAGTTCATAAGGCCCCTCAAGGATCTGCTCAACGTAAATACACAACCGTGGCTGGGATTTATTGCATGGGAAAAGTGTAATTGTTAATGTTAATACATACACAAATGCAGAAACAAAAGCAAAAGCAAAAGCAAAAATAAAACCAACAACAAGAACAATGCAAGAATATGGAAAATAAAAGGGAAGAGGATAAGGATTTCGATAAAAATAAAGATAAAGATTAAGATAAGGATAAGGATAAGGATAAGGATAAGGATAAGGATAAGGATAAGGATAAGGATAAGGATAAGGATAAGGATAAGGATAAGGATAAGGATAAGGATAAGGATAAGGATAAGGATAAGGATAAGGATAAGGATAAGGATAAGGATAAGGATAAGGATAAGGATAAGGATAAGGATAAGGATAAGGATAAGGATAAGGATAAGGATAAGGATAAGGATAAGGATAAGGATAAGGATAAGGATAAGGATAAGGATAAGGATAAGGATAAGGATAAGGATAAGGATAAGGATAAGGATAAGGATAAGGATAAGGATAAGGATAAGGATAAGGATAAGGATAAGGATAAGGATAAGGATAAGGATAAGGATAAGGATAAGGATAAGGATAAGGATAAGGATAAGAATAAGGATAAGGATAAGGATAAGGATAAGGATAAGGATAAGAATAAGGATAAGGATAAGGATAAGGATAAGGATAAGGATAAGGATAAGGATAAGGATAAGGATAAGGATAAGGATAAGGATAAGGATAAGGATAAGCATAAGGATAAGGATAAGGATAAGGATAAGAATAAGGATAAGGATAAGGATAAATATAAGGATAAGGATAAGCGTCATGTTAAGGATAAGACAAAGGGTAAGAATAAAGATATGGCTATGGAAAAGGATAAGTAAAGGTAAAGAGTGCTTTTTAAAGGCAGAGAACTTTAAATCGATATAAAACACACGAAAATGATTTTAAAATCCATTAAGTCTTGAGCCTAACAGTGAAATAACAGTGGTTAATCAGTGAAAATTGTCTTATTTTTTTTCAAATTATTCAAAGTAAGATGATCAATACACTTTTGCATTAGTTTGTACCGATTTTCGTAACAGTTTTGCCACTCTGAAGTTGGTACCTCTAGAACCAGGTTTTTGAAGACCTCAAGGGCTTGTCCCGGAGTAGAAATACCGGAAGTCATTGGGTGCCAAGTCGGGATTGTAAGATGGATTCCACGTTTTGAGTGCTCAAAAATTGTTATTTGTTATTTGAGCACCCATTTGTTTGGATGTGCTTAGTCCAAGAACAACTTTTGAAGGGTTTTGCTCATTTTTAAAAGAACCATCCATTGGATTAGTCCAAGCAATTGCTGCATTGTTTCGGGCTGTTTTCGGGTAAGTCCATAATTCGTAAAATATCATCATCCGAATGATTTCCATCGAAAAACGTTCACGTGTTAATCCCATTCTTTTTTTTTTTGTGAGTAAGTTTATGCTAGAAAATTTCAAATTTTCTAATGGAACTGTCAAAATTCATCTGACAAAGCTTAGTGTTGCCGAGGCGGAAGAGTTTAAAGGTAGCTCACGTTTCCCAAAGAAAATACTCTAATGGCGTTTCAAAATAGTACGAACTAGGTGGCTAGTTCAAAGATCCATTTCGTGATACTTGGCCCTCTTTCACGATATTCTCCAGGGGGGGCCCTGGACTGGAAAAAGTTTATGGTTTTTTATTTCATATGTGTATATGTTACATTTTCATAATTTTTATTCCTTTGCCCCCCCCCCCCTTGGAAAATTCCTGCGGACCCCTATGTCTGCAATATTAATACCTTCCAATTGAGGCACGAAATAGTTAGAAATCATGACCCTGTACCGCTCACCGTTGAATGTAATGTTCTGACCATCATAATTTTTCTAGACATATGGACCAATGATGCTACCGGCCCATGAAGTTTTTCTAAATGAGTTGGTGTTTTAAAAAAGGCTCAAATAAGCTGTCACAGAAAACATTGTTGCCAGTTTAAAGTTCTCCGAATATAAAAAAAATACCCTTTATGAGGAAAAAAATAGATCAATATGCAGAAAAAGATAAAGATGGAGGTAAAGATAAAGATAAAGATAAAAATAAAGATAGAGATAATGATACAGTTAAATTTAAACGGAAATACATACAATTGAAGACAATTAAACTTTTAAATTGTTGATGATGACATCTGGGCAATGCGCAGTATATGGTTCTGAGGGGGTTTTAAAAAATGGAATTTGAAGTACAAAGTAATTATCAAGAAATGGATGTACAGAAAGTATTATTTATTATAAAATTATAAGATTTCAGTTATAAATGTATATTTTCAGATTATCCACCACGGAGATAGCACGGCCATTGAATTTGTCGCGCAAAAGAGTTGCGTTAGCTGTGTGGCAAGTGGCATCATCCTGTTGAAACCACATATCGTCCACATCCATATCTTCCAATTCGGGCCATAAAAAGTTCTTTATCATACCATTCACAGTAACTGCCTGACCGGCCTCATTTTGGAAAAAATACGGCCCGATGATGCCGCCAGCCCATAAACAGCACCAAACAGTCACTCTTTGTGGGTGTATTGGTTTTTCGACAATCACTCTTCGATTATCATTTGCCCAAATGCGCCAATTCTGCTTATTGACGAATCCACTGAGGTGAAAATGTGACTCATCACTGAAGATGATTTTCTTCGAAAATTGATCATCCACTGTTGCCATTTCTTGCCACCATTCTGACCATTGACGACGCTTGAAATGGTCAAGAGGCTTTAGTTCTTGAGTCAATTGCAGCTTGTAAGCGTGTAAATGCAAGTCTTTATGAAAATGTTCATCAACGACGAGCGTGAGAGGTGCAATTGTTGGGCACGACGACGAGTTGAGGTGGACGGTTCTTCAGCCACACTATCGCGAACAGCAGCAATATTTTGTGCAGTACGAGCTGTACGAGCATGCACTGGTGTTTTCACATCTCCTACAGACCCGGTTTGCTCAAATGTTTGCACGATTTTTCCGATTGTGCGCACATTTGGACGATTAAATTGACCGAAAAAATATGCACGAAGTGCACGATATGCATTTTGATTTGAAAGCCCATTTTCATAATAAGCCTGAATAACTTTAACGCGTTGCTCGATTGTGTATCTTTCCATGGTTCAAATTGAATTAGTCTGAAATTGAGAAATGTCAAATGAAATGCAGAAAAAAACTTGACGTTTAGGTGTGGTTCATATTCAACATCGGCCTTTAAAATCTAACCACCCTTTAAATTTGGTTTTTATATTATATATATTATGTATTTTATATTCACTTTTTTATATTTTTACCCTTTATATTTTACTTTTTTCGTTCTAAATATAATATAATATTGTATGAACTGCCAAAAATAGTATAAATTAGAGAACGAAAAAGTAGGAAAGAAAATAAAAAGCAAAATATGCAGGCAAATGACAATCGGTGCAAGATATTCGTGAGAAATTGATTTATTCACGTAAATATTTAAATAAAATTAATACTCAGGCGTGGATAATGTTAATATGCACTATTTCCCTCAGTGTACGATCATATTTTAGAAGACATTTAGTGCATATGTACCTACATTTTAAATATTGGAATCAATTACAAACAAAGTTCTTGCAAGAATTTTGTCAATGTCCAATATGAACGTTCAATAAGTTTCAATCTTGCGGTTATATATTTATTATTTACAGTCAACTCTTTACTTCAGCTTTTGGAAGAAGCTCATACGAAGAATTTCGCCATGATATGAATCACCAAAATTCAAAATGTCTGCTTCTCTGACCTTGATACCTGCAACCGTAAAATGATATTATACTGTACTCAGAACTATTTCAAATTTGCTGCACGGATGCTTCTTTCTAAAATAGCGTTCTCTGTTTTGGACTCATAGTTGTGCCTATATTTTGAATTGTAATTTGTTTTTTCTTACTTAATCCCTCTAATTGTATTTCGGGTAGAATGCGAGCATGGAAAAACTTGAAAACATTAAAATTGACTTCCCCAAATAACTACTCGTGGTAATACACAGAAAAGAATCTTGATTCATTAATTTTTTTTTATAATATTTTTAAATGATTCGGCACAATAAAACGTTCTGAACTTAATTGATTTTTTCATCTCTTTTCTTCTCAGCTGTTGACAACACGTAATCAAAATGTGTAGCTGCAATTGACAGGTGTGTGTTGGGTTCACTGACAGCAGCTACAACGCACAACGAAGAAGAAGAAGGAAGCAGAAACAAAATATATGAAAATAATACAAATTGTTGCGACATTTCAAGTTGGCAATTTGCTGCAATAAATGCAGAACAACCAAACCAACAAAGTCAAATTTGAAGTATTACGTCGAGGGTGAATGAAGTGTACCACCCGCATTTAACGATAGCTTAAATAAATGTCGTTGACCGTAGTTCGATGAACGAACCAACGAACGTACATACGAACGTCAGCTAGAACCATAACTCGAAATTTACAAGCAGAGCATTGAAAAAAATTTCGTTGTTTATCATGACGTTAACGCCCACGCAGTTATCACCAACAGCAACAAAACAATCAGCCATCAGCGACAACAACATCATCATCATTAGTTGCGTGCAAATCGCAAAACTAAGGCAAGCAAGGATAACAATATCATCATGGGTCGGTTCCGTATCATAAACGCAATCGGAATCATTGCGAGCCAAAGCTGATGTTGATGCTGTTGTTGATTTTGTTGTTGGGATTGTGGTTGTTGTTGTTGCTGCTGATGGCGACGACGAGGATAAAGTAGTTGAGGATGCTCTCATTTTTCAGAATTCACGCACAATAAATTTTTGTCGTCATTAAATCATTTGCGAAATACGAAATAATAATAATTCTGAAAATGTCAGCACAACAAAAACATCACAGCAACAACAAAGGAAAAGGAAGCGACAGCAGATGGAAAAGCATCAGGAGCAGCAGCAGCACATCGTAGAATGTCGTAGACCATCTTAAGAATTGTGTTGTAAATTTTTGGTTTTTTTTTTGTTGTTTTTTTTTTTATAAAAACATCGAGGCCACAGAGAATATAAGTTTGCATTTTTAAGACATACCTAAATGAGAAAATGTCCTTTTTTTATGCTTTTCAACTTTCTTGAATGTTAAAATGTCGCATACTTTTATAAAATGTCAGCCAAATAGAAAAAAGAAAAAAAAAAGGAAGAAAAACAAGTAGCAGTAAAGAAAATGGCTTCCTTTTAAGAATCTATGGAAAAAGCAACTTTTCATTTTAACACAGATAGAGAGATAAATACACACACAAGCAAACACACACACACACGCACAAATATATATATATATATATGAGTTTATGTATATTTTTGTGATTATCTTTTGTTCGAATTAAGTCAAATAACAACAAATTCATGTGTTGTAAACAGCCAAGATACAGCCGGGATGTTGATTATGATGATGACAACCGCAACAACAACAATAACAACAACAACAACAACAATAACAACAATAACAACAACAACAACAACAACAACAACAACAACAACAACTACCAGTGCCACCAAAGCCCCACTAACAACAATGCCAAGCACACAGAAACACACATATACATACATATATATATTAATGTATTTTCCTATACATGTTTGTTCTGAATAAATTGAATAAAATCTGTTGTTGGCATTTTATATTCTTCGAGTAGGATTATCTGTAAATACACACACACACATACACTTTCACAAGCAAAAAATTCAGAGTACAGCGTCAAGAAAATGTTGTAAATATGAAGAAAAATGATTGGCGTAGGAAAATTATAAGAATTATATTCAAATTTTTCTATTTAATTTTATTTTTTTTTTTATTATTAATAATGTTTGGTTTTGATTGTGAAGCATTTGATATTTAAATTTTAAAAAAAAAAACTATAACTTACATACATATATTATGAGACAATTTTAAACTTTGACATTTTATGTGCAGCAAAGATTAGATAAGACACAGACTTGTACTATGCATACTATAGGGGTATTCCCGCAGTCTTGCAAAACTCTTGCAGAGTGTAAGAATTGCAAAAGTTGCAGAATCTTGCAATCCGTGTAACGATACAACAATGAAATACAAGCATATTGCAATTCGTGCAATTTGTGCAACACTGAATCCCATATTTTGGGAGGGGGTGCAAAAAAAAAATTAAAAAAATCTGTTTTTTTTTCGCTGAAAAGGGCACTAGTCTGCAATATGCGCGCATCATGGACACTTCCAAAATGGCCTACTGCAACATGACGAATCTTTAGATGATAACACTGAACAACAAAATCAATTTTTTTCCAAAATAACAAGGTTCCGACAATGGATTCTGGTAGAGGGGACAAAAAACAATACACCTGTATCGGCGTTTTAAAAGTGTTAATTTTCCCCCTTTTTTAACATTCTTAAAATGAATCGGCATGGAAATCATGTTATCCTTACATTTTGGGTATAGGATGTGTTCTAAGAATTTATGTGAAATACTACGTGAAATATTTTTGTGGAACATTTTAACCCCTTAACTTCTCAATTTATGGGTCTTTTTTGACCTTTTTGTGATAAAAGGCAAAAAATATCCATAAAACAAGGATAGAATGGGTTAAATTGTTCCACAAAAAATGTATCATAAAATTCTACTACAAGTCTTTGAATATACCAAAGCTGAAAATTCAACTTAAATGCTAGAAATAAGTCAAAACTTAAAATGTGTTAGAGGGTTAATTTCATACTTATTCAGGATTGATGATAAAATGTTGCACAAAACTAGGTTTTAGGGGATTACTTTCTATGGAAAAATTGTTTTACTTATTTGGCACAGTATACTTAGCAATAGCAACGAACCTTATCGGATGCACTTTGACTGATAAGATCCCTTAGGCTCAAACAAAAATCTATGAAAAGCAAAATTAAAACAAAAGTTAATTTTAATCCCTTCCTCGGGTTCCCAATATTTTACTATACCAAAACTTGTTACCATATGCACCATATACTTGTTGTTGTGTTCACAATTTTTGGTGTTTTTAAAAAGAATCACATTTTTTAAAACATAAATTGAGGGGTTAAAATGTTCTACACAAATATTCCACGTAGTATTTTACATAAATCCTCAGAACACATCCTATACCCAAAATGTAAGGATAACATGATTTCCTATGCCGATTCATTTTAAGAATGTTCAAAAAGAAGGAAAATTAAATCCCCCCTAAGATAAGACAAATACGTAAACTTTAAAAACGCCGATACATGAATATTGTTTTTTGTCCCCTCTATCAGAATCCGTTTTCCGAATCCCGAAAACTTTCGGGGCCCTAAATTTGAAATGCTTAATATACAAGGTGGCGCACAAATAACCTTCCGATGTTTTTTGGATGTAATTTAAAAAAAAAATGAAAAACTTTGATTCTTCTTGTGGATTATTTTTATTTGGTCTTTTCATTTTTTTTACATCAAGTCGAGAATATGATGTCATGTAAATGGCCTCCGCCACAGTTGATTGTCATTTGAACCCTTTTTATGGCATTTTCCATCACTTCGGCCAAAACTTCCGGCGATAGGTCCTCACATTCTTGACGTATATTGTCTTTAAGAGCTGCAAGAGTCTGAGGCTTGTTGACATAAACCCGCGACTTCAAAAAGCACCACAAAAAGAAGTCTGGAGCGGTCAAATCAGGCGATCTTGCTGGCCAGTGCAAATCGCCAAATCGGGAGATTACGCACCCGGGAAATGCATCCTTCAGCATATCGGTTGTGGCACGTGCAGTGTGTGCCATTGCACCGTCCTGTTGGAACCACATGTTTTCCAATCCCAATTCATCAAGTTGCGGCAAAAAGAACTCGTTGATCATTGCTCTGTAGCGCTCACCATTCACAGTAACCGTTTGGCCCGCGACGTCTTCGAAGAAAAAAGGTCCGATGACTCCTCCAGCGAAAACAGCACACCATACAGTGACTTTGAGCGGGTGTAATGGCTCTTCATGGGTTACACGCGGATTTTCAGTGCCCCAGAAGCGTAAATTTTGCTTATTTACGTACCCGCTAAGATGGAAATGGGCCTCATCACTCATGATTATTTTTGATGAAATTTATTGGTCAAAAAGTAGTCAGCAATATTCCGCGTTCTGGAGCAGTGTAGCGTAACATTGTTTATTAACGTGTATTTCGCATGTGTTTACTACACAAATGTCAAAACAGAACTGACATTAGGGGCCAATCGCAAAATTTATAGCATTTTCTGATAGGAGGATTACTTTTGCGCCACCTTGTAGTTATTATAAACATTAGCATGTTCATGGCCGCCATTTTGAATTTCGAATTTTTTACTTCAGATTAGTGATCAGCGACCCCAAAAACCATAATTTTCAATAAATCATCATTTTCATGCATATTAGACAACCCCCTTCAGGTTTTGGCCGTCTTTTTCGATTTGGAACCAATGTACGACACCTTTTCGAAAAATATGCTGTGTAGTTGACCACTGGTGCTTCGGCAAGCTTCAGTTTAATGCCATCAATGTATCCTACACAATGTGGCAACTCATGGTATGTTTTGTTGACAATATCTTGCCTTTCGGTTGGAGCAGGCCATGAAATATATTTGGATTGGTTTCGCAGTAAAGACTGTAAGGCTCTAAACTTTATTTTATAAATGGTTTGCCATCTCCAACCCCGAATATTGTGACTATTTTTTGAATGGTCGCATTATTCTCAGACGCTCCAAGTCGGCACAAAACAATACTCAATAGAAGATCCATAGGAGGCTGTTGCTGCGTGTGTGAGTCTGATTGTGGGCTATTGCTGATTAATTAACATATAACTAGTAAAAATCTAAACTGATCTCTTGTCATACGTAACATCTGTCGAAAACGATTTTCATCGAATGATTTGATCTCCATTCCAATGATTTGGAAAGATTGGGAAAAATTCCACAGCGGTTCAACAGAGTGACAAGAATGTCTTCATCCAATTCAGTAAATATCCTCCAATAAGAGCGCTCATCTTGTAAATTATTACAAATTATATAATAACGTGAACAAAAATTGCTATAAATAATGACCATCTTCCAGAATGCTTCATTTACATTTTCAATAAGAAAATCCAATTTTTTTGGTTTTATTTTTTCAACTGTTCGCGACATTTCCTTACATTATTTACAATATTTATATTTTTGTGCGCTCCCGCACTGTTACATATTTAAGTATGGCATTGAACATTGTACATTCTCACAAATTTATACTGCTGCAATACTGCGAGAATACCCCTTATATGTTTGTTTGTACAAATGATTTCTGAATTGAAAATAATTTACTAGGATGTTCATTAAGTTCTTGGTGCGACACATAGATGGTATCGCTAGGCTCACTATATTATTTTTAAAGTCTGGCATCTTTCAAACGATAACTACCAGTTCCGCGTAGTTGTTTTTGGGCAACAGACACAACTGTTTTCCTTTTGTAACAGTGGAATAAAGTGGATTTTGAGTTTTGATAAAGCATTTTCTTTTAATAAGAAAAAACACTGTGCAATCAAAGAAGTGGATTGACAAAAGTCATGGTGTATCAGTTCCACCAAAATTAATCATAATTTATGAGTTTGCAGAATTCAAACGTGGTCCACGGTACAAGCGCTTCTCATGAAAAACGTTAATTTCACCCAAAAGAGGTAACAACTACCGAAATAATCAACACAATCCACGATATCGTATTAGACAATTTGCAAGTGAAAGTGCGTGATATAGTTGAGGCTCTAGATATATCAACAGGTTCTGTGGTTTCCATTTTGTATGATAATTTCGATACGAAAGACCTGGGTGCAAGATTGGTGTCCCTTGTGTTAACAAGTATTCAAAAATATGACACGTTTCTCACAACTGACTTTTATTATGACAATTATTGAAGCATTTGCAAATAACGATTTCAAGCACGACAAACGAAGTTCGTTTGCGGCAAACTGGCTATAAACGTTTTTTTTTTCTTTGCGTGTAGAGGTCAATTCATTCGTTTGCTCAATGTTCTTCTCTGAAATTTTGTGAAACTGGTAGCATACGAGTTCATGTTTTATTGTCAAAGCGATGGATAGCAAATTGCATCAATTCACAGATCAACGACAGCTAACTTTATAATCTTATCTTTAATCTCTTGACTAGGTTATCTAAAATCAAATCTTATTTTGATTAGTAAATCCACGAGGGCAATTTGAGAAGTCAGTGGCTCTTTTAATAAAAGGTATTTTATTTCGGCGAAAATGCGTTTTATTTCTCAAAGTAATCCCCTTTGGATCGATACATTTAGTCCAGCGCTTAACCACTTTTTTCCTTCCAAATAATAGAATTTTTTAAGATCCTCAATATATACGTTTGTTTCAGTGATGACCTCTTCATTCTTACCGCACAGCCATTGTTTATGATCTCATCATTCGACCCGCGCAGCCATTGTTTCCAGGTTTAAAAATAGCAAATAGTCGCAGAGGGCTAAATCTGTAGAATATGGTGGATGGGATAGTAGTTCGTTGCCGAATTTATTTTCACCATGGCAACTACAGATGTGTGCGCCGGTACGTTGTCATGGTGGAAGAGCACTTTTTTCTTAGACAAATACGATCGTTTTTCCTCAAAATCAATGTCAAATGATTTCCTGTTTTCCTGTTTTCCTAATTCCTGGAAACGAGCTACAGTAATTCCAATTGCTAAAGTGACAAATGCATCCGATATGCAAGATTTCAGGCCTATCAGCATTTTAAGCACATTCTCAAAAATTTGTGAATCACTGATGGCAAAACAAATAAATGCATACTTAGACTCGCGGAAACTTCTCTCACGTTACCAGTCGGGTTTTCGTGCGGGACACAGTTGTGCAACAGCTATGCTAAAGATAATTGACGACATTCGTATACATTATGACGCAGGAAACATCACACTCCTTTGTCTACTTGACTTCTCTAAAGCTTTTGACAGTATTAACCACGCTCTGTTAGTTAAAAAACTCAAGGTATTCTTTGGTTTCAATGAAAGTGCTGCTTCTTTAATTTCTAATTATCTTGATGGTAGGATGCAAAGAGTGAAAGTTGGCAATACTTTCTCAGACTATTTGTTAATTAAAGCTGGAGTGCCTCAAGGTTCTATTCTTGGGCAGTGGCATTCCTAGGGGGGGCGGGGGGCGGTCCGCCCCGGGTACCACCATTTTAGGGGTGACACCATTTCGTTTTTTTTTTATTTCTCAAACAGAAAGAAAAAGGTACAAATACATTACGTTAAAAAATTTGTGTCCCATTTTGTCGCATTGAAATTATTTCAACAATTTGTGTATCAGTAGCTTCATGCGAAAAGAGTTTTTCAAAGCTAAAATTAATTAAGACTTATTTAAGGTCTTCCATGGGACAGGCAAGGCTTTCCGATCTTGCTATTTTATCCATTGAAAACGAGCTTGCAAGTAATAGGGTCAATTGCATACAAAATCCTCCTCTGAGAGTAAAATAGCAAAGTTAACGCCTGCTGAAAGAGCACGAAGATATCGGGAAAAAATAAAGCTAGATAAGGAACGAAATGAAGAATATAAACGAAAGCAAAAATAATGGTACCTATGTACGACTTTGACCTCATTTTTTCTTTTTGTGTTTACTAACTGATATCGCCCATTTCACATTGAAGTGATCAGTTGCTCTGACCATCTCCGATTTCTCTCAAATATTTTTTTTGCATTGGTTTATTGATTTGAAAACCAAATTTGAAGTTATAAATTTTTAGAATAATTGTTCGCGGCCAAAATAGGGTCTATTTTGAGACAACATAGCTCAATCAACTTAAGACCGCTATAACCGGTAATATAGTATCATTGGAAAAGTTATTTCATCTATTTTGAGGAAAAGTACAAAATTTTTGAAAATATTGCAATACGTTGACTCATTCTTAATTTGTTTAAGTTCAATACCATGCCAGCAACACGAGCTATAATTTTTTTTTGTTTATAATTTTAATTTTTTTTACGTTTCTACGTTAGGTTATACCTTTCCAATGATATAAAATGAAGATGTGGTTTAAACGGGTTTAGAAGTTTTAATGTAAAACGTGAAGTCTTAATAAATTTTCAATACAAATTTAATTAGCTATTTGAATTTTTTAATTTTCTGTAAAAAAATAAAGAAAAAAAAATTGGATGAAAAGTTTATGTATAGCTGAATTATATACTTTATATTTACTTTTTTTTTTAAAAAAAGAATAAACCTGTTTTTTGTTAAACTCCCAATTTGATTTAAATTATTTGGTTAAGCGCAACAAAATGTATTGAACGTCACAAAATGTATTGAACGTCACTGTGTTGTTTTTTCTGAAATTGCTTATTATTTAACAGATTTTTATTTTTTATTGCTGCAAGTCTACTACTTTGAAAATAACTTCTATGTTAATGTCTTTTTGGAGAAAAGGTTTAATTTTTTTTCCGTTAAAATTGCAAAATATGTAGGGATTTTTGGTAAAAAATTATTATTTCTGTAACTGAAATTTAACTGATTAAATAACTTAATAAACATCACAGTAAGCTTTAATTTACAACATTTTTAAAATTTTTAATGATTTTTCCCGTATATCTGCTGTGTGACGATTAATACAAAATTCGTATAAAAACCATAGAAAAAATGATTTTTTGCAGGGCCTAAAAACAACTTTGAATTCTCCATTCACTTTCACTTAATTTTACTACTCAACGGGAAAATTTAAAAATCATTAAAAACAAAACATGAAAACCTCTTTGTGTACGTTTTTTTTGCAATTGACCCAATATTGATTTCGATAAGGTTATTTCAAATTTTGGAGCTCTTAAAGTAAGAAAAGTTAGTTTTTTATACAACGTCATTAATAAGATTTCTTTGTTTAACCTTATACCTACATATACAAATATGTACCTGAAAATGTAATGTTTTTGTTCCGTCACTTTTTAAGACTGCGAAGTTAATAAGTTTTCTTTTTTACCTTATGCCTACATATCTAAATATGTAGACACCTGAAAATGTAATATTATTGTTCTGTTTTTTACAAATTCTTATTGTTTGTCATATGGTGTTTGTTTTTTTTCGTAAAACATTCGAATTGGTTTCTTTTTGCATTTAGAAATTTTTTATAGGGGTGACACCATGAGTATCCGCCCCGGGTGTCACCAAGCCTAGGAACGCCACTGTTCTTGGGCCTCTTCTTTTTAGTTTATTTATTAATGACATCTTTACTGTGTGCAAAAATATGTCGATGCATGCTTATGCAGACGACGTTCAATTATATTTTTCTAATCAAATCGGCCTACTTGAGGACTTGTGTTGTAGAACTAATGAAGACTTAAGCGCAATATCTAAATGGGCATCTGAAAATGATCTCTGCCTCAATGTGAATAAATCCTATGTTCTTCCAATTTCCAAGGATAAACTTGACTTTTCCCAAATTCCGAAAATTACTCTTAAAGACAGACAGCTCCAAATGGTTGACAAAATAAAAAACTTGGGCTTTATTGTGAACTCTAAACTAACGTGTACTGACCATGTAAATAATATACTTAGGAAAATCTATTTTACGCTTAGATGCCTGCGTTTATCTGCAAAGTTCACTCCCACGTTGATAAAAAAAAGACTAGTTATCCAGCTTATTCTACCCCTAATAACTTACTCTGAACTTGTTTATTGTAACCTTGACTCTCATTCCGAACATAAAATCCTCGTTGCTTTTAATGATGCGGCGAGGTATATATATGACTTGAGGCGTTTTGAACATGTCTCCGCAATAAGCAAGCAAATTTTGGGTTGTACCATTAGCAACTACATAAATGCCAGAAACTGCATATTTCTGCACAAGCTGATATCTAACAAGACTCCATCATACCTTTATGAAAAACTACGTTTCAGTGTTTCCAATAGAACCTTTAATTTA
This sequence comes from Pherbina coryleti, assembly GCA_943735915.1. Lineage (NCBI taxonomy): Eukaryota > Metazoa > Arthropoda > Insecta > Diptera > Sciomyzidae > Pherbina > Pherbina coryleti. The sequence goes on along the minus strand of OX030949.1, from coordinate 140,112,284 downwards.
ATTATACCGAAATATTCCTGCTTACATACAAAGCGACTCTTTTTCATTAGCGCCATTAGGTTATGGAATTCACTTCCTATTAATATTAAAACTATAATCAGTGCGAACAAATTTAAGCTTTCGGTTATGTCCTTCTTTTCTGTCTCCTAACTAAATTTTCTAAGCTTTCAAATATATCTTTTCTCAATTAATCTTTGCCTCTTAATGCATTTTTCTTCTTCTTAGGTTAAGCATAAATTTTAAGTTAAGCTTTTTAGTAACTTTCTTCATTAATTTTTGCATATCATATTTAAAATCTTAATTGTCAAATTCTTGTAACTTTATATATTAGCTTTAAGCAATTTGTTTTCTTTTATATAATGTTATCTGTTGATGATATACTCTCTCCGTTGTACGCTAAAAGATCTCTTATAATCTTATTGTACTAATATAAACCTCAAATAAATAAATAAGAAATAAAAAAAAAAAAAAAAAAAAAAAATGTGTCCACAGCTGTGAATAATATCCGGTTGTGACTGATTTACCCATTTCAAGTTAATAACAAGGCCATGATTTTATTTGCCGACAGACCCTCTTGAGCCTTGTTTGGTGCTCGTTCACCCGGAGTTGTTTTGTAATGTATTCATTAAGGTGGATCAAAAAAAATTTTTGTTTTTTGACACTCTTATTCTAGGAGATAGATTCAGATAGATCTTAAATCCAAAAGCATATCGAAATCGGTGTAAAGGAAGTGTAAAGTTATGAATAGGAAGATTGTATCAATCAAAATCAAGTATCCCAATAATTCAATGAGCTACACTGAACCAAATATTGTTCTTAAAATCAAAGAATCTCGTTCATAAAGCGAAATTCATTGATTTTTAAGAACTATTCATTGCCCCAAAGAACGAATTCTTTGGCTCAATGAATCGTTGTTCTTAATTTTAAGGAACAGTTCATTGTTCGTGTTCATTAAAATTGTGTTCCAGTTCTTGTGTTGTAATATCTAAAAAACCATTAGAGAATTTTATCTCAATAAGAAACTGATTTTTTAAAATATATCTTGATATTGTTTAAAAATTTCTAAGGACAGACTAACTTATTGTAACAGTTGTATGTGTCATTAATTAATCATTTTTCTTCATAACATATCAAAGAAATAACGTAAGAACAAAGATTCATTAAACCAAGGAACTCGTACTTTGGACCAATTTTAATGTATAATACATTGGGACAAAGAACTTTTTCTTTGTTATTAAGTACGTTTTTGGTTCTGTGTAGAGTGGGAAACGATTAATTGTATTGGGACTTTTTAGGACTCTGTGGACTACTGGGAAAAAAATTTATGATTTTTTATTTTAAAGTTGGATATGGCGGATAGGGTTGCCACCTAATTTTTGTATTTTTGCGAATTCGGCATTGGGGCGAACACTAGGTGAAAATAGGGTTAAAAATTTCATAATTTTAAAATTCTGACAACGGATTCGGATTCAGCGACCCATTTTTACCTAGTGTTCGCCCCAGCACCGAATTTGTTAAATTATAAAAAAACTAGGTGGCAACCCTATCCGCCATCTTTAATTTGAAAATTCTTAAATCAGATTCGAAATCAGCTACCCCCTTAAACTGCTAAACACGGAATCCACAGAACCCTTAATAGTATTAATACGCTTAAATTTTTCCTACGCAACTTCATTGAATTATTTGGATACTTGAAATAATTGGATACTTGTGAGCTTACAAGCTTTTGCCGACCGTTTCAAGCCTTTCAACTTTTAAACCCGACAAAGTAAGTCACAACAACTCAAGTCAACAGTAGGGATATGACTTGTATCTGTTTGCTTGAACTTCAAGTAGGCTTGTGCAGTTCTCTGCTTTATAGTATACTAGCTTTTTCCCGGCGCGCGTTGCTGCACCTAGCAATTATATCGCAACATAATAATTATATTCGAAACTTTTCTTAGACCCCTAGTTTAACACTACTGTCCACTGCCCGTTACAGTTTCCCAGTAGCAGGAGATCACCAAATAGTAACTCCATTTTGAGTTTGTATATAAATACTTTTTCAAAGCTATTCGATAATACAAATTTTAATTGTAATTGGCGGAGCCACACCCCTTTATACAATGGTCTTGCCAGTTTTCTAGTAGATGGACATTGCCCAGTTTTAGTACAGTTGCCGACAGTGAGCATACAAACTAAATTATAAAAATGTAGCCAAATCGACGAAAACCGTAGGAAATATAGCATTTTTATTGATTTGTGGGCAGTAAAAGGGGGGTGTGACAGAAATTTAAACCATCTCGTACTTGAAAAAAATGTACTGCCAAAATTTCAGCTCTATCAGCTCAGTAATTTTGAAGTTTCCAGCCATCACACAGACAGCGTTTTGCTTTTGGTATATATAGATTATTGGCTATAACTTTTGGTTGGTAAGAGATACTAAGACAATTTTTTCTAAAAAATTAATATTTTAGCCTGTATATTTTTTCAAAAATATAAAAACACAATATTGGAAAAAAAAAATTTTGTTCGAAACAATCAAGGGTAGGCCTTGTTTTTTGAATCACAAAAACGGTTTTTAATTTTGGCGTAAAATTGAAACAATTTTTGCTTATAAATGTTAAAGCTTTTAAATAGAGTTTAAAATTTGCGAATTTGAATTTGAATTAGTTTTACAACAAAAACAAATTTTGAGCCTTTTTTGAGGAAAACTCAAAAATTTCAGAGCTTTTTTGAAAACTATATTTAAAATATATATCCTCAAATAACGGTATTTTTGCAATAAGATTTTCATAGCAATTTGACGACGTTTTAAGACAAAAAAAAATTTAACAAAATGTATAAAAAAGCAGCGGAGATATTTGAATCAAAAGTCACAAAATTAAATTTCTGATTGTATTTTTCTCAATTTTGAGGAACGATGATGCATTAAATATATCGTTGCAGTAAAATTTTTCATAGTTTTCAAGATATATTTATGTTGTTGATGTCAAACTAACGGAAATTTTTTAATTTTACTAAATTTAAGAAATATTTTATATTATGTAAATATTTGCATATTTAACCTAAGAAAACAACTAAAAATATACGATTTTGCAAACAATTTGTACTACAGCACCATCTGGTGTCCAAGGTGGTTCAAAGAAGATACTGTAAAAAAATTCGTCGTACCTGAGAACTACTATATACCAATTTTTATTCTAATCGCATGAGCGGTTTGGGAGTTTTAGGTGATTTTGCAAAAAAATTGTACTACAGCGCCCTCTGGTGTTCAATATAGGTCAAAAGAGATAGCAGCAGAATACTCAACCTACATGAAAACTACTGTATACCACTTTTCATTCTAATCACATAAGCGGTTTGTGAGTTTTAGGCAGTTTTGTAAAAAATTTGTACTACAGCGCCCTCTGGTGTTCAAGGTGGATTAAAATTTATAGCCCACGAACACGCACCGTATCAAAAAACTTCTATACACAAATTTTCATGCTAATCGGATGAGTAGTTTAGGAGTCTATTGCGGTCTTACAAACATAAGCTCCTTTTTTATATATATAGATTTATCAAGCCTATCTTTCGTTTCAGTGATGCTTTTTGTAAAGGGTGTTTTTTTTAGGGGTTTGTTTTTCGAATAGAGATAAAACTGGCATTTTGTGGTCAAATCTGGCAACTCTAATGTCATTTATGTTCAGTTTGGTTTGCCATTTCATCATGAACAGGTTGACAAAAGAACAACGCTTGCAAATGGGCCGAAAATGAGATTGATCTCGATGCTGATTTTCATCGCAAAATTTTGTTCAGTGATGAGGCTCATTTTTGGTTGAATGGCTACGTCAACAAGCAAAATTGCCGCATTTGGAGTGAAGAGAATCCACATGAGATTCTTGAGACGCCATTACATCCACAAAAACTGACTGTTTGGTGTGCTCTATGGGCTGGTGGAGTCATTGGGCCATACTTCTTCCGAAATAATGCTGGAGAGTCAGTTACCGTTAATGGAGACCGGTATAGAGCCATGATAACCGACTATTTTGTTCCCGAATTGGATGGCATGAATGTGGATGAGTTATGGTTCCAACAAGACGGCGCTACATGCCACACAGCGCACGTCACAATCGATTTATTGAAGGAAACATTCGATGAGCGCATAATTTCGCGGAATGGACCTGTCAATTGGCCACCAAGATCGTGTGATTTGACACCATTGGATTATTTTCTTTGGGGATATGTGAAGTCGCTCGTCTACGACAACAAACCAGAAACGTTAGGGGACTTGGAGGCCAACATTCGTGGCGTTATTGCCGACATACGGCCCCATATGCTCGAAAAAGTGGTTGAAAATTGGACTTGTAGAATTGGCTTTATTCGAGCCAGCCGCGGCGGCCAAATGCCCGAAATCATATTTAAACATTAATGGCATAAAATTCTCCTTCCAATAAAGCCAAATTGATGGACATTAAAACGATTTTCTTGTGTTTTATTTCAATTCGAAAAACAAACCCCTAAAAAAAACACCCTATACGTAAAAAATAATGCTTGATGAGTGTACGAAATTCCATTTTCGTCAAAATTCACCAGGTTGTCTGCTTTCAATTGCTGTCAAACACAAACAGAATGACGCAGCTTGTTCGAAATTAGGCAGTAGTCTATGAATAGATAGTAATTGAGAGGACCAGTGTTGCATTTAAAGTTACTACGCGAGAAATTCAAAAAGTCACTGATATCTCAAATTGCCCTCGTACTTATACATATCTTTTTCATCGATACATGCACGTTAAACTACATAATTTGTTAATAAAACTAACCCTTAAAAGTGAGTCACATTTTTTAAGTTCTAGATGTAATAAACATTTAAACATGCGACATATTTAAGTTAACATGTTTGCTTTAATCGCACCACAAACATGATTGAAGTTTTCAGAAATCATAACAATAACTTTCCACTAACAATAAAAGTCCAAAATTTTTGTATATCAATAAAAAAATACAAAAAAAAATAAAATTAAACAAAAAACCACACTTTGGCGATAAAAATCGCACGAATATTCATTCGTAGAATCTCAAAGACCTTGCACACAAGAGACTCTTAAGGAACGCGCGCTGCTCCTTCAGACTTCAGATTCTTTGACCATTATATAATTTATAGGATTTTGCAAATCTACGAATAGATTTTTTCGTGTCAAAATGCAGCGCAGCACAAAACATGTGTGTGTCTATCTTTCTCTCTCCTTTTTTTTTTCTAAAACTACCTTTATATTCTGTCTCTTTCACTTCGGTTTAAGCAGAAAAATAAAAAATTTTGAAAACATATTCTACAGCCAACCTAAATGTTTAACATGAGTCTGCAATATAAAAAAAAAAAAAAATAGCTAAAAAACAAATAACAGCAACAACAGTTGGGCAACCCCGAGTTCAAACGCTACAAAACTTAAAATGCAGCTGATTCAACTTGGAGCTTGAGTTCGGGCACAAGTTCCAAGGAAGTGGTTCATGCCATTCGCCAGCTTATCATCGAACAAGATCAATATGCACGATATCAATATTGTTGTTATTGTTTTTGTTGTGTTTTTCATTTTTTGTTTTGTATTTTTTATGCATTCGCTTATTTGCTGTGGTTTTGCAAATATTGCAAATAAAATTAATATATAAAAAAAAACATAAATTGATTCCAACAAAAAATCAAGTATTAACTGACTGGTGTGTGTGTGTGTGTGTGTGTGTGTGTGTGTGTTTGTTGCCACTACGTTAGGTTCTAAAAATTTTGGTGTTTTAATATATCTACCAGCCAGTGAGGCGAGCATTGGACGTTACAGTGAAAACTAATCGAAAAACAATCCAAATCAAGAATTACTAAGAGTCTGTCTAAAATTAGTGTTGGTTAACAGTGGACATTAACATAGCGTTAAATTAAACAAAATTCGAAAAAATGATTTGTTAATATTGCTTGAAGCTGAAAATTTAAAGACAGATATTTAGACAACCCGGTAACTTTATCTTAATGCCACCGGAGACCTCAGCTTTGGTTTGAGCATTGAGGAGCTTAGATCCTTGAACTGTGAGCATTTTTGTATTTCAACTAACGAGTTTCGACTTTCATGAAAGCAGACTTAAAAGATTTTATGAAGAAGTGCAACAACGTCCATTAACGCCCAGAGATACTCAATTTCCTGCTCTTATTTGCACTTTTATTCTCGAATGGAACTTTACTTTTATATTACTACTGTGGGCAAAAAATAGATAGGGATAAATGTTTTTATTTTTAAGTTGGCACTACTGTCACTGACATCTATGCCAAATTACACGTCCAAATATTCAATAGTGTTTGAGATACGCGTCCTTTTGTAGAAAGGCTTCAATTCCTTCTTCGTTTCGGTTTCTACAGGGTTTTCCAATAGGGACTTGACAACTTTGAATTAAATTTCTGAACGCACCCTTTCACAAATCTTCGAACTGTCACTGTCAATTTATTCTGTAAACTCAACCTTTTCATCACTCGGTAAAATGCACGAACGAACCACAACTGGAAATTATAAAAACTTACTACCGAAATTCGGAGTCGGTGATCGCAACTTAAAAAGAGTTAACTGCAATTTTCGGTCGTAATTCTCGACCTAGTAGACAGACAATAACAAGTTTAGTGCAAACATTTGAGTCTACTTATTCGTTGTGTGATGTCGAAGCCGTGCCAGTGAGACAATGTGTTGGTCGAAGTGTCGAAAATATCACTGCCGTTCAGGCGTCCGTAGCAAACGATACAAAACAGTCAATTCCACGGCGTTCTCAAGAATTGGGCATCGCCCAGACTACTTTATGGCGAATTTTGCATAAGGATCTTGTTTACACCCATATAAGATCAAGCTGACTCAAGAATTGAAGCCGATGGTCCATTTGAAGTGACGTACGGTCTCCGATTGGGCTCTGGAAGAGATGCGCCAAGATGATGAATTTCATTGCAAAATCATCTTCAGTGACGAAGCTCATTTTTGGCTCAATGGGTTCGTCAATAAGCAAAATATGCGTTATTGGTCGAGTGCAAATCCACATGTGCTTCATGAATCACCACTTCATCCACAAAAAATAACTGGTTGGTGCGGTTTGCATGCCGACGACGTCATTGGACCATATTTTTTCATCAACTATAACGATCGTAACGTTACTGTGAATGTCCATCGTTATCGCGCTATGATTACCGATTATTTTTGGCCCGAATTGAATGATATGGACTTGGACGACATGTGGTTCCAACAGGACGGTGCCACAAGCCACACGTTACAATCGATTTATTGAAGAGTAAGTTTGATGAGCGTGTTATCTCAAGAAATGGGCCAGTCGAATGGCCGCCTCGGGCGTGCGATTTAAAGCCTCTAGACTATTTTCTTTGGAGCTACGTCAAGTCATTGGTCTATGCCAACAAGCCGACGACCTTGAAAGAGCTCGGAGCCAACATTGAAATCGAAATAGCGGCCGTTTCGGCCGAAATGTGTGGCTGAGTCATCGAAAATTGGGTCCAATGAATCGACCGCTGCATACGTGTCCGCGGTGGCCACATGAACGAAGTCGAGTTCCATTCATAAATGTTTTGATTGTACATCAAGCCGATAATAAAGTTTTTGAAATATCTCAAATGGTTTGCGTTTAATTAGAAAAAAAGTTATCAAGTCCTTAATTGAAAACCCTTTATATCACCCCCCCCCCCCCTTTCTGGTAAATCCTAGATCCTCCACTGATTGCAACAATGTTTAAGATTGGGATAAAGGCAAGACTATTACAAGAATTAAAACAATGATTTGAAAAAGGAGTTAGACATGGATTGGGTCAAGGATATGTACAAAATTTAGGACAATTATGAAAATAAGGATTAGGAGGGGTATTAAAACAAGAATAATAAGAACTTAACTGTCATGGCTTTGGTATAAGAACAAAGATAAGGTCATGGCTTTGGACGATAACTAGGTCAAGGTTAAGCACAATTACTAGGACAAGGGTTAGGACAAAGATTGGAAAAGTAATAAGAATAAAATTACGTTTTCACGTTAAAATACGTACGGGTCTGTTGATTACACAACCAACTGCATCCTATTTTTAACCGACTTAAAAAAGGAGGAAGTTCTCAAGTTCGTTGGTTAATCTTTTTTTTTTTAAATGTATGTATATCGATAACTCCTAAAGCACTTGCCCGATTTTCCTAATTTTTTGTCAACTGATAGATACCATTCTTTTTAGAAGCGGAGGTTATTTTTTAAAAAAGTGGGCGATATCCGGCAAAAGGGCGTGTCACTATTAGAAAAACACTGTATTTCAGTTAATATTAACATTAGGGTACTGAAATTTACAGTAAAAATACAGGGGTAGGCACAATTATAACAAATTACGGTCTATAAAGTGGGCGCTATTTGACAAAGGGGCGTGGCAATATAAGAAACACGCTGTACATCGAATAGTGTTGACACTAGGGTACTGAAAATTAGTATATGGGAAGGCAGAGTTATTAAAAATTATGGTCAAGATATTGAGCGTTATTCAACAAAGGAGTGTGGCAATATTATAAAAATACTATATCTCAAATAATATTGATACTAGCGTACTAATATTTTGTGTGCAGGTTGGTGGGTAGATAGAATCATTACAAAAGTGGGCGGGATTGTACATAGAGTGTGGCACGTTAAAGGAAGTAGTATATATCGGATAATATTGATACTTGGTAACTGCAATTTGCCACAGGGCTGGATAGAATCAATATAAAGTACGATCAATAAAGTGGGCGGGATTAGAAAAAGGGCGTGTCACTTTAATAAAAATTGTAAAGAGACAGAAAGGGAAAATACCCAACAAACTTTCAGGAATTAATAACACAAATTATCAAAGTTTCATGTTTGAAATTTTCCTCAAAAATACTATGACATAAATGTTCTCTAAAAAGGAAGAAATAAAAACTTTTTAACAAAAAAAAACCGACTTCAAAATCACTACAAAGTAAGAAATAATTTTAAATAACTTTTCCCATTGATTTCTTGGTCAAATTTAAGAAGTTATTTATATGTTTTGTAATATTGGAAATCTTATCATTCTTATCAAAAATAGTAATATTTTTATGATAACAAAACAAATTAGAAAAAATTAAAATAAAAAGATTTCGACTTAGTAAGATTAGCGCCGACTTTAAAGCTATTATGTTCATAAAGAAATGAATATATTGATGATAATAAAACAAAATAGAAAAAATGAAAATGATAAGATTTCCAATATTATAAAACATATAAATAACTTTTAAAATTTGACCAAGAAATTAATGGGAAAAGTTATTAAAAATTATTTTTACTTTGTAGTGATTTTGAAGTCGGTTTTTTTTTTTTTTTGTTAAAAAGTTTTTTCTATGAAATAATGCGTTTTCACAAAGAAATTATAACAGCTAGGCCGGAAAATCCAATTGATTTCCAATAGCTGCATTGAACCGCAAATTTTTATGATTTATATGATATGACTAGCCTTTTCCCGGCGCGCGTTGCTGCACCCTGCAACTATTTTGGAACATAAAAGGTGTATTCAAAACTTTTCTTAGACTTATAGTTTGACACCACTGTCATTTTCCACTGCGTTACAGTTTTCCAGTAGCAGGAGATCACCAAATAGTAACTCCATTTTGAGTTTGTATCTAAGTAGTGCTACTTTTACTTTCAAAGCTATTCGGTAATACAAATTTTAATTGTATGGGTGGAGCCACACCCGCTTATATAATGCCCATCCCAGTCTTCTAGTAGATGGACATTACCCAGTTTTAGTACAGTTGCCGACAGTGAGCATACAAACTAAATTATCAAAATGTAGCCAAATCGACGTAAACCGTAGGAAATATAGCATTTTTATTGATTTGTGGGCGGTAAAAGGGGGTGTGACAGAAATTCAAACCATCTCCGACTTGAAAAAAATCTACTATCAAAATTTCAGCTCTATCGGCTCAGTAATTTTGAAGTTTCCAGCCATCACACAGACAGCGTTTTGCTTTTTGTATATATAGATTATTGGCTATAACTTTTGATTGGTAAGAGATACTAAGATAATTTTTTCTAAAAAATTAATTTTTCAGCTTGTTTATTTTTTCAAAAATATAAAAACACAATATTGGAAAACAAATTTTGTTCGAAAAATTCAAGGGGTAGGCTTTGTTTTTTTAATCACAAAAATGGTTTTTAATTTTTGCGTAAAATTTAAATAACTTTTGCTTATAAATAGAGTTGAAAATTTGCTAAATTGAATATAAATTATTTTTACAACAAAAACAAATTTTGAGCCTTTTTTTAAGGAAAACTCCAAAATTTCAGACCTTTTTTAAAAAAAATATTTAAAATATATATACTCATTTAACGGTATTTTTGCAATAAGGCTTTTATAGTACTTTGATGAAGCTTTAAGACAAAAGAAAATTTAAGAAAGTGTATAAAAAAGTAGCGGAGATATTTGAATCGAAAGTCACAAAATTAAATTTCTGATTGTGTTTTTCTCATCGTTGTAGTAAAATTTTTCATAGTTTTCAAGATATGTTCATGTTTTTGATGTCAAAATAACGGAGATTTTTTAATTTTGCTAAATTTAAGATATATTTTATATTTTGTAAATATTTGCATATGTAACAAAAATATGCGATTTTGTAAAATATTTGTACTACAGCACCATCTGGTGTCCAAGGTGGTTCAAAGAAGATACTGTCAAAAAACTCATTGTACCTGAGAACTACTATATACCAATTTTTATTCTAATCGCATGAGCCGTTTGGGAGTGTTAGGTGGCTTTGCAAAAAATTTGTACTGCAGCGCCCTCTGGTGTTCAAGATAGGTCAACAAAAATTGCAGAAAAACACTCAATGTACATGAAAACCACTGTATACTACTTTTCATTCTAATCGCATAAGCGGTTTGTGATTTTTAGGCAGTTTTGTAAAAAAAATGTACTACAGCGCCCTCTGGTGTTCAAGGTCGATAAAAATTGATAGCCCACAAACACGCACCGTACCAAAAACCTTCTATACACAAATGTTCATGCTAATCAAATGAGCAGTTTAGGAGTCTATTGCATAGTTACATACGACATTTAGTTCCAAAGCAATTCGATATCATAAATTTGGCATATGTGGCCAAATTCCCCCTTGTCTAATGTTCGCTCAAATATATAATGACTACCTCTTGGGCCCATAACGTCTACATTTCAAGTTCCACTATCAAAACATGTACAACTCAGGAATAATAATGATTTCTAAAAAGTGGGCGTTAGACCACGCCCAGTTTTAGTATAGTTGCCGACAGTAACCATACGAACTTATTTACCAAATTTTAGTCTAATTCGACCAAAAAAGTCTTAAATATAGCATTTTTATTGATTTGTAGGCGGTAAAGGGGGTATGGAAAAAAGGGGTATGAAAAATTTTGATAATGCCTATATTTTTCGCGCAAATGGAAACTAAAGTGGACTTGTCAAATTATTCCAATATTCCATTTATTTCCAATTTCCCTTGCAAATATTTCCCCATATACACCATATGTGCGCTCTTGTATTTTTTCACACCTGTATTGTTGATAAGTTCACTAAAATGCCTATAATTCATGAACTAATACACATACAAAGACCATTTATACAAAAAAACCTTCGTATTGATGTCACCTTTCATAGGAAATTTCCAGAAACAAATTGAATTGCGTGAAAACATCGGTTCACGCATTACCGAGAACATCAATTTCATGCACAATGCAACTTATTTTTGTATATATAGATATGATTTTATTTTTGTCTTTTCTGACATTTGCTCAAACATATAAACATATTCGGGAAACATATTAACTAGTACAATATTACTTAACGTTCTTCAATGGTTTTTTGTTTTTAAGTTGAGTTGTACTCAAGTTGTTGACAAAAAAACTTTATGATAAAATTTACTTTTCAGAATTGATATAACGATTGTAAAATTATCTGAAGATATTTCTAATAGTATAGGCCAATTAATATAGGGTTGGTAAATATAGAATGGTAATAATGGGCGGAAGGCTGGATATCATTGTCATGGCTTTCTAAAAACAACACTTAATAATACTTAAGATTCCTTAACTTTAGTCTCAATAAAGCGATTAAAACGGTTTCGCTTTCGCTGAAAGCATCATCGGTCCATACTTTTTCAATGATAAGGCCGGACCCAACGTGACGGTCAATAGATTCACAACGCGAAATGATTGAAGTCTGGTTCTTTCCAAACGTTGCCACGCATGATCTCGGAACAACGAGTTATACAGCGACCGAAACAATCAATTGGCTGAAAGAGACGTTTGGTGAGTGAATTTTGTCACGTTCTGGACTTGTCGATTGGCCGCCACGATCGTGCGATTTTACGACCCTTGATTATTTCTTGTGGGGTTATGGCAAGTCATTGGACTATACAATAAGCAGGCAACAATTGAGCAGCTTAAGTGCAACATTATATGGGTTATCAACGAAATTCGGCCAAAAAGGCTTGCAAAAGTGACAAAAAAATAAAGGAAAAACAACAAAAATCTAAAGGAAATCATTTTCAAACAATAATTTTATGTCGCAAACTTTAAAATACTTAAAGCCAAAAAATTTATCATTTAGTGGGAAAATCTTATGTGTTTTATTTAAAAAAATATCTTCTACAGCGAATGAAAAAACGCAATTCAATAAAAAAATACTCCATCGCTTTGCAACACTCAGTTGAGTCACTTGCCGTTGAAGTAGCACGTTTCCTATAGAACTCATTCTTAAACGTTCTTGACTTTCTTCCACTTCTTCGTTACCTCGCAGTGTTTCTATTATTTCAATATTCAATATCTTGGTTAGATTTCGAAGAATTTTAAATATTTAAGGCCAAGCAAAAGCTGCAGTCCAGGCCATGTGCTCTCCACATTCAAGTCAATGTTGTTTTCTTTGGTTCCCTTTTTTTGCAAGAATTTAGGCGTTGTTTGGTTTGTTTGTTTTCTTTTTTTTTTAACTTTATATTTTTATTGTTTTATCACTGATTATTGTTGTAAAATTATTGTTGCCATTGTTTCCAGTTTATTTGTTTATTTGGTTTGAAGAAACCTTCTAAGATTTTTATGTGTCGCTCTTTCAACATCCTTCGAGTGTTTGGCATTCACACGAACTTTATGTTCTGCAACACCTTGATCGGGTTGTTATGTTTGTCACTTTTAAGCTTGTAATAACCTTTGAATTCTGTTGCTATGACAACTGTGAGATCATGACTGAAATGATGTTTGCTACAAGACGTGGTTATGCAATTTAATCGTGTCGTAAATGGCACACAGTTGCCAAACTATCAACAAGGTGGAAACTATTTTTTCTACTCTATCTGCTTTTCATATATCGGTTTATTACTAAGCCCAAGCCATGGCTGAATTTGATTAAAGTCATCCAATGACTCCACCAGCCCACAAACCTGAACAAACTCTGCATTTCTCATGATGTAACGGAGCACAATGGAGTGGATTCAGCTTAAAAGCACGGAGATTTAAGGATTTTTGTTTTAGAAAATTAATACAAAAAAACTAGAAATACAAATTTTCAAATTTCCAATAACTGTTTATTGCGGGAATATTTGCTCAGTTACAAAAAGTCTAGGCAATAAAACAATAAAAGAAGGCTTATGACAATTGGTGGGTAGATATATGTATATTCGTATATAATCCAGTGCTAAAAACAAATTCTGACTCAAAGGAATCACTGGTATAAATATAATATTTATCAAACGAGTTAAGACAATATTGGAAGCAATATCTAGTGCATACCACATTGATGGCAACAAATGGATCTTTAAAATTGGCACCCGATACTAACTGTAATTAAACACGCAATCTTCCTATTGCCAATTGGCCAATTGTCAGAAGAAACATCCGAGGCCAGATATAAGCACTTCAGACTGTACAGTACACATTTTTCGAGGAAAAAGAGTAAAAAAGACCCTAACCAAGATGTTCTGAATAGACTCCTGTTAACTAGTGATCCCTTTATAAGCTGCTGAAGACCAAGGCCACTAAAAACTTTCCTTTAATGGCCAAACACGGATGGAATACCAAACACGAATAAAGGCCTTAAAATTGAAAATGTCCAGAAGAAAGTGATGAAAACGATTATTTTCTAAATATAAAAAAATATTTATATTCATTAAAAGATAAAATAAAAACCTTACATTATGTATAAATAGAATAGAAAAAAAAAAAAATAAATAACTGGTCATTTAAGCCCTTGAAAGGACTTTGACCTAGCTTCTTATGATCAATTGTGTTGTGCGTGTTATTAAGTTTGTACACAAATTGCCCGAGAAATGGACCTACAGGCTTAACGCCGACTCCGAACGGTGATGAACGGAATGTTCTTATTCTCAAGAAGCTTTACATGGCATTTTTATTACTCTCTGAGGTTTGCAATTGTCTGCAGAGAGGTGGCGGCCGTACAGAAAAATCATTTTAATTCAAATAATTTTCTGTCGCTGCTGGGATTCGAACCCGGGTCTCCAGGTTCGTTGACAGAGAGGCCACGCAGTTTAACCAACTACGCCACGGACGCCAAAGTATAAATAGAATAATAAATAAAAATTCTTATTTTATAAAAAAAATTTTTTGTTTTTTAATTGGAAAACTGTTTTGTTTTAAATTGAAAAACTTTATTTAATTTTCAGCTTGTAAAATTATTTTTGGGACTTCATTCTGCGCATAGTTTTATTTTTAATCAAATTCTTTCAGCTTTTAACATTCTAATACCACATTTTTTGTTTAAGCTCCAAAAATCAGATTATTCTACTTCTGGGACGAGAAAATCAAATCTGAAAATCGTTTTTTGTTTTGATTCTTCGTTCATTTTTAACAGGAGAAGAAGTCAACTCCGCCTAGAAGCGGACCTGGACATGAATACCTTACATTTTGTTTTACATATATTTTTTACTTCAATTGAAAAAATAAACAATTTCCCACTCAACAGTATTTTTTAATCCCACTTCAATTAAAGTGTTTTATAATTCTCCGAAAAATAAGTTTTTAAAAAAATTAATTAAATTTATTAAAAGATGATACAATTTCATTTCAAATTGACATATCCGTCAAACGGGGCATGCTAGCTCCAAGAGGAAAAAACTGAAATGTTACTTCAAGATTCATTTACACTCTTAATGAAACCATTCGGAAATTTTGTCCACAAATTACGGGTTTATAGCGATCGGCCTAGAGGCGCACCTGAGCATTAGAGGGTTAATATTGACATGATATCTAACTGATGGCCATTTATTGAAAATATTCTGATAACCTACTCAGTGGCGTTCCTAGGGGGGGCCGGGGGGGGCGGTCCGCCCCGGGTACCACCATTTTAGGGGTGACACCATTTCGATATTTTTTTTAATTTCTCAAACAGAAAGAAAAAGGTACAAATACATTACGTTAAAAAATTTGTCGCATTGAAATTATTTTAGTTATTGCTTGTTTGGAAGGAAAGGGTATGAGCTTAAAGAAATCTTACGAAATATTTGAGAAAGCCCAAGGAATTATAAATGAAGTTTCTGAAATGTTGGGTGACGACCTTCGCCTTAAATTAAAGCTCGTTATGGAAAGAAACCCAGACTTATATCTGTTTTAAAAGCAAACGAAATTTTAAATAAAACTGCAGTGGATTACCTGGAGTAATATAAAATTATTTTTTCTAAAAAGCGGCAAAATTTCGCCGTAATTTCGGAAAGAGCTGATGGTTACCATAATAACTTAAGTTTGGCAGCACCTAAAATAAAAAAAAAAGAATTCATAAATAATATGAGTATGGCTATCGTGTGAACTAAAATTTCCAAGTTTGGTCAAAAACAAAAAAATTTATGAAGATTTTAAAAAAAAAATTGTAAAAAAGTCAAGTTTTTTTCTAGATTTTGTGCAAAAAAATATATAAAAAATAAAAATGTTTGCAATATTTTAGTTCACACGAAAACTATACATGTGGAAAGTATGCGGTTAAAATTTGGAGATAATCGGACAAGGTAATCATGTTTAACGATGGTAGCCAGGTATAAAATATTCATATGTTACATATGTATATCATACATAAATAGTATTAAAAATTAATAAAAAATGTTTTTAGCAAATGTTTTTTAGTGTATTTATTCACCCCAAAAAATTTTTTTCCATTATCTCTTAACGCTTTCCTGAACAAATTTTTTAAATTTTCACTCGAATACCGAGCGCGCCACGTAGGGACATGCCTTAATAAAACGGTAATAAAATAATTGTTTCATTTTTAACATTTTCTTTCTCAAGAAACTTTTTAAATATAAAAATTAATTTGGAAATTTTATAATTTCAGAAAATTTTAATGACTATAAGCAAAAATATGCAGCATGTTTCTTGCATATGTAGAAAATATGCAGCATATTTATTGCATATGCTTTTGCATATTTTTTGCATAAAATTTGCATATCATAAATATGGAGTAAAACATGCATTCATGAAGTCAAAATTAGTACAAATCCAAAATTTGACTGCAATCAGACTTCAAATAAATTTTGCATACAATTCCGCTGTCTACTTATGAGATATTTTCAATCCATTAAATTTCATTTCTTATTTTTTAAAGGTCGAGGTGGTGGAGATGCCACTGTCAATATGTTGCGCGCTTTAGCATATGACAATTGTGGAATAGTATATTATAAAACAGACATTTGTAAAGAATTAGAGCCACTTCCCAAGCTATCTAAATCATGTTATCAGAATAAGCCTAAGAATCCTCACTACCAGGAAAGAAATCCAATTTCTAATAATAAATGGCAGAATTTACAAGATTTGAAAAAGTTCTTACCAGCCGACTGTCATTATTTTTACGACCACTTACCATATTACTAACGTAATTGTTTGAATACCTTAACTGTTTTGTTTTTGTTTTATAAAATTAATCTTTGAATTGGTTTTACTACAATAAAATGCTTGTAGTAGAATTTGTTGCAAAAAGCCCTATGTCGTTTTTTTTTAATAAAAATTGATACGAAAAGCCCTTTGTCATATAAATTCCATGAAGTTAAAAAAATTTTAATATGGTATTAAAAACTGAATTTGTTGACGATTTTCATTATAAACTGCATTAAATAATTTTTTATTACTTAACATTTTAAGAAGTTATTAAGTTTTTTCATCTTCCTGTAAAATTTTGAAATTATGAGTTACATCCTTTCTATATTAAGGTGACGATATACAAATATGTTCCTGAAAATGTAATGTTTTTGTTCCGACAGTTTTTAAGACTGCCAAGTTAATAAGTTTTCTTTTTTACCTTATGCCTACATATCTTAATATGTACACAACTGAAAATGTAATACTCCTGTTCTGTTTTTTACAAATTCATATTGTTTGTCATATGTTCTTAGTTTTTTTTTTCGGAAAATATAAAGATAATAATAAAAACACTTACTGATTTATTTTGTAAATCGAAAACGCAAACCAACGACAAGTAAGACACGAGCAGCAATACTTTTTCTATACAAAATTCTATTAGTTATTGTGACTTCCTTGTGGTTGGTTTGCGTTTTCGATTTACAAAATTAGGCGGTTAATCTCATCGAATTGGTTTTTCTTTTGCATTTAGAAATTTTTTATAGGGGTGACACCATGAGTATCCGCCCCGGGTGTCACCAAGCCTAGGAACGCCACTGAACCTACTACTGACAGGCTCATTAAATATTCTTCCTACACTTGTAACATCCAGCTGTAATTCCTGTCATTATTCTTAGGTTTACATCAATACCACTGTGCGACACAAAAAAAAAAAAAAAAAAATGAAAAATCTCCAATGGTTTCTGATAGCCATTGAGTTCTGAATGGCCATTACTGAATGGCGATTTTTGATAGAATGAAGTTTCTGACAAATACTACTTTTGAGGGAGCAATATGAGGGAGCAATAATGTTTCCCAATTTGAAAGGACATTAATTTTGCAAGAATTTTACGGAAGGTCGTAAATCAAAATTTTACTTACCTTAAAAGTTAAAGGAAATTAACTACGGCTCCATAAAAAATGTAAGAAATGTAACCTTGAAAAAATCGCTTATTTTAACCCAGAAAAATCCCTTGGACGATATGTACTATGGGCCAATGGCTATCAGAAACCATTGGAATTATTGCAGTAATTTCAAATGACCCTTAAATTGTCGCACAATATAATTAATTTATATATGATTGCTTTGATGTTTTTTTTAAAAGCTTTCTAAAACCACAAAAAACAGTACCAGAACTGTTTCGACCCTGTGTGTTTCGATGGGTCTTGAGAATGGTGAGCTAGCCGGTTCTAAGACTGCGGAATTACTTAAAAGTTATTCACTTTTTTAAAAACCTGTCCTCTACGCTTATTCAAACAGTTTTAACAAGGGGGGAGCAGCAAGGAAATTGATCATTAGACTGCCTAGGAGAAAATGGACCAACTTATTCTTCCACCAGCATTAAAACTTTAATGAGCTATATCTCCGGAAGAAAAGGTTCGCAGAAGATTTGACACCCCTCATTTTCTTTATTTTCAATTCCACTTTGACCCTGAAATGATTTTTGTTTTTTTAGCTTTGAACCAAGTATTTCAGGTGGAATACCTATTCAGTCAAGTCTGCCTTGGTTCCAAAAATGGGGTGAGAGATTAGTGGGAAGGAAAGGGCAATCAAGTGAAACACGTATAGGATGTTCTAAGCGTGATACACAGAAAATAAAAGAATTGATTTATTACCTAAACTAGTTTAGCTAATGTGAAAGTTTCTATTTCACCTAATCTTTTCAACAACTTTTCTACTTACACAGTTAATTTAACAATCATGCATTAGGTAATTCACCTAATTCAAATTAGTTAATTCAACTAAAATTTTGCAAAACGCAAAAGTAAAGAGCACAGCGCTCTCCTATAAAAAACATAAATAAAAACAAAGTGAGAAAATTTTACAAAAAGTAAAGCCTCATTGCGAGAATTGAACTCGGGCCTCTTGCGTTCAAGTCAAACGCTTTACCGCTGTGCTGTTACGCCGTTTGATAAATTGTGAACAAAATGTATATAAAAATATGAGGTCCACAACTCTGAAATTATGTTTCCACTGGGCATCTACAGCAATTTGATTAATTGGTATGTAGAGAAAATTTCTGGATTGCAAATTTAGCTCAATAGATAAGGCGTTGGTTGTTGAAATCTTGAGATCACAGGTTCGAATCTCAGCGGTGGCAAAGAAATTTTTCAGTCATTTATACAATGTATATATCTCTCTCATTCTATCTACTATAAAACAAATCTTTCTTCTCTATCATGTGACGAAATGAAGTAAAGTCACCTAAGGAAAGTTTCACTTCAAAATAGAAATTGCAAAACAAAAAACAAATTTTTTGCATATTTTTTGCACGGCATTCCCACTCTTAAGTGGGAATGCTATCTAAATAATTAGATGATTTTTCTACACTTAGTAGGTGGCTTGCCTAATCTGAAGTGGTCATAGTTTAAAAAAAATTAGCTAATTCTTCTAATAAATTATGTGTCTTATCTATTTTATGGTTGAAGGTACACCTAAATATTTAGGTTTTTTTAGCTACTCTCGCAGTTAAACTACCCAATATAATTGCATATAATTAACATTTAGAAATTGGTAGCGCACCTAATCAAATTCGTTGACTGAAAATCACCGGATTACTTTAGCTGAATTGACTACATTTTTAGGTAAAAGTTCTACTCTTTTTTTTCTGTGTAGAAAGCCAAAGAAACATATGAACTTGAATCAGAGGCAAGTGTTATGCCTTTACCTGAGTCAATTCAAGTTAAAAGGCAATCCTCATCCACAAACTTTTCTACCAACAGATACAACTTCAAGTCGTAAATATCGATGAATTTTTAATTTCAGTTGATTAGAAATGAGGACAGAAAATTTAGAAAGGTTTAAAGCGAAGGACCATGGCCTGGCCGGGAATCTCGAACCCTGGACCGAGTCGACTACCGAGGCCGCAATATGTTTTTTAATATGTTTTTCATTATTTATCCATTTATTTTGCTGGTTCATAGCGTTTTGTTGATCGAATGTTAGAATATCCAACTCCATCATATTCCACGGCCCAAAATCAGTTACCATTGCACATTTTAAATATGAAAAAAGCTCAGAATTGAGTGACCTCTTGATGTTAATATTTTTGGACAAGAAGCGTGATCTCCGTGAAGATGGAAGCGTGAAAATTTTTAAAGTGTTACAGAAATTTTTAATGGAAAGTGCACAGAAAAACAAGTGGGTCTATTTTTTTCTAGGCAGTCTAATAGGTATCTTCCTTAGACACCGACATCTCAACAATAGAATCCTTCGAGAAGTTTTTCGGGTCAGTTTTTGGAGTAAGTTTCTGGAGTTTTTTTTTCGGGGCCTGAAAGTTGCTGACCGGTGTACTATCTCTCCAGACTACAACTAGTCTTTGCCATTGGGAATAAGATGCGTTGGATTAGATTAATCTACATGCGAAACTAGTTGTTGCTCATATGGAACAATGACAGGTTGTCCAGATTCTCAAGAATTTTTACTGAACTTCATAAAAATAAAAAAGAATAGTTCGTTGTGAGTTGATAGTTCCTTTTCTCAGGACCATATAGTCCAAGGTGGGTGTGAATTATTTTGTATACAGTGCCGGACAAATAAATAGAATCACAAAAGCATCCATTCCTTAATAATAAAAAACACCAATTTATCGTTGAAGTTCTGTCGACATTCGAGTTTGTAAGTTGTTTAACAAAAGAAAAAACACGTTAAATAATATTACTTCCTTACTTACTTATCTGGCGTTTACAACGATTGGTCGGTTTTGGCCTCTGTTTTGCTCTTGCTGACGCTAGTTGAAAACACCAAGCGTGGTCAGGTTATCCAACACCTGACCACGCGACGATGTGGGCGTCCTCTTCTACGTTGACCACCACCAGACACCGAACCAAATATTTTTTTCGCATGAGCGTCGTTTGCATTCGCTCAACAGGACCTAGCCAGCGGAGAAGCTCGATTTTATTGCACTTAACTATGGCGATTTCAGCGTACAGCTCATACAGCTCTTGGTTCCATCGAATTCGGTACTCGCCATTGACGCAAATTGGAACGAAGATCTTACGAAGGATCTGCCTCTCGAAGGCTCCCAAAGTCTTTTCATCAGAACTGCTCAACGTCCAGGTTTGTGTTGCATATGATAGGACGGGCATGATAAGTGACTTATAGAGCGTGAGTTTTGTTCGTCGGGAGAGGGCTCTGCTACTCAAATGCCTACTCAGCCCAAATAACACCTGTTGATAAGAGTTATCCTTCGTTTTATCACAATACTGACATTGTTGAAAGAGTTTACGCTGGATCCCAGGTAGACGAAGTCCTTAACAACCTCTTTTGTTCGACCTCGGTAGTCGAGTAAGTAGCGTGTTCGGGACCCTAGAGGTCCCTGTCAAGCCATGGTCCTTCGCTTTAAAACCTTTCGCATTTGCAACTTTCTATTATCATTTCTAATCAACTGAAATTGAAAATTCTTCAATATTTACGACTTGCAGTTGTAGCTGATGGTAGCGAAGTTTGTGGATGAGTTGCCTTATAACTTGAATTGACTGAGGTAAAGGCATAACACTTGCCACAGATTCAAATTCAAATGTTTTTTGGCTTTCCACCACGCTTAGAACATCCTACACGTGTTTCACTTGATTGCCCTTTCCTTCCCACTAATCTATCACTCCATTTTTCGAACCAAGGCAGACTTGACTGAATAGGTATTCCACCTGAAATCCTTGGTTCAAAGCTAAAAAAAAACTACTAGGCATACATAGGTATTTTATTTAAGTATTTTGTGGTATAACTTTTATTGGACAAAACAGCATCACATGTTTGGGGCATGGACTAAAAAAATTACTGTTAAGTGCTCTGTGGTATAGCATACCAAGCCGTTCCCAAAGTTCGTTCTTATTTTTGGATTTAAACTGTCCAATATTACTTTTTATAATCTTCTACATGTTTTCAATTGGATTAAGATCCGGTAACTGTGGTCAATCTCATTATTTCAATATTAATATTTTTTAACCATTCCCTTACGGCACCGGAAGTGTGTTTGGGATCGTTGTCATGCTAAGGAATTCCGCAAAAGGATTGATTACGTCTTTAAAAATTTCAAGATATGTTTTCTTATCTATATTTTGTTTAATCCAATAAACTTATCCAACTCCGTGCCACGAGAAGCATCCCATAACATGATACTACCACCATCATCTTTGAATGTCTTCGTAGTGTTCAATGGATTATATTTTACATTTTGTGGTCGGTGAACCAATGTTTTACCATCACTTCCTATTAAATTTATTTTGGTTTTGTCGAACCAAAGTACTTTCCACCCTTTTTTTCGCAAAATCTGGACCTACCCAGTCTTTGTGTAACATTGCAAAAGCAATATATATGTCAGCATAAGAACTTTTCGAGGAAAGAAACTCCCCACTTTTTGAACAGAATTTATCTCAGTGCATCAGTTTGTATGCAACCGTGCGCATGCCGTTAATAAGAGTGCATTTCAAGCCTTAGAAAATATTTGACTTGTGTTTACTTTTTTTAGCTATACAGCCATTCCATTTTGAACGTATCACTCACACAATGCAACACGAAAAAAAATAACCATATACGGACACCACTACGTGATAAAAGACTAAAAAAAAAGACCCGTGTCTCCCAATTTTTCCCAAAGTCATGCACTTTTTTGTTTATGGGCCGCCAAAGATTTGTAAGATTTGATAGCATAGTATCTCAATGTTGAAGTAAATAAAAAACAAATGAAATTAAAAAACGGTGTTAAGAATAATTCCCAGGAAGTTTATATGTTCTAGAAATTTGTTTATTGAGATCTTAGGTAAATTTTTGTAGTTGATTGTTTCCTTGAATTTTGAACGGTTTGCTACCTATGGACCTGAACACGGGAAAAAAGGTAAAAAAAAATCGAATTTTTTTAAGTTTTTTGCGATTTTGATCTGGAAGGTAAAGTTTTTTGATTTTATATGTTCGCAATTTTTGTTCTTTATGACAAGAGCTACAACTTTGCCTCAGAGAGTAAATCGAAATTCTGAACGGTTTGCAAGATATGAGCCCGAGAAAATGATCACTTTTTTGCGAGAATGATACCGAGGCCCCAAATCTTTGGCGGCCCATAAACAAAAAAGTGCATGACTTTGGGAAAAATTGGGAGACACGGGTTTTTTTTTTTTTAGTCTTTTATCACGTAGTGGTGTCCGTATATGGTTATCTTGCCATGACTTAAAAAATTACACACAGTGTCATACGGGTTGACCACCTCCGATGTTGCTCAAATTTTCAGAATTGAATCTTCTCATTAAATAAAAACACTAATTTGAGTAAAAAAATTTGAGTAAAAAAATATGAAGAAACGTAAAATTTTACTTTTCTACCTTTCCAGGTCCCCAATATTATACGAAAGCTAAAGGTGAGGATGTCAACGACTCCTTCAAGACGGTAGAAGTTGAAAAGATCAGCTCTCATTTGGCAGGCGATTTGTTCATGTGGCCTGAAATCAAAAATATTTGTTACAACAAGGACAATAACCGCCAAAATTTACCAAAAAGAGGGCTTCCAAAACGGCTCATACCATTCTACAAGCAGCACAAGGTGCCGAATATACTTTGGCACGATCTGACGTCAGCTCATTACGCCACATCAACATGCTGTTTAAGGACAATGCTATCAATTTCGTTGAAAAAGAGGAAAATCCGCCAAATGCTCCTCAGCTATAACCAATAGCGCGTTACTAGGCTCTAATGAAACAAAGTGTATAGAAAACCGGAAAATGTGCTAAAAATTTCACAGACATTAAACGGAACTGGCAAAGAGCATCTTCTACTCGTACGAAAGAGGTAGTACAACGTTTGATGAAGAGCGTTAAACAAAAAATTCGAGAGACCTTTAAAACCTAAATTATTTACTATCAAAACTATTTAACATTTTTCATAAATGTGTCTTATAGTGATACCCAGTAGCGGATCTAGGATTCACCAAAGGGGGGCTGAAACCATACTTTTGTATGCCAAAAGGGGGCTGAAGCGTCTTTTTGGACTTTTTTCATTTTTTTTCCATACAAAAAATTCTCCAAGGGGGGGCTAAGGCCCTTTCAGCCCGTATGTAGATCCGCCACTGGTGATACCTGGCTTTAAAAAAATAAATACTTTAATCTATGAGAAAATAAATGGGGAAATTAAATGGGGAGTTTCTTTTCGATACAGTCCTACCCAAAAAGTTTTTTCTGCAAGTTGCCGCCTTACAGTTCTAACAGAAATGCTCAGCTCTTTCTGTATAGCTCCTGCAGACTTAAATGGGTCGCGAGTAGAAATATTTTTATGTATTTAGTTCTCTTGCTGTGCCGTTGCTTTTCATGGTTGTCCTCTTTTAATGATAGGTTTTGTTGGCAATAATGCATTGAACACAAATTTTTGGGACCGTCCTAAAGTCTAAGCAATTTCCGTTGGCTCCGGTCTTCTTTCTGTAGTTTCTGGACGAGAGATCATTCAACATAAGTGCAGTGTTTTGCTTGGGCCATTTTGTAATTTCTTCACTTTCTTTTAATTATATTTTTCTTTGTATAGGTTAAAGTTAGATATTCAACTTCCAACATGCGAAGCTTAGCGTTACTTCAAGAATCAATGGTTGTTGCTTTCCCGGGAATCCAATCACATTAAGCAATATATACACACTAAACTGTCAACCATCTCGGCTAAATGTCCAGAAATCTTATCTAATCTGTAGGGTACTGGATGGAGGTTATATATCTCTGCCTTTTGTTCATCCGGAGGGTAATGCCTGCTGGGAAAGTCCAGCATTCAACCCGTATTTATCGTAAAAAGAAGCAAATACTGCATCCCACCAAAAGTCGGTATATTTCTAAAGACTTCGGCACGCTTACAAAATGTGTATCGTCTCGAAAGTGTTAATTAAGCAACTAATTAAAAATACCGCGTATCTCAAATCAGCGAGACAAAACAAGACAAAAACTGGTAAACTTCTGCGACTTGACAAAGTAGCATATAAACACATTTATTACCAGAAAAGTAGTTCATAAATCTTATGAACATAATGACAGCACAGACGCAATCCATAGCCAGACATAATGATTCCCCACGGATCAAACGTCAAATATTGAAAATCACAAAAAATCACTTAAGAGCCGCTTCGTTGAGCAATTAAAAATTGATCACGTTTAACTAAATACCCTCTAATATATCACAGGATCGATCACTCGATCAGTCGTCGTCTATGGTTCGATCTGGCTGCCATAGTGAAAAAAGCGCGACAGCTAGTTGAGCAGAACGAGAAGTACATTGCCGCAGTGGATGTGTCTCCAATGAGCCAGAAGAACAAGAAAAAAAAGAAGAAGAAGAATGGGAAGCCGAGTTGTGGACATACAAACATCTATTATTCATTAAAACGCTTCAAGCGCAACAGAATAGAAAAAAACATTCCGCTTGTCAGGTTCGCAAGTGTTTTTGTGCCAAAAAGTTTCCTTAATAATTTCTTACTTACTTCGCTCCACTCCGCTGCACTAACTGAGTTATGGAGTGGAGCTCACAATGGCAATCACAACACAACACAACACAACAGCTATTCCGAAATCAATACCATACGTTGCCGAACGAGGAATAACGCACGCAACAAAAAGGATCACTTGCGTACCAACGATCGATCGCTTGAGTTGCAACAGTTCGCTGATTGAAACCTGCCGAAGTTTGACAGGGTAATATTATTAATGTCCGATGCGGTAGGTTGGTGAATGACAAGAACGCTTTGCTGGTTGTTTAACGCAATGTTGCACAACAACAACAACAAAAACAACAACAACAAAAACAACAACAACAAAAACAACAATATCAACAACAACAACAATTGGCATCCATCCATCGAGCGATGACGACTGATCGACCTCTTCATATGGAAGAGCGTGTTTTTTATGAACCGATATTTTGAGTGTGGTTCAACAAAACAAAATCAAAATAATAGCGAAAAGAGGTGAAACGAAAACAATAAATTAATGCGGTTTCTATTGAAATCGTTCGGTTGTAATTTATTATTTTTATTGTAATGTCTCGATCGTTGTAAATTGGCAGCAACATTATTTATGATTGCGCGCTACGCTTTGTAACGCCATAATTTGCTGATGTTTTGGCAGGACTACACATTTTTAAATTAAATCCAGAAATTATTTACTTCAGAAATTGAACTGATCACTCACGAGCTATAACTGGATTTAAATGGGTACAAATAGAATTAGTTTGATCACATGTTTTTTACTTGAAATTGGAAGGTTCTGATACACAGAGAATGATCTGCAGACATTAATTGCCTTTTGTTGAGAGGTTGCGAGTTTTGTCTGCATATATTAAGGTGTATCGACAAGAGGTGTAGATTTGCAAAGGCGTATTATTGAACAGCTGTTCGGTTGACAGTTGTTAAACATTTGCCATTTTAAAACGCAGGATATTTACCATTAATTGCTTTACAGTGAAAGAAAGAACGCAATTTATTAAATTTTGTTCTCAGTAACATGCGAACAGTTTGAACAAATTTTCCTCGTAATCAAGTGCTTTCTGAGACTTATGCGCGCAACATTTAAAAACTTAAATAAAAAAAAACAACTCGGTCCAAGCTGTGAAGACACCAAAACGACTTCGCACCGGGCCTTCGATCAAAAATATCGACGCAGTGCAGGAAAGTATTGGAAACTAGCAAAACACTTAAATTCACAGCGAATATTGGCAAAAGATAAAGTTTCACATGCGTACAAAATCCAATTGGCTCAAGAGCTTCAGTTGGCAGACTACCAGTACGTTCTCTAATCGGGTCTAGGAAAACATGAATTCTGACATTGGCATTAAATTGTGTTTTAATTTTCACGTTCATAAGAAAAATACCGCATTTGGGAATCCTTAAAACCGTGAGTGATTCAGCACATGCAAATGCACTCACAACGAGTGACTTTTGGGTGCGATTTGTGGGCCGGAGGCGTCATAGGACCATACTTTTTCAAAAATTACGACAAAAGAGTCATGACAATGCACTATAAAGTGCGCTACAGAGACATGATGCACAATTTTTCGTGATCGGAGATGTATATTATATGCATGGATTAATTCCATGCAGTTAAGGCACAGTTAATGCAGCAAGGAAAAGCACAACTTATGGAGAAGCAAATAAAAAAAGCAAACGCAACACCAACACCAACACCAACACCAACACCAACACCAACACAAACACTAACACCAACGCCAACATCAACATCAACACCAACACCAACACTAACACCAACACCAACACAAACACCAACACCAACACAAACACTAACACCAACACCAACACCAACACCAACACTAACACCAACACCAACACTAACACCAACATCAAATTCAACACCATCACCAACATCAACATCAACACCAACACCAACACCAACATCAAATTCAACACCATCACCAACATCAACATCAACACCAACATCAACACCAACATCAACATCAACAACAACACCAACACTAACACCAACACCAACACCAACACCAGCACCAACACCAACACCAACACCAACCCAACACTAACACCAACACCAACACTAACACCAACACCAACATCAACATAAACACCAACACCAACATCAACACCAACATCAACACCAACATCAACATCAACATCAACACCAACACCAACATCAACACCAACATCAACATCAACACCAACATCAACATCAACATCAACATCAACATCAACATCAACACCAACATCAACACCAACACCAACACCAACACCAACACAAATACCAACACCAACACCAACACCAACACCAACACCAACACCAACACCAACAACAACACCAACATCAACATCAACACCAACGCCAACATCAACATCAATATCAACACCAACACCAACGCCAACATCAACATTAACATCAACATCAACACCAACACCAGCACCAACACCAACACTAACACCAACACCAACATCAACATCAACACCAACACCAACACCAACACCAACACCAACACCAACACCAACACCAACGCCAACATCAACATCAATATCAACACCAACACCAACACCAACACCAGCACCAACACCAACACCAACACCAACAACAACACCAACATCAACATCAACACCAACGCCAACATCAACATCAATATCAACACCAACACCAACGCCAACATCAACATTAACATCAACATTAACATCAACACCAACACCAACACCAACACCAACACCAACACCAACACCAACACCAACACCAACCCAACACTAACACCAACACCAACACTAACACCAACACCAACATCAACATAAACACCAACACCAACATCAACACCAACATCAACACCAACATCAACATCAACATCAACATCAACACCAACACCAACACTAACACTAACATCAATATCAACACCAACACCAACACCAACACCAACACCAACACCAACATCAACATCAACACCAACACCAACACCAACACTAACACCAACACCAACACCAACTCTTATACCAACACCAACATCAACATTAACATCAACATCAACACCAACACCAACATCAACATCAACACCAACATCAACACCAACATCAACATCAACACCAACACCAACACTAACACCAACACCAACACCAACACCAACACCAACACCAACACCAACACCAACATCAACATCAACACCAACACCAACACCAACACTAACACCAACACCAACACCAACTCTAATACCAACACCAACATCAACATTAACATCAACATCAACACCAACACCAACATCAACATCAACACCAACACCAGCACCAACACCAACACCAACGCCAACATCAATATCAACACCAACACCAACACCAACACCAACACCAACATCAACATCAACACCAACACCAACACCAACACTAACACCAACACCAACACCAACTCTAATACCAACACCAACATCAACATCAACATCAACACTAACACCAACACCAACACCAACTCTAATACCAACACCAACATCAACATCAACATCAACACCAACACCAACGTCAACATCAACACCAACATCAAATTCAACACCATCACCAACATCAACATCAACACCAGCACCAACATCAACACCAATACCAACATCAAGATCAACACCAACACCAACACCAACGCCAACATCAACATCAACATCAATATCAACACCAACACCAACAGCAACACCATTTAACACCAACACCAACACTAACACCAACACCAACACCAACTCTAACACCAACACCAACATCAACATCAACACCAATATCAACATCAACACCAACACCAACATCAATTTCAACACAATCACCAACACCAACACAAACACCAACATCAACATCAACACCAACATCAACATCAACATCAATATCAACAACAAAACCAACACCAACACCAGCACCAACACTAAAACCAATACCAACACCAACAACAACACCAACACCAACACTAAAACCAATACCAACACCAACACCAACACCAACACCAACACCAGCACCAGCACCAACACCAACACCAACACCAACACCAGCACCAACACCAACACCAACACCAACACTAACACTAACACTAACACTAACACCAACACCAAAATCAACATCAACACCAACAACAACACCAACACCAACACTAAAACCAATACCAAGACCAACACCAACACCAACACCAACACCAACACTAACACTAACACCAACACCAAAATCAACATCAACACCAACAACAACACCAACACCAACACTAAAACCAATACCAACACCAACACTAACACCAACACCAACACCAACACTAACACCAACACCAACATCAACATCAACACCAGCACCAACATCAACACCAACATCAACATCAACATCAACATCAACACCAACATCAACATCAACACCAACATCAACACCAACACCAACACCAACACCAATACCAACACTAACACTAACACCAACAACAAAATCAACATCAACACCAACAACAACACCAACACCAACACTAAAACCAATACCAACACCAACACCAACATCAACACCAACATCAACACCAACAACAACAACAAAAATTTTTTCGTGTTTTTTTCGTGGCAACCAATACTGCTCACAAACAACAAAATAACACAATGAAGCCGGACTATGAAACCGGAAAAGGACTATGACATGAATTAGGATATGGATTAGGACAAAAAGTATGACACACCTAAAATACATCTTTCGAAACTAGGAAAGGGATTCGGTATATTTGATTAAGTCAAGAATTTGGACATGGATTAAAACAAGAGTTTGTTTGTTCATGAAATAGGAGTATAAAGAAACACCGTCACGTCAAAACCTATGGGTGTAAACACGACACAGTCAACTCTTTTTTACTTGGCATCCAATCTCTCGACCTAAGAAGAAAACTTTTTCAATATTATTTATCAAGGACATTCAATGCCTTGAATTGATGGAACTTATTCCCTTGTATGCACAAATAAGAAGTTTTAGGAAAAGACCGTTATTTTATATTTTTCCACATGGAACTAATTAAGCCAAAGTGAGGTTATCTCTAAATGTTTATCTCTTTGTAATTCTGTTGCTAGTCATGTGGATTTTAGTATGAATAGAGGAATATTTTAAAATTTATTACTGATTGTTACCTTAGGTTTAAGATGTTTGATTAAGTCGACTGTACTATATATATTTATATATGTGAGGGCAGTACTAGGCAACTGATGAATAAATAAATAAATAAAAATGTGTACCGATTTCAAACACAAACTCCCTGAATGATTGATTTGGGAAAAAATAAGGCGTGTTGAAAAGGTCATCACAATTCAAGTTTTTAAAAATTAATTTACCGTTATACGTTCTTCCTAAACCTTAGATCTACTTTTAAGAACGCAATATTCAAAAATATTTTGAAAATACTACAGTTCAGATTCATGCTTGAATAATAAAATTAATAAAATTAATTAATAATTGAATAAATAAAATTAAACGTATCGTGGTTGCATTAAGTTGGCACAAACAACCATTGCATCGTCATTGCAAATAACATTTCTAAGCAATTGTTAACATATTTCCATAAACGATTCTGTTTGAATTATAAAAAATGTTATCAACAGACTTATCAACAGACTTTATCAAACGTAATAAAATCAAAATCGTCACATAAAAGGAGTCAACATGAAGATGGCAAAAAAAAACCTTGTCACGGTTATTATTAACCAGACTACAACAAGAACACCCGCATACAAAGTACGTAGAAAATAAACGTTACCCTCAGACAGATTCTCTAATTTGACAGATGCATAACGCCAGACATAAATGTCAGAAATCAATCTCACTCTCGTTTGAGCAACAAATGCAGACAGACAAACAGACAGATAGACAGACAGACAGGCAGTCGATCCGACAAGCAGACAGACAACTAAACAAATATATAAACTCATCAAAGTCGCTTGGCGAAATATTAACAAACATAAGCTTCACAATGCACTAAGTTATTAGCTTAGTTTGGCTAAAAATTAAAAAAAAAAAAGAAATGCCAGAAAAAAAACAATCTCAGCATATATCCTTGGGGCAGCAAGATCATCACTGAAATGTCCTAATCACTGAAAACATCGCATGACTAACTGGCTGTTAGCTTGGGTGCTGCGATGGTCGATTGGAGGACTGCCTGAATAATTTTGATGGACACATTAAAAACAACACCAGCAACAATACAACAAAGCAGCAGACAAGATAAAAAAAAAACAAAAAACGCAGAATCCTTTTTTTATATTCTTGCTTAAACAGGACATATTTCATATTTTATTTATTATCAAGCAACGCTTTCTGCATAAATCATGATGGAATTGGAACAAGAAGCAGAACAAAACAGGCAGCATTGAAACCAGGTTGAGTTTGATTTGGATGATTTTGTGAAAAAATTCCAGCTTGCCACCAGCATCCCGAATGCCAACAAATGCGGAATAAGATTCCCACATGTGTTTGGAATGTTTTTTTTTTTTTGAAACGCGCACAACAGCAGCGGCACAGATTTTAACTACGAAGTTTTGTGTTTTGGCCAAAAAAAAAAATAAAATCAAAAAGAGGAAAAGCAGCAAAAAAGGAGTCAAGAAGGTATTTTTTCATCACGCGCTCTCAAATGTGCAATGCGGGCGCGCGTTCGCACGCGCAAAGCCCAACCAACCTGGCCACCGATAACTTGTCGTATATCGCTGTGGCGATCACAATCTAAAGAATTCTGATCGCGCAACAGACGAACGGCATACGATGCGGCGATGATCACGAGGAAGATGCGACTGCGTCTGCGCACATATTTTGTTCGACTTGCAGCTACTACTCGCTGCCGCCGTGTCGTCCTAATGAATGGCTCAGTTTAACTCATTTAATTTTTGTCGTAAGAATTTTTTTATAGTTCTTGTGGCGCCACAAAATATTATATTACGTCGCTCACGCCGCCAGTTCTGCTGCTGCTTTTGGATTTTTTTTTTTCTTATGCGGCGCGAAAATTTGTATTCATCAAGACATGGCCTGAGCTGCGCTGCGCTGGCTTGGCTATTGGAAAGATAGCTTCGCAGCAATGCTATGGCATCATTTCTGAAATTAATAAATAGCATTGGAGCTTATGATGTGTTTCATGCAGTTTGCAACCTGGTTAGGTATTTCAACCAATTCTCTTTCTATAAAATTATATCATCCTTAAACCTTTGCCAGTTTATAATCTTTCTTCATATTAATTATTTAATATTTTAATGCAATAATTAAAGTTATGGAATTTCTTGCGGTTTATTAATGGTACCTCACTTAATGCCTCATTACTATGCATATACGTGTTGCTTCTGCCTGGCAACGTGTGTGTGCAGCAGCGTGTCAAAAATGTCGCACAATCCCTGTTGTTCTATGAAGACGTTGAATGTTGACGTTGATGTTGATGTTGTTGCTGATGCCGTCTTTATGTCTCAATAAAATCACGTTTATGTTTTGAGTCATTAAAATTTCTCTGGCAACGCCATGCAGGACATTTTAATTTGTAAACATCTCAGTTAAGATTTTAATTGACACTCGATTAGCAGATGATAAAAAAAATTGTCAGTTAATTCGCAGGAGTATCTTGGATGATTTCTGTGCAGAACTCGGACATTTGCTCGGCCATGACTTGACGAATGTTGGTTGCAATTGGCGGAGTCCAATTGGCATCGCCAAATCTCGGAATAAGTCGTCCTCGAAATTTCTGTTGCAAAAAAGTTCTAATTGGTGCTGTTGTGTGGCTTGTGGCCACATCTTTGTTGAAAGTACATATCGCCCAGATCCATACCTTAAATTTCAGGCGAAAAAAACAGTTATCATACGGCCATAGTGCTCAGAATTGACTATAAAGGTTGCTGCTTGACCGTTATCAAAAAAATACGGACCAAATACACCCCCAAACATAGTGCACACCAGACAGTCACTTTTTGCGGATGCAATGACTTCTTCACAATCGCTTAGGGATTTGCAGGGCCCCATATACGATATTTCTGCTTATTCACGTATCCACCTCGCGTGAAATGGGCCTCAACGCTCAACAAAATTTGCTTCGAAAAATCACAATTTTGACGCATTGTTTGATAGTGAAATTGTAAATGCAAATTATACTATTGTTCCATATTGTAAAATGCAAACCTTTATACTATACTTATACAAAAACCAGTTTTGATGACAAAAACATTTGACAACTGCCAATTGCCAGGGCTTCACTTTCTGAAACCTGAATTTAATAATCCTTTATAACAAATAAGACCTGTATTAGTCGTATACATATTTATATTTTACCTTTATGTCAATTGTGTCCATCCGATTATCTATTGAAATGAACCAAGAGCCAAAACCCAATATTTGGGTCGTCCCCTGACAGATGTTTTTAACCTCTGTAAGAGCAACCCTGCCACATCAAATAATCTTCTATAGACACCATTGTGGCCATCTTTGCGTATGGACTCAATAATGGGCTGGTACTAATGGGCCTATTACACGATGATCGTTTGATCGCGGTCAAAATATTTTTGTTGTTGCTTTCAATGCGAAACAATTGTTCATTCGCTCTGGCTCTCAGTGTTTTTCGACAGTTTCGCATTGAAAGCAACAACAAACATATTTTGACCGCGATCAAACGATCATCGTGTAATATGGGCCTAAGAGCTCCCAACCTGAGAACATTAACTTGGCCATTTCAGCCCTTGAAAGGACTTTGACCGAGCTTTTTATGATCAAATTGTATTGCGAGTATTATCAAATGTTTGTACACAAATGATCGAGAACGAGACTTACTAGCATTATGCCGACTCCGTACGGCTTAATGTGTTCAGGCTTTAAAGCAGTAAAATATATACAGAAGACTCTCACAAATTAGAACCACTTTGTTCCACGGGAGTTTCTAATTTCTGAAATGATATAATTTCTGAACTTTTTTTTCACAGAAATTTAAAAGAAAAGAAACTGGTTGAAAAAAATGTATGTTAAAACAAAAGAATTTTTATTTATTAATATTTAATGTTTTTTTTTTAACATAACACTCATATAATTCCCCTTTTTATGTTTATATCAATGATTCAATAAATAAAGAAACATCCAGAAATTAGAACCACAGGTTGAATTGACCAGGTTATCAGAGCGTTCAATATTGAAATGGCATGTTCTAATTTCTGGACAGTTGGAATTTGTGAGAGTTCTAATTTGTGAGAGTGCACTGTATAAATTTGTATATAAAATAGAAATAAAAACGAGAATAAGATCAAGAGATGAAAACGAGGACACGCAATAGATGTTTCATTTACTAATTTTATTAATGGAATTTTTTTTCCTTTGTCACTAGATATTTCGAATATATAGGATGGTCTTAATACAATTATCTTTTTCAAAATAAAATAAAACGATTAAAACTTAATTTCTCTTGGTTTTTAATGGTTTTGTTAGAAATAAAAAACATCCCCATTATTAATGGTAATACCTTTATGTTTTAATCCAATTTTCCAAGAATTGTCAAAACTTTTTGTTGACAGTTTTTGGTTCTATCCCAAGAAAGGCTCGGAAGGTATTCACCTTAAAGGTCTGAATCACTTCTGAATTATCTACGTAGCATCAATGTTTAAAGGCACCAAACAAATTAAGTCCAACGGGATCGGAAATCGCCACTCCAAGGCGTCCAATTGACTTTTTCAAAATAGCTGATTGCACGATAATTGAACTTTCTGCGCAAAAGATTGACTTTTTATGGGCTATGTGACATACCGCACCATTCAGCTGAAAGTAAATATTGTCCAAGTTCATATCTTCAATTAATGCTCACAAAAAGTCGGTAATCTTGACTCTAATCTGGATCTGGCATTTCAACAGAATTCTCGAAAAAAAATTAAATTTGATCCAATGATGCTATCTGTCACTCTCTGAGGTTGCATTATTATCTTCTCGACATACGGGAGCGGTTTTTCCAATCCCCAGTCAATCCATAGTCGCCGAGTTAAGAATGCATGACATCAGTGAACCTGGTTCTTCGGTAAAATTCGACGTCGAAATGGAGCTGCTGCATGGCCCAAAACAAGAAGCGATAACGATAAGGCTTTTTGCCTTTACCTGCTAAGCCTTTGAACCTTGTAAGCGAACCTAAAATCTTTGCGGAAAATTATCATCAGGCTGGTGCGAAGATTTGCCAATTTTTAATTCTAGCAAAGCGGGACAAAATCGAAATTTCCATACACAACAAGATTTTGAAAATTATACAGTACAATTGGAAAAAGTTTAAAAAATAAAATTAAAGTGAAAAGAATTAAAGTGCTTTGAAATTAAGATTTATAAGACACACACTTTTAAAAAAAAACAAAATAAAACAAGACGATATAAAAAACTAAAAAAGCATTATTTAATATTCTGTTCATTCTGTTTTAAAATTAAAATTATAAATGTTAAAATACTTTAAAATCAAACAAAATATTTTAACCAATTATAAGATTATAACAGAACATTCAATTATATCGCATAGCACATTCCATTGTAACGCATAGCACATTCTATTTGTTTAGCACATTCTCTTCGTAACACATTCTATTTGTGTAGCACATTCTACTCACAAGACAAAAACACTTACCGCCAGTTTGCCGCAAACGAACTTCGTTTGTCGTGCTTGAAATCGTTTTTTGCAAACGTTTCAAAAGTTGTCATAATAATAGTCAGTTGCAAGGAACACGTCATTTAGTTGCAGGAAATTAATTTCATTTGTCTTAACGTGAGTGATTTTTAAATTGCAGCAATTGAAGCAATTTGTTTTTCCCAACTGAAAACTTCGTTTGTTTTTCCCTTCGTTGTATAAACGCAACGCTTATGGTTCAGAGTTACTTTTTGGACAAATTGGTACTGTACAAGCAAATTACAGTAACTGTAACGGAGATAGCAACAGAGGTGCAATTAGTGCATTCCATAGGAAGAAGGACGGACAAAGGGAGAAAGATAACTAATGTGTTATGGTTAGGTGGTTAGGTTAAAAGGGAGGGACAACTTTCCGTTGCCTACACGGGGGCCTATTGGTCCATTGTGGTTCCCTATATCTGTGGTCCTAATATGGCAAAATCAACTAAGTCTTGCTAGTCACTGGAGCGAGGTTGGTTGAACCAACCGGTGCTCCGTATAAATCTGAAAAGATCCATCAGTGGTACATCCACGAGCTCCTGCAGTTCTCCGTACACTCTGCTTCCCATGTGGCGAAGTCGGCGTTGTTGGAGGTTAGGACACTCGCAAAGCAGATGTTTGATGGTTTCTGTTTCCTCGACATCTCCACAGCTTCTGCAGAAGTCTGGGTGCGGAATTCCCAGTCTCGAGGCCATTGTGCCTATACAACAGTGCCCCGTGAGAGCTCCTACTAGGATGCGAGTTTCATTTTTACTCATTGAAAATAGGGATTGGGTCCTTTTTTCGCAGAGTTTAGGCCATAGGTGACGAGAGATAACACAGTCGTCCCTGTTTGACCAGGAGTTGTTTGTGTTATTTCTGGCTTTGTCATTTATTCTCTTCTTGACTTCTCCGATTGGAGCCATAATCGACCCGATCGCAGAACTTCTATCCAGTTCTGAGCTCTCTCTTGCCAATCTGTCCGCTATTTCGTTTCCCTCTATGTCACGATGACCGGGGACCCAGCAGATATTAATCTTGTGGGGAGGACTCATTCTGATGAGAGCTTGTCGGCAGCTCAGTACAGATTTCGAATTGGTTGTTTCGCTGCGGAGTGCTTTTATCGCAGCTTGACTGTCCACAAAGATTGTTATCCTTGATGGATTGATGTTCTTTGTTAGGATTGTCGTAGCCGCTTTTTCAATCGCAAAAATTTCTGCTTGAAAGACACTACAGTCTTCCAATCTGGAAGTCTGTATGACAAGGAGTAGTAGACTCCGGCCCCCGTGCCATTCTCCATTTTGGATCCATCAGTGAAGATCTGGATGTCGTGTTCACTGAAAGGGTGGTTCGAATCCCATTAACCTCTTTTTGGAAAGGAGAATGACATGTTCTGCCGAAACTCTATTTTCGGGGTGATGTAATCCGAGGTGGTGGCGAGATCCTCAGGACTATACTTTGTGAGTATAGAGGCATGTCCATGCGTCCAGTGCCTCCAAAGCTTAGCTTCCTTAAGTCGAAACGCCGCTTTGGTTGCAGTGGATTTCATGTACTCGTCCAGGGGGAGAAGGTTCAATATGACCTCCAGACCTGCCTGAGGCGTTGATCGTTGTGCACCTGTTATTCCTAGAGAGGCCAGTCTCTGTACTCTAGAGAGAGAGTTGAGGTAGCTAGTCTTCTCAGTGGCCTTCCACCATACAATCGAGCCGTAGGTTAGTATGGGCCTGACGATAGCTGTGTACATCCAATGAATGACATTGGGTTTCATCCCCCAATTGGTACCGAAGGTTTTCTTGCAAGCGTAGAAGGCACTGGTTGCTTTCTTTATTCTTTCATCAGTGTTGCTTTTCCAAGTGAGCTTTGAGTCAAGGATTACTCCGAGATATTTTGCTTTATTGGATAGCTGCAGGGTTCTGCCATTAATTTTTGGGAGGCAGAAATTCTCAATCTTGTTTCTTTTTGTGAATAGCATCAGTTCGGTTTTATCGGAATTGACCCCTAGTCCGTTTTGTACTGCCCACGAGACAGTTTCATTAAGTGCTGTTTCTATCATGTTGCTGATGGTTGAGAGATGCTTCCCTCCCACCAGCAGTACGACATCGTCAGCATATGATGTCACTTTAAAGCCTTTTTCGCTGAGAGTAGTCAGCAGTTCGTTTACAACTAGGATCCAAAGCAAGGGAGATATGACTCCCCCTTGAGGTGTTCCTCTGAAGTTGTTTTCCTTGCTTTACTGTTTCCGATTTGTGTGTTGATGATTCTGCTTTTCAGCATTTCAACAATCCACTTGGTTTTCTTTTCTTCCACTTGTAGATTTTCACTAATGTGTTATAATAAATAATAATTATCGCAATAGCTTGCGGTATATATAAGTGGATTTGACGTTCATTTGAGTAGTTTTGTTTTTCATTGTGCTGGATGTAAAAAATTTTTATATAGTAAATATGTTTGTGATTATAACCGTTCATCAAAATCTTTTTATGATCTTTGCCAATGCTCTCCGTACTGTTTTCCTATTGAATGCGTGAAATTCTTCAAATATATTGGTTTATTGCTTGACTGGAAGCTTTCATGGTTGGAACACACGGTAGCACTTAGAAGATACATGTAAGGTGCAACGAGTAAGATTTACCATTTGAGTTCATATTGCTCGCCGAAATTGCCAAATTGTATCTACCATGGAATCTTTCATTCAAAACTGCAATATGGGATAACTTGCTGGGGAGGTACCCACTCAAATAAGATAAGAGAAAAGCATGTGATACGCATAGTTTGCAGAAAAAGGAGAAAAGTCAAGGAGCTTTCAGTTACTTAAAAATTTACTCAAATTGGGTATCTGAAAACAGTTTTTTGAGTTAATCTTATGTAAGTTTTAGTGTATCTCTTTATTCATCTTTAATTATATTGTTTTTGAATAGATTGAATAAATAAATAAAAATATACAAATAAGATATACATATTTTTATGTTGCTGACAACTGAATATTCGTTTGCGGCAAATACAACTCGCAAACGAAGTGTAGTTGGTGAATTTTTCAGTTGCGGTAAACGCAGAATTTCTTTGCCACACAATTGTACCACATAGCACATTCTCTTTACGAGAGCAATTCGAGAGGTCAGTGACTTTCTGAATTTCTCGCATAGTAACTTAATATGCAACACTAGTCATGTCAACCTTCTGTTAAAAGACTTAAGACTGTCAAATTTTTAGCAAGCTATGTCATTTAGTTTGTG
Source organism: Pherbina coryleti (assembly GCA_943735915.1). Taxonomy (NCBI): domain Eukaryota; kingdom Metazoa; phylum Arthropoda; class Insecta; order Diptera; family Sciomyzidae; genus Pherbina; species Pherbina coryleti. The sequence continues at coordinate 140,072,922 of OX030949.1, read as the reverse complement.
TTTGACAGTCATTGAAAGTAGACAATCTCGTTAATTTCGACGAAAATAGAAAAAAGTGAATTTCGTGAACTTATCAAGCATTATATTTTGCGTAAAAAAACCATCACCGAAACCAAGAAAGAAATTGATAAATACTATTGGCACTCTGCACTATCCATTGCAATCGTTAAAAGTGACGCTGAACGCTCTAGTTACCCAAAAGTGGTCGTCACACCAAAAATCGACGATGAAATCAATCGAATGAAATGGTATTTGACGATCGGAGAATGAAAGTGCGTGAGGTGGCTGAGTCTGAGGACATCTTAACTGAGCGGGTACATTAAATTTTACATTAATATTTAGACATGAAAAAGCTATCTGCTCTGGGTTCCGCGATTGCTCACACTCGACAATGATCGCAACCGTCCGAAGAAGTTTTTGCGCTGTTTCGTAGACGAATCATCACAACATACCATAGACCAAGGAACAGTCAAATCAGTGGACTTCTCCGGGTGAACTTGCAGCAAGGTTGGTCTTTTGGCCAACAAGATTATGGCGTAAAACGTTAAAGGTAAAATGATCACCGGCGAATATTATTCACAGCTTTTAGACATATTTGACGTTCGCTTCGAAAGAGCGAGGAAAAAAGTGCTCTTCCACCATCGCAACGCACCAACGCACACGTCTGTTATCGCCATGGCAAAAATCCATAAAGTGCGCTATAAACTGCTACCCCATCCACCATATTCTCCAGATTTAGCCCCTTGTGACTATATATCCTATATATCCTATATCCTTCCTATGTCCTGAAAAAATGGCTCCGCGGTAAGAGTTTTGGGTCAAATGAAGACGTCATCATTGAAAAAATGTATATTTTGAGGACCTCGATAGAACCTATTATTAGGAAGTAAATAAAAAGATTGGATAAATGCTGGAGTAAATGTATCAATCTGAAAGGAGACATTGTTGAGAAATAAAACGCTTTTTTGCCGAAAAAAAATACGTTTCATACAAAAAGTAAGTGACTTCTCCGTGACAGGTACTCTCGTAGCACATTGTATCAGTCTAGTATAGTACATTCTAGTTGCCTTTAGTATACATAGTTGTAAAATGCCTAGCGTTTAAAAAAGTGTGTTGTGTGTAATCCAAAGAATTTTTGAAAAGGAACTACTTTTCAGAAAAATCACACCTCTATATAAATGAGGTATTATTTTCCATTTTCAGAACCTCTTTCCATATAAAGGGTGTTTTTATATATAGATATACCATATATCTCACATATATGGGGTGATTTTTTTAGCTGCATGAAAAGTTTCGATGGTTGTTGTCTATGTTTGACAGTTGAGAATGTAAAACTGTGTTGACATTTCTGTTCAGTAAGGTTTAGTAATTCATCATGAATCGTTTAACGCCAGAACAACGCTTTCAAAATTTGGAGTTCATGGAGTACATCGTTCATTTTGGCATTCGTCCTTTAGAGCACAATGACTTCGTGAGTAATCAAAATTGTGGAGCGAAGACAATCCTCAAGCCATTAACGAATTACATCCATTCAAATTTACTGTTTGAGCGGTTCACACGCAGCATCATCGGCCCATATTTTTTTCGAAATGACAAAGGAGCTGTCGTTACGGTGAATGGCGTGCACTATCGAGACATACGGCGTTCCAACAAGACGGTGCGCTAACCATCAATTTATTGCAAAATCATTTTGATGACAACTTAATTTCCAGAAGTGGTGCTGTTAACTGTCCTCAATATACTCTTATCAGTATATGGGGGGATATGACATTTATTTTAAATATCATCTCTATCACCCCTTTGATCGTTCGTGAATATATGTATTTCGAATCAAGACCTATCTCATCCTCTAGTGTTAAAAAACTATCTTGGTCATAAGGCTAGCGAGAATATTATCCGATATATTTACTACATATTATATATATTTACTACACATATTTATCTCTTATTCACGAAAAAATTTACTACACTGAAAAAATTGAACGCCTTAAAATCAAAGAAAAAAAGTTGTTAAAAGACTGTTACCAAAATATCTTTGCTACAAAGAAAAGATCGTTGCACTAATGATTTATTCTTTAACTAAGCAACTGCTGCATCTTTGAAACAAAAGACTGAAGTTCTTTGAAGCGAAATCAATCAAAAAATATTTGCCGTAAAGATAAATAATTTACTATAACGATTTTATTCTTTGTTAACAAGAATTTGTTTTACACAAATTATTTGTGTAAAAAAAATACATGCAAAAAATATTTTGAACTTGCAAGTTTTAATTGTATTTGCAAGTCTGAAACAAAATTTTTCTTTCAAAACCTCGTAATTTGTTTCTTCAGATAACTTTAAGCCATTTACATCCCAATAACCATTAACATCCCAATAACCAGTGCTGGATCTTCACTTGACCTCCACTTGATATCCAAGCCAATCTCCAGGGAAATGGACCTTCCACCTCCAGTTGAGATAAGTCTGAACCTCCACTTGAGCTCCAAAGTTCTCTAAGCGATCTTCAACCCAAAATGAAAAAATACTCTTCAACACTATTGCGAATTTGAAAATTAACACATCTTAAGCCAGTTTCCAGTTCAATTCCAAGATGTTGGGAATGAAATGCGTAGGAGATCAAGTGGAAGTTGAACACTTTTTTACTAAGCATGGTGAAAATCTTTTTCTTGCTTGTTGAGATATTTTCACTGCTTTTCTGATAGCATTGGACCTAGCACTTAAATATATTATAGATAAATATTTGAAAATTATAGGCACATAATAAAATTGTTAAAGATACTGGATAAATCTTAAATCTGAAATCTTGAGTTGTTGAGATCGATGGTGAGTCGAAGTTCTTAAATGAAGTTGCACACTCTCAGCCACAGCAACGGCATTTTATTAGAGATAAAATCGAAAAAAATCTTACAAAGCTCAAAAAGGACTTTGAGATCGATCTCAATTATTTTGAGTAGTTTGCCATGTGCTTGAGCTCCTTTTAATGAATTTCATTCTAGGACTGAGATAAAAAACTACTACTAAGTCTCACATGATCGATCTCTGAGAAATTCTCGAATTCGGTCTCCCATTTCTTGCGCATTAGACCTTAAATTTTTAGTCCAAACGGAAATAATATATTGGACATTTTTATAAGGAGCAAAGCAAAATCATTTCCTCCATCGTACATCTAAATATCAACAACGTCAAAAACATTTAAAAGAATAAATTCTTTAATATTTAAATTTTAAAAATCAAAACATTCCAACAAACATAATTATAATCATTTTAGTTTTCCTTGTCAACGTATGCAGCAAGTCCATAAATCACACTAAAAACGTGGCCTGGATAAACGAAAAACAATTTCATATTCTACGAAATTGTTTCATTGACGCATGCAACTTTTTCTGCAAGTAAACGAAAGTTTCCCCCAAAGGGAGAATAAAAAAAAAAAATTCAAGAAAGACCAGCAACTTTTTTAACTCAACAATATAGAGCTTGAGCAACCCACACCACATTCATGCCTATGCCATCATAAGCATGAACCACAACCTCGTAAGGGGTTCACGAGTGAGTAATAATGCGTTTAAGAACCCTGTTATTATCCTTTCACACGCAGTTGTTGTCTTGCGTTAGCTGCACTGGTCCTTGCGACATCGTTTTAGTCGTTGTCGATATGCTGCTGCTCGTCCTTTCAACTTCATATTGATGCGAGTGGTAACCACACAACAGCAGCAGCAGCAGCAAAAACAACAACAACAGACGCAGTAATGACAGCAACAATAATAACAATAAAGTGTGGGCCAACAAACACATGCAAGGGATGAGAGGAAAAAGTCAATTAAAAAAGTTGTATAAATCATAACTTGGCAGATGAGTTGATTGCAACGTGTGTAGCAAAATATTACTTCTATTCACGCTACAGTTGGTCGACATTGTAAAGAGATAACTTTGTAGTTAATACTTAATACTTAATACTTAATACTTAATACTTAATACTTAATACTTAATACTTAATACTTAATACTTAATACTTAATACTTAATACTTAATACTTAATACTTAATACTTATTACTTAATACTTAATACTTAATACTTAATACTTAATACTTAATACTTAATACTTAATACTTAATACTTAATACTTAATACTTAATACTTAATACTTAATACTTAATACTTAATACTTAATACTTAATACTTAATACTTAATACTTAATACTTAATACTTAATACATAATACTTAATACTTAATACTTACTACTTAATACTTAATACTTAATACTTAATACTTAATACTTAATACTTAATACGTAATACTTAATACTTAATACTTAATACTTATTGCTTAGTACTTAATAATTGTTACTTAAAACTTTATACTTAATAGTCAACACTTAATACTTTGGTCGTATATCATGATATATAAAGATCTCAACAGTCGATCATGCTTATTTGTAGGGTACTCTACTTACACAGCTTCTTCTTCACTTTTGTTTTGTTTACACAGTACTACCTTATGTTTTTCTTTAGCCAGTATTGGCTCGCTCAACATACTTTGCGGTTTCAACCCCGCATTCCCTCTCCATCCTTCTTTCTATTCCTTTTATACTTCGTGCAAACACAACAATCGGGGAATCCTTCCTTTAGACGATGATATCCTTCCGCTGCTGCATTCTTTTTGCACACTCTCACAAAGCCAGGAGAGTCTCTTTGAGCTATTCTGATGATGGGTTTAACTTCCGCATAAATCAAAGGCTGCGTAGAATGAAGAAAGTAAATAAAGTTCGAAAATCCGCCACACAAGCACAAGCTGCAGTACACACACACACACGTACATATGTACACTCAAAGCTGCGGCGTACACGGAAACGTAGTTTTGACACTGCACTTTCCGCATCCGTATCCGCCTAATACTTCAGCAACCCACACAAGAAAATGAAAAAAATTAAACAATAATAACTGTAATAATAACTGTTTTGCCTTGTCGTGTCTGCGCCATTTGTTCGTTCATTCGTTAGTTAGTTCGTTGGATGCTTTCGTTGTGTCTGCAGCTGAATTTATGAAGTGTGTGTTCCTTGCGAAACGCCGTTGCGCCACGTGTCAAAGTCATTTTCGACCATTGGCAAGGTGGGTGGATGGATGGAGGAGGGCGGTATTGCTGGCTGCAAGAACCACTCTTTCATTATTATTTAAAATGCTATTTCTGTGATTTGACGCCTCGATGTATCGTTTGCAAATGAATGAATGGCAATGAAATAAAATCTAATTATTTTTTTTTCACTCCGCGCGGAATACATTATTTAAATAAACGAGCGTAGGTCAATTTTGAACTTGCATTTGATTAATGATGTGACAAGATGCACTGTTATTTATTGTAAATAAATTATAAACAATAATTTTGTGACCTAAAAAATGTTTTGGGATAATTTTTAAATTACGCTTTGATAAAGTTACAAATATTAACTAAGTGCCTTTAAAAAAATGCGAAAGAAGCCACGGAAATTGTTAATTGTCAAAACAAAATTTCATTCTGAACTTGAATATTCTCAAAAAAAAAAACACTTTTTCTTTAGACCAAACCAACGCTAAGAAGATGCCCCCCTAAAAAAGCGACAGCATTGTGTAAAAAACCTGGGAAAAGATTTTTTTCAATTAGTACGGCTTAAAACTACCGGGGAACACACCCACAGAGAGATGGTTCTACAATTTTACTATACGATTAAATAACGAATTATCTCGTTAATGCAAGGTTCTATTGGACATCAAGACAATCGTATAGGGTTGGGATGGTGAGTTACCGAGTAGACCTGGGAAATACACGAGTTGATACAGTTAGATCATAATTCTCCCTCGCGGAACACTTCCCATGAGAATATCTATACAGATGGCCAAGGCATCATACATTGCGTCGACGCCCAAGAAAGTAGAGAGAATATGAAATCTTTTGACCACCTATCAGATATGTCTGATGTCTTTAAATTTAGTTCAGAAGCTCTAAATAAGATTTTGTTCCTCTTTCCAATTGTGCGAATTGTACTCTATTTTCGGAAAAATGAGCTTGGTTGCAACTCCCTCTCCTGTGTAAAAAAAAAAGCCCATCTTGAGCCTTGGTGTAACGATAAATCTTGACAATAGGTGGAACTACTCTTTAGTACTCTTAACACATGGTCCAATAAGTCCCGAGACTAACTACTAGGTGGCACCTCTAACGAAATATCGATACAATATTTCGATAGTTCCAACCTTCAAACAATACGTGTAAAAATTTCATGACGAAGTTCAGAAGTTGCAGCGATTTAAGTGACGCTATTGTTGATATTTTCAAAATAATGGATTCAAAGCAATTCCGTGTGTTGATTTATCTCTGTTTTTTTATGGGAAAAAATAATGTTCAAGCTGACAATGGCTTCGAAAGTGTTATTCGGACTCTGCTCCGTGAAAAGTAACCATTTGCCGATGGTATGCTGAGTTTAAACTTGGTCGTACAGATACAAATGATGCTGAACGTTCAGGACGCCCAAATAAGCTAGCTGAGGCTGTGAAGATATCGAAGGGCAGTGTGGGAACAATATTACAGGAACATTTGTCGATGAGAAAGCTGCTTTCCAAATGGGTGCCGCGTTTTCTCACACTAGACCAAAAACAACAACGTGTCGATGATTCGGAGAGCTGTTTGGCAATGTTTACAAAGAATAAACATGAATTTTTGCGTCGGTATATGACAATGGATGAAACATGGATCCACCTTTACACACCGGAATCAAAACGGTCGTCAGCTGAATTTAGAGCAAGCGATGAAACCAGGCCAAATCGACCAAAAACACAATAGTCGGTTGGAAAGGATATGGCATCTGTATTTTGGGATGCGCATGGATTTTGTTCATCGACTTCTCGAAAAGGGAAAAGCAATCAACAACGATTATTCTATAGCATTTTTGGAGCGTTTGAAGAATGAAATCGCGAAAAATCGGCCCCATTTGAAGAAGAAAAAATTATTTTTCACCACGACAATGCACCGTGTCCCAAATGGATGAAAAGGATGTCGAAAATCCACGAATTGGGCTTCGAATTGCTTCCTCATCCACCGTATTCGCCAGATTTGGCCCCCAGCAACTGCTGGCTCTTTGCTGACCTCAAAAAAACGCTTGCCGGCAAGAGATTTTTTGAGGTCAGCAACTCCAATGAAGAGGTAATGGCTGAAACTGAAGCATATTTTGAGGCGAAGCACAAATAATTCTACAAAACCGGTATTGAAAAGTTAGAAAAGCGGTAGAATGAATGTATTGCTCGTGATGAATAAAGAAGAATATTTGCAAAAAAAAAGTTATTTCCAAACTTTCGGTAATTGTGGGACACCAGAAGGATACGCGGAGGATACGCGGATACTTTTCGGAGGAGGAGTAGTATAAAAGCACAATTTTATACTGGTTATGCTAAAAAGGCAAAAGTGTATATTGTCTAAATAAATAAATAAATAAATAACTGGCCATTTCAGCCCTTGAAAGGACTTTGACCTAGCTTCTTATGATCAATTGTGTTGTGCGTGTTATTAACTTTGTACACAATTGACCGAGAAATGGACCTACATGCTTAACGCCGACTCCGAACGGCGATGAACGGAATGTTCTTATTCTCAAGAAGCTTTACATGGCATTTTGATTACTCTCTGAGGTTTGCCATTGTCTGCAGAGAGGTGGCGGCCGTACAGAAAAATTATTTTAATTCAAATAATTTTCTGTCGCTGGCTGGGGTTCGAACCTGGGTGTCCAAGGTTCTTTGACATAGCGGCCACGCACTTTAACCAACTACGCCACGGACGTGTATATTGTCTAGTCATGTATAATTTAGTGATGAAAAGTCACAGTCAAAAACAAATATTCTTCCTAAATATTTGGTTGATGATCGGTTGTATTGATGCGGTTTTTCTTTGTGGAACCTTTTGCCGGGGTGACTATTATGAGATGGGCCTTCGAGGAGTATCGTGGTGGCTCAATGTCGCAAGCATGACCTATGGTGGTCGGTGTGGAATTTCCCTTTCCTACAACCGGGTGGCACTGCCCATAAATTGTAAGAGATTTTAGATAGGTCTCGATTTCCACCAATAAATGTGGATGGTGATAACACTAAGCCATTCACAAATTGGTATTATGAGTTTCAATGCTGAGGTGTCCCCTGTGTGAAATATTAATTTATTAAAAATAAGGGATGAACTCATAATTGTAATTCATAAAATAGCGCGGTTGTCATACCTGAAATCAGCGAAGTGACATCCAGGAAGTGGTTTGAAGGAAGTTTTGATTATATAAACAACCAAAATCCTGTTAACAGTTAGAAGGAAATTAAGCACATTGTGGCACTAACAATCTGAAATCTCATTTTCTGGATGACAAAGATTCCCCGAATTTTGGACTCCTTGCCATGGGACACGTAGTATTAAGCCTACACGGCAGGTGACTACGTTCAAAACATTGATAGTTTTTATACAAGATCTGCAATGTTAATATTGAAGCGACCTAAAGAGAAATTCATTCACCATTAAACTCTACTCTATTAGTAAGCTCCTATCGGAGATTTTTTCGAGTTATTAAAAATTGTGTCATTCATATGTTGTCTCTTTCTCTCATTCTTCAAAGACCTCGTTCGTTTTTTTAAAGGATATTAATAATAAATCCTGCTGTCGTCCGCAAACGAATGAATTCGGTTATGAGTTAATGACAGACGTTTTTCGATGAAAACAAGCAACAAATTTTAATATAAGGCTGAACCTAGCGGTGCTCCCAATATTGTATCTTCAGCACTGATCGAAATGTCGTAGACAACGACACTTATCGAGTTTTAAGAAAACATGTGATCCACCAACTGAATATATAGGGTTTTCCAATAAGAGGTGTTATTTTGGTATTCAAAGAAAAATGCCATTTTTTGAGATAAATGATCGGATGTTTATTTCATAATAAAGAGGAAGGTATGCCGTTAATAATGAAAAACAACATCAGCCGAATGGCCACCACGACCACGCTTACAGGACAATATCCTTTTCATGAAATTTTCCATAACCAAATCGCAAAGTGGCTGCCCTATATCCTCGATAGCCTCACGAATTCCATCTTTGAGGTCTTCAATCGATGCTGGGCTGTTGGCGTATACCTTCTCTTTCACGTAGCCCCAAAGTAAGAATTCGCAAGGTGTTAAATCACAAGATCTCGGTGGCCAATTGTGATCACCTCTTCGAGAGATAGCACGGTATGGAAACTTTTCCCGTAAAAGATCAATGGTTTTGTTGCTTGTGTGGCACGTAGCGCCGTAGCGAAAGTAAACGTTGTCCAGATCAATACCATCCAATTCCGACCATAAAAAATCATTAATCATCTCTCGAAAGCGCAATCCATTCACCGTAACTGCTGATCCAACCTCATTTTCGAAAAAGTAAGGTCCAATGACCCCGCCGGACCATAAACCGCACCAAACAGTCACACGTTGAGGGTGGAAAGGCTTCTCAACAATAACTCTTGGTTTTTCCGAGCCCCAAATGCGACAATTTTGCTTGTTGACATAGCCACCAAGTTGGAAATGGGCCTCATCAGTCAAGATGATTTTTCGATGGAATGCCGGATCATTTTCATGCATTTCAGGGACCCAATCAGCAAAGACACAACGTTGTTGATGATCGGCCGGCTTGAGTTCTTGTGTTAACTGAACTTTATAAGCCTTAAGACCCAACTCTTTATGCAAAATACGGTGTAATGACGTATGTGGAATGCCCAATTCCAAAGAACGACGAGGAATGGACAAACCTGGGTTTTCTTCAACACTTTGGGCTACAGCATAAATATTCTCAGTTGTTCTTGAGCGACGTGCACAGGTTTTATTCTTCACATCACTAACTGGTCCCAACAGCTCAAATTTTTTCAACAATTTCTGTATTGCGGTCCGACAAGGTGCTTCACGACGACCAAAAAATGCTTTAGTTTTGCGAACTGTGACTGCAAGATTTTCACCATTTTTGTAGTGAATTTTAATAATTTCAATGCATTGTTGAAGCGTGTATCGTTCCATTTTTAGTAATGGCGTAGTTTCTACTTGTCAAATGTCAAAGAATAAAAGCTTTAAAAAAAGTTTTGAAAAAAGTGGGTGATTCACAATAACACTTCTTATTGGAAAACCTTGTACAATAAATTTTGCATATTTTTGAGCCACACTCGGTCAAATGTTTTTGAATTTAAATATCCTGAGTATATTCCAATAATATCAATGAAGTTACCACAATGCTTCCATTTTTCAGTAAGGAACGTAATGTGGTATTCAGTAGCCATGTTGATTCACTGCACTCTAGATAATTCAGTAGATGGAAGTTTTATTTTACTCTCCTTGACTTTAGAGAGCGTAGAGCGTAGAGCATATCGTAACGGGTCGGTAGTTCGCAGGGTTCGTGGTATCACCCTTTTTAGGTATTGGTTGAACATTTGCGATCTTCCAACAAAATGGACATACTTCTCCCAATATCGTATATATCTCGTATATCAACGTGAAGATACGTGCAACTTTTGTAACGGAACTGAACTAAGTTACTACTAATATGCCTCTAATCTCTACTTTCTATAGTTACATTCTATACAACTTCTCTCAATGCCAATTACGAAAGTAATAAATCTAATCTTAATGCTTTTAATGGGGGGTAACAATTGATCGAACTTTGGCTTAGAAAGCAAGTTTGTGACCAATCTCCGTATATATTCTTGTTCTAGTTCTTATCTTGATATTGTCCATATTCTTGCTTTAATCCTTATCCAAATCTTTGCTCCTGACTTAATGGGATGGAATTCAGTGAAGGCAACCTTTTAAAGTGTCATAAAGCCAAGGAAGGATTGTAGGAGTTTGGTTTTGCCCAATTTTTGAATATATTGCTGTTGCAGAGTCCTTATCTTACCTTATCCTTATCCAAATTATGTCTTAATGGTATGGAATACAAGGCATCTTTAAAAAATGGCATTAAGCCAAGGAAGGTGCCTTCAGCTGTAAATCGGCAGGAATAATTTCATCCTGACCGACTGACAGCTATATTTGAAAACTAGTCAGTGTCCAGTTAATTCTGTTCTCCAATATAATGTCAGTTATATTGTTCCGCACCAGAACTTCTTCCCTCCTGGTGTGAATGGGTTCATCGGAACAGTCCGGTAAATAGATACTCAAAAGAAGATTAAGGATTTTCTCGTGTGAAGTTGTTCAAGTCCTTCGGATTTCTTTAGTTCCATTTAAAAAAACTCAGAAAGCTAAGTTTCAAAACCGGAATCCTACGAAGTCTTGGTGATGCTTCAAAAGATTCCTCTAAATTGCCGCAGAAATGTTTCCAGGAATTGCGCTTAGCTTTTCTAAGTGCTTTTTCATAAGAACTTAAACTGTGTTTTTATTCATTTCAGTCAGTAGAACTTACCGATGCTCAGCTTTGTTAAAAACTTTTCTACAACGCGACCATAGTTTCCTAATATTCACGGACGACTAAGGTGGCTTTGGTTCACGCTTAGGGCATGGATATCTAAGGCCTCCGCATTTACTATTCCACGCTAGAATCTAATTCCTGTGGAGTATAGATAATTCGAGAGATGGGACAAGGATGATTTAACGACCTCCTAAAATATCCACAGACGATCAAGGTAACTTTGGTTCACCCCAAGAATGATAGAAACCAGATAACGCGTTCCGCAAATGAGAGAGCATAACGTCACAAGCGATACTGTCAGACTTTGGAATTATTTTACTCCCACACCCACGCCTAAATATTATTTTTTCTTATTTTTATAATATGTTTAATATATAATATAATATGTTTAATAATATGGGCCTTCTTAACCCATTGGTACAATGAAATTTTGTCAGTCTAGAATAGTTTAGGAGATAAAAATCTTGAAAGTTTAAAAAATTCATATTTTACGTATACGAAAATATTCATATTTTTATACAGAAGAGAAGATATTTTTACTTTACTTTTTCGAAATAATTTATTTTCAATTTCGTCAATTTGCCTACGAGATCGCACATATGCATACGTTTTTGTCACGCAAAAGTAATGTGTGACGTCATGCACTTAGTTGAGAAAGAGAGCATTATATAACGGGACTGCGGAATGCATAATCTTGTTTCTATCATTCTTGGGTTCACCCTTAGAGCATGGATGCCTAAGACACGAATTAGAATCTCCCTATTCACTTTTGCAACCTAGAATCTGATTCCTTTATATTAAGAAGAGAATAATTCGAGAGATGGTGCAATGATTTAACGATCGTTTAGATTTAACGACCTCCTAAAATTTACACCAACTGGCTGTATGCAACCAACTGGTCAATGTCGCACCATACGGTCTGATATAATGACCTCCAATGATCAGGCCACACTTCTTTACCTTCGCACCAATCACCAGATGCTGTAGATTTCCTGACATTGGTGGCTCAGCATGATTATAAACTTCATACGCAGAAGTAATCCAACTGCTTCGCGAATTTAGCTCAAGACAGACTGCCACCATGTATCTCGATCATTGTAATTGAAAAATAGAAATAGATTAACACAAGTTTTCGCTAGTATACACGTCCTTACAATACCAGTAACACTAGCCGAGAAGAAAGTAAATTCGTCCGCCTTTAGCCCAGGAACCTTTTATTAATGAACCCAAGGCTCCTGATGAGAACTACTTTGAATAAGGCGTATAAAGAAATCGCTGCCTTGGAGTGGTGTTGGTTGATCTGAAGCAAACGAACTATATTGCTAAAATTTTGCCTCTCTATCATCTCAATCAACCAGATCGGATTCGAAGCGTCGCTCCTCAATATCATCATCGAAGATGTCAACAAAACCGTGATCAGAAGATCCTACTGACATCCGTTAAGAATTCTTTGGCCATACCGCACCCTCCTTCAGAGGAGTGCCTTTTCGGACAGTGGTGTTTTCCACTCGCTTAAGTTTTTCTAGACGCTCAGGACCACCTTCGTGACTTCTTTCTCCAGAAGAGCCAAAGTTGTTTTGTTCAGGAATAGAACCACCTGCCTCGCACCATACTTTGGCTTCTTCATCTTAACAATTCTCCAATTTTGAGTTAGAAAATGGCGATCGGAGAGTAACAGGGATTTTCTCCACTTCACGAACCTTATACCCCGTTGCCAGCTTCTCGCGAAACAGTAGGAAGGAGGATCATTAATCTCCTACTTGAACTAAAAGAAATCGGAGGTAAGCCTCTACTTCACTTTCTTCACTTTCATTAGGCTTGGGTAGTTCATGAACGAACTAGTTCAATTGAACGATTCCTACTCATGAACGATGTGAACTAGTTCAGTGTTTCTCGTTATTTTAATTCATTTTAGTTCAATTGATTTTGCAGCGAGTAAGAACAAAACGAACGAGAGCAAAAATAACTGAATTTACCAAGCTATGATTTAAATCTTCGGTTTGTCCAAGCGAACTAAAAGACCTAACGAACTAAAAGAACGAACGAACTAAAAGAACTAATGAACTTAGGGAACGAACGAAGTAAAAGATGCAACGAATAAAAAGAACGAACGAACGAATAGAACTAAATGAACGAACTAGTTCATTACGTACGATTGAACTAAAAAGAGCGATCTTTGTGGTGAACTAAAATGCCCAAGCCTAACTTTCATGAGTGAGATCAATTCTTAAGCTTACAAACTGTTTCATATCGCTCATTAAGCTTGTCCAAAACGTATAAATTTGATATCCAAGAGATGCGTTAACAACTTCATTATCAGTTCAAGTCAATTTTTTCTTGTAATCATCCACTTCAATTATGCAATTATTACAATCAACGTAGTCAATAGCAATTCAATTAGATTGGAACATTGAGCTTAACAGCAATTCTGCCATTAGTTGCTCCTGGTTTCTTTTTTTTTTTTAACAGCCCAAGAGTGCATTCATTTCATTCAGGACGTTGACAAATTCATTTGTGTAGCTTTTTTTATTTCTGCTTTACGCTTCTTTTATACTCATTTGTCGCCACTTGTGGTATCGTGCTCGATTTCCTGCAAAAGAAGAAAATTGTCTCAATTTTTCTTGGTAGACGAGACATTATCTCGTTTGCTCGTGTTGTTATCACGCTGATTGTGCATCAACAATGTTGTAGCTACTCCAGTCTTTTCATGATGATGTTGCTGCCGTTTTCTTCCGTCGGCGTTATTGTATTTGAAGCACAGGGTGCTTCCCCAAGCTTTTGGTTGATTATATGGGGTGAATTTAGAACAGTTGAATGCTAACTGGCTGTCATGACCACTGATGGTGGCTCATTTTTATTCTTTGTAACATTTTTATTATGTTCTGCTATATTGTTGCTGACAGTTTTTGTAACAATGCGAAATGTTTATTTGAATTGTTAAATGAAATGAATGCAATGAATTTGTTACTTTAAGATAGTGTATCTGAAGCAAAGTATAATGATGTTGATGATGATGATGATGATGATATTGCTGATTGTACATAATTAGGTCAGCTGCTTTCAGGGGGTCTTTCTAAATTGTTTGCATATGTTGTTGATACAAATAAAGTTGATTGCATTTGTAGTGAAGCTCTAGTCCTTTGAATGCACAGATAGATTTATCACTAGAGAAATCCATTTTAAAGCTTTAATAGCTTTGCTCAATACAGCGGGCTTCCCTATTTTTGTGTCTCGCACATAAACACTTTTCTTTTAAATACTACTTACAAATTTTCTTCTGCTCTACCGCTACGAAAAACTTTTTACATCTTCTTTCGTAGCTCTACAATAGAACGGAAAGACATTTTTCATTGCAGTCGGATGTTTGTCCAGCAAAAGGACTCATATTTTCCGCCCTTACTGACAGGATAATATTTTCACAAACTTATTGATGGAGAAGAGTGCGGGGGAAATTCTCACAAATATCGTTGTAATAAAGCAAAGTTTTGCAGAGCGGAAGTGTTTGTTCTATTCAAAAACTTTAACGTACGTTTTCACACAATTATTGATAAAGCGCTTTTTTCTCAAAGGAAGCAGGTTCTATTTAAAGTGTCGAACATTTTAAAGTTTATCTAAAGATTAAATACTCACAATAGTTAAAATAAATTAAAGAAACATTACTAGCAAAGTTAATTTCACTGTTAATTTCACTGTTAATTTTTTTCTGAGTGTATGCAGTACAAGCCTGAATGTTGTATAGTGCCAATGAAAAGACTTTGGGAGTCTTTCGAGCGGAGATCCTTCGTAAAATTTTCGGTCCAATCTACGTCAATGGCGAGCGCCGAATTCAATGGACGCTAGAGAAAATATTTGGTGCCCGTTGGCGATCGACGCAAAAGAGGACGCCCACATCTCGGTGAGAAGGGCTAAGTGTTGGACAACCTAATCTGACGCAAATTCTTGAACGAAGCCAAAAGCTATCGACAGTTGTAAGCACCAGATCAGTAAGTAAACAAGTAAATGAGGCAATTTTGCTTCTTAACATTGTGGCCAATGTGAAAATTAACTTCGTCGGAAAATATGAGTATTTTGCAAACCTGGGGCCGAATCGCCGCATCCGTGAACGTAACGGCTTTCGTATGAGAAAAATTTAATCGTATGAGAATCTCATGAGATACGAAATTAATCTCTTAATTAATCTCTTAATCTCTTAACATTGTGGCCAATGTGAAAATTAACTTCGTCGGAAAATATGAGTATTTTGCAAACCTGGGGCCGAATCGCCGCATCCGTGACGTAACGGCTTTCGTATGAGAAAAAATTAATCGTATGAGAATCTCATTTCGTATCTCATTTCGTATCTCATGAGATTCTCATACGATTAATTTTTTCTCATACGAAATCCGTTACGTTCATACGAAAGAATCTCATTTCGTATCTCATTTCGTATCTCATGAGATTCTCATACGATTAATTTTTTCTCATACGAAAGCCGTTACGTTCACGGATGCGGCGATTCGGCCCCTGACTATTTTGCAAATTTCCGTCACCATTCATGTTTTCCAAGAGCCAATCAAAGAAAGTTCGGTACCGTTGCTGGCATGGACGTGTACGTGGAGAGGTCGAGTTGTTCGCGGTGACGAATTGAGGTGCTTGGGTCGTTTTCAACACTTTCCTTCATAGCGCCTATATTTTTGGTAGAACGTCCACAGCGAAGTCGTTGTGGTGTCTTCACATATTGCACTGAGTCAAGGTACGTCATTACGAGAAATTTTGAAGTGACGAAGTTACGTTTTACAGCGCCAGTTTCCAAAAAAGTTGAAAAAGGCATTTTTTTAAAACTCATCGGCGTTGCATTGAATTGTTACTCGCTGGGTATAAGAGCTAGAATTAAAAATATGATTCACCAATAAAGGCCTGTTCTAAGACCTTACAACAAAATTAGACAACAAATTTTTGACGTCATGGGGACACAGAGAGAGCCTCTCAAAGATCGACAATGCAACATTCATGCGACGGCTTTGCATTGAATTTTCACTCATTGAGTATATAAACTACGATAAATGTTTAAAAAGGAAAATGAAGGATTTATACTTGGCCTTAAGATAAAAATAAAACAAAAATTCTGACGTCATCAGGTCGTGAAGATAGCAGCTTATGTTACAGAAATGTAATATCGTTGCATGGAATTATTACTAACACAAGAGACGTGCTACGGTCAATTTTGTTTTTCGATAGCAAAGATGTGTTATTACGCCTCACAACTTAAATAAAAAAAAAATACTTATCGTCATGATTTCAGGGTGGCAACCACATAATGCAGTAAAAACGCTACAACCCTGAAAAAGGTTAGGTTAGGTTGAAGTGGCTGAGCCGATAGACGACTCGTACACCTAGGCCAGTACAGGCCCGTTGTGACACCACATAATCCCTTTTTAACTAGAGATTCCCCTCCTCTATAAACCAGTTGGAACGGAGTATGAACTTTAAAATATTCCTAATTTCCAGGCATGAGACTTCGGTAAGTCCACTTACGAAGGGATGGCCCAAAGTTGTCATTCTCCTTCTAGCTAGTGCCGGACATTCGCAGAGGAAGTGCTGAGTGTTTTCTTCTTCCTCTTTGCACATGCAGCTTCTGCAAAAGTCATTAGATATAGCTCCTAAGCGAAGAGCATGCGTTCCGATTAAACAATGACCCGTGAGGATTCCTATTATTTTAGACAGGTTTACCCTGTTAAGTTCAAGCAGCGAGTTGGTGCGTTTTAAGTCGTAGGAAGGCCACGTTAGCTTAGCTATCCTACATGTGTCAAGTTGTTCCCAGCGTTCTTGTGCAAGGCTTAAAGTTTTGCTCCTGCACCGGAGTTTGTAGGAGGAAATGGGTATACCAATAAAGTCCTCGTTTAAGAGGGTGTTAGAGGTCGTACCCTTCCTTGCCAGTTCGTCAGCCAGTTCATTGCCCTCGATATCCCTGTGTCCGGGTACCCATACGAGGTGGATCCTGAATAACCTGGCCATCTCGTTGAGAGATCTGCGGCATTCAGTGAGAATTTTGGAGTTGTCAATATGTGAGTTTAGCGCCTTGAGCTCAGCTTGACTGTCTGAAAAGATGTGGATACTTTTTCCATTGAGGTCTTTTTGACCTAGAATCTTAGCGGTTTCGTGAATGGCCATCATCTCCGCCTGGTAGACACTGCAGTAATTTGGGAGTCTGAAGGAAGCTTCAATTCCAAGATCCTGGGAGTAGATACCTCCCCCTACTTGTTCTTGAAGCTTGGATCCGTCAGTAAAGATTTTAATGCCGGTGGTTTTAAGGGGGGTTTTGTTAACCCAGTCTAGCCGTGAAGGGATGAGAACCTCATAGTTCTTTTCAAGGTTTAAGCAGGGCACACAGTAATCTGTTCTGTCAGGGACAGATGAGTCTAGAATTAGTGTGTGACCGCAATTATTACCTATCCAATTTCCAGATTCTCTTAGTCTGAGAGCTGCTATGTTAGCACATTCTCTGGCAAAGATATCTAGAGGAGGAAGGTGAAGCATGACATTTAGAGCACTAGTTGGGGTTGAGCATAATGCCCCGGTAATACATAGACTTGCACTTCTTTGAACCTTAGCAAATTTCTGAAGTATAGTTTTCTTATTCAGGGCCCTCCACCATACCAGTGAGCCATATATAAGTAAGGGGCGGACAATTGCCGTATAGATCCAGCGTACTATTTTAGGGGAAAAACCCCATTTTTTCCCAATCGATTTTTTACAGGCAAACAGAGCTATGTTTGCTTTTCTAACACGTTCATTTATGTTGTCATTCCAGATAAGTTTCTTATCCAGAATAACTCCTAGGTATTTCGTGCTGTCACTAAAGAGCAACCTCGTGCCGTTCAGACGCGGAGGTTCTAAGTTGGGGATTTTATATTTCCTGGTGAAAAGGATGAGATCTGTTTTCTCCGGGTTTACATTCAAACCACAAGAGGACGCCCATCTTGAGAGGGTTGCGAGTGCTCTCTCCATGAGTTGACAGAGAGTTTGAGGAAATTTTCCGTTAAAGACAAGAGCAATGTCATCAGCATATGCAATAACTTTGTAGCCTTCCTCCTCCATGATACGCAACAGTTGGTCAACCGTCACGGACCACAGAAGCGGAGACAAAACACCCCCCTGTGGAGTCCCCCTGCTTACAAATCTACGGATAGAGGATTCCCCCAGTTCTGAGTTTACCACCCTGCCCAAGAGCATCTGGTGGATGAGACTCACGAGAAAATCCTCCACCCCCAGTTCTGACAAGGCAGAGGTGACCGCACAGGGGAGGACGTTATTGAATGCACCTGCTATGTCTAGAAAGGCAGCAAGCGTGTATTCTTTGTTCTCAAGTGATTTTTCAATTGTAGACACCTGAAAAAACTTTGCATCGAATTTTAACTCTGTGACTACTGGGGTAACGGTAAATTTTAAGGAACGAAAATGAAGGTGAGGTCTTCGGGCATATGATAAAAATGAAAAAAAATGTACGGCGTCATGAGGCTCCTCTGGGAACCGCCTAATGTGACGCATATGCATCAATTTTGCTGGCAGCTAAGTCCTCAACCAATGGAAAAGCAAATAGAAAAAAAGCAAAAGCAACAACACCAACACCGACACCAACAACAACAACAACAACAACAACAACAACAACAGCAACAACATCAACATCAAGTTCCACATTATCATCAACATCAACATCAACATAACATCAACATCAACATCAACATCAACATCAACATCAACATCAACATCAACATCAACATCAACATCAACATCAACATCAACATCAACATCAACATCAACATCAACATCAACATCAACATCAACATCAACATCAACATCAACATCAACATCAACATCAACATCAACATCAACATCAACATCAACATCAACATCAACATCAACATCAACATCAACATCAACATCAACATCAACATCAACATCAACATCAACATCAACATCAACATCAACATCAACATCAACATCAACATCAACATCAACATCAACATCAACATCAACATCAACATCAACATCAACATCAAGATCAAGATCAACATCAACATCAACATCAACATCAACATCAACACCAACATCAACATCAACAATAACATCAACATCAAGTTCAACATCAACTTCAACATCAACATCAACATCAACATCAACATCAACATCAACATCAACATCAACATCAACATCAACATCATCATCAACATCAACAACAACATCAACATCAACATCAACATCAACATCAACATCAACATCAACATCAAGTTCAACATCCACATCAACATCAACATCAACATCAACATCAACATCAACATCAACATCAACATCAACATCAACATCAACATCAACATCAACATCAACATCAAGTTCAACATCCACATCAACATCAACATCAACATCAACATCAACATCAACATCAACATCAACATCAACATCAACATCAACATCAACATCAACATCAAGTTCAACATCCACATCAACATCAAGTTCAACATCCACATCAACATCAACATCAACATCAACATCAACATCAACATCAACATCAACATCAACATCAACATCAACATCAACATCAACATCAACATCAACATCAACATCAACTTCAACATCAACATCAACATCAACATCAACATCAACATCAACATCAACATCAACATCACCATCAACATCAACATCAACATCGACACCAACACCAGTAACAATATCAACATCAACATCAACATCAACATCAACATCAACATCAACATCAACATCAACATCAACATCAACCTCAACATCAATATCGACATCAACATCAACATCAACATCAACATCAACATCAACATCAACATCAACATCAACATCAACATCAACATCAACATCAACATCTACATCAACATCAACATCAACATCAACATCAAAATCAATATCAACATCAATATCATCATCAACATTAACATCAAGTTCAACATCAACATCAATATCAATATCAACATCAACATCAACATCAACATCAACATCAACATCAACATCAACATCAACATCAACATCAACATCAACATCAACATCAACATCAACATCAACATCAACATCAACATCTACATCAACATCAACATCAACATCAACATCAACATCAACATCAACATCAACATCAACATCAACATCAACATCAACATCAACATCAACATCAACATCAACATCAACATCAACATCAACATCAACATCAACATCAACATCATCATCAACATCAACACCATCATCAACATTAACATCAAGTTCAACATCAACATCAATATCAATATCAACATCAACATCAACATCAACATCAACATCAACATCAACATCAACATCAACATCAACATCAACATCAACATCAACATCAACATCTACATCAACATCAACATCAACATCAACATCAACATCAACATCTACATCAACATCAACATCAACATCAACATCAACATCAACATCAACATCAACATCAACATCAACATCAACATCAACATCAACATCAACATCAACATCAACATCTACATCAACATCAACATCAACATCAACATCAACATCAACATCAACATCAACATCAACATCAACATCAACATCAACATCAACATCAACATCATCATCAACATCAACACCATCATCAACATTAACATCAAGTTCAACATCAACATCAATATCAATATCAACATCAACATCAACATCAACATCAACATCAACATCAACATCAACATCAACATCAACATCAACATCAACATCAACATCAACATCTACATCAACATCAACATCAACATCAACATCAACATCAACATCAACATCAAAATCAATATCAACATCAATATCATCATCAACATTAACATCAAGTTCAACATCAACATCAATATCAATATCAACATCAACATCAACATCAACATCAACATCAACATCAACATCAACATCAACATCAACATCAACATCAACATCAACATCAACATCAACATCAACATCAACATCAACATCAACATCTACATCAACATCAACATCAACATCAACATCAACATCAACATCAACATCAACATCAACATCAACATCAACATCAACATCAACATCAACATCAACATCAACATCAACATCAACATCAACATCAACATCAACATCAACATCAACATCAACATCAACATCAACATCAACATCAACATCAATATCAACATCAATATCAACATCAATATCAACATCAACATCAACATCAACATCAACATCAAGAACAACATCAAGATCAACATCAATATCAACATCAACATCAACATCAACATCAACATCAACATCAACATCAACATCAACATCAACATCAACATCAACATCAACATCAACATCAACATCAACATCAACACCCACACCACAACACTCGAACACCAACTACAACTTTAAAGTTGTAAATATAGATGAATTTTCATGTTCAGTTGATTAGAAACGAAGAAAACAATGAAAAAGGTCCCACCATGACCTGTCCGGCAACCGGGCTGCTGCCGCCAAATTTCTTAAGATGCTGAATCTTTTGAGAAACAAGCCTGGAAAAATGTTGCTTGCAAATGATTTTCCGATAAATCACTTGACGTGTTTTCTTATTCATCAAAAGACAATTATTTTGTTTTTTTTCTTATTTATGTCTATGTTTAGACAAAGGAATGTTTAAACAATATAGCCCGAAACAGCCCACAAAAAAACAGAGAATTAATTAATGGCCCTGCCCAAAGCAAATAATTTTAATAGCATTTAATTAAAGCTATAATTAAACTATTTATGCAAATCACTACCAACAACAACAACAAAAATAACAACAACGAATTCTAAACAATAACAAAATTTTCAAGCAATATACAAAACAATTTGTAACCTTCCAACATGCAACAGTGAGCAAGCACATACACTGAAAAAATATAAAATACTTAACTAACAAATATTGGGATTTTATAAAAAATTTCATACTTTTTATACCTACCACGTCTTCTTATGGGCGTTACAAACGGATTGACAAACTAAATACAGTGGAATCTCCCTTAACGGACGCTTTCCCTTGAACGGACGCTTTTCATGAGCGGACGCGGACACACGCTTAGCAAAAAAAATTCTCTTGGACTGACATTTGTTTTATTTTTTCCGATTTTTGCATGCCATATTTTAGAACTAAGCTTGCCAAGACTCTTTTAATTTGTTCGCCTTAACAACAAGGCACGGTTTATCATATTTACTACATCATATAACATAGTTAAATGTGGGTATGGTAAATATTTTTTCTCTCACATAATGTTTTCAATTTAACGTTTTTTCTACAATTTACGGTTCTGCTTCGGAGAGTTAGCAACACTAATTCTTGCAATGTTTCTGGTGCGTACGTATGGTGTACAAACCTATTTGACCAACAGCTTGTAGTCTATGCCAGTGATGCTTACAGCTTACGCCTGCAGGTATTTTTGCTTTTGAATGAGGCAAATACTATAGCTGTGGTCATCCCTGATCTTTACCATTACTTACGCGATATAGGGGATTCCCCGATAACATAGATGTGCGTTTGTTTATTGCAGTTTGGAAAGCATTGTTCAACTGTTTTCGTAAAGCAGGGTTTACATTTGACAGCCAGGAATGTCCAACAGCATTTGATATTGATTTTGAGCCTGAGGCTAATTTGCCATTAAACCTACTAGCCGAAATAAAAAAAAAGATGAATTGCAGGGGTCAGTAGCAAAGCTTAAAAGATTTTTATCAGATCGATGATGATTTACCAATTGAGAGATCAGCTTTGGATTAACGCGTACCATTTCTCAAGTTCAAGAAATTTCTGATGACTCAACAGATGAAATTGAACCTTCAGGTCTTCAAGATGCAAGAAACAACATCTAACATATAAAGAGGCTTTGGCGAAAGCGCATGATCTTATAGCGTTTGTGAAATGCCAAGGTGATACAGAAGCTATGAATATACTTTCATCGCTGGACTTACATTACCAATATGCTATTGCCAAGACCAAAATACGCCAAACCAGGGTGGAGGAATATTTATTGAAATAATATAGTACTTATAAACATTTTACACTTTTATTACATAGAGAGCTAAGTTTAATGATTTTTTTTTTTGATATTTCACTCATTATTATTGAATTGTTTATTTTTTTTTTTATATTTTTAATAAAAGTATTTTTAAATAAAAACTAACAATCTTAGATAATTTTTTGTTGATTTAAATTTTTAGTTTTCTCTTGGTCGGACAGCCCTCTTCTATTCCACTGTATACCCCTTTCGCAGTTAGCGTGGAGGTATTAAAATTTCTATGCATCAAATTTGTGAACTTGAACGCGTCATGGACTGACTATTTTTTTCTCTCTGTGTACCACATTCATAAACAATCATTTGATTTTTTTTTTTTTTCTTATAAAAATTTATTCAAATTTTTAATTTGATTTTGATTTGTTTTTTCTTCCTTTTCTTTCTTTTATTTACCTTTACTTGGCGTTTTTCTTTCTTCTTTCTCTTCACTCATACTAATTTTCCGAATACAAATCAAAGTCAAATGCCACTTAAAAAGCATATTAAAAATAATTTATATATGTGATTTGTTTCTTAACACATACATTACCTTACACACACACACACACACACACATATACAATGCACACACATAAATTATTGCTATTCAAATATTATTAGGTAACATTAAAACTTTTTAAAGCTTTTCACCATGCTTGCCACTCAACTCAACGAAAATCGTTAAATTATAGCTGCTAGAATTTTAAACGCCATTTTAAATTTATGTCTTTATGTATGGAAGTTAACTTATATTAGCTAAAATATATTTTGTTTTTATTGGCCATCGTCAATAAATATCTATATAAACTGTATATTTATACTATTTAAGCCTTAATTAAGTTTAAATGTTCAAAGATTTTGAATAAAAAAATCAAAAACTTCAGAAATATTGTTTATCCATAAAACCACCAGCACTCCTTAGGCTTTATTTTTATGGAACTCATAAAAAAAATATAATTTTCAAATATATATAACAAATTAAGCTCTGTACACTGTGGTGAGCTTGATCACATGTGGTTAATAGTTGAATTTATGGTGCTTTAAATGGCAAAATGTCAACAGCGTGAAGTTCAGATTTTTTACTAATGAAATTTTCCGATCAAAGCCAATTTTAACATAAGATCAATATATTCACAAAAAAATTTTTTGATGATTTTGCTCAAGGGGTGTCAACTCATATTTAACCAGGTGATGAAATTGTTTCATCTGATACGGAAAGTTTTTAAAAAGCATTGAACTAAGGATTTCAGGTGGTTCCAAATGGAGTGATCGATAAATGGAGAAGAAAAGTAAAGAAGGTGAAACATGTATAGGATCAAAAGCTGAGGCCACGTTTAAAGTACACGTTGAAGCTACTCGTAAAAATGGCAACCGCTGCTGGAAAACGCTTCATGTGTAATATTATGGTGAAAGCTCACAGTTTTTATAGTCCAGGATTATTTTGAGCTTGAAGCTACTTGCAAGATGGTTTTCAACGGCCTCATAATCTATTTCAATTGCTTACACAATTCTGGATTTTTTGTTTAATTTTTTGTTTATGCCTTGTACTGGATTTTTTTTTAAATGCCATATGAACACCATCATAAATATTTATCATGCTTACAATATTTTATCGCTCTAAAAATGCTTTTGTCTCACTCTCATTCATTCTGATTTAGCTTAGTCTGGATTAAGTGTACACTCCTTATACTCGTACAAGGAGTGTTATATTAAGCAAATATTTTACTTGATCTAAAAAAATTTAAAATTAACACGTTCACCACTCAGCGTCACATATATGTGACGTGGGAGTTTTCATAAAAACTCATGTCACATATATGTGTCGCATAATCATTAATATGTTTTAGGCTTTTATTTCACGATAGTTTGTAGGAAGTAGTTTTCTTGTATGTTTTAGTCTCTGGCAAGGTGCCACATATAAATGAAAGCTGCGGTTTGGGGATACGCTAAGCAGTTATTTTAAAATTTCGTTTTTTTTAAGGGTATTCCCCAAATTTTGTGACACATTTTTTTTGTTCGTGAGTTTTTATTGAAGGCGTGAAAAATTGGTGAGTGGCGAACGTGTTAAGCAAAAGTAAAATTGAGAAAAATACATTTATAATGAGCAATCTATACATACAGCCATGGACACATAAATAGCACAAATGTCAACTTATTTTTTAAACGTTTCGTTTGAATCTTATAATGCATTCATTTACTGTAGTTATAATTTTTTGAGACTCCAGTGCGACGTTGTTTAAAACTCCGAGAGAGATGTACCGTTACTTACTTTTATTCGCTCAGGCCATCTCTTTCTTTATAGGCATGTACGATCTGCTGTGGTCATATAAATAGCACACATGATAGTTGGTGAATAAAAGTTAACAAGATCGGGTGTTTGTAAAAATTTAAGAGTTGTATTCAGTTAATTTCGCCGATTCTAAATAAAATGGGTCGTGGCAAACATCGCACTCCGGAAGAAAGTATAATAATTCACGAACTAAGTCGAAAAGGCAAAAACCCATCTGAAATCGCGGATATTCTAAAAATTTCGCAAAAAATGGTCTATAATACACTCAAGCTGGTTAAATTAAATTGTTAAAATAATTTCGAGAATAAGCCGCGCAATCCTAGACCGCGCAAATCCACCGCTTCTACTGATAGACTTATAGTTCGAAAAAGTAAGGCTTTCAAGTCAGCGAAGCAAATTATGAGGGAAATAAATGAAGAAAATAACCTTAATGTTTCAAGAAAACTAGTATCTAGGAGACTAAATGAAGCTAATCTTTATGGACGCATTAGCCGAAGAAAGCCACTCTTAATAAAAAAAAATTTAAAGGATCGTTTACCGTTTGCAAGGGTCCATGTGAATAAAGAAGACCAATTTTGTAAGAACGTGATCTGGACTGACGAAACTAAATTTAATAGGGTTGGACTAGATGGAAAAACTTGTTCGGCGCCCCAAACGCCAAGAGTTGAATCCTAAGTATACAAAAAAAATCACTAAAGCCTGGATAGGGAATTTAATGACTTGGGGATCTTTTTCCTAACACGGCGTTAGGCCCATTTTTCGTTTACCAGGAATAATGGACAAAAATATGTATTTAGATATTCTTAATAACCAGATGGAACCATTTGCATTTGAGAACATGTCTATTAAGCTGACTTTTATGCACGATAATTATCCAAAATACATGACAAAGGTTGTGATTGATTGGCTAAAAAAGGAAAAAATAAATATTTTGAATTGGCCGGCTCAAAGCCCAGACCTCAATCCCATAGAAAATCTATGGAATGATGTGAAGGTCAGCTAAAGTAACCAAAATTTTCGAATTTAGATGAGTTATGGAGTGGAATTGAGAAGGCTTGGGACTCTATTCCGCAGGATAAGGTCAGGAAGCTTGTAGAGAGTATAGGACGAAGATGTCGGGCTGTTTTGGACAATTCGGGATACAGTACCAAGTACTAGTAAGCATATTCGTAAGCTCATTGTTAAATAGAAATAAATTACTATGTCTTTTTTTCAGAATTCAAATTGTGCTATTTATATGTCCACCTCAGCTAAGGAGCAATTTCAAATTTTTATTAATTTTCTAATTTTTAATTCGTAATTACAAAGTTACTACTGATTTTAAGTTTTTAATGTTTAAATTCAAATACATGAAATAAATTCTTGTCTTCCTCTATGTATTTTATTTAAATTCATGTGAAACACCCTACATGTATTTTTGTGCTATTTATGTGTCCACGGCTGTATATATAAAAATAAAGTGCATTGTGTATGAAATTGATGTTCCCTGTAATGCGTGAAGTTTCTTCCGATTTTGTTTCTGGATTTCCCATGAAAGGTGACGTCAATACGAAGTTTTTTTTTTTTTGTATAAATGGTCTTTGTATGTGTATTGGTTCATGAATTATAGGCATTTTAGTGAACTTATCAACAATACAGGTGTGAACAAATACAGGTGCTCACATATGGTGTATTAGGGAAATATTTGCAAGGGAAATTGGAAATAAATGGAATATTGGAATAATTTGGCCAGTCTCACTTTAGCTTGCATTTGCACAAAAAATATAGGCATAGTAAAAATTGTCCATACCCCTTTTTTCCATACCCCCTTTTACCGCCCACAAATCAATAAAAATGCTATATTTAAGACGTTTTTGGTCGTATTAGACTAAAATTTGGTAAATAAGTTCGTATTCTTACTGTCGCAACTATACTATAACTGGGCATGGTCTAACTATATATCTTTACGCCCACTTTTTAGAAATCATTATTATTCCTGAGTTGTACATATTTGGATAGTGAAACTTGATATGTAGATGCTAGGGCCCAAGAGGCAGTTACTTTATATTTGAGGGAACATCAGACAAGGTGGAATTTGGCCGCACAGGCCAAATTTATGATATCGAATTGCTTTGGAACTAAATGTCGTATAACAATGAAGGTCTTTGTACTGAAAAACTGGCACGGGCAATCGAAAACGGGGCGTGGCTCCATCAGAATAGAATAGCTATAGAAGTAAAAGTCACAGAACATTGAAACTCAGAATGTAGATACCATTTGGTGATGTCCTTCTTCTCGAAAAGGTGACATGCATTGGACAAGGGGGTGTGTCTCCACCCATACAAGCCAAATTTATGACACAGAAAAGCTATGGAAGTAAAAGACAAAGAACATAGAAGTAAGAATGAAGTTACTACTTGGTAATATCCTGCTACTGGGAAATGAAAAATGCAAAAAATGTACAATAGAGAACGCTGTTATAGACTCCAAAACTACTGAGCCGATTGAGCTCAAATTTGCGCAGTAAGTATGGGGTCATTGATAAATTACGTTACCAATTTAGTAGAGAGAGAGAGGTTTTAAAATGTACTACGAGAAGTATGGGGGAGGAGGTCTCAGACATAGTAATGTGACCAAAAATAAAAAAAACTCGAAAAAATTGAAAATAATACAACCCAACATTTCAAACCATTTTCATCCTTACATCTTCATGTTTGACCATCTAAATTGACTGTTAACTATTGGCAAGTGTAGTAAGGGCATAATTTTTCTTTGCTTGCTTTTCGACAGTTATTTTTTCTATTTTCAAATATTTTTTAATCAATTAATTTTTTTATTTCATATACTACGTTACTTTGTGGGGGTGGAGGGGAGTGTTTTTAAAATGCACTACAAAGAGTACCGGAGAGGGGTAAAAAAAAAATTGAAAATCGGTCACGTAATTTATGAACGACCCTTATGTTTCGAGTACGAGATGGTTTAGAAATAATAACGCTGAAGGCATTGCAACATTTTCCGGTTCTTATCTAGATAAGGTGCAGCAAAGCGCACCGGGAAAAAGCTAGTTATTTCTAAAATTGAGTAGAATAAATGATTGTTTGAAACATGAATAAAATACTTGATTTTAGAACCTAGCACATAGGGACGAATAGCCAAATTACGACGACAAAAATCGAAAAAATTATTTTCTCAAATGCAACCACTAGCATACTTAATATATTCTATATACCCGTGTGCAATAGACCTATAATTTTTTTTTTCATGCATCACAATAGTCTATGCGTGCATGCAAAGTTGAACTAACTTTTCACGTGCCTATATCGGTAAATTGAATATAAAAAATTATACAGCAACTACACTCGACAATTTTTTTAAAAGCTCGCAGTTTTAAGCTTTTCTATCAAGAAGATGTTTCAACCATCAGGTATGCAGTTTAATTTTTATTTATATTTAAAATATCAATAATATTTGGCAAATATTGAATAAACCGTTGTAATTTGAAAAATACTCAAATATTAACTTTAGCTAGAGCTACAAAAAAAGTTCCACAAAGTTGCACGATATTTCTTTATAAGTTCGAACAAATAACAAATAATTAGTGTAAAAAAGTCAAGTGTAACTCCCCCTTTCTCCCCTTTTTTAAATAGAGCATTAGATGAAAATCGCGTTGCCCTCGTTGAGTGCGAAAATACTACACGCAAAGAATTTTTTCGTTTACCACAACTGAAAAATTCACCAACTATACTTCGTTTGCGAGCAGTATTTGCCGCAAACGAATATTCAGTTGTCACAACTTAAAAATATATCTTATATATATATATACCGCAAGCTATTTCGGTCATTATTATTTATTATATTAACAATCTTTCTCATTATGTCCGTACGTCTTCTTATGGATTGCACCTCCGTTGCTATCTCCGTCCGCGTATTAAGAAAACTACCAATTTCCTTATATAGTAACAATTTGTCCAAAAAGTAACTCAAAACTATAAGCGTTATGTTTATACAACGAAGGGAAAAATAAACAAAATTTTCAGTTGGGAAAAACGAAGTTTTCAATTGCTGCAATTTAAAAATCACTCGCGTTTATGACAAACGAAATTAATTTCCTGCAACTATATGACGCGTTTCACGCAACAGAACTGTTATTATGACAACTGTTGAAACGTTTGCAAATAACGATTTCAAGCACGATAAACGAAGTTCGTTTGCGGCAAACTGGCGATAAAAGTTTTTTTTCTTTGCGTGTACTGTTTATGGTACGTACATATATGTACTTATATACATTATATGAGCAGTGTGTTGACGGAAATTTTTTAAGAATCCTTCGCTCATTTCAAAAATAACTGGAATCGATAAGGTTCTTATTGAAAGATTTGCAAATATACTTCAATAATTTCTTGTGGTCACTACATCAAGGAAGAGTTATTCAAAAATTACTGCTTTGAAACGGCAGAAATGGCGATTGCACTTTATGGTTGGTTCAAAATGAGTGCCACTGTTCATAAGCTTTTAATACATGGAGTTGATATTATAAAATCTTTATCTTTACCAGTAGGCAAATTGTCAGAAGATGTAATTGAAGCAATCCATAAAGACTATAAGCAATTAAGGCAATATCACTCCAGAAAAATTTCAAGAGTCAACACCAACACTGACTGATAACTGGATGCTGGTTTCCTTGGACCCTATTGTAACACACAACCAAAAAAGGCTTAAAAAAACAAAGTACAATTTAATCAAACTGTATTAAGCATGCTCAGGATGCCCACTTTCTATGGTTATGAGGAAAAAGATGGTTGTTATCAGGAGTTTGATAATGATGTTGAAGACAACTTAAACTCTGAAAAATGTCAAAATTTGTACTTTGCTAAATTTTTATATGTACTATGTATTAAACAAAAATTAAATGGAATTAAAAAAAGACGTTGTTTATGTTTATGCTTTTTATGTTATTTTTTTCTTATGTTTATGTTATGTTTGTGTTAATGCTATATAAATAATATCCTATGTTCAGTAAAACTATGATAAAAAAAAATGTATTCCGTGCTTTCATTTATGTTTATGATCACAGTAGCCATATTGGATCCGCCATTTTGAATTTTGAAAATCTAATGCTGAATTCGTAATCAGCAACCTCAAAAATCCCTAGATACCAAGTTTCATTAAAATCTATTTAGGCCATACAAAGAAAATAATTTTGTCGCGGTAATTTCGCCATTCGTCCCTATATGCCTAGAACAAGACTTGAATCAAGAAAATACCACCTTGATCAAAAAGTTCCCGGAATCACCACCTTGTGGCGCTCTTAGTCTCCCGATTAGAGCTATCTTTTTTTTTTAGGTGGCCACATCTGTCATTGACATTCTATAATTTTCATTGATAGCTTGACATTTGTAAAAGTGACGCCGTATTGAGTACATCTGCGATTGTGCGTGTTTTCGATTTTGTACAATTTTAAAAATGGAATTGAATTCGCAACAACGAGTTTGTATTAAATTTTGCGTTAAAAACGGTTTCAATGGTGCGAGGACATTGCAAATCTTAGAAAAGTGTTTCG
This sequence comes from Pherbina coryleti, assembly GCA_943735915.1. Classification (NCBI taxonomy): domain Eukaryota; kingdom Metazoa; phylum Arthropoda; class Insecta; order Diptera; family Sciomyzidae; genus Pherbina; species Pherbina coryleti. The sequence goes on along the minus strand of OX030949.1, from coordinate 140,041,635 downwards.
ATACTCTAAAGAAAACAGGCGTTTATCAGTGGCACGAACGTTTCTGAAGTGGCTGTGAGTCCGGGAACGATGATGAACGCAGTGGCAGGCCATCGACATCGAAAACCGACGAAAACATCAATAAAGTCAAAGAATGGATGACCGTGGACCGAAAATTGACCATTACTGAGATGGCAGAGGAGTTGGGCATTAAGGTGGTTCTTAATTTTTTTTTTCGATTTTCCAAAATCGTAGCCCAGTTTTGTGTTAGGTTGGGGTAAAAAAAAATTAGAATAAAATATCAGCTCGATCGGTTGAAGATAGCCGTGCCGCACGCACATTGAAATTTGCGGGAGCGAAATTTGGGCCAAATGGAAAGAAAAACGTTCGTAATTCTTCAGGATTCACTCCTAAGGACATTCAATGTAAAAGCAGCCCCCATTATTTTTTAATCCTCAACATTTCTCTTGAACATACTTATCATATATCACCAACCCTTCATGGGACCCCCATACAAAAAATCTTAATTTTTACGAAAATTTACCAAAATAGAGACAAAATAGAACGCATATTTGTTAGGTACTTAAATATTTTTATTTGAATGTATAAGATACTTATTATGACTTATATCAGTTTGCCTTTCTCAAAACTCATATACTTTTTGCAAATGAACGACTACTTGAATTAGATACTGCTTCTCCTCTTCGTTCCTGCATAAAACTTTGTTGTAGTCCTCCATCATTTTCACTCCTCTTTCAGCGGTGTCATTTACAACGTAAATTTTCTCCACAATTTTAATGCCTGCTGATAATCTTCGCGCTGTTGCCATATTTCTGGCGGGTTTTGTAAAAATGTATTCGTCAAGTTGAAGCGTTTGAAATAATCTTTGTTTTCGAAGTCACAAAAGCACTCAAGTCTTTCGACAAAAATTGCTCATTAACTTCTGCAAAATTGAGCTAAATTTTTTTCTTGCTACGGATAGCACCTTCATCTCCATCTTTGTAACCATCGGAGATATTGTCGTCTTCGTCTTCTTCAGTTCCTTGTTCTCCAGTTTCTTTTTCTCCAGTTCCTTCTTCAGTTTCATCGTTTTTCGTGTCTTCTTCACTTTCTTGTTGCATTTCTTCTTGTGTTTCTTCTCCATCGATTGCACCAATTACAGATAACATGAGGTATGAGCTCTTTAAACTTGTATTAGCCAAAATCACCGCCAAGAAATAAAACAACCAGTTCCAAAAGCTCATTATAGTCGTTGCGGCGTTGTCTTTTCTGAATTTGTGCCATGCAAAAACTAATGATGTCGTCTGGCGCAGCAGTTACTATTTTCGAAGTAACAATTTCATCACTCACTCCAGTTGTGAATGCATTTTGACTTATAATTTCCTATTTTTTCTGGAAACGGCAAAATAGAGGTACTTCTGGCGCGGAAGTTTTGCCAATTTTATCTTCGAACACAGCTTTGAGCACCAATTCGTAGATGTGATGTCTACAGGGTAAATACATCATGCCTCTCTCTAACAACTGTTCAAGTAAAACTGCAGCTCCCGCAAATTCACCAGTGTTTGAAGAAGTCGTATCAAAAGACATGGCTTGAACTTGATTCGTTATGTTCCATTCCACAAGTAGTTGGTCAACGGCCGCTGCAATATTTTTACCTTTTCCACTAGTCTAGTTTTGGAACGCCCAATATTTGTTCGATGTCTACACTAGTGACAATAACTGGAAGGCGATCAATTTTTTTCTTTCCTGTAATGTCTTCTAGTATTTTGCTATCCCAATGCACTACGAAAAATGCTGCTTTCTTTAACTGAAATGAAAGAAAAAATATGCATATTAGAATTGATACTAAATAAGTTTAACCAGAGTAGCATACGTGTAAGTTCTCCTTTTCAAAATCAGCAATTTTTTGTCGATTTGCGGTACGGTATCTTCGAATTGATGAGCGATTCAAAACTAACATTGATATGTCATGGCCAAGCCTTTCAGTCATTATATGCATTGCATTCCGGTCTGATATCATGCATTTATCCAAAGCAGATACGATTCGTTGTCCCTGGTAAAAAATATCCGATTTTTCGTCTACGATCCGATTTATATTCACATTTATACTTGATGAAATTTCATTTTTCTATATTATAGTGAATTTTCGTAAAAATTAAATTTTTTTTCGTATGGGGACCCCATGAAGGGTTGATGATACAGGGTAAGTATATTCTAGAGAAATGTTTAGGATTAAAAATAATTGGGACTGCTTATACATTTTGTGTCCCTAGGAGTTAATACTGGGGAGTTACGAGCGTTTTTCTCTCCATCTGGCCCAAATTTCGTTCCCGCAAATTGCAATGTGCGTGCGGCACGGCTATTTTCAAGCAATCGAGCTGATATATTTATCCAATTTTTTTTTTTACTCTAACCTAAAAACCTAAAAACTGGGCTACGATTTTGAGTCAGATGTGTTTTCAATTTTCCCATACATTTAAGGTCGACTTTATTGGGCATTGCTTTTGGAACCGTTCGAGACATTTTGGTCAATGATTTTCGCCTCAGACTGTCTCTGCAAAGCTGGTGCCGAAAGATCTGAATTTCATGCAAAAAAGGGACCGCGTTGATGTCGTAAAAGACATGATTTCCAAGGACGAATCCTACCCACCATTCATCAAATGGATTATTTCTGTAGACGAGATGTGGATTTATGAGTATGACACGCAATACAAACATCAAGCGAGTGAATGGCGTGCACCGAATGAGCCGCGACCGAAAAAACCACGTCGTTTTCAGTCGAAAAAAAAGGCGATGCTCACAGTTTTCATGGATTATAAGAGTATTGTGTATCATGAATTCCTTCCACAAGGCCAAACAGTCAACAAGAAGTATTATTTGGTATATACAAGTATATATAGAAGTATATACACGTTTGCGTGAAGCAATTCGCCAAAAAACCGGATTTGTGTGCAAATAACTCGTGGATCTTGCACCACGATAACGTTATCGATATCCGTGAATATTTGGCTAAAAACGAAACGAATGCCATTCAACAACTACAGAATTCACCTAATTTGGCTTCCTGCGACTTTATCCTATTCAATCAACTCAAGAAACCGGAAGAAACTCATGGAAAAATCGAAGATGGCTCTCATGGCCATACCGCAAACCGAATGTAAAAAATGTTTCGAGGATTGATCATCGACTGCAGCGCTGGCATAAGTGCGTTACAGTCGATGACGAGTACTTTGAAGGGGACAATATCGATTTTGATGCATAATCTTGTAATTTTAATTTCCTGAATAAATTCCGGGAACTTTGATCGAGGTGGTATTTTCTTAATTTATGCAATCGCAGAAAATTATTTTAGTTTTCAGCAAATTGTTTACTTGAATCAAGCAAGTTTTTATTGACTGAGGATTCCTGTGCAGGCACTGAGAGCAGATATGCCCTTTCTTGCTTCAAAAAGAATAATGTTTACAATAACATTCGACATGCATAAAGCCCCAGACTCGATATGTATAGAAGGTAAAACCAAGACAAATCTTAAAGTCTTAATACAAGGTGGGGCAAAAGTAATCACCAAATGTTCTTTTGCTGCATTTTTTTTTATGAAAAACTTTGGTTTTGCTTGTGAAATTTGTTTATATAATCCATTAGGATTTTTTCCATCAAGTTGAGAAAATGATATCGGTCAAGTAACCATACGGGCTCGTTTTATGGCATTTTCCTTCACTTTTGCCAGAACTTCGAGCAACAGGTTCTCGCATTCTTGGCGAATATTCTCCTTAAGAGCTTAAAGGGGTTGAGGCTTGTTGCCATACACACGCTACTTCAAAAAACCCCATAAAAAGAAGTCTGGAACGGTTAAATCGGGTAATCTGGCCGGCCTGTGCAAATCACCAAAACGAGAGATTAAGCGACCCGGAAATGCTTCTTTCAGAATATCGGTTGTGGCTCGAGCAGTGTGCGCCGCTGTACCATCCTGTTAGAACCACATGTTCTCCAGTCCCAATTCATCCAATTGAGGAAGAAAAAATTCGGTAATCATGGCTCTGTAGCGCGCGCCGTCCACAGTCATCGTTTGACCCACGGCGTTCTCAAAAAAAATAGCCCGATGACTCCTCCAGCGTAAAAGGCATACCACGCGGTAATTTTGAGTGGGTGTAATGGTTCTTCGTGGATGATACACGGATTTTCGGTGCCCCAGAAATGATTATTTTGTTTATTCACGTAACCGAAAAGATGAAAATGAGCCTCATCGCTCATGATAATTTTCGATTGAAAATCCTCCACATCTTCGTTGATATTCAGGATGGCTAGAGCGTAGGTTACACGCAGTTGGTGGTCAATAGCTAACAGCTGATGCACTGTCTGTACTTTGTAAGGGAACATCTTCAAATCTTTCACCAAAATTCTGAGTAGGGACCGCCGGCTAATGCCCAATTGCATGGCACGTCGTCTTTTACCCCACCTTGTAGTATGTAACTGAAAGTAGATAGAAGCTCAGTTGCTTGAAATAGAAAGCGTTGTTCTTTCAACCAAAATTAAATTCCTAGAAATTTCCTCGACATTAGTTGAAAAACTTATATGGCAAACCTTAATAACTGAGTGGATCGCAGTCAAAGTCATGCAAGACTACTGTAGTGGCCACCGAAACAGTCTGTCTAGTCTGCTGTATGATTTGCTCTATACACAGCCGTTGTTGTAAGTTGTTTTCTTCATTAACATACTTGGCCTTAAGCTCAACTTTTAATTTTCAATATAATCTGATATTGAGCTTAAAACCTTTAACTCTTTATGAAATGCTCTCTATTCAGAATTAACTGTTTCTGCCAAGTCTAGTTTCTTATCAGAAAATATTTTTTAAATTAATGGGATTCTATTATTAGTCTCGCTTGGTAAGACGTAAAAACTTGTCACATAAAATTTGGTGAATTAGATCCCAAACTATTTGTTTTTGGTGGTGAATTATATCCGAAAGTACTCTTTTGTGACCAAAAGAAGTTCGGGACTTTTTAAAATCGAAAGGAGGTAAAAAAGACCTTATCTACTACAAATATCACCCCTGTCTTGTAGACGCTTACATGTTTTCGAGAAAAATAAAAGATAAGGCACTGCGCCTTAGAATCATGCAATAATTTGTCAACCCACACCATCTTGAACAACTTTTAGCTCTAAACATGTTGTGAATTATAAGCATGCCAATATAAGTTGAAGTGAGAAAAATTTGCTTGATTCGAGTAAACAATTTGCTGATAACTAAAATAATTCTCTGCGATTGCTCAAAGGAGGACGATCCTCACAAGGCAACGCGTGAGGGTCAAGGGGGCGATCTTCACATGGCAACGTATCTGACTGCCTCAACCTGGTGAGGCCAGCATTATCCATGTCGAACTCGTCTCAAGTCGACTCAAACCTCTGCGTGGTGTCCTCTAGAAACGGCAAACTGGCAACCGTTAGTTTGACGGCTAATCTGAGCGGCGGGCTCCCCCTGCCTTTAAAGGGTTGTGCGTTGGGTTTGAAGCCCACCACGTAAAAAAAAAATTTCAATGAAAAGTTCAAGAAAAAAGATAAAAATTATCCCCAAATCTGATGACGACTACCGAAAACGAAAAACTGACAATGATTTACGGATATGCACCTGGAACGTCCGAACCCTTAATTGGGATGGTGCCTCTATCGAACTGATAGATATCTTAGAAAGATACAGAGCTGATATCACTGCAATCCAAGAAATGCGATGGAAGGGACAGGGTTGCTCATGGCAAGCATCCTGTGATATCTACTACAGCGGCCATGCGGAGAAGCACGAGTTTGGATGCGGATTCGTGGTTGGCAAGCGACTACGACATCATGTTCTGCGATTCACACCTGTGAACGAACGACTTGCCATAATCCGTGTCAAGGCAAGATTTTTCAACATAAGCCTGATTTGTGCACGCTCCGACAGAAGATAAGGACGATGAGACCAAAGACAGCTTCTACGTGCGCCTTGAAGATGCCTATGAGCGCAGCCCCCGCCACGATATAAAAATCGTGCTTGGTGACTTCAACGCCAAGGTGGGAAAAGAAAATATTTTTGGTCCAACAGTCGGAAAGTTCAGCCTCCACGACAATACCTCCGATATCGGAATGAGGCTGATTGACTTTGCCGCAGCGCGAAACATGGTCGTTAGTAGCACTAGATTCAAGCATCTCAATATTCATAAAGCAACTTGGCTGTCTCCTGATCAAAAGACGCGCAACCAAATTGATCACGTTTTGATTGACGGAAGGCACTCTTCCAGTGTTTTAGATGTACGCACGATCCGTGGTGCCAATATAGACTCGGATCATTATCTTGTCGCAGCCAAGATCCGTACACGCCTGTGCGCAACCAAGAATGCGCGCAATCCAGCACAGAGAAAGCTAGACGTCGAAAAGCTGCAATCAAAGCAAACAGCCGAAGACTTCGCTACTCGACTCTCACTCCTGCTTCAAGAAAGCACTCCTCCGATCGACGATATATGCGACATATTTCCCACTCTATGCGTACGGCTGCCGAAGAGGTGATTGGCTATCACCGCCCTCGCCGAAACCAGTGGCACGACCAAGAGTGTCGCGACGCCACTGCAGAAAAAGATTCCGCCTACAAAGCCACCCTGCAGTCGGTTGTAACGCGTGCTGCTAAGGAGCGATACAAAGAGAAGAGGAGGGAAGAGAGACGCATTTTCAGGCGAAAGAAAAGGGAAGCGGAAATGCGTGAGTGCGAGAAAATTGAGATGCATGGTGACAGGAATGAGGTCCGAAAATTTTTCGAAAAAATAAGACGCCTGGCCGATGGTTTCAAGACCGGGGCCTCTTCCTGCAAGGATGAAAATGGGAATCTAGTGACAGATATCCAGAGTACACTGATGATGTGGAGGGAACACTTCTCTAGGCTTCTGATTGGCGACGACGACAACAATCCCGCCAATAGAGATGATATTCCGGAATCCCCAATTCTGGACGACAGCGTTGAAGTTCCGCTGCCCGACCATAGTGAAGTCTTGAAAGCTATAGCTCGGCTTAAAAACAACAAAGCCGCAGGAGCCGATGGCTTACCTGCTGAGCTCTTCAAGAATGGAGGCGAAGCTCTATTTAAATGCATTCATGAGCTTCTATGCAGAATATGGTCGGAAGAATGCATTCCAAACGATTGGAACCTCAGTGTGCTCTGCCCAATCCACAAGAAAGGCGATCCCACAATTTGCGCCAACTACCGTGGGATAAGCCTTCTGAATATCGCATATAAGGTTATGTCGAGCGTACTATGTGAAAGACTGAAGCCCATCGTAAACCAGCTGATTGGACCTTATCAGTGTGGCTTCAGACCTGGCAAATCCACCATAGACCAGATATTTACGCTACGACAAATCTTGGAGAAGACCCTAGAAAAACAAATCGACACACACCATCTTTTTGTCGATTACAAAGCCGCCTTCGACAGTCCAATAAGGAATCATCTATATTCCACCATGTCTGAATTTGGTATTCCTGCAAAGCTCATCCGCCTTTGCAGAATGACACTGAGCAACACCAGCAGCACAGTTAAAATCGGGAAGGACCTCACTCCTCCATTCGATACCAAACGAGGTTTCAGACAAGGTGATTCCTTATCGTGCGACTTTTTCAACCTAATGATGGAGAAGATCATCCGAGCTGCTGATTTGAGACGCAGTGGCACGATATTCTACAAAAGTATTATGCTGCTGGCGTATGCTGATGATATCGATATCATTGGCCATAATACGCGCGAAGTCAGTGCAGCATTCTCCAGGTTAGCGAAAGAGTCGAGTCGAATGGGTCTTGTAGTGAACGCAGATAAGACGAAATACCTAGTGTCAACAAATAAACAGTCCCAGCGTATTGGAAACCACGTCACTGTTGACAACATCTCCTTCGAGGTTGTTAAGGACTTCGTCTACCTGGGATCCAGCGTAAACTCTTTCAACGATGTCAGTATTGAGATAAAGCGAAGAATAACTCTTGCCAACAGGTGTTACTTTGGGCTGAGTAGGCAATTGAGAAGCAGAGCCCTCTCTCGACGAACAAAACTCACGCTCTATAAGTCACTAATCATGCCCGTCCTATTATATGCAGCACAAACCTGGACGTTGAGCAGTTCTGATGAAAAGACTTTGGGAGCCTTCGAGAGAAAGATCCTTCGTAAGATCTTCGGTCCAATTTGCGTCAATGGCGAGTACCGAATTCGATAGAACCACGAGCTGTATGAGCTGTACGCTGACATCGACATAGTTAAGCGTATTAAAATCGAGCGGCTCCGCTGGCTAGGTCATGTTGAGCGAATGGAAAACGACACTCCAGCGAAAAAAATATTCGAGCCGGTGCCCGGTGGTGGTCAACGCAGAAGAGGACGCCCACATCTTCGTTGGAAGGATCAGGTGTTGGATAACCTGACTACACTTGGTGTTTCCAACTGGCGCCAGCAAGCGCAAAACAGAAATGGCTGGCGCAATTTCTTATACGAGGCCAAAACCGACCTTCGGTTGTAAGCGCCAGATAAGTAAGTAAGAAAGATTGCTCAAATAAAGAAAATATTTTCTTGATTCAAGTCTTGTTCCAGGTTCTAGAATCAAGTATTTCATTCTTGTTTCAAGTAATAATTTATTTTACTCAATTTTTTGGAAATAAATGCTCATTATAAATTTATTTTTCTTAGTTTTAGTTTTTTGTGCCTGATTTGAGCAAATTAGGCTTTATTTCAAATTTTCTTAGATCAAGCAAAATATTTGCTTAATATGAGAATATTATTTCTCTCCGTGTACATCTTTGCTGAATCAAGCAAATTATTCTCAATTCATGGAAAATAAATTTCAAATAAATCAAGGAAATTATTCTAGTTTTCAGTAAAGTTTTAATTGAATCAAGCAAATTTTTCTCACTTCAAGCAAATATCAGACTTGAATCTAGAAAAAATATTCTTGAGTTTCAAGCAAATGTTTCTTGAATAAAACAATTTTATTTTTCTTAATTCATTTATTTAAAATTTTCTCAATTCTAGTAGAATAATGCTTGAATTTCGATCTTCATATTTTGCGTAAGTTGTTTATATATCAAATTTAATTACTTCAAAATTACGACTGTAAACGTGTCGACAAGCTGACTGACGTTTTTGTCGAACTTTTCAGCAAGAGTTTTTTATGAAAGTAGGACTGGGAATATTGAAAAACCAATATATTCTACACAAAATTAATAGAAGAATTTACTTTCATTTTAGACTCTGAAAGTTCAGGTAATTCTACGTCGTTTAAGATGGGTCTCTAATTTCCCAGCAGTCTATATTGAAAATACACTCACCGAAGAGAGCAAACAAAAACCTGCGTCCTGGACATAAAGGGTTAAGAGTTTTTTTAGGTTATGTGTTAAAAATAGCTAAATAAATAAAAAAAAAATAAAATTTTACTGAACCCATCCTCACTTCCAGAGGAAAATTTAAACTATTTAAAAAAAAAACAAAATTCGTTCACAATTTAACCAACTTTAACGCAATGCTGTAAGATACAGGGGAAATAACTTTGAATATTATTTTTTATAGTTATACACATTCATAAACAAATTTGCATTTAAAAAAAAAAAAAACCAAAACCTATACCTTGGAAACCCTCACTCACTGACACAGTCCAGAAAAGTAAGAAACCTATAAAATTTTAAATTGATTGTTCAATTAATCTTAAAAACTTGACAACGGGTGTCTGGACGATGTCTTCTTCGTCGTCGTCCCAGTCGTGGTTGTAGTTGTCTTTGTTGTTGTCGTTGTTGTTATACTCATGTGCAACGCTGACACTGCTGCGGCCCTGCCACAATCAGTGACCGGGATACCGATGCAAGGTACCCTTTTTTTCTTCGCCTAAACTGCATTTTATTTAAAAAAAAAAAAATTATTTTTTTCATATGAACAAGAACTGAAGACGACAAGTTGTCTTTGTTGTTTTTGTTGTTGTTGTTGTTTTTCTTGTTGTTTTCGTTATTGGGGTGCAGAGGAGTGTGGGAATTGGTATGTGAGAGTGTGTCGTAACGCCAGTCAACTAGCTAGACATCCACCCAGCCACTCGGTCAAATAAAAAACGAAAAAAAAATGAACCAATAACAACAGCACAAGACAATGAACAAAATGTTGCTTGTTCTTTACAACTTTGAGAGTTAAAACAAAAACAACAACAAACACCACTCAGGACAAAAAACAAACCAGCCAACCAACCAACTAAACAACCTGAAGTTCAGATCCTTTGTACAACTGTTTTCGAACACTCCGTGTGAACTTGCAGCAAACTAGAGAATTTCTGGTATTTTCTTCGAAAAACCAACAACAACAACAACAACAACAAAATCTTCGCGCCTTTATATGCCGCAACCAAACCTGCTGCCGCTCTTGAGCTCTGGCACACTAACACCGATCATTTTTCATAATTTTTGATTGTTCATTAATGTCCAATTCATTTTAATCGATTTTCTTCGATTCCTTTTTGACATTGTCATTCGATGTGGTACAATTTAAGTTTTTATTTTTGTTTTTACATAGTTTTATCGTTCCTTTATCATGAACCGAATTTCGATTTTTATTGTCTATATTTTGATGATAATCATTATAATCATTGACACCGCGATCGTCGAAATCAACAAAGTCGTCGTCGTCGTCATCGTCTTCGATTGGCGCGACAAAATTTAGTAAACGTCACCGAAATGTGTTTTTTTGGTCCCTTCATTTACACAAAAACCTTTTGTTTTGCCAAACTCAATCATGATCTTCTTTGACCGTTGAACAGATACTATCGATCGGTAGTTTTGTTTCAAGATCCCCGCAAGATTTTACGATCGGGCTATTGCTTTTGTTTTTATAGCATGTTCTTTAATTTTGAATTTTTTCTTTTTTTTTCATGTAATATTGATTAACTTTTGATGTGGCTTCTCTGCTTTGCAACCTTGCTGCTCATTAAATTTTCTTAACTGGGATTGGATCTTCGAACATGGCGCAATCCTTTTGATTTCAATTTGCTTGTCGAACATGCTCTTTTATAGCATTTGGTTCTTTTTATAATCAGCGCACCGCGATAAGTTTCCCAACAATTATGTTGTTGATCGTGTTCCATCGGCACACAAGATCATCATGACAAGATCATCATGTTCATCAATTAATCCATGATAATGAGTCGTGATTAGGTGCTGTTGCAGTAGATTGTATTGTATAGATGAGGTTCTGTTGTCGTTCCATCATAAATCGTGTTCATGCTACAATTTGTGGTTTATTACAAGTTTATTGACGGGTTGGCTGTTTCTCTCTGTGTTCCTCTCTAATTTATTGTTTAACATTAAATCGTCATTTGCTCTAGGAGTTTTGTAAAACATTCACATAATTTGATGGTTCTTTTTATATTAATTAACTCATTTCAAATGATTTAAATGGAATATGAAAGCTAAATATTCCAAACGTATGAAAAAGTTTGGAAGGGTAGTATTTATCTTCATGGAGAATAAACAATAAAATTATTTTCATTCATAAATATTTGTTTTTTCATTATTAGGGCAGAAATATAAATAGCAACCCTCCTATCCTTAATTTCGTGCAAGATTGTCACAACTCGAAATTTATAATTTTAGAGATGATCTTGAAGAAATGTTGTTTCTGAGGATCACCGTTATAAAATTCAAAATCTAAATTTTATAATAGACCGCTTCATTATCCCAAAATGTTAAAATATTAAGAGGCGCGTCGCTTTTCTGAAACTAGGATATCCAAATTGATCAACACTCGTTGAAAATTCAAAAATAAATGGTGCTTAGATGTACCTCGAAGAACTTAATGAATATTTTCACATTTTTAAACCCGTAAATAAAAAAAAAATGTGATAACCTTCAAATTAAAAGAGATATCAACATATCCTTTTCTTTTTTTTGATACTTAAAATTCTTCCAGGATCTTGAAAATATAAAATTTATTGTTTTATTCAACTTCGTTATTTTTTACAGCTTGCTGCTTGTAATTTATAATGTTAATTTTTATATTAATTTGGTATCATTTTAAAGCTTAAGCTCCATACTAAAATACAAAAATATAATCTTCAACTCGATTGAATAAAATAAGAAAAAATCTACAGTTGAAAACCATATTTTTAATAAAAAATAAAAAAATGTTATTTAAAAAATCTTTAAAAAAAAACTCAAACTAAACATACTAAGGTATGTTATCTATACTAATATTATATTTTGAAGTGCCTTTTTTATGTTCGGAACAATCTTGAGAAAGGCCCGACTGTTTTTCATGAAATTTTTTATAATAAAAAGCTCTCGACCTGGTGAAGGTTTTAGGCCAAAAAAATTATTAAAAAGTTTATTAGAAAAGGAGATTCATGGCTTTCAAAATCCTAAGTAAAATTCACCTGCAAGCACAAACGGACATGAACGACTCATAGCGTATAAAAATTGTTGTTGTTGTAGTGAAAAATAAAGCAGTGTGCGGCACATCGACACGATGCGAGTGTTCCAATATTTTACTCTCTCATCCTACAGTGAGTATTGCTTTGCTGAGAATAGCAATGTGATTTGTTTTTGTTTTGCCTACATATGCCCGAGCGTGTGTGTGCTATGGATAGCAACAGAGAATGGCAATGTATTTTGTTTTTGTTTTTTTTTGTCGTACGCTATGCGTGGTGACGTGAAAAAAGACAGAGGCAAGCAAAAACAAATATAGCCAAACATTACCATGCTGCAGTGATGTTGTGTTTGGTTTGAGTTTATTTTATTTTTGCCTTTGTTTTACTATTTTCTTGCAATGCGTTTACATTTATTTGCCGTTATTTTTCAGAGCAGAATATCAAAATTTTTTTCAATTAAGCTCATTTTATGTGTATGTAATAAAAAGTAAGTTCTTATTGTGCCCGCGAACGGAATCGCTATCTAAATTCTAATCTTATATATAAAAATGACTGACGTCCGTGTGTACGCGCATAACTCAAGAAGGGGTCATTCAATTTTTACAATTTTGAGCTTGATGGATTCGTATTGGCCCAAGGAAGGACACTATGTAGAAAAATTTTGGCACACCCTCTTTTACCGCCCACAAATCAATAAAAAAACTATATTTCCGACGGTTTTGGTCGTATTAGACTACAATTTGGTAATTTAGTTTGTATGCTCACTGTCGGAAACTTTACTAAAACTGAGTTGCCACACCTCCCTTTTATCGCCCACAAATCAATAAAAATTCTATATATCTCAAGATTTTGGTAATATTTTGCTTAAATTTGGTAATTAATTTTGTTTGATTGCTGTCGGAAACTGTACTAAAAATTGGTTGCCACACCCCCTTTCACCGCCCACAAATTAATAAAAATTCTATATATCGGAAGGTTTTGGTGGTGTTAGACTAAAATTTGGTAATTTAGTTTGTATGCTCACTGTTGGCAACTGTATTAAAAATGGGTTGCCACACCCCCTTTTACCGCCCACAAATCAATAAAAATGCTATATTTCCGATGGTTTCGCCGTATTAGGCTATAATTTGGGAGTTAGTTTTTATGCTCCCCGTCGGCACCTGTACTAAAACTGGGTTACCACACCCCCCTTTTACCGCCTACAAATCAATAAAAACTCTATATATCAGAAGATTTTGCTGGTATTATACTAAAATTTTGTATTATAAATAAATTTTTAAATTATTATACTAATTTATTTTGTTTGCTTGCTGTCGGAAACTGTACTCAAAATATGTTTTACCACCCATAATAGACTAAAATTTGGTAATTGTGTTTGTCTTTCAAAACTACACCGTCATCTATTGAAAAAGTAGAAACATCGAATATTAAGTTTGGGCAAAACAACGTTTGCCGGGTCAGCTAGTGTTATCCATAAAAAAAAGATACAGTAGTTTCGACTATGTCATAACACAAGACCTAGATTTATTCAATTCGCTTTTGATGACATCCTTTTTAAAAAATATTTCAAAATATTTATTCCATACACCTGAGCATATGACCTTTAAAAGAGTGCCGGAGAGGGTTAATACGTATGACTGACCCCCATTACTTTTGCAAAAGGAACATTTTTGCCTTTGACACCTATTCCCTCCGACCACTCCTTAGGGGGGCTCCTATACAAATTTTATGGTTTTTGTATATTTATGCGATACACCTGAGCATATGACCTTTAAGAGAGTGCCGGAGAGGGTTAATGTGTATTACCGACCCCCATTATTTTTGCAAAAGGAACATTTTTTTGCTTGACACATATTCTCTCCGACCACTCCTTAGAGGGGCTCCCATACAAATTTTATGGTTTTTGTATATTTATTCCATACACCTGAGCATATGACCTTTAAGGGAGTGCCGGAGAGGGTTAATATGTATGACCGACCCCCATTATTTTTGTAAAAGAAACATTTTTTTCTTTGACACCTTTTCCCTCCGACCACTCCTTAGGGGGGCTCCCATACAAATTTTATGGTTTTTGTGCCGGAAAGGGTTAATGTGTATCATCGACCCCCATTACTTTTGCAAAACGAACATTTTTGGCCTTGACACCTATTCCCTCCGACCACTCCTTAGAGGGGCTCCCATACAAATTTTATGGTTTTTGTGTATTTATGCCATACACCTGAGCATATGACCTTTAAGAGAGTGCCGGAGAGGGTTAATATGTATGACCGAACCGCATTACTTTTGCAAAAGGAACATTTTTGGCTTTGACACCTATTCTCTCCGACCACTCCTTAGAGGGGCTCCCATACAAATTTTATGGTTATTGTTTATTTATTCCATACACCTGAGCATATGACCTTTAAGAGAGTGCCGAAGAGGGTTAATATGTATTACCGACCCCCATTACTTTTGCAAAAGGAACATTTTTTTCTTTGACACCTATTCTCTCCGACCACTCCTTAGGGGGGCTCCCATACAAATTTTATGGTTTTGTCGATAAAACCGGAAACTGTCGATAAATAGGTAGCAAAAAAACATCAAATGTTGGCTTTATATTTCATGTAATTGTGTAAAATTTATATAAGTTAGAGAGTTCTAACATGCATTTTTGTCGCATTGAGGATCAAGCAGACCAACAAGTGCTAACATCAACATTGTACGATCAGTACTTTAGGCCCACCAAAGGCTCAAAAAGTGATATAAATACCGACACCTGATCACTATCAACCACCTTACTTACCTCCGAGAATGACGTATTCTACGTCAAAAATTTGTTGATAACTCTTTTATTTTAGAAGTTATATTCATTCATCATATTCATCATTGATTGATTTTCGGATTTTAAAATTGTAATAAATCATTTAAACTCTTCGAGGGACATCTAGGCACCAATTTATTTATAGTTTTTAAGGCTTTTTCTTAATTTTGTAGTGTCTAGTTTCATAAAAGCGTCACATTAAAAGGTATAAATATTAAACTTTCATACAATTTTTGTACCGGTCTATTGAACAGGGTGGGCCAAATACAAGTTTTTTTTTAAATTCAATAAAACGAACAAAATTAAACTTTTCCATGTATTATGGCTTATCAGTAAGAGCAAACATTCCCAATAATTATGGAACAAAACGTCGTTCAAATGGCTTCCTCATGGCTGGCTTGTTTATGGTTGCAGGCTGTAGCTCACGGATTGCTTGGATGATATTGGCCTTAAGTGCTTGAATCGTTTTTGTGGGGAACGTTGTACGGTATGGGAGGGGAACTTAAGTGACTTCCCGTTGCTGCACCCGACGATCTTCACCCCCTTGGCCCACCCAGCACCGTCAAACTTGTACTCCTCCGAGTCGCCGTATTCGGTGTTGGCCACCATCACCTTGACGATTTCGTTCTCAACAAGCTGCCATCTGTCCAGCGATATCCTACCGTCCGGATCTTGCTGGTCGATGATGGCTACCTGCAGGTCACTAGGCGCGCCTTCGAAACCAGGGGAAGTTCTGGGCCTTTTGGGTCCGTTTTCTCTGGTTTCATCCTCGGATCTTTTCCGTTTGGCCTGCAATCCAGAGGTTCCGGCACGCTCCCCGGTGGAGACTCTGCTTGCCAGGTCACGAGACGTCCTAGAAGGAGTTCTCGAGTGTCCGGCAAGCACAGCCTTGTACGATGGCTTCACCGTGCATAGAGTAGGTGTGGAGACGTTTTTTTTCCCTTCTTTGCTATCAGTTGACTTCCCCTTACGGTTCTTCCTAGACTTGCAGATTTGTAAGGGGGAGTCCGATTTTCTGGGTGCAGTCTCTCCCTCTTTGTTTGCCTTTGGGGCAGTAGCAAGGGGAGGGAGTGCGGGGTTTTGTGGGGCTCTGTGTTCGAGAGAAAGTACAGCTTCCTTTCTTTCGAAGAGCTTCACAAGCCGTTCATGCTTTTTTATAAGCTTTTTGTCCCTGACTACCAGTGAAGCTGGGTCGCGGGCCATCATCCTTTTCAGGAAGCGCTTCAAGCTCCTGTAGTTGGAGCGAGCTTTGATTGTTCCTGGGGACAGCGAAGTTTTCACCTTTATTGCGGTGATCTCCATTTTGGAGTCATCCAACAATTCGTCCTCTGTGTCGGTGCCGATACAGGAAGCGGTCGAGGGAGGATTTGAGTCCTCCTCAGTGCTATCCAGGTAGAGGCGTCCGATGAGAGGAATTGAATCGGAGGATTCCTCCAAAAGGGGAACTAAAGTTGCGGACGGAAGGCGAATTGCCGGACATGGGGATACGAACAAGCTAGGGTTGGGGTTGGACACGGACACGTTTGGGTTGGACTGAGACAAGGGCACGGAAAGACTAGGGTTGGACAGGATGCTCGCTGTCACGGACGAGGTTGCAGCAGGCAGGGAGGAATCGGACAGGGGTTCGGACGTTGGGACGTTCGGTTGCCTCGAGAGGCTGGATTTGTTTGTTTCTTGGTTTTGGTTCTGCATGTTTGGACCCACGAGTGGCGGAGAAAGGGTGGTCGATCTGCGCAGAGATCCGCAGTACGCAGACAAGGCTTATTACATCCGGAGGGCACCAGATATCCGGATGGCTCCGTTAGCGACTGGGCTATTAAATGCTGGGGCCCCAGCCAGGCTGATTCTCGGTACGGGTCGCATGACGCCTTAATCCGGCCCAGACCTCTGTCCGATGGTTGGAAATCTGCAAATTGAGCGTCCAGCTATGGAATAGCTTTATCCCCCCAACTGTAGTCTCCAACCTTAGCTAACCACCGTTCTTTCGAACACTGTAGCAGTTATTTCCAGCTGGCACCCACGTGGAGGGCTGGGAAGAGGATTTTTTGCCAAAACCGGTTAACATGGCTCTGTAACTCCCATCGTTGACCGAAACGTTGTTCCACGCCTCATTTTCGAAGAAAAATGGTCCAATGATGCCACCACTCCACAATCTGCACCAAACTGTCACTCTCTGTGGATGCATCGGCTTTTAACCGATTGCAAAAGTATGTCGTTGGATAGACCTCAATAAGGATACAAAAATAAATAACTGGCCATTTCAGCCCTTGAAAGGACTTTGACCTAGCTTCTTATAATCAATTGTGTTGTGCGTGTTATTAAGTTTGTACACAATTGACCGAGAACCGGACCAACATGCTTAACGCCGACTCCGAACGGCGATGTACGGAATGTTCTCGTTCTCAAGAAGCTTTACATGGCATTTTGATTACACTCTGAGGTTTGCCATTGTCTGCAGAGAGGTGGCGGCCGTACAGAAAAATTAATTTAATTCAAATAATTTTCTGTCGCTGCTGGGGTTCGAACCTGGGTCTCCAGTTTCTTTGACATAGCGGCCACGCACTTTAACCAACTACGCCACGGACGCCACGGACGCCACGGAATAGGATAATCGATCTTGTTTGCAATCGGTTCAAAACTGATGAAGTTATATAAAAAAGACCATTTGGTGCAGATTTTGGGTCCACCTAAAAAAATTTGTATGCTACTAAAACCCCCTTAACATACGCTTTCAAATAAGGAACGGTCTTTTGAAATATTTTTTTGTCCATTAAGGTGGGTCTTAATGGACACGTCCGCAGGTTTTTAAATAATAGAGTATCTTCATCTTTGTCCGTATCTCTATCCTTTCTCTTTTTTCTAAAATTGTCCCCATCCTTATTCTCATATTTGTCCTAATACCTACCCTACTCCTTGCTATAATTCTTCTTTTAATCCATGTCCAAATTCTTGACCTTTCGTTGTAGGAATCTTTTAATTCTTATTCCTTATTCCAATTCTTTTCAAAGTCATTGTTGCCCTGACCCTTGCCCTAATTCTTATCCTAATCCTTTTTAAAATCCTTGTTACAATCATGGCCCTTATTCTTGTCCAAATCCATGTTCTAATCTTTGTCCTACTCCTTATCTTATTCCTGTTCCTAAACTTTCACCACATCCTTATCCTCATTTCCTAACATCCTATTCCTTTTCTAATTCATGTCCTAGCCCTTGTCCAAATCCTTGTCATAATAGTTGTGCTTATTTTTATTTTAATTGTATTTTTATTCTTTCCAACTTTTAGTTTTTTTTTCTTGTTTTGTTTTTATATTTTTACACCGTTATAACCGTCTGGGGCCCTTCATGGCCCGGTGGAGTCGTTGGTCTATGTGTCTTCAAAAATTATGATGGTACAGAGTCATGATTGCCAACTTTTCTTGCTTCAATTGGAAGGCATTAATAATCAGACATGTGGTTTCAGCACAGGAAATACGTAGAATAGTAGAATTTTCAAGCATTAACCATTTTCTAGCTGAAAGATTTTTTCCTCTAAGAGTGCGAACTTTTAAAAAACATGTTCAAATTGATCTAAATGAATTATTACCTAATCTAAATGGCCTTTTACCTGTCCTTATAATCGTCGATGTTTGGCCAGAAATACATTAAATGAGTAACTCTAAGGATGAAGAGCTTTTCGAAGAGTTATATGAGTGGCTCGTTATCATCAGGATAACGCTTTTTGTTCAATATTATATAGGTGAAAAGCATAAGATTCCTAACTTCTAAAGGTTTTTAATTTCAAATACAACCTTTTACATTTCAAATTCAACTTTTTCCAAATCAAATTCAATTGTTTCCAAATTAAATTCATCCTTTTACAAATCAAATTAAATTTTTTCCATATAAAACAAAACTTTTTAAGTATCAAATTCTACGTTTTAAAGTAAAAAAAAAAATTAATTTCAAATTCAACTTTTTAAAGTTCAAATTTAACCATAGCCATGAGAAATTACTCCATCATCATACAAGATACACATAAGGCTATGACACATCAAGAGGATTATCTGATCTGAGATTAGGTTGGGTTATTAAGGGTTGTTCACCATTGGTTATATTATTTTCACGGAAGTCTTAAAATCGTTTTCGTTTTTCTTTATTTGTTGTTATAAAACTTTAAAATTTACGATATTTTTTTTTAAATTCGTTAAATCGTCGAGTATTGCCCTGCTAACTGTTCCCAATGTCGATTATTTATAATTTTCAAAATTAAAAAACCTTCTTCCACCTGTACATAAAACTAATTTGCAATACCTCTCACGCCCATTCCTCTAGCTTTTTGCCAATTCAGGTTTATTTTTAGGTATTCCAAAAAACCATTCCGAAAAAATATCGCTTAAAGTTGCATTTGAAGTGTAAAAAGTTGAATTTGAAATGGAAAAGGTTTTTTCTAACTGTAAAAGATTGAATTTAAAAAGCAAAAGGTTTTTAAACATTAAAAAATTGTAGTTTGACTTGAAAAAAGTTGAATTTGATTTGGAAAGAATTTGAATTTGAAATTGAAAAGGTTGTGTTTGAAGTTATAACCCTGTAATATCATAAATTTCTCTTTTTTGTAAAGAAATTTCAGTATTTCATGAACTTAAAAAAATTCTTAAATTTGAAGGAATTGAATGAATTACACGATATATATATATACCATAAACCATAACTGACCCATTCTACAGGTAAAAATAATTGAAATATTTTTATAACAAATTTGCCATAAAAATGTTGCTATAAAATATAATTGAATTACTTAAATTGAATATAACATCCTGGCGCCACTTAAAGAGACTGAGTTTGCGCTATAAAATTTTAATAGAATCAATAGAACTACAGGCGGCCTTAGAAGACATTAGATGTTTAAAGTATACATTGGTTCATGTCTTTAAATTGGAGAATTAATATCGCTCTTATTTTAACCTTTGCACTGAAGATATTTTTCATTTGCTTATTTTATATGCTACCAACTCATATACCAAAGAACTCACCTTGTCCGGTCGAACGGCTCTACTTTCAGATGGGTTCGAACAAAAAAGAAGTAAGGGTGACAAAGTAAAGGTTAAGAAATGTACATTTTTGGGTTTTTTAAAACCTCTTGAGATACAAAGAATCAAAAAATATAATTATTTGCATTATAAAAATGCATCTTGAGATTCAAATAATCAAAAAAATATTAATAATTGAGTATTGAGCCCTCTCTATTCTGACTTAAACAAATGCAAAGATTACTTCCTGCTAACTTGTAGGGTGGTTAAGAAATGCGCATTGTATTTATAGGGCGCCAAGTCTCTCAGTATCAGCCATTACAATTTGCCCATAAAATTTTTATAGCATTTTAATTTTGTGCAATAATATTTTTGTTTGTACATCGAGCACAGCGTAGCGCACTTTTAACGTAGCAAACTTTATTCAAATTTAATGGCCCATCATAAACTATAAGCTTCGATGGTAGAGAAATTTTCTAACTTCACATCCGGTTCTGGTAACTTGATATCGTATTCTTGTGCCTATAACTTTGGATTTTTTGTTTTCTTTCTATTCTTTTCCCACACAGACTTCAGCTCTCATAGTCTTCTCTCTTCTAATCTGCTCTTCTATATTTTTTTCTATTATTAGTATTATTGATGTAATAAATGCTATTATTTAATACTGAGTGTGGCGCCATTTTTACATTTATATGTTAATTAATAATAATAATAAATTGTCCACCATTTTAATTTTTATGCATGTCATTTATCGGTTCGGTTGTAAAGTTATAAAAAAATGGTCATCGCAGAGTCAGCCATGTATGACGTTCTGTTGGTGGAAAAACATTAAAATTTATTCATAAAGTTTTGACAGTGTGGAGTCCGAGAAGAAAAATAGAAAAGAAACGAACATTATTTATTGACAGTTATATTGCACTGTTGACAATATTTTTTTTTTTTTTTTGTTACCTTCTGCTCTATGCTAAGGCATTTCTCAAGAATTTTTATCTTCAAAAAGAAACGGAAAGAATAACGCCTACTTTAAGCGCAGAGACCCTATAATTTTTGTCCAATAACCTTTTTCAAGACCATTTATTAGCTTGTTTGACATTTATTCTCTCATAAAATATTTACTTTAGCCTCATTTATTGGTGTCAATTATTGTCATGTCATTATTTTTTCAACATTGTCATTGTGTCTGCTCCATACGTTTTTGTGTTTTTGTGCCCACTTCTTAGATAATTTCACTAATTATATTGTAATGACCCATAAAATTGCTTATCTGCGTTGTAGAAAAGTGT
Organism: Pherbina coryleti; assembly: GCA_943735915.1. NCBI lineage: Eukaryota > Metazoa > Arthropoda > Insecta > Diptera > Sciomyzidae > Pherbina > Pherbina coryleti. Next base: position 140,020,173 of record OX030949.1, on the reverse strand, counting down.
GCTGAGCATTTTAATTGGCATCCGAGGCAACCCGTTCGACGATAATCTCTACTTTTATGTGTCAACACTGGCCAATGAGAGCGTTCCGCTTCACCCGTTAACTTAACTCTGTTTTGTGCTTGTTGGTTTTTTTTTTTCCTTTTTTTGTTTTGCTTTTGAAAGTGTTGCCATATTTTTGTATTTAAAATTAAATGAATCCCTTACTGTTCAGTTGCCTTCTCACATTGTCTTGAGTTTATTTTGATATTTTAAATTATGCAAATGTTGGCTTCCTTCATTAATTTTCTCCACGTTTCTCTACGCTTAACTTGTGTTTTCTATGAATTTCTATGGCATGTAATTGAATTTAATTAATGTAATTTAATTAACACAAATGCGCCAATTTATCTTTTGGCTTTTATCTAAGAATTGGTGTTCGCCTATGGAATACGAAATGATATGGAAACTCATAGAAAATCCCTATCGCACAATTTGTCGGAAATAGAACTGAACGAACAATAGAAACTGAAGCGTGGGAGTAAAACTGAAGTAGGAGGCTAAACATAGAATTTTATTATTAAAATATTTATATATATTATTAAATTTAATTTTAAATGTTTTATTTATCATCAAAATTACATTTTTTTTTAAATTAATTCAATTATTTTTAGTTTGTGGCGTCCGTGGCGTAGTTGGTTAAAGTGCGTGGCCGCTATGTCAACGAACCTGGAGACCCGGCGAACCCCATCAGCGACAGAAAAATATTTTTAAAAAAATTATTTTTCCGTACGGCCGCCACCTCTCTGCAGACAATGGCAAACCTCAGAGAGTATTCAAAATGCCATGTAAAGCTTCTTGAGAACAAGAACATTCCGTTCATCGCCGCACAGTGCACTTTTTTGGCACTTTTTTTGATATTAAATCTATAACTTTTGAACCACTTGAGATTTTTCATCCCGGTTTTTTTTATATTTAAGAAAATTGATTGCGCTATATAGTAATCACAAAAAAATTTTCCAAAAATGTTTTGGTTTTTTAACAGGGTGGCTCAAAACATGATTTTTTTTTATTTTTTTTTTTATATGATTTTAAAGGTATTTTTTAAACTAAAATTCAGATAATAACGCTTAATTTATTTTTCTTGTCAAATTTACACAATTTTATGAAAAATAAGGGACAATTTTTAATTGTGCTTAATAAAAATATCAGTATTGACTGAAAACATACCTTACTAAAGGTATAACTTTTAACATGTTTTTTAATTGTGCTTAATAAAAATATCAGTATTGCCTGAAAACATACCTAACTAAAAGTATAACTTTTAACACTTTTTGAAATTCATATATAAAGAAATTTTTACCGGTTTTTTCATTGTTTTATTAAAAGATCGCCGATTTCATCAAAATTATCTTCAGAAATTTATTTTGTACATTTTTGTGTCGCAGTGATGTTATTAATGGATCCGACGATATCATTAGCATTGTAATTAAGTCTGTATTTTGGTTCTAACTACTATTTTTTCTTGTGTGTCTTAGTCTGAAATTCTTGTAGTCCTTATTGGAAAAAAATGATATTTAATTATATCTTTTCCATGGCACAAAATTTTATGAAGAGTTTGACTTATGTCCTTCCAACTTCCATATACATTTTTGTGCAAGTTCTGTGTTTCTGATGCGAATTTTTTAAACTTTTCTGCGTCAATGTGTTGACGAGAATTGATGGCAATCAATATTTTTGTAAAATTTCTTAAAAGCTCCACATTGATTTTTGTTATTGATGGTGTCACTGCAACATCTTCAAAAAAACGTCTCGCAATGTTGCCATAGTTACTATTTCCAAAGCCATGCTTAGGGAAATCAATGCGTAGCCCGGTTTCTTCTCGAAACTCATCTTGAACTCTTTTCATTTCTTCAGCTATAAAGTTATTTCTAGTTTCTTGTTTTTCTTTTGCACTTAGGCTATCAAATTGTTTGTTATTTTGCCTGAACTTTTGAAATTTTTATTCATACGCTATCTTTAAGCAATGTTCTATAGCACGGATTCTTGCATGAAATAATTAATAAAAAGTGATAGTTGGCCTTCCCCACACCATATTTTAAAATTGTTTGGAAGTTGGATGGACTACGTTAATTTCTGGTTTTTATCAATATCACGATAATTTTTGTACTTTAGAATTGATAAAAAACATACCAAGTTTTGTCACTCTAGCTCAATTTTAAGCTTAGTTTTTGAGTTTTCTCTATTGTGGGTAGTATTGTAGGTGGGCGTATTTGTGGGCGTGTCGCGTCCATTTTCGATGTTCATCTTTCGAATTGGTAAAACATATACTCGTATCAAATTTTGTCTGTCTAGTTCAATCATTAGACCATATTTTGAGTTTTTCTATACTGGGTGGTATGGGAGGTGGGCGTAATTGTAGGCGTATCCAGAAATTTTTTCATATGTCAGATCCCTGGGTTCATAGGAATATGTGTGAAAAATTTCATTCAATTATCTAAGTTTGTTCTCCTTATTCTTAAAGTTAAACAGATTTTTGATAAAGCCTTCCTATGTCCGGAATTATCTAAAAATTCAATGGGTTTTTTTACAAAATTTAACACTTTGTTCGACATCGCGAATTTCCGGGGAAAAAAACCTATTTTTTTATAAAAAACAGCGCAAACTGTGATGTATGTCATTCTGGATTCCTATGGATTCTTTTAATTAAAAGTTTACCGAAAGTTGAAAAATAGTTTCAAAAAATAGTTTTAGGTTATAGTTTATTGTAAACTACTAAAAACCAATACAATACTATTAATACATAAAAGCAATATATATTGAACACACAAACTTTATTAAAAAAACCGCATTTAAAAATCTGAAATGGTTTCTTCACGACATTGTTCTAAAGTTGAAAAAAATATCAAAATTTTCACTTCTTGAAAAAGTTGAAAAAACTTCCAAAATTTGAAGCATATATCTTTACAGGTGTAAAGAAAGCTAAAAACAAAAATTAGATTAATAAAATATGGACATTTTTAAGTTATAAAATAGTAAAAATTTTAGAATTCCGATCCGATTCCGAAAAATTTTTTCGATTTTACTTATTTAATATCAAATTTCATACTCAAAAAGTGCACTGTGCGCCGTTCGGAGTCGGCGTTAAACCTGTAGGAATGGTTCTCGGTCAAACTTAATAACACGCACAACACAATTGATCATAAGAAGCTAGGGCAAAGTCCTTTCAAGGGCTGAAATGACCAGTTATTTATTTTTATTTTTAATTATTTTTAGTTACTTAACTTAAATTTTAAAAAAAATAAATTATATATCTTTCGATTTAATTATGTAGCAATTAACTTTTTTTAATATATGTCATGTCATATGTCATATCATATATCATGTCATGTCATGAATATTTTATGTCATGTCATATATCATGTTATGTGTTATGTCATATGTCATGTCATATCTCATGTCATATGTTATGTCATATGTCATGTCATATGTGATGTCATATGTCATGTCATATGTGATGTCATATGTCATGTCATACGTGATGTCATATGTCATGTCATATGTCATATGTCATATATCATATGTCAAATATCATATGTCATATATCATATGTCATATGTCATATGTCCTATGTCATGTCATAAATATTTTTATGGCATCTAAAAAATATTCTCCAGTCTCTAATATATTTTTTTTTCATTTTTCAGCCAATCCTTTTCAACCTTTACTGTGTGTTTTGGGTCATTGCCATGCATGAAAGTCCGAATATTCTCAAATACAAATGATTTCGTTAGGTTCTAATGTATATCTTAATACCGAATATTAATAAAATTTTTTTCAAGTACAAACAATGATAAAATTCAGTACTGGCTTTCGTTATTTCAGTAAAAAAAAAAACGACAAATACTAAGTTCGATTAGTTTTTCTAAGATTAGAAAATTAGTTTTTCTGCCTGATTTCTGTCAGCATTGCATTTCTATAGCTTTTGCGATTAGATATAAAATTGATTAAATTTCTTTCATGTCATTTTGCTGAATTATAATATTTCTGTAATTGATTTAGTAACGTCAGGATTACATAGAAGATACTTAAATCGATTTTCGATCTAGTCGAGAAAAACTACAGAAATTCAATACTGACTGTATGTATGTTCAATCGAAAGCAAATGAGACGGACGGGTGAAAATCAAAAATTTTTGAGTTTTCTGCTAGTTCGTTCAACATGTACACGCAAAGAAAAAAAACGTTTATCGCCAGTTTGCGGCAAACGAACTTCGTTTGTCGTGCTTGAAATTGTTATTTGCAAACGTTTCAACAGTTGTCATAATAACAGTTCAGTTGCGAGAAACGCGTCATATACATAGTTGCAGGAAATTAATTTCGTTTGTCATAAACGCGAGTAATTTTTAAATTGCAGCAATTGAAAACTTCGTTTTTCCCAACTGAAAATTTTGTTTATTTTTCCCTTCGTTGTATAAACATAACGCTTATAGTTTAGAGTTACTTTTTGGACAAATTGTTACTATATAAGGAAATTGGTAGTTTGCTTAATACGCGGACGGAGATAGCAACGGAGGTGCAATCCATAAGAAGACGGACGGACATAATGAGAAAGATTATTAATATAATAAATTATAATGACCGAAATAGCTTGCGGTATATACATATAAGATATATTTTTAAGTTGAGACAACTGAATATTCGTTTGCGGTAAATACAGCTCGCAAACGAAGTATAGTTGATGAATTTTTCAGTTGTGGTAAACGAAAAATTTCTTTGCGTGTACGATCTTATCAAACCATGTCAGTCGGACCATGATACAAGATTACAAGGTAGGGTCATATTGAAGAGCAAAATCAGCTGTTAATTTTTAGTTTTTCTAATTGTTGTTGCTTTTTTTGTTTGACGTTTGTAGCTTCTACAGCTTTGTTGTTGCAAAATTGCTCATTTGAGCAGTCATCTTAAAATAAGCTTACCATTGTATCATGGGTCGGACTCACTGCATTTATCATTTGAATTAAGTTTTCAACGAGCGAAAACCTACTTATGGAATAGAAGAAAGAGAAAAACAAAACAAGTGTTTCAAGTATAGAATTTCGAACGGAATTCATTAAATTAAGTATACTGAAATTTTGCTAAAGATTTATAAAAATATTATTAGTTATTACAAAGCAAAAATATTCGGCCAAAATATTCGGCTAGTTAAGCCGAAGCCGTAGCCGAAAGTTAAAAAATCGGCCGAATATGCCGAATATGCCGAATACCGAAGCCGAATATTCGGTCGGACACTAGTATCCACTATTCTTGATATACGAAAAATTGCTTCAAAGCCGTGCCAGCAAAAAGCTCCCCAAGCTATTACACTGCATCCACCATGTTTCAATGATTTTTATACTCCCACGTTTAAAAAAGGTAAAAAAGGGGGTATATTTAGTTTGTCACTCCATTTGGAACGCCCATAAGGAGGCGTGCCAGGTATAGAAAAGTATATATATTCTTGATCAGCATCATCACCCGAGTCGATTTAGCCATGTTCGGCTGTCTGTCTATCCGTCTGTCTGTCTGTCTGTCTGTGATCACGATTACAACCGCTATTCTCAAGTTATCATCACAAAATTCGATATTTAAACTTAATTTCAGAAATAAAGATCTCATTCGAAAATGAGCCAAATCGGGAGAAAACCATGCCTACCTCCCATACAAAGTAATTTTATCAAAACGGTAAAATTTCTTAGAACTCCACAAAAATTAATATATGGACTTGAATTTTTTTATGGTCTGAAGTGATGATAATAATATAAGCGGTATTAATAATATAACATTTTTACGTTTAAACTCTTTGTTTTTATGTTTTTTGTGTATGATTTTAGAAGTTGTTCTCAAATCTAAAAAAATATCTGAGTCATCGGTACTGCCTTCGATGTCGGCAGTACTAGTAGCTGATAGAAGCGAAATTTGTATGTTGGATCTAAATATGTTGGATCTAAATATGTTGGATCTAAATATGTTAGGATCTAAATTATTTAAACCACCTTGAAAGCTTTAAAAAGCATTACAAGCCCCCAACCAATTTTAATTTTACTGTCAGCGGTTCTCGAAAATTAAGGTTCAAACACAATCGCTTAAGCCGTTGCCATTGGTTGGCTAATCAAAATTCGAAAATGCAGCTTATTGCCTTTTTTAAGATTTAGTGTAGGTTGCATTGGTAGCTTTAGTATACATAGGTGGCATTTAGGTAGATGCCACCTTTCATAAGACGAATTTTTCTTGGGAAACGATAATGTACACGCAAAGAAATTTTTCGTTTACCACAACTGAAAAATTCACCAACTATACTTTGTTTGCGAGCTGTATTTGCCGCAAACGAATATACAGTTGTCACAACTTAAAAATATATTTTATATATATATACCGCAAGCTATTTCGGTCATTATAATTTATTATATTAATAATCTTTCTCATTATGTCCGTCCGTCTTCTTATGGATTGCACCTCCGTTGCTATCTCCGTTCGCGTATTAAGCAAACTACCAATTTCCTTATATAGTAACAATTTGTCCAAAAAGTAACTCTAAACTATAAGCGTTATGTTTATACAACGAAGGGAAAAATAAACAAAATTTTCAGTTGGGAAAAACGAAGTTTTCAATTGCTGCTATTTAAAAATCACTCGCGTTTATGACAAACGAAATTAATTTCCTGCAACTATGTATATGACGCGTTTCTTGCAACTGAACTGTTATTATGACAACTGTTGAAACGTTTGCAAATAACGATTTCAAGCACGACAAACGAAGTTCGTTTGCGGCAAACTGGCGATAAACCTTTTTTTCTTTGCGTGTAGTTGCTATTCTTGAGAGAAGTCCAATCATAAGCAACGTTGAAGACTTTTATAGAATAAAAGTATATATTTCATTTTTGGAAGCTGATTTTTAAAATACAAACGACTTCTATCACCTTTAATGTTCTTCTCGGGACAAGTTATAACGAAAATGGAGCACATTATTTGATTGAAAATTTTTAAATAAATGTACCCTTGGTCTTGATACCGAACAAGAAAGAATTTAAAATAATTTTTTCAATTCTTCTACATAGTGGATATAAATAATAAATGGCGGTTGTATCTGCTCCACCAAAAATAATATTATTATTATTTTTTTCAAAAACTTCGGCTGTCATTCCAGATGAAAATGTCGCCCACCATCAATGTGACCCTTCGTTCAATCTGTCAAAAGTTACCATAAAAGCATTTTAAAAGCAAAAGAAAATGTCGAAAGGCAATAAAATATGGCGGATCCAAAACACATTCAGCATTTAAATGTCGCATCCGAACTAGCTGCTGCCTTATGAACGCTAAGAAATAACGTACAATTAATGTGAGGATAACCAGTGTAGAGACAAACAAGCCTGCGTTTTTGCAGTAAAGTAAAGAGAGTTTTTTTTTTTTTTGCTGGGTTCGAATGGGTCTGAGCCATGTTATTATTACTGGCTTTAATTTTTGACATACAGACTGGAGCAGAGAGATTTTCATTGATTTTATTTACTTTACGACAAGAGGGACTCAGACTTGTTCCGTGTCTCAGAAATTCTCGTATGTGTACGAGTGTATTTCTTGTTCTTCCATCTACTTGGTTTTATTTTATGATTCGTCGTTGACTTCAACGCTCATTTCATTGGAGTTTCTTGTAAATTTACGTGAAACGCTTGCACAGTCTCCACCTTTTTTGGAAGACTTATTCTTATTCTTCTTCTTATTTCTACTTCTGCTTTAAAGTTTGGACACAAGCGCTTAACTTGTGCGTACATGTGTACAAACAAATCTATAGACAGGCAGAAAGACAGACAGCTGGGCAGACCAGGCTGAGTCCAATATTAACACCCGCTGTGACAGTTTATGGGAGAATGAACCTGTGCGTTTCATTCCAAACTATTTGAGAACCAGTACACAAACAACAATAACAAACGAAACAAAAACAACAAGAATGACAAGAACATCTAAAACAAAGTGACCATCTTGACCACTAGCCAGACACGATTTGCTTCTGCAAAATTGGAACGACTCACCAGGCAAGCAGGTTAACTTGATCCTTTTGTGTGCTGGCGAAAAAAAAAAAGCTAACGAATCCTCTGAGTGCACTAGAAAGCCAGTTAGGAGCTGGTTGATTGTTTTTGTTAGTATTATTATAAACTTTTATTTAGTGTTTCGGGGTTCGTCAATTATTTCCTTGAGTTAAGGATGCTTAACCTCGTTTTTATGAAGCACTCAGTTATACCTGTTGATGAGATTTAATTTCTACAATTTTGGTAAAATAAATAAACAATAGAATTTTATAAAAACCCGCTTTTTGCAGCGGGACTATTTTTAAATTGTAAATAAAGTACATTTTAGTGTGATTTGGCTGGTTGCTTAAAAGACGTCGAATTGCAATCAAGAAGTGCTTGTTGAAATTAGAACTAAAAAATTTCTTTAAAGTTTTTCTTTTAATTCAGAAGTTTTCACTTTAAGCTTAAAAGCTTTAACACTTAAACCTTATATTAAGCTACCGAAAAGCTTTACAGAAGCTAGTTATAGAAACTACATAACTTCTATCAGCGCTCCTTTGGTTTTCTACAAGACTAGGAAACGTGAGAAAAAAAAATATTTGCAAAATCTAGATCTGGCTTGTGGGGGAGGTTGGTACTTCTGAGAATAACCATTGACCACGGTGGGAGAGCTACAGGGCCTCTCCCGAGTAAATGGGGGCGCTTTAACCATATTTAGCAAACGACGGTCGGGAAACTTTCTTAAAGTAATAGAGAAGCTTTTACTTTTAAACACTGGCATCGCTTTGCAACTCTGTGGATTGTGGTCGTCAACTTTTAATTTTTATTTCCCAAATATCACAATTGCATTTTTGCTGTCGCTTCCTCGCCGTCTTGCAGCCCGGTACTCTCTTTTTCAGAGTCTCTCATATTTTCTCCTGGCCTTAAGTTTTCGACCTGTCAACATTAACTTTTGTTCTTATGCTTTCCCTCCCTTTTCGTCTTTTTTTGGTTGCGTTGTCTCTCTCTCTCACAATAAGCCACATATTTCTGAGGGTTTTCCTTTATTTCAGCTCTTCTACGTTTCCAATTTCGATGTCTTTCCAATAAGGCCTGCTTCTTTCTGCGATTTAAATTCTAGAAACATAGAACAATGGGATATTCTACATGCTTGCTTCAATTTGACATTACCTAAAATAATTTACTCGCCTTGTCAACTTTGACCACTTTTTTTTAGCTTTTTGAATTTTTGACCCTGCTACTTCCTTTTGTGCTACAATTAACTGGACCACCTTTTGGTTTCGAGAACATGTTGTATATCTTTTAGGTGTGTCCATGGTGGAAAGAACATTTTCTACTTCAATATCGATGAATTAAACCAAAAATCGGAAACAGTATCGACGGTTGGGACAAATTGACATAAATTGGCCGCACTGATTGCCAACATTTTTTCCGACGAAATAGATAACAGGTTTCACACACACTTCAAGAATTTCACACGTTTTGTTGTTGGGGTCGCTTTTGTTATTCAGAATTACCATCGACGTTCGGGACGTTCAAAAATGTTTTTTTGGGAATCGCCATAAGACAAGGCTGAAATACTGTGCTCTATTTAAATCGGGAATCCGAACGGCTTGTTTCAGTACTTTTGAATGGTACCCTCACTCCGATATGTTTGAAACCCTTGATTCAAGGAAAATCAAGGTCAAAGAAAATCAATTTATTTATTTATTTATTTATTTAAGTCTTTGGAGTAACTCCTTACAGACTAAGATTAACAAAAATTTATAAAGTATATAACAAATATTTCTAAGATTAAACTAAACTATTCAATAATGTTTTGAAACAGCTTTTAGACATTGAAAAATTAAACAAAACTCGCATCGATAAATCATTATATAAAGACAGAGCTCTTTGCATTGGTTCATTACTTGCATAATTAGAACTATGAAAATTAATAAAGAATATTTTAAAGCGCCGCAACTGTCTTGACGGTATACTGAAATTAATTAAAGATAAAAGATGAGGACTGTCGATATTTCCTGAAATAATTTTATAAGATTGAACTTTCCTTCGTGTCTCTAAAGATTTTATCCCTAAAAGCAAGCATCTAACATTGTAAGAAGGCATACCATCACTATACAAAGAAAAAAGAGCAAACTTTGTAAATCTTTTTTGAATCTGTTCCAACCGTACTGTATGAACAGCATAATGTGGATTCCAAATGAAAGATGCATATTCCAGTCTCGAACGAACAAAGGCATTATAAAGAGACTTAACAGTATGAGGGTCAGAAAACTCCGTACTATTTCTGCGTATGAAAGCTAGAAGAGAGTATGCTTTTGGAACTATAAAGTTAATATGTTCAATAAAAGTGAATTTTAAGTCAAAAATTACTCCAAGATCTTTAATAGATTCAACACACTTAAGTGGTATATCAGAAAGTAAGTAAGAATTATTTAGGGAACTATTGCTTTTAGAAAACGTTATATGGAAACATTTTGAAATGTTAAGCGGCAGAGAGTTTATTAGACTCCAATTAAGCAAATTATAAAGATCAGATTGTAAATCAATGGCATCAGAGATGCATCGTACCCTTTTAAATAACTTAAGGTCGTCAGCGTAAAGCAAAAATTTTGAATTGCAGAATATTTTATTAACATCATTTATAAATAATATAAATAATAGCGGGCCCAAGATACTGCCTTGCGGTACACCAGAGGATGCGGAAAAACTATAGGAATTTATATTATTAATTGACACATAACAAGATCTTCCACTTAGGTAAGATTTAATCCAATCTAAAAAAGTTGAGTGAAATCCCATTTTAAAAAGCTTAGCAATTAAAATATTGTGACAAACCTTGTCGAACGCTTTAGAAAAGTCAGTGTAAATGGAATCCACTTGACAACAATTTATTAGGAAATAGTCGCAATCATTTCAGTTGTTGGTAGTAAATCTAGGGGGGTTACATATTATAATGGAACGAAATCATTTCGAATATTTTTCAACTAATTTATACTTTTAAAAGGAGCTAATACATTACTAAGAGAATTTATTTTACCATTTCAAAAACTTTTTTTTAATAAAAACAACTTTTATAAAAATAATTTATTATGTACCCCTAGGTTTGAGGATGTATTTCCAAAAAAATTACTTTTTGGACTACTTCAGAGGTTATGACAGGAGACGAAAAATTTCGTTTACTCTTTTCTACACTAAGGGAAAAAATATTAAATTTATCCAAAAACTTTTTTAATTTATCCAAAAAGCGAGTCATTTTTGCACCAATAACGCATTTGCTTAAATCGACTATGCAAATATTTAAAATTTATTTAAATACTTGTTTATTTAAATAAAATATCAAACTATTTAAACAGAATTAATAAAAAATATATTAAAATTATGCACGAATTTTTTTAAACATCTTTCAAATATTTATTATTTCAAAATAAAACTATAACATTTAAAGAAAATGTATATAAAAATATTGAAATTAAAAATCAATATATTTAAATATTTCTCACGAGCTGTGTCTATCAAATGCCATTTGCTTGTATATTTTATTTTCTTTTTTATTTCTTTCGTTCTCAAATTTATACTATTTTTGACAGTTCTTTGACCAAACGTTAAAAATAGTTCAAATTAGAGAAGGAAAAAGTAGAAAACAATATATAAATCAAAATATTCAGGCAAATGACAATCGGTGTAAGACATTCGTCAGAAAATGTCCGATTGTCACTCACATCTTGCATAAGTTGATCATGCGATAAAAGAATCTTTGCCAAACATTCAGGCTATATTACCCTTGCAACAATAACTAAATGAGAACTATAAAAAACCTGCAACTTCAAGAAATAAACTGCAGGAACAGAGTGCGATGCTGTTGCTGCTTGTTGGAATATGTGATTACGTGTGCGATGCTGGGGCCGTATGAGATACGATATTAATCTCATGAGATTCTCATACGATTAATTTTTTGCCGTTTCGTTCACGGAAGCGGCGATTCGGCCCCTGTTGCTGCTTGCTTGTTTGGTATATGTGTGTACGTGTGTGGTATAAATATAATTCAAATACGGGAAAAAAACGAGTTGTAAGGAAAACATTTGATTATTCCACGTAAATACAAGGTGGCGCAAAAATAACCTTCCGATGTTTTTGGCTGTAATTTAAAAAAAAAATTAAAAACTTTCTTCTTGTTTTTATTCTTGATTCTTCTTGTGGATAATTTTATTTGGTCTTTTAATTTTTTTTACATCAAGTCGAGAATATGATGTCATGTAAATGGCCGCCGCCACAGTTGATTGTCATTTGAGCCCTTTTTATGGCATTTTCCATCACTTCGGCCAAAACTTCCGGCATTCCTCACATTCTTGACGGATATTGTCTTTAAGAGCTGCAAGAGTCTGAGGCTTGTTGACATAAGCCCGCGACTTCAAAAAGCCCCACAAAAAGAAGTCTGGAGCGGTCAAATCAGGCGATCTTGCTGGCCAGTGCAAATCGCCAAATCGGGAGATTAGGCACCCGGGAAATGCATCTTTCAGCATATCGGTTGTGGCACGTGCAGGGTGTGCGTTGCACCGTCCTGTTGGAACCACATGTTTTCCAATCCCAATTCATCAAGTTGCGGCAAAAAGAACTCGTTGATCATTGCTCTGTAGCAATCGACGGCGCTTCCATGACATCCTCGGCTACAGCAGCAATATTCTCTGCAGAACGGCTACTCCGGGGTCTGCCACGCCTGGCAGCATCTCGTGTTGTGCCAGTCTCTTCGAGGCGAGCGGCTAAACGTCGCAGTGTTTCACCAGTAGGCGTTGGACGGCCAGGAAATCTGCGGCGAAATTCACGTTGTGCCAAAGTCACCGACCGATTATTGGTCAAATAAATAGTCAGCAATATTCCGCGTTCTGGAGCAGTGTAGCGTAACATTGTTTATTAACGAGTATTTCGCATGTGTTTACTACACAAATGTCAAAACAGAACTGACATTAGGGGCCAATCGCAAAATTTATAGCATTTTCTGATAGGAGGATTACTTTTGCACCACCTTGTATTTAAATAAAATTTATACTGAGGCGTGGACAATGCTAATATGCGTTATTTCCCTTAGTGTACTTACCCTTGTTTTTATGAAGCACTCAGTTGTACCTGTGATGAGATTTAATTTCTATATATGTGGTAAAATAAATAGAAAATATAATTTTATAAAACCCCGCTTTTTGTTTAGGGATTATTTTTAATTGTAAATAACGCCATCACGCAGACAGCTTTTTGCTTTATATATACTAGCTATTTCCCAGCGCGCGTTGCTGCACTCAGCAACTATATGGGCATATAATAAGTGTATTCGAAACTTTTCTAACCAAAAAGCTTGAATATACCCAAAGCTTGACACCATTGTCATTTTCCACTGCCCGCTGTTTCCCAATAGCAGGACATCACCAAATAGTAAGTCCATTCTGAGTTTGTATGTAATTACTGTAGCTTTTACTTCCAAAGCTATTCGATACAAAAAATCTTAACTGTATGGGTGAAGCTTCACCCCCGTGTTTAATGCTCGTCCTAATTTTCCATTCCGAGTTTCATTGTGATGCGATAAATGTCAAAGTCGATGTGCAAAGCAATATATTTTCAAACAAATGTACTAAAACCGGATTTCCAATTTTTCTGGAAATTTTTTGGGATTTCCCTGCACATGAAAACTTCCTTGGGCCAATACGAATCCATCAAGCTCAAAATTGTGGAAATCGAACGAGCCGTTCTAGAGTTATGCGTGCACAAACGGACGACAGTCTCTTTTATATATCTCAGATGTCAACTCCATTATGAGTTTCAATGCAGAGGCGTTCCTAGGGGGGGAGGTCCGCCCCGGGTACCACCATTTTAGGGGTGACACCATTTCGATATTTTTTTTTATTTCTCAAACAAAGAAAAAGGTACAAATACATTACGTTAAAAAATGTGTGTCCCATTTTGTCGCATTGAAATTATTTCTAACAATTTGTGTATTAGTAGCTTCATGCGAAAGGAGTTTTTCAAAGCTAAAATTAATGAAGACTTATTTAAGGTCTTCCATGTGACAGGCAAGGCTTTCCGATCTTGCTATTTTATCCATTGAAAACGAGCTTGCAAGTAATATTGATTTCGATGAGGTTATTTCAAATTTTGCAGCTCTTAAAGTAAGAAAAGTTAGTTTTTAAGACAACGCCATTAATAAGATTTCGTTGTTTAACCGTATACCGACATATACAAATATGTACCTGAAAATGTAATGTTTTTTTTCCGTCAGTTTTTAAGACTGCGAAGTTAATAAGTTTTCTTTTTTACCTTATGCCTACATATGTGACCCGGTCTACGAAAAGGGACCTTCGGTGTAAAAACAAGTTTTCGAGAAAACAGCTGTTTGTAAACGTTTAATTGTCGCACACTGAATGGCGTCTTTTCATTTATTTCAGCTTATCCTCTATTCTTACAGATTTGTATTTCTTAGTCAATTAATACGAGTTCTTTTTTTTTAGTTAACGACCAACAGTGAAGAGGTGATTACGTTTACTGAATCATTTTTATGCGTCTTTTGATTCCGAAATAAATTCCGACAAACTTCTTTACGAGTTGGAAACTTCTGCTTTGCGCCATTAGAAAGAGCACACATTAGTCTATCCGAATCGCCAAAAAAGTGAAAAATGATATTTTCACACCGAAGGTCCCTTTTCGTAGACCGGGTCACATATGTAAATATGTAGACACCTGAAAATGTAATATTTTAGTTCTGTTTTTTACAAATTCTTATTGTTTGTCATATGTTGTTTGTTTTTTTTTCGGAAAACATAAAGATAATAATAAAAACTCTTAACCTCATCGAATTGGTTTCTTTTTGCATTTAGAAATTTTTTATAGGGGTGACACCATGTGTATCCGCCACGGGTGTCACCAAGCCTAGGAACGCCACTGTTTCAATGTTCTGTGACTTTTACTTCCATAGCTATTCTGTATCGAAAATCGGGCCACACACCCTTTTCCAATGCACGTGCCAGTTTTCCATTAGAAAAACTTTGGCAATTAGTAACTCCATACTGAGTTCCATTATTATGCGACGTTTAGTTCCAAGGCTAGTCGATATCAAAAATTTAGCTTGTATGGTCCGAGCTACACCCCCTTTTCCAATGCCCGCTCCAGTTCTCTTATAGAAGGACATCAGCAAGTGGTAACTCCATTCTGAGTTACAATGTTCTGTTGCTTTTACTTCTATAGATATTCTGAATCGAAAATTTGACTTGTGACATACATAGATAGATTATTGGCTATAATTTTTGACTGGTAAGAGATACTAAGATAATTTTTTTTAATAAATTATTTGTTCAGCTTTTATATTTATTCAAAAATATAAAAACACAATATTGGAAAAACCATTTTGTTCGAAAAAATCAAAGGTAGGCATTGTTTTTTGAATCACAAAAACGGTTTTTAATTTTTGCGTAAAACTGAAACAACTTTTGCTTATAAGTGTTATAACTTTTTCAAATTTGAATTTAAATTATTTTAACAACAAAAACAATTTTTGTGCCTCTTTTTGAGGGAAAACTCCAATATTTCAGACCTTTTTCGAAAAAATGTTTAAAATATACATATATAAGTATACTCAACTAATTGTATTTTTGCAATAAGGTTTTCATGGTATTTTGATGAAACTTTAAGACAAAAAAAATATAACAAAATTCTTTAAAAAACAACCGAGATATTTGAATCGAAATTGACAAAATTGAATTTCTGATCGCTTTTTTCTCATTTTTGAGCAACGATGTTGCATTAAATATATCATTTTACAAAAATTGATCATAGTTTTCAAGATATGTTCATGTTTTTGGTGTCAATTTGACGGAATTTTTTTTATGTAAATTAAACGTAAAATCTTTATTCATCAAATCTTGGTGCACCGGTTTTCCTAAGGGAAATCCTAAGGGATTGTAAGTGTCGCATGAGAGATTTGGGAGTTTAGGTGGTTTTGCAAAAAATTTGTACATTTGTAAAGTTTTGCAAAATAGCAGCGAAACACTCTACGTATACGAAAACGACTATATACCAATTTTCATTCTAAACTCAGAAGAGGTTTGGGAGTTTTAGTTGGTTTTGTAAAAGATTTTTACTACAACGCCCTCTGGTGTTGAAGGTGGATCAAAAGAGATAGCAGAAAAACACTTAGCGTACATGAAAACAACTATATACCAATTTTCATTCTAATCGCATGAGAATTTTAGGAATTCAAGGTGGTTTTGTAAAAGATTTGTACTACAGCGCCATCTGCTGTTCAAGTAGGATCAAAGAAAATATCGTCAAAACACTCGCTGTACCTGAAAATCACTATATACCAATTTTCTTTCTAGTCGCATGAGCGGTTTGTGAGTTTTATGTGGTTTTGTAAAAAATTTGTACTACAGCGCCCTCTGGTGTTCAAGTTGGATCAAAAGTGATAGCCCTGAAACCCGCCTCGTACCAAAAAACATGAACACAAAGTTTCATCGTGATCGGAAGAACGATGTAGGATTGTATTCAGGACACACAAACGTACATTCATTTTTATTTATAAGAAGATACGATTTTTGTCATTAAGTTAAAGAATTAACCTTCACTGTCGTGTCATTACTTTTATCATAACACCTATACGCAAAGCCGATGCATTTTAAAAAAATGCTTTTTTCGACTTTTTTGGAAACCTGCACGGTAAAACCTAATATTGTCACGTCAAAACCAAGTTTAACATAATTAAACACTAGGCAAAATTATTCTTTATAAAACAGAGTTAGTCCCCAAATGTATACAATTTTCTTAAGAATATTAATGCACCCAGCTTGACATGAAATCTTATGACTTTGTCTTAAAATCTCAATGCATTTATTTCAGTTATAAGCATACTTTTACTATTCAATTTATTTATTTAATAAATTAACTTACAGCCATTACAGCTCCCACTAGCTGTTGATTAATTCTTTTTGTATGGCAACCATAAATCTTCCCCTTTAAAATAAAACATTTGACGCAAATGCGACACTTTGATTAATTTTCAAGTCAAAAACTAAACAATAGCTTCGAAAAAAAAAACTAAAAACCATGAGCCGAAAATTAATTAATCATGATTTAACTAACTGCAAAAGTTAAACACTAATTAACTGGGTATTAAGCTTAAAAATAGGTCAAAGTAGCTGACCGGGAAAAATGAGGAATGAGTGAGTACCCTCTCTATGTACATTACAACAGCTAATAAATATTTTGATTATATCAACGTCAATGAGCTGAAGTCTAAGATTTACGATACGTTATAAGTTACGAACAAGTTGGCAATCACACGCTAAAACCCAATTAGAGAATTTTGTGGGGAACATGGCAACACTGAGGGTGGGTAAAGTTAATCGCTGATTAGCGATAAAGTAAACATTAACCGTTGATGTAAATAAAAATATATTTTACATACAGGCACACACACATATATATATAAATAATTGCGCCGGTTGGCAGCCATTTTTGTTCGGTGGCTGATTTTTCGAGTATGTTGTAATGCCGCCCCAGGGTTTCGCACTTTTAACAGTTTCACGCGAATGTATTTTTTTTTTTTGCTATTTTGTTTTCTTCATCTCTGATGGGATTTCATTATTTCTACTTAACGCCTACTTTATCATACATTCTCTGCTGTTGTAACTGTTATTTAATGTAAATGTAATAAATCTTTAAATGTGATTAAGGCGCAAAGCAACCCTCTTGCCAGTGATTTCATTCACAGTTGCATAACTTAAATGTGCGCATTACATTGCGTAGTTTTACGGTCGCTTAGTAGTGAAAGCGTATGTTTACGCACATTTAGAAGATTCGTTTATTTCGCCCTCTCTTGGGTGTTTTTATGTTTATGTCAGAAAGTGTGACATTTAAATGCGCTATATTTAAATATTCGCCGTTTGTGAATGGCTAGTGAAAAATTGCGGTATCTTTTATGATTGTTTTGGATTTCCTTCGATATTAATTAGTCTTTAAACTAAATAAATTTTATTCTGCTGAATATAAATGCTGAATAAATAATATTCGTTAGCCACTTAAAAATACTTATCTTTGAGGCCCTACTTATATCTTTAGGTAGAATATCTTTGTGGAGAATAAATACAAATAAAAATTGTTAAAGTACACTAAGGGAAATAACGCATATTAGCATTATCCACGCCTCAGTATAAATTTTATTTAAATATTTACGTGGATAAATCAAATGTTTTCCTTACAACTCGTTTTTTCTCGTATTTGAATTCTATTTATACCACACACGTACACACATATTCCACACAAGCAAGCAGCAACAGCCACGCACACGTACACACATATTCCGACAAGCAGCAGCAGCATCGCACTGTTCCTGCAGTTTATTTCTTGCATTTGCAGCTTTATAGTTCTCATTTAGTTTTTGTTGCAAGGGTAATATAGCTTGCAAGTTTGGCAAAGAATAGAAATGATGTAGGGTGGAGTGACAACTTGATATTTCCTTAGAAATATCTTACACCGGTTGTGATTTACCTACATATTTTTTGTACATTACTTTTTCGTTCTCTATTTAATACTGTTTTTAACAGTTGGTGCAATATTAGGGCACCAACTGTCAAAAATAGTATAAATTAGATAACGAAAAAAGTGAAGCGAGAATAAATTATACAGGCAATGGCGTTTGATGAACGCAATATGAAGAAAATAATACCATACAACCATTAATAACATATTGAATTTAAATATGTTGGTTTTTAAATTCAATATTTTTATATAAATTTTCTTTAAATGCGATAGTTTATTTTCAAATAGTAAATATTTGAAAGATTTTTTAAAAAAATTCGTGCATAATTTTAATATATTTTTTATTAATTCTGTTTAAATATTTAAATATATAATTTAATTAAAAAAGTATTCAAATAAATTTTAAATATTTATGTAGTCGATTTATGCAAATGCATTATTGGTGCAAAAATTACTCGGTTTTTGGATAAATTAAAAAAGTTTTTGGATAAATTTAATATTTTTTTCCCTAAGTGTACTAAAACTTAATTGTTAACAACCAAACTCACGAATATATAAAATTAAGTGTTTATTTTCCATTACATCTTATAGCTCACTATTTCGAAGCATACTATAGGGTGATCAGAGAGCAACAATAGTTTTTCCAATTTTTGTATTTCAACAATTGTCAAAATTGACCAACGACATCTAGCTGTCAAAATATTCAGAAAGGTTTGGCATTTTATCATGCACTGTTTTATGCTTGCCGAACGTGTGGAAATTATGAAAAAAATATTATTAAAATTTCGGCTCAGTTGTAAATACGCAACGCGAATTTCGACGTGCGGTCGGTCGTCATCATGACTGCAGTGCAGAGACAATTTGTCGCACCGTGGAAAAGTTTAAGCGTGGGTACACTCTTTTGGACCTTACGCCACCAACCCGACAGAGATTGGTGCGAAGTGAGCCGTAGAGACGTAGCGGCCAGTTTAAAAAAAAAAGCCAGAAATGTCGATTCGGAACCGTTCAGTCGAATTGGACATCGCCAGAGAGTCGACCGACTAATTTTGCTGTTGGATTTGGGCCTTCACCCATATACGATTATGCTGATGCAAGAATTTGAGCTGGACGACCAAAGACAATGCCGTGAATTCGCTTATTGGGCACTGGAAATGTTGACCGGAGATCTGCATTTTGGCCAGAAAGTCATCTTCTCGAACGAGGCCCATTTTTAGCTAAGCGGCCACGAGCGGTCAATGAGCAAAATTGCCGTTATTGGAGCGATCACAATCCACAAGTTTTCGACCAAGCATGAATACATCCACAAAGATTGACTATTTGGTGCGGTTAATGGCACAACAGCATCATCGGACCTTATTTCTTTCGAAATCCACGGAATAAAGCTATTTTAGCAAACTTTCTGTGTATTTCCGAACTTGGGTTCCAACAAGACGGCGCTACATGCCATACAAGCGACGCATTGCTCAAAGTGCTGAAGGAGAAATCTGGCGACTGGGCCAGATCTCCTGGCAAGCGCTCAACAATTGGCCACCGCAATCATGCAACTTGACACCCCTCGATTATTTGCTCTGGATCTATGTCAAGTCCTTAGTCTACGCTAGTAACTAACCACTTTCGATCAGCTCGAGGACAACATTCGAGAATAACATTCGAGAATTTATTGTCGGATCGAGAAGCTATTGCCGAGAAGGTATTGCACCGATCCCTATCCCTAACCCTTTCCCTATCCCTATCCCTATCCCTATCCCTATCCCTATCCCTATCCCTATCCCTATCCCTATCCCTATCCCTATCCCTATCCCTATCCCTATCCCTATCCCTATCCCTATCCCTATCCCTATCCCTATCCCTATCCCTATCCCTATCCCTATCCCTATCCCTATCCCTATCCCTATCCCTATCCCTATCCCTATCCCTAACCCTATCCCTATCCATATCCCTATCCCTATCCCTATCCCTATCCCTATCCCTATCCCTATCCCTATCCCTATCCCTATCCCTATCCCTATCCCTATCCCTATCCCTATCCTTATCCCTATCCCTATCCCTATCCCTATCCCTATCCCTATCCCTATCCCTATCCCTATCCCTATCCCTATCCCTATCCCTATCCCTATCCCAATCCGTATCCCTATCCCTCTCCCTATCCCTATCCCTATCCCTATCCCTATCCCTATCCCTATCCCTATCCCTATCCCTATCCCTATCCCTATCCCTATCCCTATCCCTATCCCTATCCCTATCCCTATCCCTATCCCTATCCCTATCCCTATCCCTATCCCTATCCCTATCCCTATCCCTATCCCTATCCCTATCCCTATCCCTATCCCTATCCCTATCCCTATCCCTATCCCTATCCCTATCCCTATCCCTATCCCTATCCCTATCCCTATCACTATCACTATCTTTCCATTGCTCCCAAACTTGTCCTCATCCTTATCCCTATTCTTATATTTGTCCTAATAATTGTCCTACTTCTTGATTTAGTCCACACCCAAATTCCTAACTTAATATCCAATATCCTTGCTTAAATCCCTTTCCTAATCCTTTTCCCCCCACTTCTTTTCCCAAACTTTTTCCTTAATCTTTTCTTTATTATATCCAAATTCTTGTTCTATGCCTTGTCCTTGTCGTTTTTCCAATCTTGTCCTAAATACTTTACGTCACTGCAGCTGCGGTTAAAGAATAAAATCCATTTGGCCATTTCAGCCCTTGAAAGGACTTTCAGTTCTTATCTTCTTATGAGCAAATTGTGTTGTGCGTGTTATTAAATGTTTGTACACAAATGATCGAGAACTGGACCTAGTAGTTTAATGCCGATTCCGAACGGCTAATGTGCATGTTCTCAAGAAGCTTTACATGGCATAATTTACTCTCTAAGGTTTGTCATTGTCTGCAAAGAGGTGACGGCCGAACAGAAAAATTAATTCAATTGAAAAAGCTTTCTGTGTCATATGGTGTCAAAATTGAAGCAGTGTTCTCTAACGTATGGGTCACGCACTCTACCGACTGCGCCACGGCCGCCACACTCAAAAATACGACGTAAGTGAAAATCTAGAAAATTTGGATAATACCTTCTGTCAAAATTGAACCGGACTGTGCAAATAAAACAACAACGGTTAATTATTCTTCAACATTTATTAGGCCGATTTTGAAATGGCCCTTAGCCCCCTCTGCGAATTATCTTTGATGACTTCAATCGTCTCCAAATGTTTTCCACAAAGCGACAATTTGAGTTTGAAAAATAGGAAAAAGTCACACGGGGTCATATCTGCCGAATACGGTGCTTGTTAAACGATAATAACATTGTTCTTTCAGACATTATAAAAAACAAAAAATTCACTTTTAGCTATTTACAAAAGGACGCGCATCTCAAACCCTTATGAATATTTTGACTTATAATTTGGCACAGATGTCAGTGACAGCAGTGCAAACTTAAAAATAAAAATATTTGTCCCTATCGCAAATTCTGCCTGTTCTCACGAGCAGCCTGTTCAAAACCAGGATAAAGGAGGATGATCGCAGGCAACGGGTTCCCTACCTATGTAAATGTAGAGGAACTACCCAGATCTTGGAGTTGGTCGCCCAATCTGGGGAGTAGGTGGACCGTTTGACTAGATAAACGGTAGCGTATGCCTAAGAAGGAATAGCAATGATCCTTAAAATTTGTAAGCACGGGGATAGTCTTTACGCTCGACAGACGTACAATCACAACTCCACCGGCACATTGGCATTGGTCTTATGGAAGTCTTAAAAAGGCGAAGTTAAAACGGTGGTTAATATGGTGTATAATTTGGTGTACAAGAGGTATCAGAATTGAGTACTTCGAGGTGAAAAGTATATCTTAGTTAGCTTGGAGTGCCAGTTTGCAAAGGCGCAAAATAGTGGTGACCATGTGTCACACACAGTCAGAAGTGATGTGGTCTAGGTTGTAGCACGTCCAATAGTGGTGGCTTTTGCCATCACAGTTACGAACGATGGATACAGATGTGTCGGCGTGTGTTGGTGAGTGTCGAAGTAAATCCCTTTTGCCCGTGGAGACTATCGCAGGGCTGGCCCTTCGGGGAGTATCGTGCTGGCTGTGGTAGTTCAATGTCGCAAAAAGGTCTGTGATCGACGTGGAGTTGCGCTTATCAATCGGGTGGCAATACATTTAAATTGTCAGAGATGTTAGATGGGTCTCGATTTCCACCAATAAATGTGGATGGTGGAACAAACTAATCATCCATAATTGGTACTGTTGCGTTCCAACATTGGTTGATATCAATACAGTATATTTATTAATTTAAATATACACTTAAGTATGGTGTGTAACAGGTGTTGAAACTACTATGACGGGGCGTTGGTCGCGTCTGAAGTCATGAAAGTGAAGCCCAGGAGAGGTCTGATGGATGTTGTATTTCTATTAGCATTAGGCTTGGGCAGTTGATGAACGAACTAGTCCAATTGAACAATTCCCACTCATGAACTATGTGAACTAGTTCAGTATTTCTCGTTCTTTTAGTTCATTTTATTTCAATTGATTGATTTGGCAGCGAGTAAGAACAAAACGAACGAGAGCAAAAATAACTAAATTTACCAACCATGGTTTGAGTCCTTGGTTTATCCAAACGAACTAAAAGACCTGGCGAACTAAAAGAACTAACGAACTAAAAGAACTAAATGAACGTGGTGAACGTGGTGGTGAACTAAAATGCCCAAGTCTAAAAGAAACTACATAGTTTCGCGAACTAGTTCCGCTTTACAAAAAAAAACGTTCCATGTTCGTTCCGGTCCCGGAATGTTTAGCACAAGCCTAATTAGCATGGTACTAACGTCCTGAAGATTTATGGGCATCAATTCCATGAACCTCGACCCCATTGCCATGTGGCAACGAGGAATTAAGCCTATACGGCAGGTGTCCGCGTTTTAATAATAAGGAATTTCAATCTGTCACTATCGTATTTTTAGGGATCCCGGTATTTTTTACCCACAGGTATTTATGATTAAGTCATAGTTGAGCTTAAAAAGGAAAAGTTTAAAAACTATATTTTATTATGACGAAAAGGAAAAAGTGGAAAAGGAAGTGATAAAATATTGTCTGCTTCGCGGTTTTTTTTTTTATTTTTTTGTCATAGTTTTTAGCACAGAAATTTTTAAATAAATGTTATAAAATTGATAAAATTAAACAAAATGATTTAACGAGTAATGAAATGAAGAAAGGGTTGTTCTAATGAAACAAAATTGCATTTCTTGACAAGCGCATTAAACAGTGTTTCGCCAGATATACACGACCCTTTGATAGCGCTCATAATGAAAAACAAAAATACCCCTAGGGAACGATACCCAGCCCAAAACTAAGTAAGGATACCCCCAAAAACCGCTCATTTTTAAACATTACGAGCTTATAAGGGGGAATGGGTGACAAGGGTGTTCGGTACAGCACACTTGTAAGACACCCGGTTGACTTTGCATTGATTGAATCTGGGGAGAGAGCGAAAAAAAAACAAAA
Organism: Pherbina coryleti; assembly: GCA_943735915.1. Classification (NCBI taxonomy): domain Eukaryota; kingdom Metazoa; phylum Arthropoda; class Insecta; order Diptera; family Sciomyzidae; genus Pherbina; species Pherbina coryleti. The sequence goes on along the minus strand of OX030949.1, from coordinate 139,996,147 downwards.
AAAAAATTTGTAATGCGGTTTAATCCTGACGTCCAAGTAAACCAAACACAATATCAAACAAGTGCAATTTCTGTCGTAGCATCAACAAAAAGGGGAAGGAATAAAAGTGCAAACATTGTTTTATAGCCGGGAGCAGGGCTGAAAACGGGTGCGGTTAATCATGTGATTGTGATGAAGATGGATGGAGTGAGTGATGGAACAAAATGTGGGCCACCCCGAAAAGGGAAGAAAATCAAATTAAGTAAGATTACAATTTTATTAGAATCAAGGATAATTGATTTGTTAAGGCGCGATAAGAGGATCGGGCAGAAAGCTATGAACATATGTTAGAGTAGAATGATAGAGTAACGAAACAAAAAAAAAAAAAAACAAAAACTACTCATTCAAAAGTTGTGATAGCTCAACCCCAACAAAGCTTTGTACTTTGCCGTCTATTTCAAGCTTTAATTTGTATTTTTGGCTATTGTTCTGGTTTTTAAAATTAACGATTTTTATTTTGTTTTTTTTTTATTTTCAAACCAATTTGGACTCATTTTTCAATACAATGCTCGGCACTCTTTTCCGATGAAGTTCGTCGGAAGTTCATTAATTTAAAATTTATTAATTTGCTTCATTTCGCGCCTGATGATGTTGGCCTGCCTGTCACTCTCTCACTCTCTCTCTCTCTCTCTCTCTCTCTCTCTCTTTTGTCCGCTCTATCTCTATGTTTGCCTGTACCACGTTTTACTAGCTGACTGATTGCATATTTGATTGATTGATTGATTGAATAACATTTACAAGTTTACGTCTTCCATAGCATTTCATTGTTCTGAAAATTTGTTCACACTTAATTATTTCACAAAAAATACGCTATGAATTAGACTTAAATATGGCGGAAAATTAATAGCTTAAAATCAAAATAGAAGAAAAAGGTGATGAAGTCAATGTGGGTGTTCTTTGTTAGTCTTCCATTGTGGTGGTTGGCTGTGATTTGTGGTTGGTGTGGTTGATGATGATGATGATGATGATGATGATGATATTTTTTGATGATGAAAATTGTATGATGTAAGGCATATAATTGTTCCATTTATAACGGGTTTAATTAGGACTCATCAGTTAACTTGTATACAATGTGTACGGCTGCTTTTTTGGTTTATTTCAAAACAGCTCAAGAGTTGTTTTAAATTTTCGATTGAGTAACAAAAAAAAAACCTCTTCTAAACTGTTATTTCTAAAAGTCCCTTAGTCTTGGAAATTTTCCAATCATGCTTGCCTTACAATCTCAATGATGAAGTCACTGATCTCCAAACTTATTAAGCGCACCTAATCGAAATTTAAACAATTCGCTGTAATCGCTTGATTTATGTTTATTCACCGCTATTCAACCAACACTTTGCTGTCAATTGTCACAAATTTAAGCTACGACGACAACAGCAACAACAACAAATGCGCTTATCATTCAATATGTTTCTTAATAATATCCTTGATGGTAGCATTTTTCCGCATTAGCCAACCCTCAGCGTGACGAAGGCTCGTTACGTGACTTTTAAATTTCGCAACGTATTTTGAACATTGCCTTGATTTGCCGCCCATCTCTGCGCTATGGTTGCGGAAAATATTATCACCAATGCTGCCGTTACTGTTGCCTTCGCCGTTAGGCCGCATTTAAGGGGAGTTAATTAAGTATTCATTGTTTGCACAAGTGTTGCATCGTTTAACTTTGAGTTCGGTAAACAAGTTTTTTTTTCTTCTTCTTTATTATTTCCACATTTTTGCAAATATTATGGTGACAAATTTAAGTTTCTCTCACAAATTTTCTAAAAGGATGTTTGAATTTTTAAGACAAACATTTGTAGCGGAAGGGTAATTTTTTAAGTGAATCTTCTTATGGCTCGGATAAGACCAGATTTGAGCCAGATGCGTTTCTTAAAAGGTAAAAAATCGAATTATATTAGGATATTGATCAATATCAGTTATAATGATATACATACCACCTTGTTCAAAAAGAAAGGTTCATTCACACTGTGAACAGGACTTAACTGTCCGATTCGCAAATTTCTGTAGGTTGCCCAAAGAACTAAGATATAAGGAAGTGATGTTATTGCAAAAAAGTGTGGTATTTTTCTTATTCGTGTTGGTTGACACAAATACATAAACATTCTCAAAGGGCTGTATTCGATTACGTCGAAAAAGAAGGCTCAAAGTGTGTTGGTTAGAATTACATATAAAACCGGTGTTTCGAGTAATACGTTATTAGAAAAAGTTTGATAATTAAAGACCTACAGCCGTATTCATAACAATATCTTATTCATAAAAATTTTTACTCATAGACCGTATTAATAAAAATATACAGCCCAATTCTGAATAGAAAATCCGCGAGAATTTGTTCACTTTTCACATTCCTCCTATTCCAAATAAAAATTCTCGAGAATTTTTTCACTTCTCCCTTTCCTCCTATTCCAAATAAACTTCGAAAGAGAGAAAAAAACTCCCGGCGGAAAGAAACGGCATCACAAATGTATATAGAACGGACAAATCGATGACATTTCTCGAGAGTTTTTTCGCCAACAAAATTAAGAGGAGTTGAAAGCAAAAATGTAAGTATTTTTAGAAGTTTTTTTATTTGTAAGAATATCGAGTTTTAAATATTGTATTTAAGGTCTAAAACTACAAAAAAACAACAGCTGCAACTATTGCTGATGCTTATAGCAGCTCACTCTGATTTTGCACGTGGATTTCATAAAGGATGATCTTCTAAGGTTTTGACGGAAAGTGGAGGTAGAATTAAATACCATTGGGCCACCAATTTACTCCCGAATGGAAAAAGCGTGAGCTATTATTTGCACATGTGTTCCATTGATGCATCCCATATCACCGGAATGCCATGCTTGCCATACTCCAGTTTGGTAACCACCTTCAGCAAAGAAGAGCAATACTGCGCTCAGCTTTACGACCGGAGAAACTGCAAACTGTTTTTTTCCTGCTTGGATGTGCGTATTCAGAACTTCTAACAAATACTGGAACGCGGGCTTGTTTAGCCTATAATATTTCTCAAATCTGTGAAAATAAGAGCAATCTTAATAAAAGCCACTGGTAAAATTTGATTTCTATTTACAAAGATTGCGGCAGTTCCAGCGGGTTCGCGCAGTTACGCATATTCCTTCTTACAACCTTAGGTGGAACATTTTCTTCCTCCTCATCATCCACTTATAACCGGAATGCAATGCTATGCATTTTTACCACTTTTTTTACCAAATTATAATTTTTTTCTTTTAATTTGCTACAAACTTGTTCTGTTTTCATTTGATTTTAAATGTCAAAAGTAGCAAAGCAGCTGATTTCGAAAATTCGAAACTAGCATTCCCAATTTTTCTTCTCCCAGGTCGTTTAGAATAGGAGGATTTTTTGCTCGAGAAAATTAAATCCGCGAGAAAAAAAATCCGCGCGAATATTTAGAATTGGGCTGATAGTGATTTTTCGTTCAGTAACGTTTATGAATAATGTTTTTAATTTTTTTCCGATTTTTTTCTTATGAAGGCTTTATAAGAGGTTCAAAATGTTTCATGAATACAGCCGCTAATATATTGAAAGAAAATTTTATTGTATTTCCACACCACCCTTGAGGTATACAATTTGGTGCGTTACCGATTTTTGTTTTTTTTTTTTTGTGTTCGATCCCCCTGTAGGCCTATATCACCCCTAAAAAAGAAAAATCACTAGTAAAGAATACATAAAAAAAATATTTTCAAATAACATGGAAATAAGTTTATATATTTCTTACTCTACATGGGTACAACCTGTCGTAGGACGTGCTTTTATACAAATATTCATATAAAACGCATGAAAAAATAAATGAAAAATTTTGTGTTTACACATTTTGAAATGTATAGTTTTATACAATTTTTGACGAATAGTCAGTTTAAGGCAAAGATAACAAGATGGGAAACTTCTGTGGGGAATCTAAAAATTGCAAAAAGTAAACACACATACGAGAGAAACCATTTCACCACAAATAGTGAGGTGAATATGTCAGTTTCGGGTTATGTTCCTTAACCCTTCCAACACGTTTATTATTGATTAGCTTTATAACGAAAACAAAAATATCTAAAGTTCTCTAAATATTCTTATATATGCTAAAAATATTTATTTTTGTGCTTTAGCTTCATGTTCAATAAGATTTTATACATAAAAAACCACATTATTTCCTTAAGAAAAGCAAAAAATTTGTGCATGTAACATAAAGGTTAATAATATCAGCTGGGTGAATTTATGAATGAAATGTTTTTTTTCCATTCAACTGTTAGAAGTAGTGTTGCCAAATTATCTTCTTTAAGATAGCTTTTAATTTTTTCCTTTTATAAGGTTTTTAATTTTTATTTCGTTTTTAGGATAGCTACGCCTAAATTTCTCTTATAAATCTGCAATGATGATCATAGGAAATTAATTTGGTCTACGGAAGTCAAAATATATAAGCTGGTAAACTTAATTCATTCATAGTCTTAGGAAAAATAATATTTATGACAAATAATGGAATAATATGTAAAATGACTTTAAACTCAATACATTACGCAAATACATAATCAAAGCAATTTTACAAATTTTATAGATAAAATGCTAATGCTAGTTCGTACCAAAGCAATATTTATTCCAACTAAGCAAATTTTCAAAGAAAACAATGATAGTTGACAACTCTGATGGGATGAAAAATAACAGAACTTTTAGAAAACGGTCGTGGTGAAAATAAAAAGCTATTTACAAATACAACAAGTGGCAAAATTTGCAAACTTTGTTAGGCGATTAAGATTAAAATAAGAAAATACTTACTTACTTATCTGGCGCTTACAACCGTAAGTCGGTTTTGGCCTCGTATAAGAAATTGCGCCAGCCATTTCTGTTCTGCGCTTGCTGGCGCCAGTTGGAAACACCAAGCGTGGTCAGGTTATCCAACACCTGATCCTTCCAACGAAGATGTGGGCGTCCTCTTCTGCGTTGACCACCACCGGGCACCGAATCGAATATTTTTTTCGCTGGAGCGTCGTTTTCCATTCGCTCAACATGACCTAGCCAGCGGAGCCGCTCGATTTTAATGCGCTTAACTATGTCGATGTCAGCGTACAGCTCATACAGCTCGTGGTTCCATCGAATTCGGTACTCGCCATTGACGCAGATTGGACCGAAGATTTTACGAAGGATCTTTCTCTCGAAGGCTCCCAGAGTCTTTTCATCAGAACTGCTCAACGTCCAGGTTTGTGCTGCATATAATAGGACGGGCATGATTAGTGACTTATAGAGCGTGAGTTTTGTTCGTCGAGAGAGGGCTCTGCTTCTCAATTGCCTACTCAGCCCAAAGTAACACCTGTTGGCAAGAGTTATCCTTCGCTTTATCTCAATACTGACATCGTTGAAAGAGTTTACGCTGGATCCCAGGTAGACGAAGTCCTTAACAACCTCGAAGGAGATGTTGTCAACAGTGACGTGGTTTCCAAGACGCTGGGACTGTTTATTTGTTGACACTAGGTATTTCGTCTTATCTGCGTTCACTACAAGACCCATTCGACTCGACTCTTTCGCTAACCTGGAGAATGCTGCGCTGACTTCGCGCGTATTATGGCCAATGATATCGATATCATCAGCATACGCCAGCAGCATAATACTTTTGTAGAATATCGTGCCGCTGCGTCTCAAATCAGCAGCTCGGATGATCTTCTCCATCATTAGGTTGAAAAAGTCGCACGATAAGGAATCACCTTGTCTGAAACCTCGTTTGGTATCAAATGGAGGAGTGAGGTCCTTTCCAATTTTAACTGTGCTGCTGGTGTTGCTCAGTGTCATTCTGCAAAGGCGGATGAGCTTTGCAGGAATACCAAATTCAGACATGGTGGAATATAGATGATTCCTTATTGGACTGTCGAAGGCGGCTTTGTAATCGACAAAAAGATGGTGTGTGTCGATTTGTTTTTCTAGGGTCTTCTCCAAGATTTGTCGTAGCGTAAATATCTGGTCTATGGTGGATTTGCCAGGTCTGAAGCCACACTGATAAGGTCCAATCAGCTGGTTTACGATGGGCTTCAGTCTTTCACATAGTACGCTCGACAGGACCTTATATGCGATATTCAGAAGGCTTATCCCACGGTAGTTGGCGCAAATTGTGGGATCGCCTTTCTTGTGGATTGGGCAGAGCACACTGAGGTTCCAATCGTTTGGAATGCATTCTTCCGACCATATTCTGCATAGAAGCTCATGAATGCATTTAAATAGAGCTTCGCCTCCATTCTTGAAGAGCTCAGCCGGTAAGCCATCGGCTCCTGCGGCTTTGTTGTTTTTAAGCCGAGCTATAGCTTTCAAGACTTCACTATGGTCGGGCAGCGGAACTTCAACGCTGTCGTCCACAATTGGGATTTCCGGGATATCATCTCTATTGGCGGGATTGTTGTCGTCGTCACCATTCAGAAGCCTAGAGAAGTGTTCCCTCCACATCATCAGTGTACTCTGGATATCTGTCACTAGATTCCCATTTTCATCCTTGCAGGAAGAGGCCCTGGACTTGAAACCATCGGCCAGGCGTCTTATTTTTTCGAAAAATTTTCGGACCTCATTCCTGTCACCATGCATCTCAATTTTCTCGCACTCACGCATTTCTGCTTCCCTTTTCTTTCGCCTGAAAATGCGTCTCTCTTCCCTCCTCTTCTCTTTGTATCGCTCTTTAGCAGCACGCGTTACAACCGACTGCAGGGTGGCTTTGTAGGCGGCGTCTTTTTCTGCAGTGGCGTCGCGACACTCTTGGTCGTGCCACTGGTTTCGGCGAGGGCGGTGATAGCCTATCACCTCTTCGGCAGCCGTACGCATAGAGTGGGAAATGTGATTCCACTGCGCGCATATATCGTCGATCGGAGGAGTGCTTTCTTGAAGCAGGAGTGAGAGTCGAGTAGCGAAGTCTTCGGCTGTTTGTTTTGATTGCAGCTTTTCGACATCTAGCTTTCTCTGTGCTGGATTGCGCGCATTCTTCGTTACGCACAGGCGTGTACGGATCTTGGCTGCGACAAGATAATGATCCGAGTCTATATTGGCACCACGGATCGTGCGTACATCTAAAACACTGGAAGAGTGCCTTCCGTCAATCAAAACGTGATCAATTTGGTTACGCGTCTTTTGATCAGGAGACAGCCAAGTTGCTTTATGAATATCGAGATGCTTGAATCTAGTGCTACTAACGACCATGTTTCGCGCTGCGGCAAAGTCAATCAGCCTCATTCCATTATCGGAGGTATTGTCGTGGAGGCTGAATTTTCCGACTGTTGGACCAAAGATATTTTCTTTTCCCACCTTGGCGTTGAAGTCCCCAAGCACGATTTTTATGTCGTGGCGGGGGCTGCGCTCATAGGCCTCTTCAAGGCGCTCGTAGAAGCTGTCTTTGGTCTCATCGTCCTTGTCTTCTGTCGGAGCGTGCGCACAAATCAGGCTTATATTGAAGAATCTTGCCTTGACACGGATTATGGCAAGTCGTTCGTTCACAGGTGTGAATCGCAGGACATGATGCCGTAGTCGCTTGCCAACCACGAATCCGCATCCAAATTCGTGCTTCTCCGCATGGCCGCTGTAGTAGATATCACAGGATGCTTGCCGTGAGCAACCCTGTCCCTTCCATCGCATTTCTTGGATTGCAGTGATATCAGCTTTGTATCTTTCTAAGATATCTATCAGTTGGATAGAGGCACCATCCCAATTAAGGGTTCGGACGTTCCAGGTGCATATCCGTAAATCATTGTCAGTTTTTCGTTTGCGGTAGTCGTCATCAGATTTGGGGATCATTTTTATCTTATGTCTTATGCGTTTCATTGAAATTTTGTTTTTACGTGGTGGGCTTCAAACCCAACGCACAACACTTTAAAGGCAGGGGGTGCCCGCCGCTCACATTAGCCGTCAAACTAACGGTTGCCAGTTTGCCGTTTCTAGAGGACACCACGCAGAGGTTTGAGTCGACTTGAGACGAGTTCGACATGGATAATGCTGGCCTCACCAGGTTGAGGCAGTCAGACACGTTGCCATGTGAAGATCGCCCCCTTGACCCTCACGCGTTGCCTTGTGAGGATCGTCCTCACAAGGCAACGCGTGAGGGTCAAGGGTTGTGCGTTCGGGTCAAGGGATCCGAAAATAAGAAAATGCATGTAATTATTTGAGTGTTAAACAGATTCCTGTAACATAACTTAAAGATTTAAATATTCAAACACTCAATTCATACATTATTTTTCTTGTTTGTAAACGAAGTTTCAGCAGAAAAATGCAGAAGAAGAACAAGAGCGTTCCTTTTTTAAATTTCACCTCGAATAGCGGGGGTTTGTGTAGAATAGCGGGGGTTTGTGTAAAAATAAAATTTTTCAAAAATGTTGACAAATACAACAACTGAAGAAATTGGCAAACTTTAAACGCATGTATCAACTAAAATAAAGGAACTAAGTAATCAGTTTTGGTTGCAAACAGTTTATTGCAACAAAACTTAAATATTTATATCATAATAAATAGATAATATGCATTATTTTCAGGGGTTGCAAAGTGACTTCTTCGAGAGTTTGCGGCCGATGAAGAACAAGAGTAAAATTCAGGGTTGATTTTTCATCGCACTAATACATGCAAACTTTTTTAAGGTTATGTTTTTTAAGTTTCCCATCTTGTTATCTTTGGTTTAAGGTCCCGAATATGCGGAAATCTGAAAAGAAATGAACAAAATGTATTACATCTGATTAACTATGCTGAACACAAAAGGGCCCCAAAAATGTATTGAGCTGTGAAAAACTAATGCGCCCCTGAAGCATTTTGACAGATGTGAGTGCACCAAATTGGTGCGAAATCAACTGGCTCTAATTTGCATTTTTAGCAATTTCTAATAAGAAATATATAAATTTTTAACACAAATTAATTTTAATCTTTAAAATTACATAGTTTTAAGCAGTGAAAAACGCTTTTAATTTAATTATTTCACTGCACAAAATTTAGAAAGCATACCACAGTTCACGTACACTGTGTGTGTGGCCAACACCATTTTCTTATGTTTTATTTCTTTGAGGTTGCCACATGTGTTTATGACAAGGCTGCCAAATATCAGCGTCTCTCGTTGACATTTGGTAAAGTGACAGTCTTTTGTTTACAACCACATTTTTCGTGTCTTCGATTTTTGCGATGGAAGAAAAAATTGAGCAACGAGTTTGTATCAAATTTTGTGTGAAAAATGGTTTCAACTGCGCCGATACATGTAAAATGTTGGTGAAATGTTACGGTGACTCTGCTGTATCGTATCAGAAGGCAAACAAGTGATTTAACCGATTTTTGAGTGACCAAGACGAAATAGAAGACAACCCTCGTACCGGGCGGCCATAGTGTTCGACTACCGAAAAAAAAAATCAAAAAAATGTTGTTCAAAATCGCAAATTGACGATTAGAGAAGCAATTCGCCAAAAAAGACAGCAATTGTGGCAAAACATATCATGGATTTTGCACTACGATAATGCACGATCGCACAATGCTCATCTTATTCGTGACTTTTTGGTCAAAAACAACACGATAACCATCCAGCAACCGGCCAATCCACCTGACCTGGCTCCGTGTGATTTTTTCCTGTTTGATCGAGTCAAAAACCGCTTCGAGAAACGCGTTTCACCAGCAAAGAAGAGGTCATGGAAAAATCGGTGAACACTCTGAAGGCCATACCAAAAACCGTGTTCCAGAAAGGTTTCCGTGACTGGATCAAGCGCTGGCATAAGTGCGTTGCAGCCGACGGGGACTACTTTGAAGGCGACGATATTGATTTGGATGAATAAACTTGTACTTTAATTATTTTCAATAAATGAACCATTTTTTTTTTAACAAGGTGGTATAGGGTGTTTTTTGGATGTTCCATTTTTCGCTAAGGATTAAACTGTCATACTCCTGATCAGATTTAGCAACTCTATTATCGTTTGTGCTGGGTTTGGTTTGCCCAGTGTCTTAAGTAGGGTTGCTGGCACCAGGTGCGGAAAATAGATTTTGCCCTTAAGGTGCTTAAATTATATTTTATTTTTACAGCCTAAAGCCTTACCTTCGTGGTTGGCAAGAGACTACGGCATCATGTCCTGCGATTCACACCTGTGAACGAACGACTTTCATCCGTTTTAAGGCAAGATTCTTTAACATAAGCCTAATTTGTGCGCACGCTCCGACAGAAGATAAGGACGATGAGACCAAAGACAGCTTCTACGAGCGCCTTGAAGAGGCCTATGAGCGCAGCCCCCACCACGACATAAAAATCGTGCTTGGTGATTTCAACGCCAAGGTGGGAAAAGAAACTATCTTTGGTCCGACAGTCGGAAAGTTCAGCCTCCACGACAATACCTCCGATAACGGAATGAGGGGCTGATTGACTTTGCCGCAGCGCGAAACATGGTCGTTAGTAGCACTAGATTCAAGCATCTCAATATTCATAAAGCAACTTGGCTGTCTCCTGATCAAAAGACGCGCAACCAAATTGATCACGTTTTGATTGACGGAAGGCACTATTCTAGTGCTTAAGATGTACGCACGATCCGTGGTGCCAATATAGACTCGGATCATTATCTTGACGCAGCCAAAATCCGTACACGTCTGTGCGCAACCAAGAATACGCGCAATCCAGCACAGAGAAAGCTAGACGTCGAAAAGCTGCAATCAAAATGAACAGCCGAAGACTTCGCTACTCGACTCCCATACCTGCTTCAAGAATGCGCTCCTCCGATCGACAATATTTGCGCGCAGTGGAATCATATTTAACACTCTATGCGTACGGCTGCCAAAGAGGTAATTGGCTATCACCGCCCATGCCGAAACCACTGACACGACCAAGAGTGTCGCGACGCAACTGCAGAAAAAGACGCCGCCTGTAAAGCCACCCTGCAGTCGGTTGCAACGCGTGCTGCTAAGGAGCGATACAAAGAGGAGAGAAGAGAGACACATTTTAAGTCAAAAGAAAAGAGAAGCGGAAAAGCGTGAGTGCGAGAAGATTGAGATGCATGGTGATAGGAGTAAGGGCCGAAAATGTTTCCAAAAAATAAGACGCATGGCCGATGGTTTCAAGACCGGGGCCTCATCCTGCAAGAATGAAAACGGGAATCTAGTGACAGATACCCAGAGTACACTGATGATGTGGAGGAAACACTTCTCTAGGCTTCTGAATGGTGACGACGACAACAATCCCGCCAATAGAGATGATATCCCGGACTCCCCAATTTTGGACGACAGCGTTGAAGTTCCGCTGCCCGACCATAGTGAGGTCTTGAAAGCTATAGCTCGGCTTAAGAACAACAAAGCCGCAGGAGTGATGGCTTACCTGCTGATCTCTTAACGAATGGAGCGAAGCTCTATTTAAATGCATTCATGAGCTTCTATGCAGAATATGGTCGGAAGAATGTATTCCAAGCGATTGGAACCTCAGTGTGCTCTGCCCAATCCATAAGAAAATCGATCCCACCATTTGCATCAACTATCCTGGGATAAGCCTGCTTAATATCGCATATAAGGTCCTGTCGAGCATGTATGTGAAAGATTGCAGCCCATCGTAAACCAGCAGATTGGACTTTACCAGTGTGGCTTCAGACCTACGACAAATCTTGGAGAAGACCCTAGAAAAACAAATCGACACACACTATCTTTTTGTCGATTATAAAGCAGCCTTCAACAGTGCAATAAGGAATTATCTATAATCCACCATGTCTGAATTTGGTATTCCTGCAAAGCTCATCCGTCTTTGCAGAATGACACTGAGCAACACCAGCAGCACAGTTAAGATCGGGAAGGATCTCACTCCTCCATTGGATACCAAACGACGTTTCAGACAAGGTGATTCCTTATCGTGCGACTTTTTCAACCTAATGATGAAGAAGATCATCCAAGCTGCTGATTTGAGACTCAGTGGCACGATATTCTACAAAAGTATTATGCTGCTGGCGTATGCTGATGATATCGATATCATTGGCCATAATACTAGCGAAGTCAGTGCAGCATTCTCCTAATTCTCCAGTATTAACTCTTTCAACGAATAAAATAAAACGAAGGATAACTCTTGCCAACAGGTGTTACTTTGGGCTAAGTAGGCAATTGAGCAGCGGAGCCCTCTCTCGACGAACAAAACTCACGCTCTATAAGTCACTAATCATGCCCGTCCTATTATATGCAGCACAAACCTGGACGTTGTGCAGTTCTGATGAAAAGACTTTGGGAGCCTTCGAGAGAAAGATCCTTCGTAAAATCTTCGGTCCAATCTGCGTCAATGGTGAGTACCGAATTCGATGGAACCATGAGCTGTATGAGCTGTACGCTGACATCAGCATAGATAAGCTCATTAAAATCGAGCACCTCCGCTGGCTAGGTCATGTTGAGCGAATGGAAAACGACGCTTTAGCGAAAAAAATTTTCTATTCGGTGCCCGGTGATGGTCAACGCAGAAGAGGACACATCTTCGTTGGAAGGATCAAGTGTTGAATAACCTGACTACACTTGGTGTTTTTTGAACTGGCGCCAGCAAGCGCAAACAGAAATGGCTGGCGCAATTTCTTATAGGAGGCCAAAACCGACCAACGATTGTAAGCGCCAGATAAATAAGTAAGAAAAACCGTTTTATTTTAAAAAATTTTCAGTATTAAGGTGCTAAAAATATATTTTATTTTTAAAGCCTAAAGCCTTTCATTTGATATTAAAAGTTTATAGTTTTCGAAGTGAAACTTCTTTAGCCGCGATTGGAAGTAAAACCGATATATTCCTAATGAATCGGAAATTAAAAAAATTCGACGCATGTGGAGCATGTCTTTGATATTCATATCAAAAACCAAAAACAAAATAGATCACTTCTAAAATGTTAATTCAACAGAATTTTGTAAGCGAACGTGACGGGCCATTGAGAAGTAAAAAGTTCTTCATAAAACCATGAAACATGTTGCGCTCCTCAGAAACACAGCTTTGCTTCTTATTGCGAAGAGCGCATAAAACAAAAATAGTGAAAATTGGCAACAACGCACTTTTTCGCAATTTTGTGATTGCAAATTTATATAAATATTTATTATACATAGTATCAAAAAATAATAAATAATGCATAATGTTTAAAAAAATCACGCCAGCCGTAGGATTCGAAATCACGCTTTCGCGATAGTCCCCAACATAATAACAACAAACAAAAAAACATGCCTGCTGCAGAATTTGAACCCACCTACGCCTTCGCGATCGTCGCAAATAAAATAGCATTATGCGAAAAAATTTAATTTTCATTTTATCAGTTTCATCAAAATTAAACAAAATTGTGAAAAAGTGCGTTATTCCAACTTTTCGCGATTTTTATTGATAGCAATAGAAACAAACACAATCACAATATCTTAATGATGTGTGCTCTTCGCAACAAGAAGCAAAGCTGTGTTTCTGAGGAGCGCAACATGTTTCACGATTTTATGAAGAACACAACATGTTTCACATCTCGATGGCCCGTCACGTTCTCTTACGAAATTCTGTTAAATTAACATTTTAGCGGTCTTCTATTTTATGTTTTTGATTTTCTCTTTTTATGTTTTTGAGGAACATTTGCTTAGTGAATACAAGAACCGCTTTTTGCTCAGTTTATTTACTAAACACAGGTGGCAGCACCATCGTGACAGCTGTTAAAAGCAAGCTGTCAAATTGCCTTTATGCAAAAACCGGCGCGAAATTGTTGCTGTTTAGGTGCGCAGATCTTGGTGTTTTTAATTTTGAGTTTTTCAAAGTTTTAATTAACAAATTCCAACACCTTTAAAAAGATAAACAAATAATTGAGTGACGTAAAATGCAGCGGGTAACTAAATCAATACTTCTATTACTGCAGATTGAATTTACTTTTCTTCCAAAAGGGTATCGATTCGTTCTTCAAGAAAATTACGCCCTCAAACAAAAAGGCAGCTGAGCCCGATTCGCCGGTGCGAGTAAAACGCAAAGCAAGGGTTATTATATCCAGTGATGAGGATGAAGTGCCAGAGAGCCCACAGATAAAGGAAAAAACAAAGGCACAGCAGCATAAAAAGTCTCGCAACGATGAAGCTTCCCCAACAGTTAATGGGAAAGCTAAAAAAAGCACACCCTCGAAGCCTTCGCCCAAGGCAGAAATGCAGCGCATTGATCCAATGGCAGTGTTTGGTGGTGATATGATGCGTGTTCCGTCAAAGAAACTACCAAAGCCTAAAGATGCTTCTATCATTGAGTTAGAAGATGATGCTATTGATCAAAGTTTAATGAACGTGGATGTGGAGGAAAGTGTGTTGGCGGCGCAGGAAAAAAAGAATGAAGTCAATTCGGCTGATAAAGTAAAGACACCTAAAAAATTAAAAAAGCATGAGAAATCCACGTCACCCACAGAGAAAAAAGAAGTGTCCGCGCAGCAGCATGTCAAGACAGAAAAGATTACCCCAACTTCAGCCAAGAAACCAAAATTGGAAGATGTGTGGAAAGAAAAAGAGGATGACAAAAGCCATACGCCACATGCGAAGAAAGAGAAAAAGGAAAAAAATACACCTAAAACTAAAAAGGAACACCACGCAGACTTGGAAAGCAGTAAGTTGTATAATTACACATTTATGTTAACGCAAAAATATATATATATTTTTTTTATGCAGGCGTTTTATCCGATGAGGAACGTCATGAACGCAAGCGTGTTTCGGCGATGCTCTATCAAAAGTACAAAAATCGTCAAAGCGTTATAAATCCGGGCTCCAAGGAGGTTCCCAAGGTATCGCATAAAATTATGATATTGAAAAAAAAATATTATTTTGAATAATTTATGCCATAGGGCGCACCCAACTGTTTGGCGGGTCTCTCCTTCCTGGTAACGGGAGTTTTGGAGTCATTGGAGCGTGATGAAACATCTTCAATAATTAAGGAATATGGTGGCAAGATGATGACCGTGGTAGGTAAGCGTCTCAATTATTTGATCGTAGGCGAAGAGGCGGGTCCAAAAAAATTAGCCCAAGCTGAAGAGTTAAACATACCGATTTTAAGCGAAGATGGTTTCTTTGATTTGATTCGCGGCAAATCTGGTCAAAGTATAGATAGTAACAAGAAACCAGCTGTAAAGGAGGAGAAAAAGGATACGCATGCAGAAAAATCACATAAAAGTCCTAAAATTAAAAAGGAAAAGCCAGAAGATAAAGTCTTCGACATTTCGCCCAAGAAGATTAAAACAGAAATTAAGCAAAATAATAATCAGGACATCAAGAAAGAAAAAAGTTCTCCTATAAAAGAAGAAAATATTGAATTTAAGCGCTCCACTAAAACCGATGTAAGCGAGGATATGCTAGCTTGGGTGGATAAATACAAGCCTACGAGTGTTAAAGAAATCATTGGTCAACAAGGCGCCGCAAGCAATGTTACCAAGTAAGTTTTCTGCATACTTACTGGTACCCAAAACTACTAAAATAAATTTTCTCAGACTCACCAACTGGCTATCGAAATGGTACACTAACCATGATGGCAAAAAAAAACTGCAGAAGCCAAGTCCATGGGCAAAAAACGACGATGGCAGCTTTTACAAAGCGGCGCTACTGTCGGGACCACCCGGCATTGGTATAAATATATTTATCTTTTTTACTTAAAAAATGTATATAAAAATATATATAAAAATATATATAAAAATATACATAAAAATATATATAAAAATATATATAAAAATATATATAAAAATATATATAAAAATATATATAAAAATATATATAAAAATATATATAAAAATATATATACAAATAAAAAAATTTAAAAAAATTAAAAAATATAAAAAAATTAAAAATATATAAAAATAAAAAATATATAAAATTAAAAAATATATAAAAATAAAAATATGTAAAAATATATAAAAATAAAAAATATATAAAAGTATATAAAAATAAAAATATATAAAAATAAAAAATACATAAATATAAAAAATGTATAAAAATAAAAAATATATTAAAATAAATATATAAAAATAAAAAATATATTAAAATAAATATATAAAAATAAAAAATATAGAAAAATAAAAAATATATAAAAATAAAAATATATAAAAATAAAAAATATATAAAAATAAAAATATATAAAAATAAAAAATATACAAAAATAAAAAATATATAAAAAAAAACACAGGTGCGTCACTGGACACACGAGAGAAGCGAAGCATTTTCGCAAATTCATAGATTTGATAATTTAATAGCGTTTTTTCGATTAAAACAATTTTTAAATTCAAAACTTTAAAATAACAAAGTATATATATTAACCCTCTTCGGCCCTCCCTTAAAGCCCCCTGTTTAGTTGTAGGGAATAAATATACAAAAATCATTAATTTTGTTACAATTTAATCAACTTTCAGGTTGTTTATTTTTAACGATATTTATAACGACCTATAGTAGGAAGTAAAAACAACATCTAATACACAATCCTTAGTGAATATTTCTTTCAGTTCGTTCGTTCTTTTAGTTCGTTCGTTCTTTTAGTTCGTTAGGTCTTTTAGTTCGCATGGACAAACCGAAGATTCAAACCATAGCTCGGTAAATTTAGTTATCTTTGCTCTAGTTCGTTTTGTTTGCTACTTATGTCGGTTGGCTAGCCAATACACAGTCCTAGAATAGCCAACACACAATCCTTTCTTAAAGTAATATATTATAGTGATCTGCTGAAACATAGCTTTAGCAAATGCTTATCACTGAATCAACAAAATTATTAAAGAAAGGGTTTTAGCGTAATGGTTAAAGGAAAGTACCAACAAACGATAGAACTCTGAGTTGTGGGTTCAAATCCTGCAGCGGGCAAGAAATTATTTTTAATTTAACATTTTCTGGTTCAATTGATGCAAGCAAAAAACAATATCAATTCTAAGAAAAAAGGTGTCGGAAAAAAGTGTCGTTTTTTCTGATTTCACTCTAGCAAATCGCAGAACGAGGCGTAAAAAGCTTCGCTTCAAAATAAAAAATGTATATACATTAAATAAATAAAACATAAAAAATACAATAAAAAAAACAAAAATTCAAATATGACAAAGAAAACAAGGAATAAATACAGCAAAGAAATCAGATATCAATTAAGGAAAAATCATAGTTGAATAAATAAGGTTGTCTCGTGGCTGATCGTACTCTCTTTTCAGTACCCATAATTGTCAAAACCAATGAAAAGCAACAACAACAACTTCAACGGCTTTTCATGTTATTAATTTTCGTTTCAGATTTTGTATGAGATGTCAACTTCGATTTGACATTTATGGGAACTCGCTCTCACCCATGCGACAACCTTATTTATTCAACCATGGGAAAAATAAAATAAAAACCTCTTATTCTCAGGCAAAACAACCACCGCCACTCTTGTCTGCAAGGAGCTCGGCTTCGATGCCGTTGAGTTCAACGCTTCCGATACGCGCAGTAAGCGTCTGCTTAAGGAGGAAGTCTCCGAACTGCTTTCCAACAAATCGCTCTACGGCTACTGCCATGGCAACGCACAAGCAGTGAGCAAAAAACATGTGCTTATCATGGACGAGGTAGATGGCATGGCTGGCAATGAAGATCGCGGCGGCATACAAGAGCTCATCGGACTAATTAAAGAATCCTCAGTACCCATTATATGCATGTGTAACGATCGAAATCATCAGAAAATGCGTTCACTCGTAAACTACTGCTACGATTTGCGCTTTAATAAACCACGTTTGGAACAGATCAAAGGACGCGTTTTGAGCATATGCTGTAAGGAGAAATTTAAAATAAGTCCATCCAAAATTGAGGAGATCATTGCCGCCACTAACAACGATATACGTCAGTCTATAAACCACATTTCTCTACTTAGTGCTGGCAAGGAATTGAATTTAAAATCCGACACCGAAAAAACTGGCGATAAAACGGCGCAAAAGGATCTCAAAATTGTATGTATGATATATAATAAATTAAGTACGATTGCAATATACCTTCCAATGATTTTTTGCAGGGTCCCTGGGAGGTGGTTCGCAAGGTGTTTTCCGCCGAGGAACATAAGCACATGAGCATCCATGATAAATCGGATCTGTTTTTCCACGACTACAGTTTGGCGCCACTGTTTGTGCAGCAGAACTATTTGCAAGTTTCACCAGCCGGTCCCAAGTAATAAGAAAACCTAAGATTTCTTGTAATTATAAATTGAACTAATTTTATCTTAATGCAGATCGGAGCTTCTTGGAAAGATCGCTGCCACTGCCGACTCACTCAGCCTGGGCGATCTGGTAGACAAGCGTATTCGCTCAAATATGGCTTGGACGCTTTTGCCTACGCAGGCCGTGTTCAGCTCTGTGCTGCCCGGCGAATATATGGCTGGACACTTTACGGGACAAATAAATTTCCCCGGCTGGCTGGGGAAAAATTCACGCTCCACCAAGCGTAGTCGTCTGGCGCAAGAAATACACGATCACACGCGATTGCGCACTTCGGGATCACGCCTCTCCATACGCATGGACTATGCGCCCTTTCTGCTGGCCAATATTGTGCGTCCTCTTAAGGAAAAAGGTATGGAGGGTGTGGAAGAGTCGCTGGCTGTGATCAAGGAATATCATTTGCTACGCGAAGATTTGGATGCTTTAATCGAACTGACCACATGGCCTGGCAAAAAAGGACCTATGGATGCTGTTGATGGTCGTGTCAAAGCTGCACTCACACGTGCATACAATAAGGAAGTCATGGCCTATTCATACTCCGCAGCAGCAGGTGTTAAAAAGAAGAAAGCTGAAGCTGTCGAGGCAGCGAGTGAATTAATCGAAGGCGAGGAGGGTGAGGAAGCAGCTATTGCTGTATCAGACGAGGAAAAAGATGATGATAATTTGGAAAATGATGGCTTGATTAAGGTTAGTTAAACGCTGCTGAGTAACTCATGTCTTTCTTCACTTTTTTCTTGCTCTTTTAGGCCAAAAAGAAACCCGCAGCCTCGACCAAAGCTTCAA
This sequence comes from Pherbina coryleti, assembly GCA_943735915.1. Classification (NCBI taxonomy): domain Eukaryota; kingdom Metazoa; phylum Arthropoda; class Insecta; order Diptera; family Sciomyzidae; genus Pherbina; species Pherbina coryleti. The sequence goes on along the minus strand of OX030949.1, from coordinate 139,977,234 downwards.
CCTCCAAGGCTGCAGGAACTACAAAAAAGCCAGCAGCGAGTAAACCCAAAATCACAACCAAGTCAAAAAAGTGAACTTGTTACTCTCTTCTCGAGAATCCATTTGTTATGCCAACCCGTTATGCTGAAAATTCTCGAAATTATTAAACTGTATTTATAGTTAAAACATTCTGCGTATTTTTATTCATAAGTTTTCTTAACAACTAGTTACTGGCTTCCTGCTCACTACAACTGTCGTCCGGCAGCAATACATTAACTGCTCCCAAAGCATCGCGTATCCACTTTGGTATCGGTTCGTTTTTATAATGTTTGCGCATGAATTCTTGCACATATTCCGGAAATTCATTTCGCTGTATTGATGCGCGCATTTCACGCATAAGTCGCAGCTGGAAGGCTACATTGTGTATGCTCAAGAGGCTGCAGGATACTGACTCATTGCTTATGTTATGCAGATAGGAACGCGTATAACGTTTACACGTGCTACAGTCGCACTCCTCGTCAATGGGTCGCATATCTAGCCCATATTTTTTATTTTTCAAATTTAACTGTCCCGCATGTACCAAAGCACAGCCAAATCGCGCCGTCCGTGTTGGGAAAACACAGTCGAACATGTCTATGCCTAAGGCAACACATACCACCAAATCGGCAGCAAACCCAACACCCATCAAGTAACGGGGCTTGTCATTTGGCAGCAGATCGGTGCAGGTGTGTACTGTGCGCCAGAACTCTTGTTTGCTCTCACCGCCACTCAAACCGCCCACAGCATAGCCACGCACTGCACGCTTCGTCAAAGCCGTTACACATTCGCGCCTTAACTGTGGATCCAGTCCACCCTGCACTATGGGAAATAGGCTCTGTTCGTCATCGCGTGCATGCGCTTCTATGCAGCGATCTACCCAGCGTATTGTGCGCTCCATGGCTTCGCCCACACGAGCTCCTGTTGTAGTTGTTTTCACTACATCGTCCAGCTGCATTATGATGTCTGCACCTATGGCATTTTGTATTTGTATGGAATGTTCTGGTGTCAACATGCATTCAGAATTATCGAAAGGTGAACGAAAATTAACACCGTTCTCATCGATTTCAGCCAATTGAAGAAGGGAGACCATTTGAAAGCCGCCCGAATCAGTTAGAATGGCACGCGGCCAACTCATAAATTTGTGCAGCCCACCAGCTTTCTTGAGTGTCTCAATGCCGGGTCGCATGCCTAAATGATAGGTATTGCCCAGCAATATTTGACAGTTTAATTCTATCAGTTGATCCGGTAGAATGCCTTTCAATGTGCCCTGGAGAAGTTTTGGAGATATTGGTTTAACTTTCAGTTTATGGAATCATTGACTTACTTGTGTTCCCACTGGCATAAAAACCGGTGTATTGACTTCGCTGTGTCGCAGCGTCATAATCCCAGTACGTGCCTTTGTCACAGAACATTCAGCCACCACTTTGTAAGTCAGAGGCGGTACTCTTGAGGTGATGGACGAAGTCATCTTATTTAGAAATTAAAAGATTTAATTTATTTTAGTTGGCAAAATATTTTCCTGAAGACTCAAAGCATGAACAAACGTCACAACAAAACCCAGCAATTGACAGTATTTAATCTTTTACCAACACAGGGTCACACCAAATATTTTAATTATCGTACCGAAATCGAGACTGGAAATAAAGGCTGATGGGAAGTACATAGTATTTATTTTTTTCCACAGTGCTTTCCTTCTCAAAGTAGTTCAACAGTCTTTTTTTTTTTAATCAATTTGTTCAAATATCCATCAAGTAATTGTATTTTGTTTCAATAAAAATGAAAGTTTTTTATTTGATATACTAGTAAAATGCCTCAAAATTTTATAAAAAATCTTTGTGTACTAAAATTTAATCATGCTTAGGATGGAAATGATGTGTTATAGTTGATTTAAACTGCTGTGCTCCCTGAAAGAACATGTCTTTAATAGAAAATTCAGAAATGAGTGGAGTTTATGGTTATAATAATAAAAATTCAAAGTAAGTAATTGATATAAGTTGACTTTTTTAGGGATTTGATTTATTTCGTCTTACCAGTTCGGTGGATGGATTTAAAATATCTATCGTAGCAATATGGCATTTCAACATATAACGTATCTATCGTAGCTTTCAAAATATAACAACAAACAAGTTACTTGAAGTTTAATTCTTACATCAACAATTCTTGATGGGTTTATTAATTTAAATTTACATATTATCAATCAAATTGGCTTTAATTTTTCTAATAAATTTTGAAATGACTTTTTTACTTATACTATGTTCACACTCAGACCGACAAGCCGCTTTTTAACTGAAAACCCTCTTTTCAAAAACATGTGTTCATGCTTGAAAAGCAGCTTTTTATTTGACACACAGTAGTCATATGTTTCTTATTATTGCGTTTTGTTTCATTGTGCTCAGAAAATAAGATGCTCCTATTGGCAACGAGTATACACATAAATAAAACAGACAGACAAAATGTCAAATGTCAATGCCAACCAGAATTTTAGTAATATATTTTTATTTTACTTCAAATCAATGTTTTTTTTTAGCTTTTCAGAGTTTTTCGCTGAAAAACACTCAAAAATATTCTTTCCATTTGACAGTTTTTTATGGCGAAAAATCGCAATCTCGCATATTCGTATTTGCGCAAGTTTGTATACGCCTTTTCATTAACTTATCCTGCAGGTTACGAGTGTCAAATCAGCTGTTGTCATACAAGTCAATTCATATGAGGTTTAAGAACTGAAAATGCATGGGAGTTTTGCGAGCACCGCGTAAACTTTTTTGTATGGAATAAGTGAACAGGTGATATACGCAGTGAATAATTGCGAGGTTTACGCGGTATACGAGGCTTTCATGAGGACCACTCTTACCATTATTATATAAAAATTTTATACATTATTTATATTAAAATTTTCTTGAACATCTCTAGAAATTCATAAAATCTTTAAATGCTTTTGTAAATTCTAAACCGAAAAAAATAAAGGAACATTTCATACAGAAGTGTTGCATTACAAAATTCATGTTTTTTATCTATTGTCTGTATCGAGAGCTGACAGCTGGTAAAAAAATAATTTTTTTCTGTTTTTGTTCAAATAAAAGTTTGCCGAAGTAAGAGTGATTGCACAAAATTCTCTAAATTCATTTTTATTTCATTTGCAATTTCCTGCTCCATGAACCAATATAAAAAGTTTTTAGAAAAGCTAACGACTTTTTCACTAATATCGTTAAGTTTCTCACTTCCGCCCTCTATCTGTTACAGAAAATTATACTGCATTTCAATTCAGTGTCGTTAAACTTTTGGCCGCTTTGATGGTTTATTGTAGAAATTTTTTCAAAGCACGTTCAAAGAATTCTATTAACTCTCTCATTGCGCGTTGAGAGCGATAGAGAGCAAAGTCTACATATAAAATAAAATCTCTCGACTGGGCATTGAATTGACCTTTATGGCACTTTGTTGCTGTAAAAATTAAGAAAAAATTTTAAAAGCAGCTTTCTTGCCCAATATTTTGGATGGTTACTTAAGTTTCGATCGATAGTTTTCAATCGAACTCAAAATTAAATTACCGTTATCTGTAAATATTAAATACAAATCCTATGAGTATCTATGTTTCCATAAATTTTATAATTCATCATTAAATTTAGTCCCGAGGGGTAAAAACATTAAAGAAATCATTTAAGATAACGGGGTGTGTCAGCTGTCAGTGAAAAGTAATAACTTGCCATACTTTGCAGCTATAGTAGCTGCATTGGGTTCGGTACTAAATGTTATAACTTATAATTACTGAAAATATACTGCATTCCAAGAAATATAGGAGGATTCTAAGATCTGCAGCTAGCAGATATCAAGTAACAGATAACAGTTATGGGCATAAGGAAATGCATTGCGCGTTATATCTTGGGATCAAAATTAACAAAAATTTGTGAAAAGTTTGGTATGTGCGGTTGGTTGTAATACCCCAAAAGTTTACTTCATTTGATAATGAGACGTATCACTTTTGGCGTTCATATGCTTATCACTTTTGACCGTTCAGTGATAAGTATTGAAGCAAAGCGAAAAAAATGATACTTTATATATATGTGGGGAGTTCTTTATAAAATCGACCACCCCCCTTTTATGAGACAAATAGTTGTTATAATTTGTCAAAATAAGAAGAAATAAGAATAAAATAAGGAAAGAAACCACTAGATAGCCCACTCTATATATACCGTTTTTAAAGTATTCTTGTTGAGTTAAGAATTCTCTTGTCTGAGAATTATGAGTTAAGTCCATTGCATTTTTTAATAATCAAGAAACCATCTGTACTTTCAAGTTTAAAAAGTTCATATAATATAGCTTTAGTATTGAATGTTCATAAAAGACTTATTAATAAATCTTATTCTTTTAAATTGCTGCGCTAATGGCAAAGAAATTTCGAAAGCAATAAATTTTTAGCACTTGCAGCAAAAAATATTGCCAAATAGATTTTTTATAGAAATTGTTTACGGAGACTTTTTATTAATTTTTCTCGTTGTTAGCATGAATCATTATTTCATGATTTATCCATCAAATTTTGAAAAATAATTACAGCTGACCACACATACAATGTTGCATATGTTACGAAATCAATAACTTACCGAGCAAAACGCACCAAAGTGCGGAATATTGGTTTTTTACAAAATGTTCGCGAACGCTATTCGTGTGATGTTCGCGATGAATTCTTCGTTCGTTCGAGCAGTGGAAACACTCGGTAAGCATCGATTCAGCGTGACGTCACACTAATCGGTAACGTACTAGTTTTTAAAAGGAATAATCTGCAGAAAGGATTTGTTTTCATGTGTGTTTCCGATTTTTTCTTGTGTTAGAGCCCTTTGAGGCGTCAAGATAAAAATCTGGCCACTTTACACACATGACAGTTCAAATTGATCTTTTACAACTCACCACTTGTTGAAATCTATTACAACTTTCAGTGGTAGCGAAAAGTTTTCTCCACTATGGACTGTCAAAAGTAAAAATGGCGTTGTCGTGATAACATGTGTGAGGGTTTACGCACGGACTAAAAACTTTTCATCAATTCATAAAGTTTCAAGTGAAAAATGCAAAAAACCATAGAAAGGGTGTGCAAAATCAAAAATAAAAATAAACAAAAAATGTGTGAAACTTGAAGGTAGTTTTCAATAATAAAATCAAGTGGAATTTCAAATAAAAACCATGATTAAAAGTGAATTACATGAAAAAATCCAATGTTCAAAAAATTTGCGATTCATGTGAAAAAGTGGGAGCAGCAGTAAAAAGAAAAATAAAAAAATTCTGTGTGTGTTCCGGAGCACCTCTTTGGAGTAGCTCGGTATACATCCAGCAACATAGCCAAAGCAGTGCAACTTACTATCAAACTTACTCCCAAGAATGAAAGAATATAATATATGGAGAAAAGTTAGTTTTTCGTTTTTAAAAACTAATTAGTTTATGTGAGCAGGCAGTGAAAAGGGTTGATATTCAAGGATAACAAGAATATGCAAATGGGCAAAAACCTTAACATGCAGAACTAGTAAAATTCATGTTAAGCTGGCAGGAACTTGGTGAAAATTGTTTAAATTTGCACGCTTCTGAATTGGAGTAAAAAATTCCAGGACATTGCAAAAGAGACAGTGAAGAAGAACGAAGAAACACCCTCCTTTTTCAGGCACGTAGTTAGTGAGTAACTGCGTATAACATAATTCTACTCTATTCGGCTGGGGTGAGCAACCACCCCTATGTTGTGTTAGGTACAAGGACACCACAAGAAGGATATCTATACCACGTTGAATAAATCATATGCGTTGTTTATGCTGCTCCTGCTAACCAGCGACAACAAATGGTGAGTGAAGACATTTCTTTTCAGTAAATCAAACGCACACACGTACATGTATGGGTATACTTTGACCCGTTCAGTGAAAAACAACCGAGCCCAACCCTCTTTTAAATATTTGTAACATTTACACATTCTTGTTATGTTTCGCTTATTTGTAGTGTGGTTGGAGCTCGTACAAATGGGTTAAATTGAGGTCATTGCATTTGCTGCTTCTTCAACGTAGTCGTCGTTGTCGTCGTCTTCGTCGTCGTTTATTTCAATTTCATTCAATGCTTCAACGGTTCAGAGTATTTTCTCGCTGCATTTGTTGGTTGTTGGCATACATTACTTGGTGTCCTCCATTCAATAGCAGTTAACCGAGTCCAGTTTCTTAAGCTTTATTCCACCTACTACGTGATTGTGCTTGGGTGTGTGTATGTATGTGTTGGAGCGGGCGGGGTGTCGTTATATTATATTGTGACGCACACACACACTGCGTGATATGCTAAATGTATAGAATTTTTTGAAGCATCCATCCTATGACCAACTTGCAAAAAATGGAACAAAAGCAAAAAATTGTTTGAATTTCTTTGGTATCTGACTATCGTGGGTTTTTGTTTTGTGTCCCCAATGCGCATTTGTTTTTTTTTTTATCGATCAGAAGTCGCTATCATATAAAAGCAAAATAAAATTTACGCTCCATCAGTTTGAATTCAATTTTGTTTGAATTCTTGTTAGCTTATGTTAGAACTATTCACTCCTGCTTTCAAATATCCTTGAAAATTATTCCTTTCAATTTACTTAATACGCCCTAAATGTCATTGGTTTTTTATTTATATTTTTTATCTTATCAGTTTGGAATTTTAACCCTTTCAAGTTGCTCTGATTGCTGCTGACAGGTTGTCTTAAAAGTTTTCATACATCCAGCCTAAGATTTCCAAACGACGAAAATGAATTTAACTACAAATTATGACTTGTTCAAAAGTTTAGCCAACTGAAAAGTGAATGATTAAATGATTTTACCTATGCCATCAAATTTTATTTGTTTATATAATTTTCTGTTTAATCTTTTCTTTAATAGAAGATGGGTGAATCAATGGAAAGTGAAGAATGTTTCAGTGATAGACGGCTTATAGGCTATATAATGTAGAAAATTACAAGGGTTGCCTTTGTCTTGCGCCTAACAATAAAAAACAGAATAACAATCATTGAAAATGGTTTCATTATTTCTCAATTATATTAGTTTAAATCAATTTTCGAAATAGGTTTACCAATCTGAAGTTGGTACCCCCAAAAACAGGTTTTTTTAAGGCCTCCACGGCCAATTTTTACATTTTTTTCTTAATGTAAGGGAACAAAAAGAAGTCATTGGGTGTCAAGTAGGGAATGTAAGCCGAATGACCCATCAATTCCACGTTTTGAGTGCTCAAAAATTCTTTTGTTTGTGATGGTGGATGATCTTCCTTCGGTGGTTGGTTTTTCTCAATACTCCGACGACTTTCGGCAAGCAAATGGTTGTGTACCATTCAACATTAATAGTTCTCCGTTCCTTATGTGGTGCAGTTGGGACATGATCGGGTTTCCAGAAAAAAACTGTTAACCGTTTGCTTAGATGTGCTCCTTCCGCGTACAACTTTTGTCGGGTTTTGCTTACCTTGAAAAACCCAAACGGGATTGCTGCTTTATTTCAGGCTCATAAGCATAAATCCATGATTCATTCATGATTTTCGAATCACCCCGCTGTGTATTTTCAGCATCTCCTAGCACCAATTGACATTAGCCTTGTTTTGAGCAACCTTCAATTTATGTGGTCTTCAACGTTAACAAATCTTCTTGACACCTAGCTAAATGCTCATTTAAAATGGAATGTCATGCCCAAAAATGACTCCATTTCAAGGTATATCACATGCCGGTCTGCTTTCAACAGTTCACGCACAACATCTATATCTTAGAGAGAACAAAGACCACGCTCGAACTCATTTAACCAACGTTTTACAGTCGCTGAGATTGGTGTGAACCAAAAGCTGAGTTGAATTGATCGATGCATTCTTTTCTTGTCAATCCACATCGAAAATCGTAAAAAATCATACAAAAATGTTCACGTGTTAATTAAATTTTTTTACTGAAATACAATTTTCAAAACACTTTATATAACACATTAACACGTTATGAGCACTTTTATGCTAGAAAATGTAAAATTTTCAAATGAAACTGTTAAAATTATCGGGCAATTCTTAGTGTTGCCAAGACGCGAGACTTAAGAGGCAGCGCTCTTAAATTTTTCGAAAGTGAGCCAAATTACATGAATACCACGCCCAACTTCCTTACAAAGTGTCTATATAAAAATGGTCAAATTTGCAAAAATTTTCACATTACTGAAAATGAAAATTCGAAACTCAATTTTTATTATGCCAGTTTAAAATTTGTCAACATCTAATGAAAAATCCGCCTACTTTGCACAAAAAAGTGACGTCTACAAAATAAAGGGTGTTTTTTTAGGGGTTTGTTTTTCGAATAGAGATAAAACTGGCATTTTGTGGTCAAATCTGGCAATTCTAATGTCATTTATGTTCAGTTTGGTTTGCCATTTCATCATGAACAGGTTGACAAAACAACAACGCTTGAAAATGGGCCGAAAATGAGATTGATCTCGATGCTGACCTTCATCGCAAAATTTTGTTCAGTGATGAGGCTCATTTTTGGTTGAATGGCTACGTCAACAAGCAAAATTGCCGCATTTGGAGTGAAGAGAATCCACATGAGATCCTTGAGACGCCATTACATCCACAAAAACTGACTGTTTGGTGTGCTCTATGGGCTGGTGGAGTCATTGGGCCATACTTCTTCCGAAATAATGCTGGAGAGTCAGTTACCGTTAATGGAGACCGGTATAGAGCCATGATAACCGACTATTTTGTTCCCGAATTGGATGGCATGAATGTGGATGAGTTGTGGTTCCAACAAGACGGCGCTACATGCCACACAGCGCACGTCACAATCGATTTATTGAAGGAAACATTCGATGAGCGCATAATTTCGCAGAATGGACCTGTCAATTGGCCACCAAGATCGTGTGATTTGACACCATTGGATTATTTTCTTTGGGGATATGTGAAGTCGCTCGTCTACGCCAACAAACCAGAAACGTTAGGGGACTTGGAGGCCAACATTCGTGGCGTTATTGCCGACATACGGCCCCATATGCTCGAAAAAGTGGTTGAAAATTGGACCTGTAGAATTTGCTTTATTCGAGCCAGCCGCGAAATGCCCGAACATGCCCGAAATCATATTTAAACATTAATGGCATAAAATTATCCTTCCAATAAAGCCAAATTGATGGACATTAAAACGATTTTCTTGTGTTTTATTTCAATTCGAAGTTCTATACCTCTAAAAAAAACACCTAACCTTTAGTTAAATGGTATGGAGTATATTTGTTATGCCAAAATGTCTTTAACGCCCTTCAAATATATACATATTTCTGCAAATTACAAATAAATAATTAATAGACTGCTTAATCCTTCAAGTATACTTAAACGTGATTTTGAGGTACTTTTACTTTGGCCCAAACGAAGATAATTCCTACCTAGTATTCTCCATGTTCTTATTTTTTCGAACAACTCATTTTGAAGGTAATATAATTATTAAGAGGACTAAGAGGTAATGTTGTTTCAACACTGAGGTGTACAGGTCGGATATGGAAGCAAATGCGCTTCAGTCAATCGAAGAAATTCCAAACATTCTTTAAGTAATTTTAGTCAGTCGAACATCCACGAACTTTTGCAGCAGATTAGTAAAATAAGAAGAGCATAATTTTGGGTCCCATATAATCTGATCAAAGAAAGGAAAACTAATCAATTCAGCACAGGTAACTTACTGCTTCAACGGCACAGAAAATTCGAATGTGTTTAAAGTAGACACCTGCCTTGACGGCTTAATGCTACGGTGCTCCAAGCACCAAGGACTGCAAGGACTAAATCATTGCGTCGGCCTGCGCACCTTCAAATATTCAAAGAAACGAAATTAGCTCTTTGTTGTGATGATATATAACAACCCTTGATGTGGTGGGTGGAGGCCAATCTAACATCTTTTCCCTATTTTGGTGTAAGGCAACCCGTTAAAAATGCAACTCCACATCGAACTGGAAAGCTCTACCGGCGAAATGGGTAGTAAACCACAACCACCACGATGCTAACAACGACACAAAAGAATTTTTGATCACTTGATTGAAATGGAGAGGAAAAATAGGTCCTCTTTAATAATAGTCTAAGTCAGTGGCTCTCGCCATATGAATCGCCAGAAAGTACTGTTAAGGGTACTTACTGCTAAGTAAGTTAAGGGTTCCATCCCAAAAAGGCGTTTTTGTGCGTTTGGTAAAGTAAAGTATTCGTTGAATTACATTTTATGCTAGCGCCTTGACCAACTTGAGTGCAGATATTAACTGTGAACAATGGGATCGATTGAATCAATCTTAATAAAAATGTGCCTTGCGACTGTCAACAGTCAAGGTGTTATTCTGCAACATGATAAAACAAGACTGCACTGCGCAACATCAAACCTTGGAAAAAATTAATGACTTGTGATGCGATGCAGTGGCTTACTCGCCCTACATTGCAGCATCGCTATTCCTTTTATAGCGATAACACTTTTCTATGTGGCAAAAAAAGACTTTCTTGCAACTTTTTGCAGAGTACTAATTTAACTTTGCATACGAATTTAACTAACGACACTACGAATTTAACTTAATTTGTAGAGAAATCTTTTTGACATCGACTTGGAAATTCAGAAATGTTGAAAAATGTATGAAAAATTAAAAAAAAAAAAATAATAAATTTAAAAATTTGCAAAGATATTATTTTATGTGTAAACTTGAAATGTAATAAAGTGTTGTTGGTGGACAAACTTTGAATGAAAAAATCCTAATATCCGAAATACCAACTTGGAATATTAAGCATACCACTGCACAGCTATGACTCACTGTGCCACAGCTATGATTTTGGGCATTGGACATTTTTGAGAAGTGTAAATGTTGTGTTCATGGTATTACTTTTCAAAGACAAACTGACTTCGTACGGATAATAAATATTGGTTTGTGTCTTTGCTAATTTATCTACGGAATTACAAATAAGACTTCACGCAGTTTTAAGAAAAAATAACAGTTTTACGTGAGATGAAAATGTGAAGTGAACCGCTATATAGTTTGTTAAAAACTTTATTTCGATTAATTGTTATTGTCATTTTCCTTAAACTTCGACCTTTCCAAATTTGATTTTAGGAATACTTCGCAAATCCACTATCAAATCAAGCGGCGCACAGTTGATCGCGTGAACAAAAATCAAAAATGTTTTTTTCTCTCGAAATCCAACAAAATGGTTGTTGTTGTAAGAGAAATATTTCAAATAAAGTGTGTTCAAATAATATAAATTTTCAAAAATATTATTCTAAACACCTTTTTCAACATGTCAAATAAAAACTATCAAATAAAAAGCAGTTTTCATTATTTCAATTTCAATTTCAATTTATTAAAAAATAGTGTTTACATATAAGACAGAGTCTTTTAAATGTAATAAGAATTACAGAATAACAACAAGTAATAAACACCAATGAATAAATATAACAAGAATAACTAATATAACTTAAAACAAACATTGAGAGAATTAAAGTAATAAATTAAGAGTAAAAATAATAAATATTAAACATATGAATAAATATTAATATCAACAACTGCTAGTAAAAATATACCTAACAAACAATTAGTTTGAATTTTTAATTTAAAAAAGTGAAAATTTTTTAGAGAAAAGAAAGTATACACAAGAATAAACAGATAGTATTAAGAAAAGTGTTTGAAAATTTCATACTTAAAGTTGTGTTTATTCTGAATACATTTAATCCTTACAGGTAATGAATTCCAAATTCTGATGGCGTTTACAAAGAAAAGTCTGCTAGAGTTAAAAAAATTATGTTGAGGGATTATAAGGTTCAAGTTCCTGTTTGATCTACAAAATTGTAGTTTTTCAAATAAGTATTTCGGAGTTTTTGTATGAATCAAATTTTGTAAAAATATGCAGTTCCTTGCATCCAGATAGTTGAAAATATTGCAACCAAGAATTTGATTGCTCACGTGACTGATGCGGTCAAATTTTCTAAGGCCATAAACATATCTGACAGCATTATTAAAGGCATGTTGCAATTTAAGTTTGGACCTGGAATCAAGCTTACTATACACAACTTCTGAGTACGTTATGGTGGGCATTATTTGAAAAAAAAAAAATTATATTGGATTTTTCACAGTATTTTGGAAATAGCCAAAAAATAGGAAATTTTTAAAACAAATATTTAAGAAAGTGATATTATCTTACAGTATCTATATAAATATATCTCAATCAAAAATAAGAGAATGTGAGAGTCTTTTCCTTTAATTTACGTGAATAAAATTTGCCGACTTTTACCGATCGCTGAACAAACTTGTAAATTGTTAACATACATATTAATGTATAGATTTAATATAGTTCCAAGACAGGTTACCCTTAGTTCTAACCGATTTCGACCTTTTTAAATATATATTTTATAGAAAAATTTTTTTTAGTATTCTGACCGATTTTCACTAAGATCGGTCAACCTTTGTATAAACCTCTCATATAAAACCATGTAAATTTTTAATATAGGCCCAAGGGAGGTATCTCTAGGGTTCAGGCTATTTCGAACATTTTCAGTACACATCTATTACCTTATTTTTCTAACATACTGACCGAGTTTCGTTGAGATCGGCCAACCTTCGTATATACCTCCCATACAAAATCATGTTACTCATTTATATAGGTCCAAGGGGGGTACATATTAAAGAGCTGCATGAATGTATTTGATACAATAAAGTGCATCGAGCATTTGATTGTCTTGTTCTCTATTTTCTTTATTCTTTAAAGTATAAGCAAACATAATACAGCATTCTCTTACAAAAAAGTGCTCACTCTACAGCATTTGTTTGCCTCTCACCAAGATAAGTACATTCTCATTATTTTTAAATGCTTTATATGTATATTCGTTACAATCAAATCGAGACAATCAAATCAATGCAAAAAACAACGAGCACACCGAGTAAAATAAATATGTTATAGAGAAATATCAACATTCGATGTTCTTTTCTTTGCTCTGATATGAAGCAGAAAAAACCTTTTTAACACAAATCTATAACAACACACATTATTTGTGTGAAGGTTGTTGTTTTTTTTCGATAATTTTATGTTCGTTTTATGCTTTTTACTTTTAATTTCATTGTCAAATAATTTTAAAAAATAAACATAAAATACACCAGTACTCAGTGTCTAGCACCGAGCATATCAACACATTTCAACACATTTCAATTTTACTTTATATGCTTGCTTTGAAGAAGTTCTCGTTTGTGTTGTTTTCGATATGCTTTATGCTCATTTGTTCTTGGTCTCTATATTGTTGGTGTTTAAACACTTTTAAAGATGAGAGTTGAATAGAGTGAGCATGCAAACAACAAATGAATGTCTTGCAAACACACCCGTGCAGCTCTTTAGTACATATAGTGTCTAACCGATTGGAATATTTTTCAGTATAAATCTATTACTCTATTTTTCTAGCACTTTCACCAAATTTCGTTAGGATCAGTTAACTTTTGTATGTTCCCCCCATATAAAAACATATAAATCATTAATATAGGTCCAAGGGGGGTACCTCTAAGGTCTTATCGATTTCGATCATGTTCAGTCCACATCTATTTCTTTTTTTTCTAGCATTATGACCGAGTTTCGTTAAGATCGTCAAGATTCTTTTGAATGTACCTCCCATATAAAATCGTGTACAGCATTAATACAGGACTGAGTGATTTAAATTATTTTTGAAATTTTTCTTAAATGGCTTAAACTTACCAAGCATACTAAATTTAATCATCATAAGAGTGCTCCTTCTACTTTTTGTCCATTTTTTGTATGGGCTCAGCCTACTGTGCATCGCCTTGTTTTAATCATAATCTCCCCTTTGCTCAAGGCGAGTCTGATTTCCTTATAAATTGTACTGAAAGTTTATGTGGGTCATTACCTGACCTTTTTCACAACACAATAACAAAAACTTTAAGAGATCTAGACCTGTGATGTATTCAAAAAAGTGTTCCTAATAAGATTTAATTTCTAAAAATACTTTTGTGTGTATATGACTTTCCTATCCCCTCATTTTATCATATACTTTCGAAAACTGTTTGTAGTTTTTTGTCAAAATTTATCTATACTGAGTAAAGTTTTGAAAGAAAATTTATGATTACTTCAACAAAACTTTTGCTTATCATAAAATATGGTGGTTCTCTTAATGGAGTCTCTTGATGAGGTCTCTTAATGGGGTCTCTTGATGGGGTCTCTTAATGGGCTCTCTTAATGGGGTCTCTCTGGGGAAGAAAAATAATAAATTCTCAAAAATTTCGTCTACTTTACTTTATGAAATGAAAATTCTTTTAAATTACACTTTACAACAAAATTGAAGTTTTTGAAAATCCCAAGGGGTTTCTCAGCGGTTTCTAAAGGTTTTGGGTCCGCTGAATCCGAATCTGCAGTCAGAATTTTCAGGTCACCCTAGGTTTTCATGCTACAATGAAATCAATATTTCCTACTTAAGGGGGGGCCGGAGAGGGTTAATATGTATGACTGAACCCCATTACTTTTTCAAGAGAAACATTTTTGCCTTTGGAACCCATCCCATCCGGCTCCTTCTTATGGGGGCTCCAATACAAATTTGATGATTTTTGTACATTTTTTATATGAAAAAAATGTATATGAAAATTTTAACTGCGTGAAGTTAAATTCGTAAATCCGACGCTAACTTAGCAAAGACACAAACCAATATTTCTTCTCTGTAAAAAGTTAAATTCGTACTTTTTTGCAAAGTACGAATTTAACTTTTAGTACGAATTTAACTAACGACACAAAAAAGTTAAATTCGTACTTCTATGCAAAGTACGAATTTAACTTTGAGTACAAATTTAACTTTGAGTACGAATATAACGAACGACAATACGAATTTAACTTCATTTGTAAGGAAATAACTTTGACATCGACTTGGAAACACAGAAAAGTTGAAAAGTTTATGAAACATTTTAAAATATATTATAAAATTAAAAAATATGCATAGAAATTATTAAAAGAGAACATTTTGGAAATTCATCAACAGAAATTGCAATATAGTGAAATGTTGTAAAAACATTTTAGCCACTTTAAATGAAAAGATTCTAATTTTCGAAATATAAACCTAAAATATGATTCATATCAATGGACAGGTAATTGATGCACCTTTCCAACGATATATCATTCATAAGTGCACACTCAAGATTTTGGCCAAAGTTAGTACCTTTTGCCTACACTTCAATACTTTTTCAAAAATTTCCTTTGGCCAAAATCTTGAGTGTGCACTTATGAATGATATATCGTTGGAAAGGTGCATGAATTACCTGTCCAGTGGTATACATACCATTCTAGGTTTATATTTCCGATGTTAGAATTTTTTCATTCAAAGTTAGTACCTTTTCCCTACACTTCAATACTTTTTCAAAAATTTCCTTTGGCCAAAATCTTGAGTGTGCACTTATGAATGATATATCGTTGGAAAGGTGCATCAATTACCTGTCCAGAGGTGTACATACCATTCTACGTTTATATTTCCAATGTTAGAATTTTTTCATTCAAAGTTAGTACCTTTTGCCTACACTTCAATACTTTTTCAAAAATTTCCTTTGGCCAAAATCTTGAGTGTGCACTTATGAATGATATATCGTTGGAAAGGTGCATCAATTACCTGTCCAGGGGTGTACATACCATTCTACGTTTATATTTCCAATGTTAGAATTTTTTCATTCAAAGTTAGTACCTTTTGCCTACACTTCAATACTTTTTCAAAAATTTCCTTTGGCCAAAATCTTGAGTGTGCACTTATGAATGATATATCGTTGGAAAGGTGCATCAATTACCTGTCCAGTGGTATACATACCATTCTAGGTTTATATTTCCGATGTTAGAATTTTTTCATTCAAAGTTAGTACCTTTTGCCTACACTTCAATACTTTTTCAAAAATTTCCTTTGGCCAAAATCTTGAATGTGCACTTATGAATGATATATCGTTGGAAAGGTGCATCAATTACCTGTGCAGTGGTATACATACCATTCTAGGTTTATATTTCCGATGTTAGAATTTTTTCATTCAAAATAAGTACCTTTTGCCTACACTTCAATACTTTTTCAAAAATTTCCTTTGGCCAAAATCTTGAGTGTGCACTTATGAATGATATATCGTTGGAAAGGTGCATCAATTACCTGTCCAGTAGTATACATACCATTCTAGGTTTATATTTCCGATGTTAGAATTTTTTCGTTCAAAGTTAGTACCTTTTGCCTACACTTCAATACTTTTTCAAAAATTTCCTTTGGCCAAAATCTTGAGTGTGCACTTATGAATGATATATCGTTGGAAAGGTGCATTAATTACCTGTCCAGTGGTATACATACCATTCTAGGTTTATATTTCCGATGTTAGAATTTTTTCATTCAAAGTTAGTACCTTTTGCCTACACTTCAATACTTTTTCAAAAATTTCCTTTGGCCAAAATCTTGAGTGTGCACTTATGAATGATATATCGTTGGAAAGGTGCATCAATTACCTGTCCAGTGGTATACATACCATTCTAGGTTTATATTTCCGATGTTAGAATTTTTTCGTTCAAAGTTAGTACCTTTTGCCTACACTTCAATACTTTTTCAAAAATTTCCTTTGGCCAAAATCTTGAGTGTGCACTTATGAATGATATATCGTTGGAAAGGTGCATCAATTACCTGTCCAGGGGTGTACATACCATTCTACGTTTATATTTCCGATGTTAGAATTTTTTCATTCAAAGTTAGTACCTTTTGCCTACACTTCAATACTTTTTCAAAAATTTTCTTTGGCCAAAATCTTGAGTGTGCACTTATGAATGATATATCGTTGGAAAGGTGCATCAATTATCTGTCCAGTGGTATACATACCATTCTAGGTTTATATTTCCGATGTTAGAATTTTTTCATTCAAAGTTAGTACCTTTTGCCTACACTTCAATACTTTTTCAAAAATTTCCTTTGGCCAAAATCTTGAGTGTGCACTTATGAATGATATATCGTTGGAAAGGTGCATCAATTACCTGTCCAGGGGTGTACATACCATTCTACGTTTATATTTCCGATGTTAGAATTTTTTCATTCAAAGTTAGTACCTTTTGCCTACACTTCAATACTTTTTCAAAAATTTCCTTTGGCCAAAATCTTGAGTGTGCACTTATGAATGATATATCGTTGGAAAGGTGCATCAATTATCTGTCCAGTGGTATACATACCATTCTAGGTTTATATTTCCGATGTTAGAATTTTTTCATTCAAAGTTAGTACCTTTTGCCTACACTTCAATACTTTTTCAAAAATTTCCTTTGGCCAAAATCTTGAGTGTGCACTTATGAATGATATATCGTTGGAAAGGTGCATCAATTACCTGTCCAGTGGTATACATACCATTCTAGGTTTATATTTCCGATGTTAGAATTTTTTCATCCAAAGTTAGTACCTTTTGCCTACACTTCAATACTTTTTCAAAAAGTTCCTTTGGCCAAAATCTTGAGTGTGCACTTATGAATGATATATCGTTGGAAAGGTGCATCAATTACCTGTCCAGTGGTATACATACCATTCTAGGTTTATATTTCCGATGTTAGAATTTTTTCATTCAAAATTAGTACCTTTTGCCTACACTTCAATACTTTTTCAAAAATTTCCTTTGGCCAAAATCTTGAGTGTGCACTTATGAATGATATATCGTTGAAAAGGTGCATCAATTACCTGTCCAGTGGTATACATATCATTCTAGGTTTATATTTCCGATGTTAGAATTTTTTCATTCAAAGTTAGTACCTTTTGCCTACACTTCAATACTTTTTCAAAAATTTCCTTTGGCCAAAATCTTGAGTGTGCACTTATGAATGATATATCGTTGGAAAGGTGCATCAATTACCTGTCCAGGGGTGTACATACCATTCTACGTTTATATTTCCGATGTTAGAATTTTTTCATTCAAAGTTAGTACCTTTTGCCTACACTTCAATACTTTTTCAAAAATTTCCTTTGGCCAAAATCTTGAGTGTGCACTTATGAATGATATATCGTTAAAAAGGTGCATCAATTACCTGTCCAGTGGTATACATACCATTCTAGGTTTATATTTCCGATGTTAGAATTTTTTCATTCAAAGTTAGTACCTTTTGCCTACACTTCAATACTTTTTCAAAAATTTCCTTTGGCCAAAATCTTGAGTGTGCACTTATGAATGATATATCGTTGGAAAGGTGCATCAATTACCTGTGCAGTGGTATACATACCATTCTAGGTTTATATTTCCGATGTTAGAATTTTTTCATTCAAAGTTAGTACCTTTTCCCTACACTTCAATACTTTTTCAAAAATTTCCTTTGGCCAAAATCTTGAGTGTGCACTTATGAATGATATATCGTTGGAAAGGTGCATCAATTACCTGTCCAGTGGTATACATACCATTCTAGGTTTATATTTCCGATGTTAGAATTTTTTCGTTCAAAGTTAGTACCTTTTGCCTACACTTCAATACTTTTTCAAAAATTTCCTTTGGCCAAAATCTTGAGTGTGCACTTATGAATGATATATCGTTGGAAAGGTGCATCAATTACCTGTCCAGTGGCATACATACCATTCTAGGTTTATATTTCCGATGTTAGAATTTTTTCATTCAAAGTTAGTACCTTTTGCCTACACTTCAATACTTTTTCAAAAATTTCCTTTGGCCAAAATCTTGAGTGTGCACTTATGAATGATATATCGTTGGAAAGGTGCATCAATTACCTGTCCAGTGGTATACATACCATTCTAGGTTTATATTTCCGATGTTAGAATTTTTTCATTCAAAGTTAGTACCTTTTGCCTACACTTCAATACTTTTTCAAAAATTTCCTTTGGCCAAAATCTTGACTGTGCACTTATCAATGATATATCGTTGAAAAGGTGCATCAATTACCTGTCTAGTGGTATACATATCATTCTAGGTTTATATTTCCGATGTTAGAATTTTTTCATTCAAAGTTAGTACCTTTTGCCTACACTTCAATACTTTTTCAAAAATGTCCTTTGGCCAAAATCTTGAGTGTGCACTTATGAATGATATATCGTTGGAAAGGTGCATCAATTACCTGTCCAGTGGTATACATACCATTCTAGGATTATATTTCCGATGTTAGAATTTTTTCATTCAAAGTTAGTACCTTTTGCCTACACTTCAATACTTTTTCAAAAATTTCCTTTGGCCAAAATCTTGAGTGTGTACTTATGAATGATATATCGTTGGAAAGGTGCATCAATTACCTGTGCAGTGGTATACATACCATTCTAGGTTTATATTTCCGATGTTAGAATTTTTTCATTCAAAATTAGTACCTTTTGCCTACACTTCAATACTTTTTCAAAAATTTCCTTTGGCCAAAATCTTGAGTGTGCACTTATGAATGATATATCGTTGGAAAGGTGCATCAATTACCTGTCCAGTGGTATACATACCATTCTAGGTTTATATTTCCGATGTTAGAATTTTTTCGTTCAAAGTTAGTACCTTTTGCCTACACTTCAATACTTTTTCAAAAATTTCCTTTGGCCAAAATCTTGAGTGTGCACTTATGAATGATATATCGTTGGAAAGGTGCATCAATTACCTGTCCAGTGGTATACATACCATTCTAGGTTTATATTTCCGATGTTAGAATTTTTTCATTCAAAGTTAGTACCTTTTGCCTACACTTCAATACTTTTTCAAAAATTTCCTTTGGCCAAAATCTTGAGTGTGCACTTATGAATGATATATCGTTGGAAAGGTCCATCAATTACCTGTCCAGTGGTATACATACCATTCTAGGTTTATATTTCCGATGTTAGAATTTTTTCATTCAAAGTTAGTACCTTTTGCCTACACTTCAATACTTTTTCAAAAATTTCCTTTGGCCAAAATCTTGACTGTGCACTTATCAATGATATATCGCTGAAAAGGTGCATCAATTACCTGTCCAGTGGTATACATATCATTCTAGGTTTATATATCCGATGTTAGAATTTTTTCATTCAAAGTTAGTACCTTTTGCCTACACTTCAATACTTTTTCAAAAATTTCCTTTGGCCAAAATCTTGAGTGTGCACTTATGAATGATATATCGTTGGAAAGGTGCATCAATTACCTGTCCAGGGGTGTACATACCATTCTACGTTTATATTTCGATGTTAGAATTTTTTCATTCAAAGTTAGTACCTTTTGCCTACACTTCAATACTTTTTCAAAAATTTCCTTTGGCCAAAATCTTGAGTGTGCACTTATGAATGATATATCGTTGGAAAGGTGCATCAATTATCTGTCCAGTGGTATACATACCATTCTAGGTTTATATTTCCGATGTTAGAATTTTTTCATTCAAAGTTAGTACCTTTTGCCTACACTTCAATACTTTTTCAAAAATTTCCTTTGGCCAAAATCTTGAGTGTGCACTTATGAATGATATATCGTTGGAAAGGTGCATCAATTACCTGTCCAGTGGTATACATACCATTCTAGGTTTATATTTCCGATGTTAGAATTTTTTCATTCAAAGTTAGTACCTTTTGCCTACACTTCAATACTTTTTCAAAAATTTCCTTTGGCCAAAATCTTGAGTGTGCACTTATGAATGATATATCGTTGGAAAGGTGCATCAATTACCTGTCCAGTGGTATACATACCCTTCTAGGTTTATATTTCCGATGTTAGAATTTTTTCATCCAAAGTTAGTACCTTTTGCCTACACTTCAATACTTTTTCAAAAAGTTCCTTTGGCCAAAATCTTGAGTGTGCACTTATGAATGATATATCGTTGGAAAGGTGCATCAATTACCTGTGCAGTGGTATACATACCATTCTAGGTTTATATTTCCGATGTTAGAATTTTTTCATTCAAAGTTAGTACCTTTTGCCTACACTTCAATACTTTTTCAAAAATTTCCTTTGGCCAAAATCTTGAGTGTGCACTTATGAATGATATATCGTTGAAAAGGTGCATCTATTACCTGTCCAGTGGTATACATACCATTCTAGGTTTATATTTCCGATGTTAGAATTTTTTCATTCAAAGTTAGTACCTTTTGCCTACACTTCAATACTTTTTCAAAAATTTCCTTTGGCCAAAATCTTGAGTGTGCACTTATGAATGATATATCGTTGGAAAGGTGCATCAATTACCTGTCCAGGGGTGTACATACCATTCTACGTTTATATTTCCGATGTTAGAATTTTTTCATTCAAAGTTAGTACCTTTTGCCTACACTTCAATACTTTTTCAAAAATTTCCTTTGGCCAAAATCTTGAGTGTGCACTTATGAATGATATATCGTTGAAAAGGTGCATCAATTACCTGTCCAGTGGTATACATATCATTCTAGGTTTATATTTCCGATGTTAGAATTTTTTCATTCAAAGTTAGTACCTTTTGCCTACACTTCAATACTTTTTCAAAAATTTCCTTTGGCCAAAATCTTGAGTGTGCACTTATGAATGATATATCGTTGGAAAGGTGCATCAATTACCTGTCCAGTGGTATACATACCATTCTAGGTTTATATTTCCGATGTTAGAATTTTTTCATTCAAAGTTAGTACCTTTTGCCTACACTTCAATACTTTTTCAAAAATTTCCTTTGGCCAAAATCTTGAGTGTGCACTTATGAATGATATATCGTTGGAAAGGTGCATCAATTACCTGTCCAGGGGTGTACATACCATTCTAGGTTTATATTTCCGATGTTAGAATTTTTTCATTCAAAGTTAGTACCTTTTGCCTACACTTCAATACTTTTTCAAAAATTTCCTTTGGCCAAAATCTTGAGTGTGCACTTATGAATGATATATCGTTGGAAAGGTGCATCAATTACCTGTCCAGTGGTATACATACCATTCTAGGTTTATATTTCCGATGTTAGAATTTTTTCATTCAAAGTTAGTACCTTTTGCCTACACTTCAATACTTTTTCAAAAATTTCCTTTGGCCAAAATCTTGAGTGTGCACTTATGAATGATATATCGTTGGAAAGGTGCATCAATTACCTGTCCAGTGGTATACATATCATTCTAGGTTTATATTTCCGATGTTAGAATTTTTTCATTCAAAGTTAGTACCTTTTGCCTACACTTCAATACTTTTTCAAAAATTTCCTTTGGCCAAAATCTTGAGTGTGCACTTTTGAATGATATATCGTTGGAAAGGTGCATCAATTACCTGTCCAGTGGTATACATATCATTCTAGGTTTATATTTCCGATGTTAGAATTTTTTCATTCAAAGTTAGTACCTTTTGCCTACACTTCAATACTTTTTCAAAAATTTCCTTTGGCCAAAATCTTGACTGTGCACTTATCAATGATATATCGTTGAAAAGGTGCATCAATTACCTGTCCAGTGGTATACATATCATTCTAGGTTTATATTTCCGATGTTAGAATTTTTTCATTCAAAGTTAGTACCTTTTGCCTACACTTCAATACTTTTTCAAAAATTTCCTTTGGCCAAAATCTTGAGTGTGCACTTATGAATGATATATCGTTGGAAAGGTGCATCAATTAACTGTCCAGTGGTATACATACCATTCTAGGTTTATATTTCCGATGTTAGAATTTTTTCATTCAAAGTTAGTACCTTTTGCCTACACTTCAATACTTTTTCAAAAATTTCCTTTGGCCAAAATCTTGACTGTGCACTTATCAATGATATATCGTTGAAAAGGTGCATCAATTACCTGTCCAGTGGTATACATATCATTCTAGGTTTATATTTCCGATGTTAGAATTTTTTCATTCAAAGTTAGTACCTTTTGCCTACACTTCAATACTTTTTCAAAAATTTCCTTTGGCCAAAATCTTGAGTGTGCACTTATAAATGATATATCGTTGGAAAGGTGCATCAATTACCTGTCCAGGGGTGTACATACCATTCTACGTTTATATTTCCGATGTTAGAATTTTTTCATTCAAAGTTAGTACCTTTTGCCTACACTTCAATACTTTTTCAAAAATTTCCTTTGGCCAAAATCTTGAGTGTGCACTTATGAATGATATATCGTTGGAAAGGTGCATCAATTACCTGTCCAGGGGTGTACATACCATTCTACGTTTATATTTCCGATGTTAGAATTTTTTCATTCAAAGTTAGTACCTTTTGCCTACACTTCAATACTTTTTCAAAAATTTCCTTTGGCCAAAATCTTGAGTGTGCACTTATGAATGATATATCGTTGGAAAGGTGCATCAATTACCTGTCCAGTGGTATACATACCATTCTAGGTTTATATTTCCGATGTTAGAATTTTTTCATTCAAAGTTAGTACCTTTTGCCTACACTTCAATACTTTTTCAAAAATTTCCTTTGGCCAAAATCTTGAGTGTGCACTTATGAATGATATATCGTTGGAAAGGTGCATCAATTACCTGTCCAGTGGTATACATACCATTCTAGGTTTATATTTCCGATGTTAGAATTTTTTCATCCAAAGTTAGTACCTTTTGCCTACACTTCAATACTTTTTCAAAAAGTTCCTTTGGCCAAAATCTTGAGTGTGCACTTATGAATGATATATCGTTGGAAAGGTGCATCAATTACCTGTGCAGTGGTATACATACCATTCTAGGTTTATATTTCCGATGTTAGAATTTTTTCATCCAAAGTTAGTACCTTTTGCCTACACTTCAATACTTTTTCAAAAAGTTCCTTTGGCCAAAATCTTGAGTGTGCACTTATGAATGATATATCGTTGGAAAGGTGCATCAATTACCTGTCCAGTGGTATACATACCATTCTAGGTTTATATTTCCGATGTTAGAATTTTTTCATTCAAAATTAGTACCTTTTGCCTACACTTCAATACTTTTTCAAAAATTTCCTTTGGCCAAAATCTTGAGTGTGCACTTATGAATGATATATCGTTGAAAAGGTGCATCAATTACCTGTCCAGTGGTATACATATCATTCTAGGTTTATATTTCCGATGTTAGAATTTTTTCATTCAAAGTTAGTACCTTTTGCCTACACTTCAATACTTTTTCAAAAATTTCCTTTGGCCAAAATCTTGAGTGTGCACTTATAAATGATATATCGTTGGAAAGGTGCATCAATTACCTGTCCAGGGGTGTACATACCATTCTACGTTTATATTTCCGATGTTAGAATTTTTTCATTCAAAGTTAGTACCTTTTGCCTACACTTCAATACTTTTTCAAAAATTTCCTTTGGCCAAAATCTTGAGTGTGCACTTATGAATGATATATCGTTGGAAAGGTGCATCAATTATCTGTCCAGTGGTATACATACCATTCTAGGTTTATATTTCCGATGTTAGAATTTTTTCATTCAAAGTTAGTACCTTTTGCCTACACTTCAATACTTTTTCAAAAATTTGCTTTGGCCAAAATCTTGAGTGTGCACTTATGAATGATATATCGTTGGAAAGGTGCATCAATTACCTGTCCAGTGGTATACATACCATTCTAGGTTTATATTTCCGATGTTAGAATTTTTTCATTCAAAGTTAGTACCTTTTGCCTACACTTCAATACTTTTTCAAAAATTTCCTTTGGCCAAAATCTTGAGTGTGCACTTATGAATGATATATCGTTGGAAAGGTGCATCAATTACCTGTCCAGTGGTATACATACCATTCTAGGTTTATATTTCCGATGTTAGAATTTTTTCATCCAAAGTTAGTACCTTTTGCCTACACTTCAATACTTTTTCAAAAAGTTCCTTTGGCCAAAATCTTGAGTGTGCACTTATGAATGATATATCGTTGGAAAGGTGCATCAATTACCTGTGCAGTGGTATACATACCATTCTAGGTTTATATTTCCGATGTTAGAATTTTTTCATTCAAAATTAGTACCTGTTGCCTACACTTCAATACTTTTTCAAAAATTTCCTTTGGCCAAAATCTTGAGTGTGCACTTATGAATGATATATCGTTGAAAAGGTGCATCAATTACCTGTCCAGTGGTATACGTATCATTCTAGGTTTATATTTCCGATGTTAGAATTTTTTCATTCAAAGTTAGTACCTTTTGCCTACACTTCAATACTTTTTCAAAAATTTCCTTTGGCCAAAATCTTGAGTGTGCACTTATGAATGATATATCGTTGGAAAGGTGCATCAATTACCTGTCCAGTGGTATACATACCATTCTAGGTTTATATTTCCGATGTTAGAATTTTTTCGTTCAAAGTTAGTACCTTTTGCCTACACTTCAATACTTTTTCAAAAATTTCCTTTGGCCAAAATCTTGAGTGTGCACTTATGAATGATATATCGTTGGAAAGGTGCATCAATTACCTGTCCAGTGGTATACATACCATTCTAGGTTTATATTTCCGATGTTAGAATTTTTTCATTCAAAGTTAGTACCTTTTGCCTACACTTCAATACTTTTTCAAAAATTTCCTTTGGCCAAAATCTTGAGTGTGCACTTATGAATGATATATCGTTGGAAAGGTGCATCAATTACCATTCTAGGTTTATATTTCCGATGTTAGAATTTTTCCATTCAAAGTTAGTACCTTTTGCCTACACTTCAATACTTTTTCAAAAATTTCCTTTGGCCAAAATCTTGAGTGTGCACTTATGAATGATATATCGTTGAAAAGGTGCATCAATTACCTGTCCAGTGGTATACATATCATTCTAGGTTTATATTTCCGATGTTAGAATTTTTTCATTCAAAGTTAGTACCTTTTGCCTACACTTCAATACTTTTTCAAAAATTTCCTTTGGCCAAAATCTTGAGTGTGCACTTATGAATGATATATCGTTGGAAAGGTGCATCAATTAACTGTCCAGTGGTATACATACCATTCTAGGTTTATATTTCCGATGTTAGAATTTTTTCATTCAAAGTTAGTACCTTTTGCCTACACTTCAATACTTTTTCAAAAATTTCCTTTGGCCAAAATCTTGAGTGTGCACTTATGAATGATATATCGTTGGAAAGGTGCATCAATTACCTGTCCAGGGGTGTACATACCATTCTACGTTTATATTTCCGATGTTAGAATTTTTTCATTCAAAGTTAGTACCTTTTGCCTACACTTCAATACTTTTTCAAAAATTTCCTTTGGCCAAAATCTTGAGTGTGCACTTATGAATGGTATATCGTTGGAAAGGTGCATCAATTACCTGTCCAGTGGTATACATACCATTCTAGGTTTATATTTCCGATGTTAGAATTTTTTCATTCAAAGTTAGTACCTTTTGCCTACACTTCAATACTTTTTCAAAAATTTCCTTTGGCCAAAATCTTGAGTGTGCACTTATGAATGATATATCGTTGGAAAGGTGCATCAATTACCTGTCCAGTGGTATACATACCATTCTAGGTTTATATTTCCGATGTTAGAATTTTTTCATTCAAAGTTAGTACCTTTTGCCTACACTTCAATACTTTTTCAAAAATTTCCTTTGGCCAAAATCTTGAGTGTGCACTTTTAAATGATATATCGTTGGAAAGGTGCATCAATTACCTGTCCAGTGGTATACATACCATTCTAGGTTTATATTTCCGATGTTAGAATGTTTTCATCCAAAGTTAGTACCTTTTGCCTACACTTCAATACTTTTTCAAAAATTTCCTTTGGCCAAAATCTTGAGTGTGCACTTATGAATGATATATCGTTGGAAAGGTGCATCAATTACCTGTCCAGTGGTATACATACCATTCTAGGTTTATATATCCGATGTTAGAATTTTTTCATTCAAAGTTAGTACCTTTTGCCTACACTTCAATACTTTTTCAAAAATTTCCTTTGGCCAAAATCTTGAGTGTGCACTTATGAATGATATATCGTTGGAAAGGTGCATCAATTACCTGTCCAGTGGTATACATACCATTCTAGGTTTATATTTCCGATGTTAGAATTTTTTCATTCAAAGTTAGTACCTTTTGCCTACACTTCAATACTTTTTCAAAAATTTCCTTTGGCCAAAATCTTGAGTGTGCACTTATGAATGATATATCGTTGGAAAGGTGCATCAATTAACTGTCCAGTGGTATACATACCATTCTAGGTTTATATTTCCGATGTTAGAATTTTTTCATTCAAAGTTAGTACCTTTTGCCTACACTTCAATACTTTTTCAAAAATTTCCTTTGGCCAAAATCTTGACTGTGCACTTATCAATGATATATCGTTGAAAAGGTGCATCAATTACCTGTCCAGTGGTATACATATCATTCTAGGTTTATATTTCCGATGTTAGAATTTTTTCATTCAAAGTTAGTACCTTTTGCCTACACTTCAATACTTTTTCAAAAATTTCCTTTGGCCAAAATCTTGAGTGTGCACTTATGAATGATATATCGTTGGAAAGGTGCATCAATTACCTGTCCAGGGGTGTACATACCATTCTACGTTTATATTTCCGATGTTAGAATTTTTTCATTCAAAGTTAGTACCTTTTGCC
This sequence comes from Pherbina coryleti, assembly GCA_943735915.1. Lineage (NCBI taxonomy): Eukaryota > Metazoa > Arthropoda > Insecta > Diptera > Sciomyzidae > Pherbina > Pherbina coryleti. Next base: position 139,949,869 of record OX030949.1, on the reverse strand, counting down.
TACACTTCAATACTTTTTCAAAAATTTCCTTTGGCCAAAATCTTGAGTGTGCACTTATGAATGATATATCGTTGGAAAGGTGCATCAATTATCTGTCCAGTGGTATACATACCATTCTAGGTTTATATTTCCGATGTTAGAATTTTTTCATTCAAAGTTAGTACCTTTTGCCTACACTTCAATACTTTTTCAAAAATTTCCTTTGGCCAAAATCTTGAGTGTGCACTTATGAATGATATATCGTTGGAAAGGTGCATCAATTACCTGTCCAGTGGTATACATACCATTCTAGGTTTATATTTCCGATGTTAGAATTTTTTCATCCAAAGTTAGTACCTTTTGCCTACACTTCAATACTTTTTCAAAAAGTTCCTTTGGCCAAAATCTTGAGTGTGCACTTATGAATGATATATCGTTGGAAAGGTGCATCAATTACCTGTCCATTGATATGAATCATATTTTAGGTTTATATTTCGAAAATTAGAATCTTTTCATTTAAAGTGGCTAAAATGTTTTTACAACATTTCACTATATTGCAATTTCTGTTGATGAATTTCCAAAATGTTCTCTTTTAATAATTTCTATGCATATTTTTTAATTTTATAATATATTTTAAAATGTTTCATAAACTTTTCAACTTTTCTGTGTTTCCAAGTCGATGTCAAAGTTATTTCCTTACAAATGAAGTTAAATTCGTATTGTCGTTCGTTATATTCGTACTCAAAGTTAAATTTGTACTCAAAGTTAAATTCGTACTCAAAGTTAAATTTGTACTCAAAGTTAAATTCGTACTTTGCATAGAAGTACGAATTTAACTTTTTTGTGTCGTTAGTTAAATTCGTACTAAAAGTTAAATTCGTACTTTGCAAAAAAGTACGAATTTAACTTTTTACAGAGCAGAAATATTGGTTTGTGTCTTTGCTAAGTTAGCGTCGGATTTACGAATTTAACTTCACGCAGTTAAAATTTTCATATTTTTTTTTTTTTTAATTTTCTTTGGCGACCTTGGTAGTCGAATATGTAGCGTACTTGACTGCCACCCCAAAGGTCGAATCCTGGCCAGGCCAAGGTACTTACGCTTTAACCTATTTTTATTCAATCAAGTGAAAACTAAAATGCAAAATTTCATATAAAAAAATCTACAAAAATCATTTGTATAGGAGCCCCCATAAGGAGGGGCCGGATGGTATGGGTTGCAAGGTAAAAAATGTTTCTTTTGAAAAAGAAATGGGGGTCGGTCATACATATCAATCCTCTCTGGTTGCCCCTTAAGTAGGAAATATTTATTTCATTGTAGCACGAAAACCTAGGGTGACCCGAAAATTCTGACTTCAGTTTCGGATTCAGCGGACCCGAAACCTTTAGAAACCATCGAGAAACCCCTTGGGATTTTTTGAGTGTTGTACCGTGTTATCAACGCATTCTTACAATCAAGATTTTCTTTTTTTTTTAAGTGTCCTCGTAGTGATGCGAATTTATCAAAACATATTTGACCGATAGAATTCATATTTGGCACAGCATCTCACTGGTTAGTGACTATAAGAAGAAGCACTTTGGTGAGACTTTTGATTCATGTTTTATGACCATAAGTACTGGACTAGAATTATTTTTTTCAGCAAAATGGTCCTTACAACGTCCTCGAGATAATTTAAAATGGTTACTTTGTTTTGAAAATGCTGCTGGACTGTGTTATGAGGGTGATTATAATAATAATAAACTGTCCATTTCAGCCCTCGAAAGGACTTTGGCCGAACTTCTTAGGATCAAATTGTGTTGTGCGTGCTATTAAATGTTTGTACACAATTTATCGATAGCTGGACCTACTTATTTTATGCCGACTTCGAACGGCTAATGTGCGTGTTCTCAAGAAGTTTTACATGGCATTATTTACACTCTGAGGTTTGCCGTTGTCTGAAGAAAGGTGACGACCGATCAGAAAAATTAATTTCAATTGAAAAATTTTTTGTGTCTGATGGTGGATTCGAACCTCAGACCTCGCGGCTTGAAAATTTAGGGTGATTACACTCTTGATTAAAAATAACAAAAATTATTTGTTTTAATTTAATTCATAAAACGTTTTTACTCTCCGGTGCCCCTAATATATTGATTGTTCAAAAAAAATTAAACATAATTGGACAAAGTAGTGTCCTTAATATAGATCCTAATTCGATTAGATTTCAAATCTCACCTGTAATAAAATGAAGGTAAACAGGTAAATTATACTCTTTAATTTTTATTTCTGTAGGCCCATCCTTCCTTCTTATAAAAAAATTAGCGCAATACATCTCATCATCACGTGTCAACACTTTTTGGGTATTTAAACAACCATTTGGTAAAAATCCGTTCAAATGTGGATAATTACTTTGACAAAAACGATTTGTTCATGACGTCGTTTATAATAATGAAACTTTATATTAATTACTTATCTGTCACACACAACCGTCGATCGATTTTGGCCTCGTCCAACAAGTTGCGCCACCCATTTCTGTTATGGTCTTGCTGGCTTCAGTTAGAAACACCAAGCGTGGTCAGGCTGTCCAACATTTGGTTATTCCAACGGAGAGTGGGCGTCCTTTTCTGCATTGACAGCCAACGAGTACCGAATTGAATATTTTTCTCATCTGGAGTTTCCTTTTTACATCAACTCAACATGACCTAGCCAGCGAAGCACAATGTTTCGAAAAGGCAATATAGAGGGACAAAAGTCAAAATAGAATTGCAAAAAATGCCATTTTTTGACAAATATTCCAATTAGCATAAAACACTTGTTATTATAATAAATGGCAACACTGAGAGCTGCTTAAAGAACAGTTATTCTTAAATTATTGAAAAAAATTAGCAGACTGATAATTTCTAAAAAAGCCAAATAAAAGTTTGAAAACAAAAAGTTTAGCAAATTTTTTGCTGTCATCATGGATAACACAATTGATAACAATAACAAATGGATAACAAATAAGGAAAAAAATATTAAATTTATCCAAAAACTTTTTTAATTTATCCAAAAAGTGAGTCATTTTTGCACCAAAACGCATTTACTTAAATCGACTACGTAAATATTTAAAATGTATTTAAATACTTTTTTAATTAAATAAAATATTAAAATATTTGAACAGAATTAATGAAAAATATATTAAAATTATGCACGAATATATTTAAATATCTTTCAAATATTTACTATTTGAAAATAAAACTATCGCATTTAAGGAAAATTTATATAAAAATATTGAAATTGAAAAACAATTTATTTGAATATTTCCCACGAGCTGCGTCCATATCAAACGCCATTTAGTGGTATATTTTACTTTCTTTTTGTGAAAATATGATTTGTGAGTGCGGTGGTAAGTGCGATGCATGATGAAATCATGTAGAGTGGAGTGACATTCTTGAGAAAATACCGAGTTGTCACTCCACCTTACATGAAATCATCATGCATCGCACTCACAAATCATATTTGCCAAATATCCATGCTATATTACCCTTGCAACATTAACTAAATGAGAACTATAAGAAACCTGCTAAGAAAACTGCAGCAGCATCGCACAGAAACAGAGTGCGGTGTTGTTGCTGCTTGGCGGCTGCTTGGCAGCTGTATGGAATATGTGTTTCAGAGTGTGGCATAAATAAAATTTAAATACGGTAAAAAAACGAGTTGTAAGGAAAATATTTGATTCATCCACGTAAATATTTAAATAAAATATATACTCAGGCGTTGATAATGTTAATATGCGTTATTTCCCTTAGTGTACTGACCGAGTTTCGTTAAGATCGGCCAACCGTCGTATATACGTCCCATACAAAATCATGTCTAACCGATTGGAATTTTGTTTTCAGTATAAATCTATTACTCTATTTTTCTAGCACTTTCACCAAGTTTCGTTAGGATCAGTTAACTTTTGTATGTTCCCCCCATACAAAAACATAATAAATCATTAATATACATCGGTCCAAGGGTGGTACCTCTAAGATCTTATCGATTTCGATCATGTTCAATCCACATCTATTACTCTTTTTTTCTAGCATTATGACCGAGTTAGGTAAAGATCGTTAAGATTCTTTTGAAAGTACCTCCCATACAAAATATAGGTCCAAGGGGGGTACATAACACAATTAAAAGTATGAATTCAAAAGAAAAACATAAAATTTGTAGTTTTGGTGGAACTATTTACAAGAAAATTTTTGTGGGAAAATTAATTGGAAGTTTAGGAGAGTATATTTCTATGAGGTCCGTCGGGGGCCCTCTGGAGTTCTTCTTTTCTATTTGTGGAAATTAATGTAAATTTTAAAATATATAGTCTTAAACTCCGCGACGCCTCGCAACTTCTAGTTTTTCTCACTTTTTTATAGATATCTGTTATCGTCTAACTCGGTATGAGTTTCTAGAAAATTGGCTCCAACCAAGCAGGTTTTTGATTTCTTAGTGGTCAAATTTATTGTCCAGGATAGTTCGGGGGAACAGAAGAGTATTTTTAAGTAGAAAGTGAAAGACTTCTCGCGAAAAATTGAAAAAAGAATGATACCGGTGAATGCCAGAACGATTTGAATCACGGTATGAAGACTGGCTAAAAGAGGAAGACGCTATATTTTAAAAGATACAGTGTGTGAGAAAAGTGTTTCACATATTTTTTCCAGTGTATTAAAAATAACTCACGGCTAACGGAATATTTTTATATTTTGCCTATTCCCTATTTCGCAATATAAAAGTTTGCCATTCGAAAGCCTACTTTTATTTTAAACACTACAATTCGAAATGAGCGCCAAATTTAAAATGCGATTTGAAGTTGTATTTTTGGTTTACCTTCAAAAAGGCCCAAAAATGAGTGCCAAAGCCACCGCAAAATACACAAAATGTTCAATTTCATTTGTGAATAAGTGGATTAAGCACTTCAAAGAAGTTGGTAATGTTGACGACGCGGAGGGCAGAGGTAGAGAACAAGTGACCTCAAAAGAGATGGATAAGGCTATATCCAATTTATTTGATAAAAATCCGACTCTTAGCCTTAGAGCAGCGAAACAAAAACTATCTAAGACAGGAGTCGAAGTTTCTACTTTCACAATCAGGCAAAGACTTTTGGAATCGGGCATTTCTACCAAGAGCACCAACACAAAACCATTGTTAACAAAAAAGCACGTTGAAAAAAGATTAACATGGGCCTATGAAAATTTGGATCGTGACTGGAGCAACGTTATTTTTACTGACGAGTCCTCTTTCGTTATTTATAATCGCTTTAAGAAAGCTTGGACAAAAAACGGCGAAAGATTGATTCAACGAACAGTCAAGCACCCATTGAAGATTCATGTGTACGGATGCTTTTCAGAAAATGGTTTTGAGAAATTTATCGCTTTTACACAAAATCTGAATTCAGAGTACATGTGCAAATTATACAAATATGGTCTAATGAAATCTGTTGAAGCATTGTATGGAAAAGAAAATCATGATTGGATACTACAGAAGAATAATGACCCCAAGCATCGGAGTCGCCTTTGTACGGCATGGAAACAAGAGAATGCGGTGCAAACACTAGATTGGCCTTCTCAAAACCCCGATGCCAATCCCATCGAAAATGCGTGGTCCCTTATAAAAAAAATACAGAGGAAAACGTATTTCAACCACAAAATAATTGATTCTTACGTTGCAACGCATATGGAAAGGATTATTACCGGAATATGCTGCACAACTCAGCCAAAGTTGCCCCAGAAGATGTCAAGACATTATTGAAAGCAACGGCGACTAGACCAAATATTAAATATATTCCGAAAACATATTCATTTTGAACTTTTAAGTTAATAAAGAAAAATTTAAAAAAGTTATTGTTTTAAAGATTTATACGAAACACGTTTTTTCTCACGCACTGTACAAGGTAATGTACAAATTTATAACGTATTTAGTCCTCAATATGTGTTCTTTTTTTAATAAACTGATAATAGTCAGAGCCAGATATTTCGTATGATCAAATTCCTAGTATTTCGGACGTATATCAGTTCTAGTTCCCTTTAAGAGGGGTTATATACTCAGAACTTTTATTGCATTTTTTTAAAGCTTTAAGTCTCAAGAATATGTGGTGAAAATTTAGTCGATATCTCAAAAAATAGCAAAGTTATAGCCTAGTGAGTGAACCGTCTTCTAGAGTGCGCAGTGCTGGTCCTTATTTTCGAACGCGTTTTTCTCGAAACCATGTTTTTCATGAAACACCAAGTCGGTGACCAAGATTTCTCGAAACCCAGTGAACCGATCGTTTTGCTTTTTTTGCAGGCCTATTTTATTCATAATAATCTCGTACTTTGCACAGGATTTTTTTTCGTAGCTTCGTTCATTTTTTAGAGGCAAAATAATGACGAATTTTTGGTCGAAAATCGTTAATTTACGTTTGGAAGTCCGCCATTTTGTGGAAAATCAATATTTTCAAAATCGGCCATGACAAGTACTATTTTTAAGTATCTAGTTTAATACTATTTTTCGTTTTTTTGTTTCAGATGAATTTAGGTCACTTGGTCACCGCATTTCACTTTTTTTTCACAGCGTTCTACAAAAAATGCTGTATCTACCTTAATATTAAATTTTTTTTTAATGAAAAAAAAAAACTAAACATACTCTTGAATGTGTATATTTTAAGGTATAAAACCCCTCATTTAAAAATATCCCTCAGGTTTTCTTAAAAAAATTCACAAACATGACCTTTTGTTCGGCCTCTGGGTATATAGTCCCCCCTTAAGTTGGAAGCAGACAATACTTAGATAAGCAATACCCAGGAAACAGATGTATGAACAATAATATTTCATAATTAAATATAATTATATATGAATAACATGTATATGTATGAACAGAATCATATTTGTCAATTATGCAGCTATTTTGCAAGTTTCATGTCACAATTTAGCATGGGAGGAAGGCGTAGTTTTCGTTAAATTTCACTCATCTTCGAACTTGAAATACTTCAACAAAAAATGAGCAAGATTACATTTGTAGGTCCAACCGGTTCTATGTAACATTTCGAAAAGTAAAAAAACATCAATTAAATTTTATAAAAGTTAACGGTACAGAACCGTTTAGAAGTTAACGGTACAGAACCGACCACCCTTAGAATAATTTTTTTTTTGTTTTTCTAAGCCCAAAAACTTCATAAAACAGTTTTTTTCGGATGGTTTATTCTAATCGCCATTTTGCATGGGAGGGTATGTAGGCTAGTTTTCGTTCAATTTCGCTCATATTTGAACTTGAAATTATTTTTAATTAATAATGTGCAACATACCGTTTCTAGATGCAGCCATTTTAATGTTTTATTGTGAAAAGTGGTAAACCATGCAATCAACCCTTTAAGAGTTAGTATCTCGCAAATGGTACACTAAGAGAAAAAAATATTAAATTTATCCAAAAACTTTTTTAATTTATTCAAAAAGCGAGTCATTTTTGCACCAATAACGCATTTGCATAAATCGACTACGTAAATATTTAAAAAATTAAAAAAAATATTTAAATATTTAAACAGAATTAATAAAAAATATATTTAAATTGTGCACGAATTTTTTTAAAATATCTTTCAAATATATAATATTTGAAAATAAAACTATCGCATTTAAAGAAAATTTATATAAAAATACTGAATTTAAAGAACAACATATTAAAATTCAATAAGAACTGAAATGTATAAGAAGAAAAATATGCAGGTAAATGACAACCAGAAAATATCAAGTTGTCAGTCAACCCTACATCAATCCATAAAACGACCACCCATCGCATTCACAAATCATCTTGGCCAAATATCTACCGTATTGCAACATTAACCGTACCCTTGCAACATTAACTAAATGAGAACTATAAGAAACCTGCAGGAACAGAGTGCGATGCTGTTGCTGCTTGTCGGAATATGTGTGTATGTGTGCGATGCTGTTGCTGCTTGCTTGTATGGAATATGTGTACGTGTGTGGTATAAATAAAATTTAAATACGGGAAAAAAACGAGTTGTAAGGAAAATATTTGATTTATCCACTTAAATATTTAAATAAAATTTATACTCAGGCGTGGATAATGTTAATATGCATTATTTCCCTTAGTGTACATATCCGACCCCCCCTCCCTGTAGAAGAATTTTTTTCTTGTTTTGATGCCATATGCCCAAAAAAGTCATAAAGTAATATTGTCCAGCTGGTTTGTTCTAATCGAAACACAGTGCGAAGCAGATTGATTTTTATGAGATTAATTATTTCGATATAGATATATAAAGCTCGTGATTCTTTTGAATTTGATACTCTTCATTGACGCAGATTGAATCGAAGATCTTACGAAAGATCTTTCTCTTGAAGGCTGCCAAAGTGCTGAAGGCTCCCAAAGTCCCAAAGTGCTGCATATAATAGGACTGGCATAATAAGTGACTTACAGAGCGTGAATTTTGTTCGTCAAGGAGGACTCTTCTGCTCCATTGTCTACTGAGCCCAAAGTAGCACCTGTAGGCAAGATTTATTCTTCCCTTAACATCAATGCTGAACGTTATAAGCCGAGTTCATTGGTCCACTTTGATTGTTCTAAGTACTGCGTAAATAAAAAAATACAAATATTTTTTATTGAAACAGCCTTCAAATCGATATTCACATGGCAGAACTCATAAAGGCGGTATGTTTGAACCTATATTTATTTCCTAAAATATCGCAAGGTTTCAATAAATTATTGAAAAAAAAAAATAAAAATAATCGTAGTATTAGTTAGAAATGGTTGTAGTCGTACATAAACGTAGCATTTAGATAAACTCATAGTGATAAGGAACAACAACAATAAATTCATTAATATATAAAAAAAAAAACAACAATGCTTAATTGTATATAATTAAAGGTAAAATAATATACATTTATTAAAACACACACACCTGGCCGCAAGCTAAGAACCAACCAAGAAGTATTAACCACCAACAACATTCAACGCTAGCTAGAGTCTAGACCACATTTTAACTTCTTGTTTAAACAGGTTTGTCACTCAAGGCATTGATACTGTCAACAGCCCCCCTCCCACTTCCCAGCTGCCCACTTTTCTGCTGCTGCTTCGAACACTCAGCTATAACTAATTGTTGTGCTTAATCAGTTAAAGTAAATCAACAAATTGATAAAAATATATAGCAAATAGCTTTGATTTAACAGAGCAACAATAAAAAACAGGGTGATGCTTTATATAAGAGTTTGAGTTTGAAGAATTTATAAAATTTCTTATTAATAATAAAGTTTTTTACAGCTTAAGTAATCAATAAAGGCCAGCGCGGCGAAAATAATTTTTCATCATCGTACTTTCAGCACAATTGCAATGCATAACCTTAAAAACGAATGCGAACTGCCAGATCAATTGTTATCTTATGGATGTTGGTAAATAATTAATAACTTGTCCTAACTTAGAAATGTCTGTTGAAATTATTAAAATTTTCCAAGTTTTTTGCAGGTTTTGCTTTTGGATTTAAGGCAAAACAATTTTTTTACTCTTTACACGCTTTTAACACACGTTAAAAACAGTAAAAAACAGCAGAAAAGAGAAAAAATGAACAAAAAACCAGCAGAACAAAAAAAAATAAAATGACAGAGGAAACAACTAATGATGTCATCTATTACTGATTTGGTCATGACTGCTAGCCGGTCGGTTGGGTCGCCGTGCTACTGCTAGTCAACTGAACGTTGACTGTTTGGTTGGCTGATTGTTAACGAAGCGGCAAATGCAAACATTTGTCTGTTCCAAATATTTGGAAACGCAAACTGTAAACGTCATTATTACACAAGCTTGCACGCAAGATGGCAAGAACGTACAAACGCAGCCAGATTTTCAAACAATGTAGTTTTCCAAAAAAGCAAAAAACAAAAAATCTCTGAAATTTGTTGCCATAAATTTCAGGAACTCTAATAAAATGGGTCATTCATCATTTCAAGCTTACACACACACACACATACACAAACTGTAACACTCAAATGTAGAAATTCATAGCTGAATGCTGATAAAGCTGAAACTTAAGCAGCACTAAGTTCGTGCAGCACTCATGCACTGACAAGAAGTTGATACACCTATAAAACTGGTCAGTCGAGCATAGCACAGTCAACAAGTGGATGAAGCTATCTAGCGTGTGTTCGGTTCTTAAAGTTTGACTTACTTTGACAACTAGTTTGGCGATAGCATCAGGAACTAACTTCAAATAAACTTATTCATGCCGCTCATGCTAATAAAAAAAAACTATTGTATTTCAATTTTCACACAAATATTTTAAAAATTATTTAATATTCATTGTTAATCTAAGTATGCATGCATCAAATACCGCTATCCATACAGCCAGACTTAAAGCCGGCTTAAATTTCAAAACAAACAAAAAACAACTTGGTCAAAGTTGTGCACTGTTGTGTGTTAATTTAAAATAATCTTAAGGGGGATATAGGTTTATGCATATAATTTATTGAAACTGTGAAAACTTATATTCATATATTTAAGTAAATATTGTTATTTTTTTTTAAGCATTTCTTAGAAAAATACGGAAGATATCAGCTGCTATGCATCGTAGGTCAACATCAGACTTTTTTTGAAAAAAAATTTATGTAATTTTTGCATTTTCAAAGTGGTTTTACATGAAATTTAAAAGTGATGGAAAAAATCTGAGTACGCCATCTTTTTTAGCACTAAATCTCTTGAGCTTTTTTCACCGTTATACCGTATAATTGTTTAAAAAAAACCAAGATGTGTTCACTCAAGACACCAAAGTTATATTTTATTTTAAATTGAGTGTCTAAGGGCCAGTTTTTCAGTGCGAGTTTAAACTCTAGTCAAGTTAAACCGAGGTTAACTCACCAAAATTGGACGTTTAAACTCGGTTTAGGCAAAAAAGAAACAGATAATATGATAATCTATATTATTATTATGCAAGCGCTTTTTTTGTGATGACCATCAAATCTATACCGTAAATGTGATTTTCATAAATGGGGTATCAATAGAAAGGGGTTGGTCTGCAGATGTGCAATAAGGTCTTATTTTTTGTAAAGTATTGTATATTTAAACAAAAAAAGCAAAACAATATTTTGCAAAGAAAGTAAGTTTTCTATGGGATGCCTAAAAGTATGTGATATTTTTTTTCTGAAATTTTCCAAAATCATACTTTTGTATAATTAAAGCAGTTGAGCAAAGTGAAAAACATTCAAATAACTGTTATATTTATGTACCAGCCGCAAAAGAGCAAGTTCATGAAAAATCGCTATTTCTGTAGCCCTTACAGGCATCGCCGCTAGCTTGGTTGAATGAAGACGTACCTTGCACAGAAAATTCAAACTTCCTAGATCACTTCTAAGATACATCTGTATCAGGCGTTAAGCCTAATTTTGCGCACAGAAGGTACTTTGATTATGCTCATCTTATCATTATTGATGAAGCACGTATAATTCCTGCAGTAGCACTGACAGTAATTGATCGTATGTTTCGCGATATTACCAGACATTCATAAACTGTTTTTTGAAAAGTTGTTGTATTTTCTGGTGATTTTTAGACTGGTGATTTTACACAGAATATGTTAAAAAGTGATAACAGTTCTAATAATAAAAACAAAATAATCTTACACTAGATTTTTTTCTCATTTTGGCGTTTTAACGCCATACGGGTTTACTAGTTTAAGTCAATTTAACTTCAACGAATGCTAAAATATCTAGTTCAACCGAGTTCAAACGTCCAATTTTTGTGAGTTAACCTCGGTTTAACTTGACTAGAGTTTAAACTCGCACTGAAAAACTGGCCCTAAGTGTCACCCACGAGGGTTTTTTTGCAATATTGAACGGTCATGGTTATTTCGAAAATAATGTTTGTGTTCAAAAGAAACAAAAATTTTCGCGTTTTACCATGAGTCAATTTTAAAAATAATACAAAAATTATGGGATAATGTCACCCACTTCCTTTTCTAGGCGCATGCATGCTTTTGAAAATGAAAGCCGGAATAACAATAAAAAAATTAATTTTTATAGCAAAGATGCCGGAGTGCATAATTAACGTTATTTTTAACTACTAAATGAAGAAGTTCAAAATTTATTAGGCATAAATCAAATATTTGATAAATAACTAAAGAGATTTTAGGGCGTGGTGCAACCGGCCGGCCAGTATAAACTTAAACACAGGGTGTTCCACTATTGATTAAAATGCAATTCTTGTTTTGATTTTTTTTTTCATAAATAATGCATTAAGCACGAAGCTTGCTTAAGAAAAAAAAAAAAACTAATTCTTCTTGCGTCCAGTGCTCGATGAGTTCGTTGAATTCTTTCACAGAATTCCAAAATCAATTAGCATTTATCAATGCACTACCGCCCACAAAACGACCATAACTGCGTTCAAACTATTTATAGTTAAAACGTAGGTCTTGACTGTTGACTGACTGACTGGCTGGTTGGTTGGTTAGCAGGCTGGCTTTCTTGGTCTCTGTCTTTTGCTGTTGCTGGCGTTGTCGTTGTTTGCCTGTCGTCTGTCTGTTTTTGTCATTACTTAGTATTTGTTCATTTCGATTAAGGTCTCAATATAGCTACTCCGTATTTACAAACCCACACACACACACACTGACACTCACTCTAACACACACTCAAATCAAGGGCTATTTGTAATGCTGTAATTGTCACAACCACCAGCGGCCACTATCTGCCTGTTGTCGTTGCACCAACAGACAGACAGACAGAGAGACAGATAGAATTGCGGACAAACAGCCAGTGGGACATACATACAATGGATGCAATTGCAGCATGAATACGTTTTATTGTTCTTTTCTCAAAAAAAAAAAAAAAAAAAAAAATATATAAATGAAGAAAGCATAAAAAGCCAAGCTTATTCTTTTTTTATTATGTTAAATTGTATGCAATTTATTTTTTTGCCACTTTGTCATAATTTTTATTATCACTGTCTGCATCGTGCTATAAAGAGCATAACACAAAAATATAATTTACGATAACGGCTTCTTAATAAAGCGCAAATTAAATTCATTATGCAGTTTAGTGACGCTTTTCCTTCACCTCTTTTAAATTTTCTGCTTAATTGTGTCAATTTAACGACTTGATCATCTTGTTAAAGCGTAGAGATGCTCGCTGCTCGCTACTCACAATGCAACCCACCCCACTCATTCACTCGCTCGATAACCTTGCCATAAGTGCAATAGCTATTGATAGATATTTTAACATCAGCATAACTATGAAAGTAGATTTCTGCATTTTTGCTTTGGTCCGTCTGCTGCCTTGTTTGTGGTGTGGCTAGAAAGAAATGTTGTCGAGTGGTTCACTTCCAGATGAGTGGCACTCAAATAGTTCTAGATCTTCTGCAAGTTTTACTAACGCTGCCTATAACAATACCACCTCCTACTCCACTTTCAACCCCCCCCCCCCCCCATTCGCAATATTTTGCAGTTTTATTTAAAACTTTTGATGACAAAGATACGAGTTTGTCATTCGTTCGATTCATTCTACTCAAGATACAGCCAACCATTGTGTTTAATTTTCTCTCTTTATTTTTCTTTTTCTTTCTCTTTTTCTATTTAGCTTCGATTATGTTATATTTTGTTCTTAGTAGCTTTTTAGTAGCTACGACCGTTAAACCGTGACTAAATGAAATAATTTAATCATTTAAATTCAAAATTGGAAGATACACATTTGTATCTCTATTAATCTTCTCTTTAAATCTTTGATGAAATAACGTTCGCATTAATATTATCTCTTTTTTTTAATTTTTAATTTTAAAGACATAGTTAATATAGAGCTTTTTTTATCGGTATAATTTACCTCTTATCAAGATTTAGCGTTGAATATTTAAATAAAAACAAATGCCTAAAACTCTGCAATTAAATTTAATGATAAAAATATGTTAAACTTTTAGTCTGCTATTTATATATCTGGCCTAATAACGAAAATATAAATTATTCTAATCGGAATTGTCTTTATTGTTTTTTCTAAATATTCTCCATAAAGATCAATACACTGTTGCATGCCTTTAATCCAAATTTGGAAACACTTTTCCCACTCCAAATTGAGGCAACTCAAAAAGAAATATTTTGAATGCAACAACCGCTTCTTCGGGTGTCGAAAATAGTTGACCACGTGATTTTTTTATATTTCCGGGAGCAAAAAAGTCATTTGATTCCAAATCAGGGCTGTACGGTGAATGACCCATCAATTCGATTTTTTTTTGCTTGTCAGAAAGGGTCTTGGTTTGAGCAGATGTGTGAAAAGCTCGTATTGTCATGATGCAGAATAGTTCGACTCTTCTTCGATTTTTTTCCGAATTTCTCCGATGACTTGTGGTAAACAAATGGTCGTGTACCATTCAGAATTGACCCTCCTACTTACTCTAAAGCACCTATCGCCACATGACCGGTAAAGCTGAAGAAAAAGTGTGCTTCTTCTGTGAACAACTTTTGTAGGATTTAGCTCGTTTTGGAAGACAGTCGATGGCTGTTTTCTTTCGGGCTCATATGCCAAGTATTATATACAGCATTTGATGCATCTTGATCCTATTTTTACACAGCCTTTGATCGCCCTTGATCGTATTTTTTCAACATTTCCTTGCACCAATCGACACTAGCCTTTTTTGATCGTTTGTCAGATTATTTGGGATCAAATGCGAACAAATTTTTTTTACTGCCAAATGATTATGAAATATCATATTGATACTGGTCATAATAACCCAGCGGGGAAAAAAAGCACTCCAAAAGGCCTTTTGGAGTGCTTGCAAGTCAGCTGAAAGCGCTGACCCTACGTATGACACACCATTGTAATTTTAACATTACATGTCATTGGAAAAAAGCACTCCAATTTAGCTGACTTTGTATTGCTTTAAAAGGCCTCTCTTGGAAAGCTTTGGGTCAGCAGTTCGTTGCATTCTTTTTGATTTTGTCTGACTCAAAAAGAGAGCTACAGAGAGGAAGAGAGAAAGAAGGAGAGAGATTTTTAATTTTATCGAAAATAAGGGTTAGATTCGCAACCATCGATACTGCTTCAAAAAGCATTCCTTTGAAAGCTTTTGGTCAGCAGTTCGTTTTTGTTTTGAAAAAATAAATATAAAATCTGCATTTTTTTCTGAAATAATTACTACGTCAATGTTTCCATTTTCAAGACAATTCAATTTTTAATAGTGTTTTAATGATTATGTAAATAAATTACTAAAAATATAAATGAAAGATAAGTTAAGATAAAGTCAAAATAAATTACTTACTTAAGAAATTTCACTTGCAGAAAACACCTATTTTTAAAACTTGTTTACAAGTGCACTTGCATCAAACAACTGATTATTATTTGCATACCACGCGGTTTTTTCCTTTGTTCGTTTTTTCTTTTGTTCGTTTTTTTCCGTTGTTCGTTTTTTTCTTGTGTCTGTTACTGAGCGCTCTCAAAAATAAGTGCTGACGTTTTGCTCCTGTAGGAAGCTGCAGACATGCCGGCCCGTTGGGAATACTCAACGATGCCTCAATCTGACAGTATGGATACATGATGATCCTGCTTTATCAGTTCACATACAGTATCGTTGTTTTCTGACACAGCAACCGATTTTGGACGACCTTTATGGAATTCGTCCTGGAAAGAACTTCGGCCACGATTAAATTAATTTTTTGCAGTTCTCTAGGATGTTGCTTTATCGCCGTATAAAGAACTCAATTCTTCGATGCATTCTTGTCTCGATCATTGATCCACATCGGAACTTATGAAATATTATCGCACGAAAATATTCACGAGCTAATTCCATTTTTTGCTAGAGACAAACGCTCAAATGGCAAAATGTACTGAAGAAGGCTATGTTCAGCAATGTCAAGTTTTCAATGGAAACGTCAGATGGTTAGTGTTGCCACTTACTATTGCTAAGGCCGCAAATATAAATAGCAACCCTCGTAAAAGTTGTATATTTTTGAAAATTCAATTCTTTTCATAAAGATGTCCTCCAAGGAAATTTTTAAATTTAAGTTTAAGTTTTTTAAAAATTTTAAATTTGAATTAAATATTAGATGATTTACCTAGCGAAGATCAGGTCCGGCGTCAATGGTACCGTCTGTGAAAATTCGCCCACAAAGCAATATCATTTTCAGTGAGAAAGAGACCTTAGTCATTCTTTCAAAAGTCAGCCCTATTCCATTATTCCAGTTAAAATATCGTGTTGAAATGTTTGGTAGGTGAAACACCCCGTTATCGAATCGCACCTAGTTATATATTTTGCTGAGAGTAGTTTTGATAATAGTCACCCTTTTCCAATTTATAACTTCGCTTAAAATCTCTTTTAAATTTGCTTTTAAATTGTTCCCACTTTCAAGACTCTATCTAATACAAGGGTGAAAATATTTCGATTTTCGGATCAGAAGTTGAATTCAAGGTGACAAGTCTCTTTGTCCTATTCTGCTCTTATACACAGAAAAAAAAGAGTAGAACTTTTACCTAAAAATGTAGTCAATTCAGCTAAAGTAATCCGGTGATTTTCAGTCAACGAATTTGATTAGGTGCGCTACCAATTTCTAAATGTTAATTATATGCAATTATATTGGGTAGTTTAACTGCGAGAGTAGCTAAAAAAACCTAAATATTTAGGTGTACCTTCAACCATAAAATAGATAAGACACATAATTTATTAGAAGAATTAGCTAATTTTTTTTAAACTATGACCACTTCAGATTAGGCAAGCCACCTACTAAGTGTAGAAAAATCATCTAATTATTTAGATAGCATTCCCACTTAAGAGTGGGAATGCCGTGCAAAAAATATGCAAAAAATTTGTTTTTTGTTTTGCAATTTCTATTTTGAAGTGAAACTTTCCTTAGGTGACTTTACTTCATTTCGTCACATCATAGAGAAGAAAGATTTGTTTTATGGTAGATAGAATGATAGAGATATATACATTGTATAAATGACTGAAAAATTTCTTTGCCACCGCTGAGATTCGAACCTGTGATCTCAAGATTTCAATAACCAACGCCTTATCTATTGAGCTAAATTTGCAATCCAGAAATTTATTCTACATACCAATTAATCAAATTGCTGTAGATGGCCAGTGGAAACATAATTTCAGAGTTGTGGACCTCATATTTTTATATACATTTTGTTCACAAATTATCAAACGGCGTAACAGCACAGCGGTAAAGCGTTTGACTTGAACGCAAGCAGCCCGGGTTCAATTCTCGCAATGAGGCTTTAATTTTTGTAAAATTTTCTCACTTTGTTTTTATTTATGTTTTTTATAGGAGAGCGCTGTGCTCTTTACTTTTGCGTTTTGCAAAATTTTAGTTGAATTAACTAATTTGAATTAGGTGAATTACCTAATGCATGATTGTTAAATTAACTGTGTAAGTAGAAAAGTTGTTGAAAAGATTAGGTGAAATAGAAACTTTCACATTAGCTAAACTAGTTTAGGTAATAAATCAATTCTTTTATTTTCTGTGTAGATCCTATAAAAGTTCTTTATATAGAAATAATATGTTGTATAAATTTCATTAGTATCAAGAAGATAAAGCTAATACTTAAATTTAATGTAATTTTGAGTTGACAACGTTGCGTTTTAAAGTTAAAAATTGGCGTTGCATGGAATTGTTTCTCGCTGAATATAGGAGCCATGATAAAAGTTATGGTATGACAGAAAAGTTCAATTCTTTAACCTTATGGCCAAAATATATAAAAAAATACATCATTGGTGCGCGGAGGGAGTTGTCTAAGCAACAAAATTGAAAATTTGTTGCATGGAATTATAACTCACTAAGCATATGTGCCATGGTAAAAAATTTACACGCCAGTAAAGAAGGCTAGTGCTTAGCACTCATGACAAAATAGTCAAAAAAAAAAAAATCCGTCGTCATGAGGCCGCGGAGAGAGCCGCTACAATATAAAAAATGCATCAATCATGTAAAGGCGTTGCATGGAATTATTACTCGCTGAGTATATGCGGCACGGTAAAAAAACGAAAAGTTTTATTTTACGACAGCAAAAATTAGGCTTCTGAGCTCAAGTAAAACAAAAAAAAAAAGAAAAATTGTGGCGTCATAACACCACGGAGGCAATTGTTTAATGTCGTTAAAAATGCAACAACAATGAAAAAACGTGGTATGGAATTATAACTCTGTGACTAATGGCGCTACGACAAAAGATCCTAATTAAGGATTTGGACAAAGATTAGAACCGGGAATACGATTAGGAGTAAAACAATAATTAGTGCAGGAATTGAACAAGGATTAGGAAAAGAATTCAATTGGGATAGGTATACGGACAAACATTAAACAATATTTAGGTCAAGATCGGGAGAAGATAAGGACTAGAAATGAGACCAGGAATAGAACAAGGATTAAGAAACACTAAGTACAAAATTCAGGACAAAGGTTGTGAAAAGAAGTGGGAGGAGGTCAGGAATTTGAGTATGGAGTAAATCAAAAGTGTAGACAAAAGGAAGGAAAATTATAAGCACAAATATAAGAATAAAGATAAATATTAGGACAAGTTTGGGAATAAAGGAAAGGATAGGGACAAGGATAAGGACAAGGATAAAGATATACCGTCACATGTTTTCATTACAATTTCCTCTTTTGTACATGCCCAGCGGGAAAATAAAAAGCGCTCCTAGAAACAGCGCATTTTATGCGCATTTTTGGTATGCTTTGAGGATGCGATTTTCAGAGTTGTGGAGCTCATATTTTTATATACATTTTGTTCACAAGCAATCAAGCAGGGAAATATCAGAGCGTTAAGACATTTGACTGTAATGCCAGCAGTCCGAGTTCAATCCATGCATGTGACAAAAAATAAAATTTTGTCGCTTTGTTTTTAGTCCAAGTGCTCGGTTCTCGCTACGTTTTGTTATTTACTACAATGAGAGCGAAGCGCCTACATCTGATGACATTCCAATGTTAAAAAAGGCTCTATCCATAAGGAGAACAAAGTGCTCTAATGCTTTTTGGGAGCGCTTCAAATGCGCAAATGAAGCGCTCAGTTTCCTGCTGGGTGGTGAGCCATTTTTTATGTCGGTATGTGAATATTGAATAACTTAAAAAAAAACCAACCGATCTTCATATTTGAGGTGTTTACATTTAATTTGGTCCACGTCGCTTAGAATATGGCGAAACAGTCGATCGGATGGTTGGCACTAAACCTGATTTTCGGAAGTAAATTTTTATTACCGACGAGGCCCATTTCACACTCTCTGGCGCCGTTAAAAAGTAAAATTGCTGCTTTTGGGGAGTGACCAAAAAGTTTGCGCTGGCGTTTGCACTAAAACCATCAAAGGGCCATTTTTCTTCATGCAAGAAGAAATAGTCGATGGGAATCGATATCGGTGGATGTTGACTAATTATGTCTGCACACAAATATGTGAAAAATGTCTGGACAGTTACTGGTTTCAACAAGACGGTGCACCATGCCACTCTTCAAATCGAATAATGCAGTTTCTGCCACGAAAATTTTCTGGACGTGTGATGTCAAAAAATTGCGTCATTGACACAGTGTGTATTCTAGAGGCTGCCCGAGAGGTTCGTTTACATTGGAGTATCAATAAGAATCGAACATTGATTTTATGTTTTTGATGCATATACAGTGTGACAATTAAATAACCGAACTTTTTATAAAAAATAAAAAATAAATTATGTATTGTATTATGTATGGAAGTTATTATTTATTCAAAGTAGGTTCCATTAGAGTTAATATAACGTTTGACACGATCAACTAATGCATGTATCGATTTTTTTATATCGAATCCCGGAATGTTCTTTAGTATCTACTAAACCTTTTTTGGTCTTGTGAGGTTATTCATTATCGTGGAATAAAAACAGCTCTTTTCTCCTCTGGATATTCAGGTCTAACATGAACAATTCTCGACCACAAACGATGTAAAACTTCTAAATAATAGCAATGGTGATACAGTTTGACCTTCTGGAACAAATTCCTTGTGGACAATACCCTTCGAATCGTAGTAAGCGATCAACATTGCTTTGGTTCTGGACTTTTGAAAACGTAATTTGTTAGGTTTTGGTTCGCCTTTCGACTTCCATTGTGCATACTGAGGCTAAGTTTCAGGGTCATATTTAAAGCACCATGTTCCATTACAATTTTTTATCAAATCAAGAAAATCTGGATCGTTTTTAGCAGTTGCAATGATGTCTTTACAATGCTCTATATGAGCGTTTTTGTGGACCTCATTCAATTCGTGTAGAACAAATCACGCACAGACCCAAATCTTTAGTAAAAATTTGACGAACAGTCTCTCTATTTGTTCTTAACTCCTCAGCCAACATTCTCATAGTAAAATATCGATCGACAGCAAGGATTTCACGGATTTTTTGCACCAGTCCAATACGATTTTTGTTCTCTGGACGACCGCTTCTTTGATCGTCGTTCAAGTCTTCACGGCCACTTCTGTACGAGATATACAATCATCGCCATAAACTTTTTTCATCATAGATAGCTCTACGTTTTTTATTATTTAAATTAGAAGTTCGGTTATTTAATTGTCACACTGTAGATTAAGAATTTGTTGACGCTTTCATCAAAATATGGTTAGGCTCCCAGTTTTAGGCAATTTTCTAGTGCCAAAGTGGAATGGAAGGTGTATGGAGTGTATCCGTTTAGCCTTAAATTGAGTTTATTTTGTTTAGGCCCATTATTTTATGAATTTCATTCAATGCCTTTTTAAGCAAAGACTTTTTCAATTTTTTTTTGTTCTGATTGTAGCTGTCATATAATTTCTTAATGTCACTACTTCACTTTAACCGAATAACTACGCTGAAATGTCATTCCTTATTTTGAAGTGTCATCCAAGTGGCTTTATTTTACACAATAGCACTTTATTGTGTCACTCATGCATTGCCAACCGCATCTAAATGAAATTTTTTGCCATTCGTCTTGATGCTTGGTTGAAACTTAACACAAGCTCGTAAAGAAAGCTTATTGAAAATGTGCTTGTTGTGAAATGTAAAATTTGTCAATGACAACAAACTTTTTGACGTGTGACTTTAGTTATAAATTTTTCTGAAATATTCATTTAACTCCATTAAACAAGTTAAGAAAATGCAATTTTATTTAATTTGAAGATGTTTATTTTTCTCCACTTTTAATGCAGTTGCGTCAACACTTAAGCGGCTTAAAAAATTATTTAAAATAAAAGATGAGTGTAACCAATTTGTAATCGTGACGAAGCGAACGAATGATCCACGGCTTAGTTAATTCGGGTCTTATTTATAATTCTGACTTCAATTATTCTTGGCCCATAAGGGCAGTAATTTATTGTTTTCTAATAGAAAATATTTCTTGGTATGAGTTGAAAATTATGAAAACTCACACAAAAATAATGTGTGCGATAAGCCATAATTTATGTCAATCGATTTTTCTTTCTTTGAATTTGGGTCACGCAGATAAGACATGGATTTACTCTTTTGACATTTGAACTTTTAGGAAATTTATGAAAAAAGTTGAAGTGTTCTTCAAATTTCACTTCATGTGAAATGCGAATTTTAATGAAAAAGTTTTTGTTTGAGAAATATACCAGTATTTCAAAAGTTTTTTGCTTATGCCATGCTCCACTCTATGCTCCCTTGAAATAGTAAACTTTATGCATACCCACGCGTATGTACTTGAAATTTGATTTTATACCCTACGCTTTCACTTGAAATAACTCTATGACCTAATGTTTGTTGCATTCTTTACTGTCAAGTGTTTAAAAGATGAATGAATGTTTGTTCTCACTTGTCATTTTTTTATATTCACAAATATGACGCTCAAGATATATCTCAAGAAATCTCTACAACAAAATCAATGAAGTCAAATAATGGAAATATTAAATTTACATATTTACATTTATATCAAAGAGTTGTTTGAGCAGAATATTGTCCAAAATAACAATGAGACACATGCGCATATAAATCAATATCTAAGTCGAAAATACTATCACATTTACTAATTGACTCAAAATGTTTTAATTAATACAGAAGCATAAAGATAAATTATTTGAATTTATTTCAAAATAAACGAATTCAATACATTAGTATAGAGTTTATTTCTTCATCTTCTCACATTCTTAAAATGTCATGGGAATGTGTGTTGTTGCAAGTTTAGTAGGCAAAGTTTACTCTAACTTGCGTTCAACAGCGCCTGCACCCTGTCTATAGTTGCTGAACATCTGCTATCAGCAACGGTCGTTGAACGCACTGCTCCTCCGTCACAGTTAAACAGTTTACAGTTTCAACACTTGACACTCGCTCGACGTGAATTCCTATTTATACCCAGTTCAAAATGTTATCAATAATTATTGATGTTACTATTAAAATGTTTTTATAGTTTTCTAATCGAGTTAAATTACACAATGTGAAATAAGAGTTGTGAAATTTATTGCGTGTATATAATTGAATTGAAGAAATTAAACTTACTTAAAATTTAATTAAGTGTGAATGTGCCTGTATTCTTGTATTGATATTTTATAATAATTTATCTTTGTAAGTTTTTTTTTTTCAAGTTTATGTTCTTCATATAACGAAAACAAATTTGAGCTTTAGGCCAAGTATGTTGACAACAAGACAACATGAGACAATGAAGGCAACAACCAACAACAACGGCTATGTATAGAGCAAATCACACAGCAGACTAGACATACTGTTTCGTTGGCCGCTACACCAACTTATCAGTATTCTTGCATGACTTTTCACTATGATCCACTCAAGCTACTAAGGTCCTACTTAACAGCCAATATGCGGACAAAGTTACCCGGAAGTTTATTTTGACAGAGAGAACGCTTTTACATTAGTAACTAAGGTTCTTATCTACTTATGATGCACCCTGTGTCAAGGTTAACCTTGATCGTATTGTATATACATCATACTAGTATATCATACTTTTATGCAGATTGTTGCCTTCATTGTCTTCATGCTGTCTTGTTGTCAACATACTTGGCCTAAAGCTCAAATTTGTTTTCAATACAAATAATAAAAGTTCATATTCAAATTTAATTCTTAATATAACTTTAACAGTTTCTTCAATAACCCAAAAAATTAGTGAAGTGAGTAACTTTAGTGAAATATCTGGGGTGTTTTGCAAGAGATGGCGTAGATAGTACATTCTTTCATTGATCCCTTAATAAAATATAGAGTGGTTTTTAGAGATGTAAAATTTTGAATTGAAATAAAATTCTCAGATAAAATAATTTCAAATTGAAATCAATATGATTTCGGATATGTGACCTCCGTGGCTGGCTCAGATGTGGCGCATTCTGGAAGTTCAATTTCGACCAGTTTTTCAAGCATCTGGGACTTGAGTCTATAGCATCTGAATTGTCGTATCTCGACAATGGTTCGCACAATATTGTCTTCCAAGACGTCCATAGTTATTGGTTTGTTTGCATATACGAATGACTACACAGAAAATAATTCAAAGACTTTTAATCTCACGATCTCGATGGTCCGTTTCGAAAAATAACGAGTTCGATAAATGTTTCATTTAGCAAGTCGTTGTTTGACGCGCTATATGGCATGTCGCACCGTCCTGTTGACGGCCACGAAATCAATGAGGCCATGAAATAATCGGCAATCATGGCTTTATTTGGCTCGCCGTTGACGGTGAGACTCACTTCGGTCTCATTTTTTAAGGAGGACCAATGATTGTACTGGCTCGTAAAGCGCACCAAAAAGTGATTTTTTTATTTATAAAAAATTTCTGAATAACTCCGTATGGTGATGAGCTTTGCCAGCCTCTCCAAATGCAGGAAAAATAAAGACGGTCTTAGGCAACATTTTCCGCCTATCCTGAGTAAGGGACTACCCAGATCGTGGAGTTGGTAACCCAATCTGAAGCAGGTGTAACCGTTGATGTACAACGGTGGCCTTATGCCTGTAAAGCAGAAGCAATTAGGTGTCATGGTTAGGTATTAGTGTTGTTTAAGTGCTGTGTCAAGGTAGAACCCTTTTGGGCGGGAGACTATCGCAGAGCTTGCCCTTCGGGGAGTATTGTGCTGGGTGTGGTAGCTCAACTGCTAAAGAGCGATACAAAGAGAAAAGGAGGGAAGAGAGACACATTTTCAGGCGAAAGAAAAGGGAAGCAAAAATGCGTGAGTGCGAGAAAATTGAGATGCATAGTGACAGGAATGAGGTCCGACAATTTTTCGAAAAAAAAGACGCCTGGCCGATGGTTTCAAGACCGGGGCCTCTTTCTTCAAGGATGAAAATGGGAATCTAGTGACAGATATCCCGAGTACACTGATGATGTGGAGGGAACACTCCTCTAGGCTTCTGAATGGTGACGACGACAACAATCCCGCCAATAGAGATTCCACCCAACTGTGGACGACAGCGTTGAAGTTCCGCTGCCCGACCATAGTGAACTCTAGCTCGGCTTAAAAACAACAAAGCCGCAGGAGCCGATGGCTTACCTGCTGAGCTCTTCAAGAATGGAGGCGAAGCTCTACTTAAATGCATTCATGAGCTTCTATGCAGAATATGGTCGGAAGAATGCATTCCAAACGATTGGAATCTCAGTGTGCTCTGCCCAATCCACAAGAAAGGCGATACCACAATTTGCGCCAACTACCGTGGGATAAGTCTTCTTAATATCGCATATAAAGTGCTGTCGAGCGTATTATGTAGAAGACTGAAGCCCATCGTAAACCAGCTGATTGGTTGCTTGGATCTTATCAGTGTGGCTTCAGACCTGACAAATCCACCATAGACCAGATATTTACGCTACGACAAATCTTGAAGAAGACCCTAGAAAAACAAATCGACACACACCATCTTTTTGTCGATTATAAAGCCGCCTTCGACAGTCCAATAAAGAATCATCTTTACTCCACCATGTCTGAATTAGGTATTCCTACAAAGCTCATCCGTTTTTGCAGAATGACACTGAGCAACACAAGCAGCACAGTTAAGATCGGGAAGGATCTCACTCCTCCATTCGATACCAAAGGAGGTTTCAGGCAAGGTGATTCCTTATCGTGCGACTTTTTCAACATAATGATGGAGAAGATCATCCGAGCTGCACGATATTCTACAAAAGTAGTATGCTGATGATATCGATATTATTGACCATAATACGCGCGAAGTCAGTGCAGCATTCTCCAGATTAGCGAAAGAGTCGACTCGAATGGGTCTTGCAGTGAACGCAGATAAGACGAAATACCTAATGTCAACAAATAAACAGTCCCAGCGTCCTGGAAACCACGTCACTGTTGACAACATCTCCTTCAAGGTTGTTAAGGACTTCGTCTACCTTGGATCCAGTATTAACTCTTTCAACGATGTCAGTATTGAGATAAAACGAAAGATAACTCTTGTCAACAGGTGTTACTATGAGCTAAAGAGGCAATTGAGAAGCAGAGCTCTCTCTCGACGAACAAAACTCACACTCTATAAGTCACTAATCATGCCCGTCCTATTATATGCAGCACAAACCTGGACGTTGAGCAGTTCTGATGAAAAGACTTTGGGAGCCTTCGAGAGAAAGATCCTTTGTAAGATCTTCGGTCCAATATGCGTCAATGGCGAGTACCAAGTTCGATGGAACCACCTTCTTCAATTTTTCCAAAAATACCTTCTTCAATTTTTGGTTACCTGCGAGGCAAGACGTAAAAAATTTACTGGTATCAGCTTGTCAGCGCAAAATAATATTGAAGAAGCTAGAAAGAATTCAGTTATTAAATAAAGGGTGATTTTTTTGAGGTTATGATTTTCATGCATTAGTATTTGACAGATCACGTGGGATTTCAGACATGGTGTCAAAGAGAAAGATGCTCAGTATGCTTTGACATTTCATCATGAACGATGAACGATCTGCCACAACGTCGAATTTTCAGTGAATGGGCCCTAGAAAAGTTGGCAGAAAATCCGCTTTTTTATCGACAAATTTTGTTCAGCGATGAGGCTCATTTCTGGTTGAATGGCTACGTAAATAAGCAAAATTGCCGCATTTGGAGTGAAGAGCAACCAGAAGCCGTTCAAGAACTGGCCATGCATCCCGAAAAATGCACTGTTTGGTGTGGTTTGTACGCTGGTGGAATCATTGGACCGTATTTTTTCAAAGATGCTGTTGGACGCAACGTTACGGTGAATGGTGATCGCTATCGTTCGATGCTAACAAACTTTTTGTTGCCAAAAATGGAAGAACTGAACTTGGTTGACATGTGGTTTCAACAAGATGGCGCTACATGCCACACATCTCGCGATTCTATGGCCATTTTGAGGGAAAACTTCGGAGAACAATTAATCTCAAGAAATGGACCGGTAAGTTGGCCACCAAGATCATGCGATTTGACGCCTTTAGACTATTTTTTGTGGGGCTACGTCAAGTCTAAAGTCTACAGAAATAAGCCAGCAACTATTCCAGCTTTGGAAGACAACATTTCCGAAGAAATTCGGGCTATTCCGGCCGAAATGCTCGAAAAAGTTGCCCAAAATTGGACTTTCCGAATGGACCACCTAAGACGCAGCCGCGGTCAACATTTAAATGAAATTATCTTCAAAAAGTAAATGTCATGGACCAATCTAACGTTTCAAATAAAGAACCGATGAGATTTTGCAAATTTTATGCGTTTTTTTTAAAAAAAAAGTTATCAGGCACTTAAAAAATCACTCTTTATATGCAGCACAAACCTGGACGTTGAGCAGTTCTGATGAAAAGACTTTGAAAGCCTTCGAGAGAAAGATCCTTCGTAAAATCTTCGGTCCAATCTGCGTCAATGGCGAGTATCGAATTCGATGAAAGCACGAGCTGTATGAGATGTACGCTGACATGGGCATAGTTAAGCGCATTAAAATCGAGCGGCTCCGCTGGCTAGGTCATGTTGAGTGAATGGAAAACGACGCTCCAGCGAAAAAAATATTTGATTCGGTGCCCGGTGGTGGTCAACGCAAAAGAGGACTCACACATCTCCGCTGGAAGGATCAGGTGTTGCATAACCTGACCACGCTTGGTGTTTCCAACTCGCGCCAGCAAAAAATGGCTGGCGGAATTTCTTATACGAGGCCAAAACCGACCTACGGTTGTAAGCGCCAGATAAGTAAGTAAGTAAGTGGTAGCTCAACGTTACGAGCAAATCAGCGTTGACCGGGTGACAATGTCTAAATATTGGCAGAGATCTTAGGTCGGTTTCGATTCCGACTAACAAATGTGGATGGTGATCAATATTACCCATACATAGACTGGTGCTGTTGCATTCCAATACTGGGAGCTAACCATACAATATATTTCTTAATTAAATATACATATGTGTGATGTGTATCCGGTATTGAAACTACTATAATAAGGCATTGGTCCCGTCTAGAGTCATGGGAGTGACTCCTAGGAGATAGTCGGAAGGATGTTATTAATAAATTAGCATGGTATAATTGTCTCGAAGATCTATCTGTTGGGCATCATCAATTCCTTGAACCGTAACTCCTTGCCAAGGGGCACCGTAGAATTAAGCCTACAAGGCAGGTAACCACTAAAGAAGGTGCCTCCAAAATGTCTTGTGGATTTTCTGCACTCCAAAGTCGACAATTTTGCGACTTTATTGAGCCAAAAATAAGTCACATCACTCATTATTCAGTTAATTTTCCGCCCATTGGCTAAACATACGATGGTAATTCCACTTTAATTTTTGCACCAGCAGGGATGCCAAACGCCTAACTCTTTCCATTCTTTATAACAAATTCATTATTTTAATGTTTGTTGTAACTCACCACATTTAGTTTGCAGCTGCAGCCTTGTTTTTAATGCTTTGTTGTTGTATGTACGCACTATTGATCGATGTTGAATCGCATGTTGCTGTTTGTGTGGGTTCTAAAATTTTAACTTATGTGCGATCGCGGGAGCTGTCAACATACATGTTGTTGTTTTTATGTCCTTTTCGTTGGTGGTAAATGCAACGATCGCGCACAATTCATATTTGTGTTGTTGGTTTTATGTATTTTTCATTGTTGGTAATTCTTCATTGTGCCACGGATCTAACGCTTTGTTGTTGATGTTAAATTTTTGTTGAAATTGTTGTTGCATTCTTCAAATAATTTTTATGGGCATCGCTGATTTAGAGTATGCGAAGTACGGTTCGATCAATGGCTAATCCAATGAGTATTGCGGATGGAATATTATGTCGAAAGCTTGTAAAATAAACTATAAATAAACCACCTAAAATAAAACCATGATTTTCGAAATAAATTTGCACAAATTGCAAGCGTTGTTCTGTCGCTAGTCTCGTCATTAGTAAATGACAAACCAAACTGAGCACAAATAATAATGTAAGAGTTGCCAGATTTGACCACCGTTTGATAGTTTAATCCTTATCGAAAAATGGCACCTCTAAACAAAACACCCTTTATTACTCTTTAAACAGCTATCCGTTTCTGTGTGTCGTTTGGCTGAAACTTTTCAGGTACATTTTCGACAATAAACCATTTTTAAATCATTCACCGATCGAAAATACCTCTTAAAAAGCACATTTTTTGTTTATAATGGCTCATGGTTCACAAAAGTACTTAAATAAAGTAATTTTTAGAATATTGTTTTATTAAAATGTGTTTTCATTACAACTATCTAACATTTATATAAATTTATACATCCATTAATAGTTATATTACTGTAAAAAATAAGACATTCAAAATAACACATGCCTATGCTGAGAATTGAACTCACTTCCTCTGTGATACAAGTCCTCTGACGTGGGTTACTACATATACATATGTATTTCTGAAATAAATATAAAATCTAAATTTTTTTCTTTGTTTTTCGAAATATTCTCCTTTATGATTAATACATTTTTGCATGTGTTCGAACCATTCCTCTTGTGCCACATCCAAAACATAGTTTTTTAAGACATCAACGGAAACAAAAATACGTCATTGGGTGCCAAATCAGGAGTGTACGGCGGACCCATTAATTCGGTTTTTTGAGTGCTTAAAAACGCCTCAAGCTCGCATTGTCTTTATGAAATATATTTCTACGGCGCCTGTTTGTTTTTTTTTATTTTACGGAGTATTTCTTATTTTTGTACGTGTCTCAAGTGGTAAACATTTAAAAAAAATGTTTGTCTCTTTCTCAAACTAAAAAAAAATTTGGTTTTTATATTTATTCTCAAAGTATATGTAGTTACCCTCGTACTACTTGTCTATCAAACATTCAAATTTATGATATCACTATCAAACAGTGGCGCCTTATAGCGTCGAATAAAATAATGAATTCGTAATTGAAAGTGATATTTCTCATGAACATGAACTCTTTACCGAGTCGTTAGCGAAGCTCGTTCGCGAACAAACATATTTTACAAACTTGAAGACCCCTAGTTCAAAACCCACTTGACAGAAAATTGTTTCTATAGAAATTAATTTTTCTTCTCTAACATCTCTGCAGGCATTGGCAAACCTCAGAGAGCAAATATTGCCATTTAAAGTTTCTTGAGAACGAACATTAAACGTGCGGTGTCGACATTAAACTTCTCGGTACAGTTCTCGGACATTTGAATTGCAAACTAAAGAGTTGCACAAAACCTTCAAGTAAGACCTTACTATCGAACAGTACATGGGTGCAGTGTATTTCAATGTAGCCTTGACATCGAATAAAAATACAGAAGTATGAAGCGAAGTGAACCGAACCGAAGCGAAACCAAATTCGAGACGCAAAGTAGAGGGGTCGGTCGATATGAGAAATTAGGAAAAACGCCATTTCTTTAAAACGAGACAAGATAGGCCAAAAATAAAGGTTTTTACTAATTTTTAAAAGGGGAACCCATATTCGAGAAGCATATGTGGTGGTGTCGTTGTATATTGTTCCTCAGGGGAGTCACTTGGGGCCTTTGCTTTTTAATTTGTTCATTAATGATATTACTCGGTCTTTCAAGTTTAGCAAGAGTCTTTTATATGCCGATGATCTAAAATTTTTCTGGAAGTTAAGGATTGTACGGACTGTGTGAAACTACAGAATGATATTTCATCTTTGTTGCGATGGTGTAATACTAACCAACTAAATCTTAACTTCGAAAAATGTAAGGTACTCACCTTTGGTCGGAAAATAACTCCTATTGTATATGAGTATAGGTATAACACTAGTGACAGTTTTTGCAGGGTGAGTCAATTCAAAGACCTTGGTGTCCATTTTGACCATAAATTTTCTTTTGACACTCACTTGGAATTACATTATCGCTAAAGCAAACTCCCAATTTGGGTTTCTAAAAAGGATTTCCAGAGAATTTGTTGATCCTTTTACACCTAGGACACTCTTTTTCAGTCTGGTTAGATCTCTACTACAGTATACTTCAGTTGTGTGGGACCCTACTTATGATGTCTCTATTACCCGCATTGAGAATATTCAAAAACGCTTCACAAGATTTGAGAAGACTATACTCTTGAAAAACTATGCCTACTTATTGGGTGCGCTGCCGTCTTTTAGGTCTAAGTAGTTTAACTGATAGACGAATTTTTAACAATATACTGTTCGGCAAGGATAAAATCGATGGTAAAATTGATTCCCCCGATTTGCTAGCCTTGATTTGCTAGATTGAAAGATCCAAACTTATTTTATACTGCTTTCCATAGAACTAATTATGGTTCTAATGAACCTCTTTCTCGGTGCCTCTCTAATTGCAATAAATTTGCGAATCAATTAGACTTCAGCGTTGATAGAACTTCTTTCATTAATAGCCTAAAAGAAATCATTATGTGCTCTCAAACTTTAGATTAATTATTTTTGTTAACTTAGATTTTAAGTATTAATTTAAGTTATCTGTGAGGGCTTAGCCCAGTAGATGAATTTGAATAAATAAATAAAAATAAATAAATACAATAACATAACCTTAAAATTAAAAAAAAATAAGTTGGTATTTTTAAAAATTTCTTTGAAAAAAATTAAATTAATAATTCCATTACGTTTCCCATAAGCGGATTCATTTCTTCTTCATGCCTCTTTACCATTTTTCGTGATAAGGACAGTTCAGCATTTTTTTTACTGTGTTTGGCTCCTCAATAGCATCATTTGCAATAAAAGAACCAAATCCATATCGAACTACTTCCGTTCGAACTCGAATTTAATAAAAATTTAAAATATTCGCAAAATTAATTGATTTTAAGACAAAACAAAGCAAAACATTTTAATAAAAATTTAAAATATTCGCAAATTTAATTGATTTTAAGACGAAACAAAGCAAAACAAAACAAAACAAAACAAAACAAAACAAAACAAAACAAAACAAAACAAAACAAAACAAAACAAAACAAAACAAAACAAAACAAAACAAAACAAAACAAAACAAAACAAAACAAAACAAAACAAAACAAAACAAAACAAAACAAAACAAAACAAAACAAAACAAAACAAAACAAAACAAAACAAAACAAAACAAAAGAAAACAAAACAAAAAAAACAAAACAAAAAAAACAAAACAAAAAAAAACTAAACAATACAAAACCAACCCAACTCAATCCAACCTAAACCAAACCAAACCAAACGAAACCAAGCCAAACCAAACCAAACCAAACCAAACCAAAGCAAACCAAACCATACCATTCCAAACCAAACCAAACCAATCCAAACCAACTAAACCAAACCAAACCAAACAAAAAAAAAATCAAATATGTCAAAATGTAATTGACTTTATTCTCATTTTTAACAACCCTGCAAGACATGCCTAACTGAAACTCCAACACAATCACAACATTTGCAGCAAAAACTAATACATTCTCAGTTATTTCACTCTTGTCAATTTTGTCAGAATGAGACAACAATATAAACATTAAATTACGCAGCAAACAAGCTGAGGGTGTGAAAAAAACTTTAAAAGGTGAAAGTGTAAGTCACGCAATAAATAATATCCTAAAATTACCAAATTGGATGATAGCGGCCGTGGCGCAGTGGGTAGAATATGGAACTTATATGACAGAGGACCGGGGTTCAAATATCGCACGAGGCATAAAGATTTTCTATTGTGTTTATTTAATAAAATATAGCTCAAAAGTGAAAAGTGATTAAAAAATAGACAAATAAACACAGCATTCTTTGTAAAGAAAAGCAAGATTTCCTTGCTAGAATAGAAAATAACAGCGTTATTCTGGGCCTTTGTTTTTTTATTTTCTTTAAATATTTTACTAAAATTTTATTTTGTAAATACTACCCATTAATAAAAAAAGAAAAAAAAACATTTCTAAACAAAATTACAAGAAAAAAATTTGGCTTTATTTGGTGAAGGGTTTGAACCCGCGCATGTTTGCGTTAAAAGCCAGCGCTCTAACCATTACACTATGGTGGAAAGGTTTTGCGAGACGCTAACTGCGTACTTAAGTACACAGCTGAGTTTGTTATGAAATTCTTTACGGAATTTGTTGTTAGTGTGAGCAGAGCAGCTGTGTTCGGCAAGAAATTGAAATACTTGCGTAAGAAAGAGATATGAAATCACACTTATACATGAGTTTCGGTTAGATTTTTCACATTGCCCTTAACAAACTGATAGAAACTTTGTTCTACAGACTAACCGAAATTTCCGACAGCACTATTGGTTAAATAACGAATCATTTAACCAGTACTTGTCTTGCAGGGAAGTTTACACCGGCTCGGATATAAGTGACAGGCAATCCTATTTGTAACACTCACCTGCCTGCCTATCTTCCTGTAGACATAAATCATACTTTCTGAATCGTGAAGCACATTTTAAGTCTATTCCGATCAAATTGTCAATCATGACAAATCATAAACTGTTTTCAATGTCAGCTCATATCCGCCCATTTTTTCAAATAAAATGTAAATACTTTAAAATTTCATTTATGGGCGACAACAATAAAGTGTTAAATTTCCATTCATGCCAAAAAATCCAATCAATTTCATAATTCATTTAACTACGAACGCTCGCCGTTGCCTTACTTTATTAATTTTTGCTCTCTCTCTCTCTCTTCCCGCTTCCTATCTTCTGCTGGTTCTTCTTCACCTTTCACTTTTAAACTAATAAATAAAATAATCGATATTCTTTCAACTTTTAGTTAATAAAATCTAAGAAGGTGTGAATGCAAATCTAAAGCTGCGCCATAAATCTTCCACCCAACGCACAAACGAACGAACGAACGGACGGACTCGCGTCGTTAAGTTTTTTCCAACGCGCTCGCTCACACAGCTTACTCCCTTTTCTAACTCATTTTAACCCAACAAATGGATTTGGTTGATTTTGACTGTTTTGTTTCCACTGTTTAGTTATGTGTTCATAATTGGCGCCTAGTTATTTTTGCGTGGGTTGCCACTGGCACGCTTTCCGTTCCATTTGTTTGCGTTTTCTTGTTGTTGTTGTTGATGATGCAGTTGTTGCTGTTGTTGTGGGTAGCTGATGGTGCTCAATAAACCCATTAAAACTGCTCTGATGGTGGGATGAATGCGGCCCACCTATGCGTAAAGTGTTCAACTTACTCTTTCGCTTGTTCTTTTTTTCGTTATATTTATCGCATTTTCTCAGTCATGTTCAGGTGTTTATCGCTTCGTTAGATTTTCATCTTGTATTTTTTCGGATGTTTTACTGTTACATGTTGTAAGTGTGACATACATACATATTTTATTGTTCTAATGATGGAGAATTTTTTTGAGCAATTAAGAAGATATTTTATTTGAGTCGAGGTGTGAGGCGGAGGTGAGAGTAGCACCTTTTTTGTAATTAGATAAGTTTTTACTGCAATTTGTATCATCAGCTGTTGCCGACTGACACACTTTTCATGTCAGTCTTTGAAAAGTTTTTCATTTATCTCTAACATTTTTTTTCGACTTTTTCTTCGTTTTTATCATATCTGCTTTGAGTAGTTTTTTTGTTTTGTTTTGGTGGCTTTTTAATGTTTGAAGTTGCTGTCGTTTTGCGTTTTTCTTTTCTTTTTTTCGTTTCTTCTTCATGCTTTATTGCTTCCTTTGATGTCTGCCGCTGACATTTATTTTATGTGCGTTTTTACTATTTTTCTTTGAATTTCCGCTGTTGTACGCCTACATTTGTTACCGTTACGACGTTAAAATGATTTCGAAATTAAAGTTCACCTCATTCTATGCTTGATATGCTTGATCGTTTTGACGCCATTTTTCTAGATTTCCTTCAAGAAAAAGTGTTTTAAATTTGTTTATATTTTCCGAATTGCTTATCATAATTTAGTTTTTTTTGTTGTTTTTTTGTTTTTTTTTTGTTTTGTTCAATGATGGCACTCCATAAACTTGGGTGGGTAGCAAGAAAGAAACCTGTAAAGTTTGTGTTTGTTTGTTAAAAATTTCGTTGTCAACATTACGAAAGCAATAAATGTGGGTAGCTTTGTTTTTTTTTCATTTTGATCTCTTTATGGCTTTCCCTTCACATGCTTTGCAAAGAAAACCTTGGTACTTATTTTGATTGTCAGGCTTTTCGGAAATGCTTTTTTTCTCTTATGTCATAATTCATATTTATACCAGAATTGTTGACGTTGTTTTTGTTAATTGAAAACATTTACCTTCTTGCTATAAAAGTGAACAAGAACGGTAAAAAAAAAAACGATTTGAGTATGAAGTGTTGTTGGCAGAACATTTCAGAGGTTAAACGATGCCGGGTAATGAATATTTTTTGGGGCGTCCTTCAGAAAAAGAATCTAATGCCATGTCTACACAGAGAGTTTAGTTTAGTGTTGTCAAATATTCGACAAAATGTAAAAACCGGTTTCTCGAATAACCCGAAAATGAAAATTGTTGAATAACCGGATTTTCGAATACTTAAAAAAAATTACCGGCTCAAACCGGGTAACCGGTTTTTAGTAAAATATATTTTTAAATTTAATGAAAAATTGAGATTCTTCCTCAAAAGGCATCGTAAATATTTTTCTTTTATATATATATATATATATAGTCTTATACTATAAGCGTATTTAATAGTACAGTAAGACTAAAATAAAAATAGTAATTTAAATCCTTATATGTATGAAAAAGTAAGGACTTGCAAGGAACATACAATAAAAAGAAATGAATCCATTAATATTAAAAAATAAGTACACAGCTTAACATTTTGTTTCACGTTTAAAATAATATTTGAGGAATAAAATTCAATTTAAGGGGGGTAAGGTTTGTTTCGTCTAAAAAATACCTTTTTTCATGAATTTTTTTTTTAGAAAAAACTATAACAGTAGGTTTATTTTACATTTTATTATATAAAAGTACAACATTCTAAGAATATTTAAAAACATTTTTGTTAAAAAATAGATAGAAAGAACGGATTTATTGAAGATCTCCGCAGGTGCCTCGAAAAAAAGTCTTTTTGCAGTGATCAGCCTACAGCATCACTGGATCATCTGAAACCAAAAAATCAAAATGCTTTCTTTAGTTTATTACTTTATCTCTCCAGTGACGTGAAGTTTTTTTTAATTTTTCAATTTTTTAATTTTTGGCACCATTACGAAGCCAAAATGACGATTTTTGACGAAAAAATCTACCTATTTGTTATTGTAAAATTGTTAGTAATTAAAAATTTAAAAAAACTCGACGTCACTAGAGAGCAACTTATATGTAGAATATGTGTACAAAATGTCAAAACGATCGGTTCAGTAGTTTTTCTGTAGACTTTAAAAATTACATGTTTGGGAAAATCGATTTAAAGTGTTTTACACTAAGCAACACTAGTTGGAGGTACGGTCATTCAACCTGCTGTAACTTTTGCTCCGAATGACCTAAAAATTGAATACAATCATTTACAATTTACAATTTAATACAATTACAATCTTCAGATGTTGTACTTTCAGAAACAAAGATAAAAAAAATGAAAAAAAAGTTGTCACACCTTACCCCCCCCCCCCCCTTAATTGAAGTTAAAACGGAAAACTTTTTCACTTATTGTAGATTTTGGGCAAATAGTAAGTACAGCTGTTTAAGTGTTGCACTTTAGTGGATGTGTTTAATAGACAAAATAGTGCTGCCACCACGAAGATTTTTCTATAAATAAAATTTTATTTTGTAAATAATTTTATACGCTGGAAATTAACAAAAAACAAAAAAAAAATGGAAAAGTTAAGAATTTTAAGTATTCGAAAATGTCGAATAAGCCGACCAGAAAAACCCGGTTTTTCGAGTTATTCGAAATTCACAATTTAAAAAAAAAATCGAAACCGAAAAAACCGACAAATCAATAAAAACCCGGTTTTTCGAATAACCCGCAACTGGGAATGACAACACTAGTTTAGTTTGAGTTCCCAGTACAAAGTTGAGTTTTGCCATTGAAT
The DNA here is from genome assembly GCA_943735915.1 of Pherbina coryleti. Lineage (NCBI taxonomy): Eukaryota > Metazoa > Arthropoda > Insecta > Diptera > Sciomyzidae > Pherbina > Pherbina coryleti. The sequence continues at coordinate 139,913,759 of OX030949.1, read as the reverse complement.
GCAAAATAAACTCTACAGTTGCCCAGTAAAATTTTGCAGGATGAAATTCAACTTAACTCAATTTTCTTTCCATGTTTATCAAAACTCAATTTCAGAAATTCCTAAAAGTATGCTAGTGTACATATAAAAAGGTACGTTCAGATGTAACTTTTAGATGACAAGGTACGTTGAACAATTTTGTGGTGAGAAATGTCAAAAATAGCTATTCTAAAGTTGTGCAATTTTCTATTTGCAGAAAACTAAAAAAAAAGTGAAGAAAAGAACTTGGGCAAGTGTAGAAGATCAGTATGGGCCGATACAAAATCCGATTTGCGCAGCGCAAGGAAAAACTCGCATATGTACGCAGCGATGGCTGCAGCCTTATCTTCAAGTGGAATTGATGTCACGGTGGTGAATATGCCGAAAAAATATGAGAACAGAAAAGTAAACAAAGTCATGTCATACTAAACACAATTCTGTCGACGCATCTCTGTGTGAAGAGCTGTGGTTGAACTCAAACTAAACTCAAACGAAACTCTCTGTGTAGATGTTATGACATTAAATACATCAAGAGTTGTCGGAATTGCTGAAAGTTGTCTTGTTAACGGTTGAAAAACACCTTAAAGTCAAAGGAGTGATCCAAAAGTAAGAAAATAGGGTCTCATACGAATAAAGCAACTTAGAGACGTTAAGAGCCGGCTTTTTACCTATTTACTGAACGGGATAGTCCTAACTGTAGTAAATCATGGGTCAACAAACTCTCTCTGATGTCATGTTCGCCAAAGCCAAAGGAGTGATCCAAAAGTAAGAAAATAGGATCAAATACGAATAAAGAAACCTATGGACGTTAAAAGCCGTTAAGAGCCGGTTTTTTACCTATTTACTGAACGGGAAAATCCCAAGCGTAGTAAATACTCTCTCTGACGTCATATTCGCCCATTACATGCTTCAGTTTAACCTTATTCCGCCCTACTTTGGCATTTAGGTCGTCCATCAGTATAATAATGCCTCCAATGGGTACGCTCTTCTATATGATGTTTAACACACTGCTTGGTTGAGGCAAAGCACTGTACACAGAGTGTCAAATAATATCCCGGACACAAACCATACCTCAGCAACCAAGTGCGCTATCTATGTATTCGAACATGCTTTTTAATGGTTAAATTTTTCCAAATGTCATGAAGTTGGTTGTCATTTTACGGTTATAGCAATTATTTTGCGAAAACATGTGTTCATTTGATGTTGAACTTCAAACTTGGAACAAAGAGCAGTCAATAAATTCCACCCAAAACTTTGTTAAAATGCATCCGAAATACTTCGATTGATACAAAAAGTGTAGGGTGATGGTTATTTAAGTAGAAAAGTTACTTTTGAGTGACAAAAACGTTTTTTGGGCGGCGGAGAGACGCTGGAGCATGACAAAAACACCTGAAATGATCCAAAAAGTATGTGATTTTGTTGCAGAATACAGCAATGTTTCAGTGAGAATGATGGAAGAGGCCTTAAACATCAGCAAAGAGACTATTGGAGTAATTTTTTACGAGAATTTGGGCAAGATAAAATTTGATGAGAGTTCGGCATTCCAGAGACATCGTTGCGGCCTTAAAAAATAGTACAAACTTCATGAAAACAATTGTTACGGGTGATGAAACGTGGTATTTCCAATACGATACATAAATCAAGCGTCAAAGTGCGGAATGGAAATCTTGAAAAGTTCCTTAAAAAATCAAACCAATGCTCGTCACATTTTTCGATAGGAAAGGAATTATCCACAAGCAATTAATTTCAACTGGTGAAACAGTTACAGCCGCATATCATCTTGGAGTTTTGAAGCGTTTGATGTCTAGAATCCATCGTATTCGACCCGAATATCGCGATACAGAAAGTTGGTCTCTGTTGCAGGATAATGCACCGAGTCACAGAGCACTCATTGTTCGTCGATTTTTGGCTCGAAATGAAGTGTGTATCTTAAAAAATCTGCCCTATCCAACTGATTTGGAACCCTGCGACTTCTCTTTGTTGAAATTTGAAAATGAAGTTGAAAAGATACTTTTTAACGACATTCCGACCATACAAGCAGCTACGACACGGGCACTGGAGGCAATCCCGCAAAATGAGCTAGAGCAGGCATTTAAAATGGCACTATTGAACCGCTGTAACAGGTGTATTGAATCGGGAGGAGAATATTTTTATTTAAGTTTTCTAGAGCCTATCTGGGATATTATTTGACACACCGTGTGTAATGGAGTTTTTCCTGACTCTTCTCTGAAATCCTTACATCCTACTCTTTTAAGCTCTTACGGGAGTAGGAGTTCCAAACTATGAATTCCATTTCCGAGCCGGCGAACTTTGCTCACAACCAGTATATCGTTGTTGTATTTCACAAATTCTCCTTCCAGTTGGATAAATCTAGCGTTATGGCTACTTTGAGTGCCTTCTGCTAAAAGCGTCATACTTAATATTCCAGAAACCAAGTACGGATCTTGTCGAATAACCAAAAGCTGTCAACGCGAAAGCGTTTTTTGGTATCCGAGGGCTGATGAGATTATGTGAGCGGTTTTTCGTTGTGGTTTATCATGTGACCTGGAAGCTATCCTCTCTTTGATGGGACTATCCTGATAATGGGGCTGCTATCTTACGGAGTCCAGGCTTTCTGATTATTTTATACTTATTCAGTAGTACGCTACGAGTCAGACGCTGTTTGCAGCCACCCATTTTTGGTCACAGGCTACTTATAAGAAGTTCAACCCAACAACCATACCAATACCAAGCGCACCTCTTATTTTCAAGGTCTTAAAAACGTTTGGAGTCAAACGAGATTTTGTATACACGACTATAGGAAGGTGCAAACAGACCTTATCCATAAATAACGGGAAGAGATTCGGTCGAAAAGGGTCAGTTCGAACAAAAGCGGTCATAAAAATCGAACTGGAACGAATAAAACGAAATCCCCAACGTGGAAAGACCCAAAGAGGATCTTTTCATAAGATTTTGGTCTCAGACTTAGAATGCGAAGCTTACAAGAAACGTAAAGTCCATGGAGTTTCCGATGCAACCATAAAAAACACACGAACGAGTATCTATTCTACTTGCTTGACACGGTGGTAATGAACTTGTTTTTTCTGATGAGAAACCCTTTGTCCCGCAGCAGTCATACAACGCTCAAAACGATTGGATGTGGTCTGTTTGAATACTGGTCTGTTTCCTGCGAAACAGAAATATGTATCAAGGTTCCAGAGTGCCGCTTCAGTTATGGTCTGGGGCGCTATTTGCAGTTCTGGAAAACTTCCCTTGGTTTTGATCTATAAAGGAATCAAAGTAAACTCCGAATATTACAAAACTGAGGTTTTGCAAAAGGTCTTATATCATCCTAACCTGAAAGCTTTATACGAATGAATACTATGTATTCCAACAGGACCGTGCTCTTTCTTAAACCGCCAAAATCGTTCAAGACTATTGTAGAATCAATTTATGTGTTTTCATTACGTAGGATGAATGGCTTCTCAAATCTCCTGATTTGAAACCTTTCGAAGTTTTTTGTTTTAACGACTTGAAAAAATTTCAAGATATTTGGTACATGAATAAATGTTGAAAAGATTTTTTTTCAAGTTTGACGCTTTGTTATGAAAAATTTGTTAGCCACTACTTTTCCCCATCTTTCGGGCAGTTTTCGGATACTATCTCGAAAAAATGATGCGTCTTTTGATGCGACCCACGAATCGATTCAATTTTGGAGTTATTCAAAAGAGCGAAAGTGCTGATCCTCAAATGGACGTGTCATCAATGAAAACAAATAGTAGCCGGAAGGGAGAATGTCTGGTTTGTACGGCGGATGGGGTAGAACTTCCCATCTCAGCGTTTCAAGGTATGTTTTGACCGGCTACGCAACAACTGGCTGAGCGTTGTCATGTTGCAAAATTACCTTGTCGTGCCAAATGCATCAATTGAGTTCGGTAGAGTTGCCTTGTGATGATTTCACCCGGTTGTAGCAGCTCATAGTATACCACGCAAAATTGGTCCCACCAAATACAGAGCATGACTTTGCCACTGTGTGTATTCGGCTTTGACGTCGATTTTGGCGTATGGCCGGGCGGCATGTAGGATTTCTTGCGCTTGGGGTTATCGGAATGAACCCATTTTTCATTACAAGTCACAATACGATATGAAAATCCTTGTCTTTTTTGCCATTGGAGCTGTTCAGCATATCTGAACAGATATGATAACAGTGAAAAAACGGCGTTGGACGTCTCTCGCCTTCAATTCATACGGCAACCAATATCCTTTCTCTTGGATCATTCCCATGGCTTTTAAGCGAAGTGATATGGCTTGTTGAGTTACTTCTAATGCTTTTGCGAGTTCTCGCGTTTGGCACGAGTCTTCATCCAATATAGCCTCCAATTCGGCATCCTCAAACTCTTCTGGCCGTTTTTTTGCCACTTTTCACCACTTCTGAAACGTCTGTACCACAACTCAAATGTGGAAATAGATATCGATGAAGCATGTCCCCCGTAAGCTTCTTACAGCATTCGATAGCGTTCAGTTGCATTTTTCTTCAAATGAAAGCAGAAAAGTGAACTTTCCCGCAAATTGTGTTTTGTTGGCACAAAAGTTGACATATTTGGAGCACACAAAAACTAAGTTGTTTACACTTAAGCGAAACGACACAAACTGAAAAAAAGGCCTAATGATGAGGATTCAAAATTAAGTTGGTTGCAACATTGCCTGTTGCAACAAAAATATGGGAAGAAATGCTTATGGATGCCGTGCGTGCCGCCTTCAAAGGGTTTGAAAAGTTTTAATTTTTTAACATTTTTCGGAAAGTTATTTTGGAAAAAGTTCAAGATTTCATCTAACTTGGATTCACCATTAATCTAGAGGTGAACCAAGGTACGACCCTATTCAAATCGAAAAGAAACGGACGGCAGATCAAACGAAGCAAACTCTTCACGAGCGAATAATTCTGATGTCCTTACAGAGAAACTTTTTTAATTTTAAAAGAGAAATTTCGCCTCAAATGTTTGAAAACAATTTGGCTTTCAAGTATTCGGATGTGTGCATATGTGCCGCTGTCATGTCCATCGAGTCATGGTTCTGCAGCTGCGGAACCACCCTCAGGCTGATTAAAAATTTTGAAGAGGGAAAATATTCAGGCTTATCAAAAATCATCGCTGAATGATTTTGGTTTTTATGGACCGCAGTCAGTTGACTAAACGCATGATATTTATTTATCCCAATTTCAGTGCACATGTGAAGCTACCCAATTAAAGTCCACATAAAATTCGGTCTGCTCCAGAACTAGTTAATTAAATACAAACAGCATGCGTGCTTGTTAAAAAATAAATAAAAGTTTTCCTTTTATATAGTTTTTCCTCAACTTTGCCATGATCCGGAAAATTGTTTTTAATATTTTCTTAATTTGTTCTACTCACATTTACGCAATTTTTTTTTTAAATTTCATTTTTTTAAAATACAGCAAAAACTTTACGAAATTGTTTGCTGTTGAAATGAGGTCTATTGTTTTTTTTTTTTTCTTTAACTGTTTTTTACAGCTGCTGCATTGCTCGAAACTTGGATAAACTGCCATTTTATTCAAACACACATACTGCAACCAACTATTTATCCATCCAACCAACCATCTAACCATTCATCCATCCATTCATTCAAGAGCCGTTTGCTCTCTTTCTCTCTCTCTCTTATTATAGCACACAACCGTCCGTCGTCAACAACAACTTTTTGATGCGCCGGAATGTGCACTTTATAGCATTTTGCCTATTTTGCACATTTTGGCATGTAGACGACAGACATGACCGCTGCAACTTCTTCTTCCTAACTTCTTCAACTGCCTTACCCCTATTTACTTCATTATTTGTCTTTATTTGTGTGGGTCTTGCTTGTGAACTGGCTTCGCCAAATAAGCATGTGCTGTGTGCCGTCGTCCGCTGACGTTACTTCAACTTGGCATCCATCCGCTTTGCGTCTTTTGACTTCATCAGCAACATCTTCACATGATGTGATGTTCATAATTTTCATCAACTTGTTCTTCGACTTGTGTGCCGGCTGTTGTTGACGTTGTCTACCGGGTGCAGCTTCAATACCGTACGTTCCATCTATCGTTTCTATGTGCGGGTCTCTGATTATTTGTTTTATTTCGTTTTTATTAATAGACTTCAGTTTAGAATTTCTTGGTTTCCATGATATGTGCTGCATCGTCAGCATCTTGTGGCCTGGTCTGCTTGTCTGTCTGTCTGTCTGTCTTCGCGCTGTTCTCACCATAATTATCTGTGCTTTGCTTGTATTTTTATTGGTTTTGTGGTATTTTAGTGGCACATGTGCCACCGGTATTTTGGACCTCTTTATACTAAAGCAGTGTATAAATTATATGTAAATGTAGGAAACAAAAACAATAAGAAAGCATTTAGGAGAAATATCCAATCATATTTCACAGCAAAAAGATTGGTCGTTTTCGTTCTCAGTATCATCATTATGATCCCCATCATCTTCATCTTCAAAATCAACATCACCATTATCATCAAATTCTTTATGTTCATCATCATCACCATCACCATCATCATCATCATCATTATTATGACCATCAATATCAACATCAAAGTCATCAACCACAACATCATTACCACCATCATGATCATTATCATCACCATCATCATTATCACCATCATCATCATCATGATCATCATCATCATCATCATCATCATCATCATCATCATCATCATCATCATCATCATCAAGATCAACATCATCATCATCATCATCATCGACATCATAATCATCCTCGTCGTCTCTGGCTGAGTTCAACACATTTGGGCTTCAAAGAAGTTGGGGGTAGAGTTCATTAAAATTTGTTTATGCAAGATGTGTTGTTTTCATTTTTATTTTTATTCATGATCCGTAGTGTGCAGAGTTGTGCTGGTGCCCCTTACACGTGTTTTTGATTTTTCCTTCCGTTGCCCCCCCCCCCCCCCCCTCCCTTATTTTGTTTACATTATTTCCTTTTGTATGCATCGTAATTGAATTTTTGCTTTAGTTCAACAATTTTTTGTGCTTTGGAAATAAGTGTTCCTAAGATACACAATTTAATTAACCACAATCTATGTATATCAAGTCATATGACCTAAGGGAGTAATCTTTCATCATATGGATTCTTTCATCCTATGAATGCTTTCAATATCCGGTTTTTGTGCTTCATCAATTTTTTCTTTCACAAATTTAATGATTATTTTCTTTCTCCTTTTGAAAAGGTATTGTTTCCTCAAAAAGTAGCTGAGTAAGGTTTAATTGGCTGAAGCTTAGTTAAAATGTCTACTTAAGAAAGTTTGAATCTTGCGTAATAATTCCATGAAAATCCTTAGGTTGTCCTAAGCTGTGGATGTTGCAAATATCGAATAATTTTTGCAGAAGACATTATTAATTTGCTTTTATTTAATAATTGTAACCAGATGAAAAAGTTTGGAACTCTTAGTAAACATTTTGAAAGACTTATTTGTGTTCACTAATAAAGGGTGTATCAACAAGAAGTGTAGCATTACAATGGCGTATTATTCAACAGCTAGTCACTTCGTCCCGAATGTTCGACCGAAAATATCGACACAGTGAAGAAAAGTGTTGAAAACTACCTAGCAAGCACCTCAATTCTTCACAGTGCTCAACAACTCGACATCTCCACGTTCACACTACAGCGAATATTGACGAAAGATTTAGCCCCACATGCGTTCAAGGTTCCATTTACTTAAGAACTGCATCCGGCGGACCACTAGCAGCGCCGTACGTTCTCTGATTGCGTCTTGGAAAACATAAATGGCGACAGTGATATTTGCAAAAAAAAAAAAAAAAACAAAATTGTGTTTTCCGGCGAAGCTCATTTTCACATTGGCGGCTATGTAAATAAGCATAATTTCCGCATTTGGCAATCTTTAAAACCTGTGAGTGATACAGGAGATGCCAAAGCACTCACGAGTTACTTTTGCGAAGTTATTGTGGGTGCAGATCATAGTCTGGAGGTGTCATAGGGGACGTAATTTTTCGGAAATGAAAACAGAAGGACCCGTTCCAGTCAATGAAGTGCGCCACAGAGACATGATGAAATAATTTTTTGTGGTTGGAAATGGAATATAGAATACAGAAGACCTCTAGTTTCAACAGGATGGTGTTACTCTCTATGTAAGACACAAAACAATCGAGCTATTGAGCACTTAGTTCCCTGGTCGCATAATTTCACGTTTTGAAGACACCAAATATCTGGCGATTAAACACGGTTAGAACTCTTTTTTTTAGGATTATGTTAAGAGTTAGATCTACTCTAACCATCAACAAACAATTCTAACTCTCAAAGCGATCATTGAAGTCGCCGAAATATAGCTGCAATAATGCGAAACGTCATAGAAAATCGATTATTTTCGATTTGCAGTTCATTATCCATCGAAAAAAAAGGATTAAGGACTGCAAACTAAGTCGAGGCGACTATTTGAGAGATATTGTGTTTCATACATAATTCCAATGTGTTTACTTTATAATCTTGTAAAAATTGAAGATAAATTCTAAAAATTGTTGACACACTCTTTAGATTACAAATGCAAAAAATTAACAAATGTTTTTCAAAAAGACCTTTTTATTATTTTTTATCTTTTGTGTAACGTGAGTTTAAAAAAAAAAAACTAACTCCCACAAGGTATTCCTCGAAAAATTTACACGTTTATACCCTTCGACTTGTTTATTTTACCTTTTAAAAGAAGTAAAAAAAACTGTTGTAAATTCGTATTAGTCTGTCGTTTAAGGGTTAAAATAAAAACGCATTAAATAGAGTGAACTATAAAATAAAATTAAATATAAAATAAAAATTATATTAAATAGCTAAAATATATAATTAAAAAAATAACAAAATAAATAAAAAAAAAACACAAAATAAAATTATATTATCTAGAAAAATTATAATAAAAATTTTAATTAAAATTGAATTTAAATTAAAAGAATTAAATAATAGAAATAGTTCATTTTAAAAACCTGTTAATACTGTTTAAAAACTTTGGAAAATTAAAAAAAAATCTAAAACTGAAAAAATATACCATACAAAATGAAAAAATAGAAAAAATAAAATAAAATATAAAATATAAAAAAATTAAAATAAAATTTTAATGCAAAAAGAGTTAAAATAATTGACAAATTTAAAAAACAATGAACAGTTTTACAAAATACAAAAATATTAAAAAAATTATGAAAATTTAATCAAATTTTTATTAAAGAAAAATAAAAAATTAAAAAAAACTTTAATGAAAAAAAATCAAATAAATTACAAATTAAAGAAAAAATGAAAAACTTAAAATATGCAAAAAAATATTAATAAATTAAACCAAACTTAAAAAAATTATGTAAAAAAAGAAATGAAATAAAAAAATATTGAAATAAATTTTAAAAATAGAAAAAATATAAAATTAAATTTAAAATTAAAATTAAAATTAAAATTAAAATTAAAATTAAAATTAAAATTAAAATTAAAATTAAAATTAAAATTAAAATTAAAATTAAAATTAAAATTAAAATTAAAATTAAAATTAAAATTAAAATTAAAATTAAAATTAAAATTAAAATTAAAATTAAAATTAAAATTAAAATTAAAATTAAAATTAAAATTAAAATTAAAATTAAAATTAAAATTAAAATTAAAATTAAAATTAAAATTAAAATTAAAATTAAAATTAAAATTAAAATTAAAATTAAAATTAAAATTAAAATTAAAATTAAAATTAAAATTAAAATTAAAATTAAAATTAAAATTAAAATTAAAATTAAAATTAAAATTAAAATTAAAATTAAAATTAAAATTAAAATTAAAATTAAAATTAAAATTAAAAATTAAAATTAAAAATTAAAATTAAAATTAAAATTAAAATTAAAATTAAAACTAAAATTCAAATTCAAATTCAAATTAAAATTAAAATTAAAATTAAAATTAAAATTAAAATTAAAATTAAAACTAAAACTAAAATTAAAATTAAAATTAAAATTAAAATTAAAATTAAAATTAAAATTAAAATTAAAATTACAAATTAAACTTAAACTTAAATAAATTTTAAATAAAACTGTTTTTAATACTTATTTATTTGTAAATTTCAAAATTTTAATTCTGAATTTTTTCTTATTTCTTTACAGAACACACGCAAAGCCTGCTGCAATCAACTCCAACAAATGCCAAATTTTAGCACTATTCGTGTCATTTACTCAAACACAAATGCAAACGCCTAAATAAACTTACAAACAAAAGCTGGACTTTATTCACCAACATCATAATCAAACCAACAAATCAGATGTGAACATTTTTGTTTCCCGCGACTTGATTTTCTGTTATAATTATTGTTATTATTCAAATTATTCTTATTTTTAACGAATTTATGATTACATTTCTTGTGCAACAACAATCAAAATCTAGACTTGATCCACTACTTCACTTTAGTCCCTCCCACACCTATTCAACGTATTCCAATAACGAAATAAAAAAAAAAATTAATAAAAAAGTAACTTAAAAATATTCGATTTTCGAATTCGAACTCAAACCAAATATAAAAAGTAAAAACGGTGCAATATATTAGTTAAGAGGAAATAAGAAAAGAAAACAAAAATCAAACGAATACCAGACACTAAACGACTTCATCAAGAAAACGAAGACAACAACAAATAAGTCAAAATTAATCTTAATTAAATAAGATATCAAGTTAACACACACACACATAGACGCCATAAACTCCCTCATATACACACGCGCATACACCCCACTCCCCACACACAGCCTAGCTATTCCCCCGCTTAAAGTCACAGAGGGAACGCGTTCGTGTGTTAATTAAGTGCAAACAAACCGAGTCAAACAGACCAAATTTAAAATTATTCTCTACAAAATGTCTTTGGCCGATATGGGTACAGCAACTCGTGGTAGATCAACCGGCGCTGGCTATGGTGGAGGTGGCGGTGTAGGTGGCGGCGGCGGTGGTGGTGTTGACATTGGTTCCGGCGTTCCAGGCGGACGTATGACTCATTCGCTAAGTACACCATCTGGAGTTGATGGTACACCATCGACACCGCGCCATCGTGGCGGTAAAAAATTAACAGTTCGAATACAGATGCTCGATGATTCTGTAACAATGTTTCAAGTGCAGGTGAGTCTAATTATGAATCTTCATCACTTGTTTTTTTCTATTAAACCAACATCAAAGACATATCTAAATCAGTTTACGGTTGCAAGAAAGAAATAATAAAAGAAATAAATTTCATAAAATTTGTAAGTGTCCAAAATAATACTTGCGGGTACAAATATTTTTTATTTTATAAAGTCACACAAATGTTTTTCTCTTTACTTCCCGTATGAGAGGTTTTTGAAAATGTTTGATAAATACAGGGTGGGCCAAATACAATTTTTTTTTAAATACAATAAAATTAACAAAATTTAATTTTTTCCATGTATTATGGCTTTATTAGAAAAAGCAAACATTCCCATTAATTATGGAACAGTAGAACTTAGTAGTGCATTCTGTCACTCCAATTTTCCAAGACCTTGTTGATGGTTTCGGACTGTAGCTCACGGATTGCTTAGATGATATTGGCCTTAAGTGCTTGAATCGTGTTTCAGGAATGTTGGCATAAAATCGCTCCTTCACGGTTCCCAAAAAAAAAAAAAAATCCAAAGGGATCAAATCGCAGCTCCGAGGCGACCAATTGACATCGCCAAGACGGTTGATAACACGATTTGGGAATTTGATGTGCAATAGATCGATTGTGGTATGGGGCTGTGTGGCATGGCGCGTCATCCTGAATGAACCAGAGGTCGTCCAAATTCATGTCTCTAATTTCAGTAAAAAAAAATCGGTTAATATGGCTCTGGTCCACTCCACAATCCGCACCAAACTGTCACTCTCTGTGGATGCATCGGCTTCTCAACAATAACGTTCGGGTTTTCCGAGCCCCAGATGCGGCAATTTTGTTTGTTAACGTAGCCTAGATAAAAATGCTCCTCGTCAGAAAATATGATTTTTCGCCCAAATCATCTTCTTTTCAAAAAACGCACTTTTTGGGCTACACAGCACTCACTTAAATAACTTTCCAATATTTCCCAACGTTGTTCAAGCGTCAAGCGACTCATTTCTTTCTGAGGAATGATATTGACTTTATGTCAAGATTTCGAGTGGGAAACAGTGTCAGTGTCAAAATAACCTATGATTTAAAAAGAAAGCACTAGATGGTCCACCCTGTATATTTAAGATTTAAAGATATTTTAGTATTTAAGATATAACTTAAGAATTTTAAATCACATGAACAAATTTGTTCTATCATCAAGATCTAAATAGTAGTTTTGAATATACGAGGGTTGCTATTTATATTTCTGGCCTTGGAAACAGAAAGTGTTTACACTTACCATCTTACGTTTGGATTGGAAACTTGATATTGTTGAACATACCCTTCTTCAAAATATTGTCTGACAAGCATCAATAAGATATTGCATGACCCTTTGGCCGTAAAAAAGATTTGTTCGCATTGGATCCTACATAACCTGACAAACGATAAAAAAAGGCTCATGTCGGAAATGTTGAAAAAAATAGAATCAAGGTGCATCAAGGGCTGTGTAAAAATAGAATAAAGTTGCATCAAAGGCTATGTATAACATACAAAGGTGATGAATCATGGACTTATTCATATGAGCCCGAAACAAAACAGTAATAGACTGTATGGTGCTTCTAAAACGAGCTAAATCCAACAAAATTTGTTCGGGGATGAAACACATCGAAGCACCTGTTTCTTCGGCATTACCGGTCATGTGGGTATAGTGGCGTAAGAGCAACGTAGGACGGTCAATTCTAAATGGTACACGACTAGTTCTTTGCTGCAAGTTATCGAAGAAATTCGGAAAAAGTCGAAGAAAAAGCGAATTATTTTACACCATGGCAATGCGAGCTCTCATACATATGCCTTTTTGACCAGTCAAAAATTGAATCGGTCATTCACCGTACAGCCCTGCTTTGGTACCCAATAACTTTTATTCTTGGAAATAAAAAAAAAATTACGTGATCAACAATTTTCGACACCCGAACAATTGGATTCCGGCTAGGTCTGGTCCTAGGCGTTAACCTTTCTACATTTCTTTCCTCATGTCTAATTAACTAAAATCGAAAAATCATTTACGATTTGAAATTGAACGACGTACGTGAAGTTTATAAATGAGGTTGCCTTAGTCATTTCCTGTATTGCCTGAGGTAAGGGCAAAACACTTGCTCAGATTCAAACTCATATGATTCCACGGCCTTTCACCACGCTAAAAACATCCTAAACATGTTTCACTTGATAACCTTTTCCTTCCCACTATGGTTAGGTTGACGCGGCTGTCTCTTATGAGACACACTTGCGCCAATAAGGCCCATTGTGGTACCAAAGGTTAATTATTTCCCAATCTATCTGAACCAGTTGGAGCTATTTATAAAGCTTGAGTATTCGGTAGACCGAAAGTTTTGAGTGGAGCTAGTTACCTAGGAAAAGGTGGTGCTTTATGGCCAGCGCTGGGCATGTGTTGTGGATTCTATCTCCTCCTCGTCTCTACAGCTTCTGCAGAAGTCGGTATGGACGATTTTTAGTCTTCGGACATGGTTTCCAATAAGGGTGTGTCCTGTTAGAACGCCTATGACAATATTTATTTGCCCCTTTGCAGGGAAATTAGTTCCTTTGAGCGTTTCAAGTTCAGGGTTGGCCAAACTTGACGTGCCTTATGGCATGTGCTACCCGTAGACCACCTTATGTTTGTATTTTCAAAAGACAGTTCATTTGTGCGTAGTTTACATGTGGCGAGAGGTATTCCTTTTTATTCCTTATCTGTCGATAAGAGTTTGGTAGTACCGTTTCGAGCGAGTTCGTCTGCTTTGCAGTTTCCTGGGAAGTCTCTATGTCCGGGGATCCAACATAGATATATATTGAGCTGCTCTGCCATCTCATTTAGAGATCAGCGGCAGCTTAGGACTGTTTTAGATGTTGTTACAACAGATTCCAAGGCTTTCAAAGTGGCTTGGCTATCAGATAGAATACAAATATCTCTAGTTGATATATTATTCATCTGAAGCCAAGTAACGACTTCATATATCACAGTAACTTTCGCTTGGAACACACTACCAGTCGTCGGGGACCCTAAAGGCAAGGTTGATGTTTAGTGGTTCAGAGTAGCCTCCTCCCCCTACTTTGCCATCTAATTTTGATCCATCAGTGTAGATTTCAGTGGCATTGTTTGGTGGATGACTTCCAATCTCCCATTCATTTCTGGAGGGAATTGATACATCAAACTTTTTGTAGAATAAAAGTTTTTGAGTGATATAGTCGACGGTCTTAGGTATTGGAGGAAGAAGTTTCCTAATGTTAGAGTTCTAGACGAATTGCTGTGTTTGCAGCCATCTGTTTTGTTAGGATATTTAGTGGTGTCTGGTGGACCATAATGTCGAGTGCGTCCGTTGAAGTGGTTCTCAGCGCTCCGCTGATGCACAGCGTTTGTTTAGTGCGGGCCACCAAACTATAGCACTTATAACAACTGTATAAAGCCAGTGAGTAACCTTAGATTGTAATCCCCATTTGCTAACCACTGCTTTCTAGCATGAATATAGGGCTATATTGGCTTTTTTGGCTCTCTCGAGCAGATTGGTTGTCCAATTTAGTTTCCTATCTAAGATAGAGAGGTATTCTGCTTGTTCCGACAAATTAAGTCTTCCCAGTTTTGGAGGACTGATTGTGGGTAAGCTATGTTGTCAAGTAAAGACCACTAACTCAGTTTAATCAGGATTAACGCTGAGTCCACAGCTGGTAACCCAGTTTACGAGAGTGTTTAGACAATTTTGCATAATATCTCGAAGAGTGGATAGATATTTTCCTGAGATGACAATAGCAACGTCATCAGCGTAGTCTATCACAATGCACCTCTCTCGTTCTAGTTTAACCAGTAGTTCATTCTGCGCTAGGCTCCAGAGTAGAGGCGAGAGAACTCCTCCCTTACGTGTTCCCCTTGGTATAAATCTAAGCGTGGATGCTGTTCCGAGTTTTGCGCTTATTATCCTACCTACTGGCATTTGATTTATAACTGCTATCAGAGCAGAATCCACCCCAAGCTCCGTCAGCGCACTAGTGATAGACTGTGCCTTGACGTTGTTAAATTCATTTTTTAAAGGGTTTTCCATTAAGGAATTGACAATTTTTATTTAAATAAAACGCAAACCATTTGAGATATTTCAAAAACTTTATTATCGGCTTGAAGTACCATCAAAACATATATGAATAGAACTCGACTTCGCTCATATGGCCATCGCGGGCACGTATGCAGCGGTCTATTCGTTGGACCCAATTTTCGATGACTCGGCCACACCCGTTGCATTTCGCGTTTAATGTTGGCTCTGAGCTCTTCCAACGTCGTCGGCTTGTTGGCATAGACCAATGACTTGACGTAGCCTCAAAAAAAATAGTCTAGAGGCGTTAGTTATATCGCACGAACAAGGCGGCCAATCGACTGGCCCATTTCTTGAGATAACACGCTCATCAAACTTACTCTTCAATAAATCAATTGTAACGTGTGCTGTGTGGCTTGTGGCACCGTTCTGTTGGAACCACATGTCGTCCAAGTCCATATCTTCCAATTCGGGCCAAAAATAATCGGTAATCATGGCGCGATAACGATGGCCATTCACAGTAACGTTACGATCGTTATCGTCGATGAAAAAATATGGTCCAATGACGCCGCCGGCATGCATTTTTGTGGATGAAGTGGCGATTCATGAAGCACATGTGGATTTTCATCCGATCAATAACGCATATTTTGCTTATTGACGAACCCATTGAGCCAAAAGTGAGCTTCGTCACTGAACAAGATTTTGCGATGAAATTCATAATCTTGGCGCATCTTTTCCAGAGCCCAATTAGAGAACGAACGTCGCTTCAAATGGTACATCAGCTTCAATTGAGCCAAAAGTGAGCTTCGTCACTGAAGAAGATTTTGCGATGAAATTCATAATCTTGGCGCATCTTTTCCAGAGCCCAATCAGAGAACGAACGTCGCTTCAAATGGGCCATCAGCTTCAATTCTTGAGTCTGCTTGATCTTGTGTAAATGAAAACCAAGATCCTTACGCAAAATTCATCATAAAGTGGTCTGGGAGATGCCCAATTCTTGAGAACGCCGTTGAATTGACTGTTTTGTATCGTTTGCTTCGGACGCCTGAACGGCAGTGATATTTTCGACACTTCGACCAACCTGTTGTCTCCCTGGTTCTGCAACATCACACAACGAATATGTAGACTCAAATTTTTGCACTAAACCTGTTATTGTCTGTCTACGAGGGCGAGAATTACGACCGAAAATTGCAGTTAACGCTTTTTAAGTTGCGATCACCGACTCCGAATTTCGGAATTAAATTTTTATAATTTGCAGACGTTGTTCGTTGTTCATCACTTTACCATGATGAAAATGTTGAGTTTACTGAATAAATTGGCAGTGACATTTCGATGATTAGTGAAAGGGTGCGTTCAGAAATTTAATTCAAAGTTGTCAAGTCCCTATTGAAAAACCCTGTGTATCAGTGAAGGCTATCATTGTGTATTTTTTCTGATGAAGGGTCTTTTCAATGATATGAAGTGGACTATGGACTATGGACTATGGAGTGGAGAGCTGTTTCCACAGATTTGCTTTTGGCGTAGGCATGTTCCTTCCTACTAAACTATCAACCCATCTCGAACCAAGTCCGACTTGACTACATAGGTATTACACTTGAAATCCTTGTTCAAAGCTAAAAAAAAACTGCAACAATCTCTTTATAACTTTACCAATAAATTTCCTCTTATTTCCATAACAGCCCATTTTTGTTTTTCCCAATAAAAATATTTTATATTCAATTAACTTGACAATTTATCTGCTTTCTTACGCGTCGACGTCTGACATACATAAATTAATTACATACTTTACAATTCTGGGAAATCTTCTCTTATAGACCCCCACCAATAAGTTGCCTTTAATTTCCAAACCACGTTTGGTTTTCCCTAGAAAAATATTAAATTTCCAAATAAGTTGGAATTTATGTGTGTTGTTATGCGTCGTTATGTTCTTAACACATATAAATTAATTATTTTACAATCCTAGAAAAGTTTTTGTTATGGAACGACATAAAGTTGCTAGGATTACGTTTGTTTTTTTTTTTTTTGTTCGTGGGATTTGGAGAGCACATAGTTTAAAAGCTTTTTCAGTTTATCAAATATGTCACTAACAGCTGTATGTGTAGCACTCCGGCAAAATGGCACAATCACACACACATACTGCCTCACTCACTCACACGTACAACTGCAAACATTGCAATATACGAAAGTTTTAAATCCTTAAAACATGTCGAAAACTTTTTAACACTTAAAATATTGCGTCTGCCCCCATTAGTATCCGGAAAACAACGTACGTAAAATAGCGTAAGCAAAACTACGTAAGTAGCTTTGCAGTATTACAGAGCAACCATTGCTTGCGGTTCACGTAATATTATTTATACCTACTTTCTTTTTTTTCTGTTCTCTGCTGTTCTGTCTTGTTCCAGTTCGTTTCTGTTTTTGTGTGGTTTCTCGAGTGCCGCATGCATGCGGTCGTATTCGGTCGTAGACCCTTAAAATGGGCTAACGTACATATGTACGTAAGTGAGTCGGTCTGTTGAGTGTCGTTGCTCTTTTTACGAGTTTTACGTCATCGCCGCCAGGATAAGAAGACGCTCTTGAGCAATTTCCGCTCGAAATGTTCACATTTGCTAGGCAGTCAGGCAGGATGTTGTTGTTGTTGTTGCATCCTTTCGCGCACCAATTGCGATGTGTTGCTGCAATTTATTGTTTGTTTGTTTGCTTGTTTTAGTTGAATGCAGCAGCAGCAGCAGTTGCAAGAACAACAACACCAACAACAACAACAACAACAACAACAACAACAACAAGTTGGACGTTGGCCAAAAACTGTTTTAGGCAGCATCGCTTAGTATTTGGAATCGCGCTGGATTGAAATGGATTGAATTGGATTTTCATTAAAGAAGAACAAAAATACAGACAAATACACACACACTCACACAAAAAGATTTTATGCTGCAGACATAAAATATACATAGGTAGTGCTGCCCTCGTTGTTGTTGTTACTGTTGTTATTGTTAATTTTTGTTGGTATTGCTGCTACATTTTATAAGAGCGTGATTACAGCGGAAGCCAGTGATTTATTACTTTATCATTACTACGTACCGTTTGTTTCAACTTAAACGCAATACTATTAAAATTAATGATTTTTAAACGTAAAAATCTTTAATTAACATTTATGCAATTTTTTTAAAATATAAAATTTTTTTAAACATTATTTTTTCTCTTAAATTAAATTGAGTGAAACTTATTAAAAATAGCTGCGGAGTAAGCTGTGCCATGGACACACCCATAGGTTTTGAAGTGATAGCGTACGTTTATCTTGTCCTTATTCTTGTCTCTATGATTTCTTTTGGTCCCAAACTTGTCCTCATTTTTAACCTTATTCTAAAATTTATCCTAATACTTATACTCCTACTAATACTTCTTGTCCAAATTCTTGTTTTAATCCATGTTGTTATTTCTGATCTTATCATTGTTCAAATCCCGTTTTTCAATACTTTTCACACTTTTTGTCTCAATCTTTGTTACAATTTCTGTCCTTAATCTTGTCCTAGGTGTTTCCAGATCTTTGTTCTGTTCCTTCTCCCAGTCCTTATCGTTACCGTTTTCCTAGTATCGTCCTTGTCTTAAGTGTATAAACATTGTCCTGTTTTTTTTATTAAATTTTTGCTAGTCCCAATCCTGGTCTGAAAATTATCTTTCCTTAATCTTTGTCCTACTTCTTACCTTTTTTCTAGTCCTAATCTTTGTCCCAAACCTTATCCTCATCTGATTTCCAGTATTGTTGTTTCGGGATCTGGGATGCCTATCCAGCCAAAATACAACGTTTGGCGTGGATTACCTCAACAAGAGTTCATCGATGCACTCATTTCGACTTTTGGCGTAGAAGCACCATCAAAAATCTGTATACACAGAATTCAAGCGGGCCGTACTTCGTTCACTGACGAATTTTGTAAAGAGCGTCAAAAATCTGTTGTTGTGCCACATAGCATTGATGCTGTGCGCAAACTGATAATGCTTGACCGTCATGTGACATACCTAGTGTGATCATCTGTCCCATTTAATCGGGGCATGTCCCGGTGTCCCCAAACCGGACCAAATGTTCCCAAATTCTGCGAGAAATTTTTTTATTCATAAGTTCGGTTATTCGACGAAATTTATAACTGCAGAAAAAAATTCAGGAATGGAACAAGACAAGACACCATTAAATATGCGCTGGGTGGAGTGCTTTAAACATTTTGCGACCAAAAATGCGTCGTAAAACTTAAAAACTCCCAAAAACTCCTGAAAACTCCTAAAAACTCATTAAAACTCCTAAAAACTCCTTAAAAACTTTAAGGATATAAAGTCCAATATATCTATGTTACATCTGCTTCAGATGAACTAGCCTTTTCGACCATTAACCGAATTCGGACATAGAATCTGAATTGTCCCCGTTTTCACTGAAGAATGTCTTCAAAAATTTTGGCCGAATGTCCGCGAATGCGACAAAAGTGACATGGTCACATAAGACATACAGTAAGGTTGAGACAACCCTATGCATTACTTCCACCAGCATACATACCATTTTACATGAACACATAGTTATGAAAAAGATTTGTTCACGTTCGATTCCACATAATTTGACAATCGCTCAAAAAAAGGCTCGTGTCGGTCGAGTCTGAAAGTAAACAGCAGTCGACTGTATGGGTCTTTCAAGATGAACCAAATCCAGCAAAAATTGTTCGACCTCGAAGCACTGCGAAGCAAATTGTCGTCTGTTTCCTCCAAAAAAACTGGTAATTTGGCCACGGTACCACTTGAGACACGTAGAATGGCCAACTCGGATTGATATGGGTCAATTGCATACAAAATGCTCTTTTTTTTTTTGTCCCCGCTCTTTTAACTCTGTTTTTAGGTAAAAAAAAAAAAAACAAATAAAACATGAGAAAGTGATCACTGAAGAATATTTAGTGACAAAATATATTTTTCAGAATCCTAAAATTGTTTGCATATTTGTTTAGAAGAATGTTATATTGCTCTCTCGTTCTCGCTTAATACAAAAACATATGTCCCCAGTTACACTTTTTGATGAAAAACGTCAAAAAAGTTGAAAACAATGCAAAAATTTTTAAAATAATAACTGTTTTGTAATGATAGCATTTATTTCTTATGTTTTATTTTGTTGTTATTCTCAAAACATTGTCATCGCGAATTTGGCTTTCGATTTACATTTAGTCCCCGCGCATTGTATTGATCGCCACTTTTTTTTACGCTTCGTAAGTTTTAATTTAGGTGTTGTATAGATGACAAGAAAGTTATATTAAGAAAGTGCAGAGATTAGTTCTCACGAAATTCTAAAAATTAAAATGATTAAATAATACTAAAGTAAATTTTTTGTGTTTTCTCAGTTCATCATGATAAGCACGTGTAAAAATGTATTGAACGTCATGCGGAGTTTTATTAAAGCAAAAATAGTAAATATAAAAGATCTAAGTTTAAAATCATTGTTTCATAGGTTTTGCAAAATTTCTTTTGTTTTCGTATTTTTGCAAACTAAAATTCCCAAGAAAAAAAACTAAAAAGTGGCAAATGTATTGAACGTCACTTTTAAGATATGTCACACCACCGGCTGAAGTATTCATTTTGTATTTCGTTTTTGTATATTTAAGAGTAAAATAGCAAAGTTAACGCCTGCTGAAAGAGCACGAAGATATCGGAAAAAAATAAAGCTAGATAAGGAACGAAATGAAGAATATAAACGAAAGCAAAAAGAATGGTACCTATGTATGACTTTGACCTGATTTTTGCTTTTTGGTTTTACTAACTTATATCGCCCATTTCACATTGAAGTTATCAGTTGCACTGACCATCTCCGATTTCTCTCAAATATTTTTCTTGCATTGGTTTATTGATTTAAAAACCAAATTCGAAGTTATACATTTTTAAAATAATTGTTCCAAAATAGGGTTTATTTGGCCAAAAAGGGTCTATTTGGAGACAACGTAGCTCAATCAACTTAAGACCGATTACCGGTAATATAGTTTATGCTTTTCATTGGAAAATTTATTTCATCTATTTTGAGGAAAAGTAAAAAATTTTTGAAAATATTGCAATAAGGTGACTCATTCTTAATTTGTTTAAGTTCAATACCATGCCAGCAAAACTTGCTATAATTTTTTTCTTTTTTATAATTTTAATTTTTTTACGTTATGTTATACCTTTCCAATGATATAAAATGAAAATGTGATTTTAAAGGGTTCAGAAGTTATATTGTAAAACGTGAAGTCTTAATAAATTTTCAATACAAATTCAACTAGCTATTGACTTTTTTAATTTTTTGTAAAAAAAATAAGGAAGAAAAAAATTGGATGAAAATTTTATGTTAAGCTGAATTATATACTTTATATTTACTTTTTTTTTTAAAGAATAAACCTGTTTTTTGTTAAACTCCCAATTTGATTTAATTTATTTGGTTAAGCGCAACAAAATGTATTGAACGTCACAAAATGTATTGAACGTCACCCTGTTGTCTTTTCTGAAATTGCTTATTATTCACCAGTTTTTTATTATTTATTGCTGTAAGTCTACTACTTTGAAAATAACATCTATGTTGATGTCTTTTTGGAGAGAAAATTTGAATTTTTTCCCGTTAAAATTGTAAAATATGTAGGTATTTTTGGTAAAAAATTATTATTTCTGTAAATGAAATGGCGATTTTTGCAAAAGCTGATTTAACTGATTAAATAACTTAACAAACATCACAGTAAGCTTTCAATTACAACATTTTTCAAATTTTTAGTGATTTTTCCCGTATATCTGCTGTGTGACGTTCAATACAAAAATCGTATAAAAACCATAGAAAAAAAGGGCCTAATTTTTGCAGGGCCTAAAAACAACTTCGAATTCTCCAAATTTTCTAATTTTCACTCAATTTGACTAATCTAACGGGAAAATTTAAAAAACTTTAAAAACAAAACACGAAAACCTCTTTGTGTACATTTTTTTTTTTGCAATTGACCCATATACAACCATTTGTTTGCCAGAAGTGTTCCGTGAAATAAGGAAAACTAACAAGCGTCGAAAAATTATACTTCACCAAGACAATGCAAGCTCCAACACATCAACTCAAAGGTGAAACAACACGTGTTGCTTGAAAATGTCAAATTTTCGAATGGAACAGTCAAAACTCTTCTGACAATGCTTAGTCTTTCCGAGGCGCCAGACTTAAAAGGCAGCCCTCGTATGAAGCACAAACCTGGAGGTTGAGCAGTTCTGGTTGAGCAGTTCTGAAAAGACTTAGAGCCTTCGAGAGAAAAGATCCTTTGTAAGATCTTCGGCTCAATCCGCGTCAATGGCAGAATTCGATGGCACCACGTACTGTATGAGCTCTGTACTGACATCGACATAGTAAAGAGCAAAGAAATTGAGCAGCTCCGCTGGCTAGGTCATGTTGAGCGAATGAAAAACCATGCTCCAGTTAAAGAAAATATTCGATAAGGTACCTGGTGGCGGTCAATGCAGAAGAGGACGCCCACATCTCCGTTCGTAGGACGAAGTGTTGGACAACGTGACGACGCTCAAATGGATGGCTCAAATTCTTGGACGAGGCCAAACCGATCGGTGGCTGTATAAGTTAACAATTATATGCAGTTCCGGTGCATTTTGGAAAAATACCTTCTTCAATTTTTGGTTACCTGCGAGCCAAGACGTAAAAAATTTACTGGTATCAATTTGTCAGCGCAAAATAATCATGAAGAAGCTGGAAAGAATTCAGTTATTAAATATAAATTCAAGAAATTATTTGTATATTTTTTTTTTGTTTTGTTATAATGGCGCATACCAACGTAAAAAGTATAAATTTTTGCAGTGGAGCGAGAAATTTACGCAAAAGTGAATTTTCCATTGGTACTTGACTTGGTTGGGATACACCCAAGAGATAAGGTGATATACACTTATTTAGTGTTTATCTTTGGAAAAAAAAATAACAGTAGCAAAACAACAATAAACAACAACTACAAATAACAATAAAAACAACAAAAAATAACAACAACAACGTTATTCCACGCTGTTTGTTATAAATAAATTTAGCTACGTTTACATTAAATTTTCTTTTTGTGCGTTATTTGCTAACAATTTGTTCCTGCTGTGCTTCCAGCAGCAATGTGTGTACACTTGACTCCACTTCCTTAACTTCCGTTTCATGGTGTTCCAAGTGGCAGCCAGCAAAAGCAGCCCTAAGGGAAGAAACTACTTTTAGCTTTGTTGTTTCTTTTGTTGCTTGGTTGTGAATAGACGAATATTTTGATACTATTCAAAAATACTGCACGTACTACCGCCGCACCCCAAAACTGGCAATTTTGTGCAACCCTTTTCCGATAGGTTCGAGCTGGACGTTTTTTTTTTGTGCTCATGCTGGTTTTCTTGCCCCTATGCATTATTAATAGCAACTCGTATTGCTCGTTACTGCTGACCAATAACCAACCAACCAACCAACCAACCAACCAACCAACCAACCGGCCAGCCAGCCAGACAGTCAGCCACTTCACTAGCCAGTGTTGCCAAATTAACGTGGCCACAAGCATTAATAAGAGGTTTGGTTTGGTTGTACGCTTGGTTAGCTCGTTGATTTGGTTGTCATGTTGACCAACATTGACTATCATTAATTTGTGGACTTGTACACTAGTTGTTTGTTTATCAACAACGTGCTAGAGCTGTTGCTGTTGCTGGTGATGGTGGTGGTGCTATTGCTGGTAATGTTGCTAGAGCTGGTGATGTTGCTGGGGCTGGTGTTGTTGCTGCTGCTAGTGTCACAAAAATAGTCCAGTAAATCATTTGAATTTTTTTTTTTTTTGTTGGGCCTTTTTTTTGTCACTTTTGTCCATATGAACTTTTTCGAAAACGTGCTTAAAATATAAATATATGAAAACCATTGCGCCCAGTCAGTTTAGCTTGTGTTGATTGTTGCTGTATTGACGGCGTAGGTACATTTAAGGGTCCTCCCCCCTCCCCAGTGTCATGTACATTCATAATAATATTCGAAACAGAATTTCTAATTATAGCAAATCCTTTGCTGTGTTGACAATGTTTTGAATAAATTATGTGGCTTGTGTGGAGTTGCGTCGTTTTATGACCACGTACAATTACGATACATTAAAATGCTGTTCTTACCATTCCATATTTCATCCGGTATTTTTGGGCATGAAGCTATTTATTTATAGTATAGCCTTGTTTATGAGTTAATAATTATTTTTATAAGTTCATAAATTAAATGAATGTAACAAAAGAAAAATATTAATTTACTACACTTTGCTAAATGATTTTGCGTTAATAAACATGTCGTTATTTTCTACAAATCGTTTATTTATTTAGAAATTTATTAGCTACGCATTAATTGCAATGAATTGCATGGAATTCTTTTCATTTAACAACAATCATTCTATGGCAAACGACCTACTTATTCTTTATTGCTGCCACATTCTACAATTCCTTCTATTAGTTTAACTGCCGCACAATAATAAACAATAAATGTGCAATAAAATGCGTCCATCAAACCATGGACGAATGGAGGAGCAGTTAGAGTGCATTGCAGAAATTGTGTCTTTATATTTCAATCAAGCACAAATTTATTAAGAAAGAACAATGTTTTCAATGAAGTGTTGCCCCAAATTGATGCAACAAAGTAATTAATTTCAAGTATAAACAACGAGGTCATAAGACATTGTTTTGAATATTTTTTCTTTAAGTTTAAAATAAATTTAGATATTCGAACTTAAGATGTAGCTTTAGAGCTTCGAAACAGACACGTAAAAGAGGAGAACTGGCAAAAATGTACCGATTCTTATCTTTATCTCTAGCCTTATCTTTATCTTTATCTTTATCTTTATCTTTATCTTTATCTTTATCTTTATCTTTATCTTTATCTTTATCTTTATCTTTATCTTTATCTTTATCTTTATCTTTATCTTTATCTTTATCTTTATCTTTATCTTTATCTTTATCTTTATCTTTATCTTTATCTTTATCTTTATCTTTATCTTTATCTTTATCTTTATCTTTATCTTTATCTTTATCTTTATCTTTATCTTTATCTTTATCTTTATCTTTATCTTTATCTTTATCTTTATCTTTATCTTTATCTTTATCTTTATCTTTATCTTTATCTGTATCTTTATCTTTATCCTTATCTTTATCTTTATCTTTATTTTTATTTTTATTTTTATCTGTATCCTTATCTTTATCTTTATCTTTATCTTTATCTTTATCTTGTTTTATCTCTTTTAATATTTACATATATTTATTCTTCCATTTATCGTAATTCTTATCAGAATTATTATCTTTATCCTTATTCTTATCCTTATCCTTATCCTTATCGTTATCCTTATCCTTATCCTTATCCTTATCCTTATCCTTGTCCTTGTCCTTGTCCTTGTCCTTGTCCTTGTCCTTGTCCTTATCCTTATCCTTATCCTTATCCTTATCCTTATCCTTATCCTTATCCTTATCCTTATCCTTATCCTTATCCTTATCCTTATCCGTATCCTTATCCTTATCCTTATCCTTATCCTTATCCTTATCCTTATCCTTATCCTTATCCTTATCTTTATCCTTATCCTTATCCTTATCCTTATCCTTATCCTTATCCTTATCCTTATCCTTATCCTTATCCTTATCCTTATCCTTATCCTTATCCTTATCCTTATCCTTATCCTTATCCTTATAAATTATCCTTATCCTTATCCTTATCCTTATCCTTATCCTTATCCTTATCCTTATTCTTATCCTTATCCTTTTTCTTATCCTTATCCTTATCGTTATCCTTATCCTTATCCTTATCCTTATCCTTATCCTTATCCTTATCCTTATCCTTATCCTTATCCTTATTCTTATCCTCATCCTTATCCTTATCATTATCCTTATCCTTTACCTAATCCTTATACCTATCCTCATCCTTAACCTTATCCCTGTCTTATTGTTAACAGGTGTAGTCATACAGTTAATTGGCTTTTTCTTCTTAACGGGAATGGGTTGAAATTTCCCTTCCCAAGATTCCCAGTGTCGAAATTCACCTTCATAAAATTCGCTTTTTAAATATTCATAAAAAAAAAATAAATAACTGGCCATTTCAGCCCTTGAAAGGACTTTGACCTAGCTTCATATGACCAATTGTGTTGTGCGTGTTATTAAGTTTGTACACAATTGACCGAGAAATGGACCTACAGCCTTAACGCCGACTCCGAACGGCGATGAACGGAATGTTCTTATTCTCAAGAAGCTTTACATCATGGTATAATAATACATGGTAGCATTGACAACTGCTTATTTTCTCTTCAACAGGAAAACATAAACTGTCAAACACAGCTTGTTGTGCAAATACATCAGCAGCTGCTGTGGTTGTTGTTTTTTTTCACTTCACCGTTTTCAACATTGTTTGTGTTTTCAATGTGTTTTCAATGGCCGATTCTGAACGCTCTCTTTTTGAGTATATTTTTTGACAGAATATGTTTTCCCAAGCAACTGTCAATGCTACCTTGTATTATTATACCATGCTTTACATGGCATTTTGATTACTCTCTGAGGTTTGCCATTGTCTGCAGAGAGGTGGCGGCCGTACAGAAAAATTATTTTAATGCAAATAATTTTCTGTCGCTGCTGGGGTTCGAACCTGGGTCTCCAGGTTCTTTGACATAGTGGTCACGCACTTTAACCAACTACGCCACGGACGCCACAATATTAAATATTCACCCTTTTCAAAATTCTCTTTTTTTAAATTCTGTGCAAAATTCCCCTTTTTTAAAATTCTTCACAAAATTCTCATTTACAAAATTAATATAATAATAAACTGGCCATTTCAGCCCTTGAAAGGACTTTGAACTGAACGAAATGTTTGAACACAATTGATCGAGAACTGGACCTACTAGTTTTATCCCGACTCCGAAGGGCTAATGTGCATGTTCTCAAGAAGTCTTACATGGCAGTATTTGCTATCTGAGGTTTGCCATTGTCTTCAGAGAGGTGACGGCCGAACAGAAAAATTAATTCAATTGAAAAACTTACTGTGTCGGATGGAATTGAATTAGGGTCACGCACTCTACCCACTGCGCCACGGCCGCCATTTACAAAATTCCCCTTTGTAAATTTGTACATTTTGGAATTCTACGCTCTCAAAACAAAACCTTAAGAAAAAACTAAACGTTCAACAAAGCGCGAGTTTTATCCCTAAATTTCAACATATCCTTTTTTTTTTTTTTTTTTTTTAAAAAGAGTATTTCTTAAAGGGAATGCTGTAAAGGGGAATTTATAAAGGAGAATTTTTAAAAGGAGGAATTTTTTCCAGATCTCAAAACAAAAAAAATGTTGAGTTAAATAAACTGCGTGAAGTTAAATTCGTAAATCCGAAGATAACTTAGCAAAGACACAAACCAATAATTCTTCTCTGTACAAAGTTAAATTCGTACTTTTTTGCTAAGTACGAATTTAACTTTTGATACGAATTTAACTAACGACACAACGAAGTTAAATTCGTACTTCTACGCAAAGTACGAATTTAACTTTGGGTACGAATTTAACTTCATTTGTACTGAAATCACTTTGACACCGACTTTTAAACAAAAAAAAGTTGACAAATTTATGAAAAATTCTAAAAATAGTTTTAAATGTAAACAAAAGCAAATAAGTAATTTAATTTAAGAATTTTGCCGATTGGAAATTTTTGAAAAGCAATAATAATAGGTTCATAGTTTAATACTTTTCAAAATTTTCCAATGGCCAAAATCTTAATTGTGCCACAAAGAGTCATATATCGTTGGAAAGGTGCATCAATTACCTTCCCATTGGTATGCATTATTTAAGAATTGTGCGTTTCAGTTTTGAGAATTTTGTCATTGAAAAGTAGTACCATGAACCTAACATTTGCTACTATTCAAAAATTTAAAAAATAAAAAAAAATAAATAACTGGCCGTTTCAGTCCTTGAAAGAACTTTGACCTAGCTTCTTATGATCAATTGTGTTGTGCGTGTTATTAAGTTTGTACACAATTGACCGAGAAACGGACCTACAGGCTTAACGCCGACTCCGAACGGCGATGAACGGAATGTTCTTATTCTCAAGAAGCTTTACATGGCATTTTTATTACTCTCTGAGGTTTGCCATTGTCTGCAGAGAGGGGGCGGCCGTACAGAAAAATTATTTTAATTCAAAATAATTTTCTGTCGCTGCTGGGGTTCGAACCTGGGTCTCCAGGTTCTTTGACATAGCGGCCACGCACTTTAACCAACTACGCCACGGACGCCACAAAAATTTCCAATGGTCTTTGCAGAAAAGTACGAATTTAACTTTGTACAGAGAAGAAATAATGGTTTGTGTCTTTGCTAAGTTATCTTCGGATTTACGAATTTAACTTCACGCAGTTAGTTAAATAAACGCAAAAAAATCGCTAATTGATATAATTGATAAGGGATTTGTTGCCTAAATGGTATATTTTATGAGTTAATAACTTTACAAAAGCATTACAAGTTCTAAAGTTTTATCAATTTTCCGACAATTTATTGTAGTCTTTTTATTAAAAATAAGATATTATTCTGTCATGAAATCCGATACTTAAATATCTGTGAAATGCACCTTTGAGTATGAGGATTGTATTTAAGTATTGTATCATATTATCTTTAATAAACATACTAATGTTCGCGGCTAGACATTGTTAACGGTTTACAGTTGAAATCAGTGTTTGGTGCTGAGATATGTATCGGTATTTCCGGCAAGTGAACTTGAGGACCGTAAAGTTGATATTTTAAATAATTCTTATAATTGTCTATTATTTTTTAAAGGCTTAAGTTTGGAAAGAAGCGTGATGATCAAGATAGTCGCGCGGCTCGCCCATTTTCGGAGCCACCACATTTTAAACCATATAATTTTGCTTATCGAAGTTGTATCGAAGTGTTAACGAAGCTGATAGAAGAACCGGAAGCTATAACCTCTATAACGCATATTTTGACAATTATTATAGAAATTTCAGTTTCCATATTTCATCATAAACTGAACTGGACTACTTTATTTTCATCTATAAATTATCAGTGAGTTGTGGCTTTAAAACTGGATGCTAACCGTCACAAATATTAAGCTAAAGCTTCGAATTATAATTTCTGAACAACATTACACAAGTGATGCTGACTGAGGCTTATTAGATGTTCAAAAATAAGCCTTTTGGTTCTTAAAAAATTCATAAATAGCGCTAATACGAGTAGAAGTAAGTTATCTTCTTTGGCTAACTTCTGTAAAGCTTATCGTACACTGAAAAAAAAATGTTTTAAAATTGACGACAATTGTTATTAATTTGACGATATTTGTGTTTAAAAAATAGCTTGCAACAAATTTCATCAAAGTAAGAGCAAATGTATTTAAAAATTTTGAAAAACATATGAAAAAAAAGTCAAATTAACAACACATTTTGTGAACACATTGTGTTTAATTTTAAGCTAACTTTTTTTTTTCAGTGTATGCATTATAAAAGCTATTGCGCTGGTATGTTCGTAACTGCAAAAAATTACATGCTCAAAAACCTGTACTTAATATTGAAATTACTTTCTTCTCCTCCCCTCTCTCACTCACACCCGCTCTTTCTCTCACCGTATCTGTCTCTGTCTCTCTAGCTCTAAGTACTTTTTAATATCAAGCCTTACAACTCTTGTGTGCAAATAAAGTTCAACAATTAAGCTTGTAATGTCATTTTTATTTTATTTTTGTTTCCCTTACAATGCCTGTCGGTTGTGTCTTCAAAGACGAGCACACAAAAACAAAACGACAACTCACTTGTAACCACTTAAAAATATAAGGAGGACTCAAACTTCTCTTACTCTGGCAAGAACTATTCGCGTTAAAGCACTATTTTAACTGTAGTGCATGAATAAAATAGTGCTAGTCTTGAAAGAAGCGTAGAATAATTGCAACACTATTCACAACAACAATAATAAAGACTTTAGTGTTAGTGTCAGATGCTTGTCAGCAGATGAAGTTGAAGAAGTGCGAAATAACAAGGCTTAAAAAATGACGCATCTTTGAAGGACAATGAGAAAGCTGTTTTTTAAATAGAAAAAGAAAATAAAAGAAACGGTAGAATAATAAAAAAAATATATCTTCTACTTCTACTTCAAGGGTAATTTGGAAATTCGTTGAATAACTTGATAACTTATTTAATTTGATAATTTTTTGAATAAAAGGGGTTTTTTCAGGCAAAAGATGATAATAATTTTGTCCTCCGAGTTCGTAGAATCAAACGCAGCATTGAAATTGTTTCCGCAAAATGCAAAATCCTCTATTGGGGTTTTCGAGCCCCATAGCACTTATCCAAGACTACCCAGACCATAAATTTTGTGAAGCATGAATATTATATAAATAATAATTTTAAGTAAGAAATAATTTTAATATACCACGTTTTTAAAACGAACTAAAAAGTATAAAATAATTTCTGCTCGAGTGGGGCTTTTAGTTCTCATAAAAACGTGGGGCGCATGCTATAGAGAATAGTAAGGAGTGTTATTAACAATTCTAGTACGTAAGTAAACAAATAATTTCTTAACTTAGGTCCCTTGACCGTCAGGATAGAAATCCTTACATGGGTGACAGAGTTAAGTTTGCAGACATCTATTGCGGTCAGTCCAGTAAGTTCTACTTGGGTTTCAGATTCCTTCAATTTGAATGTTATCGAAGTTATCAAGGCTGACGAGTTTTTTCGTTAAAAGTTATCCTATCTACACTAAAGGAAAAAAATATTAAATTGATCCAAAAACTTTTTTAATTTATCCAAAAAGCGAGTCATTTTTGCACCAATAACGCATTTATTAAATCGACTACGTAAATATTTAAAATTTATTTAAATACTTTTTTAATTAAAGAAAATATTAAAATATTTAAACAGAATTAATATAAAATATATTAAAATTATGCACGAATATATTTAAATATCTTTCAAATATTTACTTTTTGAAAATAAAACTATCGCATTTAAGGAAAATTTATATAAAAATATTGAAATTGAAAACTAATTTATTTGAATATTCCCCACGAGCTGCGTCCATATCAAACGCCATTTAGTGGTATATTTTATTTTCTTTTTGTGAAAATATGATTTGTGAGTGCGGTGGTGAGTGCGATGCATGATTATATCATGTAGAGTGGAGTGACATTCTTGAGAAATTACCGAGTTATCACTCCACCTTACATAAATTCATCATGCATCGCACTCACCAATCTTATTTGCCAAATATCCATGCTATATTACCCTTGCAACATTAACTAAATGAGAACTATAAGAAACCTGCAACTGCAAGAAATACACTGCAGGAACAGAGTGCGATTCTGCTGCTGCTTGGCGGCTGCTTGGCAGCTGCATGGAATATGTGTGTCAGTGTGTGTCATAAATAAAATTGAAATGCGGGAAAAATACGAGTTGTAAGGAAAATATTTCATTTATCCACGTTAATATTTAAATGAAATATATACTCAGGCGTGGATTATGTTAATATGCGTTATTTCCCTTAGTGTATGTATGTCTATCTTCGATGAATTATTGAGAAATTATTTGTTAGCAATTAAAAATTTTAATATGTTAGTGGACAAATGCTTTCCTAACCAAGGTGTTCTTAATATTCCCTATAGCATGCGCCCCCACTCTAGCAGAAATTATTTTTCTATCAGAAATAACGTGGTAGGTATATTAAAAATTTTTTTACTTAAATTATTATTTTTTGGTTAAAATTTTACAATAGACTTTGAAGGTGTTATGTTTTTAACAGCATTTTTTTTAAACCCGAAATGATTCCATAAATATTAAAAAAAAAAAACTGAAGAAGTTCATTGACATTGTCGAGGCTCGAACTCTCAACCTCACGATTATAAAGCAATCGCCGTGCGCTCTGAGCTACAGAACCCATTTAAAGATATCATCTAAATAGCAATAAATCAAACAAACTACTTTTTACAATTTTTTTCCATCTTCTGTGTTGAATTCTTGAAAATTTGAATTTGTTTCACAAAAAAAAAAAATTCGTTAATATTTTCGAGGCTCGAACTCACTACCCAGCGTTTATAAAGCGATCGCTTTACGCTCTGAGCTACAGAACTCACACAAAAAATTTTCTAAATGAAGTAATAAATTCACTTCAATTTTGAATTTTTGAAATTTAAAAATATCAATGAGCTTTTAAATTTTTTTTTTCTTTGATTTTTAATATGTATGTATGTACTGTAGAACTGACTTTCATCTTCCACCTTATGAATATCGATTACAGCTATTAAATATTCCTACTTTAAAAAATCGGAGAACTATGCTTAATGTTAGCTAGATTGATAAAACTTCTGCATGGATTTGTTGACAGTCCATATTTATTTAGTTTAATTTACTTTAATATTTCTATTCGTCCTAGAAGATCTTTTGAGTTACTTTACATGAACTTTTGTAGAACAAACTACTTGCAAAATGAACCGCTGAGAAGTGCTTGTGGTGACTTTAATTTTGTTTCAGATGTAATTTCTTTAAATGAATCCATATACTCAATTAAATTTAAAATTCTAGATTATCTCCAGTACCGAGGCTGATTTGGATTATGCTCTCACAAGAATACTTTATATTTTCCTGGCTATGTTTGGCAATAATATCAAGCTGATTAAATTTAAACATGATTATCCAGAGCGAGACCATGTCCGTCTCGCCTGGCATATTCCGGAGGTAGACTCCGTCCGTCTACCCTTGCCTATGTGAGCTTTGCTCTAATCCCTGTTTACATAAATCTACACACATTATAGGACTTGATTATCAGCCATACATATGTGAGCACTGCTCTAATCAGTGATCTATTAATACCAAGATGTTAATCCGGAATATATACAACCTAACATCATACCTGGCAATTTTTTTTTACTATTATATATTAAATCTGTAATCCTTTAAATTAATAATCAAATGTATAATGAATTGTAAAGTATATAAGTTAATCAAACAAATTGTTGAATTTTTAAAATGCTATAACCCTTTCAGACCCGACGCTTATCTACTGAACATTTTTTTATGATTTTTGGAATTTATGGTCGTTATATCGAATGAAAATATTCTCAATGTTTAGGTTTCGCAATTTACATATCCTTCAAGGATTTTCAGGACACGCAAAATTAATGCAACTTTATCTGAAACCCATTTTTTTAGCAACAAATGATTCAAATTTATTTGCAACATCAAAATTTATTATTTTTTTAGTTCAAATGCGTTAACTTCACTAGTTTTACACTGAAGTTTTACGCTCTATATTTTTTTAATTGAAGACACAATTTACCTCTGCGGCTCATTTTGACAAAACTAAAAAGTTTATCAAGAATTCCACGCGTGTTTAAGTAACGGTAAAGCGAATCGCGGAACAGTGTGAGAAACAAAAGAAAACAATAACAAGCACAATCGATTCATTTCGTTCTTTATAACTTACGTTAAATAAAAGTGGAAATATTAAAAATAGAAACCACCCGCACAAACGATGCATCACGGTCTGAAAGGGATAAAGCCTTAGGGCTTAGCATTTCAATAAATAATAATAATAAATGTATGTACATATGTATAAAATAATTTCGCATTTTAGCCAAACATAAACGTACTGACAATAAAATAAGTTAATATTGTGTTGTCATCCAGTTCTGAGCTACATTTTAAGTTTCAAAATTCCAAAATTTGTACGGGAGGGACAAATGAAGTGATGTTAATAAAAACGTTTTAAAATAAACGACTATGTATCTTCGTAACTGATAACAGATGGCAGATCTGATGCACTCAGGGGCAAAACGAGCGGTTAAGCAGGGGGCAGGGAATTACCCTTACTTTTTTGGAGTCGACCTAATTGTTATTTTTTACTGAAATTTGTTTACAATATTGATTTTTATTAACAATAATTATGAACGTATCAAAGTCAGTCGTACCTTTCATTTCCATAACAAAAACCAACTTTAGTCGGCTGTCGGCTATTTCATTTAAAGTCATACCCAAAACTATCCTCAGTCGGCCAATTCACTTTTAGTCGTGCCTTAAACGAAATTCACTCGGCCATTTTCATTTCAGTCGTTTCTTAAACCAATTTCAGTCGGCCAACTCACTTTTCCTTAAGATTCATTTATATTGATCGAATTTTAACTTTAGTTACGGGAGACTATATACCCAGAGGCCGAAAAAAGGTCATATTTGTGCATTTTTTAAGAAAACCTGAGGGATATTTTTAAATGAGAGTTTTTATACCTTAAAATATACACATTCAAGAGTATGTTTAGTTTTTTTTTTTATTAAAAAAAAATTTAATATTAAGGTAGATACAGCATTTTTTAAAGAGCGCTATGAAAAAAAGGTGACCAAGATTGCTCCTCCTAAATTCATCTCAAACAAAAAAATTAAAAATATTATTAAACTAGATACTTTAAACTCGTACTTGTCATAGCCGTATTGATTTTAATTGATAAAATATTGATTTTTCACAAAATGGCGGACTTCCGAACGTAAATGAACGATTTTCGATAAAAAATTCGTCATTATTTTGTCTATAAAAAATTAACGAAGCTACGAAAAAAATCCTATGACAAGTACGAGATTATTATGAATAAAATAAGCCTGCGAAAAAAATCAAAACGATCGGTTCACTGAGTTTCGAGAAATCTTGGTCACCGACTTTGAAAACATGGCTTCGAGAAAAAACGCGTTTGAAAATAAGGGCCAGAACTGCGCGCTCTAGAAGGCGGTTCACTTTGTTATTTTTTTTTTTAAATAACGACTTGAAATTTTCACCACATATTCTTGAGACTTAAAGCTTTAAGAAAGTGCAAAAATTTTTTAGAAAAAAAAAAGTTCTGGGTTCTGAAACCCCCCTTAATTCAGCTATGTTGTATTTAAAAAAAAAGTCGGGACTTAAGAGTATCCAGTCAACCGAAATACCTTGCTACCCCCAATCAAAATGGCCTCGGTACGCTCCCGTATGCACTGTGTTAATAACAAATAATAATTTGCTCTCGTGTTAGTTACTTCGTAATATGTTTAAAAATTATACTTCTACAGAATATACGAGCAACTAGTACATGTTTACAAATTTTTTGTAACGGACGTTAGATTCTGTGAGGCATATTTAATTGTTTCTTAAATACCTAAATATAAACACACTCTCACATATATAAATATAAACACACTCTCACATAAATGCAGTTAATAAGTTATGTATCACTGAATTTTTACAGCAATTCAAGGACACTTATTGAACTTGTTACAACTTCGGAAAATTAGAGTTTGAAAAGTTATTTGTTCCTGACAGTTGTAGCAAATGAAAAAAACAAAAAATTCAGAATAAAATAGCTAATTTACAAGCTTTTAATGTTCTTTTTAAAAAAGAAAAAATTTATTTCTTTCTGATGAAGGACATTAATGTTTTTTTATTTGTTTTGTAATAAGTTGACAAAATAAATAAATATAAAAAGCATATTTCAAACGAAATTGTGTTTCGAACCTCTCAAAACAACTGCCACCTTCCTTGGACGGGTCTGAATCTATTTAATTTCAATAAGCAAACATTTTTTAATTAAAAAAAGGTCAGATCATGTCAACATGCAGATATGTAACAATATAAATTAAATTTTAAGCTGACATTAATTTTATATGACCAACTCAATTAGATATTGATTAATACATTACAATACATACAAAATACAACAAAAGAAAAATTCTTTTAATCATAAAGAATTTCAGAAATTAGACATAATTGATGCTTTTTGTGTACATCGCAAGAATACTTCAAAAATGATTCATAACTGAGTGACGGATACGTACCCGAAAAGACACTGACTAGTGTATGGAGGATAATATCTCTAGTACTGCCATTTATCTACTTTCTATTTATTTAAAAGAATCAAACAATTTTGATTATTTATTCATCCAATTACTGCATAGAAATCGTAAAATAATGCACGATTAAACCTTTATTAGCGCCCAACAAATATTAACCTTTTTCAATTAAGAACTACTTTCACGAACATTTAATCAAAAGTTACATGTTAAAATGTAATTTAACTGAATGGCTTTTAATTTGAGTTTGTTAACCAACGTTCCATTCTGTTTTTCTACCCAGCCACACGATGTGTAGTATCTACTTTTGTTCTAATTTAATTTCGCGTACAAATTGCGTGAAAATTTCCGCCTCACGCTTCCTACTATCCTTTAGCATCCTTCCGTTCAAGAAACGCATCACCTTTCTTGATTGTTTCCTTTTCGCAATGTGTTGCTTCCTAATCGCACTTTTGTATATTTTCCCAGGTTGAGTTAAAAGTTTTAATTGGGTTAGAACAGCTTTTTAGTTTATTTGTAAACGTTGAGTGTGAATAGCGACGTTTATGAGTATATATTATTCCAAGTTTTACCTACATAAATGCACCAACCGCTTCACCAGCCCACTGCACCGTTTTAAACACAATTACTCAGAATTGTGCGTCTATGTGTACAAAAGTTCATGTCGAGTCGTTGAATCCGACAAATTGAAAGGATTTAATTTTACTATAATAGAAAAACATACACACACCCACTCGAACACACAGCCACTCGAACACACAACCACAAGCTGTTCCCCACAGACAAATAGATCCACTTAAACCCCATAAAAGCGGATTTGAAAGCGGGGGTTTCGCCGCCTATCTGCAATGCTGCACTCTTTAGCGCCATCACACTCTCACACTCAAAATCTCCACTCTCGTCTTTTCTCTCGGGAAAACAATGATAATGCGTCAATTCTTAGTATTTCATGAATGTTATTTTCCCCGCTTTGTTTTCAAAACAATTAATTTAGTTTGTTTAGATCTTGGAACAATTAAAGAAGGTTATCTTAGAACAAAAGCAAAGAGAACTTTCTTTATTTGATTTGCTCATCTACAATTTGTTGTCATTAACCAAACTTAAAAGGTTGTAATTCAAACAAAAGTTAAATAACCAACAAAGTTTCAAAATGTTTGCAAAATTTGATCTTATCTTAATTACAACGTTAGCGTTTATGTTACACAATTGGTTAAAAGGGGGTCAATCTAATTTTTTGGCAGCAGCCGAAATGTAAGTTACAAACGAGAATGGTTGACTCTTTGGAGACAAATAAATTGTACAATTTTCTACATGCACATTGTACAATAACTGTACAACAACAACAACATAGGCAAAACAAATTGCAGCTACAGCACAGGGCAACGCACGCTTGTTGACCTACTTTTATTTATTATTAAGTTTGTTATTTTCATTTTATATGTATATTGTGAATTTTGCATGTTTTTTAATTGTTTACATTATTAATACCAAATAAGCAATATTTATCATGAATTTAGGTTTTGTCATTTATTGAAATTAATGTTAAGTAATCAATATTTATTTTTGTTTAACTAAGCAATATGTTTTATATTTAAGCAGGTACAAGGAAATAATAAAGTTAGTTATTTATTTTACACTAATCATCAAGTGTCTTTTTTTAACTCTCTACATAAACAATCCAGGTTCAAGTGCCTGTGTTTGTTAAGTGTTCAATCCAGAGCAATCCAAGTTCAAGTGCTTGTGTTTGCGCCACTGGAACGAAACATTTTGGTGACCCCGAATATTAAGGATACGTTATCCTTCAACACCTTCAACAAGAAGGACAAGCCACATCGATCAACATCTTCAAGGGTGCCACAAGGACACGCTACAGCGACCGCCGCATTCAAGGGTGCCACAAGGACACGCCACAGCGACCGCCGCAATCAAAGGTGCCACAAGGACACGCCACATCGACCGCTGCATTCAAGGGTGCCACAAGGACACGCCACAGCGACCGCCGCAATCAAGGGTGCCACAAGGACACGCCACAGCGACCGCCGCATTCAAGAGTGTCACAAGGACACGCCACAGCGACCGCCGCAATCAAAGCTGCCACAAGGACACGTCACATCGATCGCCGCAATCAAGGGTGCCACAAGGACACACCACATCGATCGACGCAATCAAGAGTGCCACAAGGACACGCACAGCGACCGCCGCAATCAAAAGTGCCACAAGGACACGCCACAGCGATCGTCGCAATCAAAAGTACGACTAAAGTGCCACAAGAGGCACACTACAGCAAAAAATGTCAACATTCAACGCGTTATTGGAATTACAAATCAAGACTGGCGAGGAAATACAGCGGATTGTAACAAATTTCAAAAAGGATTCGGTTGGAAGAAAGTCGAACGCCGCATATTACAAAGAGCGGTTGCGTCAGCTCAACTTAGTTTGGGATGAATATGAAAAACGAGACAGCGAGTTGAGATGCAAGATCGACCAGCCAATGAATCACGAGTATTTCACAGATCACTATGATAAAATACGTAAAATAGCTGAATACCACATCGAGCTATTCAACACGGAAATCATACGATTTGAATCACAAGAGGCATCAGGACTAAATACTGGTGCTAACAAACCTGGACCCAACCATGGGGCTGGTACAAAATCAGAGCAACAACAACATGATACGACAACTACTCAACATAAAGGCCTAATTCGAAAGATTGCAGCACGCATGACAGCTTTACGGCGATTGCTCAATTCACTAGCAGCTGCACAAGAAGAGGAGACATCTCAATTCTACAAGGTCAATATCAGCACCATAAATAAATTATGGAATCAACTTGAAGGCCTTCAGGATGAAGCATTGGAAAAACTGGAGGACCAAACACCATTAGGTTTCGATGAAACTGAATTCAACGAATTAGGAGATATGGTGAGGCAACAACTGGTCAAACTCTCCATTAAGGAAGATCAGCTTCAATCAAGAAACACATCATTATCAACTTCAGGAAGATATCATCCTGCACAGACTACACTACCATTGCCAAAGGTGACAATTCCGAATTTCAACGGCGATTACCTAAAATGGCAGGAGTTCTACAATATATTTAATCAAATGATAGACAAAGAACCATTACCACTAGTCCAAAAAATGTGGTATCTAAAATCAAATGTTTCGGGAGAAGCCGCAAAGCTCATCAGTCATTTGTCACTGACTGAAGAAAACTACAATGCAGCCTGGACGCTGTTGCAAGATCGATATAACAACAAACGAATCCAGGTTGGAGCCTTGGTCCAAAAATTATTAGAGCAACCTCTCAGTACATCAACAGCTGGTTCAGTAAAAAATCTACATGACACAACAAGAGAATGTTTGTTAGCTTTAAACAATCTCGGAGTGGAAACAACTTCCTGGGACCCACTCCTGTTGCACATACTGATTAAAAAATTGGATAGAGCAATGCACATTAGATTCGAGCAATCATTAGCAAGACCAAAGGAGCTATTGAAAATCAATGAATTTTTGTCATTTTTGGAGCTACAATTCCAATCAATGGAGTCGATCGGTTCTAAAGATAAATCGTCATGTACACAGGCAACGACTAGATCATTCACTACAGTTGCGACCACACAAAGGAATATAAATACGTGCAGATTATGCAACATCAGCTATCATCCATTGTATTTCTGCAAAAAATTTCTGCAATTATCTACACCAGAGAGACTGAATTGGGTGCAAAAAAATAAACTTTGTGTCAACTGTTTCAAGCTAGATCATACAGCAAAGAACTGCCCATCACGAACCTGCACTAAGTGTGACAAGAAACACAATTCACTGGTGCATCTAGAAGGAAGAAGCGATGTCTCAAATGCAACAAAGGCAACTGATTCAAGAATAGCAGCCACATCAGCTGCAGCCAACACGATGCCAGCACGTAAAGGTTATGTCTTACTAGCAACAGCGAAAATAAAAATAACTGCGGCTAATGGAAGATCAGGTGAATTTAGAGCAATTTTAGACTCTGGTTCACAAATAAACATTATCTCTGAGCGTCTCATCAGAAGGTTGTCTATCATTCCAAACGACGCATCACTCTGCATTGAGGGCATCGGTAAAGCAAAAAGCAGAGCCACACAACGGGTCAATGTCATGCTGCAATCTTTGGACAACAATTTTTCAACTCATTTGGAGGCATTCATACTTCCAAACATCATTCCTTGTCAACCAAACAATAATCTTGATATTTCTAAATGGCCAATTCCTACCAACATTCAACTAGCGGATCCAGAATTTCATCAACCAGGAAAAATTGATATTCTGCTTGGTGCCGAGTTCTATTTCAAGCTAATATCCTCAGGACAAATCACGCTGTCACCTGACCTCCCAGTCCTACAAAATACAGTTCTTGGTTGGATCGTTAGTGGA
Source organism: Pherbina coryleti (assembly GCA_943735915.1). Taxonomy (NCBI): domain Eukaryota; kingdom Metazoa; phylum Arthropoda; class Insecta; order Diptera; family Sciomyzidae; genus Pherbina; species Pherbina coryleti. The sequence continues at coordinate 139,873,368 of OX030949.1, read as the reverse complement.
AAGATTGGTAACAACTCTGAAGCATCGGACACATTGACTTGTGCTGTTGGTGGTCAAGATGCCAGTGATATAAATTTCTCATTGGAGGAAATGGTGGAGCAGCTGTGGAAAATGGATGAAGTAGAATCAAATGAAAAGGGCTTATCCCCGGCGGAGCAGCGATGCGAGGCACACTTTACTCAAAATGTTCGCATCAATGAAGAAAATCGTTTTGTCGTTAGACTACCGTTTCTTCAAACTACATCAGCCTTGGGAGAATCGAAAGAAATGGCTTACAACAGATTCTTAAGCCTAGAACGTCGACTTCTCAAAAATGATATGGTTCGAAAACAGTATGTCCAATTCATGGAAGAGTACAAGCGATTGGGGCATATGAAGGAAGTTAATCTTGATTCTGTACTGACGCCTAATTATTTCATCCCTCATCATTGTGTACTAAAGCCAGACAGCACAACAACCAAACTACGAGTGGTATTTGATGCATCAGCCAAAACTTCGTCTGGCTACTCCTTAAATGATTTAATGTTCACAGGTCCAACAGTCCAAAGTGAATTATTCCCCATACTTCTTCGCTTTCGTTGGTCACGCTTTGTTTTTACTACGGACATTGAAAAAATGTATAGACAAATTTTAATACATCCAGAAGATCAGCAATACCAAATAATTATGTGGAGAGCTCATCCAACGACACCTGTAAGCTACTACCAACTCAACACGGTGACCTATGGGACTCGAGCAGCACCATATCTTGCCACAAAATGCTTGCAACGCATCGCAAACGAAAATATTAATAGTTTTCCACTAGGATCTCAGATTTTGCAAAACAATTTCTACGTTGATGATGGGCTTGGTGGATCAGACAGTTTGATAACAGCTATCGAAGCTCAACAGCAGCTCATACACATCTTGAAAAAGCATGGTTTCAATTTGCGCAAATGGTGTGCAAATCATCCAGCGCTCCTTCAGAACATTCCTCAAGATGACCAGGAAGTAAAATTAGATTTCAACAATACTAATAACGATTCAATTAAGACACTTGGATTATTATGGCTACCAAAAACTGACCAATTTTGTTTTAAAGTAAGACTGGATCCAGTAAAGGTTGTCACAAAACGAGCGATCACATCTGATTTAGCTAGGCTGTTTGATCCATTGGGAATCGTTGCTCCAGTGATAGTAACTGCGAAGATGTTTGTTCAGGAACTGTGGCAATTAAAAATTAATTGGGATGATGCCTTACCAGCTGAATTACATACAAAATGGATAAAGTTTCGCAGTGGCTTAAGTGATTTAGACGATTTGAAATTTTCACGTCACATTTTTAAAGGAGACATTCCAAGGACAATCCAAATTCACGCATTTTCGGATGCATCAGAGAAGGCGTTTGGAGCTGCAGTGTATATTCGTTCAGTATTTAGGGATGGGAGAATAATAGTGAAGCTTTTGTGTTCTAAATCACGAGTAGCACCACTTAAAATACAAACACTGCCTAGACTCGAACTATGTGCTGCAGTGCTAACTGCTCAACTGGTAAACCGAGTAAAGAACGACCTTAATCTCAAGGAACATCAAACATTTCTCTGGACAGACTCAGAGATTGTTCTCTCATGGATTAATGCGCAGTCATCATCTTTCCAAACATTTGTGGCAAATAGAGTTGCAACAATTCAAAATTTAACATTGATGGAACAATGGCGTCATGTCAGCTCAAAAAACAATCCAGCTGACATCCTGTCTAGAGGTCTGCAACCAAGTACTTTAGCCAAATGCAATCTTTGGTTTTATGGACCACTATTTTTACATGGAAAAGAAACTATGTGGCCACCAAGATTCAACTCCGCATTGGCGATTTCAACCAACATGGAAAAGAAACGGAAACCTTCACCAGTAGCCAGCAAAAACATGGTGTTCACATTAACCAAAAACGACGGGCTACTAAATGAAGATTTTGTGTACAAAATTAACCATAGAAATTCATTCCGCACACTTCAAAGAATTATGGGATACGTTCTACGGTTCATAAATCACACCAGGTGCAAAAGAGAGCTAAGACAAACCCAAACGGTACTTACTCCCACCGAGCTTGATCATGCATTAACTGTCATTGTTAGAGCAATACAGACTTCTGATTTCAAGGATGAAATAATACATTTGAGAAAATACGCGGAATTCAAAAAGACAAGTCCATTTAGTAGTTTGTCACCATTTTTAGACGAAATGAACATTCTGAGAGTCGGTGGACGCTTAGAGGCATCGACATTACCATTCGATGCTAAGCATCAAATGCTGCTGCCATATAACGATCCTATAACAAAACTAATTTTGGTTATGTTACATAACGATAATATGCACTGCGGTCCACAGACTTTGCAAGCATTATCTAGGCAGCGATTTTGGATAATCAAAGGAAAATCAATGGCAAGGAATGTCGTACAAGGTTGTGTTCGCTGTTCCAGAGCAAAACCAAGACTTTTTCAACAAATTATGGGCAATCTTCCAGCATCCAGAATAACTCAAGCACGACCATTTCTTAAAACTGGAGTAGACTTTTGTGGACCCTTCTGGATACATTACAAAATTCGTGGTAAGAAACCGCATAAAGCATATATTGCCATATTCTGCTGTTTCGCTACAAAGGCTGTGCATCTAGAGTTAGTCAATGATTTGACAACCGAAGCCTTTATAGGATCACTAAAGCGTTTTACATCTCGACGTGGGCGCTGCGATACATTATACTGCGATAATGCCACCAACTTTGTCGGAGCCAAAAATAAATTGAAGGAATTAAACGACGCCATATTCGTAAATACTTCTCAGAAGAAAATCACCAAAACATGCAGCGACCGTGGAATCGACTTCAAGTTCATACCACCTCGGGCCCCACACTTTGGCGGACTATGGGAGGCGGCCGTGAAATCAGCAAAACATTTATTACTGCGAAGCGTGTCAACCGAATCCCTTACATACGAAGAGCTTGAAACTGTGATCATTGAGATTGAAGCCATCTTAAATTCTCGACCAATAACACAAATGTCCACAGATCCAAATGATTTGACTGCTCTGACACCAGGACATTTCTTGATTGGTGAACCACTAACTGCACAAGTCGATAGAAGATCACCACAGTCCAAAATATCATTGGCAACAAGATGGAAGCTAGTATCGCAGGTTAAACATGAATTCTGGAGAAGATGGAATCTCGAATACCTCAACCAATTACAAGAAAAACGAAAATGGAAGAATCATTCACAAAATGTTCGAGAGAATGAATTGGTTATTATCAAGGAAGACAATGTTCCTGTCATGCAGTGGCCTCTTGGCCGAATAGTAGAGGTACATACTGGACCTGATGGAGCAGTGCGTGTTGTTGACGTAAAAACAGCAACAGGAATATGGAAACGAGCAATCCACCGACTAGCACCACTTCCTGTAGAGTCTGACCCAACATCTGATCCAACATCGCCATCTCAACAGAATCATGAAGAAGAAGAAGAAATGAGTGACATTCCAACTAAACGAAAGAAATTCTCCAACAATTCACTGATCACAACTCTTGTAGTATCGTTACTGCTACTACCAATGATGCTAGCAAATCCACTCGACATTAAAAAATTTGAAAATGGTCCTGGAATTTATTTTGAAGATGTTGGTACAGCACACTTGGCGACTGCCGAATGGAAAATTGTTGCATACTATGACCTTACTCCGTTCTGGGTTGAACTCGAAGCTTTCACTAATGGAACATTAGCCTTTCAACAGCTATGCAACCAATCACGCCAAGGTTCAGGCTGCACTGCACTTGCCAAACATTTCCTGCACACAAGAAAGGAATTACAATTGGACAGCGAATTGTTAATAAGGCGACGCAAGACTAGAGCTGCTTTAGACATTGTCGGAAACATAGCCAATACACTGTTTGGTGTTCTTGATTCTGATTATGCCAAGGAAATGTCAAAAACAATTAGCCAACTACAGAATAACGAAGAGCAGATGGTCAACATTCTTAAGAAGCACACCTCCATTATTGATTCGACAATTAATATAATAAAGCAAAACGAAGTCAGCACAAACACAAGAGTAAATATGATACAGGAGGAACTGGCTACACTTGAAAATGCAATCAACAAGGAAACTGAGACACAACGAAGATGCCAAGTTCTTATGTCATTAGGACTACAGTTGTCTCTCATAGCTACAAACAACAGATCCAAACTGCCATTCTAAATGTCCTCACCGCTACCCATCACGGCAAAATAAGCCCATTGCTATTATCTCCTCAACAACTAAGCGATGAGATAATTAACATAAAAAACAACTTGCCACCATCAAAACAATTGCCAATCGGAAAAGATGACCTGTTGCATTTTTACAAATTAATGACATCAGAAGGAGGAATAGCAAATAATCATGTTATATTTGTGATAAAATTCCCACTTATGGATCAGGAACGTTTCAACATTTTTCGAGTTATACCAATTCCTACCACAATCAACAATACTTTGATAGCTATTAAGGCAGATACCGAACTTATGGCCACAAACCTTCACAGGGACCATTACTTCCCGATGAGTTTCACTGAACTCGAAGCATGCCTTGTAATAACTGCATCAACTTATCTTTGTTCAAATAAACAATCCATGTTTAACAAGGGATCAAATGCCTTCTCTTGCGAATTCAATTTGTTAAACAATAGAACATCGGCAGATTGTAAACTCACCAATTTACATGATGATTTCGTATGGACTCAACTGAACCACAAAAATCAATGGATCTACGGGACTAAGGAAACTAATCAAATGAGCGCTGTATGCGGAACCAATGCTTTTCAAATAAAAATAGAGGGATCTGGACTACTGTCACTAGATCCAGAGTGCATAATAAAACATAACGTCATAACCATTCAAGGACATTTTGTCATCAAAAGCACCATACATTCATCTTACGCAAAACATGGCAATCTAACAGCAGTCGCGTTTCCCAGCGAAATCAGGAAGATCTTCAACTCTTCTTCCGATTCTACAGCAAAAACCCTGGAACAACTTACAGCTCTACAAAATGCCTTGAAGTCAGGAAAAAGTTCAGAGCTTCCAGAACTGTCGCTGTCTACCAAAATTCATCATTACGCAATCAGCTATACAGCCCTTATTATATCAATTATAATAGCAAGCTGTATTATCTGGCAAATAAAAACTGGTGCGTTTAAAAAAAAACAACCCATCATCATAAAGCCAATACCAAGGCCAAGACGACACCTGTCCGAATCTGTATAGTTGAATGCGAGCATTCAACGCGCGGGAGAATGTACAATAACTGTACAACAACAACAACATAGGCAAAACAAATTGCAGCTACAGCACAGGGCAACGCACGCTTGTTGACCTACTTTTATTTATTATTAAGTTTGTTATTTTCATTTTATATGTATATTGTGAATTTTGCATGTTTTTTAATTGTTTACATTATTAATACCAAATAAGCAATATTTATCATGAATTTAGGTTTTGTCATTTATTGAAATTAATGTTAAGTAATCAATATTTATTTTTGTTTAACTAAGCAATATGTTTTATATTTAAGCAGGTACAAGGAAATAATAAAGTTAGTTATTTATTTTACACTAATCATCAAGTGTCTTTTTTTAACTCTCTACATAAACAATCCAGGTTCAAGTGCCTGTGTTTGTTAAGTGTTCAATCCAGAGCAATCCAAGTTCAAGTGCTTGTGTTTGCGCCACTGGAACGAAACACACATAATTTGGAACGTAAACATTGAGGTCAAAGATACAGAGAAATCATGTTACCGCATAGCCAAAAGGATTGAATTAATAAATATAGAAACGTTTTGCCAAAGTGAGTCTTACATTGTCAATGTGTCTTTGGGATATATTCGTAAAGTTGAAATGAAGTTTTTAATAGAACTTTTTGTTAGTAACGGGCTACTAATTTCTCAACTCATTCAATTAACACTCATATTTTTGTTTTATTTGCTCTAAAGAGCAAAACTGGAACAATAATACGGAAAATAAACTTTGTGATAATATATTTACATTCCATTTATTAACTTTTTAATCATTAAATTTAACCTAACGCTTTAACAATGTTTAACCCTCTGCAGCTGACGTCGTAGTCGTCTGTCAGACTAAGATCAAAACTTCGTGCATACAAAAGTAAAATTCAAAGATAAAAAATTCGTTTTTATCTTTCAAAAAAACGTATTTTATTTCAAATTTTATTCTTATATTAGACTAATAGCTATTTGCTGTTATATGGAATAAGGTCAAAAAAGTCAGAAACGTCATCATAGGAAATCAGTTAGACCCCACGTCAGGTATACACGCATAGGAATTTTTCGTTCACCTCAACTGAAAAATTAGCCAACTAAACTTTGTTTGCGAGTTGTATTTGCCACAAACGAATATTCAATTGTCAACTTAAAAATATATCTTATACTTATATACACTAGGCGACAATTGAAAGTTTACGCTCTTTTAAATTCTACGCATCAAACAATTAAACGATCACGATCACTGACCGATCACTAAACTCGAGTTTAGTTGATGGCAAGTTGTTAGCGGACAATATAAAGTTAACGTTTTGTTAAAAGAGGTAAAAATAAAATAACTCGGAAGAAAATATATTGAAGTAATTCATTTTTTTAAATTATTAACTATGTGTTTTGTTGAACTGTTCTTTAATTATTGATTTGTTTTTTTTTAAGTTAATAATGCGAAAATCTGAAGATATCCGAAAATTGATTATTGAGGAGCGAAAAAAGGTGAATCGTATGGAAATATTGCAAAAAAATTTTCCATATCAAAGACAGGAGCCAGAAAAATCTATGAAAGATTTAAAAACAACAAATCATTTGCCACACAGTGGGGAGGAGGTCGAAAACCAAAAATATCAATGCACGAAGAGCGCATTCTAAAGCGTAAAGTGACAGCTAATCCTGAAATGTCAGCCAGACAGCTTGAAGAATGCCTAGAATTAGATGTTTCGAAAGGAACGGTGCAGAGGAAATTGAGAAGTTTTGGTCTAAAAAATTTTGTGGCAAAGAAACGACCGTTAATTTCGAAGGTTAATAAAAAAAACGCCTTGCTTTTGCTCTTCAATATGTGAGCATGCCGGAGTCGTACTGGAACAAAATTATTTGGTCCGACGAATCAAAATTTGAATTAAAAAATGCAAAAAAACGTAAACGAGTGTGGTGTAGACCAGCAGATCGATTTAAGCCGAACATGGTGCAACCCACTGTTAAGCATGGTGGAGGTTCGCTTATGGTGTGGGGTAGCTTCTCTGTTTATAGGCAATCTTGTAAAAATTGATACAAGGATGACAGCTCATACTTACGCAAGTATACTGCAAGCCAACCTTATTGAAAGTGCGGAAAAAATGAACTTGGGGTCGTTTATCTTTCAACAACATAACGACCCTAAGCACACATCACGAATTGCCACGCAGTATTTTGAAAATAATTCAATTGAAAAGCTCAACTGGCCAGCTCAATCTCCAGATTTGAACCCTATTGAGCATCTGTGGTCAATATGGGATGAACAAAATACCAATTGCAAGTCGTGCAAACATGACATCATTTTGGAATGAAATGCAACATCAGTGGATCAATATCCCTCGAAATGTGATCCAAAATTTAGTGCTTAGTATGCCAAATCGACTTCGAGCAGTTATTAAAATTAAAGGCGGTAACACTAAATATTAAGTTTAAGATAAAAATAAAAAAGTTAACATTCAAAAAGATTTTTTTATGATGCTCCGAAAGAACGTGCACTTTCAATTGTGGCCTTAGTTTTAAAAATAACGAGTTCTAAAAGCTTAAGTTATTTTATTCTGCTTAAGAAAATGTTTTTTGTTTTTGTTTTATAATATCCTTCATAGGTGAAAAAAAAAAAATTAAAAAATGTGTGAACTTTTAATAAAAAATTGAATTAATGGCAAATACATAATCGTAAACTTTCATTTGTCGCCTAGTGTATATATATGTACATATCGCAAGCTAATCCAAGTTTTCAGTTGGGAAACACAATATTTCAATTGCTGCAATTTAAAAATCATTCGCGTATATGACAAACGAAATTTATTACCTGCAAGTAAATGACGCGTTTCTCGCAACTGAACTATTATTATGACAACTGTTGAAACGTTTGCAAATAACGATCCCAAGCACGACAAACGAAGTTTGTTTGCGGCAAACTGGCAATAAACGTTTTTTTCTTTGCGTATAGTTAAATTGGCTCGTTAAATGTGCAAATGCATTAGCTAAGCCTCTGTGTAGGATTTTTAATGAATCATTATCGTCTGGAACATTTATTGATTGTTGGTGGATCTATCTATTAGTGGATCTAAAAATAATGTGACAAATTATCGTTCTATCTCGAAGATTTCCAACATATCTAAGCTTTTTGAATCAATTATAAAACCCAAATTATACTTTTGTGTTAAGCGGTATATATGTCTGGAACAACACACACGGCTTTGTTTCTGGTAGGTCAACGGTGACTAATCTTGCTCTCTTTTCAAATTTTTGTATCTCTGCTTTTGAATGTGGTCACCAAGTTGATGCCCTCTACACTGATTTCTCGAAAGCGTTTGATAAAGTGTCTCATGCTATTCTGATTTCCAAACTGAGAAAAATGGGATGTCACTCGGCCTTCCTGAATTGGATTAAATCTTATTTAAGTGATAGATTGTGCTATGTGGCAATAAATGATTTTCAATCTTATCGGTTTGGAGTTTCCTTCGGTGTTCCTCTAGGAAGTATACTTGGGCCTCTGTTATTCGTTTTATTTATAAATGAAGTACGGAAATGTTTTTGTAATTCACAATTTCTTTTATATGTATAAGATCTAAAGTTTTTCCAGAGTGTCCGTAATATGGGTGATGCTGCCTTACTGCAATCCGATCTCAATAATATGTCGGATTGGAACATTCATAATGGTTTGCCTTCAAATATTAGTAAGTGTTCTAATGCTTTGTTCAGTAAATCGAACAATGTTATAAGCACAACTTACTCTATGGCGGGCCCTCCACTAAAAAAAGTTGTTATTATTCGTGACTTGGAAGTTATTTCTGACTCTAGGTTCACGTTCGTTGAACACTTGAATTTTATTGTGCCTAAGGTATACTCTTCTTGCCTTTATTCGGAGAAATAGTATGGAATTTAAGGACCCTTATTCTTTAAAAGCACTGTACAATTCTATGGTTAGATAAAGGCTGGAGTATGCTGCTTTTATTTGGAACCCTTCTTGTACGGTTCATTCTTTGAGATTGGAAAGAGTTTAGAAAACTGCTACAAAGTATATGTTGAAGCCCTTTTATGCCAATTTACCCTCTTATAATGCTCGATGTTTGTTAATGGGTCTTAAGCCCCTCGATATAAGAAAAAAAATAAATTCTTTATTATTTATTTATTTATGACATTATATCAGGTAATATTGATGATCCTTTTTTACTGAAATTAATTGAGTTTAATATTTCTCCAAGGTAGTTGCGTTGTTTTAAATTATTTTTTATCAAATACCATCGAACAAACAATGCTTTACATGAGCCCAATACCAGAGCTTTGAGTTTATATAATGATTTGTAGGGTTTTCCAATAAGAGGTGTTATTTTGGTATTTTCCCGTAAAAGATCAATGGTTTCGTTGCTTGTGTGGCACGTAGCGCCGTCTTGTTGAAAGTAAACGTTGACCATCCAACTCCGACCATAAAAATAGCGATAGCGCAATCCATTCCCCGAAACTGATGACCCAACCTCATTTTCGAAAAAGTAAGGTCCAATGAACCCGCCGGACCATAAACTGCACCAAACAGTCACACGTTGAGGATGGAGAGGCTTCTCAACAATAACTCTTGGGTTTTCCGAGCCCCAGATGCGACAATTTTGCTTGTTGACGTAGCCACCGAGGTGGAAATGAGCCTCATCAGTGATTTTTCGATTTTTTTTTTATAGTGAATTTTAATAATTTCAATGCGTTGTTGAAGCGTGTATCGTTCCATTTTAAGTAATGGCGTAGTTTCTACTTGTCAAATTTCAAAGAATAAAAGCTTTAAAAGTGAGCGATTCACAATAGCGGGCAATTCACAATAACACCTCTTATTTGACAACCTTTGTTGACAACCCTTCCTGATTTAATAAGAAAAATTAATGAAATGGCCAATATTATGGCTTTATAAGTTCGCAAATTTTGTGATATTTAGTGTTTGAACCTATTTCCGGGTATATGGGCACCGCAACTGCATCTTATGAAAACCATCGTGTCGGCAGAGATAAAGAGATGGGATACTTCGTTTCTATTGTGAATTCTGTTGATTTTGACAGCTGAAAATGCTTCTTCTCCAATTTTTTATGCAATCTCGTCTTGTGTATGTGAATTCACCTCATATTTGTCAAAAATAGGTATTACACCCAAAAAAGTCTTGCATATTTAAAAGAAAATTGTTTTTAGCTGAGCAAGAATATTGTTAAAAATAGTAGATAAAGAACTTTTGTTAATATAGAAATGTCAGTTTTGTCAATCTAATTTGTGGAGTTACTTCGATAATAGACAAAAATATTTTAGATAGAAAAAAAACTGAGTTTAAAATGAAAACAATTGTTCTATTTACAAGTGCTGTTGTTAACAGAAAAACATAATTCAATTTATTTCAAGAACAGCTATATCTTTGTTTTAAAAACTCTGTTCTAATTTTTAAATGCATGAATTTGTTTGAACAAAAATTGTAGGTTAGTTTTTCCCTATGTGTACACTGGTGGCTTAGCTGCCGAAAGTGAGGTATTCACCAGCGCTCATGTCCATCCAATTGACAGGCCCATTTCTTGATATGATTCAGTCACCAAAAATTCCTCCTATAAACTGATGGTTTCACGCGCTGTATGGCTTGTTGCATCGTCCTGCTGAAACCATTTAGCACTTAGTCGCGAATCATTTACCTGTAGCGCTCACCATTGGCGGTTACGTTGGCTCCATCTTCAGTTTTGAAAAAATATGGACACCAGGCAGTAACTTTTTCTGAATGTAAGTGAGCCTAGAGAGTCTCTTCGTTATTGTTCTCACTCCAAATACAGCAATTTTGCTCATTTATGTAACCGTTAAGCCGATATTATGCGCACCGTAATGTGTGAAAAGTGCTCTGTAGGTTTACCGCACAGAATGTGAATTTTGGGAATAAATATTTTTGGATGTCAAAGCAGGCTTCTATTTCTTCTTCATCGCTTTATACTTACTCCGCTTCCTTTAAAGCCCGTTGTAACGTCCAGACACTAGTTCTTTGGTGCAAAAGATGTTATCCTTCTTTTGCCCTTGACAATTTATTGAAATTGAAAAGCCTTCCAATGTGTCTAGTCTTGCTCTATCCGTACTAAGAGCACGCATTTTATGAATTTCAGTTAATAAGCGAGAAATTTAAATTAAATACTTAAAATTCAACGGTTTTTAAGGGCATGCAAAACTGGAACGATGCATTTATTTCTTTCTTGTTGTTATTTTACTGAGTTGCCATTTGTAAATAATACATTTTTTTATCATATGCTAGTTTAAACATGGTAGAATCCTAATTAAAAAATTTAAGTACAAAAAATTTAAGAAATAGATTCAATATATTGCCATAAAGTTCATTTTCAGATTTTTTTTTGTTCCAGTTTTGCTCTTCAGTGTACAACACTAAGCATTTTCAGATGAATTTCGACAGTTCCATTCGAAAATTTTACATTTTTCAGCATTAACGTACTCACAACGTTTTGTTGTATTTGCGCTTATTGTGATGTTTACAGTGGTTCCAAATAACTGACGAGGATTGGCTTCCACTTTCGACCTGAACACCTCATTGCCTATACTACATTACTTGTCGGTTCTCTTAATATTCGAAGTCTTAGGCGGTCTATAAAATATTTATGTGTAATTTGCAGAAATATATATTTTTATGAGCGTTAAATATATTTTGAAGTAATTAATATTCCTTTCATGTTCCTTTTTGTGGGAAGAAGGCGGAGAGTTCATAAGATGTTGACAAATTTTGAACTGACGTAATAAAAATCGAGTTTCGAGTTTTCAGATTGAGTTTTGTGAACATTTTTGTAAATTTAACCATTTTTTGAAGTAAGGAAGATAGGCGTGGTTTTCATCTGATTGGGCTTATTTTCGTAAAATATACATTTTTTTATATATATACGAGCTTTGCCTTTTAGGTCTTGCGCCTCGGCAACACTAATGGTGTTTTCGTTTCTACCAAAAAAGTTGCCTTTTCATTGCCCTCTTCTTTTTTCGTGTTCTATTGTAAAATAAGTGCAAACGGGTGAAAAAAATCTGTGTTCGTTTCTTAAAATGTTAAATTTATATAGAAATTTTCGACGAGGATTGACAAGAAAAGAATGCCTCGAACAACTTAGTTTGACTTTTGGTGATAAAGCACCAAACCCAGCGAATGTTAAAAAATGGTTCAATGAGTTCGAGCGAGGTCGTCTTTCTTTCCAAGATGAATATCGTGAAAGTCGTCCAAGAACGGCTGTTGTAGCAAAAAACATCGAAGCTGTGCATGAACTGTTAGAAGCAGTCCGGCATGTGACATACCGCGAGATGGAGTGGGATTTCCTTGCGCATTAGTGGGGCAAGCATAGCTTCAATTTTACATGAGCATTAACCCATTAAGTCCGGGAAGAGCACAATTTTAATATGATGTTTGAGACTTATTTTCTGCTATTAAAGATTGGAATAAAAAATTCCAAACATACCTATTCTACTATTTTTGGGGTCGCTCTTTCGATTGGTGCAGTCGGATTAGCAAAATAATGACTTTTGGAACCAATATGGCGCATTTTAATTAAAAAAATAACGAAATTTTTTGCGTTTTTCTCTTTTGTGAATCTTTTTCGCATAAATAAAGTTACTGAATCGGTGCCAAACTAAAACCAAAAGTGCACAAAATATCTAAAGTATAACTATGAATATTTTTTTTTTGGTTTGAATCAACCTAACCTCTTCAATATATCAATACGTAAAAAATTAACGTTATTTGGTAAATTATGAGTATTATTAATAAAATTTACATCTCTAATAATATAATTGTCCCAAAAATATATAAAGAAGGAGTTTTTGAGATCGCTGATCACGAATTTGAGGTAAGATTTTCAAAATTTAAGATGGCGGATTCAATATGGGCGACCGAATTTCATAAAATCTTCAAAATTACAAGAAAATGTGTATAAGGGAGTTTTTGAGGCCGTCAAGTTAGGTTGATTCAAACAAAAAAAAAATATTCATAGTTATACTTTAGATATTTTGTGCACTTTTGGTTTTAGTTTGGCACCCATTCAGTAACTTTATTTATGCGAAAAAGATTCACAAAAAAGAAAAACGCAAAAAATTTCGTAATTTTTTTAATTAAAATGCGCCATATTGGTTCCAAAAGTCATTATTATGCAAATCTGACTGCACCAATCAAAAGAGCGACCCCAAAAATAGTAGAATAGGTATGTTTGGAATTTTTTATTCCAATTTTTTATAGCAGAAAATAAGTCTCAAACATCATATTAAAATTGTGCTCTTCCCGGACTTAATGGGTTAAGTCGTCAGGAAGATTGGTGATTTGGTGTAGCGGCCAACGATTTGCTCTATACAGAGTTGTTGTTAGTTGTTTTCTTCATTAACATGATTGACCTAGAGCTCAACAATAAGTTTTAACAATTGAATATAGAAGGTCACATTTAATTAATCAGATTAGTTCCCGTTGGATACCCCATAATTTGACGGTTGCTAAAAAAAAAAAAAATTACTCGTATCGATTGATGCAAGGAAATACTGAATAAATACAGCAGAGGTGGTTTGAAACACGTCTACAACATCACAACAGGTAACAAATCATGGATCTACGCTTATGAGCCCGAAACAAAGCAGAAATCAACTGTTTGGATCTTTCAAAGTGAGCAAAATCCCACAAAAGTCGTCCGCGTAAGGAGTACATCCAAGCACATGGTTGCCAGTTTTTTCTGAAAAACCGATAATGTCGCAACTGCACCACTTGAACAACGGAGAACTGTTAATGATGAATGGTACACAACCGTTGTCGAAAGTCTTCTAAGACTCCTTATCTGACTCCTTATCTGACTCCTTCTAAACTCCTTATCTGACGTTTAATAAATTTTTACCGTTTTATACACTAAGATTTTAAAAGTTTGGCAACCACGCCTACCATCTAATACAAAATGACGTTATTACAATAATAAAACCTTCATAACTTCGAAACTACTGCAACACGTCTGTGAGGGTATTTTAATTTCCTTAGATAGGAAGGTAAAAAGTTAACTCCTAGTTTAAAAAGTCTTTGTTGGTTGAATCTTTGATAAAATGTTAGCATATATCGTCAATTATTGTGACTTCTAATTTTTATTCCGGACTGAAAAAATATTTAGAGGTAAGCTAGTTGCTATGTTGCTACGTACTTTACTGTCATTTGCTTATTAACATACAATATGGAAAAACACCATCAGATAACCCAACCTTTATAGCTTCAAAATGGAAAAATCAATAAAAGCAACAAAAAAAAAAAATATTTAAATTCAACTTTTCTGTCAACTGACAAAATAGCAAATAGTAAAAAAAGCATAAACAAAGAGAAAATAAAATTGGTTATTTTCCGTTTCTAAGTTTAATACTTTTCCATTTTTATTCTACGTCAAAAATTGAATGTAACATAAAATGAATTTTGAAATTTATAATTGCTTATCCTAGAAATACGCTTCAATGTTTTTAATTCAAATGGAACTTAACGATACCATCTCTCTATCTCTCTCTTTGTATCACCCAACCCTCCAACATTTTTCAATTTTTCTAACAACTTTACAAAACTTTTCCATTCCAAGCCAGTCTCCTTCGAGAATTGAAGAAGTGACAACATTCTATAAAAGATTACTGCTATTTACCATCAAACAAATTACAAACAAAACGACACAAGCTGTTGTACAAGTATCATCAAATATAGCGTTACTTGCACAAACAAGTCTACACAAATATAAACTGACAACTGACAGCTAGGAAGCTTAAATTTCTTCTACTTAATTCCTGAAGTTGCCGCATGTATTCCGATTATACATGAATGATTAAATTGAAGTTGATTCCTTTACAGCAATAAATGTTGTTACTCGATGCCAAAGTAAATAAATGTCACTTTGTGTGACACATTTCTAACTTGTTGTTAGAATGCTCTACTATCCGTACCAAAAACTAAATGGAACACTATAAAAAAGCATAAATAAAATATTAGCCTTCAGGAGCAAATTGCTCAAACTTGCCTAATTGTATTAATAATAAATGCAATTATTTTACTTGCTCTCTTCTCTTTAGCTGCATTCACTTACGCTATTCTTTGTTTTTTGTCCTTTTTTTCCTTTCAGGCCAAAGCACTTGGCAAAGTTCTATTCGAACAAGTTTGTCGCCAACTCAATCTGCTGGAGGCAGACTACTTCGGCTTAGAATACCAAGAGATTTCCACACACACCAAATACTGGCTGGACCTTGAGAAACCATTAAATCGACAGGTTGGCTTATCACTAGTCGATCCAGTGCTGAGGTTTTGCATCAAGTTCTATACACCGGATCCGGCGCAGCTGGAGGAAGAGTATACAAGGTAAGCATCAACCAGCATCGATTTGCATTAATTTGCTGCTTGCAACTGCTACTCCATTCATTTGCATCTCTTTTTTTCTTCTCCTCATAGGTATCTCTTCTGCTTGCAAATTAAACGTGACTTGGCTACTGGTAGCCTACAATGCAATGACAACACAGCCGCCCTCATGGCCAGCTACATTGTGCAGGCATCATGTGGCGATTTCGTGCCCGAGGATTATCCGGATCATACCTATTTGTCATCGTATCGCTTTGTGCCGCATCAGGATTCAACCATGCAGCGTAAAATCATGGAAAACCACAAGAAGCATGTGTAGGTTCAAAGTTTAAAATGTAGAGTATAGTAGTGAATGGAATATATAGAATATTCCTGGTTGGCTAAAAATGTGCAGCACAACATGATGAATGTTTTGTGGAGCATTAGAAATGTCCTTTAGTAATATTTTTTTCGTTTCGCCTGCTTGCTTAATGAACCTTCACCCCCCCCGTTTTCAACTTAATTTTAATATTTATCGTTTATAAATTTGTTTTACTTTTTGAATTTTTTTACTCTTTCCGTGTAAATAGTATTTTTAAAAAATTTTTGTTTTTCGTTTTAAACCGCACAAAATTAAACGAAATTCGATCGCTTTGCTATAGGTAAGAAATTATAGTGGAAAACTGTGGTTCTTTAGAATGTTATACGAGTATCTCTGAAATTTTTCCAAATATATTAAAATTATCATTTTATAGATAATTTCAATATCTTTGTTTTTGTTTAAAAAAAAAAATCTTCAAAAAAAGAGCAAGAAATCATCTGGTCGCGTGCCTTTGTGAGTGTACAATTCGAATAGGTACACAAGTAATCGTACGCTCTTACAAACGCGTACCGTACTTCAAATTGCATCGCTCTCGTCTACGAGCGCATACCTTTTGATGAGACTCTGAGATGTGAGATCTCATTCCGGTACCTACCAAAACGTAGAATAGACTTTGGATGCTCATGACACAGTTTGTGAGTCGTACACGGCAAGAATGTAAGCTGGGCAATACAAAGAAAATTAAGCTCTCAACTGAATCGTTGCAACATTTAAGTTTTGTGTGGACTTCTTGGGTAAAACCTGTGATTTTATACCAAATAGGTTGGCAGGATTTATGCCCGTTCAAAACATTTATGAATGGAACTCGACTTCGTTCATATGGCCACCGCAGGCACGTATGCAGCGGTCGATTCGTTGGACCCAATTTTCGATAACTCGGTCACACATTTCGGCCGAAACGGACGCTATTTCGCGTTCAATGTTGGCCCTGAGCTCTTCAACGTCGGTTGGCGTAGCCCCAATGAAAATAGTCTAGAGGCGTTAAATCGCACGAACAAGGCGGCCAATCGACTGGCCCATTTCTTGAGATAATACGCTCAACAAACTTACTCTTCAATAAATCGATTGTTACGTATGCTGTGTGGTACCGTCCTGTTGGAATCACATGTCGTCCAAGTCCATATCTTCCAATTCGGGCCAAAAATAATCGGTAATCATGGTGCGATAACGATGGCCATTCACAGTAACGTTACGATCGTTATCGTCGACGAAAAAATGACGTCGCCGGCAAGCAAACCGCACCAAACAGTTATTTTTTGTGGATAAAGTGGTGATTCATGAAGAACATGTGGATTTTCACCCGACCAATAACGTATATTTTGCTTATTGTTTGCCAAAAATGAGCTTCGTCACTGAAGATGATTTTGCGATGAAATTCATCATCTTGGCGCATCTTTTCCAGAGCCAAATCGAAGAACGTACGTCGCTTCAAATCGTCCATCGGCTTAAATTTTTGAATCAGCTTGATCTTGTATGGGTGTAAACCAAGATCCTTACGAAAAATTCGCCATAAAGTGGTCTGGGCGATGCCCAATTCTTAAAAACGCCGTTGAATTGACTGTTTCGTACCGTTTGCTACGGACGCCTGAACGGCAGCGATATTTTCAACACTGCGACAAACCCGTCGTCTCACTGGCACTTCAACCCCACACAACGAATATGTAGGCTCAAATTTTTGCACTAAACCTGTTATTGTCTGTCTACTAGGGCGAGAATTACGACCGAAGATTACAGTTAACGCTCTTAAAGTAGCGATCACCGACTCCGAATTTCAGTAGTTAATTTTTATAATTTGCAGACGTTGTTGGTTCGTATACTTTACCATGATGAAAATGTTGAGTTTACTAAATAAATTGACAGACAAATCTATGATTTTCATTCAAATAGGTTCCACCGGAATTATAAATGGTGTCTTTTTTTGAGGCCCGGCCAGGTCATAGTTCTACGCTTTAACCTTTCTGCATTTATTTTCTAAATTCTAATCTGAAATTGAATTGAACTGAAATTGAAAATTATTCAATATTTATGATTTAAAAGTTGTAGTTGGTGAGAGTGACGTCTCTGGATAGGATTGCCTTATAACTTGAATTGACTGAGGTAAAGGCATAACATTTGCCTCGGATTCAAATTCAAATGTTTCTACGGCTTTCCACCACGCCTAGAACATCCTACACATCCCAGCAAACATTATGCCTCTTAAAATACTCTCTTAAGACTCATATAAATGAATATTTATTCTCATAATCCCGTAAAAAAAAAGACTCTTTTAAAAGTTCATTTTCGTAGGTTGTGGACTCATATTTAATCTAATACTCATATTTAATACTCCTTCAATACCCATGTAATGAATTCTTTAAAGACTCATATTTAAGACTCTTTTAGAACTCTTATAAATTATTCTTTTAAGAGTCATAAAATTCATGTTAAAGACTCTTTTAAAGTTTCAGAAAAAAGGCTCTTTTAAAACACAAGCATATTCTGAAGCTCAACCCATTGTCAAAAGTCAAATGTATGACTGTTTTATGATAGCTCATAAAAAAGACTTTAAAAAGGTCATAAATATGACTAGTTTTACGCTAAAAAGAAGAGACTCATAAACACTTCTTACTCATCAAAATCCTACAAGTTGTGAAATTTGAAACTTCCGCATTCTGTATTTGATTTTTATGTATCGGTTTATCTAAGGTGACCATCCCCCCTTTTTAAGAGCTGTTTTTTCACCAAAATCCCTTGGACGATATGTTCTATGGACCAACGGCTGTAAAAAACCATTGGAGTTTTTTCAGTTATTTCAAATGACCCTTAAATTGTCACACAGTGTTATTAGTTCCCTAGAAGAATGTATTTTTGAAAAACATTCGCAGTGGTAAAATATTTTCGCGAAATTCTCGATCTTCTTATATACCGAGTTCCAATTTTTGAAACTTGTTAAGCCCTCAAAGCATTCAAAGGTAAAAATAATTCTTTCTGTCTAAGCTGCATGTAGGTTAAGTTCATTGAAAAAATCTTTTAAGCACAAATTTAAAACTTAAACTTTTGAGCATCAAATACTTATAAACTCAAAATTTAAAAAAGAGAAAACAATTATTTAACTACAATCTTCTTTCTTAACCGCTCTGTTATATAGTGGCCAGTCGCCTGCCGAAGCTGATTTAAATCTGCTCGAAACTGCACGTCGCTGTGAACTCTATGGCATGAAAATGCATCCAGCCAAAGATGTTGAAGGAGTTCCTTTGAATTTAGCCGTAGCTCATATGGGCATCGCTGTCTTCCAAAATCTAACACGCATCAATACATTCTCTTGGGCTAAAATACGCAAAATATCGTTCAAGCGCAAACGTTTTCTTGTCAAACTGCATCCGGAGGGTTATGTAAGTTAATCATGCTTGAAATAATTTCATTCTTTAAGCGTCATTTACCATCCCTTTGCCTCAATCTCATCCCTTGCAGGGTTACTACAAAGACACAGTGGAATTTTTCTTCGAAGGACGTAATGAATGCAAAAACTTTTGGAAGAAATGTGTTGAGAATCATGGTTTCTTTCGTTGTGCAGCTGTGCAGAATCCACCCAGGCGAAAAGCGCGTGTTTTATCCAGAGGCAGCTCTTTTCGGTAAGTGTTTTTTTTTCGCTGTATCTTTGACATTAATTTTATCTATCACATCTTTGCAGTTATAGCGGTAAAACACAAAAACAAATAATTGAATTTGTTCGTGATAACTATGTCAAGCGACAGACTTTCCAAAGGTGAGTTAGTTACTGGCACCATTCATACGATACGATGAACTAAAAACGCAGAAGCATTTTTATTTCAGTTCATGCTTTAATAGCAATAAATTAAGGTCAATATGGTTTGATGCTGTTAACAAGGTTCATAAAGCAAGGATTTTAATATAAAAAAATTTAGTTTAAATGACATTTGAGTTCTTGAATTTTAAAAATTTTCAGCTCCAACTGATTTTTCGAGTGTAGCTGTTAACAACTTCAATCATATTGATCTTATTACATTTTCTTAATTTTTTCATTATATAACGTCTTTAATTTTGCTAACTTTAAAATGTGTTCTTTAAAACTTCATTAAAAAAACATCAGTTTATTTGAACGAAAATTAATATAAGTAAACTTTTCTGATTTATAAACATTTTTACTGTACTGCATTTCATTTTTACGTTTCTAAAACTTTCCGACCACTTGCTCATAATGCATTTAAATTAAAAAAAAAATGAACCCATCATCCAATTGCCACCATGAAATTTTCTTTTTCATGCTCATAGTTTTGTTCATTTTCCAAAAAAATAAAAAAACATTTTTATCTCCACTTTTCAAAGCAATCAAACTTGGCTACCGGAAATAATTTCTTTACAATTTTTTTCAAAATTTTTATGCATAACTAATTCCATACATAAAAGTTTTTAATAAAAATAGAACCCAACAAACTGAAAGCCTTAGAAAAGAAAAGAGGATTTTACTAATTGGTTTAAGAAAACAAAAAAAAAAAGAAACAACAAATAAAGCGTTAAAAATCTTAAAGTATAAACTTATATATATTAATTTCATGAATAGTTTTCTTATTTTGCGTTCTCTTATAAAATCCAGTGCGTGTGTATGTGTGTACCTACTCGTTAAACTACAGCTCAGCTAACTCAGCTGCCTGCTGTCTTCTACTTTTCTCTGCTCTTCTTTTCTTTATCTTCTGTATAAAATTGGCACTTTTTCTTATTATTTACTAAACTTCTTCAGTTCAAGCATTTCTGTTCCTTAAACCCTAAATTTTTATTTTGTTCTATATCATATCATCATTAAAAAATCATCTCGTAAATATATCATTTTAGAAATATTAACTTTAAGGCTCATCTCATAGAGCACTTTAAAAGAAAAAATCTTTCAAAGTTAAAAAAAAAAAATCATCGTTAGCTGCTTAGAATAGAACTCACTTAATATGTAGTGGTTTATTTGAATTTTTCAATGTAATTGTATTGTAATATGTATGTGTTTGTGTTATGAAATTAAAAAAAAAGAAAAACATTCTTAAATGTGTAGTGTAGTTGGCTTACTTTTAATAATAAAAAAGTCTTATTGTAAAATTCAAAAAAATATTATCTACACTTACAAATTGTTTAAAATTTCAAACTTGTTTTAAAAATTATTCTTAAGTTAGTGTCACAACTCCCTCTAAAAGGCAAGTTATAGAAGAATAGTGTTTATATTATAAAGAAATTATTGTTTATAGATACATAGTTTGAGCTCCAAATGTGCTGCGAGTATGTACAGTTGTGTTTGAGAAAAACTACAATTATTTGGAGATCAGATAAGTTCTTCACACTCTTTTTTTCTGTTTTAACACATAACCAACTGCCACAAAATTAGGTAAAATTTACTTTATTTATTGCTGAGTCCTGACCCGAGACCATTTTTTTTTTATTTACTAGTTTAATATCAAAATTATTGAACTTTTAAATCTTGACCAAACCGAAAAGTTTCTCAATTTTTGACTCAAGATCTAGAAGGACAAACTTAAGGTTTGAAAAAATTACTGAGCTAGCTTCAAAAACCATCAGAGGTATAAAGCTTAACCTGAGACCTCCCAACATTAGAGTTGTAATTTTTGAACCCAATGAAAACAAGGTATTTTTAAAACCTTTTTGAGCCATTCCTACCATGAGAGTTTCTTTTTATAATAGTCGGATCTTAATCCGAATTTCCAAATTTTGATCCCGGATTTGAGATCTAACATTAAAAACTTCTTAAAGTATAGCCGATTTTCCAACCGCGAGGTGACACTCCTTAAAACTCGGGGTAATAATATAAAAACTATTTAAATATTTCGTGACGTATGTGGTAATACTCTCGGAAACTGTACTTTTGAAAGTTTCTTCCTACCGTGAAAATTTTACTCAACAAACGGTCTACTTCCGTTTAATCGAACACACAATAAGCTCAAGGACAAACCCAAATTCGCCTCACAATGGAGCATCATAGAAAGAACCAGTGTCGCTTAATTGAACATTTGTGCGATGCATATCAATATTTCAAATCCGGCGTCAAAATTCGGATTCAAAAGAGTACTATTTAGTATTCATCGCAAATCCTAAGTCAAACATTTTAAATATCTTCTGTATGAACTAATGCTTATATCAAGTCCGTGGTCAGTTGAAAAATTCGAAATTAAGGTCCTATTCCTGACTTTGCTATTAAAAAAAAACCGGTTTGAACTGAATACACTTGCAAGTGTAATACTGGGCTTATTGATGATTCCAGTTTAGAATTTGGAAAACTGAAAATGGAGGACCCGGCTCTAGATCCACCAGGTAAAAACTTAATTCGATTTAAACAGAAATTCACAAATAACGGTTCAAATTGGTGGTAAAAATTTGCAAGAATTGAATCTATGACCTTAGAACAGGATCTAGACTCTACTATTTTAATAATAAAATTGGCTTGAAGTAAATTTACGTGAAAGAAAGTTTGTTAAAGTGCTTATATAAAATTCGTTGTCATAATTTGGACAATAGAGGTCCTGGGTCTAGTCTCAATTGTTTTAAAAAATATTCGCTTTGAATCCAATTTAAGCTTGCAAGAGCTTGTAATCAAAGCCTAGGTTTAAATTTGGAAAATCCCAAAAGAGGATATCCAATAGTATAAAAACATTCGATTTGAGCTGAATTTTTGCTAATACAATTTTTTAACAGTACTCCTTTATTGAAATAAAAAAAAAACTCAGTTTGAACTGAATTTGCGCTTTAAACAGTTTGCAACAGAACTTATTAAAAATCTGTGATCAAAAATTGCAAATTGAAAATGGATGTCCTGGATCTACACTCTTTTTTTTTTTGAGAAAATGTTCCGTTTGAATTAAGTTTACGCGAAGTAATTACGGAAATTTTAAGTGGAATTTGAGCTTATAACAAATGTTTATAACGGTGCTAACTTCAAATCGGGGGTCAATATTTAAATGTTGGTCTCGGGTCAAGATACCATTATTTAAAAAAATAAATATACACTACTTTAAATAAATTTGCGCTTGTAAAAGTTTGTATCAGTGCTTACTTTATGTCTGTGATCAGAATTTAGAAATGGACGTGCTGGGTCTAAGCAGCGTTGTATTACACAATCTTCGGCTTAAACTGAATTTGCGCGAGGCCAAAATTTGGGAAATTTCAAATTGGAGGTTCGGGTCCAGCAGTGATAATATTGAAAAAAAACGTAAGGGTGTCCAAAAAGTCACTGATATTTTAATTCTAGCACTCCTTTTTTTGTTAGAAGAGTTTACTTTAGTACTAAATCTATGACAGCTATGACAGTTGTCAACAGCAAGCATGGAGGCTTAGTCATGGAAAAATAAGTCGAGTCACGGTGGAGCAATGCGTACGAATTATGAAAATTCACTATTAAAAAAAGAGAAAATTTTGCGGAGACGTTTCACAAAACCCGCGCACTGCAAACAAAATTCGAAGGGAAGATATTCTCGCACCCACGTGATGTAAATTGGCCACAGATATCATGCGATTTGACGTCGTTGGACTTCTTTCTTTGGGGTTACCTCAAAGGGAAGGTCTATCCCAATAAACCTAGAACGATTCCGGAGCTGAAACAGAAAATCCAACTGGCCATTGCAGCAATTGATCCAGAGTTATGCCAGAATGTCACTGAAAATTCCATGAAAGGGGCTCGAGTGTGCAAGCAAGGTCATGGCGGCCATTTCAAAACAATGCGTATTATTAATAAATTACAATGTTAGTGACTTGGGAAACATTTTAGGTACTTACTGGCTTCACCAATATAGACTGTATACATTAAAAAACCTATAGTTTTAGAAAAAACGAATTGTCCTTGAAATGACTTAGGCCGAGGTTCTTATGATCAACTTGTGTTGTGTGTGTCATTAATTGTTTGTACACACATGATCGCGACTGGTTCTGCTAGGTTTTTAACCCGTTCCGAGCCGTTCATGCATACTCTTAAGAATCTTTACATGGTATTATGTACTCTCTGAGGTTTGCCATTTTCTGCAGAGAGGCGACGACCAATCAAAAAATTAATTGATATCTGTTTCAGCTGGCATTCGAAGCTCGGACCTCAACGCACTCGGCTATGGTCACCACCTATACATACAGTGATGGGAAAAATAATAAAGGGTCGGCCAAATAACTTTTTTTTTTTTAAAACAGGGCGCAAAACATCGAGTGTAGCTTCGGCTGTGTGGCACGTAGCGCTGTCCTGTTGAAACCAAATGTTGCCAATATCCTCCTCTTCAATTTTTGTGAACAAAAATTCGTTCAACATGGCCCGATAACGATGGCCATTGACTGTAACGGCCACTCCTTGCTCATTTTCGAATTATGCCTATGGACCAAAATCCGCACCAAACAGTGACTCGTTTCGGGTGCATCGGTTTTTTAATGTATGCGTGCGGGTTTTCTGTGCCCCAAATGCGACAATTTTGCTTGTTTACATACCCGCCAAGATAAAAATGAGCTTCATCTGAAAAGATGATTTTTTTGGCAAAATCGGCATCTTCTGTAAGTCGATCGCAGGCCAACTTCCCAGCGTTGTTCAAGCGTATACACAACCATATTCGTTCAGCGGAAGGATAAAACTAATTATCTGTCAAATCAGACATGTGCTAAGTGTTACCATTCACGAAGTAAGCACTAGTTGAAAAAAAAAACTTTAGATGGCGGACCCTTTAGAAACGGCTTAAACGTTTTTCTTTTGTTTGATTATTTTTTCATTAAAATTACCAATTTTATAATGTAAACTAGTTTAACATTAATATTTTGTTGTGCCACCAAGGTTTTTTAGAACTTCAATGTACCGACGTCCCACGGAATCCACCAGTTTGGCACAAATTCAGGGATCAATACAATACTGCACTTTTTTCCACAATTCTTTATTTTTGGATTTATAGCCAGCTATTATCTTAAGATCCCCTTAAGGTGTTCAATTGGATTAGGGTTTGGTGGTTGCGATGGCCATTCTAATAAATTAATCCTTGTTTCTTGGTCAAGTATATAATTTTTCTTGCGGAATGTGCTTTCAAAGCATTTCATCAATATTAATCTATTTCGTATTGTGTGACTAGTTATTGGTGCATTTAACTCTTTTATGGGATCTTCCGATGAAAGTACACAAAAAATTATTATTTTTTCAAAGCTTACTTGATACTTTTTAAATAGCATTTGAATAAAATTTTAAATATTTGTACATTTAATATTATTAAAAAAACTAGAATGGCGTTTCTATTTTTTTTTTCCAATACGAAATCGAGTTTACTGCCTTAAAAGTTTGCACAATCCATATTATTATCGAATTATGCGCAAAAGCGTAAACAACTTTTGTGTACAGTGGGTTACATTCATATAGTTTGCTTTTAAACTTTATAGCATTCTTCGAAATGCTAAAGTGCCTGCCATTTCTATTATTTTTTCCATCACTGTATATAACCCTTTTTTTTTTTGCTCTTTAAATAAATATGTAGTAAATACTTTTTTGACAAAATATAATAGGTTAATAACCTTTAGAATGTTAATAAAAATTTTCGATTATTTTTAAATGCCACGTCAAATTTGACCAAAGTTAAGTTATTATCACAAAAAGAAAATTAAAATAATATTTTCATATTTGCAAATAGTGATGAAAAATTTTATGAACTTGTATTACTCGAGTATAGTTTATTTAATCGACACTCAAAAAATTGTTGCTGCCCCAATGTGCTCCTAAGAATTGATAGATTTGAAATTGGACACTTGCAAGAACTCCAGCCTTATTTTCAAACAGAATGTTGGATGCAATGGAGGCTTCGACATTATGTTTTATAGTTTTCAAATGGCAGGATGAAGCATGAAGCTTTGAAATGGCAACAAACAGACCCAGACCCTGGCTAATATAGAACAACGTAATTTTAACCTAATTGAAAGAAAAAGTCAGAGCAGTCGCCAGTAGATTGAGCAAATTTTTTTTGTATTTTTTAATCTTTTTTTTATCATGTGTCAAGATGTGCACTATTTGTGTGGCGGCTACGGGTGCTTTCAGCGATAAACAAAAATCATTATGGGTAGCTTTTATTCTTGCAACACTCCAAAAGCCTTTGATCACATAGTCTGATTGAAAACATTATTAACTCTTTTTGTGTCAAAAATATTAGCTGTCAAATTTTTGTTCGATAAAATATGAAGCCACTGTACCCAGGAGATTTAATTTTGTATTTTCAGTGAGAATTTAAAAGGTATAAAAATTCTAAAAAACTGAATTTGAGTCTCTTAAGTTACATTTTCGTTGGAATACAATATATTCAACAAATCCAATGAAAAGTTCAAAATTCTTAGATTATTAAAACAGAAAAAATTGTATTTTTTTTTTGATATAAGCTCTCAATCCTTAAAATTTAAAAAGCAGTACCCATAGTAAAATGTTGCAAAAAAAAAAAAAAAAAAAAAAACTAGTTATTGTAAAGGAATTCCAATTTGCTTAGATATATTTTTCGTTTTAAAAGCAATGTCGTTAGTAAGATTTTCTCGTTTGCATCTTCTTCGGTACTTATTGGTCTGAGCACGTTATTTTTCTTCAAACATGTATAGTTTGGAATAGTTTAATTCAAGTATTCTATTGTTTCAATTAAATCTGTTTTATATTAGCATGTTTTGTTTGTATTTTGTGTTCTTATATATTTTCAAATATTTAATGTTAGAAAATTTTGATTTTTTTTTTCTTTTTGAAAATATTCAACGAGCAAAGCAAGAATGCATATCTTTATAATAAAATGCTTTAAAGTTTATTAAAACTTTTGTAAGAAAATAAAAAAAATAAAAAATAAACAAAAACAAAAACAAATAAGTAACTAACTAACTGAAATGAGTTTGCAAACTAAGATAACAAAAATAAAAACGTGGTATCCTCTTGTCTTTTCTTTTGCTGCAGGTCTCAGTCATTCCGGCAAGGCCCATTGAATGCTAGTAGCCGAAGTCAATCGCATACGTATGTGAATTCCAGCATTTCAGCCAATCCCTTACTCCCAATTGACACTGGTTTGTATTTATTTGTTTTCTTTTTCTTTTACATTCTTTTATTTGTAGCGTTTGTTTTTTTTTTTTTTTTTTTGTTAATTTTAAAATATATGTATATAAATATTATATTTGTAATTTGTGTTTTTAAATAGCATTTATTAGTGAAAAAAAACAAATATATTTGTTATTAACAATTTTTGGTATTTTCTGAAACCTTACAGCGGACTGGGATTATCGCAATCAATGCACCGCCTCGATGACGCCTTCTCTGACGAAGAAGGGAGCGGATATCTTGGATCGCCGACAAGACAATCCTACCGACCACACGCGTTCTCAAGTAAGTAACAAAAACAAACGAATCTTCAATTCGTTTTTGTTTTTAATTAGCTTTAGTTTACCAGATATTCAATAAATTAATTATTTGTAATTACTTTAGGCAGATAAAGGTTATTAATTCATTAAAACGGTTGAACTGAGTCGTTTGTATTGTTTGGGATCTGTTTGACGCATTAAAGTCCAATAGTAGTCGCTCATTATGCCCTCGTCCCAAATTCATTGGTAACGTCTCAAGATTCTTATAAAATCTTGATGTAGCTGGCCGTTCTGCTTGATGTTCGCTCGTATCGCCCAAGTTTTCTGGAAAAAATCGAGATGTGAATGCACGACAGGACTTCATTGATTTTTGCGTTTGACAATTTGGGAAACAAGTTGATAAAGTACTTAAAAGCTGGTCCTTCACGGCAGAAACATCTTGCGTATGCACAAGTCTTCCAGAAGAGACGTTTTGTTTTCCTGACTCATAATTGGTATTACTTTTACAATCTTTTTTTTCACATAAAGATATGCAGTTGTATAGTTATTCCACTCAATAAACAAAAATAAATCAAGAGACCAATAATATATTGGAATAGTATGTTATAACAAAAGAATTTATTCTCAAATCCTAAGAACATTTCGAACCATCGAAGAACAACCGCCATTAATTTTTATCTTAAGATACATATATTCATCACATCCAAAGCCGTTATATCATCGCAAAAGACATGTTCTCTTCTTTTTCGGAAAACTGTAAGCCTGACCCACTTTTGTTTCTACTTACAAAAACTTTTGTTCGAGTATCAAGATAATCCGACTCCTGCAACCGTGATGCGGCAATTTTATTTTTAGTTTTGATTAATTGTTCCTCTCCTCCATAAGACCTCTATATGTATCGCCATTCACCCGATCAAGAATCTTCTCGATATCTGCGAATATGAGGTGAAACGGTGGACTCACCTCGAAAATAACGACCCAATGTGTTGATGTGGTCGACGCACGATCGCCCACTTTGAAGGCCCACTTGATGCCTCTTCAGTTCCTTTCGATTGGAAGGATAGTCGAAATAGACGAAATATATTTTTAACTAATATTTTAGTTCATAATTCGCCTTTCTTAATTACATAGTTTGTGCTTATAATCGTTAGTCGGCTTTTCAACGCAGATTTGGGCGTCATTTTCCAAAATAATTAACAATAATGAATCGAATAATTTTTTCGCTGCAACGTCGTATTCCATTCTCTCAACATGATCTAGCCAGCGAAGCCGCTCGATTTTTATGCGCTTGTCTATATCGATATCGAAGTACAGCTCGTGGTTCCATTGTATAAGGTACTCAGTATTGATGCAGATTGAACCATAGATTAAAAAAATAATATTGAAACTACACAAAGTTCTGGTTTGTGCTGCACATAAAAGGACATGCATGTTTAGTGACTTATCTAATGTGAGTTTTGTTCGTCGAGAAAGGGTTGCACTTCTCAATTGGGCCTACTTAGTACAAGGTAATACCTGTTGGCAGAGTTATCCTTAATTTAATCTTAATGCTGATATTGTTGAAGGAATTTATGCTGGATGTCAAGTAAACGCAATCCTTTGAAACCCCAAAAGAAGTATTGGCAACTATTACGTTGTTGGCACAAGGTATTTCGTCTTATCTGCGTTCACTGCAAGACCTGGGTAGTCTGGAGAATGCTGCACTGACTTCGCACACATTATGGCCAATAAAACAATACAATCAGCATACCCCAGCAACATAACACTCTTGTTGAATATCCTTCCGCTAAATCTCGGATCAGCAGTTCGGACGATCTTCTCCATCCTTAGATTAAAAAAGTTACACGATCAGGAATCACCTTGTCTGTACCCACGATTGTTTTATATCGAATGAGGGAGGTCTATCCCGATCTTACCTGCGCTGATGGATCAATTTTGCAGGAATACTTAATTCCGACATGTTGGTATATAGGTGATTCCTTATTGCGCTGTTGAAAGTGACATTGTAATCGACAAAAATATAGTGATTATCGATTTGTATTTCGAGGCTCTTCTCCAAGATATTCGAAATATAAATATCTGATCGATTGTATATTTTCCAGGTCTTAAGGTGCAATTGCTGGCTGGCAATAAGCTGGTAATGTGCTCGACAGGGTTATCAATATTAATGAGGCTTTCCCACGGAAGTTAGCCCAAACGTTAGGATCGCCTTTCTTGTAAATTCAGCAGAGCACATTGCGGTTCCGATCATTTAGAATACATTTTTCCGACCATATTCTACATAGAATCACTTGAATGTTTTTGAACAGATCCATCTATTTAAGATATGGTTCAATCAGCTCCCTTTTCTTTGTTATTTTTAAGTCGAGCTATATCTTTCAACTCCAATATAGTCGGGCAGCGGAACTTCAACGATGTCATACACAATAGGAGTTTCCGTGATATAATATTTCTTGGCGGAGTTGTGCCACTCTTTTATCGTCTGAAAAGCCCGTGATAAAATCTATCTCCCCTCCTCTTTTCTTTATATCGCTTTTTGGCAGCACGTTCTACAATCAAATACTTTTCTAATTGTGGCACTGGTTTTGGCAGGGGCGGTGGTAGACAATCACCTCTTCGGCAGCTGCAAGCATTGAGTGTAAAATACTCGCATGTGTTCATAAAAAATAAAAAAAATAAATAACTGGCCATTTCAGCCCATGAAAGGACTTTGACCTAGCTTCTTATGATCAATTGTGTTGTGCGTGTTATTAAGTTTGTACACAATTGACGGAGAACCGGACCTACATGCTTAACGCCGACTCCGAACGGCGATGAACGGAAAGTTCTCGTTCTCAAGAACCTTTACATGGCATTTTGATTACTCTCTGAGGTTTGCCATTGTCTGCAGAGAGGTGGCGGCCGTACAGAAAAATTATTTTAATTCAAATAATTTTCTGTCGCTGCTGGGGTTCGAACCTGGGTTTCCAAAGTTCTTTGACATAGCGGCCACGCACTTTAACCAACTACGCCACGGACGCCACAATGTTCGCATGTGTTCACTGAGCGTATATGTCGTCGAAGGGATCGATAAGCAAAGGATTCGGATGTCCGTTTTGATTGCAGCTTTTCGCTCATGCTAGTGATCAAATTTTAAATATTTCTTTAATTATGGAAAGTTTTAATAAAAAAAAATGCACAGATAAAGACTATGGCTATGGGTTGTACATAAACTTTGTTGACTTACTCATCTTGTTTGATCTCTTTAAACTTGTCTCTTTATCAACTAACAAATAAATTTGAATTCTCTTATAGGTCACAGCAGCCCAGGTGGAGATCTATCAGACGAAGAACTATGCTCCGGACTCGCCAATCTCGGAGGCGGAACAGCAACACCACTCGGCAGCGGGTATGGACCAAATGAATTCGAACCGCTCTGCCTCACCTCAGGGTCCACAATCGTGGACTTCGCCCAGTCACAGCAGCCAACACAACAGCAGTATGCGCGCTCAAGATCCGGCTCGTGTGCATCAAGGAGATCACAATTTAGGTAAGTCAACATAGAGCTAATTAATATTTTTTTTTTTAATTCTGCAAACTTTAGTTTTTAAAATTTCTCATTATATTATTTATTAATTTATTTAATAAATTCCATATGGTTTTGAAAATAAATAGGAAAACTTTTATTTTGTAGAAAGTTCAAAAGTTCCAAATTTTCAAATCATTGAAATAGGTTAACTGTTGACTGTTGACTCCAATAAATATGGCGATCGATTTTGAAAAAGTTTTTATCCTTGATCATTCTAGTTTAATAAAAAGATAGAGCTAGACTATCTTGACTCGAGTTGACCCTTATCCGCCCGAATTTTAAACATTTCGAAGAATTAATTTCTTCTAATTTGTGAGGGAGAATTTTTAAAAACAAAAGTCAAATTTAATTTTCAAATTAAATCTAAAGCAGTAAATTAATGTTGCTACAAGTTAATCCTGTGGCGTCCGTGGCGTAGTTGGTTAAAGTGCGTGGTCTCTTTGTCAACGAACCTGGAGACCCGGGTTCGAACCCCAGCAGCGACAGAAAATTATTTGAATTAAAATAATTTTTCTGTACGGCCGCCACCTCTCTGCAGACAATGGCAAACCTCAGAGAGTAATCAAAATGCCATGTAAAGCTTTTTGAGAATAAGAACATTCCGTTCGGAGTCGGCGTTAAGCCTGTAGGTCCATTTCTCGGTCAATTGTGTGCAAACTAACTAACACGCACAACACAATTGATCATAAGAAGCTAGGTCAAAGTCCTTTCAAGGGCTGAAATGGCAGGTTATTTATTTTTATTTTTTTACAAGTTAACCCTTAGCTGCAATTGAAAAAATTCAATAACAATTTTGAGTCATTTGTGTTAATAAGAAATCCGATGTCTGCAAATCTAAAACCTAAAAAAAAAATAGATG
Organism: Pherbina coryleti; assembly: GCA_943735915.1. NCBI lineage: Eukaryota > Metazoa > Arthropoda > Insecta > Diptera > Sciomyzidae > Pherbina > Pherbina coryleti. Next base: position 139,841,636 of record OX030949.1, on the reverse strand, counting down.
TCTCACATTTTGAATGTAAGCCATTTTGTAAACGAATTTTTAACCGTTTGTTTGTCCTTAAATTAAAGTTGTCCCTTCTAAAACGTTTATTATTAAGGCTAAGGAAGTAATTTTTTACTTAAGAATCAGCGCCGTCTTATACCCCTTTATGTATGAGGGCAATTTGAGAAGTCAGTGACTTTTTTAATTTCTCGCATAGTAACATTAAATGCAACACTGGTTCTGTCAACTTCCATCTGTTAAAAGACTACTGTTAAATTTTGAGCAAGCTGCGTCATTAAGTTTGTGTTTGACAGACATTGAAAGCAGACAACCTCGGGAATTTCGTTGAGAATGGAAAAAAGTTAAATGCTTGCTAAATACAATGGGGACTCTGCACCATCAATTTCGATTGTTAAGAAGTGGCTGAAGGTTCATGAATTTTTAGCGATGTTTAATCGCAATCTGAAGAAGTTTTTGCACCGTTCCCTAATCGTAGACGAAACATTAATATATCACAACACACCAAAGACCAAGAAAGAGTCAAAGAATAAGACTTTTCCGGTTGAACTTGCACCAAAAAAGAAGTGGGTCTGTCGACCAACAAGGCCATGGCGTAAAACGTCAAGGGTCAATGGTCAATGGTGAAACGATCGTTGCCGAATATTTTTCACAGTTTTGGGCAAATTTGACATTGATTTGAGGCAAAAACGACCGCATTTGGCGAAGAAAAATTTGGCTATCTTTCACCATCTTCCACACATCGGCGCACACGTGTGTAGGCGCCATGGCAAAAATCCATAAATTGTGCTATGAACTGCTACTTCATCCAGTATATTCTCCAGATTTAGCCCCCTGCGTCTATTTCCATATCTGACAAAATGGCTCGGGAGTAAGAGATGTGGGTCGAATGATGACGTCATCACTGTAACAAACGTCTATTTTGAGGATCTAGATAAAACCTATTATTTGGAAGTAATAAACAAATTGGAAAATCGCTGGACTAAATGTATCGACTATCTCCGATAAAAGAAGAGACTATGTTGAAAATTAAAAGCTTTTTTTCCGAAAAAATACCTTTCATTGAAAAAGTCACTAACTAATCCAATTGCCCTCAAAAATATTAAAAATGGAATGTTTGTAAGTCAGTACATTATGTAATGAAAGTTAAATTCCTATATATTAGGAGCATAATTTTTTAATCCGAAGATAATGCTTATTTCTTCAAATTTATCGCTTGGTAAATGAAACAGGTAATTTTCGAAATTCCCACTTTAAGACCTTTTCAGCAATGTTTGTTCAAAATCAGGAATATTCAAATGTAGTGGATTCAAGAACATGCGAACTATCAGCAGACACCTTTAAAACTTCTAAAAAAATATAACTTAGCATGAAATGTTTCCGTTTTTCGTTTAGTACCTCACTTTCGGATGTCTCATGCAGATAATCGTGTCGATTTTCCGAAAACTACGGAATATAAATTTGGCATTTCTACTCGCCCTGCTCTTCGTAACTTATGTACCATATCGATTTAATTTATTTTTCGTTCCATTTACATTTTTTAATATAATTTGCGTGCTACACTTGCGTGAACTTACGTTTCGAAAATGTGTTAATTTTCTTAAGTTTATGTGTTAAATTAATAGTGAATTCAGTTTTGTTTCTTATAATTGACAAGTGTTTGAATATCTATTTATGCATGAAACTTAATTTTTTTAGTGAATTTTTTTGTGTTATTTCCTTGGTTTGTATAAAAAAACAAAACAATAAAAAAAGCATGAGAAGCTGCCACTCTCTTTCGAAGAAATTCACTCAATAACATGCTTCTCTTTCTTTTCCTTCCACTCTGCGCGTTCCCATCAATCACTATGTGGATAACAAATGATCAGGTCTGAACCACTTGTCCCACTTATACAGCAGCAACACTCCTCGTCGAGTCTCAGTGGGATCCCAGGCATATGTCCCTGTATCTCCGCAGCTCATGCACATCAACAACACCAGCAGCATCAACAACACCATCACCTCCACCAACACAGTGGGTCTATCAGTGGATCTCAACAGCTCCATGGAATTGGAGCTGCAGGAGGACTTGGAGGAGGAGTTGGAGGAGGAGGAGGAGGAGGACTTAGTCGAGGAGGAAGTGGATTCGGACTTGACAACATCTACCATCAATCGGGAGAATATGGTATTGGCCGTATCGGCGGTGGCGGATGCCCATCTTCGTCAGCTTCGGTCACAGGAGTCCCAATCGCAAACTGTCACCCCAGTTCATTATAGCAGTACCAATTATTCGATGTCTAAGCAGTGCATGTTAAATAATAATAATAACTCAACCGAAACTGAGACCGACAACATTATCTACACCGATATCAATGATATTGGTCACTACAAATACCCGGATCTAGGAAGAATAACACCCAAAATAGAGAATAAAATTTCCAACAATGAAAACATAAATCTTAACGATCGCAACGATATCTATGCGACAGTTAATCGCAAAACCAAATCTAAGTCACGCGAAAAACACTTGAGTGATGAATTCCTTGATCAATCAATTATACAATATACACGTGCCAAACAGTTAGGTCTTCTGGACGTGGAGCATCACAATGGCTACGAACCGACTCTAAATTATCAGTATCACAATGACTTGAATCATCCTTCGGACTCATCGTCTTCTTACCTAGGCACTGGGTTTGGTACAAAACGTTATGCGACGACCGATCGAACAAAAATGGTGCAATCCGAGAAATATCTTACACCCCATGGTATGGATGCACAAATTTCAGCTTCAGGCATGATTGGCGATGGCAATGGTGTTTCTCGTCACACTCATTCGTTGCCACGCAACTCCGAGCTATCTGGTGTTGATTCAGTCGATTCATATGACAGCCACTATATAACACATCACTCGTTGGCCAATCTACAGGGCACTGCAAATATACCACGCAACTATGTGATCTATCGCAACGATATAAAGCCGAGTAGTTCCGCAGAGGAACGCAGTGGCACTGAGTCACCCTTAGATCGCTTCAAAACCTCTTCTGAGAAATTGGAGTACGAACTATCTTCAATGAACATGTATTCAGCTGCTCAATATAATAGTAATGAATCCTATGAGGAAAACATTTACGATCAAGTCGAGAAAGAAACTTGGCTGAAAAGCAGCTCGTGCAAGGATCTTTATGACTTTTCTGCATTTTACGAGAGTGAAAAGTCGAAACCAATGACTGCATTTGACAAAGAGTTTCTGTCCTTTAATCGCATTGATTCTCCTGTAACGCGTTACGATGACTCGCGTCGTTCCATGTATATAACAAAGAATCATTCCATAGACGCCACACAAGAATTCTATCCTCTACTGAACACGAAGGTATATTCCTCAAGTTACCCCGGCAGTACTTATAATACGCAGGATAATCAGTTTAAACGTGGCTATGGACATAATTTGGATTTCACTGGCTCGCAGGATGATATCTCCCACGATAGTTATGAGCTGTTGGAAAAGTACGACATTGATTTCTTCAGTGCTCGCCGCAAATCTGATGAACAGGCTCGCTCTTGCTCTCTCGATTCGGGAAATTACATACCTAGCGATGACGAATCGGTGTCGGAGCAACATAAATATCGCTCTGCAATGGATGTTAAATGTAAGTCGGCAGTTGATATAATGAATGAAATCTGGGACTCGGAGGATCCACGCTATTTACCGCGTGAGAAGTTGTGCGTCAAGTCAGACGGTAGCTTCTATCAAAAAGTCAAAGAGGCACTCGTACGATCATCCAGCCAAGAAAGTCATAGTGAAATGTACGAGACAAAAATATCACGCAGCTCCGACTCAAGTAAAAAGTCGCGTGACAGCCTATATCATACCGATAGCAAAAAATCACGAGAAACTACAAAAAGTAAGACTTCAGTGGCCTCCAGCCAAGACTCAAAGGAGTCTCTAGTTGGAGATTGTCTTACGCGCAACTATGAAATGCCCATGACAACGGGCAAGAATGTAAAACATTTATCAAAGAAAGAAAAATATGAAAAATTTATACAAACTAGCCAAGACTCCAAGAGCGATTACTATGATGCCGTTGAGGGTGTGGAGAGCGATGGTTTATATAGTAGACCCAAGGTCAAGAGTCACGATTGCTTACTTTCAGATACACATAGCTCCACAGCTAACAGCTCTTTCTATGACAGCCGCGACACCTATTCAACGTTCCCTAGTAATAAGTCGCATAAAACTTCAAAAGTTCACTCGATTAGTTTGCAAAATGTTGAAATTGAACGCAATGCGAAATCCTTTGGTTCTAAATCTCCAGAATCCGCAACAACACCTGCATCGGGTAAAGCACGCGAGGAAAAGGAGGTGCAAACATACGATTCCATTGATAAAACGCCAACCATTAAAAAAAGCGAGTCGCAGTCGAGCAAAATTACAGCATTCCGTCGGCGTTCTGACAGTGAGAATATATTTAGCTTTGATCAAGATCGCATTGAGTGCATACAGAACTACACCAAAGAATGGGAAAACAAATCGAAGGAAGAAAAAACTAAAGCAAGTCCTGAATATCCTCTCACACCCGAACTTATATCCGAATTTGAGAAGCAACAGGCACGCGCAGCAACTCAGAAAGTAACGCGCAAGGAGGAGCTTATTGCAAAAACTCATTTCGAGGAATACAATCCAATAATGGTACCACTAAGCTATGTGCACGCCACTGTGGAACGAACCAAAAGTGATCCCAACTCATTGGCCAATCGTGCACGTTTGGGCAGCAACCGACGTCATGTTTTGATGCATCAAAAATCCATTGATTTGACACCAGCTGATTCTAGCGATGAGGATTATATTTATAAACAAATTCCAAGTGCACCACCACTTTGCAAGGCACATGGTAATTTCGAAATGCCTAAGTTCTATGATGTTCCGGGCACTGCAGTTGAAATTCCAAAAACTGGCTTTGAATTGCCAAAAAGCTTCTTTAGAGACTATGAGCGTCGCGTTACTAAAGTACTCAAAGAAGATATTCCATATGTACTACACAAACGTCATGTTATGAATGGTACTGCCCCAGTGCCCACTGAAAAGAAACACACTAAGCCGAAGAGTCCAAAATCTCCAAAGTCCCCAAAATCACCTAAATCACCAAAGATGGAGGCTGCTAAAGCTGCAGCCAATGCTGCAAAAGCTGGTGAATACTTGCCCGACATTTTGTTGCCGCCTGAAAATAAGGATTTTCTCTTCACCCAAAATATTGATCTATCTAAGGTGGATCCCATCACTTTAGAAGTCGATAAAACCATACCAACGATTGAGCTTTCTTCGCCGAAGCGTGATATTACCAAGCAAATGGATCCTACTCTCCTAGAGAAACTTAATAAAAAACTAAGTCAAATCGAAAGTGATTCAGCCACCAGCTCACGCACTGAAAGCATCCAACAACAGAAAAATAAACTTGAGCAGAAACAAAATGAACTCATACAAAGTCTACGAAAAGAACTAACTGCTCCCAGCAGAAAGATCCCTAAGCCTCGTGTCATTCCTAAGACAAGACCCTCTAATAAGCCCAAGAAAGCTAAAACTCGCATAACATCCTTTTCATCGGACGACGAAAGTCTAGATTCGGATGATGTTTTTGGCTCCGCCGAAGCAATACCTTCGCGCTTAGAGTTCTCACCACCACAGTCGCGTAAGGAAATTGAGCCCATACTGCGTATAGAGCAGAGTAAGCTTATATCGGCTGCCTGGGGTCGTGGTCAAACCATGAGTTCAACTGAAATTGAGGGTTCGCCACCACAATGTCGTCGCCTCGCAGATCTCGAAAGTCGTTACCATCAACAAAAACTTGACCCATTGTATGCCAATGCAACAGAACTTCGCCGCATATCCGAGCGCTCTATATCTATACCGTCCTCAGAGGATGAACCACATATGCCAACACGGCGCATGGATGAGTGCACTGGAGACTATCAACGCAACGAAAATATTCCGTCACCAATACTCGAATATGCCGAGTTTTTCCGCAGCAACGATGACTTGTACGAAACGTGCCACGAAGAGAAAATAACTGGATCTGATATTGATTATACTCTGAAGAAAAAATCATCACCTCGCGCTCATGACCCACCAAGATCGCGAGTAAAGCTGATGGAGGAAATGATTGATTCCACACTAGTTATGCGCAACAAAGGACATGCACCCATCCTTTTTGCCCACGCCAGACTCAATCTTTCGGAAGGCTCAGTATCACTTCAACGCCAAAAGGCAACGCAAGAATCACCCACCGCTGATCGACGTGCCAAGAGCTTGGATACTCCTGTTATATCGCTACATAAATTGCCGCCAATGAATGCATTCTCATCAAAAGATGACACAGTTGGCTTTGAGGAAGAGGCAGAAATTCTCGAAGAGAAATCATTAGAACGCGAAAATGCTGGACAACAAGATGATGAAAATGTTGACAGCGTACATTCTTGTGCTGGATTTATACCGACTCAAAGTAGTTATAATACCGCAAAAAGAGACTCATTTCTCAATACAGTAACCATAGATACTGAAGAATTAGAATTACTAAATCAACTAAAATACATCGAGAAAATTGCCTTGCAAGGAGTCAAGATCAAAGATAAAAAGAAGTCTAAAATGAAATTAAGAAGTGGGGACCATTTAATATTGGACATACCTAAGTACAGATTTACAGATTGGTCGCCCTACAGCTCGGCCAATAGTTCAAGAAAAACCTCGCCAGGTGTCTCGCGTGCTAGTAGTGTGGAAAGTACTGGCAAAGGAAAACTCAAAACTAGTCCCAAATCATCGGAGGCGTTAAAAATTAAACCTGGTATGTCGCGTAGTCGACCAGAATCACGGCGTACCAGCTCTGAAGATATCAAAGCAAAAGAGGGAAAATCCAAGAAATCAAGTGCTAAGGAAAGACCAAGAACAATTGAAACTCGTAGACTTAGCAAGGATAAGAGTAAGTCTCAAGAAGAAACTGAAGCAGATATAGCCAAACGTAAAGAACGCCAACAAAAACTCTATGAATCGGCTATGAAACAGACTATTACAATGCTAAGTCCCGTTAAGGATACTTTACCCCCTTTTCCGGCACCTGAAGATAAGATATCAGTCAAAACCGAAGGTGATAAAATAATTATCGAAACTGAATTCAAGAGCAAAGCCGAAGATCACGTCTTGATTGCAAAAGCTCCGCGAAAATTAGATACATCTTTAGTGAAATTTAGTCGAAGTTTCGATGAGGTGCGCAGCCAGGATAAACTTGATAAAGCAAATCGCAGTTTTGAAGATCGCAACAAATCTTTCGAGGAGTCAGATAAATCCGATGCACCCGAAGATATGGTCATAAAATCACCCAAGAAAATAGCTAAAAGTCTCGAGTTGAAACAAATAATCGAAGGCAGCGTTGTTGCGCATAAAAAAATAGATGCAAAATCTAGCAGTTTGGAGAAGCCAGCAGAACATCATTATTTGGTAACAGATACAAAAGCTAGAAGTCTTGACGATAAAGAAAAAATAGCAAAAGCTAGCCCAGCTGAATCGAAAAAGCCAGAAGAGAAACCGATCACACGTAGCGCCTTTGGTGATCGTCGCATGTTTGCACATCAATACAATGTTCAAGAAGAAGTCGATATGCAAGCCGTAATTTCCGAAAGACGCTCCTTAGAAATTCTGAAACGGTCGCTACCCTCGGAAGATACTAAAGATAGTATTGATTCGGGTAGCCGGAAACCATCCACTGCAGATAGTCTTGATTCGTTTGTATCAGTTGATGACAGTCATTCGCCCGTAAGTAAGTCACCAGTACCTGCTGTTGAGGGTTTTCCACATCGCGTACCCACTATTGAGTGCGAAGAACCTTCTATTGAAGAAGACGACAACTCAAGTGAATTTCGCCATTTAAAAGTGTCTCGTTTAGATGCCAATCGTTTGAGCTTGGATCGCAGTAGAAGTGATGAAACTGGTTCTTGGATGACGGTGGAATGTGATGAGTATGTGGGCTCGGATACATCCGAAAATGAGCCTAGAACTTTAGAGCCCGATCGAAATATTTTAGAAACACAAGCCACTTTAGAGGATGCCAACCCTTTGGACTACTCGAACTGTGTAACTCCGACATCCGATTTAAATATTTTGGTGACACCACCGAACAACAGCCCAATGGCAGAAAAAAGCGTGCTGGAGACATTTAAAAAACATGCTGAGCAATGTTCGGAAGCTAAACGAAATCACAGCCTAGATAAGCAAAGTGAAAAATCAAAAAGTTCAGATTCGTGGACAAGTGGTGAGAAAGATGTTAGCCCTAATCGCGGAGAACGACAGCAAGACTGGAGCTTGTCTGTAAGTGGAGGTAAAGAAAAAAGCTCAATTGACGAAGAGTCCAGCGTTAGCTGTTCAATTGCGCGACCTCTTGGTATCTCACAAGACTTTGGCGATGTTGAGGAAAAAAAATGCTTGGAACTCAAACAGAAAATGTTAAAACTAGATGTGAAAAATGTTGCCACACCTGAATCTGCGACTACATCACCCACAGAAAAAACGCCCACATCACCTGTGGAACCCAAGATTGTCATTAAGAAACCAACAACTCCAACTTTGGAAAAACAAAGTCCAATCGATTTAGGAACAAGTACGGAGTCTTATCTCGATCCCATTGAAGAGAAAATTGCAAAACTCCTTCAGCGGAACGAAGACAGCGAATCAAGTTCTGGCGGTTCAAAGAAACCACCCAGTATTGAAAAACCTGCACGTGCCGGCAAGAGACTTGGTTTAACGGCAGGTAATGGCTCTGAAAAACCAAGCCGATCCGGTAGCGATCGTAGCTCTCAGGAATCGAAATCCAGTTTCGATTCCAAAGGTTCGCTGAGTGTAGAGTCACGCGGCTCATTTGAAACCGAAAGTAGCTCAGGATCGATGGGTGCTGCACAACGCCGCGGGGAACTACAACAAAAAGAACAACAATCAACATGGAAGCCATTTCCAATCGAATCTTCCGGCAGTTCCAGTGTCGAAGATCCATGGCACAATGTTGATAATGATGGCTACGAACGTTTTGATGCCAGCAATCCTTTGCGCGACTCTTCTGATAGTGATTTCAAAGAAGTTTCACCGGAAGACCAAAAAGAAAGCGATGCAAGTTTTCAAGATGAACTCAATGACTTTCCCGCCACATTTGGCTACCCTTCAATGACAAGTTCTTTGAGTGGCATTGGCGTGAATCCAACAGATATAATTGGATATAGCACTGGTTTTACTCTAGGGCGCACACTTTCTAGAATCTCTGAGCGTAGCACGGCCTCAGAGAAATCAAGCATGGAAGATGATGTCAGCAAGGCTTCCACGCACTCCGTAAGCATGCGCGATGAATCAGTTGGCTCTACTGACCACCAACCCAGTCTCAGTTCAGACTCACGTAGCAACACAAATTTAGCTTATATCTCTGATGCTGATAGAAGAACATCTGCAGAAATGCCTGAAATTCCCTGTGACTCTGCCACAGGCGATCGTCTCTCTAGCATATGTAGCTTAAATGAACCCAAGTCACCAACTGTAGTTACCGGACGTTTTTCGGTGACACAAGTCGATGAACAGCAGGGTGATGATATTGACAAGCACACACTCATGTGTCTTTCTAATGCTGGAAGTCAAGATTCAGAAGATTGGCCATTACCCGAAATTCCTTTCGATCACGTTCCCGTCAAGCCAGTAGAATCGATTTATGTCATACCTGATTTGGATAAACCGGTGCCAAAAACATTTTGCTGGAAAGCAAGCATGTCATTCCAATCGCAAGATTCGCAAGATTGGCCATCACCGCCGTCAAGCGCATTGGATCATCCAATAGTTGTTGAAGATATCGAAACCTACTACGCCACAGAAGTACAGAATGCTGATCAGGTCATGGTTGAATCATTTACAGCAACCGATCATACCGAGGAAGAAGAAATACACTCTCAAAGTGAGGAAAAACTTTCCATTGAAGATTATCCCATTACTCCACCAGATATTGCCAAAGTTCTGCCATATGAAGAAACCGCCTACCTAATGTCTTCCGTATTCGAAGACCAAACTTATAGTGGTGAAGAAGTGCACTATGAAACACCTACTTGCTTGAGCTCCACTCTGAGTGCTGCTTCCTGTTTGTCTTCATCGTTTAATGTCACCTGTTCCACGTCAGCAAAGTCAAAAAGAGCAGTTTCATTGGCTAAAGATTCGAGCCCAGAGTCAGTTATTATGTCACAGCCAACTCGTTCACCTACAACACGCAGTCCTATTTCGGAAGACGAGCTCTTCTCCAATGACGACGTGTTTATGCCTGGCACAGTCAAAATGCAACTATCGCCAGACGAAAGCCGCACCACGGAGTACTTGCGTAAACTCTCTAGAGGTTCAAACAATTCAGACACATCCATCGATGACATACTCTCGACATCAGGTGGTACGTTTATGGACGATCAAACGACAGTTAGACGCTTTGAGCCACTTCTGAGTGCTGGTTCATGCAAAAAATGTAGCCACTCGAGTCATTCAGAAGAGGAAACTAGCTCAATTGGTACCGACTTGGATGGCACGGTGCGCATGGGTTTGCAACAAAAGAAATGCACACACAGCTCTCATTCCGAGGACACATCTATTGGACTTAGTATATCCGAATGGTCGACGGGCACGAATACAGTCAGGCAGTACGCCAACCTTTCTGGATCCGATAGCTTGTCGGCTGTGTCAACACATTCTTGTGCCAAAAGTGAAAAGTCCAATCATACCAAATCCAGTGTCAGTTCCATAAACAAATCTGCAGAGAGCCTAAATGAGCATAGTGGAAGCTTATCAAATAAATTTTCTGGCGAAAATGGTTCATCCGACGGTTTACGCTATGACATACTGTCCAATTCAGAAACAGATAAAATGTCCGAGACTACTTCCGCCACGAAAAGCGATGATACTACATTAACCTTAACCGAAATGGCACACACCATAACCGAATGGTCAACATCCAGTAGTCGCACTTTGGTGGCTGCAGTACCCGGCGACTCGAATCAACAGCCTGGTGCAGATCAGCGAGGTAATCGGCGTGGAAGTTTTATTGATTATGTGCCATTGAAACAACCACGTGTTGTCTCCAAAAAGTCACCAAGCGACGAGAAGCGTAGCTCGCTTCCCCAAGTACATCGCAAGAGTAGCAGTAATGGTAGCAATCGGACCAGTACTGAAGATCTGGCACAAAGAACTTCACCACCTAAAACCGTTGAACAATGTAAACAAGCTCCGCTACGTATCGGTGTACTGGAAGAAAGAGATTATATTCCAGAAGGTTCAACAGTAGCAGCGCGAAAACGACGATCCCTGGAAATGATGTCGAAAATGTATCAAAGTCAAGATGTTTCCTCGGAAAGTGAAGGTCCATTTGTTGAACGTCTATATGCACCAAGTGAAAAACTCTCCGAACGCTATCAGAGTCAAGAATTTGTTCCACTTCATATGCAACCTCAGACAAAGACCGCAGTGAAGCCAGTGCCGCCAACTAAGCCTCAACCTCCATTAAAGCCAAAACCGCAAATCACACGCCCAGTCATGCAAGCCCTCTTGAAGCATATGCAAGCAGCAGGCAAAGCAGATAATACCGATGTCGTACCAGATAGCGCTATGGTTAAGCTCAAGACCGATAAACCAACCGACACTTATGTTGAGCCCATAGAAACAAGCTCTGCTTCAAGCACCACACTAACAGAGCCACCCGTATCAAAACCTGCTGGTCAATCCCCAGTTAAACCTCTAGCCAAGCATCATAGTTATGACGACAAAACTCTGTCAAAATCTCAAATACGTGAATATAAGACCAATAAGCTTAGACAATCGCATTCTTTTCATGAACACCTGCTAACCTCCTCGCAACAATCCTCCCAGGAATCGGTACCGCCGCGTATCGATGAGGAATCTTCGCAGGGTGGTGGTGGCGGTGCAAGTGGCACTTCATCTGCCACAACAACTACTACAACGACAACAATACACAGCGAAAACACAACGAGCACCGAAACTTCATCGCCCATGCTGCCACATCGTGCCGATCGATTGATTAAATGTTCTCCCTACTATTCGAGTAGCCTTAGCTCAGAATCACCGCCAAATCAACTCATACAAAAGCCACCACGTAAAAGTTCCGTAACGCGTTCCAATGTTATAAAAAGTCCACCCAGTGGCAACGATACTGACAGCTCAATGGATATACGTACCCAGGATCCGAAGCTACGTAATCGCGGCTATCGCAAAAAACGTCCAGTTGCAACCAAGCGAATGCGTTCCACCGAGCGAACTCTTGTCGAGCAAGAAAGTTCCGAGTGTTCGGAGGGCTATTTGCCGGAAATTGATTCTTGTAGTTCAGATCCTTCATACCGCCCCGAAGATCAGTACTTGGAATTTGATGAGGAACTCGAGCATGAGCAGGAAACAGATGAATACGATGACTATCCGCAGTATACAGGATCAGCATATGGTTCGTCCTCTAGTAAATTTGAAAGTCTTGATATGTCTGACAATGTCGACGAAATGGGTTTCCCAAAATATGATCGACTCAGCCACATAACGAATCCTATGTATCAACAAATGACACAAGCTGCCAGCCAATCAGCTGGCACATCCAAACCAGCACCAGCTAATCATCCAATGCCGCCATCCAGCGGACAACCAGTGAAGCCAGCACGCACTAAGAAACGTCAGCTTAAGCGCGAAGAGTCAATTGCTGGTGCCGGAATGTCTGGTAGTCAGTACCATGGACGCTCCTACTGTCATCCGGAAGAGAGTGAAGTGGAATCAAAAGCTGGGCTATCGGATGACTTAGCCAATTCAAGCGAAGACAGCAGCGGTGTTATACATACAACGGGCACAATACGACGTTGCTCTGAAGCAGTGCGTCAACCACGTACAGCAGATCTAGAGCTACCCTATCCAGATTTCTTATCCGATTATGAGAACGAACCCTTTGAATATGAACGTTTTGCCTGTGGATTGGATATAAGAGTAGATCCACCACCAAAATTCAACGACTCGGATGAGCTAAGTGACCAGTAAAACAGTAAAACTGAACGTACTCTCAGTGCCAAACCCCATTTTTGGTGAAATAGGCTCTAACCTATACCCAAGGAATTAATTTATTTTGTTTTAAATCATATTTTTTAATTGAGACTGAAATTTATGGCATCCTTGTGAACAAGCCAACCATTCTACTTAAAGGTATTTTAATCCAAAAATCCAAAGATTTTTCTTTATAATAACTAAACAGTGCCCCACAAAGATCTTTTAAATACTATATATACATTGATGGAACAGCACAAAATCTTATATAAAACACTTCCAAACACAAACACACACTAACAATCCTACATATTTGTAGTGGCAAAATGTGAGTAGGTAAAAGTTGAGTTATTAACGCATATAAAAAATATAAAAAAAAAATAACAATTAAAAGTAGTAATGCACTGTTATTCATCGAATAATTATAATAGAAAAATAAATAAAATATAAAAATATAGAACTACTATACCTTTATATAGATAATTAAAAACTCAAGCGAAATACTAAGATACTCATCACAAAATACAAGTATTTATATAATAAATACTAATTTATTTATATAATAAATACTAATGAACATATGTCTTACGTATCTTAAAATCCTGGCTTTAAAAGTTTCTTCGAACAGGGTATTATTTGATTATCGAATAAACCAGAAATGACAGCTTTCAGTTTTGTCGCGGAAAACATTATTTTTCTTATGATTTATTTCTTGTTCGTCTTTATTTTTTGCGTTATAGTTATCAAACCATAAAGACAAAAAAAAAGAATGAAAAAATAGATATTCTTCTGAACGCGCTGAATAATCCCGATAAGTCAGTCATCTTTTAAAAAAGGGAGAAAAATTTCCAACACAAATCTTCTCTTCCGTGAAATATGATTAACGTGAGAATCTCGATGTTTAGAGATGTGAACAACTTGAAATTTTAAAGAAAACATTTTCTTCAGAATAATTATTTATTCACGATAAGCGATTTTTTTTTTTATGCAGACGAAATATTTCAAACGAAACGCTACATTGTTGAAATGAGAAACTATAGAAAAGGGTGGAATAGAGTTTTTAAGAAAATCCGAAAAGGCAAATTCGATTCTGTCATTCACAGTTGTCAAACCATAAAGAAGTAAACTTTTTTAATAAAATGAAGAGTGATAAAGAACATATGGATCGATATAGGTATGACACGACATGACATAATATAAGCCATGACACATACTATGACATATGGCATGATACATGAAACGATACATGACACGATATATGACACGAAATATGTCATGACATATGACACGAAATATGTCATGACATATGACACGACATATGTGTGTCATGACTTACGAAACGACACATGACATATAACACGACATAAGACATGACACATAGCATGTTATATGATGACATGTAATGACATGATATGACATTACATGGCATATGACGACATGTGACGACATATCACACGACATATATGTGTCATGACTTACGAAACGACACATGACATATAACACGACATAAGACATGACACATAGCATGTTATATGATGACATGTAATGACATGATATGACATTACATGGCATATGACGACATGTGACGACATATCACATGACATGTAACCGGATATATAACATGACATGATATGACACATGACACGACATACAGTGTTGCGCAAAACAATAGCTACAAAATCAGTGCGCTGCTACAAAATGTTGTATCTTTTTTAATATTAGGGACACACAAAAATTATTATAGACACCAAAGCATGTATTCATACATCATATAAAGAACAAATAATTTTCAAATTTGGTTTTATTTTTTTTTATTAAATATAAAATTAATGTGACAACATTCAATTTGTCTGAGTGCAAAACAAAAGCAAGATAATTAATATTTGGTGTAAGACCCAGTATTCTTGATTACCGCTGCACATCTGCGCGGCATCGACTCTATTAAATTAGATATAGTGGTATTATGTATTTGTTCCCGATTAAGTTTCAAGGCTTCATACAGTGTATTCTTATTAGGAAACCTTTGAACAAAAACGTTTTTCTTCAAAATCCCAAAAAGATTTTCGATGGGATTCAAGTCTGGTGATTGTGCAGGCCAATTAAGAACATCATGGTCTATAATGTAATCTTTGATGAGCTATGATGTGTGCTTCGGGTCGTTGTCCTGCTGAAACGTCCATTGAATCGGCATATTCAACTCTGCATGTGGTAGCAGAGTTGTAAATCGATCCATAATACCATCGGTTTTATGAAATGGTCCGACTCCATCATAGGAAAAACAAGTCCAGACCATAATACTACCGCCTCCGTGCTTAAAATTTATTTTGCAGTTTCGGAATTCAAGTCGTGTACCTGGGCGTGCCGTACAGTGCACATCCCATCTGAATTAATGAAGTTGAACTTTGATTCATCGCTAAAAAAATCGGTTTTCCATTTTTGAACGGTCCAATTTAGGTGCTCTTTTACAAAACTGAGTCTAAAAACAATAAATTGCAACTCATTGTCACAATTTCAGACAGAGTTGTTTAAATTATAACACCTCACCCTTTTTGTTTATGTTTAGCTGTAAGCAAAGGTTTCTTTGCCGGTCTGTAACTCCTTAAATCGTTCTCAACAGCTCTTTTGCGAACAATGCTGTGATGGATATCTAAATCAAGTGTCCGAATAACCTCTTTGGAGGTTGCATATGGATTTCTCTTGAACACGCCACAAATGTTCCTATCATCACGTAGCGATGTGTTCTGCGGCCGCCCTCCTGAATGTACCGTTGTTATGACTTTTGTGATGTTATACTTTTTATTAATCTACATACTATTGAACGAATTATATTAAACTGTTTCGCGATAGATTTTTGCGATTTTCTCTTTTTATATTCGGAAATAATTTGTAATTTTAGAGTTTCACAGTATTAATCACGTGCCATTATAAATGGAACAGTCAATGTCACAATTAGCGCAAAAACAAAACTAAACTTTAATCTTTATGACTCACAAACAACATGTGCTTTACAATAAAATAACTTTTACCATTATTTTTTGGAACTTCTGTCCTCTTTTTACATTTTTTAAGTTTTGTTGCTTTTGTTTTGCACTCAAACTAATTGAATGCAGTCACATTAAATTTAAATTTAATAAAAAAAAAAAAACCAAATTTGAATATGATTTGTTTTTTATATGATGTATGAATATAGGCTTTGTGTTCCTATAATAATTTTTGTGTGTTCACAATATTAAAAAATATACACGATTTTGTAGCAGCACACTGATTTTGTTGCTATTGTTTTGCGCAACACTGTACGTGTGTCATGACATACGAAACGAAATATGACATGACATATGGCATGACATGACATAGCATGACATGATATATAACATTATATGTCATGACATGACATATAGTATGACATGATATATGACATTACATGTCATGACATGATATATAATATGACATTACAAGTTCTTTTTACATTATAACAAAAAAAAAACATTAATTTTAACTCATTTTCACTTTCAAAAAATCTTTAACTCATGAATTTTCAAAGAATGGTATCACTAGCATACAACAGAATCATCCGCTCGCGTGCCTTTGATTCGATTTACAAGTGTTCACAAGCAACGCACTCGTGAACGCATATCCTATTAAAAACTGCATCGTTCTCGTCCATGAGCGCGTGAGACTTTGAAAAATGTCATCTCATTCCGTGCACCTACCACAACTTACTCGCTCATGGACGAGAACACAGATAGTTCATGAGCCAAAAATGTCAGTGAAGAGCAAATATAAAAACGAATATATGAATTCCATTAAATCTTATGAAAAATATCTATGATTCTATGGCCAAACGGTTCCACCGGGATAATGTATCGATGAAATTGCACCATTGGAACTTTTAATGGCTCTTTTGCCTGCTTGTTTATATTAATTTAGTGCCATAACATATATAATTCCAGTGGAATAAATTAATCAAATAATCATAGATTTTTGACCAAAAACTCCTCAAAACCTAAAATACTTCATAAGACCCACCTAGGAACATATACCCTCTGATCAAAAAATACCCAAAATTTCCCATTCAAATAAACCAAAATTTATCAAAGAAATTGATAAGATATTTATCAAAGACTAGCCTTTTCCCGGCGCGCGTTGCTGCACCCTGCAAATATATGGAAACATAATAGGTATATTCAAAAATTTTCTTAGAGTCATAGTTTAACACCATTGTCATTATCCACTGCCCGTTACAGTTTCCCAGTAGCAGGAGATCACCAAATAGTAACTCCATTTTGAGTTTGTATGTAAGTACTGCTCCTTTTACTTCCAAAGCTATTCGATAATACAAATATTAATTGTATGGGCGGAGCCACACCCCCTTACATAATGCCCATCCCAGTTTTCTAGTAGATGGCCCAGATATTGCCCAGTTTTAGTACAGTTGCCGATAGTGAGCATACAAACTATTTATTGGATTATTTAACTCAGTAGATATTGAAATAAAAAGAGTGGCACGCAAATAAATACTATATATTGGGTTTATGGCTACACTGTAGCAGGAATTAACTGAGTGCAACTATCCACTCAAGAGACCAGCGCGGTGAGTTGTAGAATCTCACCTCTCTCTCTCTCTCTCAACAAAAAGCTTGAGCTATTGTTTGCTGTTATTTCGTGCTGCTTATAAAGGGTGTTTTTTTTAGGGGTTTGTTTTTTGAATAGAGATAAAACTGGCATTTTGTGGTCAAATCTGGCAACTCTAATGTCATTTATGTTCAGTTTGGTTTGCCAGTTCATCATGAACAGGTTGACAAAAGAACAACGCTTGCAAATGGGCCGAAAATGAGATTGATCTCGATGCTGATTTTCATCGCAAAATTTTGTTCAGTGATGAGGCTCATTTTTGGTTGAATGGCTACGTCAACAAGCAAAACTGCCGCATTTGGAGTGAAGAGAATCCACATGAGATCCTTGAGACGCCATTACATCCACAAAAACTGACTGTTTGGTGTGCTCTATGGGCTGGTGGAGTCATTGGGCCATACTTCTTCCGAAATAATGCTGGAGAGTCAGTTACCGTTAATGGAGACCGGTATAGAGCCATGATAACCGACTATTTTGTTCCCGAATTGGATGGCATGAATGTGGATGAGTTGTGGTTCCAACAAGACGGCGCTACATGCCACACAGCGCACGTCACAATCGATTTATTGAAGGAAACATTCGATGAGCGCATAATTTCGCGGAATGGACCTATCAATTGGCCACCAAGATCGTGCGATTTGACACCATTGGATTATTTTCTTTGGGGATATGTGAAGTCGCTCGTCTACGCCAACAAACCAGAAACGTTAGGGGACTTGGAGGCCAACATTCGTGGCGTTATTGCCGACATACGGCCCCATATGCTCGAAAAAGTGGTTGAAAATTGGACCTGTAGAATTGGCTTTATTCGAGCCAGCCGCGGCGGCCACATGCCCGAAATCATATTTAAACATTAATGGCATAAAATTATCCTTCCAATAAAGCCAAATTGATGGACATTAAAACGATTTTCTTGTGTTTTATCTCTATTCGAAAAACAAACAACTAAAAAAAACACCCTATACAATGACAGCATGGAATAAAATACATGAATTTTTAAATAATTAAATAAAAATATTTACCAAAAAAGTAGTACCCATTAGCAGGGTCGCTTATTATAGCAATTGAATAGTGAAAAAATTATTAAAATCGGTTCAGCATTTAACCCCTAGATTGAAAGATGAAAATTCGAGAGAACCCTTTTATATAATAGTATAGATATTGTCGACATTTTTTTTTTTTTTTTGTGGGATTGTACATCTGTCATCTGTTGTTCAAATATCTATTTGAACGCCATTTATCGGCAGTTTGTGCGTGATAGCTTTGTTAATAAGTCAGTACGTCAGTGTTTTTTTGTTCTGCGAATTGCGAACAATTTCGAATTTAGTTAAGCAAAGAGTTTGTCAGAATTTTCGTGTTTCTAACAAAATATTATGTGAAGAAATTTATTTTATTTTATTATGTGGAGGATTTTATTGTGCAGAAATATCAGAATTGTGGATATCTTCACACATCTTATACGCAACTATTTAACCAAAAGTAGCGTTTATACCGTTCCGCAAGCTCCATATTCGCCCGACATGGCTCCTTGCGACATTTTCCTATTCCCAGAAAGAGCTGTAGGAGATTCCAAAATCAGCCTATTAAAAGTATTTTCAATCTTTGGAATATGTGTATTGCTTGCAATGGAGATTACTTTGAAAAAAAAAAAAAATAAATAAAATGAATATCGATGAATAATTGAACCGTTTTTGTTTCATTGAGAAGTTCCGATATTTTTTGATCAGAAGGCATAGTCCGAAAACCTACGATCATAGGTTTTTATACAAGTAGTTCATTGAACTCTGTTACTCATCTGGGAGCTATATACAGTATATCAAACAATTATTAACACCCTTATACAATTTTTGTTCTATCAAAAATTTTTTTTGAAAATAACAGCACTGGTGTTTAAAACATAAATAAACAAGTTCATTATTTAATCACAAGACACAACCGGAATTCATTTAAAGTTCATTGATTCTTAATTTTTAAAAATATACTTTTTTATAAAACATACAAAAAAAAAATACCAAAAAATTATTCACAACCCTCATTTCATATTTGGTATGACCGCCTTTAGCGACAATTATGGCATGGACTCTACTACAGCTTTAGTAACACTTGGAATAATGTTTTCCCATTCCTTTTTGATAGTTTCCTTTAAATTAAAAATATTTGAAGGATTCGCCTTGGCAACCCGATTTTTAACAATAGACCATAGGTGCTCAATAGGGTTAAGGTCTGGCTATTTTGCCGGCCAGTACATAACCCTAATGTTGTTGTCTTTAAACCATTCAGAGACCATTTTGGCCGCATGCTTCGGGTCTCAATCCTGCTGGAAAATATAATCCGATTCGAGTGCAAGTAAATGGGCGGTTGGGTTTAGTTTAGTGTGCAATATCCTTTGATATTCTTCTTTGTTCATAATCCCGTCAATAAATTCCATTCCTTCACATACATTCCAAGCCATACTACCCCATATTATGACTGTCCCTAAGAGAAACAAAAATTTTAACAACATGACGGTTTTCACAAGTTAATAGAAACAATGTACCTTCACCATGCTTAACGGTAGGTCGCAAGCACTTTTTATATCAGTCCATCTAATCTAAAAAGCACAATTTTTGTCTCATCCGACCAAATTACACGCTTCCAATCATCAATAGACCAGTTTAATTTTTGTTGAGACCATTGTAGCCTTCGCTTTTGGTTTCTATTCGAAATTAAAGGCTTTCGTAGTGCAATTTTTCCATCAAATCCAGCAGCTTTAATTCGGTTTCGCTTAGTTTCATTTGAGATTTCAACTTTAAAGGAATTTATCTATATCCGCAGCTAATTTTAATAAAAAACGAAAAAGTCAACTGTTTTATTCATTATTTTTATTTGCATTTAAATTTATAGAAAAGTATAAATACCGAAATTCCGGTATTTTAGGACTTGTAATGCCGGGACTGTTGGGACTGGAAAAAGTCCGAGATCCCGGAATCCTGAAATTGCATGTCCTATATACTACGCCCCCTTTTTATTTTTGCTATTCACTGCCATGTAGGGCTACTGAACTGTCTCATGAGCCTCAATCGTCAATCAAGCTCTCGTACGTGGATGTGAGACGTTTTAAAAGGTACACGAGCGTGTTTCAAAATAATTTATGTATGGGCTCGCGTGAGTACATGACCTTTCCGAACCCTAATGACTAGCCTGTTAACTATAAAAATTGTAACGTGTGCCAAATTTTTTTTTTTTTTTTTTTTATATATATTTCTCATTTTTCAAAGTGGATTTCTTATTTTTTTCAAGTACGGAAAAAGTGTCCTAAATATCTTTTTAAGTTCAGTTATTGTCTTATATTCCACAATACAGCGCACAATTAAGGAACTAATTTATGTTTTTTAACTTGAATAAAATATAAAAGAAAAAAAATTTTTTTTTTGGTAAAGCTGAAGAATAACCTCTATCTTCATAAAAAAGTGGATCGAATTCTATCTGTTAAAATTTTTATTTTATTTTTAAGATTTAAACTCAATCTAGTTCGTAAGCATCTATATTTAAGAATTCATTTGCCAAAGCATTTACTAACTCTTAACTAATTAAAATTAAATAAAAAAATAACAAAAAAAAAATAAAAACAAAATCAAAATTTAATTTAACAACAATGAAGGAAATCAAAAGGAACATTTCCTTGTTTCGAAATAAAGCAAGAGGCTCAAAGATGAATGCATAGTTGGCAAAACGTTGTATTAGTTGTAGTTAAGTGAGGTCACTCGTATGTGCCAAGTCTAAGAAAAGTTTTAAACAATTTAAAACTTAAGCCAAAAACAATAAAACATACTTTATATAAATGTACGTGAAATAGTTAGATATGTGTGCGTTGAAAAGTGACCGACTCTCAAGCCAAAAGGCAGAGAATTTGTTATGATAACACAGATTAAACTCTAAAAGACGGAAAAATGTTGTTGTTAAGTTTGATGATTCTTATGAAAACCGTCAACACGGGACAAAAAAAAAATCAAAGAACTTTTTTTTTAAATTTTGATTTAAAAAAAAAAAATTAGATTTATAAAAATAATGAATTCAGTAAAAAGCTAATTCAACGTAACATTTCATTATACAACAAGTACGCTCTTTAGTATTAAGAATTTTTTTTATTTGTTTTAGAGTAATTTAGTAAAATTGTTGCCAATTTTGAGAGTTCCATAAAGTACTTGGTTGGCAAAAAAAAAGTTTAAAAAAATAACAAAAAATGTATGCAACTGTGTTGTATTTACTTTCCATTAACACTAATCAAAATTTAGAATTTTTAACTGATTTTTAAAAAAGTAGATTTTAAATCATATATTTTAACTATTGTTATCGATGATTTGCTTAAAAACAAAAAAATATATATATTTAAATTTTAAAATTAGTCAGTTGTTTTTAAATTTAAATCTTAATTAAACTTAAAACAATTTGAATGAACTTATTTTGGCCAAATTTAAACAAACAAAAAAAAAGATGAATAAATACAAAATAAACCAAAACACGTAACAATAAAGAATGTATTTCATGACTCAATAGAAAAATTGCATAATTCCATAAAAAATATAAAATCACAAAACTAACTCTATATGAACTCGTTAAAAATCTTAAACAAACTATATATTATACACACACTATATATTATATGGAAGAATGTTTGTTCAACAGTCTCCAAAAAGAAGATTAATACAAAAAATATGTTATTGAAATCACTTTTAAAAATCTAAAAGTTATTCAAATTTAAAACAAAACAGAAGAAATAAATCAATTTCAGAAAACCAATAAAAGTATTAATCAAAATAGGTATGTGTTTTATTTCGATGAAGTAAAATGGATTAAAAATTTAGTAAATAGTCGCAGATATGGGTAAAATCGCATAAAATCGGATTTTTTTAGCAGGAAATGAGAAAAAAAAATATATTTACAAATTCGAGATCTGGCTAGTAGGGGAGGTTGGTACTTCTGAGAACAATTGACCACGGTGGGAGAGCTACAGGGCCTCTCAAACAACTTGCCCACTATCAGTCCTCCAAAACTGGGAAATACAAGACTAAACTTCTCAGAACAAGCAAAATACCTGGGTCTCATTTTAGATAGGAAACTAAATTGGAAACCCAACCTGCTCGAGAGAGCCAAAAAAGCCAATATAGCCCTATACACATGTAAGGAAGCAGTGGGTAGCAAATGGGGATTACAACCTAGGGTAACTCACTGGCTTTATACAGCTGTTATGAGGCCAATATTGTTATACGGTGCTATAGTCTGGTGGCCAGCACTAAGCAAACAAACACACCTCAATATACTTCGCAAAGTTCAACGGTCAGCAGAGCTGTGCATCAGTGGAGCGCTAAGAACCACTCCTACTGACGCACTCGATACTATGCTCCATCTAACTCCACTAGATATCCTAACAAAACGAATAGCTGCAAACACAGCAATCCGTTTAGAAGCCACTTCCCAATGGAAAGAGGGCACAATAGGACACTCTGACACCAGGAAACTAACTCACTCCTCAAATACCCAAGAATATAGACTACATCACTCAAAAACTTTTATTCCACAAAAAGTTTGATGTATCAATCCCCTCCAGATACGAATGGGATATTGGAAGCCCTCCACCAAACAATACCACTAGAATCTACACTGATGGATCAAAACTAGATGGCAAAGTAGGGGGAGGAGTCTACTCTGAATCCCTAAACATTAACCATGCCTTTAGGCTCCCCGACCACTGCAGTGTCTTCCAAGCGGAAGTCACTGCCATACATGAAGCTGTTACTTGGCTACAGATGAACGAAATATTAGCAAAAGATATTTGTATTCTATCTGATAGTCAAGCCGCTTTGAAAGCCCTGGAATCTGTTGAAATAACATCAAAAACAGTCCTAAGCTGACGCAGATCTCTAAATGAGATGGCAGAGCAGCTCAATATATTCCTATGCTGGATCCCCGGACATAGAGACTTCCAAGGTAACTGCAAAGCAGACGAACTCGCTAGAAACGGTACCATCAAACCCTTATCGACAGATAAGGAACAAATTGGAATACCTCTCGCAACATGTAAGCTACTGATAAATGAACTATCTCTTGAAAACACCAACATCAGGTGGTCAACGGGTAGTACATGCAGCATATCGCGTCAAGTTTGACCAACACTGAACTTAAGACGCTCAAAAGAACTAATATTCCTTAGAAGGGACCAAATAAGTATTGCAATAGGCGTCCTAACAGGACACTGCCTGATTGGAAACCACGCCCAAAGACTGAATATTCCCCATAACGACTTCTGCAGAAGCTGCAGAGATGAAGAGGAAGTTGAATCCACAACACACCTTCTCTGCACATGCCCAGCGCTGGCCAGAAAGCGCCATCTCTTCCTAGGTAACTGGTTCTACAGTGACCTAGACGAACTCTCAAAAACTCCGGTCTACACAGAAAAAAAAGAGTAGAACTTTTACCTAAAAATGTAGTCAATTCAGCTAAAGTAATCCGGTGATTTTCAGTCAACGAATTTGATTAGGTGCGCTACCAATTTCTAAATGTTAATTATATGCAATTATATTGGGTAGTTCAACTGCGAGAGTAGCTAAAAAAACCTAAATATTTAGGTGTACCTTCAACCATAAAATAGATAAGACACATAATTTATTAGAAGAATAAGCTAATTTTTTTTAAACTATGACCACTTCAGATTAGACAAGCCACCTACTAAGTGTAGAAAAATCATCTAATTATTTAGATAGCATTCCCACTTAAGAGTGGGAATGCCGTGCAAAAAATATGCAAAAAATATGTTTTTTGTTTTGCAATTTCTATTTTGAAGTGAAACTTTCCTTAGGTGACTTTACTTCATTTCGTCACATGATAGAGAAGAAAGATTTGTTTTATAGTAGATAGAATGAGAGAGATATATACATTGTATAAATGACTGAAAAATTTCTTTGCCACCGCTGAGAATCGAACCTGTGATCTGAAGATTTCAACAACCAACGCCTTATCTATTGAGCTAAATTTCCAATACAAGAATTTACTCTACATACCAATTAATCAAATTGCTGTAGATGCCCAGTGGAAAAATAATTTCAGAGTTGTGGACCTCATATTTTTATATACATTTTGTTCACAAGTTATCAAACGGCGTAACAGCACAGCGGTAAAGCGTTTGACTATAACGCCAGCGGCCCGAGTTCAATTCTCGCATGAGACTTTACTTTTTGTAAAATTTTCTCACTTTGTTTTTATTTATGTTTTTTATAGGAGAGCGCTGTGCTCCTATAAAATTCAAATACGGGAAAAAAACAAGTTGTAAGGAAAGCATTTGATTTATCCACGTAAATATTTATATAAAATTTATACTGAGGCGTGGATAATGCTAATATGCGTTACTTCCCTAATGTACGAACAAATCGACAACTTGCATTAGGTAAAATAACTAGAAGAATTAGATGATTTAATAAGCAAAATTTTAGTTGAATTAACTAATTTTAATTAGGTGAATTACCTAATGCATGATTGTTAAATTAACTGTGTAAGTAGAAAAGTTGTTGAAAAGATTAGGTGAAATAGAAACTTTCACATTAGCTAAACTAGTTTAGGTAATAAATCAATTCTTTTATTTTCTGTGTACCGAATACAAAGCTTCATAAATAGCTCCAACTGGTGGAAATAATTAACCCCTGGTATCACAACGGGCCAAACTGGCCTAAGTGTGTCTCATAGGAGACAGCCACGTCAACCTAACCTAACCTAACCTACAGGGCCTCTCCCGAGTTAATGCGGATGATTTATCCATATTTAGCAAATTGCTTTAATCACAATTCACAAAAAAATCTTATTCAGACTATGTAACTATACAAAAGACATTTAACCTTATTGTTAACGTTCACGTGACTTTTAACCTGACACTCCTTCGCTGTTTAGATTTAGCGTCAACAGTTATAAATGTTGAACGGATTGATATTGAGCTTGCTACATGGGCTCCATTGTTAGTTTTCTGAAGTTGATGCTGTGGTTCTGGATTCTTATTTTAAATATCACTCACATCTGGATAAGCTCTCTAATGAAAAATGATTACACACTTCCGCAGGTTCACAATCAACACAGGAGAGTGAATTGAATTTCACGGATCCTGGTGTTTTTCTAGACCAGGTGTACTAATGGACTTGCATAGTACCTTTAAATGATTTCAGAGGTGCCTTGGACACTATCGCTTTCAGTATCCGAACTTGATCTTGGGTGGTAGACGATACAGATACTGTTTTAATTTCTTTTCTCAAAGTTGTATACAATGAGTCAAAATCAAATACATCACTATCATAGTTCCCTTTATTGTCAGCGGTCCGTTTCAAGACAGCGTCAATACCATCAGCCGGACTATTTCTATGTCCAACCTCGTTAAAATTGTACGACATATTTTTTATGTTGACCTGTCGTCATACTTATGTTCTTAAGATTTCCCTCTTTTCGTCTTTTTTGGCTGCGCTCTCTCTCTCTCGCAATAAGCCGCGTATTTCTGGGGTTTTCCTTTATTCCAGCTCTTCTTCTACGTTGCCAATTTCTACCTCTTTCCAAAAAGGGCTGCTTTTTTCAGCGATTTAAATTCTAGATGCATAGAACAATGGGATGCATCCACGTGCTTGCTTCAATGTGACATTACATAAAATAATCTACTTACCTTGACAACTTTGACCCCTTTTGTTTAGCATTTTGAATTTTAAACCATGCTGGTTCTTTTTGTGCTACAAATAATTGGACCACATTTTAGCTTCGAGAACGCGTTGGATATCTTTTAGGTGTGTTCATTGTGGAAAAAACCTTTCCTATTTCAATATCGATAAATTAAACCAAAAATCGACGGAAACAACATCGACAGTCGCGACAACGACGGTCGGGACAAATTGACATAAATTGGACGCACTGGTTACCCAATTGGACCAACAAATTTTCATATGAAATAGATAATAGGTTTCACACACAGTTCAAGAATTTCATACGTTTTGTTGTTGAGGTCGCTTTTGTTTTTCAGAATTACCATCGGCGGTCGGGACGTACAAACATTTTTTTTGGGAAATCGCCGCAAGACTAGGCTGAAATACTGTGCTATATTCAAATCGGGAATATATAATACATACAGATGGTAAATTGGTATCCGAACGGCTTGTTTCAGTACTTTTGAATGGTACCCTCACTCCCTCTGTGATCATGACAATGCGATATGTTTGAAACGCAAAATAAAGGGAATTTCTCTGGACACACTTTTGATTAAGGTTTCGTAGTCGATATCATTGAAGGGGGGTTCCAGAAGGTGGTTTTCGCTTTGTACATCGAATCTAAGGTGAAGTACGTTGATCTCAACAATTTTGCAGCTTAAATATCGACACGAGATCCATTTTTCTGAAAGAAAACAAGTTCAGGACAGACGACGGTCGGGGCAATTTGGCCAAATTCACTTTCTATACAAGGGTTTGAGGGTCCGAAATTGGGCATAATGGGCAGGAACTTATGCTCCTCCATTAGATGTTTGAAACCCTGTTAACAGTTTTTATTGAAACTCATTTATTTGTTTTCCACCCACAAAAGACAGTGAATAGCCCATTTCACGCGGTTATAGAATAAGTACCCTGCCGGGATCACAAATTTATTTGAATGTAGCACAAATTATTTTTTTAACGGTTTCTTTTATTGTATGCATATTAAATATTGATTAAAAAATAACTTCTTTTCATAAGAACAAAACTACAAAAATTATAAAAGTATTTATTATTATATAGGGTGTTTTTTAAGAACTTGATAACTTTAAATAATAATACAAGACAGAAATATTGTTGAAATGAATTATTTATAATTATAATCTGGTAGATAATTTCATGGTATTTATTTTTTAAATCTGATTTCCGGCATATGTCCGCTGCGGCTACGAATTACATAGTCCATTCGATCAGTGCAATTTTTCACTACTTTTTCTAATAAATTTGGCCGTATGGAGTCAATGGTGGCTTAAATATTGGCTTCCAATGCTTCAAGATTTGCTGGTTTGTCGGCATTAACCAATGACATAACATAACCCCATAAAAAGTTATCAAGAGGCGTTAAGTCGCATGAACAAGGGGTTGTCATCAAATTGATTTTGCGATAAATTGATGGTCAAGCGAGCTGTATGGCAAGTTGCACCGTCTTGTTGGAGCGAAATGTCTTCGATGTTTAGCTGATTAATTTTTCGAAACAAAACATCAGTCAGGATGGCTCGATAGCGTTCGCCATTCATCGTAACGGCAGCTCCTTCCTCATTTCGAAAAAAATAAGGACCGATGATGCCGCCAGCGTATAAACCGCACCAAAAGTCAATTTTAATGGATGTAATGTTGATTTGTTAATGGTTTGAGGATTGTCTTCGCTCCATATACAGCAATTTTGCTTATTGACGAAGCCATTTAACCAGAAATGAGTTTCATCAGTAAACAAAAAGTGTTCTATCAACTTCGCGAACAGATTTTTTTTTTCCAATTTCCAATTTTCACAAATTGGAAGCGTTGTTCTGGCGTTAAACGATTCATAATCAATTGCCAAACCTTACTGAACAGAAATATCAACACAGTTTCCCATTCTCAACTGTCAAACCATAGACAACAACCATCGTAACTTCTCATGCAGCTAAAAGAAGACATTTTATATACGTACGCCTCTTTTATCGGCTAAAGAAATTTATTAGTATTTGGAATTGTTTCCTTTGGCCTCTATGACAATCGAGAAGGCATAGAAAGGGCCAATCTGCGAGTTGTTTCTTCATTGTTCCTCAGCCAAAACAATTTTGAGAGTTGAAATTACTGTAACACGCCTTTTTCGGATTTACTGCTTTAGGTGATCCCATAAATTTTCAATAACATTAAGGTCACTATCCTTTAAAATGTCAATATTCATCCATAATTCCATCAATAAACCTTAAAATGCTGACACCATTTGCTGCCATGGCGCCCCATACCATTCTTGACCCTCTGTGTTTTAAGGTGGATACAACATTTTTGGGATTAAGTGCTTTATTGGTTTTCGCCATACTTTAACACGGCTAATTCTTCCAAAAACGTCAATTTGCATTCATCAGTGAACATTACGTGTTCCCAGAAGGAGTGGTCTTTTAAATGAATCTTTTGATACTTCTGGGCACCTACCACTCGGCAGTTAAGGTAATTTCGTTATAAGCAACGCCGGAAGGTTTCTGCATTTATA
Organism: Pherbina coryleti; assembly: GCA_943735915.1. Lineage (NCBI taxonomy): Eukaryota > Metazoa > Arthropoda > Insecta > Diptera > Sciomyzidae > Pherbina > Pherbina coryleti. Next base: position 139,812,724 of record OX030949.1, on the reverse strand, counting down.
ACGATACTTTTGTGAAATCGTTATTTTTTCAAATTGTTTTTCATGAAATTATGCTTTTTTGCTGAAAATGCTTTTTCAATATATGAATAAAACGCATTTTATCAAACAATAGGTTGTATGCGGCTTATTCAGAGTAATTCGTAAAATCGGCTGGGTACGTATACTTTTGTGAGTGTGTATATTATGCACTTATGCCAAAGCTTCTTCCAATCCCCAAAACAGTTCTGGAACTCGCTTCTTGGGATAGCTTTGAGCACTTTCAGCGATTCACTTTTAATCTCATCTACAATGCCCCACAAAAGTATTCAAAATTGTTAGTTTTTAAATCCATGCCCATATATATCATACCATTTACAGTATTGTGGATAACAAAAGCAACCATATTTGAAGTAGAAAACTTGTTCATATTTTTTTGATCGTTTTACTTCTTCCTTCCGCTCAATATATATGCATTTCGCTCAATATAGCAGCAAAAGAAATTAAGTAAAAAATAACGGTACTTCAGCAATGAGAGCAGTATATGGGAAGAGCGATTTTTGACTGAATAACAAAAGCAACTTACTTGAGCCAAATAGTTTTTGCTCCGATTAATGGTGAATGTCGGTTATATTTTTAATATTTTTGCTGAAGTTAATACTGATTAAGACTGAAAGGAGTCATTTGCAAATAATTCATCGTGTGAAGAAGACATTTAAAATAACCAAAACGTCACGGCGCGTGATAAATACCCAGAGTCCTTTAAACAGCAAGGAATTGATGAGTATAAATTCGAAGCATCACAAATTTCTTTATCATAAAAGTACAAAATAAATAAATCAATAATTTCACGTGAAAACCCTTCACTTGGATAGCCCGAAGTGTAAAACAACACAAAGAGAGGACCGAGAAATAATCCTAGCTTTTCAAAAATATCCTTTTTTATCATCTCAGTCTGTTAATCAATTTTATTAAAACGTGAACTGGAGCACTGTTCCCCGACGTGCTTTGTAAGCTGACTTAAGAAGTTGCAGACCAGCGAAGAAGCCACTGCTTACAAAAAATTACTTAAAATGAAAGTTTGCTTTTAAGACATAATATCTTTTGACTTAAATAAAAGCAATAAAAATTTCTATATTCCAGATAAAATTTTGCAATAACTCACTGAAATTGGTCTGTTGACCAATGGAAGACAGTTTTTTAGTGACGAGTCCAAATTTAATCTCTTTACCAGCGATGACATGACCATAGTACGTCGACGAAAAGGTCGGAAGTTAAGCATAGAGACGGCTCGGCCATGATCCGGACTTGTTCCGCTTGGTCCTTGTTTTATGAAGGTCCGGTTCATAAAATTACGCAAACAATGGACCGATATATTTATAAAGAGATTTTAGAGACAGTCATGTTGCCAGTCATGTCGCAAATGGTTATTTCAGCATGACAATGACCCTAAGCACACCACAAAGATCGTTAAGGATCGTGGATTTGAGCAAAAGGAAATCACCTGATCTAAATCCAATAGAAACTCTATTCGGAATCCTTAAACAACGAGTCGGTGCGCAAAAGTTTTCTAATAAATGTGCACTCGTCGGCACTGGGCACTGACATATCAGTGGTGAAGCATACGACAAACTATATTGATAACCGTATAGTTTGAATGCCACGAAAATGTGTTGCACTTATTTAAAATAAAGGTTATTTTACCAAATATTAACCCTATAACTTGTGTTTTCAATCGATTTAAATTGCTTATGTGATGTATTCCTTTTTATTTGGCACAAAAAAAAAATAAAGGTCTAAATAAATTCATTTTTAAAATATTCACATAAGAAACAAAGGTACTAAAAACTCACAAAAGTATTCGGAATTCAACTTTAAATAATAGTAAAGTAATGAAAAAAAAATTTACCATCGTCTGCCGTATCCATTCAGTCTAAGAACCTCCTTTATGCGATTTACCTTGGACAGATGTCCACCAATGTCATCCATTAGATGTACACGACTATCGTCAGGCCCATACTAATCTATGGCTCGATTGTATGGTGGAAAGCCACTGAGAAGACAAGCTACCTTAACTCTCTCTCTGGAGTACAGAGATTGGCCTGTCTAGGAATAACAGATGCGCAACGATCAACGCCTCAGGCAGGCCTGGAGGTCATATTGAACCTCCTCCCGCTGGACGAGTTCATGAAAACCACTGCAACCAAAGCGGCGTTTCGACTTAAGGAAGCTAAACTTTGGAGGCACTGGACGCTCTATACTCACAAATTATAGTCCTGAGGATCTCGCCACCACCTCCGATTACATCACCCCGGAAATAGACTTTCGGCAGAACATGTCATTCTCCTTTCCAAAAAGAGAAGAACGGGATTCGAACCACCCTTTTAGTGAACACGATATCCAGATCTGCACTGATGGATCCAAAATGGAGAATGGCACGGTGTTTTTCAAGCAGAAATTTTTGCGATCGAGAAAGCAGCTACGACAATCCAATCAAGGAACATCAATCCATCAAGGATTACAATCTTTGTGGACAGCCAGGCTGCGATAAAAGCACTCCGCAGCGAAACAACAAAATCGAAATCTGTACTGAGCTGCCGGCAAGCTCTCACCAGAATCAGTCCTCCCCACAAGATCAATATCTGCTGGGTCCCCGGTCATCGAGACATAGAGGGAAACGAAATAGCAGACAGATTGGCTAGGGAGGGCTCTGAACTGGAAAGTAAAGGGTCCGCCAAATAACTTTTTTTTTTTTAAACAGGGCGCAAAACATCGAGTGTAGCTTCGGCTGTGTGGCACGTAGCGCCGTCCTGTTGAAACCAAATATTGCCAATATCCTCCTCTTCAATTCTTGTGAACAAAAATTCGTTCAACATGGCCCGATAACGATGCCCATTGACTGTAACGGCCACTCCTTGCTCATTTTCGAATTATGCCTCTGGACCAAAATCCGCACCAAACAGTGACTCGTTTTGGATGCATCGGCTTTTCAATGTATGCGTGCGGGTTTTCTGTGCCCCAAATGCGACAATTTTGCTTGTTTACATACCCGCCAAGATCAAAATGAGCTTCATCTGAAAAGATGATTTTTTTGGCAAAATCGGCATCTTCTGTAAGTCGATCGCAGACCCACTTCCCAGCGTTGTTCAAGCGTATTCACAACCATATTCGTTCAGCGGAAGGATAAAACTAATTACCTGCCAAATCAGACATGTGCTAAGTGTTACCATTCACGAAATAAGCACTAGTTGAAAAAAAAACGTTAGATGGCGGACCCGTTAGTTCTGTGATTGGGTCGATCATGGCTCCAATCGGAGAATTCAAGAAGAAAATAAATGATAAAGCCAGAAATAACACAAATAACTCTTGGTCAAATAGAGACGACTGTCTTATCTCTCGCCATCTCTGGCCTAAACTCTGCGAAAAAAGGACGCAATCCCTACTTTCAATGAGTAAAAATGAAACTCGCATCTTAATAGGGGTCCTCACGGGGCATTGTTGTATAAGCACAATGGCCTCGCGACTAGGAATCCCGCACCCAGACTTCTGCAGGAGCTGTGGAGATGTCGAGGAAACAGAAACCATCAAGCATCTACTTTGCGAGTGTCCCAATCTCCAACAACGCCGACTTCGCCACATGGGAAGCAGAGTTTTCGGAGAACTGCAAGAGCTCGTGGACGTACCACTGATGGATCTTTTCAGATTTATACGGAGCACCGGTTGGTTCGACCAACCTTGCTCAAGTGACTAAGATTTTTATTCTGGTTTTGCCACATTTAGGTCCACAAACATAGGGAACCACAATGGACCAATAGGCCCCCGTGTAGGCAACATCGGGTTGCCCTTCCCTCTTAACCTAACCTAACCTACCTTAGTCAGAACAAGCTTTCGAGTTCTTTCTGATGACATTTTCGCACCATTCTTCTGTTATAACTCATTTTTTATTGTTCCTTTGATGTTACAGGATGCTTTCGAAAAGATCGCGCCAAATCCGCCCATAATTGCTCGATCGGGTTGAGATCCGCCGACTGAGGAGGTGTTCCTAAAATATTTGGCTTATTGTACAGGATTCAAAATCGAGTTTTCTAAGCTATATGCTTCGGGTTGTTATCTTTTTAAAATATATAACTAGACCCGAAAGCCCAAGGTTTTCGAAACTTACTTCCTAATTGTCCTTCAAAATCTGTATGTTCTATTGATTGTTCATTCTGTCAGTTATGAACTGGATGTTGCCAACTCCATTTTCACTCATACACCCCCGGATGTTTCCACTATCCGGTCCAAAAAGGTTAAATTTTATTTCATCGCTGAATAGTAGAAACGATAAAAAATCATCAAGTTTTTTCCATTCTTCATACATTCTAAAAATTATTTTTTTTCTTCACTAGCAGTTTTAGCGGATTTTCTCCCCATTTTTGATGGACAGAATATTCAAAAAAAATTGTGGGTAATTTCGAAAGAGTATCAATTTCAAATACTTTTGTGAGGCACTGCATGCTTGCAAAACGACGGCCCTTCAAGATTCTTTTTATTTTCGGGAATAGAAAAAACCCACACGCGGCCATGTCTGGCGAATATATAGGTTAGGGCATGATTACAGTGTTGTTTCTTGGCAAAAATGTATGATGTTTCTGGTCGAAATTTGGAAACCTTTGGAACAAATTTGGCTGAAACATGTTTCAGACCCAAAATATCTAAATATAATAATACCACGGGGTTTTTTAACCATACTGCAAACCACGCAATTGTGAATACCCTTATTAGTTTGAATTCGACATTACAATGGTGTCAGTTACAAAATACCCACCGTAACAAAAAGTGTACTTCTTCTAACCTTAATTTAGTGAATAATCCATTGGTCGGTCATGTTTGAGATTTTACCCTTCATAACATAAGGCGGGGTTGCATAACAAAATATAATATTAAATATTAATTTAATTGAAATTTGATGAAGTTATTTTCTCAGTCCAACTCTCATAAATCACCTGCATTTGCTTAACCATTGGCTATGAATATTTTATTTTTGTCGTCAATTTCAAACTTTCTTTTTCAACTCGGAAAAGAAGTTTTTTCCGAGTTGTTTGGGCATAGACACAGGTGTTTAATTCAAGTTTTCGAACACAGAGGTGGTGCACTCGCGCAACCATCTTGAATTTAAAGTTCTAAAAAGTAATTTTTGATATTTTCGAAAACTATTCTTCAGATAATAGTAATTTCTTAAGTGCCACACAATATTGACCACACTTGCATATAGCTTACTTTAAATCTATATTTCTTCATGTTTTGACAGATGCCTATCATGGCATAAACGGCAACATGTCTCTGGATAGACGCGGCGAGGTTGTTCAATCTCCAAATCGTTACGATCTAACCTTGGGTTCGGATAAGTCATCCTCCCTGTCGCGTTCAGAGGCAGGCACTTATGATGTTATACAAGCCGAGATACAACATGCCAAACGTCAAGAGTTGGCCACCGGTGTAGCCGCCAACAATAATAACAACAATGGACCGGGTGCAGCAACGCATACACAAGAAACTGACACTGATGCCAAAAAGAGAGTAAGTTTTCTATTATAAACTTTATTAAATGAATATTGCAAAAATCAATATTTACCCCCCTTTTCCGTGCAGAAATGGCCCACCGAGAAGTCTTACTTTATGGCAAAGGAGCTGCTCATGACTGAGCGCACATACAAAAAAGATTTAGATATACTCAATACATCATTGCGGCAGGAACTGTCTGTTGAGGATGTGGAGAATCTGCAGCCACTGTTTGAAATGCTGGATTCAATGGCGCAGCACCACCATACGTTCTTGCGCGACATTGAGCATCGCATGGTACTCTGGGAGGGGCGTGGCACACACGATACACATCGTATTGGCGATGTAATGTTAAAAAATATGGCAGCGTTGCCCATTTACGATGAATACGCACAGACCCACATCGAAATCCTGCATTCATTGAATGAAATGTTCGAGACAGATGAGCGTTTTCAACAAATATACAAAGATTTTGAGCAGCAAAAAATTTGCTATCTACCTATAGGCGAGCTATTGTTAAAACCGTTAAATCGCATGCTACACTATCAGTTGATACTGGAACGTAAGTAACAGTTAACTTTGGAAGCAATTGAATATATTTCTAATATTAATCATTTAAGGTCTCTGTGATTTCTATACCGAGGAGCATATTGACTACGCCGATTGCCAGGCGGTCTATCATATTCTTATACGTACGACAAAACACATACGAGAACAGCTACCCGAATCGGAGAACTTTGTGCAGCTGTGTGAACTGCAACGTGACATCAGCGGCTTCGACAAACTAGTCCAGCATCAACGTCGACTTATACGCCAAGGTTGTCTTTTAAAACATTCCAAGCGCGGCCTGCAGCAACGCATGTTTTTCTTGTTCTCCGACATTTTAATCTACGGCACAAAGTCACCCATCGATCAATCCTTTCGTATACTTGGCCATGTACCAGTGCGTTCGTTGCTAACGGAAAATGCCGAACACAATACGTTCTCAATATTTGGCGGTCACAGCGCAATAACCGTGAGTGCAGGCACTACGGCCGAAAAAACCCTGTGGCTGGCTGAGTTGTCTAAAGCGGCAGCGGATATTAAAAACAAGCCGCCCACACAATTGACGCTGACAACGTTGAAAAATTGCAGTGAGTATTATTCTATATATTTATACATATAAAGAAATACTTTCTTAAAATATTGAAAATCTCTTTTATATAAAAAATATTCAAATTAAATCCTTTCATTGCGTGTTTTTAAAATTATTGTAACTAAATTTTTATGACTGGCAAGAAAAGAAAGATGCCATCACTCCTTGTAAGTACCATCCTAATGCACACACACCCACCACCCCATTTTTATGTTTAATATTTAGTTGAAACTTTTAAAGCCTTTGTTAAAACTTATGTTTCTCTTTCAAGGTTCATCCGAAGAGGGTCTCGATATGTGCGGCCTCACAAACGGCAACTCCAACCACACCAGTGCCCAGCAGCAGCAGCAACTGGCTCTGCAAAAAACGCAAAACAAAACACCACCCTCGCGCAGCAACACAGCGCTACACGTTTGTTGGCATCGTGGCGCAACCGTCGGTTTAGGCGATCACCTCATCGGCGCTGAGAATCAACTGTCCGGCTATCTGTTGCGTAAATTCAAGAATAGCTCGGGCTGGCAAAAACTCTGGGTTGTGTTCACTTCGTTCTGCTTGTACTTTTACAAGAGCTATCTCGATGAATACGCCTTGGCCAGCTTGCCGCTTTTGGGCTATTCTGTTGGTCCACCAGGACATCAGGATGCCGTGCAGAAAGAGTTTGTCTTCAAGCTTTCTTTTAAGAATCACGTTTATTTCTTCCGCGCCGAAAGCATGCACACATACAACAGGTACAAATAATTAAAAAAAAATCTTATTTTTAAATATCTATACAAATCAAACCAATTTTCCGTTTGTTTCTTTTTTTGTTGATCAGGCGCTATACACTTATTTTTAATTAAAGCAAAATACAAATGTAATTCAGACGAAATATTTTGTTCAATTACAAGAATCGGGACATTTTTATTTGCTTGCATTTATCCTATAAAAGGCAATTTTCTGCGCAATATATGTGAACGATTGATTATTGGTGGAAGAATGTGAGAAGAATGCGTGGATTTAGAGCGTGGGTCGTTCGTTGCCAATTTTAGGAACCGCGAGGTATTTAGTTCGAATCTTCCATCTTACGTAGAAAATTCTTTCAATTGAAATTTATTTTTCCGATCGACCATCACATCTCTGCAGACAATGGCAAAACTCACAGTACATAATGCCGTATTAAGCTATTTGACAACATGTACATAAGCCGTTCGGAATCGGAATGACATATTAAGGTCCAGTTCCGTATACTTGCATACAATTATTTAATAACACGCACAACGCAATTCGTACGATCAATCAAGATCAATGTTCGTGCGGTCAATGTCCTTTCAAGGGCTGAAATGTTCAATCTTTTAGTTTAGTCCCCCAGGGGAGAAGGGGGGGCATCATCACTTCATAGCCCCTTCTTTTCCACTAATCTATCATCCTATCATTTTTCGAACCAAGCCAGATTTAACTGAATAGGCATAACACCTGAATTTCTTGGTCCCTTGGTTTGGAAAAATATAGGGTGTTGCTTTAGAGGTGTAGATCTTTGAATTGAATTAACATACTAAGATTACATAATTTCAAATTGCAAATTTACTTTATTAGAAAGATAATTTTATGCCATTAGTGTTTAAATATTATTTCGAGTATGTGAGCTCCGCGGCTGTCTCGGAAGTGGCTTCCTTCTGTGAATCCTTTTGGGCTTCCTTCTGGAATTTATATTTCTGACCACTTTTCCAAGCATTTCCAAGGCCGCATCTCGACAATAGTTCGTACAATTGTGTTTACCAATGACTTTTCCAACCCCAACTTTACATAACCCCAGAATAATCCAAAGAAGTTAAATCGCACGATCTTGGTGGCAAATACAGCAAGTTGATTGTTTAACGCGCTGTATGGCATGTCGCGCTGTTCTATAAGCACGTATCTTCAATTAACATCTAATTTAATTAGGGCACGAAATAATCGTAAGGCTCTCGCCGGCCTAATATTTAAAGTAAGAGCCAATGATTCCATCGAGTCGTAAAACAAACCAAACTGATTTTTTATGGATATAACGGTGCCTCGAGAGTCACTTGTGGATTCTTTGCATTTCAAAACCGGCAATTCTGCTTATTGACAAGCCCATTGTCCCAAAAATAAGCCTCATCACTGAACAGAATACTGTGATAAAACAGTGGATTGTCTGCTATTTTATTTTCAGTTTATTTACCGAAAGTACGGCACAAACGATGGTCATACCGCTTTTTTTCCCCCTTCTCAGCCAATTCGCCGCAATTAGCCTACAAACTCGAAAAATTGCTTTCAATTTTTGACCAATATAAAAGGGGTCATAGCGTAACAGTCCCGAACTTATTCACCGATTTTCGAAATAAATTTTAACGATTGCAAGCATTGTTCTGTTCAGAAATGATATAGAGCTGCCAGATCCGCCCGCCGTATGACAATGTAATCCTTATCCAAATATTTAACCCATGGTTGAATTAATAAGGTTGTCTCGGGGCTGATCATACTCTCTTCTCAGTACCCACATTTGGCAAAATCAATGAAAAGCAAAAACAATTTCACCGGCCTTTCATGTTACCAATTTTCGCTTTCAGATTTTGTTTGAGCTGTCAACATCGATTTGACATTTATGGGCACTCGCTCTTACCCTTGCGACAACCTTATTAATTCAACCATGATTTAACCTATAAAAAGACACGCTCAGCATCACGATAACAACAGTAATGTATGACCTATTCTTATTAAACTCAAAATATAAGCTTCTATCTAAAATTAAAAACAAGAATGAGCTAAATTGCATTAAAACCATGTATACCTCCCATACAAAGTGACTTTATGAGAACTATAAAATCTTGTAAAATACCAAAACAAATTAATGCAAGGACTTGAAATTGTGATCATGTGAATTTTTTAAGCGCCTTTTACGCGTTTTGCATAAATTCCACAAAAATTAAACATTGACTTGTTAGTTTACACATAAGCTTTGGAATTTAAAACGGACTCTGAGTTTGAAGTTTATAAAGGTTGTATAAAAACCACGTATATCCCCCATACAAAGTGACGTCATCATAAAATTCCTTAACACGTCTCTTGCGACCATTTTAAAATTCGGTCAAGATGAAGTTACATAAATCATCACTGGTTTTTTTTTTTAAATTTTAAATAATATGAAAATAAGCACTTATTATAATAAATCTCGTGTAACACCAAAAATTCTATTCTTACTTTGTTTCTTTTTTCAGATGGTTGGAGGTTTTGCGCAGCACCACACAAACGCAGGATTTTAAGAACATACATGTCAGCAATTAATTTTATAAAATGGGAATAAATACGGAAAAGAAAAGTTTTTCATTTGCATCCGGTTTATCTTCTGTGCAATCGATATATAACTAAACTGATAAAAAAAAAATATATTAAGTGCCTTTTTCTATATCTTATACATATTTACACAAAGTTATCTATTTTCAAATGGTATCAATTATCTTTTTATTTTTGTTTATAATTGGTAAACTATCGTTATCATTATGACTACATCTAATAAATTTTATTATTAAGCCAAATCATGGTAAGACGAAAAAATTATTTTATTGTTCTTGTACATATTTAAGAAACTAAACGTAAAACCATTTAATCAAATTTTTTTTGTCATAAATATTGCTAAGTATTATTTTACAACAAAAACAAAACAGAAAGAACTCCGTTGAAACGCATTTATATAAACGACAGGGCGTTGCTTGAGCCGCTGTTTGAAGCTTGAAAAGTTAAACATTTTGAATTATATACCTACAACTTTTTATGTATGATTGTGTATGTATATCGCATTATATAAGTTTAATATATATATACATATACGAAGATAATTAACATATTAATAAATTTTATAAATATCTACCAAACGTTTGTGTCATTATTTCCAAAATAAAATTCTTATGATAGTGGTTTTTGAAATATTATCTATCAATATTGCAAAAAAATACATTATATATAAGAGTGGAACGAAATGTATGGAAGCAAAAAATCTTCAGGAGCTTCATATATTTTTGAAAACTACGCTTAAAAAAATTAAAGTTTGCATCTTTAGATTTTTTCTGCGACATAACTTTTGACTGCGCCCAAGGGTTTATATATTTCATTGTCAGACTTTTTTTTCTTAAAACCAAAAAAAAATTAAAAGCTCATTTTTTTGATGCAAACCTCTTCATTTACTCATTAATAACAACTTTTCATGTATGCGCTAGAAGATATTCAGGTTCAAAGATCACCAAAATCGGTCATTTGCTTATATCTCCGCTCTGCTCAAAGTTAATATGAAATTTCTACTTTGCGTTATTCAAACATATCTAGTCGCATAGCGTGGAAACTGTTTGTTTTATGTTAAAACTGTTAAGAGTACATTTGTAGAGAATTATCTGATCCACAGTTTTGTTCTGAGCATATCTTCTGTCATACAAAGGGGAGCGGAGATATAAGGGAATGACCGATTTCGGTGATCTTTGATCCTAAATAACTTCAAACGCATACATGGTATCATAGGGATCTCTTGATAAGTTATCATTTATGCGTTAATGAAGAGGTTTGCATCAAAAAATTAGGAACTAATTTTCAAACTAAACTTCGGATTTAAAAAAAAAAAAAATAAGTCTGGCATGAAATATATAAACCCTCGGGCGCAGTCAAAAGTTATGTAGCAGAAAAAACTAAAGATGCAGAAATTTATTTTTTTACTCGTAGTTTTCAAAAATATATGAAGCCCATGAGGTTAAAATTCGTTCCACTCTATTATATATACAGTATTATATTATATGTATAATTTTTCAGCATTATGACCCAGCAAAAACTTCGCTTACATGTAATGCCTAAAATAATCTAGAAAACGTCAATAATCACTTACCTTTTGGCTTACAGAATGCATTACTTTAACATAGGCATGTCATTGGCGGTAGGCGATTGCAATTTCTTATACCAGAGAAGCACTTATATAAATGCATACCAGACGCGGTTAAATAATATGTTATGCTCAAGTCATTTTATAATTGATACAAGAAACTTATTAAAAAGCAACTACAGCGAGGTTCTTATATGAGTAATTATTAATTTTTCTAGTCTTCCCAAAAATCAACATTTTTTAAAGCATGTTCCTACTTGGCGCGCTCGGTATTCGAGTGAAAATTTAAAATTTTTTTTTGCAGGAAAACGGTAAGAGATAATGGAAAAATTTTTGCGGTGAATTAATACATATTTTGTAAATTTTTTTTTTTGTTAATTTTTAACATTTTTTATGTATGAAACTTTAATGTGAAGTGACACAAAACTATCTTGTCCGACTATCTCCAAATTTTAACCGCATACTCTCCACATGAGCAGTTTCCGTGTGAACTAAAATATTGCAAAAATTTTTATTTTTTCTATATCAACTTCAAATTAAAGTTTCATAAATAACCAAATGTTAAATATTAATAAAAATTTTTTTGAAAATAGTTCTATAGTGTTTTTATTCACCCCAAAAAATTTTTTCATTATATTTCACCGCTTTCCTTTAAAAAAATTTTAAATTTTCACTACCGAGCGCGCCAAGTAGCTACATGCCTTAAATTTCTCTTTACTGTTGGCTTTACTTGATTCTTACAAAGAACAAAGATAAACAAATGTTATGAGGCATTACAGTCTGCATTACGTTAAACAAAAAGTAATAGCATTTTGGGCCTTAGGAAATATGTAATGCATTAAATAAGCGAATATAAGGTAAAGGCATTACAAAATTTTAAAAATGTTTTGCTGGGGAACTGTGCAAAATGCACCTTATGAAATAATCCTCCAAAATGTGGGTTTCATTTCACTTACAATGCCCCATTTTGGAGGAATATACACCTCCATATTTATTTAATTAAATAAAGGAAATAACTCCCTAAAATTTTAATTCGATAATCTTTCCATTTTTATTTTAGAGAAATACATGTTTTATAACCTAACAGAATGATTTTTTGGCTCTCCGCAAAATCGCCCAAAATGAAAAATAATTTAAAAAAATTGGGCGATTTTGCATTTTAGTTGGGTAAAATTTCGGTTTTTGCTTTTGGGCGAAATTACGTTGCAAAAAACGTCAATCAGTTCTTAAAAATAACGTTATTTAAAGTAAAAGCAGCGGTTCTTCTTTCGTTTTCTTGTTATTTGCATTATTTGCTTGAGTTTGATGACGCTAATACCGCTCTGTTCCAAAGTTTAGCAGATGGCTCAAACAAATATTTGTAATATTGTAGAATAGAAGTTAATAGCAATCAACAATTTTTTTCTATAAGAAAACACATCGACTGTAGACTCTTAATTTTCTTTAATAATGTAAAATTTTCATTTGTATTATTCCTAAAAAAAACATATTCTTGAAGAATAGCATTTTCAATTTCTTTGTTTTTTAAAATAACAAAGCTTCTGACATTTGTTTTTTTTTTTTGTCAAGTCAAAGGAAATATTTAGGACAGCGCCCGCGCTCACGTGCGTATCGCGGTCTTAAATATTTGAAGGCTTGAACTGTTAGTTAGGCTGATTGTGTTTGGAAATATGCTCATAAAAATACTAATGTATCTAAGGTTTGATCAAATTTTCGCAAAATTTCCAAACGAAGAGAAGCATCTCTCGAATTGTTGTATTGTATCTAATTTTATGAAAAGTTCGGAAAAATCAAACAAATCCTTGAATTTTAAGGCAATCCCGGGATCCCAAAAATGTTGGGACTGAAAAAAGTCTTAATTTTTTTTTTTAGTCTAGTTTAGTTTCTTTATTCAGTCTTCGGAAAATTATTCCTTACAGACCAGCAGTTAACAATTACAGTTAACGTTATTATACAAAAACAATTAACTTATTGAGTTCAATAATTTACGAAAATTCATGAAAGCGGCTATCCCCATAATTGCAACTCAATTAATTGCACAAACACTTACATCATATTGGTAAAAAGCTATATTAAATGTCAAAATTAAAACTGTTACGCCAAATTGATAACGGAATTCCATTTTATAAAAGGAATTAGTCGTGCTTAAAAGCTCTCTACGAAAGATTATTAAAATTTTTTAAAAATGAATTTAACCCTTTGACGACCGCTCCTGAACCGCTGGAAAATTCGTTAATCTGACAACGGATTCGTGTTAAGCGACTCCAAATTACTAAACAAAAGTGTCGCAAAAAACAATTTTTTTAACCTGCAAAAGTGTGAAAAATCATGGGACCTATATGACCCAATGGTCGTTAACGGTAAAAATATATACCACTATTTTCTCTCGTTGACAGTATGCAAACGAAAATTTTGAGGTTGAATTTTGATTTACTTCATGAGAACTCGTTGTTTTTAATCTGTTTTAAAGGTTTACAAATTAAAGTTAAAAAAATAACCTTTGCAATGATGGTTCTTTGACCTCTATATGACTATTGGTTTAGGAGATATTCCCAAAATATTTAAAAAGATTGTTAAAAAACCCCAAAAATTCTATCATATTATCTGGCCTTCTATATGTGCTACGACGTAATGTTTGAAATGAAAGGTTGAAAAATAACTTTTCCAACGGTGGCTTTAACCTCTTTACGACTATTCAAAATATCCAAAATAGGTTAAATTTTCCAAAAAATTGGATCTTTCATTTGATGCAAAACAAAACTCCGTAACAAAAAAATTGTTGGGCTTTTTATACCCCCACGTTTAAAAAACGTAAATGGGGTATATTAATTTTGTCACTCCGTTTGTAACGCCCATAAGGAGGCGTGGTAGGTATGGAAAAGTATATATATTATTGATCAGCATCACCACCCGAGTTGATTTAGCCATGTCCGTCTGTCTGTCCGTCTGTCTGTGATCACGATTACAGCCGTAATTTTAAAGCGATCATCACGAAATTCAATATTTAAGCTTTTATCTAAAAAATGAAGGTCAAGTTCGTAAATGAGCCAAATCGGATGAAAACCACGCCTACCTCCCATACAAAGTGACTTTATCAAAACGGTAAAATCTCTTAGAATTCAACAAAAATTAATATATGTATGTGACCCGGTCTACGAAAAGGGACCTTCGGTGTAAAAACAAGTTTTCGAGAAAACAGCTGTTTGTAAACGTTTAATTGTCGCACACTGAATGGCGTGCTCTTTTTTTGGAAAATTCCTGACAAACTTCTTTACGAGTTGGAAACTTCTGCTTTGCGCCATTAGAAAGAGCACACATTAGTCTATCCGAATCGCCAAAAAAGTGAAAAATGATATTTTCACACCGAAGGTCCCTTTTCGTAGACCGGGTCACATATAGACTTGCAATTTTGCATATGAGTTTTGATGATTAAAATACACTCTAAGTTTGATATTCAACCAAATCGGTTGAAAACCACGCCTACCTCCCATACAAAGTGACTTTATCAAAAAGGTAAAATTTCTCTAAAATCCATAAAAATTAATATATGGACTTGAAATTTTGCATATGAACTTTGATGTATAACGTGTACTATGTTTATGGAATTCAACCAAATTGAGTGAAAACCACGCCCACCTCCCATACAAAGCGACTTTATCAAAAAACAAAAGCGAATATTTTCTGTTAAAAATATAACGAAATCTTTTTTACAGATAAACATTTTATTGATTGTTTAAGACTTTGAATATACTTTGGTTCGGCCGTGGGGGTATTTTAACTTCGGCCCAGTCGAAGATCATTTCTTACTAGTTTAACGAAGTTTTGACCTATTTTGGAAATATCTTTTGGACCAATAGTCGTAGAGTGGCCAAAGTACCACCATTAGAAAGAAAATTATACTTTTGATTTTGTGTTTTTATTTCAGTGTTACTACGAACACGATCGCAAATCAAAGACCAAATTCTACTTGCGTTTTTTCTGCGATCGCTTTGATTTGAGTGTGCATAATCATGGGCGGATCTAGGATTCACCAGAAGGGGGAAGACTGAGCTAACAGTTTTATAGTCCAAGGTGGAGGCTTTTAGCGCTTTTTTAATTTTTTTTTCCCACACAAAAAATTCTTCAAGGGGGATGGCGGCTAAAGCCTTATCAACCCGTATATAAATCCGCCGCTGTACACTGTGGTTACAACAAAATTTCTACTTCGAATAATGATTCATTTTCTATATCTGCATTGGAAGTCCGCGGGCAACTGGCTACTCAAATGATCAATACAGTCACCAACCGTAAAGTTGTAAGACAGATACCTAAGAGATTTAAACTTGCGGATATCACTCCCCTGTCCGATAATTCTGCAAAAGTGAAACGGGACGTAAGGATGTATTTTCTGCTCAAAACAACACAAAGGCCATCAAATAAATAATTACTATTTGTGCCTTTTGCAAAAAACCATTTTGCTTCGCCAATGATCGAAATAAATTCAAATTTCATAATAAGGAAATGAAAATTCAATGCATTGATCATAAATGCAAGCAAATTTGTTTTTATTTCAAATAAATCAACTTTTCAACAAAATTCAATATGTCTTAGATTTTTACCGTTGACGACCATTGGGACACATAGGTCCCGTCAGATTTGGTGGTCGCGTGGATAGCCCGAGTGGACTATCTTTTTTTGCTATTTTTTGTTAAAAAGGGGATTGTTGTCCGCAACTTCCCCAAACATTTTGTACCTATAGCTCTTTCTACCCCCAAAATATTGCAGCAAGAAGAAGGGGGAGAAAAAGTAAAGATTTTTCGACTTTGGAGTGGTCTGGTAGGCAAAGGGATGAATCTACTCTTGAAAATGCAATACTTTCTGGAAGCCACATTCATTCCCTGTTGAATGATATATTGTTAAGAAAAATCGTTTGCATAGTTTTTCCAGGAAAAATTCGAAAGTAAAAGGGTCACCGGTGTCCCAATGGTCGTGAAAGGGTTAACACACAAAAAAGTGCCTGTAGACGTAAAAAATCAATCGTTAAGTTAAAAAATTAAGGAAAAAGTTATTCAACAATCCAATCTGTTGTTAACAATTTTAAACGAAATAGATCATTTGATATTGCATCTGGAAGAGGTAGGAAAAAAATATTGTCGATACGAGGAGCGATTAATTGAACAAATGGTAAAAGCGGGCCCGAAAATTGGTGCCTCAAAAATTGCGGAGAGCCTTGCAGAACATGGAGGTCCATCCGTTAATCCGCAAACAATAAGAAATTGTTTACATTCACATGGTTACATAGGTTGCGTGTCACGCAAGAAACTGTTTATGTCTAAAAATAATGCTCTTAAACGCTTAGCATATGCAAAAGAATATATAAATAAACCTGAAGAGTTCTGGAAAAAAGTTGTTTTTGTTGATGAAAGCAAATTTAATATTTTTGGCTCAGATGGACGTCGTTTTGTTTGGCGAAGACCTAATACATCTCTTAATAAAGAAAATTGAACGCCAACCGTAAAACATGGAGGTGGAAATGTTATGGTATGGGGGTGCCATGGAGGCTAACGGTGTTGGAAACTTAGCTTTCGTAGAAACTACAATGGACAAATTTCCATATTTATCAATTTTAAAAAATAATTTAGGAGCTAGTGCTGAAAAATTAGAACTCGGTCATGATTTCATGCTGGTCAAAGATAATGACCCCAAGCATAATTCACTACTAATCAGAACTTGGCTTGTCTACAACCGCAAATCGACACTTCCACATCCCCCTCAATCACCGGACCTCAATCCTATTGAGCATCTTTGGGATTTGCTTGAGCGTAAAGTACGACAGCATGACATAACCAACCGAGAGCAGCTTAAACCAGTTATCCTAGAGGAGTGGAATAAAATATCGCCGGACGATACATTCAAATTGGTGGAATCGATGAAACGCCATTTACGAGAGGTTATTAATGCAAATGGATACCATACTAGCTATTAACTTCTTTATTAAATACTTCAATTAAGATATTTAAGCAATGTATGTACAATTTTTTGATAAAGTTAATTAGACTAGTATCGCCTGTGGTCAAAATTCGACCATATCAAAATAGATTTTTCTCTTATTTTTTTAATTTTATTGAAAAAAGCTTTGTAAAGTTAAAAAGAAGTTGGCTGTATGTGGACCCATCCGTGGATTTTGACAGTGTATCTTTGTCCTTACCCTTATCCTTATTCTTGTCCCTATCCTTTCATTTGTTCCCAAACTAATAATTGAAGAGTCGACGCGAATAACGTTGTAAGCGACATATTAATCAAAAATAGTTTTTTTGCATATTAACATTAAAAATGCTCTAGCCTATTATAAGAGCACATAGTTTCTAAAATTCCATAAATTTTTGGACATTTACATGGCTCAAAGTTCGCCATTAAAACCGTTTTTTTTTGCAATTCCTGAAAACGTATAATTTTGTCACTTACAATGTTATTCGCGTCGACTATTCAATTGTCTTACTTCCTGTTCAAACTCTTCTTTTAATCCATTTCCAAATTCCTAACCTTAACCTTGTTCGAATCCTTTCCTAATCCTTGTCCAACTTTATTTCTAAATCTTTGTTCTAAATTTTGTCCTAAGTGTGTTTAAATCCTTGTTCTATTCCTTGTCCCTTGTTCTATTCCTTGCCAAATTACAGCCATGAGAGTGAGAGTGCATACACTTCTTTTAAACTGCAATAATCACATAATATATTTAATTTTTTTTTTTTATTTTTTGGCACATCTCTTTGGCTCATTACCTTTCGACTGATATAAGAATCATGCCCTTTTTTGTATTATAAATATTAAAAAAGTGCACCACAAGATTTTTGTTTGCGTATTAATATATAGATAACTTTGGAGTGGTTTAAAATATTTAAAAAATTTTTTCACAGAAATTGTTTTGTTAGCTGTAGAACTTTATAAAAAATACAAAAACAACACTTTGAAAAATGTAATTTTCATCAAAAAAATTATAGGTCATGATTTTCGATGATAAAAACACTTAATTAAATGATGTGTCAAAATGAAGCAATTTTTGCAAATAAATGATATGGTAAATGATAGAGTGTGAGAGAAGAAAATAGAAAAACAAAAATAAAATTACAAAAAAAGAATGTCTGGTCTAATTTTTAAGTAAAAATTGAATATTTTAGAGTTTTTTTGAAAAGAACATAAGAAATTGAATTAGTGAGATAACGGTAAATCTTTTATTATTTCTCAAAAGTTATTTAATTCAACTTTCAGACAAAGAAAATTTATGGAAAATCGATTGAAAAATGGCTGAGATATTTGCATGCAAAATCAAAATTTGAAATGTATATTGTTTTTTTTATCATTCTGAGGCAATGACATTGCTTTAAGAAATGCATTGCATGGAAAAAATCTACAGGTTTCGAAATATCGCAATACTTTTGATGTCATAATAACGGGAAATTTTTTTACGTACTATTCGTGGGAAAATATTAGCACAAAAGTTTTCGTATACCGTTATTTTTCTCAACCAACGAATTTTCATACAAAAAACTTTGTACTGAAAACATCTATAGTTTTCGAGATATCACAATAATTTTGATGTCAAAATAACGGAAATTTTTCAAAATTTACTATTTGTAAGCAATTTTACCATCACAATATATATTGACACTTGTTACATGAAATAGTGCTTATTGTAGGGTAACCGTAAACGATGGTGAAAAATATTAAATATTTTTTGCACATCTTATGAATGTCTAAATTTCTCTCTTATATCATGTTTTTCCATCTCTTATAGTTTAGCTTTTATTTAATAAATGCTCTTTTTCCGCTCATATTTGAGGTCAAAGGTCACCAATCTTATATTCAATCATACTGTGCAGCCAGACCTTTCATCTGATATCACATTCTTCATTTTACCTCTTCCCAGTCCTGAGATCCCTAACTAAAATTGATATAAACTTTCAACGTTAATCACCCCTATTCTGCGTTTCGATTACGCTCGGATTTTCTCCGTTTTGGCAACGCTGGTATTCTGCGTTCCGTTCCGTTCCGCTTTTCTTTCGATTGTGGCTATTCTACATTACAAGCGTAGTTACGTTTTTCTAAGTTTTTATTCAGCTGACGGAGTTTGTGGAAAATGTAAGTATAAAATAGATAAATGTTTTTTATATATATATTTTTACTGATTTGTGAGTTTTATTTATTTTATTACAGGTCAAAAATAACAACGCCTGCGCAATACGAAAAGCTGGTGGCTTTAATGGCCACAAATACGGATATTGCTGGTGGCTTCCATACCAGGCCAAAGGAGAAGTGCAGAATGAAACGCAGAATAGGGGTGAATATTTCGGGTCAAAGGTCATGAATTTAAAATCTAACATAATTCGGCACATCTATGGTGCAGTACCTTTCGAATGATGTACGTTTCATTGTCCTTATTCTAAAATAAATATTGAAAAAGTGTACGACAACATTCGATGTTTGCGTATTAATATATAAGATTACTTTTTTAAATAATTTTCATAAATGAAGTGTACTTTTCAGAAAATGTTATAAATGGTTTTTGGAATGTAATAATACCATCCAATAAATATTAATAAAAGTTTTCGATATTTAAAACGTATTTTGTAAAAAATATAGCTTTAAATGGAAAATGAACTGCTGTATGTGCAAATGTTTGATTCAGTGTATGTTGTATATAACATTACATGTATTTTTCTTTTTCACTAACAGATTAAAGAAAATAGTCACTAACTTGAATAAATATAATTAAAACGTTTATAATACCAAATAATACATGAATAGATTGCTACAACAAAATTCTTTACTAAACGAGAATTTTTTACAGCTTAAATATAAAAAAAAACTGTTGAAAGCTCTGAATTTTTATTTTCTTGTTTTTTAATATTTACTAATTGATTTATAATTTCTTCTTTTTTTTTAATTAAAAAAAACGGTATTTTTTAATGCATGTTTGGTTTCTTAATGTATCTTTGACTTTGCTTTATTTAAATTATTTTTAATTTTTGGATTTATTTTTAAATTTTTTAATTAATTAATAACCGGCCATTTCAGCCCTTTGACTAGAAGACTTTGACCTAGCTTCTTATGATCAATTGTGTTGTGCGTGTTATTAAGTTTGTACACAATTGACCGAGAACCGGACCTATAGGTTTAACGCCTACTCCGAACGGCGATGAACGGAATGTTCTTGTTCTCAAGAAGCTTTACATGGCATTTTGATTACTCGCTGAGGTTTGCCATTGTCTGCAGAGAGGTGGCGGCCGTACAGAAAAATTAATCCAGGTTCGTTGACATAGAGGCCACGCACTTTAACCAACTATGCCACGGGCGCCATATAATTTTTAAATTAAGTTTTTTAATTTTTAAATGGATGATTATTTTTATATGCATATTTTTTAGAAATATTCGAGTAAATCCTATAAAATTATGTTGGCACTCTTTTTTTCCTATCTACAGTGTTTTCTATAACACATTTCCACCCACAATAATTAAAATCAAACAAAAAAAAAATTGTTTATTACTTGTATTTCTTATATTTTATTAATAATATTTAATTACATTTATAATAATCAATATTCTTCATGTTGTGGTTGATTCTTTTTTGCAATACTTAAGTTTTAGATTTTAATTTCTTATAATTTTTTAGCTGTTTTTTTTTTAACCAAATTACAAAATGTTCAGCATTTTCTTGAAGAAAAAACAAGTTAGCTATGAAAATAACCAACAGTAGTAGGATAAAAAAATATGAGAAACTCTTTTGGATAAAACATAAGAAATAAATCAAGTTGAAGATATAATAATAAAAGATGTATTAAAAAAAAAAAATAAAAAACAAGGCAACATATAACGAAAAGTAGTTTTAGAGTTTAAATTAATGAATACATTTTATCTTGTAACAAAATATTACAATAAACCGATAAACTTAGTTCATACAAAGGAAAGAAAAAAACAAAACCCAAACATGTACAAAATCACTCACTTAGATTTCACAGAACTAATCGAAATTTGAAAAGCATGATTTTTTTTTTAAATGAGCCTGTAGCTAAGAGAGCCAAATAAAAATATGCACTGAGATTAACATGTGTCTAAATGTGTTGTTAGTCGGTTAATAATAAATATATAGATATATGCACATACGTGTGTGTGAGTTTCTTTGACATTAATACAAACATTGTTTGTTTTGTTTTTTCTTTCAATATCAATTCGAGCTTTTACAAGCTATTTGAAGGGATTCAAGTGGTTTTGCTTAAAAATATATTTAATTGCTGATGGCATTTTAACCAGCTCATGAACACCGTAAGGAAAGTTTTTGGAAAGTTGTGTTTCCTCGAGTTCGTTCACATCGAACAGGATAACTACATAGATATATGTATGTGTTTGTGTATGCTAAGGTTGATAATCAGAATGATGCTACTTTTTACTTATTTTTTTCAGAAATTTAAGGTACACATTATGTATTTCATACTTTTTTTTAAACAAATGTAATTTTTTATTTAATTGGTTTTTATGATTTTTAGCTTTTTCAAATTTTTTTCTTCATTAATGTTGTGAATTTTTTTTTGTGTTTGTTTTGTTTTGCTTGGTTTCTATAATAATTCTTTTGTTTTGCAATAAAATTGTATCTATTTATATATATATATATTAAATAATTATATTTTGAATTTTAATTTTTATTTTATATTTTTTGTTGCATTTACTGTTGTTGCCGCAATGCATGATGCATGATGCTGTTGCTTTCAACGCTTGTTGCTCTTGTCAGACCAGTTAGTAAGAGGGCAACAAAACAATACAATTGCAAATTAGTTGGTGTGAATGGTTGTTTGTTTGTTTGTGTGTGAGTGTGTGTGTATGTTGGTTTTAAAGTATATTATTTATTATACGAATTTTTTTGAATAATATTCTCGCTTTTCCTCTTCCTCTTATGTTTAATAAAACATTGTTGTTGTGGTATTGTTGGTGGCGGATGGCTAATCAATGAAACTTTGTTCCACACAAGCTTTCACTCGTTTCTCGTATTCACGGCGATTTTCTTTGTAAAGCTGAGCAGCTGTTGAGTTAGCTGGTGAATTTGGATTTGGATCACTCAAAAGAGACTGCAAGAGAGAGTATGATATTAGGGTATTTTTTTTTTGTTGTCCAACTCACCTGTATAGACGTTAGAATAGCCGATACATCGTATGTAGGACTCCATCTATTTTGTAAAATGTCCAAGCAAATTCCACCATCTGCATAAACATTTGGATGAAACACTTTCGAAACAAATCGAACTGTTGGCGGTTTATTTGGATATTCTTCGGTAAATTCTATTGTTAATTTAAAGGTACCATCCTCGAACGGTGTGTCATGTGGACCGAAAATCACAGCATTCCAAATCATTATATTATTATCTGTAGGCGCACCAGAAACACCAGTTGGTGGGTCTTCTTGAAGTCTGTATGAATACATAAAAAATGCCATGTTTAGAATATTAAAATTGATTAAATTTGCGAAACGGTTTAAAAAGATATCGAAGTTCCTCCTTAAACAATTGCCATTTAACTCACAAGGCAGTAAAGTACAGAGATTAACTTAAGTGAAATTAAAGAATAATCAAAAATAAACATCTGATTAGAATTTTTAACTTTCTGAATCATCTCAAAGAACTGGAAATACATAGTGTGATTCCATTCCAGCATTAAGAATCAATCCGGTTATAATTACCATCAGCTAATTTCATTTCTTCTAAGCTAAAAAAAAACAACCTTTTTAAAAAATGCGTGACAATTTTCATCGATTTTTGCTGTCCTGCAATCTGAGAGTTAAAAATTAAAACTTACATATGTGGCATATCAATTGATTGATTTTGATGGAATAATCAAAGATATTCAGTCTTATTTCAGGATCTGTCATAGCTGTGATTGTCTTTCCGATTCGTAAAGTTGTATTCTACGATCCGAATCGTTACGTCGTATTCGAAATTCTTAACATTGACATTCCACGTTCTGAACGCATAATCTTTTGACAATTCTTTTTGTGGATTTCTTACGACAGCTTTGCATCATTGGAATTTTATTTTATAAAAATATGCTGCATAAAGGAAAATAAAGGAGCTCATAAAGGAGTCTTTTATATGATTGTAAAATGACTAAAAATTTATCTACTATTACTTTTTATTTGAAATGTTGTCATTTTGTTTTATTTATATCTTAATTTTGAGTCCAAAAGACATTTATATGAGTTCTAAAAAAGTATTTATTTAAAGTCTTTATTATGAATTTTAAAAAAGTATTTAAAATGAGTCTTAAAATAGTCTAAATTTTGAGTCCAAAAAGACTCATTTATATGAGTTATAGAAGTCTTTATTATGAGTCTTAAAAGAGTATTAAATATGACTCTTAAATCAGTCTTAATTTTGAGTCCAAAAACACTAATTTATATGAGTTCTAAAAGAGTCTTTATTATGAGTCTAATAAGAGTATTAAATATGAGTCTTAAAAGAGTCTAAATTTTGAGTCTTAAATGAGGCATAAAGCAGCCATTATTATGAATCATATTTTGAGGCCCGAAACCTACGAAAATGTACTCATAAAAGAGTCTTTTTATCGCATTATGACGATAAAAGCTCATTTATATGAGTCTTAAAAGACTCTTTTAAGAGTCATAATGTTTGCTGGGTTCTTTAAACCAACACAAAAAAAAAGGTTTTTTTCTGTTGTGTAGGTGAAAAATAAAAGAAATAAAAAGCAATACACGCGTTTTGTCAATTTAACGAATGAAACTGATTGCAGCATGATAAAACCGAAAATGTTTTGAAACGTTTCATATCCTGAATTCCATGTCACGCACTGTTACAGCTTGCGAATAATTGCAACTGATTTACTTAAGAAGAAATTTTTGCGAAAACTAGTTTGCAATTTTTATTAATTAATTTTACGGTCTATTTAAAATGTGTAAAGGTTTTATGAATCCACTTATGAATTTCGGTGATATTTAGCAAAATGTAGCGTACGCACGTGCTACAAAATTCTCCCTTTAAAAATTTGATGTCAGCTTCTATCTGAAATTTCTGCGAATTGACTTCAGATAGAATTTTCATATTTTTAAACAACAATGAGAGGTTATCCTAGATTATATTAGTAGTTAAGTTATTTGAGAAAAAAAATTATAAAACAATTTTTTCAACTTTAAACACCGTCACGCACATGTTACATTCGTCACGCACAATTACACCGTACGTTCATATTACTGTTACCTTCGACCATATTTACTAAAAACTGAAATACAGAACAAAAGGATTAAAAATTTCTTATTTTCTTTTTTTTTAATCTCTTTTATGTCATGACTAGATACATTTAAGAAAAAAATTTGAAAATCAATTATTTTAATCGATAAAAACTATTCCATTCTATTCGATCCAAAAGTCGATGCTCTCAATCACTGGAATTGAAGAAGCTGGAACTTTGGGGACTCTTCAAATTCTTCAACAGATTCCATGTGGACCTATTCAGGTGTATTCTCATTTCTTATGCAAAGAAATTCGCCTGGCCTTTGAGAGAGTACCTGTAAAGGCTGCACCCGTACATCACCAAGTTCAGTGTTTTTGTGAATATGATTCCTTAAAATGGATTTATTTGAATAATAATTTATATTCCGATTTATTTGAACCCTTAAATGCCCAACAACACCGATATCATTAAAATTATGTTGTGCTAAATGATCCCCGTTTTTATTTTTTATGGAAAAAATTTTTGTTTAAATAAAACATGGTTGTATCAAAATCGATACAGTGGACATGCCGAAGTATACCATCAATCAGCTTGATTGGCAAAAACGCAGAAAGCGATTCTTTGTATGATAACTCTAAATTTGTTTGTTAAATGATACTGTAAAATTGTTAATAGTTTAAAAGGTATTTCATGTAAAAAACCGAACTTTCCGTAAAAATGAAAAAACTTTTTAATTTGACGGTCAATATTGCCCAAACCAACAAAGTTATGCCAATAATAAATTTTTGTTTTATATTTGAAATTTTCTGAGTGAAATTACATATCCAGCATTTTAATTTTTGCAATATTTTAAAATAAATAGCTTATTTTCTCAGTTGTATCCAAAAAGATACACTGGGCATTTAAGGGTTAAATTAAATAAAACTCACTTATGAGAATTCATATTGACACTTGTCAATAGTTAACCGTCAATTTAGACGTTTGACCGTATAATGCAGATGTAAGGATGGAAATTTTTTTAAATGAAGGGTGTATTAATTTCAATGTTTTAAGTTGTTTTATTTTTGGTCACTTTGCTATATATGAGACCACCCATATCATTACTAATCGTAATACATTTTAAATCCCCTCCTCGCCTCTAAATTGGCAACGTAATTTATGAACGACCCCGTAGTGTGTAAAAACTACATTGTTTTATAGAAAAAAGTGTAACATGTGCGAAACGCGTGGAATTTTTTTCAATGGAAATAGTAAAAAAAATGTTTTTCAATCTGGTTTGCCATCTCAATATCCACACATAATAGCATTTTCCGCAAATAATTTCTTATATTAGAGTCTGCATTGAAACATATATCAATATTGTCACGCACATGCTACATATTTTCTTAAGGGGGTCCTCTGGTAATCCGAAAAAATTTTTTTCGATTTTTTTTTTTTCATATTTCTATTGCTCAGATACTCAAAAACATTTTCCCAAAAGGATTTTTCAAAATGGGGCTGGAATTGCCGATTAATATTCGTAAGTATTGTATTAAAAAAATATGTGTTAATGTCATTTGTGTGCCTCAAAATTGAAGTCAATACTTTAAACGCGTTTTTCTCGAAACCATGTTTTTCAAAACTTTGCGCACGATAACTCAAACAGTTTTTGACCGGTTTTGATATATGAGGCATGAAACGACGCAGAATTTACGCCGCTATAGCCCCTACCTCAAACTTGCCGAAAAAATAATGTTTACTATTTTTTTTCTACACTAGACTACAAAAAAAAAGGTCGAAATTCGATTTTTCATTTTCAAAGTGGCGGCTCCCCCCCTAAAAAAATTTCGATTTTTGTTTCCGAGGTAGGGGCTATAGGGACATTCATTCTAAGTAACTGAATATTTTTTTTTTTTTTCAGACGATGTTTACTCTTGGAATCGTGCGCAATTTGGACCCACCTTTTTTCCGGAGAACCTCGTTACCAGGCCGAGAACTTTCTGAACGGTCCATAAATTCACTTTTTCAAAATTTTGTATTTTTTTCAATAAATTAAGCTACCCAAATCAAAAAACGGAACTAAAATATCTTTACTCGTTCTCTTTCCACAATATTTTGAAAAAAGGCTAAAATTTGGCATAGATTACCAGAGGACCCCCTTAATTTATTTAACTGCTCTTACCACGGTATGTCGTGGATAATTATTTATTCATATATATGTATGATTATTAGGAAAATATTAAAAAATTTGAAGCAAATATTTTTTTTTTTAATTGTTGTAATAAACAGCGCACGCCCTCACGGCAAATATCACAATAAAACTGCAAAATTTTCGCTCAACTTATTCACCACGCGAAAGTAAAAAAAGCACAGAAAAACTACCGTTATCTTGAAAAATTCAACTTAAAACGTGTTGTCCGAATTCGATAGAATATATTCTATATAGTTTCTCTTCTCTCTTTACAATTTGATTTTTGACCTATGAAGTTGACTTTTTCGTGGAATTCGTGATATGCAAACGTTAAAAAAAGTTCATTACACCAATGTCAGCACAACCTCAAACTTGGGTCGAAATTTCCCGAAAGTGTTTTGAATGGGTCTCATCCATTCTCACATTTTTTTTTTATAGCAAAAATGCTAATTTTGAAAACTAGCCAATTCGTTGCAAAAAATATTTTGAAGCGTGTACTACCTACATTTCGTTATTCATTTCAAAAGGATTGCTGCAATTTCGCAATACTTTTTACCGAACTTTCATCTCTCTCCTTTGAAGCTTATCCTCCTCATGCTGTACAAAAATTAAAATTGCAATGGAATTAGTTTTAAATTTTTATTTAAAAATCATTAAACTTAACACTTTACTTAATCACTTTTTTAAAATTTTGTTTTGTTCGGAACCCAGCATAGCAAATATTCCGTATTTCGTATTCGTAGCGTAGGCTTACGTTCGTAGACTTATTACGACGGATCCAATTTTGAGCTCCTCACACCTATAAACCTAATAAAGGGCCCTCAAAATTTGTTATGTTATGGCAACAATTAGAAAAACTAAAAATTACCAGCTGATTTTGACAACTAGAGCACCCTGCTCTCCAATATAAGCCTACCTTATAATTGTATCATGTTCTGGACGTGTTTTCATCTGATTTCTCTGAGAGAGGACCGCCAACCGGCATCCGCTTTGGTTCTGTTCGGGATCTAACTTGGAGGTTCTAGTAGAAATCGACGGACAATTTTTTTTTTCGTTTTATGCTTTATTTTCATCCTTAGGATCTTGAAAATATGTATAAAAAAGGATATTTAACTAGGAAATTTATTTTACGAGTCATAGCAAACAAACATTACTCACGATTTTTTTCTTTGTCAAACTTTAAATGTGTTTTTCTCGAAACACCTTTTTTCCGCGCTGTAACTACACTATTCCGCTTCAACGACTTGACCGATTTCAATGTTTGACGGCTCAAATTAAAGCTTATTCAATTTAGGGGGCCTGTGAAGCAAAAAGAACTTCGTTTTTGACCGTAAAACTTTTTAACGTAGAATACGTTATACGGGGGTGTTAATCTGGAGCACAAAATTTTGAGAAAATGTTTGTCACTTTCATTATAAGTTTTTAATACTTTATGCATGCATTGAAGAAAATTCAAGTATGGTCGTTACATATTTAATATGTCTTCTTTTGATTTGTATTTAAATAATCATATTGCTACATATAATTTTTTTGATTCTATAAGTTCTATTTAACTCCTTCAAATTTTGTATTAATTTTCATATGCTTTGTATTTTATGTATTATAATATCATGTGTAAGAGCAGTACGATTATCTGTGTGTTCATCACAGAACCAGTATGAGAAAGAGAAGAAGTATAATGACCAAGTAGCGAACGATGTGTACATACACAACATTGATAAGCGAAGCAGAGAAACAAAATTGTGCTTACCCAGTTGGCCACGTCTTTAAGACATCCTCAATGTCTTACAGCCTTATTCATAAACACATTTTAGAGGCAGCGTTACTTTAAACGGGCTTTAAACAAGAAAACGTTATTCATAAACATTTTTCGTAGTTGTTTAAGAGCTGCGTAACTTAAACGCCGAAATTGGCGTTTAAAGGTTACGTAAATACAACCATGATTTTTGTTTGTCTTTTCTTTTAATATCAAAGACATGCTCTATATGCGCCCTTTGCAGCATTTTTTTATGCGGCGGCCATTGTAAATCCATAGGAATTCTTCATTTTTGTAGAGATTTTCTATAGTTCAGACACAAACCTTACAATCATAAGCAGAAAATGAAAAAATGTTTATGAATAACAATGTTAGCAAGGTTGCATAGAAGCTGCGTAAAGCCTTAACCCTGCAGTAGTCGCGTACCTAAATGTGACGAGAGTGGTCGCGCGGATTACATATGTAATCCGTTTTTTAAAGTTTAAAATAAGAGATGGCAATTTGAAAATGCTTAGTTATTTGTTTTAATTTTTATTATTACTTTATTTTATATTATATTTATTTAAAAAAACAACATAAACATAATTCTTATAGTACGTAAAATCAATGAATATCGATTGCAGACAATTGTGAAATTCATAATTTTGCATGACTGGATTACATATGTAATCCGCGCGACTACTGCAGGGTTAAACAGTGCGTAACAAAACAAGCGTTTAAAGGTTGTTTAAGGAAATCTATTGAATAAGGCTGTTAATGACTAACGTATTCTACGTCTGACCTATGCGCCCGTGTTATCTAAGGCTGCGAACATAGTAGAGTGGCTTAAACATTTGTTTGACCCACTTTGAAGCTTCCCGTCATCTAGTGGAAATGCTCCCCCGCCCCTCTTTAAGACTCGTTTTTTTAGTGACCAATGCCTTTTGTTTTCATAGCGATTGATTGATTGCAAAAAAAAGTCCACACCTGCTTTAAAACTTAGATTGGATCAGTATCCAATGGTCTGAGTCTGATTGCAAAAATATTTACTATACGCATGTGTTCAAATACGAAGTTTCTAAAAAATTTTAATGTCATTTCACAACCAAAAAGTGGCGAACGTAATCGAACGCATTAGCATGCGTGGATCGTTCAATGCCAATTTTATGAGCCGCGCGAAAACCGAGGTGTGAATCCTCCACATCTCCACCTCCACATCTGCAGACAATGGCAAATCTCAGAGAGTAACAAATGTCATGTATAGTTAGTTGGGAACATTAGCCTTTCGGAGTCGACATTAAATCAGAAGAACAATAATTTGTGTGTGCACATACAAACATTTAATAACACGCAAAACCCAATTTGATCAGAAGAAGCTCGGTCAAAGTCCTTTCAAGCACTGAAATGGCCATTTGTTTTTTTTTTAACAAACTTTTTTTGCTGTAATACAAAAAATACAAAAAAATACTTGAACCACATTTACAACGATCGGAATAGATCAAGTTGCTAAAAATGTTTTTCTTAAACAATCATTCTAGCGTGGGCTGATGATAAAGATGAAAGATGGTAACAAGAAGCTGCAAAAAGCAACATAAGCGCAGTAGTACAAACAAACCCGATTGATTTGTAAACAAATTCATTTCGTTTATAACTAAAACTGCGCATTTGTTAAAAATCTTTTTCAAAACATTAAGAGAACAACTGCAAAATATGGCAGAGGTGCCAAATAATATTCATTGTCATTGCAAATGCTCATAGAAAGAGCAGTTGCTCTCAGTGCAAAAGAAGCAATAAAATAAGCGATAAGCTAGCTATTGAGCTTGTTCGGAGAGATAAAAAAAAGCATGGATCAACTGATTGCTAAAATTAAAGCATAGAAGAAAAAATAGAAAAACTAGAAAAATTAAATTAATAAATATTTGAGAAAAGAAGGAAATCGTAAAAGGTAGAAATGTGAATGGCTTTTATGACACAAACACAATAAATAACAGCCTGGCTGCTTGGCAGCTAAGACAGACAGACAGACAGACTGAGAGACAGCTAAGCAAAGTACGCCAATAATAAAAGTTGGCTAGTTGAAGCAAACAACAAAAAACATAAAAATACTGAAATAGACAAGCAGCTGATGCAATTGCTGTTGGAATTGAGGTTTAGTTTGTATTGCTTTTCTGGGCCAAAGGCAGACGAATCATTAGTAAACAACAAGAGCTATAGATATATCAGCAAATTCTTTTGCAAATGTTAATTTTTGCCTTTGAAAGCTTTATAGGTGAATGTATTCGCAAAATGCGGACGATGCACTGAATCTTTTACAGGTCACAATGCTTAAATATAAGAACATTTTTTGTTATTTCTTGACCAAGTTTTGGCAAGTATCAAAAATGAGATAGCAGTGATGGAAATGTTAATGAACTGGACTGTAGCTGCGCATGTCCAGGAGTGTAAATCAACAGATATTGATGGTTTATTCTGGTTCTTGGTGACTTTAATCTAAATTCTACTTTATAGGCTTCTTCGACAATAATGGTAAATTAATTTCAATTTGGTTCATAGAACTCACGAAATTTATCTAATTGCTAATCTTTTCTGTGTGTGATTCGATACAAATAATTCTATTCTGTCTATGAAATTACTAAAAACAAAACGAAATGGCCATTTCAGCCCTTGAAAGACCGAGCTTCTTCTGATCAAATTGTATTGTGCATGTTATTAAAGCAGTAGAGCAAAGTGAAAAATGTACAAATATATTTATAGGATATGGATTAGGACAAAGATTGAGACACACCTTTCCAAACTAGGACGGGGATTCGGACAAAGATTAACTGAAGATTTTGAACATGAATTAAAACAAGAATTTGGACATGAAGTAGGAAAAAGAGCAAATAAAAGAATAACGGAAGGATTTAACCCATAAATGAAGGTTATATAACATCAAATATAGTTTACACAGATATAGGGGAGAGGGGTTGGTTGTGAACCAGGTTTTGTTTTTGGGATCTAACTTTTCACAGAATAAAGATATCGAATAATTCAAGTTACCGTTGGAAAGATGAATATCCAACGCAACTTTTATATACAGACAAATAAGCGTTTTGATTAAATTTTAATCTCTCTACTGCCAATTTTCTAAAGATGTGATTTTGGCTCTTCCAAATAAGGGGCTGGGTTGCCTACCATCTGGCAAATCTCAATAAAAGTCGGAAAATACGAAGTAAATCACCAAAAATTTTATAATAAGTGGAGATTTTATTTATTCAGAAGGTCTCAAGAGGCAAAATAAGTTATAATGACGCCACTTAGGCTAAAAAATCGTAATGAATGGAAGTGGTCAATCATCCAAATCGGTCCAAATCGGTGTCGCAATGTTTTCATGTGAAATACGAACGCTTTCCCATATTGGCGCACTTCAAGTGAATAGGCCGGCCACATGTATTTCATTCGATGGAGTTTTTGAGTGTCAGTTCTTTAGGCAAAAATCTGAAATAAATGGTGCAAAAATCAATATATTCATCAGATCGTTTTGATGGTTCTTTTGAATTAGGACGCTTGGATGGTGCTGGTTGTGTTCTTCAGTGATGCTTTTGCTGGTGATTTAGACTTTGCCATTCCATTGCCTTTTGCAAAAGTTTTCGTACACTTCGGTACAACTGCAGAAATTGAGTCATGTCAAAAGTCAAATTTAGCCCTTAAAAGATTCGCGATGTGTCAATTACTTACTAACTTATCTGGCGCTTACAACCGAAGGTCGGTTTTGGCCTCGTATAAGAAATTGCGTCAGCCATTTCTGTTTTGCGCTTGCTGGCGCCAGTTGGAAACACTAAGTGTAGTCAGTCAGGTTATCCAACACCTGATCCTTCCAACGAAGATGTGGGCGTCCTCTTCTGCGTTGACCACCACCGGGCACCGAATCGAATATTTTTTTCGCTGGAGCTTCGTTTTCCATTCGCTCAACAAGACCTAGCCAGCGGAGCCGCTCGATTTTAATACGCTTAACTATGTCGATGTCAGCGTACAGCTCATACAGCTCGTGGTTCCATCGAATTCGGTACTCGCCATTGACGCAGATTGGACCGAAGATCTTACGAAGGATCTTTCTCTCGAAGGCTCCCAAAGCCTTTTCATCAGAACTGCTCAACGTCCAGGTTTGTGCTGCATATAATAGGACGGGCATGATTAGTGACTTATAGAGCGTGAGTTTTGTTCGTCGAGAGAGGGCTCTGCTTCTCAATTGCCTACTCAGCCCAAAGTAACACCTGTTGGCAAGAGTTATCCTTCGCTTTATCTCAATACTGACATCGTTGAAAGAGTTTACGCTGGATCCCAGGTAGACGAAGTCCTTAACAACCTCAAAGGAGATGTTGTCAACAGTGACGTGGTTTCCAAGACGCTGGGACTGTTTATTTGTTGACACTAGGTATTTCGTCTTATCTGCGTTCACTACAAGACCCATTCGATGTGTCAATTAGGGAAAGAAAAAGTAATGGTTCACAACCCAGTCCGGTTCACAACCCAGCCCTCTCCCGTACATATGTCAAAAAGTGTAAAAGTTTTAATAAAAAAACACACTAGATATTTTTTTTCGCATTTTGGCGTTTTAACGCCATACGGGTTTACTAGTTATTATTATTGTGTGGCACAAAAAGCTTGAACACAGTTTTCAATTAACTTTTGTCAAGATGATATTAGGAGATGTTTTTTGATTTAGAAAAAGTAGTATGTATGCCTGAAGTGGCGTCCGTGGCGTAGTTGGTTAAAGTGCGTGGGCTCTACGTCAACGGACCTGGAGACCCGGGTTCGAATCCGAGCAACGACAGAAAATCATTTGAATTAAAATGATTTTTCTGTACGGCACCCACCTCTCTTTCAAGGGCTGAAATGACCAGTTATTTATTTATTTTATTAAGGCTGAAGAGAACAAATTCTAAAAGACTAAATTGTAGTAATTCTAAATTCTATTAAATATATTTTAAGAAATTACATTGTATAACCTACAATAGAAATAAGCTATTATTAATAAAATTAAAGTTATTAATAAAATTCAAGTTATTAATATTTTATTTATTTATTTATTTATTTATTTATTTATTTATTTATTTATTTATTTATTTATTCATCAAACAGAGCACATTACTCTTACAGACTAGATAATTTACATATCAATTAAAAAATAATAAATCTTTAAAAATAATAGCTATTACACATACAGATAATAATCACAATAAATAAAATGAAAGTTATTAATAAAATTAAAGTTTTTAATAAAATTAAAGTTATTTTATTTAAATGATGTATAAAAAGAATAACATAAATACAAATGGCCGTCGTGGCCAACCGTGATAACGTGCGTTGATCGTTCGATGCAAATTTTACGAACCGCAAGGATTCGAACTCCGCTTGACACACACATTTTTATACCCCCACGTTTAAAAAACGTAAAAGGGGTATATTAATTTTGTCACTCCGTTTGTAACGCCCATAAGGAGGCGTGGTAGGTATAGAAAAATATATATATTCTTGATCAGCATCACCACCCGAGTCGATTTAGCCATGTCCGTCTGTCTGTGATCACGATTACAGCCGTAATTTTAAAGCTATCATCACGAAATTCAATATTTAAGCTTTTATCTAAAAAATAAAGGTCAAGTTCGAAAATGAGCCAAATCGGATGAAAACCACGCCTACCTCCCATACAAAGTGACTTGATCAAAACGGTAAAATCTCTTCGGATTCCACAAAAATAAATATATGGACTTGAAATTTTTCATATGAGTTTTGATGTTCAATATACACTCTGTGTATGAAATTTAACGAAATCGAGTGAAAACCACGCCTACCTCCCATACAAAGTGACTTCATCAAAAAACAAAAGTGAATATTTTCTGTTAAAACTTTAACGAAAATGTTTTTAAAAATAAAAATTTTATTGATTGCTTAATGCTTTGAATATACCTCGGTTCGGTCGTGGGGGTATTTTAACTTCGGCCCAGTCGAAGATCATTCCTTACTAGTTTTTATTTGAAATTGCAGACAATGGCAAATCTCAGAGTATATAATGCCAAGTAATTTTCTGAAGAACATAATGAATAGTATCTATTTTATAATATTTTAATACTTACATAAATAGAATTCATGTTGATGAGCTTATTTGTCAAAATTTTATGAGAAGTTAAAACCCTAAAGGTATGAGTGTATATGACATCAACTTGATTCCAACATTAAAAGGAAGATATAAAATAATCTGT
The DNA here is from genome assembly GCA_943735915.1 of Pherbina coryleti. Lineage (NCBI taxonomy): Eukaryota > Metazoa > Arthropoda > Insecta > Diptera > Sciomyzidae > Pherbina > Pherbina coryleti. The sequence goes on along the minus strand of OX030949.1, from coordinate 139,777,862 downwards.
GAATAACGCATGATATATAACCGTCGAAGTAACAAAATCATGGTTGTTGGGAATGCTCTAAAGGTTTTTGCTGAGCAAAGTTGCTCCGTTTAGTATAAAAACGGAAATGAAAAGGCGCACAAAGATTTCTAAGAGTAGAATAAAAGTTAGAGCAAGTATATTGGGACAGTGAATATTGTTATGAATGGCATCACTATCAAAGACGATAGAAAACTTTATACGGCGGCATACAAGGGAATTCAAGCTAAACAAGCCACATCTTGTTCTGTTGGACTGTAAATTAATTTGACAATTCAATCTAAGAAACAAAAATTTATAAACTAGTTTCTGGGCTCTTTTTAATCTACGAGTATGACAAGTATACCTATAAAACGAATTCTAGATAATACAACATTATTCTAAATTGGGCCTGACTAGACTAAAAAAAAGAGATCTCGAAAATCTTTCGAATTTCTCTTCAAGAATACAAGCATAGAATATGCTTTAGAAATGATGAAGTCGAATTGATCTTTAAAAGTAAATCAAAGACAAAAACAATAACTACATCTTTTTGATAGTAACCGTTTCAAGGTTTCAAGTATGAATCAATCCAGTTTATGCACTTGCCACGGAAACCCAAACATCCCTTATAAACTAAGCTTATAAACTAAAGAGACGTGATGAACCTTGTCAAAATCTTCATCAAAACAAAGTCACTGAAGATCACATCTGTTTGCATACGTTTGACAAAGAATTCACGATCTAGTTGCAAAACATTAAAAGATTAGTAGCAGTAGACCTGCCAGTCCGGAAAGCATGTGGTCAAACGGATAGATTTTATTATAAACAATTTTTTTCGAACAATTTAGGTATAGACGAAATTTTACAAATGGGTCTATAATTACTATGGGTCTATTTCCTATTGGTCTTTCCAAGTACTAAGAAAATATCCACATGACAGTGATTTGCTAAAGATTTTATATAACCCATACGATAGTGACTGTACAATTTTTTAACAAAATAGGCACAGTCCCATCCGGTCCTTCGGTTGGTTTACCTTCGATATTAATGAACGCTTGCTCAACATCAAGGATATTTATGCTAATGCGTACTGGAAGTAATTGGAAGCGTAAATATAATTAATGAATTATAAATCTTTTCAAAAGAAAATATCACTTTTCTCCATCCTTTCAAAAATTTTGCAAGCATTAGGCAATTTAGAGATAAGCTAAATTTTAAATAAACCGTTAAGCGTATATTAATATTCAATAGCCTGAATATCGTCAAAAGTTCTTTTCCTTTATTTTGCTCACTTGCTTTGCTTACTTTCTACGCTCTTACCCACCATCTTCGAAACAATTTCATTGTCATTATAATCACCATCGTTCTAATTATGCTCAAAATTAACCAATTATTCGTTGAATGAAAGATACCATCTCTTTGTTTTTTGTTCCATAATATCATTTTAAATTTGATTGTAATTTCTAGTCTAAAAGTGTATTTATGTTATTCCAAGTAAATTGGGATGAGGTTACTTGAAGAAAATTAAATAAATGATTGTTTTTAAAAAAAATGAGCAAAGGCGCTTTTAACTTTCTTCATTTCATTTCTCATTTGTAATTAAGTGAAATTGAAAAATTCATCAATATCTCCACTACAAAGTTCCAATTGGTGGTAGAAGTTTTTTGAGAGGATCGCTTAGTAATTGACTGAGTTAAATGCATAAGACTTGCCTCACATTCGAATTCACATGTCTCTACGGGCTTCCACCACGCTTAGAATAGCCTACACATCTTTCAATCGATTACCCTTTCTTTCCTACTAATCGATCGCCGCATTACGAATCAAGACAGACTAAACAGAATAGGCGTAACAGCTGAAATTCTGTGTTCAAAGCTAAAAATATAAAAAATATGAATCTGCTTTAAATAAATCTGCTCATGTTACTTAAGACGCCAACGAAATAAAGAAACCTGAGTTGAAACTTTTGACGGTAGTTGTTTATTGCTTGTAAATGGTAACCATATAGCAACAAAAGTTTTTCCAATTACTATGATTCAGCAGCTGTCTAAGTTACCAATGGCTTCTAGCTGTCAAAATTTCAATAAGGTTTGACATTTCATACATTTTTTCATGCTTGTCGAACATGTGGAAATTATTCAAAACTAGTAAGAAATGATCTTCGACTGGGCCTAAGATAAAATCAAAGTCTTATTGCCTGAACAGAAGGCACTTTGTCAACTCGAAATAACATCGTCATCGCCTGTCAATGCTTCTTTGACGTTTTCTCTTTGAGCTTATTTTTATGCTCTGGTGTTGCGCTGCACGACTGCAGCACTCTGCGATGCTTATTTTTATTGTAGCTTTTTTATTTATTATAAAAATATTTCTATAATGAATAAATAATGCAGAATTACCTTTGCTTTGACACTTCCAATCAGATATTTAAATAATTTGAAGTTATCATTTGAAATAAAATACAAAAGGAATGTCAAAAATACGTCAAACATGTCAATAAATTTCTAATAAATTCGCCACCAGTTTTCTCGCTCAGAAGAGAGCGCAATGAGAGCAGCAAGTTGGTAATAGAAATAGAGTCTATTTCGGCGGCGGGTTTTTAGCCAAAACCAAGCGTCGAAGCGTGGTTTTATACATTTTGTTAAATTTTTTGCCACTAGCCGCTGACACCGTTCATTCTGTTCAGGCAATTAAGCGGCCAATGAAATGTTTATATGTAAAAACATTTTCGTCATAGTTTAAACAGAAAATATTTGCTTTTGTTTTTTGATAAAGTCACTTTGCATAGGAGGTAGTCTTGGTCTTCATCCGATTTGGTTGAATTGCTTCATACTCAGAGTGCATATTAAATATCAAAGCTCATATGCAATAAAAAGTCCATATATTGATTTTGATTGTGGAATTCTAAGAGATTTTACTTTTGATAAAGTCACTTTTAATGGGAGGTACGCGAACCTAATCATTCGAATCATTTTCGAACTTGATATTTATTTTTTAGAGACAAGCTTAAATATGGAATTTCGTCATGATAGCTTAAAAATTACGGCTGTAGTCGTGATCACGGCGGCATCATCGGATCTTATTTCTTTCGAAATGAGAAAAGAGACACCGTTACTCGACAACATCGATATATCCGAGCTGTGGTTCCAACAACACGGTCATGTAAGCAACATACAAGCTACATGCCATACAAGCAATGCAACGCTCGAACTAGTGAAGGAGAAATTAGGCGTCTGGGTAATTTCTAGGCGAGCATTAATATATTGGCCGCCGCGATCATTCGACTTGACACCTCTCAATTATTTTCTCTGGGACAACGTCAAGTCCTTAGTCTATGCTAATAAGTCAACCACTTTGGTCGAGCTCGAGGCCAACATTCGAGACGCTATTGGTGGAATTACGTCGCACATATGGGACCGAGTCATCAAAAATTTGACAGACAGCTTGAAGCACTGCCAGCGAAGCTGGCAATAGCACATTTAAGTGATGTGCTATTTCATACATAATGGCATGAATGTAGCTTCAAAATAAAGCCAGAATCAATTTGATATTTCACATCGTTGTTGCTATATTTAAAATTTTTTTTTTCTAATGTTCTTATTTGGTCACCTTCAACAAAAATTTATCAAATTTAATTATTTCAGTTTTTGTTTTAGGGGTACCTATACCTCACTAAAAGTGAAATTAAAACATTTTTTCCGAACGTGGGATTGTCCCACTTTCATTTATAACTCATTTAATTATACAATAGAATGATTTTAGAAAATTTCAGAAAAAAAAATATCACATAGTTTTAGGCTCTTCATGGAAAACTCACTTTCTTTGCAGAAGTTTGTTTTTCTTTTTTTGTTTAAATACAGAATATTTAAAAAAAAGTAAGACCTTATACATGTACAGAGCAAGACCTTTCTATTGATAGCCCATTTATGGAAATCGCATTTGCGGTATAGACCCAGCAAATAGACAAATCTCAAATTTACCACACGAATTTTAGTACCAACAAACACATTCACATAATACTTTCCCAACAAGAGACGTTTGCAAAACAAGGAAACTTAAAGTTAGATGGGTGCCAGAGAGAGATCCCAGATCACACGGAAAGGAAAAAATTGTCAGTTTTGGCCCACCGCAACAACAATATCCACGCTCCGACTGACCGTACTGACCAAAAAACTGACATTTTTCTATCAGCGCTGAGCGTCAGTTGACGCATCAGTTGACGGTCAGTGTTCTAGCTGGGAGATTTGATGGTCATCACAAAAAAATCGCTTGCGTAATAATAATATAGACAATATATATAAATAATATATTTTGTGTCACACATTATATTAATGCGAAAACTTATTCCTATCAAACTAATGTTTGAAATTTGGCGACACTGTGTTGTTCAGTATTTTACAACGTAAAACGTGGTCCAATAAGTCTCGAGACTAACTACTAGGAGGCACCTCTAACGAAATATCGATATCATATTTTGATAGTTTCAACCTTCAAACAATACGTGTAAAAATTTCATGAAAATCTAACATTAAGTTCAGAAGTTGCAATGATGCTACTCTTGATATTTTCAAAATAATGGATTCAAAGCAATTCCGTGTGTTGATTTATCACTGTTTTTTGATGGGGAAAAAACACCGTCCAAGCTAAGCAATGGCTTCGAAAGTGTTATTCGGACTCTGCTCCGTCAAAAGCTACCATTTGCCGATGGTATGCTGAGTTTAAACTTGGTCGTACAGACACAAATTATGCTGAACGTTCAGGACGCCCAAATGAGGCAGTTGTTCCACAAAACAAACATAAAAAAGTACTCAAAATGGTATTGGCCGACCATAAAGCGAGGGTACGCGAGATAGCTGAGGATCTGAAGATATAGAAAGGCAGTGTGGGTACAATATTACTGGAACATTTGTCGATGAGAAAGCTGCTTTCCAAATGGGTGCCGCGTTTTCTCACACCGGACCAAAAACAACAACGTGTCAATGATTCGGAGAGCTGTTTGGCACTGTTTACAAAGAATAAACATGAATTTTTGCGTCGGTGTGTGACAATGGATGAAACATGGATCCACCATTACACACCGGAATCAAAACGGTCGTCAGCTGAGTGGAGAGCAACCGATGAAAGCAGGCCAAAACGACCAAAAAACGCAACAGTCGGCTGGAAAGATTATGGCATCTGTATTTTGGGATGCGCATGGAATTTTGTTCATCGACTATCTCGAAAAGGGAAAAACAATCAACAGCGATTATTTTATAGCGTTGTTTGAAGGTAGCGTTGAGGGTCTGAAGGTTGAAATCGCAAAAAATCGGCCCCATTTGAAGAAAAAAAAAATTCTTTTTCACCAAGACAATGCACCGTGTCACAAATCGATAAAAACGATGGCGAAAATAAACGAATTGGGCTTCGAATTGCTTCCTCAACCACCAGATATGGCCCCAAGCGACTACTGGCATTTTGCTGACTTCAAAAATATGCTTTCCGGCAAGAGATTTGGCTTCAATGAAAAAGTGATGGCTGAAACTGAAGAGTATTTTGAGGCGAAGCACAAATCGTTCTACAAAACCAGTATTGAAAAGTTAGAAAAGCAGTGGAATGAATGTATTGCTCTTGAAGGAACCTATGTTGATGAATAAAGAATATTTGCAAAAAAAAAGTTTTTTTATTACTTAGTGTCGGGACTTTTTGGACCATGTGTTAACTGAACACTCTCAGTGAATTTCTCAGAAGCGGGGAGGAAAATCCTCAAAATGGTATTAGATGATTTTCTGTTTCCAAAGTTAAAAAAAAAAATTTTTTAACTGTTCTCTCTTTCTTCTTTTGTTCGGTGATAAAAGATTTGTCAACAATGAAGAGCATGGTTTGCGGTTCATGACTACTTTGAGAAGCATTACGGTTCTCACTATAGACAGAGTATCGAATCAGGATATTGAACTTCGCTGGATAAAGTGTATCGAGCATAAAGGATAAAAGTATTTTTTGGAAATTTTTTTTTTATTAGTTCGGGTACTTCTAGGACTACCCTCGTAAAATGCGCGATATTTACTGACACAAGTTCAATAGCTCGACAGTAGCAGATTAATTAAGTCGCTCCTTAAAGATCTTATTGGATATTATTTCAGGTCAAATTGTCTTAACTTCTTTATTGGATCTTGTTTATTTTTTCTCGACAAATAAACTATTAACCTCACGCTGAGCCAAAGTCTAGAACTAAAATTAAATTCAATTCACTCCCCAGAATGCATACAATATATAGACCAATAAGGATGAGTTCAAAATAAATTTTTTATTCAAACATAGTACTTATGCTTCTAAACAACCTTAATATTGAATTTTACTTTTGATATTTTAAAAAAAATTTTTTGATATTTTTAACTATTACCTATATTTGAATATATGAATATAGAGAAAATAAAAAATTTGCAGAAATTCTTCTACGTCAGAAAAACCCATTTTTGGAAAAATATTTAGTCAAAAACTACTTTTTAGTAATTTTTATGAGGCATAATAAACCTCAAGCAGACTTAATGAAAATATATTTTTGGCCCACTCACCAAGGTTGCCAGTTGAAATTCGGAAAAATTCCCACGGAAATTACCTTTTTCCCACAGAAGCATAAATTAAATACCACCAAAATTACCACGGCAAAGGTAAACAAAAAAAATTCCCACCACGATTAAAAAATACCACAAAAAATCCCACGATCATTAAAAATTACCACAAAAATGCCACGCTTTTTAAAAATACCACCAAAAATCCCATAAGCATTTAAAAATACCGAAAAAAATCCCATACGCATTAAAAAATACCACAATAAATCTCATAAATGTATAAATAAAAAATGTACAAATACCAAAAATTTTTGCATTAAGGTATAATATACGTGTAGCAACCAAAAACAGGAGCTGTTTTCAAAAAAATTTTTTAGATATAAGAAGTTATTATTTTTTTTTTAATTTATACAGGTTACTGTACATAAAAAATGCTTTATAAAAATATTTTTTTTTTAAATACAGTTCTGGTTTTTACATAGAACACAGAACACCAAGCGCACGCAAGCAAACGAAAAATAATGTGAAGCTCTTTGTCAAAACAGCGAAAAGAACAAAAGGAATACAAACTAGTAAGAAATGATCTTCGACTGGGCCGAAGTTAAAATACCCCCACGGCCGAACTAAAGTATATTCAAAGTCTGAAAAAATCAATAAAATGCTTATCTGTAAAAACTTTTTCGTTATATTAGGTTTGTTCACGTACTTTACTTGTAAAAACTTGCAGGGAGAGAGTAAAAGAAGAATTGAGATAAAAATATGTACAAAGAGAAAAATAGCAGAAAAAGTACGTGAACAGAAAACTAGTAGAAACTTGCAAGTTAACAGCTGATCAAACGAATTGACATCATATGCTGTTTTTCCTGCTATAATAAATGGTTATAAATTATTGAAATCATTTCTGGGGTCTCACCAACATTAACATTATACTTACATTTTCCTCAGCATCACAAATGTTTCTTTTTCCATCCATTTTAATACGAAATCAACAAGAAATAACTTTTGACAGCTTGTTTTTTTTTTGACAAACAGTTTTTTTCGGTAGTTGCAAGTTCTTGCAAGTAGAAATTTTGCTAGCAGAAACTTGTAGCTACTTTTTTCTCTCTCACTATTTTACGCTCTCGTTGTCCTCTCTCGTTGCAAGTTTTTCGAGTACGTGAACGCTTTACTGGTAAAAACTTGTAACAATTTGTACAAATTTTTTGTTAGTGAACAAACCTATTTTTAACAGAAAATATTCGCTTTTGTTTTTTGATGAAGTCGCTTTGTATGGGAGGTGGGCGTGGTTTCACTCAATTTGGTTTGAGTGAATTCCATACACATAGTACACGTTATATATCAAAGTGTATATGCAAAATTTCAAGTCCATACATTAATTTTTGTGGATTTTAGAGGAATTTTACCTTTTTGATAAAGTCACTTTGTATGGGAGGTGCGCGTGGTTTTCATCCCATTTGGCTCATTTACGAACTTGACCTTCATTTTTTAGAGGAAAGCTTTCAAATTACGGCTGTAATCGTGATCACAGACAGACGGACAGACGGACAAGAATATATATCGTCACCTAAAATTCAAAATAACGTAACATCACTTTTGATAATTTTACAGGAGAAGCAAAAAAAGACATAAAATTCAAACAACTTGAGATATTGAAACGAAATTTTCAAATCAAATAACTTGGTTATTTTTGGTGGCAGAAGTTTAAAATTCATAACACACATGTGATATAATGTAGTGAATCGTAATCAATAAAAAACACAATTTCGAATTTTTTGATCATACGTTTTTTTGCATTTTATGTGACGATATACTGATCAAGAATATATATACTTTTCTTTACCTACCACGCCTCCTTATGGGCGTTACAAACGGAGTGACAAAATTAATATACCCCCATTTACGTTTTTTAAACGTGGGGGTATAAAAATTGCCAAAAAATTTACGGTACAGCGCAAGTGTTCTCTTACCCTTTCGTCGCTTCCGATGTGCTGCAAATTGCTTACAAACTCACAGACTTGAATTCAAGTCTTGACCAATGTAAGTCCCGGTTTCCACTCGTCAAGTCTTGATGTTCAATTTTTTGACATTCCCTTTTAAACTTGACGATTCAGTTTCCACGCATCAAGAGTTGACGATGTGTATCATATACTGCCGTTTCATTTCATCTTATAGAAATGAAATGAAATGACGCCAATGATGCCCAAAATGAATAGAAAAAGTAGCGGGACAACGAACGAACACAAAACGTATTGCCCAAGAATTGACGGTACAGTCAATTTCTTTCTTTCCCTTAGTTACGATTCCCGTACCACCGAACTCAAGACTTGACCGTCAAAACTTGAGTGGAAACCGGGACTAAAAGGGGTCATACGAACTTTGAAACAGGGTCGCAAACTGCTAAATTTAAATGCGTAACATACGACATAAAATCGTTGTGTAAACAGAGCGTTTAATGCGTATAATGGCAATGATTTCATATGAAGTTTTTGCTTAATAAACGGAAAAAAATCATTTGAAGAAAAAAATTCCCAAATCCCACGGCAATTAAAAAATACCTCACTGAATTCCCACGCTAATTAAAAAATACCATAGGAATTCCCACGCTAATTAAAAAATACCATGGGAATTCCCAAAAAAAAAAATTCCCAAGGACAATTAAAAATTACCACAAATGGGATTTTTCCCACATAACTGGCAACCTTGCCACTCACGCCTCTTTCTCTCAGCGGTTAAACAATGTTTTTATTGATTTATGAGGTAACCAGATTGTGAGCTTTAAGGTTCGTCAGCATACGAATACTCCACCTCAAGCTCCCCACTCGCAACCAATTTCCTTCAAACATTTGTTTATAATTGCGTTCAAGAATAATACAAACATGACCATGAAGCCAAGTCCTTGACTTTTTTATAAAATCCTTGAAATCTAAAAGGTTTTTCGTTGAATGTGCCACTTTTCATAAGCAGGGCCAAGAGCAGTGAAATTTTACATATAATTATTGAACAAACAGATAAGTCAACATATCACAATGGAAAAATATTGCGAAATTTAAATACTTTGGCTAAGCAATGCAGTCACAGCGTCTATCTACAACGTGATGAGTCAACTTCGTAAAAACAGCAGCAGTAGCACAAAAGTTGGCCACAAAAGCTATATCTACAACACGAGCGCTTCGCTGTGCTCTACAAATTGTTTTGTTAATATTTTGCTGCCAAAATCTACGTATATATTTAATTGGTTTTCGCTCATCTATTTTTCATTTCATGTTAACCAAAAAAACATTCTGAACAATGGTGAGTGAGTTTTCGGGAATCTGACAAGTTTTGCTTCCTCTTCCTTCACACTGATTCCACGTAACTTTCGGACGATTATTCCAATTTGCAAATTTTAGGAATATGCTTGAATTTTTTTTTTCTTTTTTGCTTACCTTTTAAAATCTCTCATCAGACGTCTGCGTGCGGGTGTCGACATTTTCCAAAAATTTAGCTACTTCTTGCTCACGCTGGATATATTTTCAGCTTAAATAATTTGTTTAACTCGAGGCAAAAATTTTCACAAATTCGAAACTTTTACTTCTTCTTTCTATTTTCTACGTTTGTAATATTTCTTATCTTCGCTTCTTCTTCTACGACTTTTTAGCTGTGCACGAACAAAATTTAACTTGACTGAAGTCGTTCGACAAGAAGGAACATCCAGAAAAATAAAACTGACGGATGACGACGAAAAACGAGAAATCAACGAGTAAATGTTTGAGCAAGCAAAAATTTAACGAAATTTCAATTTTTAAGCACAACAAACAGTAGTTAAAAAGAGTGAGCACTATAGCTCAGCAGCTGTTTTGATTTCGCTGTCAATTTCGAGCAATGCAGACAACTATATTATTTTTAAGTCCAAATATCTAGACATTTCTTTCACATTCATCGGCTAATTTGCAACTCGTTGCATTTGCTTTTGTTTTTATCTTTTTCCACGAAGTTATTTTTACAACAAATTACTTTAATGTGTTTGTTCTTCGAACTGTTTATTCAAATATTTCAATTTCAAATATAGTGCTATTTATTTATTTTTATAGAACAACCTCAAAACACACTGATAATATTTCACCAACTTCAGCAAAATTATTCTTCAAAACTATTGTTGCCAATGGCAGTGTCGCCAGATGAAATTACCATCAAAATTCTCTTTTTCTCACACTTAATTCCCACAAATTACCACACTCGCTAAAATACCTCAAATTACCATAAAATACCACAATACCTCAAATTACCACAAAATAGCACAAAATCCCTCGAATTTTCTTTTGAGGTATTGTGGTATTTTGTGGTAATTTGAAATATTGTATGGTATTTTGAGGTATTTTGTGGTAATTTGAGGTATTTCTTTTCCCACGCGTGGTAAATATCTGACATGTGGTATTTTTTTTCCCACGCGAGAGATTTTTACCACAAAATACCATGGGAATTACCACGTCCCATAATCGTTGAAAAATACCATAAGTACTATTTATCGTGCTTTTCTGGCAACCTAGGCCAATAGGGGCTTTCACATGGACGTACATGTCATCCGACTTGTGCATGTCCGATGACATGTACGATCGTTCGAAAGCAAATGAGACGGTCGGACCGACATGTCGGAAGAAAATCAAAAATTTTTGATTTTTCTGCCGGTCGGTCCGACATGTCCGACGTGTGAAAGCATGTCGGTCCGACTCGCTGCATTTATCATTTCTATAAAGTTTTCATCGAGTAAACATCGGCTTATGCAAAGCAAAAAAGGTTTTTACTTCGTTTTTTTACCGATGTGTTACGCTCGAGAGTCTGCAAAAAATGAAGTCGTCGTACATATCCGATCGTTTGAAAGCTAAAAAAAAATATTCCCGTTAGTTTGTCGTCGTACAATGTCGGCTGACATGTACGTCCATGTGAAAGCCCCTAATGGGTGATATAATTAAAGAATAACGAAGTGATGCCATATCGAAATATTTTTTTATGTTTGATTTTTTAATATATCATTCATATTACAGACTTTTCATCATGTATGCTGAGAACATGGTGTTGTAATAATAAGCATGGTTGAATTAATAAGGTTGTCTCGGGGCTGATCGTACTCTCTTCTCCGTACCCACAATTTTCAAAATCAATGAAAAGCAACAAAAACTTCAACGGCTTTACCATGGTATTATAATACATGGTAGCATTGACAACTGCTTATTTTCTCTTCAACAGGAAAACATAAACTGTCAAACACAGCTGTTTGCGAAACGAAGCGAACATGGTATAATAATACAAGGTAGCATTGACAGTTGCTTGGGAAATCATATACTGTCAAAAAATATACTCAAAAAGAGAGCGCTCACAATCCGCCATTGAAAACAAAAGCAATGTTGAAAACGTTGATGTGAAAAAAAACAACAACCACAGCAGCTGCTGATGTATTTCCACAAAAAGCTGTTTTTGACAGTTTATGTTTTCCTGTTGAAGAGAAAATAAGCAGTTGTCAATGCTACCATGTATTATTATACCATGGAAGCGAAAATTAAAGCAAGTGACAAAAATAAACATAAAAAACTAATAAGAATATTGTGCGTTGTGCTGATGTTATTCTTTTCTTCACTTCAACGTTTTCAACATTGTTTGTGTTTTCATTTATTAACAATGGCCGACCCATGGTGTAATTAACAAGGTGATCGTGAATTTTTAGCTTATCTCAAAAAAATTTTACCCACGTTTGTCAAAAACAGCTGTTCGTAAATTTCAAGGAAAAGTTGCAAAACAATCTATTACAATTTTTTATTGAGTGCAAGCGATTTGACACTTTTCCGCAGCTTGTCTCTTTTTTTTTTACTTTCTCAACATTTTTTGACAACCGAAGGGAAATCAGTAAACGTCACGATCACCTTGTTAATTACACCATGGGCCGACCAGCGAACGCTCTCTTTTTGAGTATATTTTTTGACAGAATATGTTTTCCCAAGCAACTGTCAATGCTACCTTGTATTATTATACCATGGGCCTTACATGTTCTAAATTTTCGCTTTTAGATTTTGAATGAGCTGTCAACTTTGATTTGACATTTGGGAACTCGCTCTCACCCATGCGACAACCTTAGTAATTCAACCTTCAATCTCAAAATGATAAATTTTTTCGCCTCGCTCCTGTCAAAAATAGCTGATGGTAAATTGGAATGAAAATAAATCAGATAACTTGCAGTCGATCGAAACTCAATGCCATATCCACGTCTTTTGATGGGTATTATCAGTTGAGGTATTGAAAATGCATGGCATTTGACCTGTTTTTGAAGCAGACGTTGGCCCATATTACACGATGATCGTTTGATCGCGGTCAAAATATTTTTGTTGTTGCTTTCAATGCGAAACTGTCAAAAAACACTGAGAGCCAGAGCGGATGAACAATTGTTTCGCATTGAAAGCAACAACAAAAATATTTTGACCGCGATCAAACGATCATCGTGTAATATGGGCCGTTGTGAATGCAAGACAGTGTGCATGCTGGCCAAAGCTTCAAGCCGGGAGTAGAATGATTGCGTATGCGTTTTTCATCCGTTTACTCGCTGCCGTTATAAAATAGAAGTATGTCAAAGAACTAAAATATAAGGAAGTGGTGTTGTCATAGAAATAAAATATAAGGAAGTGGTGTTCTACTCACACATACTATGCGTGTGTTGAAGAATTTTTCAAGCGAGATAGAGCATGATTTTTTGACATAAGCTCTTGCACATCAAAACAAAGAAAATGAGTGGTGAAAAAACATTAAAATATTAAATAATTAGCGATTGTCATCGCTATAAATTGTATTAAAACGAACATAAATAAAATAAATAATTAAATAAGCATGCGTTGTGCCGTGAAAAGTTGTGAAAGTTCACAAAAAACACATAATAAGTAGGTTTCATTTCACAGGTAATCTTGCCAGAGATAATGAGATGGGAAACTTCGTTTCTATTGTGAATTTTGTTGATTTTGACAGCTAAAAATGATTCTTCTCCAATTTTTTATGCAATCACGTATTGTGTATGTGAGTTCACCTTATATTTGTCAAAAATAGGTCCTACACCCAAAAAAGTCTTGCATATTTAAAAGAAAATTGTTTTTAGCCGAGCAAGAATATTGTTAATAATAGTCGATAAAGAATTTTTGTTAATATAGAAATATCAGTATTGTCAATCTAATTTATGAAGTTGCTTTGATAATGCACAAAAATATTTTTGATAGAAAAAAATTGAATTTAAAATAAGAACACTTGTTCTATTTACAAGTGCTTTTGTTAGCAGAAAAATATAATTAAATTTCTTTCAAGAACAGCTATATATTTGTTTTAAAAACTCTAATTTTTATATGCATGAATTTGTTTGAACAAAAATTGTAGGTTAGTTTTTTTCTATGTGTACACTGGTGGCTTAGCTGTCGAAAGTGAGATATTCACCAGCGCTCATGTCCTTCCAGAGGGGTGAATTCATCGAGAATCCATCGAGAGGGGTGAGTTTGTCATGAAATTTTACTAACACATTTCTAACATTTGCATTAGTATTGAATGCATTTTAGCATATGGCTATCTCCTTTTTGCCGAAGTTTCCAATCTCTTTATCTCTGATCTTGCTTTATAGTTTGTTGGTTTCCCGCCATTTGTGTGAATGAGTCATGTGCAAGAGCTTCTGTCAAAACACAGTTCATCTTCATGAGCGCATTCATTCGTTAGGGTGGCAACCGATAGGGCCCTAATTTTTTTCGATTGAAGATAAGTTTTAGTCAGGGACCGTAACTGTTATAAATTTTTTTCAAATAAGTCGATAAATGTTAAAATATGACTTCTTTTTCCGGTCAAAAATATATATAACAGTGATATTCTATATTCAATACTAGCTTACCCGGTACACGTTTTTTGCACCCGAAAATATGCTAATGAGCCGAATGGCTGGTCGTATTTTGCATAATTTTTTAAGTGTCTTGTCGGGACAAAATTTGTCACGTATTTTTGACATTTTTGTAAAATATCTATGATTTCAAATACGCATTCACATGAACTGAGACAGTAAAAAGGGAGTGTTTCCTTTAAACCGAAAACATAAAAGTCTAATTTTAATTGTTATTTTTGACTGAAAAATATTTTATTTTATATTTTAATATTGAATACCTCATAAGTGGTGTGTAAGTACAATAAAAATTAAATAATAAAAATACGTTTGAACACCAAAATGTTTTCGCCTTTCTTTACGATATAACCTAATGCGGCCCTGTTTGAATGTTTATGTGTTTGAATTAACTTCATTGTATTTGTAAAATACTTCATTTCTGGTCAACTTCACCGCTTCCTTATCTTTTAGTTCTTTGTTGTCTACACATACAGTGTACGTGAACTGTGGCCGATTCGTAAATTGAGCGAGCGAGACAGAGTGTGTTTTTTGACATTTATGAGCATTCGTCATTTATGAGCGGTTGCTTGTAAACAGCCTTCTCATTAAAAAAAAAAATTTTCGCGCCAATTTGATGCGACCACAGTTGTCAAAACGCAAACACTGCTTCAGGGGCGCATTATTTTTTCACTCTTTAATGCACTTCTGGGGCGCATTTGTCTTCAGCAAAGTTTATGATACATTATTGTTATTTTTGATTGTTTTTAGATTTCCGCATATTGTGGATCTCAAATTATATTATATATTATATTATATTATATTACATTATATTATATTATATTATATTATTATTTCCCAATAAAATATCGGTAACGCACCATATGCCTCAAAGGTGGTGTGGAAATACAAAAAAAAACAAAACTATATTATCATATTTTATAATAATTTAACTATTTTTATATAATATAATTAAATTAGCACCAAAATCAGTAAATTTAACCCAGAATCTATTGTATATGTAATTCCAATTAGAAACTGTTTGGACCTAAACGAATATGGCCCTCAGTAAATGTTTCTGTATTGCAATACAATTTTATTTTAATTTATTAGGTCTTTAATTACACAGTGCGACACGAAAAAATAACTTCAAATATCTCAATGGTTTAAAATAGTGGATGGTCTATATATTATGCCCTCATACTCAGTTTTATCGGATTAGGTCAAATAAGAGAGAAATTCAAGGTCAAACTTTACCTTTAAGTCACACATTTTTTCTTATAACTCTTAAACTAAATTCAAATTCTATGTAGTAACTGCATCTAAATATTTGCAATGGATGATTCTTTACATTTTGAGACCATTTTTTGCTCAAAAAGTTACGTAAGGGGTTTAATATTTTCTTCAAAAACAGGGCTTTTTAAAAAAAAATAAAATTTTCAATAGTTCAGTTACTTTGTATTTGTCTTCAAAAACAATCAGATTTTGCTGAATTTTTGTATACACCTTAAGTAAAATAAAATAACCCACCTGTGAAAAGATCACAACAATTACATGTGTGCATCCAAAGATATTCGGATTCAAAGATTACCAACGGTGGTAACTTCGTTAATGTAAGCCCTAGCGTAAAATCATTTGAATGGAACTTATAGACCCAACAATTTTCTTCAAAACTGTCCTTAACATTTTAACCGAAAGAGTTACCGTTTTAAGGATATGCGCGTAAATGTGTAATTACAACATATATGAAAAATATATAACTTGAGAAGAAATAGAAATAAAAAAAAATTTTTATTTTAACCGTTTTAATTTTTCATATATGTTGTAATTACACATTTACGCGCATATCTTTAAAACGTTTCTAATTGGAATCACATATACACTAGATTCTGGATTAAATTGACTGATTTTGGAGCTAATTTAATTATATTACATAAAAATAATTAAATTATTATAAAATATAATAATAAAGTTTTGTTTTTCTTGTATTTCCACACTACCTTTGAGGCATACAATTTGGTGCGTTTCCGATATTTTGTTGGGTAATAATAATATAATATAATGTAATATAATATAATATAATATAATATTATATAATATAATATAATATAATATTATATAATATAATTTGAGATCCACAATATGCGGAAATCTGAAAAAAATAAAAAATAACAATTATGTATCATAAACTTAGCTGAAGACAAAAGCGCTCCAAACGTGTGTTAAAGAGTGAAAAAATAATGCGCCCCTGAAGCAGGGCTTGCGTTTTGACAACTGTGGTCGCATCAAATTGGCGCGATTGTTTTTTTTTTACTGAGAAGCAGAGCTGTAAAAGATTGAATCATGATACAATTATACAGGTAGGTTTGACAACAGGCTATTTTCTCATGAGATCGTTCATGGATTGTCAAACTCGTCTGTTTTTTTGTTTTTTTTTTTGTTTGCTTTGTCTTGTATGATTTTTGACAATTCATGTTCGCTGGAAAACTGTCACACCAAAGAACTTAGAGATAAGGAAGCGGTGAAGTTGACCAGAAATGAAGTATTTTACAAATACAATGAAGTTAATTCAAACACATAAACATTCAAACAGGACCGCATTAGGTTATATCGTAAAGAAAGGCGAAAACATTTTGGTGTTCAGACGTATTTTTATTGTACTTACACACCACTTATGAGGTATACAATATTAAAATTTCTTTGACTCTCGTTTTAGTTTTGTTGGTCACATAAATCACATAATCCCGAAGGCTTATTCCCTAATGGCTTTTATTAAACGGAACAGCACTGCATTCCTTGACTCTTACACCTTAAAGCAGCTTTATACTGCATTTGTAAGATCTAATCTTGATTATGCAGCACTTATCTGGAACCCTTATTATGAAGTTCATATTGATCGTATTGAGCGCGTACAAAAGAAGTTCCTTAAGTATGCACTACGCATGATTGTTTTTACTGACCCTATTCCCTCTTACACATCTCGTTGCATGTTAATAAGTCTGGAAAGCCTCGAAAAGAGAAGGATGATTCAAAGTATAATGTTTATATTTGATATAATTAACGGTAATATTGATTGTCCAAAGCTTCTTGCGTTAATTGGCTTTAATATACCGTATAGAACTTTGCGGTCATTTGAGTACTTTCATATTAAATGTCACAGGTCAAACTATGCCATCAATGAGCCCATTAATAGCACCTTATCAAAGTTGAATAATTTATATAAAGATTGTTCCATTGATTTTAGCATGAGCAAAGTTAATTTTAAATCTGCATTGTTAAGATTGCTGCATTAATGTTTTAGCTTTAAGTTATTTAAGTTATAATATCTTAAGTCACATTGTTATAGTCTGTAAGGATTTATCCATAGACTCAATAAATAAATAAATAAATAAATAAAATATAAAATTAAATATTTTTTAGTCAAAAATAACAATTAAAATTAGACTTTTATTTTTTCGGTTTAAAGGAAACACTCCTTTTTTACTGTCTCAGTTCATGTGAATGCGTATTTGAAATCATAGATATTTTACAAAAATGTCAAAAATACGGGACAAATTTTGTCCCGACAAGACTCTTAAAAAATTAAGCAAAATACGACTAGCCATTCGGCTCATTAGCATATTTTCGGGTGCAAAAAACGTGTACTGGGTGAGCTAGTATTGAATATAGGATATCACTGTCATACATATATATTTGACCGGAAAAAGGAGTCATATTTTAACATTTATTTTTGACCGAAAAAATAAGTGATATTTTAACTTCTATTTTGAACCGAAAAATAAACATTTTAACTGGTATTTTTTACCGAATAAATAAAAGTAAATAATAACAAAAAAATCGGTAAAAATAACCATTATTTATCGACTTATTTGAAAAAGTTTATAACAGTTACGGTCCCTGATTAAAACTTATCTTCAATCGAAAAAAAATTAGGGCCCTATCGCTTGCCACCCTAAAGATTGAATGCGCTCATGAAGCTGAACTTGTGTTTTGACAGAAGCTCTTGCACATGACTCATGCACACAAATGGCGGGAAACCAACAAACTATAAAGCAATATTACCTGTGAAATGAAACCTACTTATTATGTGTTTTTTGTGAACTTTCATAACTTTTCACGGCACAACGCATACTTATTTAATTATTTATTTTATTTATGTTCGTTTTAATACAATTTATAGCGATGACAATCGCTAATTATTTAATATTTTAATGTTTTTTCACCACTCATTTTCTTTGTTTTGATGTGCAAGAGCTTATGTCAAAAAATCATGCTCTATCTCGCTTGAAAAATTCTCACGCATAGAATGTGTGAGTAGAACACCACTTCCTTATATTTTATTTCTATGGTGGAAACACTTAAATTCAATGCTTGCGAACATCAGCTTTGATGAGTTTTTGCTTATGCAAACGTACTAAATCGGATTAATTTTGACTATTTTTATCCCTTTCCAATTTCCAGATTGTTGACTCTTTCTTCATGTCGTGTCGTAAAGTCGTGTAGTCGTCAATGTGTTCAGTGCATAAAGATTTATATAAGTATTTAAGTAAAGAATTTATTATAAAAAGAATATTATATAAATAATTTGATTATATAAAGTGCTAATAAAATAACAAAGTAAAACAAAATTCTTTTGCGTTAAGTTTTTAATATTTTTCTTTATTTTTTCTTTTTCCTACGTTATTAACTACTATTTCAACAAATCTAAACTCTATGCCCAAATAAATACTGGATTCGCCCAAAAAGATCAGAGCGAACGAAGAAATCTTTGTTCGTTCGTGCTAGAAAAGTGTTATGGTCTAGTTAGCCTCGCATGGCACAGAAGCGCATGGCTTAACAAGTGTCACTTGGCGATCTGTTCAATGCGATTTGCGTATATCTGATTATGCACAACATGGCAACGCCTGGCAATGCTCAGATAAAAACAGAAATTCAACGCTGAATATATACATGATACAATTATACAAATTTCTTCTTGGACGTTTATTGAGAAAATTCATGTTCAGTTGACAACAGTTTTATTTAATACTAAAGAATTTTTTGGGTGTATATTTAGGACAAAAAGCATCGATTGACGGATAGAATGCAACCAATATGCAACTTTAGTGTTGAAACTCTGTTAAAGCCCCAACAAAATCAAAAATCGTTGCGATTGACGATATCGCATAAGATCTATTCCATTTTTTCTCTTGCCATATTTGTGCTACCAAGAGTGTATGTTCAAACCCATTTCCTTAGTTCTTATCACTGAGCATACAATAGATAGAGAACTCAAACCATGGTATAATAATACAAGGTAGCATTGACAATTTCTTATTTTCTCTTCCACAAGAAAACATCTCCTGTCAAAAACAGCTTTTTGTGTATATGCATCTGCAGCTGCATGTCCATCGCACATGTAGTACGAAAATCAAATGATTTTGATTTTTCTGCCGGTCCATCCGACATGTAGGCCCCTATTAGGTACGACAACTCAACTTAAGTTGAGTGTGTAATTTGTAAATTTGTATTGTCTATTACACATTTGAGGTACATACGTGTCTATCGACTGACAAGTATGTATCTCAGAGATGTGTATGTATTTTTTGTGGTATTAGGTTTAACAATGCAACTCTGTGTCGAGTGTAAAAACTGTCAAAAACTTACATCTGCTTTGAGCTAGTTGTATAGCGTCTTTTTCATACAAACTTTTTATTTGTTTATTATTTTTTGTTAATTGAGTGAAAATGGATAAAAAGACGTAAGTAAAATAAAGTATAAATACATATGTTATGTGTATGCATATATTATTATCCATATGATGTATATATTACTTTAGTAGAAACAGCGCATTTTATGCGCTTACTTTGAGAATGCACTTTTCAGAGTTCAGAGTTGTGGAGCTCATATTTTTATACACATTTTGTTATGCGCTTCTTAAATGCAACTAAAAAATCGTTTAAAAAGCACTTCAATAAATAGTTCAAAAAGCTCTTTTATGTGTTAGTCCAAGGAGCGCTGTGTTAAAAAAAAAACAAATAGATAAAAGCAAAGCGAGAAAATTTTATTCTTTGTCACATGCGAGGATTGAACTCAGACTGCTGGCATTACTGCAAAATGTCTTGCCACTCTATTACTCTATACTATTATTTCCTTGCTTTATTACTTGTGAACAAAATACATATACACAAAAATTGAAATTAATGCGAACAGCTGATTCATTTCAACGAAAATGTCAAAATTTCGGTGTAATCATGCTCCAATAGAAACAGCAATTTTACACCACATCTCAATTGAAAATGTATGTTATGCGTAATATGGCAAAAAAGTTCAGTTGAGGTGTCTTAAGTCAAGTCAACTTAAGTTGAGTTGTCGTACCTAATAGGGGCCGTAGTATTGTTTGAACGCACGTTAAAAAAAAAATGTATTTGAATAAATTAGCGTTTCTTTTCTCTACTCCTTAACCCAAATCTTTTTTCCTTTTTTTTAGTTTTTTCATTTTATTTTTTCATGCAATAACAATCGAGCTTAGCTACTGCAGCTTTTTCGCACATTCTCATCATTAACGCATTAAAAGTCACAATCAAAAAATCTTTGAAATTCAATGAAATTGATACTAGTGGCTCGTAATAAGTTAATGTGAGAAAAATTTACCCACCAAAATATGGTTGGGCTCAAGGACAACACAAGACGACACGACTAACCATGCAATTACACAATAGTTTTTAATCTACTCTTGAGTTGACCTTTAAACAAGTTAACATCAAAAATGCTACAATTGTTAACTAATTTACTCATACGGTTTAAAGGAGCAGTTAACATATAATTTGTTCTACTAAATGGCAAGTAAATTAAATTGTTAGCATTTCTACTACTTCTACGATAAGAGTTAAAATTAATAAGAGAAAGAAGTTCTGGACAATCGAATACACGGGTTATGAGTTGGTGCAAATAGACGATATCAGCAGACTTCCTTCGCTCACTCAATGATTGCATTTTTAAAAGTTTTAAGCGATCCTCATAAGGAGGAAGGTTTAAAACGTCAAATCCATTTAAGCCCCTTAGGGCAACCCGAACAAAGCTTTTTTGGATTCTCTCTATTCGATCAACATTCACATTGTAACTTGGAGACCAAACTTGACTTGCGTACTCCAAGTGAGGACGCACTATTGCATAATACAACGTTGTAGTCGTAATCATGCTTTGAATTCCTTGGCCCAGCGTTTAATAAATCCAAGCATAGAAGATGCTATGATGATATCCCGGAAATCCCAATTGTGGACGACAGCGTTGAAGTTCCGCTGCCCGACCATAGTGAAGTCTTGAAAGCTATAGCTCGGCTTAAAAACAACAAAGCCGCAGGAGCCGATGGCTTACCGGCTGAGCTCTTCAAGAATGGAGGCGAAGCTCTATTTAAATGCATTCATGAGCTTCTATGCAGAATATGGTCGGAAGAATGCATTCCAAACGATTGGAACCTCAGTGTGCTCTGCCCAATCCACAAGAAAGGCGATCCCACAATTTGCGCCAACTACCGTGGGATAAGCCTTCTGAATATCGCATATAAGGTCCTGTCGAGCGTACTATGTGAAAGACTAAAGCCCATCGTAAACCAGCTGATTGGACCTTATCAGTGTGGCTTCAGACCTGGTAAATCCACCATAGACCAGATATTTACGCTACGACAAATCTTGGAGAAGACCCTAGAAAAACAGATCGACACACACCATCTTTTTGTCGATTATAAAGCCGCCTTCGACAGTCCTATAAGGAATTATCTATACTCCACCATGTCTGAATTTGGTATTCCTGCAAAGCTCATCCGTCTTTGCAGAATGACACTGAGCAACACCAGCAGCACAGTTAAGATCGGGAAGGATCTCACTCCTCCATTCGATACCAAACGAGGTTTCAGACAAGGTGATTCCTTATCGTGCGACTTTTTCAACCTGATGATGGAGAAGATCATCCGAGCTGCTGATTTGAGACGCAGCGGCACGATATTCTACAAAAGTATTATGCTGCTGGCGTATGCTGATGATATCGATATCATTGGCCATAATACGCGCGAAGTCAGTGCAGCATTCTCCAGATTAGCGAAAGAGTCGAGTCGAATGGGTCTTGCAGTGAACGCAGATAAGACGAAATACCTAGTGTCAACAAATAAACAGTCCCAGCGTCTTGGAAACCACGTCACTGTTGACAACATCTCCTTCGAGGTTGTTAAGGACTTCGTCTACCTGGGATCCAGCATTAACTCTTTCAACGATGTTAGTATTGAGATAAAACGAAGGATAACTCTTGCCAACAGGTGTTACTTTGGGCTGAGTAGGCAATTGAGAAGCAGAGCCCTCTCTCGACGAACAAAACTCACGCTCTATAAGTCACTAATCATGCCCGTCCTATTATATGCAGCACAAACCTGGACGTTGAGCAGTTCTGATGAAAAGACACTGGGAGCCTTCGAGAGAAAGATCCTTCGTAAAATCTTCGGTCCAATCTGCGTCAATGGCGAGTACCGAATTCGATGGAACCACGAGCTGTATGAGCTGTACGCTGACATCGACATAGTTAAGCGCATTAAAATCGAGCGGCTCCGCTGGCTAGGTCATGTTGAGCGAATGGAAAACGACGCTCCAGCGAAAAAAATATTCGATTCGGTGCCCGGTGGTGGTCAACGCAGAAGAGGACGCCCACATCTTCGTTGGAAGGATCAGGTGTTGGATAACCTGACCACGCTTGGTGTTTCCAACTGGCGCCAGCAAGCGCAGAACAGAAATGGCTGGCGCAATTTCTTATACGAGGCCAAAACCGACTTACGGTTGTAAGCGCCAGATAAGTAAGTAAGTAAGTATAGAAGATGCTTTTTTACAAATGTTATCAATATGAATGTTAAAGGAAAGCTTAGAATCCATACATATTCCCAGATCTTTAACGACATCCACACGACATAAAGCACTATCTTTTATCTTATAATCAAAAACTAAATTATTCCTTTTTCGCGAAAAGGTCATAGTTTGGCATTTATCTGGATTAAGAAACATATTATTTTTAGAATACCAAACTTCAAAAGATTTCAGATCGGACAGGAGTAGGGCTGAATTGTCTTGAGAATTTATTTTTCTGTATATTTTCATATCATCCGCATAAATAAGCAGATGAGAGTTTTTAATGATATGGGTCACATCATTAATTGCTAAAATAAACAGAAGTGGACCTAGGCGACTTCCTTGAGGAACACCTGATAACGCAATAAACTCAGTAGACAAAACCCCTCGGAATCGTATTTGATAAGAACGGTCTGTCAAATACGATTTAATCCTGTTTACAAAATATTGTGGAAATCCAATGGACTTAAGTTTAAATAGAATTAAATTGTGTGGTAACTTATCAAAAGCCTTGCTAAAATCAGTGTAGATGCAGTCGACATGGCAACCAGATTCAATGGTGTTTAAGCAAAACGTTGTAAAATCGAGCAGATTAGATACCGTAGATCTGCCATTAACAAAACCATGCTGACGAGTTGTTATGACTTCACGGCAGTGAATTTTTACTCGATCATACACGATTCGCTCAAAAAGTTTCGGAATCGATGGCAGTTTAGCAATAGGCCTGTAATTTATAACATCACTCCTGCAACCTTTTTTATAAATAGGACTAAAAAATGATTTTTTTCCATTTTTAGGCGCAAACTCAGAAACGAGGATATTATCGGCCCACATTTTAGAGTTAAGTACAGATGCAAACTCTTCAGCTGCAACCGTTAGAATAAAGGAGGCGTGGGAAGGCTTGTTGCCAATTTTTTTGCATGAACAAAATGCATTTTGACTAAATAAAATGTTTTGTTTGACAAACGTCAATACGTTTTCAGTTGTTGTTTCGGGCTGAAGACGTGAAATGAAAGAGAGTTTTCGCCTCGACACTGCCCTTAAATTAATTATTGGGTTATGGGGCTCGGTTGAAATCACATTTGGACTATTAGCCAATGGAGGAGTATAAGAAGGAGGTGAAGAAATAATTGTAGTATCGTTTATTGAAGGCATAGCTGAGGGCTGCTTGGCCTGAGGAAGGTCGCATATTATTTTTATTTTTATTTTAATTTTTCCTCTTCTTTTTAGAAATATTCTGGTCTTCTTCAGACTGAATGTTTGTTTGCGTCCCAGAAGAGATTGTCTGAGACAAAGAAGGCGAAATTTTTTCCGGTGAAGTACATTCATCGTAGACGCTGATACTGGGTGCGGCACTAACTTCGCTAAAAAATGTAACAATATCCCTAAAATTGTTATTTAGCAAGTTGAGACTTTCACCAAAAAGCTTAATTTTAGAATAAAGCTCATCTGGGGAAAGGGCCCTGCACGAAGCACAGTACCAGCAAAGACCAGACCGGACAGACATTAAATCGTCTAAGCAAGATTTGGAGATACCCGCACAATTAGCATGAAACATTTGCTCACATGGGTCAGAACAGCTGAACATGGGGTTCAGAATATTCTGGCTCCTGCAAAGCTCGTTAAGGGAACAAGCAGCAATATTATCTCATCAATATATGAGAATATCATCTCCTCCTCTTCCTTCAAAACTTCATCAATAATTAGAGCAGCAAGAAATTGTTGTGCCATTGTAATTCGTTTTCGTTTTGAGCGCTGCAAAATAAAAGGGCTTGCACATCGGCGAATCTGTTCGTCGAACAATATGGTGGCGCGAACGTGTGTGAAAAAGCTAGCGTTCAAATTGAACGAATCTGTTCGTCACACAAGCCATTGATTTTTGTTGTTGTTAGTCATAATTTTCAGCAGCACCCCTTGTTCGACAGGGAAAATCAAAAATTTTTGTAAACACGGCCAACCGTGTGACAAACTGTCGAACATCGCTTCTTAACTAGCGAACTTGTGTGAACATGGCTGCCGTGTGATGAACAGATTCGCCGATGTGTAAGCCCTTTAATGCGGCCCATACACACTGCAACCAAAGCAAAGCTGGAAGTGTAACCTGAAAGTTTTTGACGTTTACCATGATGAAGTCGCAGCGTGTGTGTCGAAGTTACGCAACTGTTTGACGGTTGCAACTCAGTTTTCCCCAACTCACACGGTGATTGCCAATCAAACAATCTAATCGTTTTGTTGTTGCTTTCAATGTGAAACTATCCATGGTTGACTAAATAAGGTTGTCTCGTGGCTGATTGTACTCTCTTCTCAGTACCCATAATTGTCAAAATCAATGCAAAGCAACAACAACAACTTCATCGGCTTTTCATGTTATCAATTTTCGTTTACAGATTTTGTATGAGCTGTCAACTTCGATTTGACATTTATGGGAAATCGCTCTCACCCATGCGACAACCTTATTTATTCAACCATGAAACTATCAAAAGCTCTGAGAGCCGGAGCGGATGAACACAGATTGTAGCAATCTAAATTTGTTCATTTTGAGATTGCAGTGCATGTCAGCAATCAGCAATCTGAATAGTGTTGCTAGGTTACGAAATAAAATGTTCAAAGAAATGCAAAATTATGATTGGCGTGTCGTGTGAGCTACCAACAATCAGCATGTGAAAGAGTAAGAAAAGTTCATCGATTGCCAATCAAGCAATTCCGTGTGAGTTGGCCATTTGCAGTAAAATTAAAATCATTTAATATTTAGGGGCGGAGCTAAAGTTGCAACCATCTGGTTGCAGCGTGTGTGGGAAAGTTGCATTGTTTTATTGTTTATCGCTACACATATGTGTCATCACCTGCACAAATTCATTTGATTTTTTCCTAATTCCTGAATAATTTTTAAATTTAAAATAGTAATTTTACTTTTGTTTATGCAGACTATTTTTGCAATTAAGAATTGAAGCAACTGATAGCTAGTTGCTAGAAAAGTTATAGCGTGTGTGGCAAAGTTGGTTGCTGCAACCATCGCAGTGTGTGTGGTAAAATTTTAAAAAGTTCTGCTTTTTGGTTACACTTCCAGCTTTGTTTTGGTTGAATTGTGTATGAGCCGCATAATGATGTCTATCCAACATGTCGTATGTCTGAACGCTCGTCAAGAAAATGCCGTTATTTTGCAGAACTACATGTAGGATAGACATGTAGTATTGTCTGAAACCCCCTATTTATTCAACCATGCTAAAAACAAAAACGAATATATCTGGGGGTGATTGTGAATTTGTCACATCTCGAATGCACCGTGAATAGCTAGCAGCCTTTGCATCCACAGCTGTTTGTTTTGTTAAAATAATTTGTTTGTACCGTAAATTTGTTGTAAATCAGTATTAAAAATAAAATAATTAAAATGACTGCTGTTGAATTAAAACATCGACAAGAAAAGTTCGATAACTTCACCCAAATCCATCTGGACCCTGACGATGAACGTTGTGGCGAAATCTACATAACGCTCAGACGCACCCTTATCTTCCATTGCTCAATTTGCGAAAGTAACTTTGGAAGATATGATTATTTCCTAGATCATGTATCCACAGAGCATTATGAGGATGTTAAAGAAGAAGTAATTGAAAACGATGCTGAAACCGAGAGAAGCGAGATTGAAACGGGATCGGAATTTGAGGAACAGAATTTTGGGGATTTTAATTTTGACTGTCAGCTCGAAGAACAAGATTCGTTAAATGAATATAATGATGATAATGAATACGAATATGAAGAAGTGCTGCAAAAAGTGGAAATTGATAATAAACCGAAGTTTGGACAAATTGAAGAAGTATTTTTGGAAGAATCATACAGTTTCAATGGACACAATTCTGAACAAACTGTTGAAGTATTCGAAGAATTTAATGTAAGAAAAATAAAAGATGAAGCAGAAATTAAGGTTTGTCATAAATGTTTACATTGCAGTCATTCTTTAACCAATGTTAAATTTGCAGAAAGAAAGGTCACCTCGTTTGAATAAACAAACTTCCGAAACTAAAACTAGAAAAGGGTTCAGCTGCACGGAATGCGGTAAAGCATTTAAAACAAATCAAAAATTGAGAAGACACTTCGTAACGCATTCTGACGAACGTAATCATCAATGTAAAATTTGCGGATTTGCCTTCAAGGAGCGGACAAATTTGGATTCGCATATGCGACGTCATATCGGCATAAAAACAATTAACTGTGGTTATTGTCCGAAAAAGTTTTTCACAACATCTGAAGCTAAAAATCATCGACGCACACATACTGGTGAACGGCCGTTCGTGTGCCCTACATGTGGCTTGTCTTATAGCAATGCTGGTGGTCTGAAAGTCCATGTTAGGAAGCACTTCGAACCTCAGTACAAATGTAATTGTTGCGGGAAAGGCTTTTATGGGAAAACTGAATTTAACGATCACATGCTGGTGCACACCAAAGATAAGCCTTTCGTTTGTCATATCTGTGCGGCTAGATTTCCTCGATACAAATCAATGATCAGACATACTAAAATGCATGATAGAATGAAAGTGTAATTAAAGAGAACTATAATTTGATAAATTGTAGAAGGCGTTATCACGAGGCGTTTGGGCATGAATTTGACCAAAGCTATTAAACTCTAAAATGGTCATTTCTAGATATAAGAATTATTATTTTACGAAGCCTTGGTTTGAGTGTTTTTTTTATTCATTCATTTAAAAGCTTGTTTACTCGTAAAACTTGCTACTAAAACAATGAATAAATAAAAAATACAAAATATGGTATGGTAAATAGAAATAAAAAAACAAATAAAAAAAAAATAAAAAAAAAATAAAAAAAATTAAAAAAAAAATAAAAAAAAAAAAATAAAAAAAAATAAAAAAATAAAAAAAAAAATAAAAAAAAATGCAATACCAATTTGAAATTTTTTAAGAAAAAGTTCAATATTTCACATTATAAATTCAGTTTTTTACTTTTTCATATATTCAGTTTTTTAATAAAAGAAAAATAAATCCAATTTAAGTTGAAAAAAGTTTAAATATGACTAATGCGAATTGGTAATCAAATTCACCAATTATTTTAAAAGAGAAAGTAAATAGCTGCGGAAAAATTTCACTTGAAATAGAGATTAATTTGCAAATTTTATTGATGATTTGATATTTAATTTTGTAGAATCCTTAACTCCAATGAATTTATAACAAATATAATTTTTAAGTTTGATTTAAGTTTGAGGCAAACCGTCAGATTAAAAAATATCAAAAATACATGAAAATGTTAGTTAAGTTTGATTTGAGAATATATACACAGTGTGACAATTAAATAACCGAACTTTTTATATATATAGTAAATACACATTGTATTATGTTTGGAAGTTATTATTTATTCAAAGTAGGTTCCATTAGAGTCAATACAATGTTTGGCACGATAAACTAATGCATGCATCGACTTTTTCTATCGATTTCCGGGATGTTCTTTAGTATCTGAACCTAAAATTGTCGCACGGTGATAGATCAGACGAATACGGAGAGTGGTCGATGACACAGATGTTTTTTCATCAAATATTCATTCACTTATTTGGTTATTCAGGTCGAACACGAACAATTCTCGACCACAAACGAATACATCTGGACGGTGACAATGAACGTTGCGGCGAAGTCTTCATAAAACTTAGATGCACGCTTGTTTTCCATTGTTTACTTTGCGCGAGTAACCTTGGGAGTTTTCCTGGATCAATTGTCTACACACCATTACGAGGATTTTCACGCAGAAGTAACGGAAATTGATGCCGAAAATGAGAGAATATTTGAAGATTCGATAGATAATAATGTCCATGGTGACAATGTAATTAATGAAGATAATGATTATGATGGTGATGATAAATATGATGACGCATTGTTCAAAGTGGAAGTTAACAATAAAACAAACTTTAAAAAATTGAAGAAATATTTTCGGAGGATGTTACTAGCTTGCAGAGGTCCACTTATGAAGACACTGAAAATTTGGAAGGATCTAATTTAGAGCAAATAAAAGATGAAATAACAACTGAGGTTTGCCAAATATCTTAACTGTTCTTTATCTGACCAATATTAAATTTGCAGGAACAACATTTAAGCCCTCTATATCTGGAGAAACCAACTTCCAGCACAAAAAAGAAGAGAAAAAAACCAATGGGTAGGAATGCGGTAAAGAAATCGAAACAAAACGTAAACTAAGGAGACACTACCTAACGCACTCTGATGAACGTAATCATAAATGCAAAATTTGCGGTTTTGCCTTCAAAGAACGACCAAACTTGGATGCACATATGCATCGTCATACGGGCATAAAAACAGTTGGCTGTTGCTATTGTTCGAAAACGTTTTTTACATGCTCTGAAGCTCAGAACCATCAGCACATACAAACAGGTGATCGACCGTTTATATATATATCGCAAAGTGCTCTTACATTAAGAATATTAATACTCTAAACTATTATTCTGCATATTCAGATTTATAAATTTATGACTATTTTTTCGTAAGCTATTTTTGTCCGCCCTCGTTACACTGTGCGTCGTTACAAATATAACTACCTTTTTTCTAGTGAGAATTTCTTTATGAAATTTAACGAGGTAATTTTTTAATGTAAAAGGAATCGAAATATGTAAAAAAAAATTTATTTTTGGAAAATCATCATAAGAATATACCATATGCCTTAAGCCATAAAAGTGTGAATTTTAATGGACATAAGAAGCATTAATTTACAAAGAATGTGGGTCGTTTTGTTGTATTTTCTATACAAAAACTATTTAAACTGAGTTTTATACACTATTTAAAGGACTATTTATTCACAAAAAAAGGCCGAAGTGCATAAAAAAAAAAAAACAAAAATTAAATAAAACCGAATGTCCCACTCATGCATTGCGAGTGTAAATTTTCTGCTTCAGAAAAATGTGTAAATATCTTAATACTGTAAAAAAAAAAAATTTAAAGCGTAGCTGTGAAGTCAATTTTAAGTTAACACAACTTAAGAAGTGTTATATCGGTTTTATTCTAAAACAGTTTTTGTTTAAAACTTCAGAAAAAGGTGCGAAATTGCAGAAAAAATATCGTGAACATTTTAGATTTTCATACTCTTCAAATAAATTTTATAACAAAGACAAAAAAACATTATTCATAAACGCTCAATAACGATAAAACCTCTTCTAAAAGAAGACCTCTTCATAAATTAAAACAATGAGATAACAAGATCTTAAATCTTTAAATGCCCCAAAAAAGTAAATTGCAATGCAACACTGCTATCTGTCACTCAATACAGTATATTGACTGAAATGCCTTAAAATTATAAAATAAAAATTTGTGAAAAGTGTGCGCCAGCTCTAATATGACTGCTGTTGAGTTTCACCAACAAATAAAGTTTTGTGACTTTCCCAAAATCCATCTGGACGATATTGATGAACGTTGTGGTGAAATCTATATAACGCTTAGTGGAACGCTTATCTATCACTGTTCTCTTTGTGCAAGTAACTATGGAAGTGTTGATAATTTCTTGGGCCACTTGTCCAAAGAACATTTTAAGGACGTAAAATATGAAGATGAAATTAAAAATAATGCAAAAACTGAAGGAAGCGACAGTGAAACTTTGTTAGAGAACTATAGTAACGACAAATTGTGCCAGGAAAAGTTAGATAGTGGTGTTGATGGTGATTTGGAAGATGATGTTAACGATGACGTTGAAGATGATATTGAAGATGATGTTGAAGATGATGTTGAAGATGATGTTGAATATGATGTGGAAGATGATGATTATGATGATTATGATGATGTTGAAGATGAAGATGATGATGTTAATGATGATGATATTGATGCATACGAAGAAATGCTACACAGTAAGGAAATTGCAGGGAGTTATAGGACAAACTCTGACCACAATGTTGACGAATTGAAAGAAATTGATGCAGAAAAAATAAAAAATGACATTAAAATTGAAATAACAAAAATATGTTTGCAAAAACAAACTCCAGGCACTAAGAATCTGGAGGAAATAAATCTCAGATCTAAACCGAAGAGGCAATATCGAAAAAGGACGAATAGTCCGTTCATATGCAGGCAGTGCGGTAAAGAATTTAAATCAAGTCTTAGTTTGAAGAGACACTATTTAATACACTCTGACATACGTAAATATAAATGCAAAATTTGTGGTTTCGCCTTCAAAGACCGTTCAAATTTGGATTCACATGTGCGCCGTCATTTGGGCACAAATAAAATTGAATGTGGTTTTTGTCCGAAGACGTTTTTCACACAAACTGAAGTTAAGAGTCATCGACGCGTACACACTGGTGAACGGCCGTTTGCTTGCTCCATATGCGACAAGGCTTACACAACGCCTAATCGTCTGAAAATTCATATGAAACGACACACCTCCGAACCTAGCTACAAATGCGATTATTGTCAGAAGGGCTTTTACGAAAGATTTCGGTATGAGGATCACAAATTAGTTCACACCAAAAAAAAGCATTTCGTTTGTGAAATCTGTGCAGCTACATTTCCACGTCATAAATCTTGGTCGAGACATGCTAAGCTGCATGAAAGTTCGACAAAAGAATTGAAGCTTCGAAAATACAAAAATTAAAATTTAACGTTTTTTTTTTCGGTGTTTTTTAATGATTTTGGTTTTTTAAGATTTGCATTTAAAAAGAAATAAATAAATAAAAATATTATTTATTAGCCCTTCAACATTTTTCACTTTTGCTCCAAATAATTCAGTCAGCTGAATTCTGTTAGTATAGCCGTTTAAAGAGAACGAAAGCTGAAAATCGGTGTAACCCAAAAGGTTTATTATTTTTCACAAAATTACTCTCATTCAGACATGGGGCTAAATTCTTTGGTTGTGCCATATACAGGACACTATGCATATAAGGGTTAAGCTTGTTATGTAAACATTGGAGATTGGTTATTAAAAATAACACTTATTGGTGTGGAGGTAGGCAGAATCATAAATTAAATGACTATTTTTTTATTGTTTTTTAAAAACATGTTCGTTACAGTTTTAACAGAAATTATTCGCTCTTGTTTTTTGATAAAGTCACTTTGTATGGGAGGTAGGCGTGGTTTTCACTCGATTTCGTTAAATACACAGAGTACATATTATATGTCAAAGTTCATATGCAAAATTCCGTGAACAAGGGTAGGAGCAGGTAACTGCCCCCCTTAATCAGATTTTTTTATTTAATGGATGGCTTTGAAAGTAGTTTCTGTAAGTAATTCCTTTTTAATAAGTTGTTTTTGCTTTTTCTTTGAAACTAGATATGGTACAAAGATGGTAAAGATATGAAAGATATGGTAAAAAGAACTTCATAAGATCTTTCCCCCCCTGATTTTCATCCTGACTACGCCCTTTCCCGTGAACATATCGACTCATAACCGCCAAAATATCTTAAGCGCCAAAAAGAAAATTTTACAGGAGAAGGTTTTTTTTAATTATCTTCGCTATTAATTTTATCTTTTATCTCTTATCTCTTTGCTATTAATTTTATTTTAATAATTTTATCTCTTATATTGATTCATTTCTTTTAGAGAATTTCATCTTAAGCGACACTTTGCTGTCATGAAAAATGTAAACAAACATGTAGTGTGTACTTAAGCTAAGATTGCTTTTGGTTTAAATTCATAATCTAATTTCGTACACCTATGAAATTTTGACAGACGATGTAAACCATCGCAAATTATCGATTTTCATCAAAAAACATAAATCGGATATTATGCCGCTTAAGATATTTTGGCGGTTATGAGTCGATATATTAATTTTTGTGTAATTCTAAGAGATTTCACCGTTTTGATAAAGTCACTTTTTATGGGAGGTAGGAGTGGTTTTCATCCGATTTGGCTCATTTTCGAACTTGACCTTTATTTTTTAAGTAAAAGCTTAAATATCGAATTTCGTGAGGATAGCTTAAAAATTACGGCTGTAATCGTGATCACAGACAGACAGACAGACAGACGGACAGACGGATATGGCTAAATCGACTCGGGTGGTGATGCTGATCAAGAATATATATACTTTTCTATACCTACCACGACTCCTTATGGGCGTTACAAACGGAGTGCCAAAATTAATATACCCCTTTTACGTTTTTTAAACGTGGGGGTATAAAAAAATGATTCTGTGTGATAGAAATCTTTATTTGAATTTTTACAATTTTTTCTGTTAAGTGGAAAAGATCATATACGTTAAGTGGCTGCCGCCAGTGTTGATACAGATATGTGCCCATTTTATCGCATTTTCCATGACTTTCCGGTGATAACTGTTCACATTCCTGTCGAATATTCTCCTTAAGGTCTGTGATTGCCTGAGTCTTGTTGGCATAAGCCCGCGATCATCTAGAATGGTTAAATCGGCCGATCTTGCTGGGCATGCCAAATCGCCAAAAGGGGAGATTACGCGAACAGGAAAAACTTCCTTCACAATATCCATTGTGACTTCAAATACGGTGGCAATGCGGCACATGTTTGAAATTTCAATACAGCTTCCACCTGAACTGATGCTAACCGTTTGTTTGACATTTATCTTAAGCAGTCATATTGCTTTATCATAATGAAGTGGAACTCCATTAAATACAAATTTCAACAGTTTTATTTTTTCCGTGTGAATAAGAAACATTACAAAAAGATATCACAGAATTTTCTTGTAATTTAAGAGAAAAACGAACAGATCGAGCGAACAATAACTTGACTTATATATATTTAAAAGGAATTATTTGAAAATCAATAACAATTTGTATTTATATCTATCTAAATATATAAAAATCTAAAGATGTCCGTATGTTACTCCACCACTTCTAAGCCGTTCCAATGGTGTTGTTAAAATTTAGGGTGTGTTTGTTGTACAAACGTTTTAAACTTATTCGTACTGGTTGTAAACTTATTTGTTGGTTATTTTTAGTTTCTGTCTCTTTACAATTTTTATTAAAGTGCTACGTCCATTTCGAATCCCGTCCATTTTGTTGATCGTACTTTATAATGATTCTACCTAGTCCTGTACCAAATTTCAGTTCCCAAGTACCAATATTAACCGATATACAATAGTTTGCTTAAAGTGCCACACCCTATTTATAACCCCAC
This sequence comes from Pherbina coryleti, assembly GCA_943735915.1. NCBI lineage: Eukaryota > Metazoa > Arthropoda > Insecta > Diptera > Sciomyzidae > Pherbina > Pherbina coryleti. The sequence goes on along the minus strand of OX030949.1, from coordinate 139,743,511 downwards.
CCACTTCTGTAATGATTCTACCTACCCACTTCCCACCTAGCGCCGTACAAAATATTAGTACCCTAGTGTCAATATTTACTGAGACACAGTGTTTTTATAATAGTGACACGCCCTTTGGCGAATTCCGCGCATTTATTCATCTTGTTTTGTAATAATTCTACCCATTTTTGTAACGAATTTTATTACCCTAGTGTCAATATTATTCGAGATATGTACATCGTTTTTCTAATATTGCTACACCCTTTTGTTGAATAACGCTCACTTTTTTGACCGTAATTTGTAATTATTGGGCATACCCCTGTACAAAATTTCAGTACCATAGTGTCAATATTAACCGAGATAAACGATTTTTCTAACAATGGCACGTCCCTTTGTCGAATACCGTTCATTTTTTAAAAAAAGGACTTCCGTGTTCATGGTCTCTATGTGTTGATAAAAAATTAAGGCAATCGGGCAAGTGCTTTAGGAGTTATCGATGTACACACATTTACAAAAAAAAAAGGAAAAAAGCATGGGTCTAAGAAAAGTTTTGAATATACCTACTTATTATGTTCCCATATATTTGCTGGGTGCAGCGACGCGCACCAGGTGTCGCTAGTCTAAATATAAATCTTATATATTAATACGCAAACATCGAATGTTGTCGTACACTTTTTCAATATTTATTTTAGAATAAGGACAATGAAACGTATATCATTCGAAAGGTACTGCACCATAGATGTGCCGAATTATGTTAGATTTTAAATTGATGACCTTTGACCCGAAATATTAACGTTGAAAGTTTATATTAATTTTAGCTAGGAGTCTCAGAACTGGGAAGAGGTAGAATGAAGAATGTGGTATCAGATGAAAGATCTGGCTGCACAATATGATTGAATGTAAGATTGGTGACCTTTGACCTCAAATATGGTAATATAAAAGCTAAACTATAAGAGATGGAAAAACATGATATAAGAAAGAAATTTAGACATTCATAAGATGTGCAAAAAAATTTAATACTTTTCACCATCGCTTACGGTTACCCTACAATAAGCACTTTTTCATATGACAAGTGTCAATATATATTGTGATGGTAAAATTGCTTACAAATAGTAAATTTTGAAAAATTTCCGTTATTTTGACATCAAAATTATTGTGATATCTCGAAAACTCTAGATGTTTTCAGTACAACGTTTTTTGTATGAAAATTCGTTGGTTGAGAAAAATAATTTTAATTATTTAATAATTAAATTAATTAAATTAAATTAATTATAATAAATAATAATTTTCCACGAATAGTATTTTAAACAAATTTCCCGTTATTATGACATCAAAAGTATTGCGCTATTTCGAAACCTGTAGATTTTTTCCATGCAATCCATTTTTTATAGCAATGTCATTGCCTCAGAATTAGAAAAAAACAAATGATATTTGAAATTTTGATTTTGCATGCAAATATCTCAGCCATTTTTCAATCGATTTTCCCTAAATTTTCTTTGTCTGAAAGTTTAATTAAATAACTTTTGACAAATAAGAAAAGATTTACCGTTATCTCACTAATTCAATTTCTTGTGTTGTTTTCAAAAAAACTCTAAAATATTAAATTTTTGCTCAAAAATTAGACCAGACATTCTTTTTTTGTAATTTGATTTTTGTTTTTCTATTTTCTTCTCTCACACTCTTTCATATACCATATCATTTATTTGCAAAATTTGCTTCATTTTGACACATAATTTAATTAAGTGTTTCTATCATCGAAAATCATGAGCTACCCCCTATGATTTTTTTGATGAAAATTAAATTTTTCAAAATGTTGTTTTTGTATTTTTTATAAATTCTACAGCTAAAAAAATAATTTCTGTGAAAAAATTTTCCAAATATTTCAAACCACTCCAAAGTTTTATACACAAATATATGTTTTAAGCCATTTCCTTATCTACTTTATACATTATACATATTATTATTATATATCTATATATAAATAGGTGTACGCAGAACAGTTAAGAAACATTTTCTCCCGTGTTTCTCAACCAATTTTGATAATTTTTTTTAAATCAATAACAGTAGGGAAAAGGAGTGCACCGAATATCTATGGTGGGCAATTCGACCTCAAATCAGACGTTCCATTCCACTGGTTGCATTTGATGGGTGTTGAAATAGAGGCGAGGCACTTTCATCAGCCCAAATTTTCGGTATAACTTTTGAACTATAAGTCACAAATCAATGAAACATGGTAAGAACTTCCTTCCTTCACAAAGGGGCGTAGAAACACTCATACAATTCAAAGTTGTTATATAATAGCTTTGGAAGCATTTCTACTAGAAAGTAGAATAAGGGAAGTAGGGTACTGTGACGGGCATTGGACAAAGGGGTGTGGCTGTATTTGGTGCTGTATAAGTTCGGTTACGTTTGCATATGAGTGAAGAAAGAAAAAAAAAATGTTTTCAATAAAAATACAGAAAAAAAAATAAATTTTTAAATGGACGAATCTCGACCAAAGGTGATACTAGTATTTATGAATACATACACGAAACATTAATGTTGTTATTTCGAGAACTTGTTGATACAATAGACATTCAATAACAATTTGTGTTAAGATTAATTAAAAAAAAAAAATAAATAAGGAGTTGGCTGTGTCGTGGACACACCCGTAGGTTTTGATGAGACAGTATCCTTTCTTCCCAAACTTGTTCTCATCCTTATTCTTGTTCTTATATTTGTCCTAAAAATTTTTTTTACCTTTGTCTAAACTGTTGTTTTAACCCAATTCCAAATTCTTGGCCCATTCCTTGTTCGAATCCTTAAATTGCCCCGAATATTTTCTCCAATCTTTGTCCTAAATCCTTCTTTCAATCTTGCCCTAAATATGCCTTTGAGTGTGCCTAAGTCTTTCTCGTAATTTTTGTCCCAGTCCTTTTCCCAATCCTTGTCTGTATCCTTGACCAATTCCATGCTCTAATCTTTGTCCATTTCCTTATGTTATTTTTAGTTCTAATCTTTGTCCAAATCCTTGGCCTAATCTTATTTCTAATCTTTGGCCTTATCAATATCCGAATTCTTGTCCTAATACTTGTCCTAATTTTAATTTTATTTTACAACTTTGTTTTGTTTTTATGTGGTACATTTACATTAACCTTGGCGTGAAAGGATGGTGCATTTAGGTTGCTTTGATCCGTTCTCTGAAACGCTTCATGAAGCCATTAATTTTTGTTTTATTTTTATTATGTGACCGGAAATCTCAGCATAACTGTCGTTACATAAAATTGAACGTAACGCCTATAGTCACGGAGTTATAAATCCATTCAATTTTTTTTATTGTTTTTCCTTATTGTCTCCTTATTGTCGTGGCTCCAAAATTATATTTTCATTTTCGTTACGAGGTCAAAGAACTATTTGTTGCTGTCGTAAAATAAAATTTTTTGTAGCACTTCTACAAAGTGATGAAAGTTCCATGCAACTATTTTGCATTTTTGATGCCTAAACTTCTATCTCTGCGACCTGACGATGTCAATTATTTTTTTTTATTATTTTTATCGTAAAGTCAAATACAAATTCTACACTTGCGTTTTATAAAATTTACCGTAGCGCATATACTCGACGAGCTGCATTTTCAAACTTGGAACGCTTCGCGGCCTTATGACGTCATGAATTTTTTTTCTCTATTTTTGTCGTAAATACTAAGAATTAGCCTTTAGTGAAGTGTAATAATTTGTACTTTAGTACCCATATAGCTTGTTATAATTCCATGTAAAAACTTTTCATTTGCGTTGCTTAAGTAGCTCCCTCCACGTCTTGACGACATCTTTAATTTCATTTTTATTTTTGTCATAAGGTCAAAGAATTTATCTTTACTGTTGCACCATTATTTTTGTCATAGCACCTATACAACCTATAGGTTATATAAGCTATAACCTAACACCATATTACCTAAAACGATGTTTAATTAGAATTTCAGATCTTACATGTTGAACTGTTAGTTGATTTTTTGATTCATTCTAAGCATCTGTGTAAAGAAAAAAATTCTCTCTGGTTAGTCATTACAAACAGGTATTGATGCTACGAATTGAAAATTCAAATGTACAAAATTTCAGTACCCTAGTATCAATATTATTCGAGATACAGTGTTCTTCTAATATTGCCACACCCTTTTTTAGAATAACTCCCACTTTATCGCCCGTAATTTTTAACAATTACGCCTACCCTTGTACAAAATTTCAGTACCCTAGTATCAATATTATTCGAGATACAGTGTTTTTCTAATATTGCCACACCCTTTTTTAGAATAACTCCCACTTTATCACCCGTAATTTTTAACAATTACGCCTACCCTTGTACAAAATTTCAGTACCCTAGTGTTAATATTATTCGAGATACAGTATTTTTTTAATAGTGCCACACCCCTTTGTTGAATAACACCCACGTTATTTACCGTTATTTGTAATAATTCTTCCTACCCATGTGCTAAATTTCAGTACTTAAGTGTCAACATTAACTGAGATACACAGTTTTTTTAATACTGACACTCCCCTTTGTCGAATACCACACACTTTAAAAAATACCTCTGTGTTCATGATCTCCATGCGTTGAAAAAAAAAATTAAGGCAATCGGACAAGTGACAAGAGGAGTTATCGATGTACATACATTTACAAAAAAAACAAAAGAAACCACCCATTTTTAGAACCTTTTTGAAGTCGGTTAAAAACAGTCGTACAAAGCGATACAAATAAATTTGTTACTGAAGAATCGAACTAAGTAGTCGAATGAAAATTATATTAAAATTTAAATTTTATTTGCTATGTTGAAAGCTAACATAAAATTAATTCTGTATTATATCTTAAAACATGGCTCATTTTATGAAATTTTTAGGGTTTTTGTTTATTTTTCTTCATTATTCCACATAAAATCTGGGTACTCAATTAATTTATACGGTCAAAAGAAAATTCAAGTTTTTTGTTGGCTAATTGCGGTGAATTGGCTGAGAAAAAAGGGTACGCTTGTGTTGTACCGTCAACTTTTTGGGTTCAAAGAGAACGTTAAAACACTGATTTTAAGTCTTGACCAATGTAAAGGGGGCTTAAACGTTAATCGTCAAAAGTGACATTATATTTATCCCTTGTGTTACAATTATACAAGGTAGGACTCATGGTATAATAATACAATGTAGCATTGACAGTTGCTTGGGAAATCATATACTGTCAAAAAATATACTCAAAAAGAGAGCGCTCACAATCCGCCATTGAAAACACAAGCAATGTTGAAAACGTTGAAGTGAAAAAAAAACAACAACCACAGCAGCTGCTGATGTATTTCCACATAAAGCTGTTTTTGACAGTTTATGTTTTCCTGTTGAAGAGAAAATAAGCAGTTGTCAATGCTACCATGTATTATTATACCATGGTAGGACTGAAAGTTTTTCGTCTTGCACCAACTGTCAGAAATAGTATTAAGTAGAGAATGTAAAAAGTAAAAAAGAAAATAGAAAGTAAAATATAGAGGCAAATGACAGTTTGTCCAAGACACTTGTGAGAAAATAGCCACTTGTCACTCCTACCTTGTATAATTGTATCATGCCTACGCCAATGTTTTGTTTGGCTTTGCTCTTTCGTTTTTTGATCTTCGAATTGGACCTACCTTATAATTGTAATATTATATGTATGATATTTTCTGATCATATGTATGATAGGCATATGTATGATATTTTCTTTGAAATGCTTTCGTAAAGAAATGACTTGTGCGCTATGCAAGGCTTGAAATAAAATTACTTTGGATTTCAATGTTCATAATCAAGCAAGTTCAAGTGATGACATCCATTGTCTACTCTGTGTTTTTAGCTTACGAAACAACAATATTCATTGTTTACATTTTCGATAGTAGAAATGTCAAAAAACACTTCCTGTCTCGCTCTAACAGGTACTTCATCACACGTACGCTGCATGTGAGGGAAACACCATTTCCTTATATCTTATTTCTATGCATGCTTATGACCGCTTATATAACATAGCCTTAACGGTAACTGAAAAACTCAGAATACTCGAAAATATCGAGTCACACGAAAACCATCGAGTTACTCGAAAAATCGAGTTATTTGATACGAGTTTCGATTCGAGTAACTACTCGTACAGGCCTAATTAAATCAAACAATTTTAAAACACAATGAATAATAAATATGGACGTATGCATAAATATGGAAATTTGCATACAAAATAAAAACCAAATAATTTTTATCAATCATCCTGATTCAGAACCAATCAAAAAAAGTAATGGGCCATTTGCAAAGCCTTTATATTATTAAATGTATAACAAAGAAAATAAACATTATTCATCAACGCTCAATAACAATAAAACCTTGTCTAAAAGCTTCATATTTTAAAGAAATGAGATCTTAAATCTTTAAATGCCCTATAGAAAATAAGTTTACAATGCAACACTGCTATCTGTCACTAAATACAGTGTGTTGACTGAAATGCTTTAAAATAATTAAATAAAAATTTGTGAAAAGTGTGCGCCAGCTCTAATATGACTGCTGTTGAGTTTAATCAACAAATAAATTTTTGTGATTTTCCCAAAATCCATCTGGATGATATCGATGAACGTTGTGGGGAAATCTATATAACGCTTAGTGGAACGGTTATCTATCATTGTTCTCTTTGTGCAAGTAACTATGGAAGTGTTGCGAATTTCTTGGGCCACTTGTCCAAAGATCATTTTAAGGACGTAAAATATGAAGATGAAATTAAAAACAATACAAAAGCCGGAAGAAGCGACAGTGAAACTTTGTTAGAGAACTATAGTAACGACAAACTGTGCCAAGAGCAAAAGCTGGTTAATGGTGCTGATGATGATTTGGAAGATGATGTTAAAGATATAGTTGCAGATGATGTGGAAGATGATGAAGATGATGTTGAAGATGATGTTGAAGATGATGTTGAAGATGATGTTGAAGATGATGTTGAAGATGATCTTGAAGATGATCTTGAATATGATGGTGAAGAGGATGATTATGATGAAGATGATGTTAATGATGATGATATTGATGCATACGAAAAAATGCTACAAAGGAAAGAAATTGCAGGGAGTCATAGGACAAACTCTGACCAAAATGTTGACGAATCGGAAGAAATTGATGCAGGAAAAATAAAAAATGAAACAAAAATGGAAATAACAAAAATATGGTTGCAAGAACAAACTTTAGGCAAGAAAAACATCAGACCTATGCCGAAGAGGAAATATCGAAAAAGTTCGAATAGTCCGTTCATATGCAGGCAGTGCGGTAAAGAATTTCAATCAAATCTAAGTTTGAAGAGACACTATTTAATACACTCCGACATACGTAAATACAAATGCAAAATTTGTGGTTTCGCCTTCAAAGACCGTTCAAATTTGGATGCACATGTGCGCCGTCATATGGGTACAAATAAAATTGAATGTGGTTTTTGTCCGAAGACGTTTTTTACACAAACTGAAGTAAAGACTCATCGACGTATACATACTGGTGAACGACCGTATCCGTGCTCCATATGTGGCAAGGCTTACACAACGCCTAATCGTCTTAAAATTCACATGAAACGACACATCTCCGAACCTACCTTCAAATGCGATTATTGCCACAAAGGTTTTTACGAAAGATTTCGGTATGAGGATCACAAATTAGTTCACACAAAAAAAAAGCATTTCGTTTGTGAAATCTGTGCAGCTACATTTCCACGTCATAAATCTTGGTTGAGACATGCTAAGCTGCATGAAAATTCGACAAAAGAAGTAAAGCCTCGAAAATACAAACATTAGAATTTAATGCTTTTCTTTCGGATGTAATTTGCTTAATTTCTTCTATTTATGATTATTACATGCAATCAGTACCAGAGACATGCAGCAAGTAGTTATAAACAAAGTACACTCGAGTATCTATGCATAATTTCGTCAACTACTTACTACTCATTCATACTCATAAAAAATGTTCAATATTCATAGCAGTCATACTCAATGACGTCTTCTGGATTAATCGAAAAGAAGAAATTCCATCGCTGGTAAGGGAAGCTTTAAAATCCCTAGTACCATTTGCCACTTCATGCCTATGCGAACTAACATTTTCATCAATGGTGCACATTAAACCGAAGAAACGGAACAGATTACATATAGAAAATAATTTGGTTGTCTGTGTCTCCAAAATAGAAATACGATTCATAAAATTATTAAAGAATAAACAGGCACTGCCTTCACATTAAAATCGTTTTGTTTTTATTTTAGTGTAGGGCCTACCTACATCCTTGCTTTTTACGTTCACCAAGCTTGCGGCACCAGTCGTTGCAGCCCCACTAAGGGTCGCGACACACAGGTTGAAAAACACTGGTGAAGGAAATAAAAATCGTGAAAGTTCGATAGGACAATAATATAACTAACTTAATACAACTACCGTTTAAATGCAATATTAACTGCAACATTTCATCCCATACTTTAAAAAATGCGAAGGATTGAAGTTGGATTAGTGAGAAATTCCAATGATCATATAAGTATTGTCAAATTAGTGCTGTTTGGTTAAATTTAGTGCCAATGAAGAATTTTTGATTCTTTTCTATAATGAAAAAAGTTCGAAATGCAACAAGAGAAATCGTCACGATTTTTAATGAAAATTTTATTAAAAATCTTTTAGCTACCAAAAGCTTCCTACGCTTTATAGCGATTTCTTTAAAATATGGCTTCAAATGAAGCTTGACGTTCAGACGAAGCCCGCCAGCTCTGAATTTCTGACAATATTAGAACGGCGTGAAAAAGTGCTGCTAAAAAATCCAACACTCCTTGCAGCTTTATATTTGGATCCGCGTCTTCAGCGCATCATAGCGAAGGAGCCATTACAATTAATGTGTGCTCGAACACATCTCAAAGAAGTGATCTGATTTAATGTACATAGTTTGCTTCACTTGTGTGATTCTGTGAGAGACATGGGCATTGTTACAAGTTTTAGTGCATACGATTTCGAAAATTACATGCAGGACTTAAAAAGAAAAATTCGAAAACCTTCAAATATTCTCCAACAAATCAGAAGTAAATTTGAGGAAGCAGATATTGTTTCAAAAAAAAGTATGGGTGGATTTAAAAAAAATAGATTTAATAAAATAGTTAGTTACAGAACAAATAATTTTCTTTTAAGTACTATTTCACCAGATAATTTTTGTTGCATAAAGCCTTTTATTCCAATAAGGGTGACAGGATTTTCAGATCAAAATCAGGGATTTGTAGAAGGAGTTAGATTAACAAATCTAAAAAGTTTTTTTGAAGAACCCTTAAACTCAATAAATGCGTTAGGAATTTGTACAGCAGACAGAAATTTTGATTGTAGCAATGAAAAGGAATTTTTTAATATCCAGGAGATTATATACAAGATGGTATGTTTACCCGACGAAGAAAACTTTGTTCTAATTCCTCTTTTGCATACTTTTGATAAAAACCATTATTGTTCTTAATATTAATCAATTCTTATTTCAATCGAGCATACATTTTATAGCTTCTTAAAATTTTGAAATGGATTCAAAAAAACAATTGCACACAAAAATCCGTCGTTTTAACGACGAAACCCGAAAAGAGAACTCTTTTAAAATTGAAACTGAAGAAACAGTGTCTCTATCATGTAATCAACTCACCAGTAAGTATTTATTAAATTCATTTTATGAATAGATTCTAACAATTGGTTTTACAGATTTAGAAAAGAGAGTTTTTACTTTAGAAAAAACCCTTAAGGAACAAAATGCTCTGATAATAAATGAGCTGGCGGCGATAAAAGCATCGGTGCTCATACTTTGCACCAATAAAAGGACGGACGAAAAAGTCAGCAAATTATTTCCCCTAAAAACGGAGCAGGAATTGAGAATGTTTGAGAGCAGTATCTCGAATTTAAACGAAGATAGCATAGTAAGTTAAATAAAATATCGAAGTTTTGAATGCGTAGAATTTGGAACAAGAATCGAGCATCGAGCATTTGATTGTCTTGTTCTCTATTTACTTTATTCTTTCAAGTATAAGTAAACATAATACAGCATTCACTTACAAAAAAGTGCTCACTCTACAGCATTTGTTAGCCACTCACCAAGAAATGTACATTCTCATTATTTTTAAATGCTTTATATATTCGTTACGATCAAATCGAGACAATCAAATCAATGCAAAAAACAACGAGCACACCGAGTAATACAACTATGTTATAGAGAAATAACAACATTTTATGTTTTTTTCTTTGATCTGATATGAAGCAGAAAAACCTTTTAAACTCAAAACAATAACAACACACAGTATTTGTGTGCAAGTTGTTGTTTTTTTTTCGTTAATTCTATATTCGTTTTATTAGTTGGACTTTTAATTTCATTGTCAAATAATTTTAAAAAATAAGCATAAAATACACCAGTACTCACTGTCTAGCACCGAGCATATCAACACATTTCAACACATTTCAATTTTACTTTATATGATCGCTTTGAAGAAGTTCTCGTTTGTCTTGTTTTCGATATGCTTTATGCTCATTTGTTCTTGGTCTATATATTGTTAGTTGTTTAAATGCTGTTAAAGATGAGAGTTGAATAGAGTGAGCATGCAAACAACAAACGAATGTCTTGCAAACACACCCGTGCAGCTCTTTATTAGATATTGCAACAAATATTAGAAACGAAAACAAGGAAAATATTTTGCTTATGGTATTTTTTTAACCATAAATAACCTAAAATGCTTTAGTTTTTTTGTATTTGTTGTAACTACTGCTTAAACTTTAAAAATAAAATGTATTCTTGTTCAACCAAGGAGTCAATAAAAAATTAATAACATATTTAAAATGTACAGGCAGAGTTACTTAGATTTTCCTATTTTTAGATTCAATGTATTCGTAAAATCATTGGAAATGAGGGCATATCCAAAAAACTGGGAAGTCTTTTGGGAGAAAAAGTTCTAACCGATTACAATTATGAAGGCGTTCAAAGCAAGAAAGCTTTTAGGGACTTCGCCAAGATAAATAACATATTCTTTGGTAAGTTTATTATTTTTTAATTTCATTTCAAATATTTAAAAAAAATTTCAATAAAGTTTTTTTCAACAAATTTTTTTTTATTACAGAGTCAATAAAATCCGAACTGGTTACGGAAGACAACTATATCAAAGCATTAAAGCTGGCTTTAAGAGGTCGAAAAACATAATTTACAAGAAAACATACTTCAATAAGCAGCACAATCAGTCCACAGCTAAGCATGGAAAAACTGATTAACGATATGATTTGTTTTGTTTTCTACATATCGTCCCCTACGCGCCCAATTATCTCAAGCGCCAATTTTTCGAAAACTTCTTTTTGTTCTATTTATTAAAGAATTATAACTAAAAAAAAAACCAAAAACCGTTTCTTGCCAATTTCCATATTGGCGCTTACGATAATTGGGCGCGTAGGGAACGATATTTATTGTTCCTTATATAAAACTTTATTTCTTTTAAGAGCCTTATTCTGGTGATTGACAATTGTGAATTTATTGACAAGCATAAAAATTCTTCATTTTGAACAGCATCTGTAAACAAAAAAATTTTCTCAAATATTATTAAATCAAAACCTTCCAAAAAACAAATCTCATAAAATATTAACCAAAAGCAATAAATTTACAATTGTCAATCACCAGAATAAGGTAAAAGTCACAAAATATGAATTTTTCTTATTATCTTATTGCAACAAATATTCCTTATAAACACGTTAGGGGTATTCACTTTGCCTAGGATATGGCGTTGCACTATGCAAGATATGCAGAAAATGTACACTCCGTTATCCATTGTACGGAATATACCTTTACTGTTCTTGCACCGTGCAACGACATATCCTAGGCATAGGGAATACCCCTACAGTTATTTTTTATATAATCATTATAACTTAATTTTAAGCTTTAATAATTTTTAACTGTGCCTTCATATTCATTAATATTCATTAAATATATAAAAAGTCTTATATTCAAGCATTATATTCTTAAAAAATCAGTTTTTGTCATTATGGAAATTGCATGTAAGTACACCTTCTGAAAGAATACTCCTTATAGTGCTCATTTAAAAAAGTGCTTCTGGAAGGAGTGCCAAAGAAGCATTTTTTGGGTTATGATAAATGAAGTGTTATAAGAAGGCCTGATAAAAGAGTCCTTCTAACACCCCTCGTCAAGAAAATAATGTATGCATGCCTTCTCAAAGGAGTGCTTCTGGCAGGCCTTTTAGGAGCAGGGAGGCGGAAGGCCTACAAAATTTTCCCATTTCATACAAAAAAGAAAGTGTGATTGTATATGAAAGTGGAAGGGCTATGTAATCCATATGGAGGCCTGCTAGTAGCGCTTCAAAGCCCTGCCATTGCCTACTGGGACGATTCATAAAATTATTAAAGAATAAACAGGCACTGCCTTCACATTAAAATCTTTTTTTTTTTATTTTAGTGTAGGGCCCACCTACATCCTTGATTTTTACGTTCACCAAGCTTGCGGCCGTGACCCCTCTTGCGAGTCGTTGCAGCCCCACTAAGGGTCGCGACACACAGGTTGAAAAACACTGGTGTAGGAAATAAAAATCCTGAAAGTTCGATAGGACCATAATATAACTAACTTAATAGGTCTGTTTCCGTACTCTACACTGTGTAAGATTTGTGTAAGATGTGTGCTAGAGAGTAAAAACGAAATGTGAGAATTGCAAATAGTTGCAAAAGTACGGAAACAGCTTCTAGTAAGTTTCAAGCACAAAACAGCTGATTTTGACTGCAGACGGCAGCACAAAATTTAAAACACTTTCATTCAAATTATTAAAAGCCATTTTTTAATGCAAAACTGAACAATTACTAATTTTTTTTATTATTATTTATTTAATGTACGTAAATTTCTTTTTAGGCACACAATTTGTGAATTTATTTATCGCAAAACATAAAAAATTATGAAATGTATTATGACATTTGCTTCTTCTTATTGATGCTTACTCTTGTTGATGCTTGTTCTTACTTTACTCGAAGTCTTGAGTTCTAGCACTCTCTGTGCACTTTGTGTGCTCGAGAGAGCGATTTTATGCTTGTTCTCCTTCTCCCATTTTTAGCACAGAAAGTACGCATGGTATAATAATACAAGGTAGCATTGACAGTTGCTTGGGAAATCATATACTGTCAAAAAATATACTCAAAAAGAGAGCGCTCACAATCCGCCATTGAAAACACAAGCAATGTTGAAAACGTTGAAGTGAAAAAAAACAACAACCACAGCAGCTGCTGATGTATTTCCACAAAAAGCTGTTTTTGACAGTTTATGTTTTCCTGTTGAAGAGAAAATAAGCAGTTGTCAATGCTACCATGTATTATTATACCATGGAAAGTACGGAAACAGAAAATAGTATCCCACAAGTTACACAGTGTACGTACGGAAACAGACCTAATACAACTACCGTTTAAATGCAATATTAACTGCAACATTTCATCCCATACTTTAAAAAATGCGAAGGATTGAAGTTGGATTAGTGAGAAATTCCAATGATCATATAAGTATTGTCAAATTAGTGCTGTTTGGTTAAATTTAGTGCCAATGAAGAATTTTTGATTCTTTTCTATAATGAAAGTGTTTTATAATGAAAAAAGTTCGAAATGCAACAAGAGAAATCGTCGCGATTTTTAATGAAAATTTTATTAAAAATCTTTTTGCTACCAAAAGCTTCCAGCTCTTCATGGAGAACAATTTACTTGTAACATACCAACCAGCCAATTCAATTTTTAATTAATTTAATTGTCAAAAAAGAGCTGTTGTGCTCAGTGGCGGAGCTACATATGGGCTGAAAGGGCTTTAGCCCCTCTCCCCTTGGAGAAGTTTTTGTATGGAAAAAAAGTCCAAAAAGACGTTTCAGCCCCTCCCCCCTTGGCATACAAAAGTGTAGTTTCAGCCCCCTTTGGCGAATCCTAGATCCGCCACTGGTTCTGCTTGATACCTACTTGAAGTTGTTTCCGTACTTTTCGATAAATTTTCGTATTTTGGCTGATAATCAAATTACTCTGTATTACTTGAAATTTAGCTTAAGGCCTACGCTGCCAAAGCTGTATCCAACCATTAACTTCAAATTTTAATTTTAAGTTAATAATAAATAATAATAATAATAATACTTGAAATTTACTCGACCTTTACTTGAAGTGAATGCGGAAACAGACATATTTTGAAAATTAAAACTAATTAAATTTACTTTAATTTAATTTGTGTTTTCATTGTTCCGAGATTGACCACAAAATTGCTGATTTGAAGAAGATTCTACTGTAGAGGATCCAGGTTTGTTTCTTTTTCGCTTTCTTCTTTTCACCTTTGCCGTGTTGCTTTTTGTCGATGTAGATATCTGGGCTCCCGCCAGTAAGCAGCTCATTTAACAAGACGAATAATCTGACCTGTTGCTTTTGCTAGCTTCCAGCACTGAAGTCGACGAAATAGTCGGAAAAGTATTAATTTCGATGGCAATATTTTCAACATTTTTCATTACAGAGGCCATCGCTAATAAGCTGCTATTCTTTCTGTCTTCCTTAGTGTTGTTTTTTGGATAGCTCGACATTTTGCAGCTTTCTCATGTTTACGTACAAATTTTCATCAGGTCACCGATCACAGTGGTGTTTGAAGCACTAGTTTGAGGTCACCATTGTTTGAGGGACGTAACTTTGGAAGCAGCTTCCCCCTTTTCTTATATTGATTCCAACAGCTTATACACTCTTCTTAAAAAAATCTCGAACTTTTAACACAAAAATAACAATAACACCTGCAAGAATTTTCTTCCTATAATTATTGGAAACATTTATAGCATTGAATTAAATAATAATAATTACAGATACAATTTTGTATGACCTTCGTAAAAGGTGAACGTTTGGCTTTTTATAAAAGTTTTATGACATTTTCGTAATAAGTAAGTTAAGGTCCGTTGCGAAAGTATTGCTAGAAATACTATAGAGAAAGAGTAATTGAGTCGAGGAGCGTCTTGATTTGAATCCATTAACCACCGTACTTCAATCAACTTGATATCCTTTCGGCCAACCTGAATTTTAGTAAAGAAGCATTGAATCATAATCAATATATTTTTGTAGAATCTCGTCAAAATATTCTTATAAAAGTGCACTATAATATATTTTATATTTGAATACCATTCATCCTTTAAAAAAAATTTTTAAATGAAATAAAAAGAAATTATTTTTTTAAATATTTGTCATTTCGAATACTTCCAAAAGGAAAAATGAATGACTACATACTTATTGTTTCTGCTATTTTATGTTAAGACAAGCTAATATACCCGGTTTGTTCGGGAAAAAAATAAAAAATTTAATATTCAGTCCTCTTTGATTGCAACTTTTAACTTTTTGTAACCTTTGTTCAGAACGAGTTCAGGTATAATTTTTTCATATAAATTATTCTTGGATCTTAACTCTTCTATAAAAAGAATAAAAATAACATTTGAAAAAAATTAATTCTTCAAAAAATCACAAGTCTTGTTTTTTGATTACATAACCAGTTAATAAAATTTTTCGTTAAAATTGGAACCACTTTTGCTTTTAAACGCTATATTTATAAAACATAGTAAAAAATGAAATTTTGACTTTTTATTATTTTAAAAATAAAAACAATTTTTGTATAATTTTTTCACTAATAAGTAAATATTTTGGACCTTTTTTGAAAAAAAAGATTAAAAATATATACGCTAAGCTGACGGTACCCTTGAAATGGTCTTTAGTAAGTGCTTAAATTGAATTTATCAACGAAAAAAAATGTAATCATATTAATTCAAAAACAACGGAGTTATTTGCATCGAAAAAATAAAAAAAATCTGATGGTTTTTTTTATTATAAGGAAACGATGTTATTAGAAAAATACGTTGTACTAAGAGCTTGTACAATTTTAAAGATATGTGAATGATTTTGGTGTCAAAATAGCAGAGTTTTTTTTTCAATTAATTAGACGAACATTTTCTCAAAAGCGGTACGTTAATAGACAGATTTGAGTTACTTGCACAGGGACGGAAGAGGCGTGATCAAAACTTTTGAGAAAGTTGGTTGTGTTTCCATCCTCACATCAATTAAAGTTCGAGTAATAGAGAGTAATTTGTACAAAGAGTACAAAAACGACTTCAAGTAGGTTTCAAGCACAACAGCTACTTTTTTTAAAAAAAAGTTTGTTTAAAAAAAATGAAAAATTCAAGTTGCAAGTGAATTGTTTTTCAGGAAGAGCTAGAAGCATCTGGTAGCAATATATTTAAAAATCAGCACTAGAGGTTTCACACTTGAAGTAAGTTATTTTCTTGTGCGTGTTTTCAATCGTATTGCATAGAACCATATTTTTAATTTGTAAATATACATTTATTTGAAATATATTAACTATAAGAAATTTAGCCATAAAAATAAATATGTATGCATAAGAAATTAATTCATAAAAATACAATTAAAAATTGGTAACTGAATTCCTTTTAGTGTGGAAACTGTTAGTTTTACACTAAAACTCATAAGTTGAGAAGAGAATTAATTATCTGATCTACAATTTTGTAAGCATATTTCTTGCTTGACAACGAGGAGCGGAGATGTTGGTGAATAGCTGATCTCGGTGAATTTTGAACCCGAATATCCTCTAGCACGTACATATTATCGTAGAGTAATCACAACATTGTTAGTTATGCCTTAATTAAGAGGTTTGTATCGAAAAAATTGGGTCCCAATTTTTTATATTTAAAAAAAAAAATATTTTATTTTCATATATAAAAAAAAAATAATAAAATCACCGTGGCAATGAAATACAGAAACCTTCGGAAAGAGTCAAAACTTATGTCGCAGAGATAAACTAAAAATGCAGAAAATATTTTTTCGATGAGGACTTTTCAAAAATGCATGCAGCCTGTGAAGATTTCCACTCTAGTTTCGTTTCTAGTCTACATATTTTTAAAATTTTTATTTTGAATTTAACAACTGTAATCTCTGCATTTTCCAATACGTGAAAAATCTATTGTTTAAAGGCGCAAATTTATAGTAAACTGGTGAAAACACTTTTATTTCATATAGCTTTAAATCATGGTTGAATAAATAAGGTTGTCGCATGGGTGAGAGCGAGTTCCCATAAATGTCAAATCGAAGTTGACATCTCATACAAAATCTGAAAACGAAAATGAATAACATGAAAAGCCGTTGAAGTTGTTGTTGTTGCTTTTCATTGATTTTGACAATTATGGGTACTGAAAAGAGAGTACGATCAGCCACGAGACAACCTTATTTATTCAACTATGGCTTTAAATATAGTTTCTTAAAATTTATCAACTTAAAATTTGTAAACTATGTTTTTTTACCTACGTTGAAAAACATTGGTAAATTATTTTATTCAATTTAGATTGTTCTTTTTTTCATTTGAAATATTAGCATGTACGGTTTTGTATTAACTACGAGTATGTTTGTATAAATTCAATTCATTTCTATCAGGGGCGCACCCAGAAAAAAATTTTGGGGGGTGTTTTATGTTTTTATTTATATACTTATTCAAATTTCATATATAATATTTAGAGTACAAAGTCAATTAATCTTTTATTTTGTGCCATTGAATTTAATATGTCCTCAATAATAAAATTTAAATTAATTAAGGCATTGAATTTTTATGAAATTTTAAGAGATTCTACCAATTTCTATGTGGGGTTAGCGTAATTTTCAAACGAGATCGCTAATTTGCATTATAATCTTTGTATTTTAAATACAAGCTTATAATATATCGAAACTCTAAACGATGGCTCCAAAATCTCTGCATTACATGCAGACATATAGACGGAAATAAACCGATATGATTGCACAGAGCCAAAAACCACCACATAAAATCAATAAGACCACCAAATTGAGATATTTTATTAGGTTTTCTTATTAATACTACCAAATAATAAGAATTTTCCATAAAGAAATACTTTCAATTCCATAGAGAAAATCTTATTAAAAATTAACAACAACTATTAAAGTTAAAGAATGAATGAATTAATGTGGAAATCTTATTAACACTTAACTTTAATAAGAAAATCTTTTTTTTCACTCTCCAAAGTTTAAGAAGAGACCAGTTAAAATTAATAAGAAAATCTTATTAATCTGCTTTTATAAAATTTCCTTATTAGACACCCTTTTAAGAAGATAATAATGTTGAAATGTTACTTATTTTTGCTTTCTTTGCTTTAGCTTGCAGTCGTAGTTGTGAAGTGAATTCGAAAAGTTATCCGTCGATTTAAATAAAGTAAAATAAGAAAAATGTTATATTGGAGAATGATAGTTGTGTTCCAGAACTTGTTTTCGACGAGGCTAAAATTCTCGAAACTCAAGCCATATTTCAGTCGTGGGGCTTGAGTGACTCAATTTCGACTTTATTAAAAATGTACGGTTTGGACTCGAAAGAGGTTCTTGACAAAAGTTGGATATTGAGGATGCCGCCAATTTCTTTGGAGGCCTCGACAGCGCCGGGTATTTTGGTTACAAAGTCAAAGTTAATTTAATTTTAACATATGTATTTAATATTCATAAATAACAACTTTCTTTAATAATGCATAAATTTTAATAAAATCTTAACAATGTGTAGATTTGTATTTAATATTATAGGCAGTTAAAAGTATATTTCTAGGTTAAAGATTAGTAAGATTCCGTATTGATTAAAAAGATTTCTTTAATAAAATTTTGAAAGAAATCTTATTAAATCAATAGAATTTCCTTCTTAAATTTAAAAAATAAATCTTATCAAATCTATAAGATTTCTTCCTAAAAAATCAAAAATGTAACTTTTAAAATCAATATGTAAATCAAATATTTTTAATAAGATTTCCTTACTGTTTTTAAATGTTTTCTTATAAAAAATAATAGGATTCTTCTTAAAATTATATGGATTGCCCAATAAAAAATTCGCAAAGTTTTAATAAGATTTTCTCAATGGTTTTAATGAGACAATCTTCTTGAATGAAAACGATAGAGAAATTTTATTGATGTTTTTTTATTTTATTAGGTTGTTTTGGCGTTGTATGGCTACATTTAAATAAAAAAGAACATTGCTTTGGTAAGAGAAGTTTGACTGATTAAGAGAAGTTTTTTTGTTTTTTTTTTACTAAATAACGATTTTAATTAAACTGCAGATAATTAAACTGCATCTTGATTTTTCGTTAAGATTCTTAAGTTTTGTAGAAACCAAAAATTCAAAATTCGGGTAGCTCGAAATACTCGAAAATACTCGGGTAACCCGGGTGCTCGAAAAGCTTGAAAATCGAGAGTTCTAGTTTTAACTTCATATTACATTGATATTGGAACTCAACTTTACAGAGAACATGCGTATTAGAGCCCTGCATGAATATATTCGTTAAGCGAATATACTCTGCTTAGCTGTTGTACACTGAAATAAAATGTTTTAAAATTGCCGACAACTGTTATTAATTTGACGAATTTTATGTTTAAAAAATAATGTAAATAGCAAATTTTGTCAAAAAAAGAGCAAATGTGTTTTAAACTTTTAAAAAACATGAAAAAAGGCAAATTATGAACACATTGTGTTTCATTTTAAGTTAATGTTTTTTTTTTGTGCAGGAGTACACTGCAAGCGCATGAGAAAATCAGCGCATGAGAATAACTGCTAATTCGTTCTCTGTTCTCTCACAAAACACTTCTTACGCTGATCTGAATTTGTAAGTTGTGTTGTTTTTGTTTCTTAATCGAATACTTGATAATGTATGCTAATATTCAGCAATGTACTATGGTGCACTGATTAACTGTTAGCAAAATGTGTTTAATTTGAGTTGGGGATTGATGAGTTGATTGAATAGCAAAATTATTGCGATTTTAAATTAAATTTAAATAAAAAAAAAATATTTTTAAATCAAATTGGATATTGATGAAATAAGTAACATAAAAAATAGCACTATCATTTTTTGTTTTACCTTTTAATGAAATGTAAATTTAATTTTATTTTTAATAAATAGTTATTAAATTTTAATTTGAAGTTTTTCGATCTTAGGTAATTCTTTTCCTAATTAAAAATGCATAATTGTCTACATTACACAGTGCAACACGAAAAAAAATAACCATTTACGGACACCACTACGTGATAAAAGACTAAAAAAAAAGACCCGTGTCTCCCAATTTTTCCCAAAGTCATGCACTTTTTTGTTTATGGGCCGCCAAAGATTTGGGGCCTCGGTATCATTTTCGCAAAAAAGTGATAATTTTCTCGGGCTCATGTCTTGCAAACCGTTCAGAATTTCGATTTACTCTCTGAGGCAAAATTGTAGCTCTTGTCATAAAGAACAAAAATTGCGAACATATAAAATCAAAAAACTTCACCTTCCAGATCAAAATCGCAAAAAACTTAAAAAAATTCGATTTTTTTTTACCTTTTTTCCCGTTTTCAGGTCCATAGGTAGCAAACCGTTCAAAATTCAAGGAAACAATCAACTACAAAAATTTACCTAAGATCTCAATAAACAAATTTCTAGAACATATAAACGTGGCGTCCGTGGCGTAGTTGGTTAAAGTGCGTGGCCGCTATGTCAACGAACCTGGAGACCCAGGTTCGAATCCCAGCAACGACAGGAAATTATTTGAATTAAAATAATTTTTCTGTACGGCCGCCACCTCTCTGCAGACAATGGAAAACCTCAGAGAGTAATCAAAATGCCATGTAAAGCTTCTTGAGAATAAGAACATTTCGTTCATCGCCGTTCGGAGTCGGCGTTAAGCCTGTAGGTCCATTTCTCGGTCAATTGTGTACACACTTAATAACACGTACAACATAATTGATCCTAAGAAGCTAGGTCAAAGTCCTTTCAAGGGCTGATATGGCCAGTTATTATATATATATATAGAACATATAAACTTCCTACGACAAAAATAATTCCTGTTTCTATTTTTTGCACTCTTATTTTAAATTTTAGAATTTTTGTTTTTGGTTTCAGCGAATACTTAAATTAATGTAAAATTTTTAAATAACAAATACGAGTTCTTAAACTTTTGAACGCGCTATGTACATGTGTCAGTACGGCAACACTGTTATCTGTCAATTAACCCAGTATGTTTACTAAAATGCTCAAGGATTGTTGATAAACAGAAAATTTTTTTGGGAAAGGTGTGAGCCAACTCTAAAATGACTGCTGTAGAATTAAATCAGCAACAAATAAACTTCTGTGACTTCCCCCAAATCCGTCTGGACGATATCGATGAACGTTGTGGTGAAGTCTTTATAACGCTCAGTGGCACTCTTATTTTCCATTGTTCACTTTGCGCAAGTAACTATGGAAGTGTTGATAATTACCTGGATCACTTGTCGTCACAGCATTATAAGGATGTTCAAGAAGAAGGAGAAGAAGAAGAAATTGAAAACTATGCCAAAAGCGGAAGAAGCGACAGTGAAACACTATTAGACCATAGAAAGGACAACCTGTACAAAGAGCTAAAGTTGGTTAATAATGATATCGATAATGATGATGATAATGATGATGGCGATGTAGATGTAGAAATTAAAGATGATGTCGATGGTGATGATGATGATGGAAGCGATGTAGAAGTAGACATTAAAGATGATGTTGAAGGTGGTGTTGATGATGATGTTAATGATGTTAATGATGATGTTAATGATGTTAATGATGATTTTAATGATGATCTTAATGAGGATCTTAATGAGGATCTTAATGAGGATCTTAATGATGATGTTAATGAAAATGATATTGATGAATACGAAGAACTGCTGCAAAGTGAAGAAGTTGCCAGCTTGGATGGGACCAATCCTAAGGACAATGTTGAAGAATCAAAAGAATTCGATGCAGAAAAAATGAAATTTAAAACAGAAATTGAGGTTTGACGCACATCTTCAAATTGCTCTCATCCTTATTTATAATATCTTTGTAGGAACAAATTTTAGGCACTCAGCATTTGCAGGAAAAAAAATCTAGAACTGAATCGAGGAGACAATATCGAAAAAAGGTTAAAGAGTTCATATGCAAGGAATGTGGTAAAGAATTTAAATCAAGTCTACAATTAAAAAGACACTCCACAATACACTCTGACGAACGTAGATATAAATGCGATTATTGCGATTTTGCCTTCAAAGACCGGGCAAATTTGGATTCACATGTGCGCCGTCATTTGGGTATAAACAAAATTGCATGTGGCTATTGTCCGAAAACGTTTTTCACACACACTGAAGCAAGGAACCATCGTCGCACACATACAGGTGAAAAGCCATACGTTTGCTCCATATGCAACAGGGCTTTCACTGCCCCTAATCGTCTGAAAATGCATATGAAACGGCACAACTCGGAACCTACCTTCCAATGCGATTATTGCGAAAAAGGTTTCTACGAACGACGTAGGTTTCAAGATCACATATTAGTTCACACCAAAGAAAAGCATTTCGTTTGTGAAATTTGCGCAGCAACATTTGCTCGACATAAATCATGGGTGAGACATTCTAAAATTCATGAAAGTTCGACAAAATAATTGAAGCCGTCTATAGTTTTATGAACTGTAGAACTAAACGTTAGCTCGAATATAAACTATAACTGAATTAAAATTATTTCAAAAGAAAGTGTGTGATTGGACTAAAAATTTACGTTGATATTGAATGTTTTATTTAAACTTTCTTAATAGTTCATGAAAAAAATTTTTTTTTAAATGAGCATAATATGCAACATATTGAAAATAGTGGAAATGGCTTAGATGTCTTAAAAAATTTAATTGTTTTTATTCTATAAAAAAACTTTCCATAGTAAAACTTTAAGAAATATATTCCCAAAGTTTCAAATAAAAATTTCTGACCGCTCTAATGTTATGAACGATTAAGTGAGCGATCCTCGTTAAGTGCTGGAGCGCGTGGCTGTAAAACGGAGCGATTACTCCGGTAGTCATTTATGTGCTTGGAAGGCAGTCATTAATGTATTTGGGCGGCAAGCGAACGTTGACAGATGTACGGAAAACGTCTGGGTTCCGAAACGTGTGGAAAGATACAAAATTGGGCGAAAAATGGCAAGTTATGATCATATGATATCGACAGATGACAATCCAAACGATGATAATTTTCTAGCGGGTGTAAACTTCTGGTGTATATGGAAACAAGTTGAAGCTCTGGAAAAGACGCCTGAAGAACATTCGACTGAATTGCATCCTTATGTTCAGAAAGAAATTCTTCGAATATATAAAGATTTATCAACAGATGACTTACTAGAGCGATGTTTAGGTAGCCACACACAAAATCCAAATGAAAGTTTCAACTCAAAAGTTTGCTGATTGGTTTCGAAACATCTACATTCTGGTTTGAAAAGAATTTAAGTCAATTTAATGATGAACGAGCTGTATATTACAGTTTATAACCGCATCTTCGCAAAGAAGAATTGCAAGTTCAAAACGAAGAATATGAAGAAGAGGAAGGTCTGCTACATAGTGCTGGTTTTTTCCTTTTTAATTTTTTTCTTCAAACGCGTTTTTATCGAACCATATTTTTTTTTTTTAAATTTAAATACACAAGCTTAAAAAGTTTTTAACCAATAGTTTAAAAAAATTAAGTTTATGCCATTACGCTCTATATGAATAGAAAATAAATGGTATATCGTTAAAAGTATTTTCTTATTGTAAAAAAATTTTCTGTTTAAAAAACCCAAAAATTAAGTTTTCAATTTGCTTGGGGGAAGATCATATAGAAGACAGACATGTCCTAAAATTAATTTTAAACCTTATTGAATTAAGATGAAAACTGACCTTATGAATGTATACAAACAGCAAAAAGCCTGACTATAATAGCTAAATGCTGGTAAACGGATATATCATAATAAGAGCAAGTTCATGAATATAGGCCCAACCAAAATGGACGATTTGCTCCGTAACGTGTGAAGACGAAAATGTTTGCTTAAATTTATTTCAATAGGCCTAACCAAAATAGACGATTTGCTCCGTAACAAGTGAAGACGAAAATGTTCGCTTAAATGCTGTAGCCCAAAATGAACAAACGTAAACTTATTTGTGCGATGTTTAATGGAAAATTCATAGTCAAGTTTTTTCTTATGAATTTCAAAATAGTATCAACTTTAAAGAATTAAAAGAAATTGTAGTTATTTTTAACGTGAAGGCAGTTTCCGAACGCCTTAGCGTGTGAGACCGTTCTATAACAATGTATCGAACCGGGAGATCCCAGAATCAAATCCCACCTTATCGAACATTTTCATCCTAAATTTTTTCGGAGTCAATGTAGAAACTAGTTCTCGATCACTTGAGTACAAAAATTTAATAACGCCCACAACACAAATGATCTAAGTGTTCTCAAGTTCTTTTAAAGTTATTTATTTCAGTTCATAAGAGATTAAAGAATTACCTTGTTTTTTTTAGTTTAGTTGTCTACTATAATGTTTTAAGTTAAACTGTAGACTTTAAAAAATTTCACAATTGCGACTTTCATCTAAAAGTTACCAATAAGGTCAATAAATACTAAACACATTTTAAACACTCAACTTGGTAATATTTTACTATATACTAGATTAAATATGCCTAGCATTGGCCGGGTCTGTTGGATTTTAGGTGTGTACAACATATGGAACTTTCGACAGTGCTCATATATTTTTGGTTGGTAATTTGTAGTTTTAAACACTCAAGATTTCAATTTTAAAAATAAAAGTGCCTATGCTATCACTTGGACATAAATTTACAAAACTCAATTTCTCTAGGATGTAAGACACCAATTTACAATCTGGTGTTGCTTATTCGTCCAAGCATTCATTTAGCTGTTCATTACATAACAAAAAACTTTTTTAAATACCTCTTATAAATACAATATTTATATCAATAAAATAAGTGTTGATAATTGGACTGGAAAGGCGGATTATTTTCACTGATAACTCAAGAGCCCGTACCGAAATGCGTTCATATGTGTGAACGTGTGAATACCTGCGAATAAAAGGGTCACGAGTTTGTACTTCAGCTGACGCAAATATTTTCAATAGCAAATAATTTTTTTTTGACGACGTCAATTCTTTACAGACAATGGCAAATCTCAGAGCAAATAATGTCCTGCAAATATTTTGAAAACATTAAGCGTTAGGAGAAGGCATTAAACTTGGTTGTCTCTGGGTCATTTGTGTATAACACACAATTGATCAGCACACAAAACACAAATCTGTGTTTTTTTATGTTTTAATTAAGGCACAAATCTTATTATTTTAATAGTATTATTTTGTGTATAATCATGCCTACAAATATAAATGTATATAAAAAATTAGAATGGCAAATACTACTACTATTTTATATAAAGGCTTCTTTTAACTTATGTATTAGTAAATGTAGAAACAATTTTTTTGGGATGTTTTCTAAAAATGGACGGAACTGAATTGATGTTTGCCTTTCAGCATACAATACATAAATATTCTTTTAAATTACCAATAATAAAATACTTAAGAATAATTAAAATATGACAGAGGTCAGAGGTGCAGTAAAAATTGAGCATAGTTCTATGCAAGTTTGTGCAGTTTGGTTGATGTCAAATTTGCTAGCATTCATGAATGAATATAAATATTAAAAATATTTTTAAGGCATTAACAGCTCGATATTGGGATTTTGTAATTCCAAAAAGATTTGATATTGTGAAAACACACATAGCCAGCAGTAAATCTATAAATAAAAAAATAACAAAAATATTAAATTTAATATTAAGTAAACTGTTTAAACTGAACGCACATTGTAAGACATCCAAGCGAAATCAAGTAATGCCGAAAGTGTTTGCTCTAGCTATGGGGGAAAGAACATTTGTTTGAATAAAAAGAAGATTAAAACAGAAAAACAAGCACTCACATAGATATAATAACCACCTATTAACCACAGTCCGAAGACAAATTGAAAAAGTATGCCAATGCCTGCCAAGATCAGCCAGGGTAGCAGCCAGCCACGTGTACTAAATATAATAAAGAATTAATTAAAAATCCTTTAAAAATTTTAGTTAATACAACCTTAATTTTATTCCATGGTAAATTAAAACCGAAGCTATAATAAGCAGCAGAAAGTAGAAAATAAAGATACCGCCCACAATGGGCATGGAAGAACGTATATCTGTTTCGAACAACGGAGAATAGAGCTGCGCTGACTCTCCTCCGGATAGCATGTAGAATATCTGAAAAGCAAAAATCAATTTTAAAAGGTTTTAACACATAATTATGTTAGATCGTTAAATGTGTTAATAACTTGAGCTCAATTTTAAACGTTTTATAAATTGTGGGAAGAATATGAGAAGCTACTGAGTTTTCGTCTGAAACTTTGAACTATGGGGTATTTGTATAATTTAGGCGAACGAAATTATTTTTAAGGTAAAAGGCTTAAAAGAGGTGATTTTCGAGTACCCACAGATTTTATCAAAGAATAATAATTACTTTGACAGAATATGTATTTATACCAAATCTAAAGACTGCGTGTCGTTTGCAATGATAGATTATCGTGGTAATATTGTATTCCTAGGAATTATGTTGCTATTGGCTTCCATCTTTGAAAATGAGACAAAAGCAGTAAGAATTTTGCAAAAAAATTCAAAAGCAAGTTTATTATTTGCATAGACAGTAAATCTGTCTTCGAAGCCAAATCTATTTCCATACAGCACTAAATGGTTATAGAAATAAAACAAGACCTTTTCGCAATGAAAAAGTTAAAATCATGTGAATATCAGACCACGCAAGCAACCAAGTTAACGAGAACTCGGATCGTGTTTCCATTTTACGATAAGAATTACTACAGTGGATCAGTGAATTATACAGTAGTCAGATCTTATCATTTGTGCTCAATTTGATTTGCCATTTTATAATGAATAACGAATGGAAGAGCAAAGCTTATGCTGTGCAAACATCGCAAATATTTTAAGAAAAACTTAATACTTGCTTAATGATTAAATTATAGTTTCAGAGTTTTAAAAATACGGCTTTAAGCTAGCTTTTACTATTATCAAATAAATGTCAAAGTGAAAAATATAAATAAATCAATTTAAGTTATGGAATACGAATTTAGAATAATTGTACTTAACGATAATCAACGATACCGAAAATAATAGTTGACCTGTTTGGGGATTTCACTAATAGAGTGGGAATTAAATATTAATTTTGGCCGCTAAATTTTAACGAATGTCCCATAGAGCAGTGAATTCTACTTAACTATTTTTTTTGCAGTTATTTTGAAAATTTATTCTATGGATTTATTTTTAGGCAAATCCACAAAAGCAAAAAGAAAATTACATTCCTAATAGTAAATAAAATCAAAAATAAAATTTACTTTATCCTCTATGTTCTACAACGTGGTTAAACAAAAGCTACATAAATATTTACCAGTGTAATAAAAATGACCGACATGGCAGCTGAGTAGACGGCAACCGCATAGCTGCCGGCCCTTACGGTATTCGACCATATGAACGGTGACCAACAGGAGCTCAAGACAACCATTTTGCTGTAAGCACAAGAAATATATTTCATTAAAGCAACATTGTACTATTTCAATGCCTAAAGTAAATGAATTCCACAATTTGCAGGTGCTCAAGAAGCGCTTGGATCTCATTTGATTGTCTCATTCAACACAGTCTTCCGCACGCACGCACTCAACAGCATCAGTCAGCATGAATCGACAGCAACGCGCAAGTGTCACGCCCAAATTAAAATTTTAGCACCTTCTGATGAGCAGACTTCAATAAATATGCTGGAATTACCTACCTTTTTTAAATCTTTTTATTTGCTTAAAGCTGCTGCCAGTTTTTGTTAAAATAATTAAATATTTGTGGACACTTTTTTATAAAAAACATAAACAAATAGTTGAATCTTCGCCCTGCAATCAAGTAATTAAAAAACAAATGAATAGAAATGAAAATGCACAGAAGAAATGTCAAACAAAAAGCACACACACACGCTCACTGCTAGGAGACGTCAAAATTTGCTTTGACGTTTGGCGTGTAATTTTTTGCGAAGCCCAAAAATAGGCACTGAAAAATATGAAAATAATTTGTATATTGCTGTCACAGGGTGCACTCGATAACGTCATGTATTCTTTTATAGGATTTTTTTAAAGCTTCTTTCTTGTGGTGGTAAACTTACGATTTCCAGAAAATTATCAAAAGTGTTAGAAAAATGTTCGAAATGTTGTATTTTCAGGTTAATATGTGTAAGTATATACATGTAAATAATATATTTGTGATGGTAGTTATGCGCCTTGTTTTAAATCACATAAAAAATTACCCTTTTAATAATTATAGACATTTCCATAAATTTTGATATTTTGTCGAAATATCTTATGTAAGAAAATCACATCAATCTTAAATGCAAATTGTTTTTAAACCTAAAACAGTCTTTGCTTTATTTTTTGAGAGAACCTTAGGCATTTCTGTTATTTTTATTCAATTTCCTATTCGTAATTCTTCTATTTTTATGCTGTATTACTTACTCTATTCAATAACGCGGCTTTTGACTCGTGCCACGCTCAGTTGTCCTAAAATCCTAAACAACTTTTTTGTACTATTTTATGCCTAAAATATTTCTCGTCTAACTTCTGCCAAACGATCTATTATGCTTCGTTGATAAATAAGAGCGATCATTTAAATTTTGGGAATTCCGTTATAGAATTGAGAGAAATAAACATACACTACATTAATTTTAATTTTTCTAAAAATAACGCCTTTTTCAACTGTAAAACAAAAATCTCTACTAATTTCAAAATTTACACAAAAAGCAACAATTTTCAATATGATCATAAATTTCAGTTTCACATATCGCTCTCTAAATATCACATAAAGAGCGTGCTTAAATAACACATATTGGCCTATCTCATTTTTTTATATTTGATTGAAGGTTACTTGGTGAATGAAAAGATTTTGCAATGTTGGTACATATCTGAATGGTGATTTGCTTTTGTGATTTATCTGCCTTGTGGGCTCAATATTACAAGGGCGTTCAAGATGCTGGCGGTCTTACAAAGAAAACACACGGTTTTTGCCAAAACTATTGTTTATTCTAACACATAGTGCCCTTTCAGCTCGATACACTTATTCCAATAATTTTCAAAGATTTCTAAAGATATCCGAAATATGCTTCAGTTTCCAATACGACCTGTTCATTCGTCCCAAATCTCCTTCCTTGGAGCCACCTTTTTAAGTTTGGAAACAGATAATTTTTTTTTTTTTAGCTTCGAACCAAGGATTTCAGGTGGAATACCTTTTCAGTCAAGTCTACTTTGGTTCGAAATCGGGAGATAAATAAGTGGGAAGGAAAGGGCAATCAAGTGAAACACGTGTAGGATGTTCTAAGCGTGGTGGAAAGCCAAAGAAACATGTGAATTTGAATCAGAGGCAAGTGTTATGCCTTTACCTCAGTCAATTCAAGTTATAAGGCAATCTCATCCACAAACTTCTCTACCATCAACTACAACTTTAAGTCGTAAATATTGATGAATTTTTAACTTCAGTTGATTAGAAATGAGGATAGAAAATTTAGAAAGGTTTAAAGCGTCCGTGGCGTAGTTGGTTAAAGTGCGTGGCCGCTATGTCAAAGAACCTGGAGACCCAGGTTTGAACCCCAGCAGGGACAGAAAATTATTTGAATTAAAATAATTTTTCTGTACGGCCGCCACCTCTCTGCAGACAGTGGCAAACCTCAGAGAGTAATCAAAATGCCATGTAAAGCTTCTTGAGAACGAGAACATTCCGTTCATCGCCGTTCGGAGTCGGCGTTAAGCATGTAGGTCCGGTTCTCGGTCAATTGTGTACAAATTTAACAACACGCACAACACAATTGATCATAAGAAGCTAGGTCAAAGTCCTTTCAAGGGCTGAAATGGCCAGTTATTTATTTTTTTTTTTTTTTTTTTTAAAGCGAAGGACCATGGCTAGGCCAGGAATCGAACCCGGGACCTCTGGGGTAGCAGTCGAGCACGCTACCTACTCGACTACCGAGGCCGCCAATGAAGCATTGCTGGAGCATTGTCTTGCAAAAAAATTATTTTTTTCTTCGATAAATGGGGCCGTTTGTTTGCGATTTCGTTCTTCAATCGGTCCAATAAATTACAGTAATAGTTGCTGTTGATTGTTTTTAATTTTATTAAATAGTCAATGAGCAAAATGCCACTTGAATCCCAACAAACAGACGCCAACACCTTTGATTCACCGTGATTCATTTCCACTGTGACCTACTCACTCTTTTGATGATTTCTTCGATTCTAGTATATAGTGGTGGATCCATGTTTCATCCATGGTCACTATTTTAATCAAAAAATCAGTCGCATTTTCTTGAAACATGTCCAAACATTGTTGGGAAGTGCGAACACGTTCAAGTTTTTAATTTTAAACCCATCATGCAGTAGACCCATCTTCATGTAAAATTGATATGTCAACGGCTGTAACACGATTTCGTATTGGCATCGTGGATTCGTCCAAAACATTCTGAAGTGGTCACTGTTTTTGGTGCTCCCCTGGCGTTTTTGGTGCTCCCCTTCTTTATCCATTTTTATAGCAATACCAAAAGTTGTGTAATTTAGAACACTCACTATTCATTGACAGATCATCCTGACATTTATGGTGTGTTCATGTTAAGGTTATTATTTGAAGAGTGGTGGTGCCGTCACTTGGATACCGGCAGCATATTGAAAGCCCTAGTACTTGCCGCATCGATAGGTGTGGAGGTTCACGGAACCAATACTCAACAAATAAATGTTTTTGTTGCTACTTCCTTGATTTCAAACGTAAGCCTCGCCGACATGAATACCTTCCAATCTTGTAACTCATTGTACAAATTGTAAACAATTGGTTGATTATAGCCACAAATTGAATTCGAAACCGATGTAAAGCCTTTTGCTAATTGTAGGAATTATCACCCAACTCTATGCTGACAAATCTAAAGCATATTCACGACCTTGAGCTACCACAGCCAGCCCGATACTCTCCAGAGTGCCAGCCTACAATGGCCAGTTGGGCAAAAGGTGCAACCATGAAATAAGTTCGATAATTAAGTAAGAATCCCCTCTATTTCTTATTTAGAAATGGGCTACGCAATGCAGATCAACATTATTTTGTTCCTTTTAATTTATATTTATTTCATGCGTTTATAACCCAAATCGCACTCGCAATTTGGATCTCATATTCACGTCATTGTCTAATTGTGCCATTGATTATGAACACTTTGTGCTATCTGGCGACTTTAACATAAATCTATTTTTAAATGACAATCTCACAAGCAGTTTCCTCGACCGTATCTCTGAAGTTGGACTCACTGTCGTTAACACAGTTATACCCACAAGGTTTTCAAACAATTCCCCGCCAAGCCTGCTAGATATTTTTATGGTATCTGATGCCTCATCTGTCTTGCTTCTTGATCAAATATCATTTGTATCTGATCACGACCTCCTCTTCTGTACGCTGAATATCTGCCTTGCATCCGTTATTCCCATAACTTACTTTTCATACCGTGATTTTAGGTCTATTGACAGCAGCTCTTTATATAATGATTTGTGTTTAATAAACTGGACAGATTGTTGGTTTCTACACTCAGTCGATGAAAAGTTAAGCTTCTTTGTTGAAAAAATCAATACTCATTTCGACTCTCACGTTCCATTATGTACGCGACGCGTCATTAATAATATTTGTCCTTGGTTTACCCAGAATCTTAAAGTAGCACTCAAGAAACGATCAAAGACCTATCGTAAATGGAAACGCAACACCACTGCATTTAACTGGAATGAGTACAAAAGAGCCAGAAACGAAGCTTCATCTGCTCTTAGGCTTTCCAAGTCAGCATTTTATAAGTATAAACTGCATCCTGCTCTTCCTTCAAAACAGTTGTGGAAAAATTTAAAAAGCATTGGAATCTGCAAAAAGGACATTGAAGCTTGTAAAATAGATCCTAATCAGCTGAATGATTATTTTATCCTAGCACTTGAGTCTATTTAATCTCATGTCGTAGCTACAGTCTGGTTTCCGCCCTGGGCACAGCTGTTCTACTGCTGTGGTTAAAATACTTGATGACATAAAACCATTCTATGATTCGGGCGATTTGACATTGCTTTGCTTGCTGGATTTTTCTAAGGCTTTCGATACCGTTAGTCATTCTATCCTGTGCAGAAAGCTTTCACAACATTTCTGGTTTTCTAAACATGCTGTCCGTTTATTGAGAAGCTATTTGGTAGGTAGGTTTCAAAGAGTTCGAGTGGGGCTTAATGAATCTCTGTTAAAGGGCACATCTAGTGGAGTACCTCAAGGCTCAGTACTAGGTCCGTTGTTATTTACAATGTTTATAAATGACATCTTTAGTAAATGTCACCACGTCACAATGCATGCGTATGCTGATGATCTCCAATTGTACTTATCCAGACCCATGAGCTTAGCTAAAGATTTATGCGCTAGAGTGAATGAGGACTTAACTATAGTATCCAATTGGGCTATTGACAACATGCTCATGTTGAACCCCTTGAAATCCTATGTGTTGCCAATCTCAAAGAAAACCGTTAATAATGAAGATCTGCCTCTAATTCTTCTTAATAACGTGAAGCTGAAACTAGTTTGTAAGATTACCAATCTTGGATTTCAAATAAACTCTTCTTTATCCTGCTGTGATCAAATTAATTCCTACGTTAAAAAAGTTTATTATGTTCTTCGAAATCTGCGGATGTCATCAAGTTTTGTGCCTCTCGAAGCAAAGAAAAAACTGGTATTGCAACTGTTGATGCCAATAATAACTTACTCAGAGGTCATGTACTGCAATCTCGATTCTTGGTCGTTGCACAAGCTTCTAGTCGCCTTTAATAATGCAGCCCGCTATGTATACGGTTTAGAAAGGTTTGATCATATCTCAGACCACAGTAAAAAATTACTTGGTTGTAACCTACAAAGCTACCTTGAAGCAAGATATTGAATTTTTCTGCATCGGATCATTTACACACAATGATGTCATGAGGCTGATGGGTGGAAAGATTTTGGACTATTTTCCGCACTAAGGTGCAGGTAGATGGCCATAGTTTAGGCTACAGCAGAACCGGTTTGGTAGTTTAGGATCAGGGACTTTAAGCCTCGTTGCAGAAGAGTTTGAATGAATTAATTGCCCAATATACCGTTAAGTTGCTTAAAATTTGTTTGGAGATTCTCGATTCTTTCGAAATTTCGTTTGGAAATTTCTCTTGTGAATAGACTGATCTACTCGATTTGAGAATAAGGATTGGTCATCAAGAATGATAGGAACTGGAAAATGGGTATTATGAAGGTCTTCAAGTGTAACTTTCAAGAATTTTGTAGGACTTAGATTTACCATGGAAGAAAGTTTGGCAATGGGCTAAATTATTTGAAGACAACAGCTCGTAGGAAGAACGTCTGTGGTAGTTCCTGAATAAGTTATTTTTACTTACTTACTTGTCTGGCGCTTACAAGCGTTAGTCGGTTTTGGCCTCGTATAAGATATTGCGCCAGCCATTTCTGTCTTGCGTTTGCTGGCGCCAGTTGGAAACACCAAGCGTTGTCAGGTTATCCAACACTGGATCTTTCAAACGAAGATGTGGGCGTCCTTCTGCGTTGACCACCACTGTGGCGTCCGTGGCGTAGTTGGTTAAAGTGCGTGGCCTCTATGTCAACGAACCTGGAGACCCGGGTTCGAACCCCAGCAGCGACAGAAAATTATTTCAATTAAAATAATTTTTCTGTACGGCAGCCACCTCTCTGCAGACAATGGCAAACCTCTGAGAGTAATCAAAATGCCATGTAAAGCTTCTTGAGAACAAGAACATTCCGTTCATCGCCGTTCGGAGTCGGCGTTAAACCTGTAGGTCAATTGTGTACAAACTTAATAGCACGCACAACACAATTGATCATAAGAAGCTAGGTCAAAGTCCTTTCAAGTGCTGAAATGGCCAGTTATTTATTTATTATTTATTACCACTGGGACCCGAATCAAATATTTTTCTCTCGAGATCTTTCTCTGGAAGGCTCCCAAAGTTTTTTCATCAGAACTGCTCAACGTTCAGGTTTGTGCTGCATATACTAGGTCGGGCATGATTAGTGACTTATAGAGCGTGAGTTTTGTTCGTTGAGAGAGGGCTCTGCTTCTCAATTGTCAAACTCAGCCTATGTATGCCTATGTATACCTGTTGGCAAGAGTCATGGTGCAATAATAATAAGGTGTTAGTGAATTTGACACTTCTCTCTCAAAATGATACATTTTTTCGCCCTGCTCCTGTCAAAAACAGCTGATGGTGAATTGGAATGAAAATAAATAATAAAATAAGCTAATGTGCAGTCGGTCGAAGCTCAATGCCATGTCCACTTCTTTTGATGGCTATTATCAGTTGAGGTTCATATTGAACATTCTTTCATTCGATATTTTCTTGAAGCAGTCGAAGTGAATGCAAGACATGCAAATATGCTGGCCAAAGATTCATGTCGGTGGCACCTTCCAGCGCATGTTTTTGATAAAATGACAAAACTATTCAATGGCGAACTTGGCAAATGGTCGAAGACAACTGCAATAACTTTTTGTCAATACAACACGGCATAATTAATTGAATTAAATATTAATTTAAACATTATTCTCACAATAACCTATAAAAACTATACTATAACACATCATCATCTAGCAACTCAAACAAATACCACAATTTGACAACTATCAACGGCTCCTCTCTTTTGCTAACAAGTTTTTGACAGAAAGAAAGCTATTCTTGGTGTTGTCAAAAATTCACTAACACCTTATTATTATTACACCATGGCAAGAGTTATCCTTCGTTTTATCTCATTACCGGGCAGTGATGTGATTCTGACTTAGTAAAAAATCCCGATAACATCCCGATTTAGACCTGTTTATCCCACCAAAATGACACGAAAAACCCACAAAAAATCCCACCCAAATATTTATACAAATAACGATTTTTTATGCAATTTTTGAAAATAAATAAGGATGCGCACCTGCTGAAGGAGGCCCACCTACTGCTGAACACTGTGAGTTCTGACGTCTGTATAATGCGCCAATGTGTAAAGTGTTGCAGTAACATCTCATTGAATGTTCACTTTGGATAATTCACTGAGATGAATGCGCATACTGCTTTACCCCCACGGCCGTTGAGAAATAAAATATTCGAATAAAATTAAGCTGAGCAAAAATAGTTCATCTCTATTTAGTGCATTTCAGAGTGTTTCTTATCGATAAAAAAAGGTGAATATGAGTAGAATTCTATATTTAATGTTTACTTTTCACAATTCGACGAGCAATCGAACAATATTGAGAAATTGGAAAAAAATATTTCACGTCATATCATGATGGCGTGCCTGGCCACCTACTGAACAAAACGTTGGTCCACCTTCCGAACAAATTTTCAGAAATCGTGTAAGTAAAAAATTGGCATTTATATGATTGAAAATAGTGTTTGAAATAAGTTAAAATAGTTTTCGTGATTGTCGTCCACGTTCAGATAAAGTTTTAGAATGGCGTCGCCTAAAAAAAAATTCAAAAGAAGAACGAATATAAATTCTGATGCGATGGCTGCAGCCAACAAAGATATTCAAATCTCTATTGTTTGAAGTTCAAAGAGTCATTATGAACTATTGATAGAATAAACTTTTTATAAACTCTCAAACACTATTGTTTTTACTTCATTTTCTAATTTTTTTCAACGATTTGTTTTAGGTGCTCAGTTGCTGGGCCGATTTTTTCAGCGATCGATTTCGAGACTTTTGCTAGATCGACTGCCTAAATTATAATTTTTGGAAATTTTAAATTTTGATTAAAATTCCTGTTAGTTATTGAACTTAGCTTCCAAATGAAACCAAGAGCTCTGAAAAATTATGTTTTAAACCAAAGGTATAGCCTCCAAGCAAAACGTGTTTGGTAGGCGCGCATCCTCCCCTACATTTTTTTAACATTATAATAATTTTATAGTTTAATAATGTAAATAATGAAGTTTTTCAATAAATATAACAAATTTTCCACAAAAAAAAAAAAAAATACGAAAAGTTAAACACTGCGTTTTTTATAAAAATTCTCTCAAGTGTATGAAGTAATCGTAAATTTCTTTCGTTGCATCAAAGTGAAACTGAGCTTATATTTTTTTGTTTTTAAATTTTCATTAATTTTAAGCCTCTTGAATATACATATCCCTTTCTTACATATTTAGAATGAATGAAACAGCAATTAAACGAAAAATTTTGAAAGATTACAAAAAAGTGATACCAACCAGTTTTGCTAATTTACACTTTAAAAAATTATGATCCAGTAGAAAATCCCACCTAAGCATCCGAAATCCCACACGTTCTCAAATAGGCCAAATATCCCGAAATGAGCCCGAAATCCCACCAAATCACATCACTGTTACCGGGTATGGGCAGAGAGCGCTCTTAGAGCGCTGAGAGCAAGAATTGAGAGCAAAGGCTTATGTAGCAACAAAAAACGCAACAACAAATCAAAGACAAAAGACAAACAATGAAACAACACAGAAGGTTTAAATGTAGTGGTGCCAATACCCGCTCATTACGCACATCGTTAAAAGATCTTTATTCTTTTAAATTTCATTGAAATTTTTTTTTACGTGATGGGCTTCAAACCCGACGCACAACCCTTAAAGGCAGGTGGCCCGCCGCTCAGATAAGCCACCAAACTAACGGTTGCCAGTTTGCCGTTTCTAGAGGACACCACACAGCAGGTTGAGGCAGTCAAACACGTTGCCATGTTAAGATCGCCCCCCTGATCCTCACGGGTTGCCTTGTGAGGAGGATAATCCTCACAAATTGTTGTGAGTAAGTTCTTTTTAGTCTTTTTTATTTCTTAGTTGTAGTTGGTAGTTGAAGTGCAGATAGCCAATTATAATTGTGTAAAGTGTTTGTGAAAAATGTTGGAGAGCTTCCTTACACCTGATCTAAGGTCACTAAGATGGTTGTTCAACCAAAGTGTTTGCACTTAAAATTATAATGGCAATATACTGAAAGGTAAAGGTAATATAGTCTGCCGAATGTTCTAGTTTACCTATTGCGCCTAAGATTAGGAGGAGTTTATCGTTGAGCTCGCAAGCGGATTCCATCCTCTAATAATTGCTTTCGGATTTTTTGTTTTAAGTTGACATACTTTAAAGTTTTGAACTTTTACTTATTACTTATTAATAAGTAAAATTATTTTAATTATTATTTTACTATTTACTTATTAGTCTGTGAAGCAGTTTGTCAATTAGCGGTTGTAATTTTGACCTCGTATTTTTGCATATTCGAAAAATCTTTATTATACAGAATATAATTTAGTAAAAAATTTAAATTTGAGCCCTGTTTTCGTGAATTCTTTTAATTCGTAGGCTCTATATACTTATAAAAACATACTCGATCACATCCTGAAGGTATTGAATAGCCGTATAGGTGGAACACATTTCTTTTCAAATATTATTCGACTGCAAACATTTATGAAAAGAAATTCTACTTTGACCCACTGTATGCCTGTGACCAAGCCGCGACTGACCAAAAAATCCCGATATCCCACTTGCACAATTAGCAAAAAAATGAAAACGAGAAAAATCCAAATTTAAAAATAACACACATTCATACCTACATACATATCAGCCAAAAGAAAAAGTAAGCCAAAATAAATAAGTACAGACAACAGAACTGATACTTCCACGATGTCTGCGCTAACCGCGCACAATGGCGCCCAACGAATTTTGTTTTTGCATTAGGCTTAATTTTGACGACGTTTTTGCCTACTTAAATTACGTTGGAACAGCAAAAAACAAATAAAAACATATCAAAAGCACAAACAAAAAAAAAAACAACGACAAAACATACAAAAACAGCAAAAAGCGAACACAAAACAAAATAAAACAAAAACCCAAAGACAAAAGTTGCGGTTTTACGCTAACGAACCAATTTTTTTTTCGTTTTAATTTTTGGGGAAGAATTGCAGGCTCAGTTAACGAGCAACTGAAGCGAGAAAATATGGCCAAAGAGTACGTATAGTTTTTGGGAGCTAGGGCCGATCGAATTAAGAGCAGAAAGAGCGCGAATATGTGATGTTCTGTTTAGAGTTGCCTACTTTGCGCTTTTGTATGCCGAAGAAAAGCTTTGCATTGCAGAATATAAAATGCATCTAAGAGAGGCTGAAGTATTTTGAATGGTGTTTGGGTAGACAAGAAAGTAATTGCATATCATTTAAAATTATTAAAAAAAAAAAACTGACCGAATTCTTATAATGCATCTAAGTATATTTCTGACTTTGAACTTCTGAAGTTCTTCGAAGGCAGAGTTGCCAAGTTATCGCTTTTAACAATATATTGAGTGTTTCTCGATGTTTCAAAACGTTTTAGTTTTTAAAAATGGCACCAGATAAAAACCAGATAAAACTAGAGTTTTCGATTTTTAGTCCAACACAGCTTTTTAAAAGTATATATCCGTGTGGTCACCAAATACGTTCGAAGTTAAACTAACACCCAAAAACAGAGATCTTTAAGTGTTTTAATAATGCACTCATTAAAAGGGAACATGAGGCATAAAAATTTCAATCTTATTCAATCTTATTTGTAGCAAATCTCGAACAATTTGAATATGGTTGAAATTTCAGAGTCAGGATATAACCCATAGCATTTAAAAATGTCTTCTTTTCCAATAAGATTTAATATCATAAAAAAAGTCTCAAGTAATTCACATAATTTTCAATTTGAATAACCAATAAATTTCAAACGCAACACAAACTCTTGTAGGAACGCAAACCCAAACAATATTGGGTTGTTACAAAAGAAAGTGCGTTTATTTTCTGGTAGGCATCACTGTTATCGTGATTGCAGATCTGTCATATGTTGACGGATATGAATATGTACATTTTTGTGCTCAGCTGTTTATTTACATTAAAAACAAACAAATTAATTCAGTTTTTCCTGCGTTTCTTTGGAAGTCGTGTTTAAGGAGTGTTTTAAGAATGGAGTACTTTAATGAGAATATATTTTATTTTGCTCTTTTACATCAAAATGGCAAAAAAGCAACTAAAGCCAGATAAAAATGAGTGGAAGCTTATAAAAATGTGACTAAGAAAAAAACAATGTCAGAAGTGGTTTGTCCGTTTCCGCGGTTGAAATTTTGTAATCAAGGATGCACCTTGTTCTTGTAGGCCCTCTGACTTTGACGACGACTAAATCAAGACGCTAGTTGAGACAAACCAAGAATGATAGAAACAAAATTACGCGTTCCGCAAATGAGAGAGAGAGAGAGATAGCGAGGATGACGTCATCCAGCGCTATTGTCAGACTTTGGAATAATTTTACGTTGGGGCCCACACCTAAATATTTTTTTCTTATTTTTATAATATGTATATAGACCTCCTTAACCTATTGGTGCAATTTTGTTGGTCTCGAATGGTTTAGGAGATAAAAATCGTACGAACGATTTCTATACCTTTCACGCTTCCTTATGGGCGTTACAAACGGAGTGAGAAAATTAATAGACTCCAGTAAAAGGTTTTTTTGTAATCGTTGGGGTATAAAAATAATGCGCTAAAGATAGGTTTAGGTAAACCAGGCCATGCGGAATTGAACTACGTTTACAGATTTGCATTTCGAGGTACTAATTTTAAGCCATGAACTATAATGTGTAATCAAATACAGCCTACCTGGACATTTTATTGAGGCACACCGTATGTGCCTCATGGCAGTTAACGTGTTAAAGTCGGCTGGTTTCATCAAAAAAATTGATGTCTGGGTCACGCAAGAATTGAAAGAAATTCACAATGTCAATCGAGTTGACATTTTCGAACTACTCGTGATAGGAGAAGGTGATCCAACAAAAAGGTTGGACACCATCATATCACACCCATTATCTTATGCCATCATATCACACCAAACTTATCATTCAACATCCATCATGCCATATTACTCGTACCATCCTATCATAACAAAATCCTACCATACTTATACCCATCTTACGAGTATCATACGCATAATATTATCCTGACACATCACAACGATCAGACCATACCCAAAATTCCATACACACCACTACCCCATTATACCAAACCCATTATCATACTAATATCTTTATATCATACGTAACCTATACGTTACCTATTATATCATACGTAACCTACCTATCATACAGAGTAAACCATACCCATTATATGTGGTCGTCATACCAATATATATTACACCATATGCGTCATTTTTTACATACCAAATCCATCATACCGTAATCATTATACGATATCCATCACAGTTCAGGGAAATAAAAAACGAATTGAAAGATCTTGAAAAGACTGGAAGTGAAAATTCCGATTACATTATCACAAAAAGATAATTTTCCGCAGATCCTGTCTGCCGCAAAGGAAAGAGGACTGGAAATCGAATCATCTTTGAATGAACACTACATTCAGGTTCTCGCTGAAGGACCCAAGATAGAGGACTACGTGGGGGCTGAAGTATATTGTAATTTAATGTATATACCTTTGTAATACGGGCCGTTGTGACACAAAGGGCACACAATTGTGGACAGACTGGCTAGAGGGAGTTCTGAACTATGACAAAGGGAGACGATCATATCGAAATTTGGTTGTAGCCACCCACTCCTACGTTCTACTAATAATAATTCTCTTCCATATGGTGAATATCTACTGGGTCCCAGGTCATCGCAACATGGAGGAAACAAAATTGCAAAAAAACTGGCTAAGAGCGGTCGAACTAAAAAGAAGGACAGCTCAAACGTCGGTTATGATATGATGATCAAGAAATACACTCTGGATCTAATAGAGACGGCGTTATCTCCCGCTATCTTTGGTCTAAGTTCTACGAAAAAACTGACTAATTCTTTTCATCAATGAGTAAAAATTAAGCGGAACACTGCCATATTTTGAGACGGGACACTGTCCTATTTGGCATAAATATCCTATTTGGGTTCGAAGCAAAGGCTTCTTCTTCCAAACTTCTGCAGAATCAACAAAAATATTTTATGCAAATGTCTTTATTTCAAACAATATCGGCTTTGCAATATGTGTAGCAGATTTTGAAGAGAGCTGCAGGAGTTAGAAGATGTCCCGTTAATAGACTAATAATATGTAGCTTAGATTCAAACGGAGAATCAGTTCATTCAACCAACCCTGCTACAACAGATTTAGGCACACTTTTCCAATTTAGTTCCGATGGCCCCACACATATAGGGAATCAAAACGAGCCGATAGACCTCCAGAGTCAGCAATCTCAAGTTTCTCGTACCTTTTACCCTGTCTAAACCACGCTTTCCTTCTAACAAAGTGAATTTATAGAAACTGCTCTTAAATTTGTTCTAATGACTGAAATTTTTGAACCTAAGCTTAATTGACAAAATCGAATAAAAACTTCGCCTACCTCCCATACAATGTAACGTGATCAAAAATCGCAACTCTAATAAATTTAGCAAAAATCAAAGTATTAACTAGATATTTAAGAGTTATTTAAGATATTTAATAAGCTTTGATATTTGAACCGAACGATAGTTTGATAGTTGTGAAAATTTGATAAAAACCATGCCTATTCTCCATACAAATTTGCGTCATGAAAATAATAAAACCACCATAAATTCGAATTTAACACGGCTGTGGGGGTCTTTTAACTTTGACCGAAGCTTACTTCTACTTGTTTTAACCAAAAATATCCAAAGACGATAAAAGTTGGTCAAAAGGGTGGCCGATATTGTGATAAATAATAAAAGGGTGATTTATTTTGAGTCACTATTTTTACATAAAAAACAAAAACAAAACATTGCATGGATTTATGGATCATCTTGAAGTTCAAATTTCCAAGACGCTTTCGAGAACTTCGAGTGCTAATTTGCGAATGCCACAAGTAATGATGGAAATCGTAGCCGACCTATCCATAACAGTTTTGAACTATACGTAGCCCTCAAGGAAAAAGTTCAAAGATATTCACCGGTCCGGTGGTGGCGACCGTCGCGTAGTTGGTTAAAGTGCGTTGCCGCTATGTCAACGAACTTTGGAGACCCAGGTTCGAACCCCAGCAGCGACAGAAAATTATTTGAATTAAAATAATTTTTCTGTACGGCCGCCACCTCACTGCAGACAATGGCAAACCTCTGAGAGTAATCAAATGCCATGTAAAGCTTCTTGAGAATAAGAACATTACGTTCATCGCCGTTCGGAGTCGGCGTTAAACATTAGAGTGTCCCTTATTTTGCGATTTTTGGAAATGTCAAGGGGCTGAAAGGTTTTTTTATGCGTTTTTATATTCTAAGAACGAAACTAAAAAAATTTTTTTCTTACGACAACGTTTACCCGTGCCAATCGGGCCCGAAAGTTTCGAAAAAATGCCCATATTAGACCATATTTGCACAAATTAAAAATAAAATCTTTTCTCTGCTTTTTATAAATGTTTTACATTTTTTGGAACACATACATAAGAAATATGATATCTACAAAATTTTTTTATGGTGGGCGTGGTTACCGCCCCTGCTGCGTCGAAATTTCTCCCGCAGCCTTTTCCCACTTTTTCATGAAATTAGTGCAATTTAGGTATTAATATCAACAATAAATAAATACATTTTTATTATGCTAAAAGTATGATTACATTTCATTAAATTCACATTATGTACTTACAAAAATTAACAATAAATTAAAAAACTAGTTGTAAGATGGTGCGGCTAATTGGGTTGATAGCGCTCCGAGTGGGTTGTAGGATTAAGGATCCAACAAGTGGTTTTAGTCTTTATTTGTCGACGAAGCGAACTCATAAATGAACAAAAACTAAAGGATTTTAATGTAGTTTAATTAATTTTATTTAAGTGAAGTAATGGTTGATTTCAATTAAGTGTATAAAAGGATGATAGCTCGGTAGGTCTTTACCCGTTGGTGGTTATTACAAGAAGAAAGATTACAAAAAATTCTAGCGGAAGGCTAGCGAGTAGCGGAAGGCTATGTTCAATATACAAAGATACAGATTCAGTGGAAAAGCTTTGATTAATTTAAATTCATTTATGGTGTAATTAATAAAGGTAGTTAATTAAAGATAAAGTATAAATATTCATTTATGGTGTAATTAATAAAGGTAATTAAAAATAAAGTATAAATATCTGGACACGCCCGTGGGTTGAACACTAGTATTTTAACCTGCGGCGGGCGCGCAACAAGCTAATACCTACAAGCAGTCTTATTCCGGCTTTTCAACCGAAATCATAGTTTTTTTTTATAAATAAAAAATATCAAAAACCAAAAATGTATGCCCCTGGAGGGTTAGTTAAATTATAATAAGAAATACAAATTAATTAAAAAAGACAGAGCCTTATTTGGAGCTTTTATGCTATTCATTATTATCGGAATCCGTCAAGTCTGTATTTTTGTATTTCTACTATACATCAAAGTCTGATTTGAAGCTACTAATAGCATAAAACCTCCAAATCAGGATCTGTCTTTTTTAAAAGATTTGGTCGCATACAAGACAATTAACAAAAAATATTCATTGCTGCAAGTCAAAAATTTGGTCGGCAGCTTTGGTACCTTGGCGAAGAACTTGTAGCACTCGCTTTTTTCGATGATGCAGTTTCT
Organism: Pherbina coryleti; assembly: GCA_943735915.1. Lineage (NCBI taxonomy): Eukaryota > Metazoa > Arthropoda > Insecta > Diptera > Sciomyzidae > Pherbina > Pherbina coryleti. Next base: position 139,700,055 of record OX030949.1, on the reverse strand, counting down.
ATTGAGAGAAAACGCAGTATGGTGACAGCATTGCAAGCTCAGAAGTTTCCATGTTATCATCCAATCGCAAACCCAAATTCTTTAAATGAATGGACAAAAAATATTTAGATTGTTTTGCATCTTGTCGAACAACAAATCTATTTCGTAGGTTTAGTTTGACATGCAATTTTTTAAAATATGATTCTGACGAATGGGAAAAAGATGAAGAATACCAGAGAGTAAAAAATTATTTTAAAGATCTTTGTATTGTAATGATGTTGCGGAGCGTGGGGTACAACTTGCTCAAGAATTTCTCGAGCTTACAAAATCAGAAGCGCAGCTTCAAAACCTACTTATTGTGGCCCAAAATACTCGAAAAATATACTCGAACTGTCAAAAAAAAAAAAGAAAAAAATACATGCTCTTAAAAAAAACTTATAATTAATTTGTATTTCTTATTAAAATTTAACCCTTCAGGGGGCATATATTTTTGGTTTTTGATATTTTTTATTTATAAAAAAAAACTATGATTTCGGTTGAAAAGCCGGAATAAGACTGCTTGTAGGTATTAGCTTGTTGCGCGCCCGCCGCAGGTTAAAATACTAGTTTTTTAATTTATTGTTAATTTTTGTAAGTACATAATGTGAATTTAATGAAATGTAATCATACTTTTAGCATAATAAAAATGCATTTATTTATTGTTGATATTAATACCTAAATTACACTAATTTCATGAAAAAGTGGGAAAAGGCTGCGGGAGAAATTTCGACGCAGCAGGGGCGGTAACCACGCCCACCATAAAAAACTTTGTAGATATCATATTTCTTATGTATGTGTTCCAAAAAATGTAAAACATTAATAAAAAGCAGAGAAAAGATTTTATTTTTAATTTGTGCAAATATGGTCTAATATGGGCATTTTTTCGAAACTTTCGGGCCCGATTGGCACGGGTAAACGTTGTCGTAAGAAAAAAATTTTTTTAGTTTCGTTCTTAGAATATAAAAACGCATAAAAAAACCTTTCAGCCCCTTGACATTTCCAAAAATCGCAAAATAAGGGACACTCTATTAAACATGTAGGCCCCTTTCTCGGTCAATTGTGTACAAACTTAATAACACGCACAACACAATTGATCATAAGAAGCTAGGTCAAAGTCCTTTCAAGGGCTGAAATGGCCAGTTATTTATTTATTTTTATTATTCACCGGTCCGAAGAGTGAAATCAACTGTTCACCCAGTTGTTTTTTCGTTAAAGCCGTGGTTTCATGGGTATTGTGAGCAAATAGAGCCGTCTTGTTGGATTCAAATGTCGTAGAAATCACGCGCTTCAATTTTAGCCCGTAAATATACCGTTATTTTGGCGCGATAGCGGGGGCTATACAAACTTACCGTTTCCGGCCGTCTCCTCATTTTTTTCCTAAAAGTATGGACTGATTATTCCTCCAGCTCATGAACCACACCAAATCTTTTTTGTTCGTTTGCATGTAATGGCAGCTTTAGAAACTTTTCGGGTTTATATTCCGAAACGAGAATTTTGTTTATTGAAGTAGGCATTTAGCCAAAAATGGACCTTACCGCTGAACAAAATGTTGATAGAAAACAGTGAGTTTATCTTTTTCAAGCTTTTCAAGAATAATTTGTAACGTGCTTAGTCATTGCATGATGAAATGTCACATACTAAAAAACAAAAATACCATGACAATTAGAAACGACTCACGCATGATCTGTAATAAAATAGTTCCCATTAAAGTATCTCTAAATGAATCAGCCTTCATTTTAAATTTTAAAATTACGGTTCATATTTCTCCGTCCCAATTTTTCGTTGTTAGATAGATAATTTTAGAAAAAAATGAATGGGCAATAAAAGGAGATATTTTTTTGAGATATTAGCAAACTTAATTTTTTATTATAAAATTTAGGCCATCCTAGTAGTTATTACTAAAAAATAAATTTTATAAAAAACCTTTATAAAAATCGATCGGAAAACATTGAGGTTTGGCTTTTTAAAATTACAATTTTTTTTTTCAATTTTCATGATTGAGAAATTAATTTTCATGAAGGAAATTGGAATCAATTGGAAGGCATTCGCCTTTTGTTAATCTAAATGGCTGATCCGCATTTTTTATAAAAATGACATCTGTTTGTGGAATTCAGAGTCCGAAATCTTTTAAGCATTGAGTATCATTGAACCTACAACTTTATCACTGTTCCTCTGTGTAATCATGACTAGGAAACATTTAAAAATATCCAGGAATCTTGTTGATCGGTACTTATAATACTTAGGTACTTAGTTCTCAAAAAGCGTCTTTCTTGAAGGGTATTATATTGAAAAGAGGAGTATTAACAGGTATAACTTAACAGCATCTCGCTTGGAAGTTACCAAATGTAGTCGTTTGTATACGTGAGAAATTCACCAAATTACGTCATTTTCGAAATGATGATGGCAGTGTCGTTATAGTCAATGAAGTGCACTACAGAGACATGATAAACAAATTTTTGTGAATATGGAGTATACGGATACCGGCAACCTCTAGTTTCAACAAAATGGAGCTATGTGAAATGGAGATTTTACTTTCTGTTTTCTTCTTTACTTTTTTCGTTCTCTAATTTATACTATTTTTGACAGTTGGTGCAAGACAAAAAAACTGTCACTTCTACATTGTATAATTGTATCATGGTTGCAATCAACTTCATTTTGATGCCTTATTACTAGGCTTTCTTTTCCAGTATGTGTCGTTTCGCTGAAGTGTAAACAACATAGTTTTTGTGTGCTCCGAATATGTCAACTTTGTGCCAACAAAACACAATTTGTGGAAACGTTTACTTTTCTGTTTTCATTTGAAGAAGAATGAAGCTGAAGGCCATCTAATGCTGCAAGAAACTTACGGGAAACATGCTTCATCGATTTCCACAAGTGAGTTTTAAAAGTGGTGATTTTAATACCGATGACTAAGAGCGCGAAGGACGGCCAGAAATCTTTGAGGCCATGGGGATGATTCAAAAGGTAGGATATTGGATGCTGTATGAATTGAAGCCGAGAGACGTCGAAAACTGATTTTCACTTGTGAAAAGCTGCCCCAACGGCAAGAAAGACAAGGATTTTCGCATCGTATTGTGACTGGTGATGCAAAATGAGTTAAGCACGATAACCCGTAGCTTAAAAACCATACATGCCGCCCGGCCATACGCCAAAATCGACGCCAAAGCCGAATATTCACGGTAGCAATATCATGTTTTGTATTTGATGGGACCAATTGGACATGGTGTACTATGAGCTCCTGCGACTGGTTGAAACCATCACAGGGCAACCGAACTTAATTGATGCGTTTGAGCCGATTATTGAAGCAAAAACGGCCAGAATACGAGCAAAGGTAATTTTGCAACATGACAACGCTCGGCCACATGTTGCGTAGCTGGTAGTGTTGCCAGATTTGTTTTCCAACATTATGGGACAAATGCAAAATATGTAAAAAAACGGGATTTTGGAAAATTTTACGGGACAATTAATAAACAGAAAGTTATTTTTAAGAAAATGTATTTCAGATAAAACAATTTATTTAAGTACGCAGAATAAATATAATGTCAAATGTCGCACTCAGTTTTGTTTAAATGTATGTACTATGTAATAGTTCTATGCATATTATGGTCGGCTAACACTTCTTTTTTGAATGCCTGAGTTCATGTGAATGTGTATTTGAAATCATAGACATTTTACAAAAATGTCAAAAATACGGGAAAAATTTTGTAAAAATCATGTAAAATACGGGACATATGGCAACACTAGTAGCCGGCCAAAACATACCTTGAAATGCTGAAATGGGAAGTCCTACCCCACCCGCTGTATAGCCCAGATATTTCCCTTTCTGACTACTATTTGTTTTCGTCCATGACGCATGCCTTTGAGGCAGTGGCGTACCTAGGGGGGAGCGAATGGGGGAGATCCGCCCCGGGTACCACAATTTTAGGGGTGACACCATTTCGATATTTTTTTAATTTCTCAAACAGAAAGAAAAGGGTACAAATACATTACGTTAAAAAATGTGTTTCCCATTTTGTCGCATTGAAATTATTTCTAACAATTTGTGTATCAGTAGCTTCATGCGAAAGGAGTTTTTCAAAGCTAAAATTAATTAAGACTTATTTAAGGTCTTCCATGGTACAGGCAAGGCTTTCCGATCTTGCTATTTTATCCATTGAAAACAAGGTAGCAAGTAATATTGATTTCGATGAGGTTATGTCAAATTTTGCAGCTCTTACGGCCCAGTTTAAAGGTTTTTTTGATAAATTTTCGAATTTTTTTTTAAAATTTTATTATTTTCAAAAACATCTTAAGAATGTGTAAAAAAATTTCAGAATAAAATTCAAAGCCGTTTAAGACATACATACACCTTGTTGCAGTTCTATCAGACAGCTTGATATTGGCTCTCATTTAAACTATAAACGCCTTTTTCTCGAAATGACATTTTTTGAAACGGCTTGCACTCTAACTCGAAAAGTGTGTGTCCGATTAACTTAAATCTTTTTTTTTTTTGTAAAATAATTGAATACGCAGTGCGTGAACTAACAAAATCAAATAAAAAAATATTTTGTTTTGCTTTTTATTTCCTTTATAAGGTCCAATTTCGTGCATGAAAAATGGAATTTTTTTCTTTTATGCGGCATTTTTTTATTTTTTTTAGTTTAACACTTTTGGTTGGTTCACGCACAAGACAAAATTGTTATAAAATTTTGGTTTTTTGTTTTTTTTTTATCAAACCACCTGAAGAGGTGATATCGTGCAAGCCGCAAGAGGCCTCTTGTTCGCGACCTCAACTTTTACGCGTTGTATAACCGTAAATATGACTGCAAAAATAAAAAAACAAAGCAAAAAAATTGTTAATCTAAGACTGAAATAAAAATAAAAAAAAAATTGTTTTGATATTTAATAAAATAAAAAAAAGGCATTCAAACAAGCCCGTTTTTTTACTCAAATAATTGAAACTGGGCCTTAAAGTAAGAAAAGTTAGTTTTTAAGACAACGCCATTCACAAGATTTCTTTGTTTAACCTTATACCTACATATAAATATGTACCTGAAAATGTAACGTTTTTGTTCCGTCAGTTTTTACGACTGCGAAGTTAATAAGTTTTTTTTTGTCGGAAAACATAGAGATAATAATAAAAACGCTTTATCTCATCGAATTGGTTTCTTTTTGCATTTAGAAATTTTTTATAGGGGTGACACCATGAGTGTCACCAAGCCTAGGAACGCCACTGCTTTGTGGATTAGCACTTTCGCTCTTTTGAAGATCTTCAAAACTGGATTGGTAGTGGCTAGCGATGGACAATACTTTGAAAAGTGAATTTGTAACGAATTTTTTGCTTTAAATCGTCAAACTTGAAAAAAATTCTTTAAAATTTCTTGTACACCACATATTACGCACAAAATTCCTTGCTCACGTTATATCGCGTTTTGGAGACATCACTTAACCACTCAGATCTTGCAATTAAACACTGTTAGACTCCTTCCTTTGGGGCTATGTTAAGATTAAGGTCTACGTTAACCATCCGCACACAGTTTTAACTCTCAAAGCGGACATCGTCGAAATATATAGAGCCCCAATTATGTGAAAGACTGATCGGAAATTTCGAAAAAAAGATTAAGATCTGCAAGCTAAGCCGAGGTGGCACTTTGAAAGATATTGTATTCCATACATAATATCCATGCATTTACTATATAATCCAATAAAAAATTTAAGAGAAATCTAAGCCGCTGTTCGTTTTATTCAAATAGCAAATTTTACACTTCTTGTTGATACATAATTTGAAAACGAATATCTTAATGTTAAACTTCTGTTAATAACAGTTTCTTAACAGTAGAACTTATTCTAAAGCACGTGAGTTAAAGTTTTCTTACTCTCTGTTACTCATGTATTGAGAAAATAAAATAATTTTTCAAAATCTTAAAAGAGCCATAAAATTCGCGTTGCTATTTTTGACTACGGATCAGTTAAGGGAATCTTTAAATGACCCAAAGCGATGCAAGCAAGCAAGAGAACTGAAATAAAAAAGAAAAAAAAAAATTGCTACAACAGAATGCAAGCCATGCCGGTTAGCCGGTCAGGTTGGAGCAGCGCTTGGCTGTACAAATCAAGGGGAACGAACGTACACAATGAATATGTATAGCTTGAGGTTTTTAGACGAATTTAAAGTAATGCGACGATCGTGCCAACAGATCAGTTGAAAAAGTGCGCTCGTACAAAACGGCCAAGACGCAAACGTACGGATGTGACAAAAAATTAACAAAAATTTTCAAGATAACGAAAGTGTTATTTTTAAACAAAGCGCTGATATTTGCGTAAAAAACATGCTACTAATTGCAATATAGAAAAAAAAAAATTATAAATGAAGTTCTAATGAGTATGAAATCGCAAAAAAGTAGTAGAAAGCAAATTAATTGTATGGCAAAGATTAATGTATTAAAATGTGTAAAAAATTTACGTGTTTTCATTTAAAGTTTATTACTTAAAAGTTTTTCTCTGCTCTCGAAGAGCCGCTGGCAAATAGTACTAAAATTCTACTACCAAAAAAGGCACAAAAAGTATGGAGCAGCATTTCGACTAAATTTATGTGCTCTCCAATGACTAGCCGCTGTGCTCCAACAACGCTCATCATTCGTAAAGTGCACAACATCGCGTGCAGACGTTCCTGCTGCTCCGAATGTTAAACGTGTAACGCGTGCGTCGTAAGTTGTGGTGTTTTAGTTTGTGTGCAAGTGTTATGAACGAGATCGAGATTTGTTGATTGTGGCATTTGCGCAAAAATATTCGGAAATATAAGCTAAATTAAAAAAAAAACAAAAAAAAATATATATAAAAAAAAACTCGATATGTTTGCACTTACATAAATCAAATTCACATATTTTTGGGTTCCTGGCACTTACCTTAGCTGCGGTATTTTTTTTTTTTTTTTTGTTTGAAAAATCTTGGCTTGTATCTTCCTGGCTGCACTTATTTACCGTTGCTTCCAATTTAACTTTGGCAATTGGACTGTGGCCGCGCATATAATTAGCCATGCACATGTTGTTGTTATTTTGGCACTTCTTTGGTGCATCTTGGTGATTTTATTTTTTTTTTTTGTGTTTTTTCGGTATTTTGAAAAAAAAGTATCTTGTGTTGTTGTTGTGTAGCATAATTCAATTAAAGTGATTTTTTCGCACGATTACCGTTGTTGTTATTTTTGTGGTTCTGCTGGTGGGCTCATAATTGCATGCATCCCTCTGCAGCATAACATCTTCCGTGTAGGTATCATCATCATTATCATCATCATGAACTGGCATGAGTTCTTCTTAACTGCTTTTTGTTGCAATTATGCATTTGTGCATATTTGGCACACAATGCAAAGCGTGTTTTTAGGCTTTAAAGAAAATGTTTTATTTTGTGTTTAAATTCTTTTTTTTTTAACACAAAATTTCGCATACTTCAGAGCGCACGAAAAACTTTTGCCATTAACAGCAATTTAAATTGCAACACCATCAACAACAACAGCAACAACAACAGCAGCAACAACAACATTATCCAGAGAAATGCCTTGAAGATCAACACCACACACAAAAGTATGTATCTTCAACTTTGCAGTTACGTTATTTTTTCTTTTAATGTTTTTTTTTGTTTGTTTTGTTTTGTTTTTTTTTTTTTTTCGTTTTTGGTTTTGGTTCCGTATCTGTTTCGTTTAGTGTGTCGTATGCAAATAACTCAAAGTCCAAAATTGTCGGCAGTTTGTTGAGTGCTCGGTACTCACTGCCAAGTCTTGAGTCTCTTAATTCTTACGAGTAGTTGTAAGACAGAGAAAGAAAAAGAAAAGGAAAATGTTTGTTCTTTTAAAGTTGCAAAAGCTTTGTTTGATCTTGACAACAATTTTTAGATGGATCTTTTTTAATTTTTTTTTGTTTTGAATGCTGGAGTTAAAGAGTTTTCCCTTTATGTTTGCACTTTTGCACTTTACTTGATATGGGTTCAGAGGCTTGCTAGAGTGTAGGCTTGCTAGAGTGTAGAGAATACTCTCAAAATGCAAGGATCAAGTAGTCAAGAGACGTTGATGTCTAAGTTATTAATTTTCGTAAAAAATTCTGAAAAGTCCTCCGTCAAGGGTTCCCTCTTCCGGGCATTAAAACACTCTAATTAAGTCATTTGATTTACTAGCCTGTTCAATAGGTCCTTGGTCTGACACATAGATGTCAGACCACATTGTTGGATGTTGGGATGAGCCTAGCGGCTCAATTCAATATTATTTTTAAGATCCAACTTCATACAAAAGACAACTTTTGTTCTTTGTGCAGCAATGGAATAAAGTGAATTTCGATTTTAGATAAAGCATTGCTTTTTATTGAGTAAAAAAAAAAACACCCTTTCAAGCAAACAATTGGATTGACAAATGTTATGATTCACCGAACCTGCTTTACCGAAATTAACCATAATTTATTGGTTTGCTGAATTCAAATGTGATCTTACACGCCCTTCTGATGAAGAACATTCTTGTCGCTCAAAAGAGGTAGTAACTGCAGAAATTATCAACAGAATCCATGATATCGTATTAGATAATCCGAAAGTGAAAGTGAGTGAGAAAGTTGAGGCTACAAAGATACCAACTAATTCGGTGGTTTTCATTTGGCATGACAATTATAATATCAAAAGCTGGTAGCAAGTTGTGTGTCGCATGTATTAACAATTGACCCATTAAAGACAACGAGTTCGGAATCCTGAGCAATGTTTAGCTGTGATTCGAAGGATTTTGTGCGTCTATAAGTACCCTGTGATGAAATATGGATACTCCACTGTATACCTGAAGCGGTACAATAAACAAAACAATAGGTTGGACCAAATGGAAGTGACTTAAAGCGATCAAAGACCACAACTAATCGGCCGGAAAGGTTTTAGGCAGTGTTTTTTTGTGTGAGGAACACGACATTTATAGATCGATCGTGATTCTGTGACCTGTGGTTTATTGACGTTTGATGAAACCTGGTTTCTTCACTGTACGCCTGAAGCGGTACAACAAGAAAAACAATAGGTTGGACCAAGTAGAAGTGGTTCGAAGAGATCAAAGGTCAATTAATCGGTCGAAAAGGTGTTGGGCAGTGTTTTTTTTAGGATTCTCACGACCTTTATTGATCGACTATCTCGAAGAAAAGAAAAACTTCGCGCGTATTATGGCCAATGATATCGATATCATCAGCATACGCTAGCAGCATAATACTTTTGTAGAATATCGTGCCACTGCGTCTCAAATCAGCAGCTCGGATGATCTTCTCCATCATTAGGTTGAAAAAGTCGTACGATAAGGAATCACCTTGTCTGAAACCTCGTTGGTATCGAATGGAGGAGTGAGGTCCTTCCCGATTTTAACTGTGCTGCTGGTGTTGCTCAGTGTCCAAATACCAAATTCAGACATGGTGGAATATAGATTATTCCTTATTAGACTGTCGAAGGCGGCTTTGTAATCGACAAAAAGATGGTGTGTGTCGATTTGTTTTTCTAGGGTCTTCTCCAAGATTTGTCGTAGCGTAAATATCTGGTCTATGGTGGATTTGCCAGGTCTGAAGCCACACTGATAAGGTCCAACCAGCTGGTTTACGATGGGCTTCAATCTTTCACATAGTACGCTCGACAGGACCTTATATGCGATATTCAGAAGGCTTATCCCACGGTAGTTGGCGCAAATTGTGGGATCGCCTTTCTTGTGGATTGGGCAGAGTACACTGAGGTTCCAATCGTTTGGAATGCATTCTTCCGACCATATTCTGCATAGAAGCTCATGAATGCATTTAAATAGAGCTTCGCCTCCATTCTTGAAGAGCTCAGCAGGTAAGCCATCGGCTCCTGCGGCTTTGTTGTTTTTAAGCCGAGCTATAGCTTTCAAGACTTCACTATGGTCGGGCAGCGGAACTTTAACGCTGTCGTCCAAAACTGGGGATTCCGGGATATCATCTCAATTGGCAGGATTGTTGTCGTCGTCACCATTCAGTAGCCTAGAGAAGTGTTCCCTCCACATCATCAGTGTACTCTGGATATCTGTTACTAGATTCCCATTTTCATCCTTGCAGGAAGAGGCCCCGGTCTTGAAACCATCGGCCAGGCGTCTTTTTTTTCGAAAAATTTTCGGACCTCATTCCTGTCACCATGCATCTCAATTTTTTCGCACTCACGCATTTCCGCTTCCCTTTTCTTTCGCCTGAAAATGCGTCTCTCTTCCCTCCTCTTCTCTTTGTATCGCTCCTTAGCAGCACGCGTTACAACCGACTGCAGGGTGGCTTTGTAGGCGGCATCTTTTTCTGCAGTGGCGTCGCGACACTCTTGGTCGTGCCACTGGTTTCGGCGAGGGCGGTGATAGCCAATCACCTCTTCGGCAGCCGTACGCATAGAGTGGGAAATATGATTCCACTGCGCGCATATACCGTCGATCGGAGAAGTGCTTTCTTGAAGCAGGAGTGAGAGTCGAGTAGCGAAGTCTTCGGTTGTTTGCTTTGATTGCAGCTTTTCGACGTCTAGCTTTCTCTGTGCTGGATTGCGCGTATTCTTGGTTGCGCACAGACGTGTACGGATCTTGGCTGCGACAAGGTAGTGATCCGAGTCTATATTGGCACCACGGATCGTGCGTACATCTAAAACACTGGAAGAGTGCCTTCCGTCAATCAAAACGTGATCAATTTGGTTGCGCGTCTTTTGATCAGGAGACAGCCAAGTTGCTTTATGAATATTGAGATGCTTGAATCTAGTGCTACTAACGACCATGTTTCGCGCTGCGGCAAAGTCAATCAGCCTCATTCCGTTATCGGAGGTATTGTCGTGGAGGCTGAACTTTCCGACTGTTGGACCAAAGATATTTTCTTTTCCCACCTTGGCGTTGAAGTCACCAAGCACGATTTTTATGTCGTGGCGGGGGCTGCGCTCATAGGCCTCTTCAAGGCGCTCGTAGAAGCTGTCTTTGGTCTCATCGTCCTTATCTTCTGTCGGAGCGTGCGCACAAATCAGGCTTATATTGAAAAATCTTGCCTTTGACTAGACCGGCGTACATAATTTTAAATGATGTTTTAGGCATTCGACGGGTTGCAGCGCAAATTATGCCACAGTTTCTGAATTTCCTTCAAAACGAGTTCCGCAAAACTGTCGACCATGAGATGCTTTTGATAAACGATACGGACATTCTGAGCATCATTACTTGTGACGAGACTTGGGTGTTCGAGTAGGACGTCGAAACAGCTCAACAATCTGCAGAGTGGCGCCGAAGCCCGCCAAACCAGATACCATCCGCGTGGTATCCAGATGAGCCGAAACTCAAAAAACCACGGCAAAGTCGTTCACAAATTAGGGCAATGTTGACTGTTTTCTTCGATTCTGAAGGTGTAGTGCACTCGGAATGAATTCCTTCCGCAATCGGTCAACGCTTTGAGTGTTTAAAGCGTTTGTGGGAGGATATTCGGCGAAAAAGGCGAAAATTATGGAAGGACAATTTATGGTTTTTGCACCACAATAATGCACCAGCTCACACACCACTCATTGTACGCTATTATTTGACCTAAAACAATGTCAATACCGCTCAACAAGCACCATATGCGCCAGATATGGCCCCGTGTGACCTTTTCCCCAAACTCAAATTTTCGCTTCATAGAAATATGTATTTTGAGACGATTGAAGTCATAAAAGAGAATTTAAGATGAAAAATATCTCATTTTTGTATGCAACTGAATGCATAAAATGCTTCAGCATCTACTTGTGTTGTTGTTATGGTTATTGCGTTTGTTCGTGCCAAGGTTGCGAATACAACATCTTGTCGTTTGTTGAAGCGAATCATTTTACGAGTATTTCTCAGTAACAGATATAATATTAACATGTATAGTTCAGTGGTCACACGCATACTACCACAATTTTCAGCTTTTGTGTTTGTGTTACAATACTCTGCACTGATAAAAATTGTTGTGCAGGTATTAAGCAAGAATTGTTTTATAATTATCATTGTCATCATTATCATTATCAGTATCATTATCATTCTCACTGCCTTACATATGTAAGATACATGTGGTAGCCGTGGCGTAGTGGGTTGAGTGCGTGACCCATGTGCTAGAGAACCCTTGTTCAATTTCCATCTGACACAGAAAGTTTTTTCAATTGAATTAATTTTTCTGTTCGGTCGTCACCTCTCTGCAGACAATGGCAAACCTCAGAGAGTAAACAATGCCATGTAAAGCTTCTTGAGAACATGTACATTAGCCGTTCGGAGTCGACATAAAACAAGTAGGTCCAGTTCTCGATCAATTGTGTACAAACATGTAATAACACGCACAACACAATTTGATCATAAGAAGTTCGGTAAAAGTCCTTTCAAGGGCTGAAATGGCCAGTTTATTTATATTAATATAGATACATATCAGTTGTTTTCCGTTTTTGACGTAGAATTACATCATTTTTGGAGGTACGTAGAGGGTGGTGGCGATCAATAAACGATGTTTATGTCATACTTTGAGACTTTAGTGTGCTTAAAGTACTGATCGTAGAATGTTGATTTAAGCACTTGTTGGTCTGTTTGATCCTCACTGGGAAAAATTCATATTAGAACTCACAAACTCTTATAAAATTTTTCACAATTACATGAGACATAAACCGAAAATTGAATGTTTCTGTTTGCCATTCGCATAGTTTTTTAGATAATTTTAGTTACCTTCTTAACCCTCTACTGCCTAACAATGCCTTTAGGCACACTTACGTTTGTATTCAAATCTAGAACTGAAAACCTTTTTTCCAAATTCAGAAGTCAAATCATAGATTATATATCGGTTCTATGCACTTCGGGTAATATTTTCTGTAACGGAATATTTTTCTAGCTTAGCGCATTTTGTAATTATTGTCAGTTGTAATTGTAAAAGTGAGCTTTTCGCACGCAAAAATCATGCATTAGAGGGTTAATGCTTACACCTAACACAAGAGAGCATCGCAAGAGGTGAAATAGAATCGAGCGCGTGAAATACAATTGGTTTTTGTATGTACTACTATAGTGTACTGAGTGCTGCTACTTAACGCAAGAGGCATCGCAAGTTGAAAAAAAATAACAGAAATCAACAAGTCAATGAACCCAAACTTTCAAATTTTACGAAATAATTGAAAGGATGTGTAATTGTTTCTTTTTGGTTTTATTACAGAGATGGGAGTGTGGTGTACACACCGACATTATGTCAATGTATGTGTCGCACTCAGCTTGCCAGCTTGAAGTTTTGTAGCATACTGATCTCTGCTGCTACGCTGACTGTTGTATGTGTATACAGAAATGTTACGTTATTCCTCAAATTTGAGGTTCGTGCCCTTCTCTGTTCTATTATAAAAACGTAATAAAGAGTTTTTTTTAGTTTCATTTTTCGATATGGATTCAACTGATATACGGTGGTCAGACCTGCCAACTCTTTTATCATTTGCGCTCAGTTCGGTTTGCCATTTTATAATTGACTTATGCCAGAACAACACTTCTTTAATGGGCTGGAAAGGAACTGGAAGCCAGCCCACTGTTTTATCGAATAACTCTGTGATGAGGCCCATTTTTTACAGAAAGTAGTGCAGAAAATCCACAAGAGATTCTCGAGGCACCGTTATATCTAAAAAGAATCATTATTTGGTGCGTTTTTGGGCCAGTGGAATCATCGTTCTTAATATTTTACTTTAAAAATTACTATTTTACCCCAATTGAGTAGGAAGTTTATTGAAAATATATATTTTCAACAGGATGGTGCCACATGCCTAAATTGAAGAAAAAATTTAGCGATCGCGTTGTTTCTCGAAATGGACCAGTCAATTCATCAAGATAGTACGATTTAACACCTTTGACTTAATTTTCTCTGGGGTTATGTGAAGTCATTGGTTAATGTGGACAAGTCAGGAACTATGAAAGACAACATTGTGCAAACCATTGTCGCAAAACGGCCCCAAATGCTTAAAAAAGTGGTCGAAAAATGATCTTCCATAATGCCTCACATCCAGAGGCAGCCGCGGTGGCCACGTGCCCAAAATAATATTTTAACGCTTATGGAATAAAATAATTTTTCAAACAAAGCCAATTTTTAGTTTGAAAGAGTGTCAGTGTTTAATTTTAATTTGAAGTTACACACCGTAAATTTCTACACCCTATGCAATACCAAGTGCACCACATCATGAATACCCCTATTCAAAGAGAGATCAAAAGAACTTTTTTAACTTAACGTTAGAATAAAATTTTGGCTTTTTGCGCAACCGGCTTGATGTAGAATTAAAATTCTGTGGACCATTGTTTGAGAGCCACATCCCTAGGTAATACGAGTGAAAGTATTGAATTGTCAGTTGAGTTGTTTACGCTTATCACGACATATACAAGGTAACACGACATTGCATGTTGAATTACAGTAAATTGGATACATAGATACATAAAGTAGATTAATATTTACAACTTTGTTTAAATATTTAACAACTGCTAATTAATTATATAATTGTCCTTGTTCAGCCAATTTGTATAAATATTGGACAACGATGAAAATTTATTTATAGTAGTTTAATTAAACCGCTGCAAAGTATGTTTTTTGTATTGTCATTTGTATATTTGTGCATTATGTGTGCCATAACGCAAACAGGATCGTTTGGGATGCAAAAGGTTCAAGTAAAAAATATAGTTTTTTGTGTTTAATTGCTTAACACTGTTCTGCCAATAGCAAACCTGGGAGTACACACCAATATCTTTAGATGCGAATTCATCGAATGAAGATCTGCTCAAGTTGGATATGAAGGTCGAACGTATTGGACGTGGTGATTATGCCGTTTCAGGTTCGATAGTAATTAATGCTGACTTTGGAGATGATCAATTCGTAAGAACCCAAGTTTATCTGATCTGGAATTAAATAGTTTTTCTGGAAAAACATGTTTTTAGATTGAAGCAAAGGCATATCGCAGTCCAACGGGTGGCAAGGAGTATAAGATTGTACCATTTCAGATAAAGAAACAGACTGTACCGGACTTTTTACTCACAACTTATAAGACTTATATTATGAAAAATGTACGTGAGTGTTCCAATGCACCTCAGGCAGAAGGAAATGAAAAGCCAATTGTGGAGAAAACTACCTATGCATTTAGTAAATGCAAAATCTCAACCGAAAATTTGCCCAGCTACATGATGCCTGGTTACTATAAAATTGTTGTTGTGGGCAGCGGTCAAGTAGATGCTGTTTTGGAATTTATAGTGGAGGTTACAGAAAAAGCTGCCTAGATATACTAGAAGATATGTCATGACATATTTACATCAAAAGATTTACACTATTTTGTTCACTTGATTATTGTCAAAATTTGTTTGTTCTATTATTTAGCATTTAATTTTCGAAATTGTCCTTTGTGCTTGTTGGGCCTTGATTGTAAGTTTTCTTAGATATGTAATGATGTTCAAAGCCGTGTAAATACATGAACATGTCAACTTTTCTATTGCATAGATCAAAGATTCGCACAGTTTTCTCCATTTATTATTTGCCCCAAGAAACTTATATATCATATATATTATTATATCATTTAAAATATAGTAAAAACTTTCCTCAATACTTAAAAAAATGGTCACTTTTTCCTTTCGCAACTTCAAGTCTATTGATGATGCATCACTGTTTGCTGACTTGTGTATAATTAACCGGTCGGATTGTTGGTTCTTTCGATGGTCGATGAAAAATTCAATTTCTTTATAAGAAAAATATGTGAACTTTTTGATAACCATGTTCCTCTCTGTACTCAACGAGTCTCTAATGCATTCTGCCTCTGGTTCAGGTCCACTGTTGAAATTGTTTTGAAAAAGAGAAGCAAAACCTAAAGTAGTTAGAAGCGCAATCCAACTTTACTTCATTGGGAGGCACATAAATATGCTAGGAATGATGCTACGTCTGCCGTTAGTTCGTCCAAAAAATATTCCCAGCAGGAAATGGATTGATCCGTCTTCGAAGACGTCTTCGAGACATGTCAGTTTCTTGCAAAACGGATCGATCCATTTGCATGGCAGTCTTCGAAGAAATTTTACATCAAAATTCCGTGTTGCAAGACATGTTGTTGAAATGTCTTCAACGACGGCGTCAAGACATGTCTTACAAAGCGGACGCATATAAACAAAATCATGCGCTCTCCCCATGGTTTTTTTTTTTTTTTTGTAGCAAAATTGTTACACTCGGAGAGCGTAAATGAGAGAATGATAAAGGTTGCACGTCTCATAAAAATATACGGCGGGTGAAGTTTTTGATGTGAAGCTTCTTAGGCGGCGCTTCGAAATTTGAACGAGAATATAAAGGAGTGAAATTTCAAGGTCAATTTACTTCATTTCGTTACTCGATAGAGAAGAAAGATATGTTTTATAGTAGAGAGAATGAGAGAGATATACATTGTATAAAAGACAAAAAAAAAATTCTTTTGTTACCGCTGAGTATCAAACATGGTTAGTCAAGACTACAGAGACGACTACCTATCTATTGTGCTAAACTCTTCACATAAAAATGTAGCACATTTAATCAAACCAATGTTTGAGTACCAATTAATCAAACTCCTTTTGCTGTAGATGCCCAGCGGGAAAATAAAAAGCGTTCCTAGAAATAGCGCTTTTTATGCGCATTTTTGGTATGCTTTGAAGATGTGCTTTTCAGAGTTCAGAGTTGTGGAGCTCATATTTTTATAAACATTTTGTTCGTAATTAATACAGAGGGGAAATAGCAGGGCGTTAAGGCATTCGATTGTAATGCTACCGGTGCGAGTTCAATCCTTGCATCCTCGTTTTTTTTAAAGAGCTTTTTTAACTATTTGTTTGTTAAGAACCGTTTTCATCCTAGGACATCCAATATAAATTTTAATATGAATTTGGTTTACTATAAAAGCGCTCCAGATGTGTGAAGCGCTATGGCAGAAGCGCTTGTTTAGTGCTTTTGAACCACTTCGATTACAGCTGGGTGGCAAAAGCCGCAGATTGTGTGCTGATTGCGTTCTATGTGTGGTAGATAGGGTGGTTGCCATGACTCGGGTAGAAGAGAGAAAGATTCAGTGAAGCAAAAGTGAATAAGAGAGTTGCCCTGAGCGCATTATGATTTTCGCAAAGTAGACTCTCATACTAGGGCTGCCATGCTAATATTTTTTTAGAATACCAACGTTGGTATATCTTTAATTCAATATATTAATATAACCTCTATGAATTTTGCTCATATTACACAAATTACATATTCTATTCATAATATTGCGATATAAAATTATATAGAAACCCAAATTGATGAAGCATATGCTGTCGCCCATGACGAGTTGAAAAGTTGGAATAAGTTCTTTCAATAGATAACTATTTTATACATATTGTAGTTATATAATTTTAAATCGAAATAATATTTATAATAGTAAGTATAATATGTTTGATATAAGTAATATTAATACGTACATATGTTGAATTAAAAATATATCAAGTTGTATTCTGTATTCATATCTATATGTAAATACGACGCAAATTGGTTATCGAATTAATTGCTTTTCGGACATAGGTCCATACCAATGAATATTAAACAAACAGAATATTTTTTTATAAAAACTTTTTATTGTATTTCTTTTGCTTAAAAAGCTCTCCATTTGCCTTTAAGGTTCGATTATGCAATCGGAAAGCAACGCAACGTAACGTGACGTAGAGTTCTATCTTATGAAAAATACGTGTAAGTGGTTAGTGAAATTGTAACGTAACTTAGCGCAGCGATGGGTTCTATTCCAGATAGAACTCTACGCCACACTACGTTGCGTAGCATTACGATTGCATAATCGTGCCTTTACACTAAAATGGTTCTTATTCTAGAAGAGAAAGAGTGTATACAAAGAAGAAGTTTCACTTCGTTACTGTATACACGGTATACTGTATATTTTTTTTTTTATTTTATTATATATATTATTAATATATATATTATTAAATATGTCAATATGATTCCTTATTAAAAAAAATAATTTGAATAATAAACAATGATGAAAATATGCGTACGAGTCTTGCAGATCGTCCGCATTGATCACTTTAGTGACGAGAAACAAATTTTTTATGAGAGAACATTCAATGCTTTTATACATGCTGACAGTATAATGACTTGTCTTGTAGAGCGTCAGCGTTCGCTCTGAGTATGCGTACTTGGTCTTCGAGACGGCTTCGAAGACTTCGTCTTTGAGGATTCATATTCCAACTGGGATTCTATTTGTCTTATTTAAATTGCTCTTTATCATCAAAACAGCTATAAAATAATTTAAAAGATATCGGGATTTCTAATAAAAAGAATGAACCTTGCAAAATTGCTCCCAACGTACTCAACGATTTCTTCATTTCGAGCTTCTAAATCTTCTCAATCGATTGATTTCAATATGTCTGATATGATATGATTTTCCTACTCTGTTCAATTTGAACGCTCTTTGTGAACTGAATGTCGCACGCTGTATCGCTAAAGTTAAGTTGAATAATTTCGGTGATGATGAAATCTCCATTAAGTTTGTTAAAATTATACTGATTTTCGTTATCAGTCCACTTGTGCACATAACTAATCATTCAAGCTTCACAACCACGTGTTATTCTGTAAAATGCAAGGCAGCAACTATTATACCAGTTGCTAAAAAACTTAATGCTAGCGTACCGGCTGACTTTAGGCCTATCAGTTTGTTGTCTTCAATATCAAACGTTTGTGAATCGTTAATGGCGCAGCAGATCTCCGACCGCATTAACACGTTCGGCCTTATGTCAAATTTTCAGTCTGGCTTTCGTGCTGGGCATAGCTGTTCTACTGCTAGTGCCAAATTTTTGGATGATATGAGAATACCCTTTGATGAAGGTCACGTGACTTTACTGTGCCTTCTAGACTTTTCTAAAGCGTTTGACACTGTAAAAAAGTGGGGCACAAGAAATTTTTAGCGCTGGCTAAAACTTAAAAAAACAAAAAACAAACACAAAATGTTGCTTATTGTTGCGTTTCAAAAAATTAAACAAAACAAAAAACAATAACAATGCTATAAAATCACATGTCATGAAGTACACTGTAAGAAAATTTGGTTTAATTTTTTTTAAATATATTCAATGTTGGTTGGAAATCACAATTATGACAAATCAATGAATTCAATTTAATTTGCCAGTGCATTGCACATACAAAAAAATTTGTATGAAGGGCCAGGTGGGCCATACGGGCGACTACGTGGGCAGAAACTCGAGATTAACTTCGGATTTTCTGACACTTCAGTTCGTTTTTTAAAAAGTTTTTTACGCGTTTGGTAACAACTTTTCGACATATAGAAATAACTCCAATAGAGTTCGCCCAGGCTCAGTATTTGGCCCACTACTTTTCACTATGTTCATCAATAGGATTTTTAACAAGTGCAATAACGTTGCAATGCATGCATATGCTGATGATCTTTAACTATACTTGTCCCGGCCTGTTCGGCTAATTGAAGATCAATGTACTGGAACAAATGAAGAAATGAGTATTATAGCAGAATGGGCTAGAGATAATAAACTTAAACTTAAACCCCCAAAAATCGTATATCTTGCCCATCTTGGGCGGTCTCGGTAGCCGTGTAGGTAGCGTGCTCGACTGCTACCCCAGAGGTCCCGGGTTCGATTCCTGGCCAAGCCATGGTCCTTCGCTTTAAACCTTTCAAAATTTTCTATCCTCATTTCTAATCAACTGGAATTAAAAATTCATCAATATTTACGACTTGAAGTTGTAGTTGATGATAGAAAAGTCTGTGGATGAGATTGCCTTATAACTGAGGTAAAGGTTTAAAACTTGCCTCTGATTCAAATTCACATGTTTCTTTGGCTTTACACCACGCTTAGAACATCCCACACGTGTTTCACTTGATTGCCCTTTCCTTCCCACTAATCACCCCATTTCGAACCAAGGCAGACTTGACTGAATAGGTATTCCACCTGAAATACTTGGTTCAAAGCTAAAAAAAAAAAAAAAAAAAAATTGAAAGCTGTTGTTAAGGCTTCCAATCTTGGTTTTCATATAAATACTACCCTGTCTAATGAGGATCCTATAAACTCTTGTGTGAGTAAAGTAAACTATGTATTGATGAATCTGAGAGTGACAGCAGCATTCGTTCCCATCGAAACCCATTGAAAACTAGTCCGGCAACTGCTAATGCCAATCATCACGTACTCTGAAGTCGTGTATAATAATCTGGATTCACGGTCATTTCACAAATTGGTAGTTGCAATGAATAATGCTGCCCGCTATATCTATGGCCTGAATAAGTTTGACCATGTATCGCTCTTTCGCACAAAATTACTTGGTCGTTGCCTATTTCGCTATCTTAAGAATTATTAGATTATATACTCGCGTATTCCACCTTACTTACCTTTTTGAAAAACTTAAGTTCTTTAGGTCAAGCAGAGGTATGAACCTCTTGATCCCGAGCTACTTTTACAAAAACTCTAGCAGGCTGTTTTTTGTCAGTGCACTTAAATTGTGGAATCCTTTGCCTAATCACATTTAGGTTGCTTCCAACCATAGAGCCTTCAAGCATTTAATTTTTACATATTTTTCCTAAACTCAATATATCCTTGTTCTCTTTTTCTTCTTCCTCTCTTTGAAGTTAATTCTAAGATGCATTTAATTTTCCTCTTATCTCTAAATTATGACTTTTTTAATCTCCTTTATAAAAATGGTAAATTATTTGTATAGTCTAATTTTATTTAAATTTTTAAGACTTTAATGGTGTCGTTATTGATTTAACTTGCGGCATGTACGAGAAATACTTTCTTATATGCTTTCATATTTGCCCAATAAACATTAAACATTAAACGATTTCAGCATACTTCTTTTTTTCGAATCGGATAAAATTCACCTTTCTGATTCACCTGATGGTCCTTTTTCGGGAAAAAATGAGTTTTTGCTGGTAACCTTTTATTTTTCACAGAACGCATACCGAAATCTGCGTGATGTGGTTTCTACACAGAGCCAAAAACGTACTTAATAACAAAGAAAAAGTTCTTTGTCCCAATGTATTATACATTAAAATTGATCCAAAGTACGAGTTCCTTGATTCAATGAATCTTTGTTCTTACGTTATTTCTTTGATATGTTATGAAGAAAAATGATTAATTAATGACACATACAACTGTTACAATCTAAGGCTGTCCTTAGAAATTTTAAAACAATATCAAGATATATTTTAAAAAATCATTTTCTTATTGAGATAAAATTCTCTAATGGTTTTATAGATATTACAACACAAGAACTGGAACAAAATTATGATGAACACGAACAATGAACTGTTCCTTAAAATTAAGAACAACGATTCATTGAACCAAGGAATTCGTTCTTTGGGGCAATGAATAGTTCTTAAAAATCAATGAATTTCGCTTTATGAACGAGATTCTTTGATTTTAAGAACAATATTTGGTTCAGTGTAAGACGCTGGAACTGTTTTTTTTTTGTTGATACTAGGTATTTCGTCTTATGTGCGCTCATTGTAAGACCCATTCGACTCGACTCTTTTGCTAATCTGTATATTGCTGCACTGACTTTGCGCGTATTATCACCAATGACATCGATATTATTATATAGCATATGCCAGCTAAAGTAAAATATGCACCATATGTCTCAGGTTAGAAGCTTGGATGCCTTTCTCCATCATTTGGTTGATCACTTTGTCTGAAACCTCGTTTGGTATCGCTTGTAGAGGAGAGGCCCTTCCCGATTTTAACTGTGTTACTGATGTTGCTCAGTGTCATTCTGCAAGAGGGATGAGCTTTACAGGAATATTAAATTCAGATATGCTGGAGTAAAAGTTGTCACATTTAAATGGGATTTGCCTGAATTTAAAAAAATCTGGATTCTTTAGATTTCAACTGGACATTTATTTTCTATTGATTAGCATATAAACAAAATAAAAACTAGTAACAAATGATCTTCGACTGGGCCGAAGTTAAAATACCCCCACGTCCGAACCGAAGTATATTCAAAGTCTTATGCTATGTTCACACAGTTGAGTTTACTTTGTACTGGAAACTCAAACTAAACTCCCTGTGTGAACATAGCATAAAGCAGTCAAAAAAGTGTTTATTTGTAAAAACCTTTTCGTCATAGTTTTAACAGAAAATATTCGGTATTGTTTTTTAATGAAGTCACTTTGTATGGGAGATAGGTGTGGTTTTCACTTGATTTCGTTGAATTTTATACACAGAGTACATGTTATATATCAAAGTTCGTGTGCAAAATTTCAAGTCCATATATTAATTTTTGCGGAATTTAAAGAGATTGCACCTTTTTGATAAATTCACTTTGCATGGGAGGTAGGCGTGGTTTTCATCCGATTTGGTTGAAATTCATACTCAGAGTGTATACTATATAGTAGAGCTCATGTGCAAGATTTCAAGTCCATATATTAGTTTCTGTGGAATTATAAGAGATTTTAACGTTTTGATAAAGTCACTTTGTATGGGAGGTAGGCGTGCTTTTCACTGGATTTAGTTGAATTTCATACATAGTGTACATGTCACATATCAAAGTTCATATCCAAAATTGCAAGTCCATAAATTAATTTTTGTGGAATTTAAAGAGATTTTACATTTTTGAGAAAGGCACTTTGCATGGGAGGTAGGCGTGGTTTTCATCCGATTTGGCTCATTTTCGAACTAGACCTTTATTTTTTAAATACAAGCTTAAATAAAGAATTTCGTGATGAAAGCCTGAAAATTACGGCTGTAATCGTGATCACAGACAGACAGACGGACAGACGGACATGGTTAAATCGACTCGGGTAGTGATGCTGATCAAGAATATATAAACTTTTCCTTTTTCCTCCTTATGGGCGTTACAAACGGAGTGACAAAATTAATATACCCCGTTTACGTTTTTTAAACGTAGGGGTATAATAACAGGAAAGGAAACATATAATTATGTACATTAGGGCGTATCGAATTACAACTTTTTTCGAATTTCACATTCTAAGAGGTCTCAAAAGTTGCATGAGTTTGTCAAGATCACCCAAAAAAAATTTTAAGGAAAAAAAAGGATGTCTTCCTGCCCCGCAAGGACAAAGTTGTTTTTTGACGAAAACAGTAAAAAATAACGACCTTAAAATGCTTTGACTTTTATAAAAAAAATTACGTATGTCTTAAAGCAAAAGTAGGTATAGGCTTAAACTAACAATATATTGGTAAACACGATGCCACTCACGATTCTTATCCACAAAGATATTCGAGGCAAAGTTGTAATCGAGATAGCACAGAACTTTTGATTGTTACTCAATAGTCTAAATTTTGGTGGTATTGATTATACTGTTAGTGTATTCCTTAAATTTGTCTAATTAATAATTAGCATAATTTTTGCATATGCCTTTTCCTATTTTTGAGAAATGTATACTTGAATGCAATTTTTTAACTTTTTCAAAAAAATGAATATAAGATTTTATATCTCGGGTACCAGAAATGGTACCGAAGAAACTTTGCTCAATTTGGATTCTTCAAATATTCCTGAACAACATCCTGTCTAAAAGTTTTAATTTAAAACACCAGCTTAAGGCCACGATTTTATTTTCTATTTTTATTTTCTAATATAAATTTTCTTATTCATAAATTGTTCATATTTACCACACAAAAGAGAGAGCTTCATTTCAATTAGGTGAGTTTACGACTGTTGAAAGCGTTACCGAGTGCACAGAATACCAATTTCTAAGACCGGTAACGAGTTTCGGTAACAATATTGCTGTTACCGGTAACGCACAGAATCGATCTGTGAGTCAATGTATTTTCAATATGATTATTAGTTTTAAGGATAGAAATTATTTTTTACAAAACGAAAATTAAATAATTTTTTTTATCATTTTCTTCATAGTTTTTAGCTAAAAAATATCTTATTATTTGAATATGACCTTTCATTATTTACTTATATTGAAAACAAATTTGAGGTTCAGGCCAAGTATGTTGACAACAAGACAACATGAAGACAAAGAAAGCAAAACCAACAACAACAACAACGGCTCTGTATAGAGCAAATCACACAGCTTGACTATACATACTGTTTCGTTGGACGCTACACCAACTCCTCAGTAGTCTTTGCATGACTTTTCACTGTGATCCCCTCAAGCTATCTGTAATAGTTTTATCTGGACAATTCCAAAGAATCCAGCCAATGTGGCAACCCAAGATGGAATATAGCTTATTCCTTATTCCTTATTGAACTGTCGAAGGCGGCTTTGTACACGACCGAAATATGTGTTGATTTGTTTCTCTAGGGTCTTTTCCAAAATTTGTCACAGCGTAAATATCTGGTCGATAGTTAATTTGCCAGGTCTGAGGCCACACTGATAAGATCCAATCAGCTTGTTTACGATTGTCTTCAGTCCTTCACATAATACGCTCGACAGGACCTTACATACGAACTCTTATTCCACGGCAGTTGATGCAAATGGTGGGAACGCCGTTCTTGTGGATTGGGCAGAGAACACTGAAGTTCCAATCGTTTAGAATGCATTCTTCCGACCATATTCTGCATAGAAGATCATGAATGCATTTAAATTGAGCTTTTCTTCCATTCTTGAAGAGCTCAGGCGATAGGTCATGGTTGGCAGAAAAATAAAATATACACCATTGTAATGACCTATTTTTTTCCACACAGAAAATATTTGTTTAAGAAAGTGCTCTGACGAATATACTAATTGATATTCACATTTTTGTCAGTGCAGAGAGCGAGAGAGCTACTAACACAAGCACAAAAGTCAAAAATTGATGTAGTATTCGTGTGGGCACAACTTTTTTAAATCAGTGTTATTCGCGTAGTGAGACTCGATTGTTTTATTCGAGAATCAAAACACGTAGTATTATAGAATGCAAATTTACCCCAATAAGGTTAGATGTTCACGAACTGGTTTATTCTAAAATCACATGTTATAATGAAACTGACAGATATTTCACGTTCAAAAAAGTGGCAAATACTCAGTATCAAAATCAAATTAAAAGTAAAAATAAAAGCAAAACAAAAACCAATAAATAAAGGGTTTTCCATTAAGGACTTGAAAACTTTTTTTTTTAAATTAAACGCAAACCATTTGAGATATTTCAAAAACTTTATTATCGGCTTGAAGGACAATCAAAACATTTCTGAATGGAATTCGTTCATATGGCCATCGCGGGCACGTATGCAGCGGTCGATTCGTTGGACCCAATTTTCGATGACTCGGCCTCATATTTTGGCCGAAACTGCCGCTATTTCGCCTTCAATGTTCAATGAGCTCAGACTCTTCCAATGTCGTCGGCTTGTTGGCATAGACCAATGACTTGACGTAGCCCCAAAGAAAATAGTCAAGAGGGGTTAAATCGCACGAACGAGGCGGCCAATCGACTGGCCCATTTCTTGAGATAACACGCTCATCAAACTTACTCTTCAATAAATCGATTGTAACGTGTGCTGTGTGGCTTGAGGCACCGTCCTGTTGAAACAAATGTCGTCCAAGTCCATATCTTCCAATTCGGGCCACAAATGAGCTTCGACCGAAAATTGCAGTTAACGCTCTTAAAGTTGCAATCACCGACTCCGAATTTCGGTAGTAAATTTTTATAATTTGCAAACGTTGTTTGTTCGTGTACTTCACCATGATAAAAATGTTGAGTTTACTGAATAAATTGACAGTGACAGTTCGATGATTAGTGAAAGGCTGCGTTCAGAAAATTAATTCAAAATTGTCAAGTCCCTATTGGAAAACCCTTTATAAAAATAAAAAGTTTTTAAAAGAAGGATTAGTAAAGCTTTACTTTATAGGATTAGTAGATGAGAGCAAGGATATTGAATAAGGTAAGGATAAGGATTAAGACAAGAATTGAAATCAGGACAAGGGGAAGGATTTGGACAAATCTTACACAAAGGAATGGGGAAAGAAGTGGGACAAAGACTTAGAATGGGATTCGGCCAAAGATTAGGACACGAATTTGAACATTAAAATGAGAACTAAAACAAGGATTAGGACAATGAGAAGTGTATAAGGACAAATATGAGAATAAGAATAAGGATGATGACAAATTTTGGGACAAGGGAAAGCATACGGATGAGAATAAGGACCTTATCCTTATAAAGATGTGTTGTCACCAAAAGTACCTACGGGTGTGATCATAATACACCCAGCTGCGTCCGTTTTAGCGATGATTTTGTATGGTTCGCATAATTTTTGTTTTTTTTTTTTGTTGCCGATATAGTTTTGGAACGTTTTTTGGTTATGTTCCGTTTTTCTTTCTCAATAGCTCTTTTTAATTTAAGTAAACATCGCAACCCAAGGTTACCATTTTTTCAATGGAACTTCCGATGAGTCCAGAAATTTTGCTCATGGTGGGAGTTAATTTTTTTTTAGTTTACAACGAAAACTAATACGTGCAAAAGCACGAGGGCGATTTGAATTAACATTTTTCTAAATTTATTTTCCATCCTCAGATGATTTCTCATTGCTTCTGCTGTTCCAAAAATGTATTGAAATCTTAAGTTTTCTATTTCCGCTCTTATTTTAAGCCTGTTAAATAATGTGAATACAACTAAAGAAATCCTACAACATCCTCCGCCCAACATGAACACGCGACGCTTGCGCACAGGGTGTTGTTAATGATCCACCAAGAGGAAATAAAAAATGTTGCACAAGCTACAAATGAAGCTCAGAACACATTAAATCTAACTTAAGTATCGACAACTTAAGAAAAATAGAAGGGGACAACAAATAAAAGCTAAACCAGCGCATGCCCGGCTGGCTCTGTAGGTTGATGGTTTTTTTTTCTCTCTGTTCTGTTCTTGCTGTGTTGATACATAATTATTTTTATTTAAAAGCAATTTCAACTTTTTGTTAATTTCTGCTCGCCTCATTTTATTTGATGTGTGCAAATAATTCGCCATTTAAGTGTCCAATAAATGTTGGAACCAGCAAGCAAAGATGTTGAAAAGCGCGCCAAGTGAGCGAAAACGAGCACTTTGCATACGATTTTGTTGGAGAACCAGCACTCAAAGATGCAACGAGCAAGAACAAGGTGATGCTTCCTGTCGACAGCCACCAAAGTAATGGACAGACAAACAAACAGACAGACCGACAGACATACATACAAACAGATAGCAACTAGCCATGGCTAGCTGGCTGCATGGCATAGAAAAGTAAAATGTTAAACAGATACATAGACGGATTGACGTAGAGACTGTTTGTAGCACGTCCCGCTTAGACAGACGATCAGCAGCTAGGCAGGCTTTAGGAACTCGGCGGCTAAGTTTGGGTTAAGTTAGGCGATAAAAATTAAGCGAAAAAAAAATAGCAAAAACAAAAAACTGTAGAAAATTTCAACACTGAAAATAATGTCTGTCTGTTATGTAGGTAACATGAAAATAAAAGGAGTTAAGAAGAAACAAAAACCCATGCCGCGTGCTCAATATCCTTGCCAGTCTAGTCTGCTGCATGCCTGATTCAAGCAGTTCCACGCTCGATCAGCAACGCAATGATGCATGATAAATCTTCTTCTTCTGCTGCTTCTTCCTCTTCTTCTTCTTCTTCTTTCTGTGCTTCGGTTTCATCTTAATTTTTGCTGCATACAACAAGCTGCAGATATATGACCATAGCCTACAACAACATCAACTGATACTGATACCTACTCGTCATCAGTCGTCATAAACACCCAAGCAACCAAGAAAAACTATCGACCCAAGCAAGGAAACAAAAAATGAATATAGTGGATGCTGACGATGTTGGGGTTGTTCATCAGGATGCCTTTAATGATCATGTTGTTGTTGTTGTTATTGTTGTTGCACGTTGCGCCTAGCGTATTCATATGTGTTTCTTTGACTACTTTAATGCTTTACCTTCGCACACACATATATATGTATGTATGTGTATCAACATATTTGAGTATATGCAGTGGTGTGCATGCGGAAGGGATCAACTGCTTCTGAACCCCCAGAGCTTTTCCAACGTAATGAATTCAAGTACGTTCTTTAGTTAATAAAGTCAAGAAGAGTGTTCATCGAAGATTTTTTTAAAGTGACAGTATCGTCGATTTAAAAGCAAACTCACGGTGAGCTCTAATGAGCTTTTTAACTCTTCTTTATTCATAAGTAGCTGTTACTCGCGGCTTTGTCCACAATACTTTCGAGTGGTATTAAGATTTATATTCTTGGAGAGGACCAAGAAGAAAGCAAAACCTAAAAATCATTGAAGTTAGTAATGGTTCATTAATAAATTTGTAGTTATAACTTGAAACTGGTAAAAGGTACAAAGATTTAGAAAAAATGGTGATGTGACATAGCCCCAAGTGACATAAACCCATGTTGAGAATTCGGGATTGTGTCCCCTTATTTTGCGGACATATTCCCAAAAATTAGATTTGGGATTATGACCACTTATTAAGCAGTCATAACACCAAATTGGTATTCTGACCACTTGGGATTATGTCCGCTTTTAAAAAGTCCTATTCTCAAATGGTTTTAATAAATACTTATTTAATATAATAATGGACATATAATGGAATAATAATTGGACCATTCGGCTACACCAAATAACTCTTAAAAGAGATAACTACTAATTGAAAAATGAAATTACTCCAAATCCTAAATATTCCTAAATAAATAACTCCTAACGAAAAGTGAAATAGCTCCTAATGCAAAAAACACAATAAATCCAAAATTTAAGGGGTTATTGTGGGTTGGAAGTTATATTATAACCAATATGAAGTGAATCAAGAATATAATAACTCCTAACATGAAAATGAAATAACTTAAAAAAAAAAAAAAAAAAAAAAATTAAATTCATCTCTCCAGAAAATTGATGCGGAACAACATTCCGTTCGAAGGCGAATCAATTTTTGAATAGTGATTTTTACGATAAAATTATTTGCCCATGCATGGAAAGTTGTTATTTCAGTTGTTATATCCCGTTGTTGTTGCATATCGTTTCAAGCTCGATAATCTCTTAATATACACATTTTTACAGAGAAGAATCCAAATATTTTATATCTTTGGCTTGCATGGATGGGGCCACACCTTCTTGTCCAATGCCCGTCACACTTTTCTGGTAGAAAGACATCAGCAAGTGGAAGCTCCATTCTGAGTTTCAATGTTTAGTGACTTTTACTTCTATAGCCATTCTGAATAGAAAATTTGGCTTGTGTGGGAGAAACCAAACCCCCTTTTTTCAATCCGTGCCAGTTTTTCAGTAGAAGGACCTGGCCAATTAGTAACTTTACACACCCGCATACATACATCCATTATTTATATATAGATAAAGATATATTAGGGCATTTAAGAAGCTGCCGGTCTCCAAGTGACGGCACCACCACACTTCAAATGCATGTCATTTTTGACTGGTGGCAACCTTAACATGAACACACTATAAATGTCATATTGATCAGTCAATGAAGAGTGACGTTACAGTGTTCTAAATTAAACAACTTTTGGTATTTTTATAAAAATAGATAAAGAAGAATTTCGTGCCTTAATTAACCCTTAAATGCACAAGGGCCTCGATTTTTACCCAAAAAATATATTTTATGCAAAATTGAGTAAAAATAAAAACTGCATTTTTAGTTTTGATTTTTTTTTTTTTTTTTAAAAAGTTATTTTAAAAAAAGTGGTTGTATCTATAAAGATACAATGTGAATTAAACCACATCTAAAATCCCTATTAAAATATATAAAAATAAGAGAAATGTGTTATGAAATTTTAATTAATTCATTTATTTTAAAAAGTTAAAATTATCAAATCATGCAGGGAGTGCACAATGTATCTTTAAAGATACAACTAACTAAAGTGACCCAGTGAGGTGCCAATTGATAGAAATTTTTTCGAACCACTTAAAATCACTAAAGGACATGTTTTGAAAGCAGTCAGTATTTTTTCCTAATCAAAATTATTTATCTGTTCTAGCAGTTAAACTGTTAAAAATAGTGTTTATTTAATTAAAACAAAAATTTTTTTTTGACTTTGTACATAATTTTTTTAAAAAGTATGAGTATATTATAAAAAGAAGTAAAAACTATTTTTCTATTTAAGGCTTATAATATTCTAAATAATATAGAACCATTTTGAAAAAAATCAAACTAAAAATATAGCCGTAGGAATTTTTTGAATGGTTGTATCTTTAAAGATACACGGTGCATTTAAGGGTTAAGCATTATTTTTTGCGTAACAAAAATGCGAAAGAACCAAAAGAAAAGCTCGATTAATGTTGTGATGAATCTGTTTCGCCGCATTCAACCGTAAAATATTAGATTTTAGAGTTCAAAATAGGTCAAATCAGCACAAAAGATGAACACGCCGGGGGAGCACCAAAACCAGTGACCACTCCAGAATGTATCGGAAAAATCCACGATTTCGTATTGGACCATCCAAAAGTGAAAGTACGTGAGATAGCTACAGCCGTAGTCATACAAGTGGGTCGGTAGTTTCAATTTTACATGAACATTTGGGTATGAGAAAAGTGTCTACAAGATGGGTGCCGAGTTCGTTAACAATCAATCAAAAACATAAACGTATTTGCACTTTCCAACAATGTTTGGACATGTTTAAGGAAAATCCGCCTGTTTTTTTTGCGAAAAATAGTAACCATGATTGAAACATGGGTCCACCACTATATACCAGAATCGAAGGAATGAGTAAAAGAGCGGGTAGGTCACAGTGGAAATGCATCAAAGCGAACGAAGACTCAACAAATGGCCGGAAAGGTGTTGGCGTCTGTTTTTTGGGATTCATTTGAGAAGAGGAGTATTTCGAATTTTTTTTCCTTTCCTCGAATATTTGAAAAAAGGAAAAACAATCAACAGCGACTATAACTGTAAATTATTGGACCGATGCAACAACGAAATTGCAAATAAACGGCCTCATTTATCGAAGAAAAAAAAATCATATTTTTGCAAAACAATACTCCAGCTGTCAAATCGATCGAAACCATGGCTAAATTGAACGAGTTACGCTTGGAACTCCAGATTTGGCAACCAACGACTATTATCTGTTCCCAAACTTAAAAAGGTGGCTCTAGGGAAGAAGATTTGCGCCGAATGAACAGGACGAATTGGAAACTGAAACGTATTTAGGAGATCTTGAGAAATTTTACTATTCAAAGGCCATCGCAATGTTGGTAAACGTTGGAATAAGTGTATCGAGCTGAAAGGGGACTGAGTGGAAGAATAAACAATAATTTTGGCAAAAATCATGTGTTTTGTTTGTTAGGTTGGCAACAACTTGAACGCCCTAGAACATATAACAGTTGAATCCACAAGAGTGGTTTGATTTGTTTTTTTGAATAAAACGAACAATTGTTTGGAGGTCTTCTAAATTTTTATTAGATTATAATGTAAACACATAAAAATTATAAATGAAATACAATTTATTTTAAACGTCCGCCTAAACGTCGGCTTATCTGGAGACCTTAAACTTTTTTCAAAAATTCCGATCACTCTTTCGCACAATTTGGGGGTGTTTTTTGAGGATCGCGACTTCAATGTTGGTTTTGAGAGTTGGAGTTGTTTGCGGATGGTTAGCTTAGACCATACTCTTAACATAACTCCAATAGAAGAAGCCTAACAGTGTTAAATCTTCACATTTTGGTGGCCAATTAATGTCTTTTATTATTAATTAACAACTCGAGTGTTATACTGTTATGAATAGACCACAGTAGAGGTCGTTTGTGTCAGTATTCTCCATCTGCGACAGCAAACAACTGTTTATCATGTCCCTGTAGTGCACTCCATTGACTGTAACGAGTATTCCGTTGTAATTTTTTGAAATAGTACAGCTCTATGACGCTACCGACCCACAATTAGCAACAAGCATCCACTCTTGTGTCTTGTTGTCTTGTGTTTAGTTGGCATCTCCTCAATCACTGGCGGGTTTTTGGATCCCTTAGTGAGGATCCTATCAAACCCAGTTTAATAAAAACGTAGCAGGTCAGTTTTATTTAGTTATGTCAAATAACATTCAAATATAATAGCAAGAGAGACCTTTTAATATATCACGTCTTCGTACTTTCTCCCAAAACTGTCTATCTTACTCTTAACATCAAAAACTTTCAAAGAACTACATGAAAAATTCTAAAAAAGATACAGTAGTTTCGACTATGTCGTAACATGAGACGTAGAATTATTCAATTCGCTTTTGATGACATCTTTTTTAAAAAATCCATTTTGTGTGGGGGCTCCCATACAAATTTTATGATTTTTGTATATTTATTCCATACACCTGAACAGATGACCTTTAAGGGAGTGCCGGAGAGGGTTAATATGCATGACCGACCCCCATTACTTCTGCAAAAGGAACATTTTCCCTTAGACACCTAAATAACAAATTGAGTACTCTCGAGTTGCAAAACATATCCCGGAACTATATAGTTCCGCAGTTCTATTTGATTGAATGAAACTCATGCAACACATATGCAGCAGATACAAGAACCATGCGCAAAGCAAACGGAAATATGAAATGTTGGCTTTATATTTCATGTAATTGTGTAAAATTTATATAAGTTAGAAAGTTCAAACATGAATTTTTCTCCCAGTGAGGATCAAGCAGAGCAACAAGTGCTAACATCAACATTGTACGATCAGTACTTTAGACACACCAAAGGCTCAAAGTGTGACCTAAAAACGCTATCAACCGCCGCTTGACCACTATCAACAGCCCTACTAACCTCCGGGAATGACGTATTCTACGTCAAAACTTGCTTAACCCCCCAAAACAAAATCGGCATAAGCCACTGAATACATTCGAGTATATGTATGTATGTATGTATGTATGGTTGTATGCAAATATCGCATTTTGCAAAAATGGACAAATATCGAAATAACTGAAACAAATAAAAACAGCCCAGCCAAGTGGAGATGAAAACGCTTAAAGTCCATTTGTGCATATTTATTGCAAACATACAAATATTGTTTGTTTGTACGTTTGTATGTTAGCATGCAGCAGCTGGTCAGAGACATTCTCACATATTAACGTGTATGTTTATATGCATGTTTGCTTGTGGGTTTGTATGTCTCTGACAAACGTTTGTACTTGACTTTGAACTGAACATACAGCGTTTGTGGAGTGCTGTCAATAACGGTTAATTTAAATGAAATTTAATTTTTTTTTTATTTTTTAATAATAAATTTTCATATTGCTCGTAAAAAGTAAATGTGAAAATCACTTTAATTTTATGCTACTCATTTAAACTCTCTTATTCATCTTAACTTAAAAATTTTTATTGTATCCTTTATATGGGTCAGCAGTGCTCGCGCACAAACACACATACTGCTGACCAAAACTAAAGCAACCAATATCAGTCAGTTGTCAGTCATTATGTCTCATAAATTAATGCATGTAGAATAAAACAGTTAAGTTTTATTCCAAGCCTTTCTCAAAACCTCTTCGTGTGTTTATTGTGTATTTGGAATGTAATTGGGACGCATGCGGGGCGCATTAGACTTTTTCGGGACTATTTTATTAATTATTGCAATGAGGGATTACAACTGCTATTGCGGGACGTTTTAAGGCTACGTTGTCATTAAAAGTTGACGAAGCCAGATAGGGTACTGGTTGAGCATGTTTGTTATAATCGTAACCTACTCTAGAAGTTAGCAAATACTTGCCTATGAAAACATTATAACAATGTACTTCTTGTATGTCTCTCCAACAGTACAGGGTTGCCCATATTCGACGGACCCATCTGGCAACGCCATAACTTTTGACAGAGATATCAGATCGCTTAATGACATACCGCGTTTGAAGCGTCAGTCCAAGCAGATTTTTACCATGGAACAATACACGCCACGCGAGCGCTCTGAAATAGTTGAAATTTACATTCAACAGAAGAAGTCAATTGTGAAAACTCAACGTGCTTTTAAAAACTTAAAAAATGTGAGAAGTGCGCCTTCTAAGAACACCATTAAGCGGTTATACGAAAAATTTTCGACTGGTGAGGCTCTTTCTAATCCGAAGAGGCCAAATAAAAGTCGACCAAGGCGATCGGCCGAGAATATCGCTGCCGTACGAGCCAGTGTTGAGAGGTCCCCAAGAACATCCCAAAAATGCCGTTCTCAGCAGTTGGGCATGGCTCGGTCCACTTTACAACGGATTATTCGCGTTGATTTGCATTTGTTCCCGTACAAAATTCAATTGACGCAAAGATTGTTGCCTGCGGACAAGCCTCGTCGATTGGAATGGGCCCAAAGAGTCATCGAAATGGCCGAAGATGACGAGCAATTTTGGAACAAAATTATCATGTCCGATGAAGCCCATTTCACATTGAATGGGACCGTAAATAAGCAAAATTGCCGTATTTACGCCACTGAAAATCCTCAGGAGATTCAAGAAGTGCCTCTTCATGACAAAAAAGTCACAGTTTGGTGCGGCGTTAGTGCGAAAACGGTCATTGGGCCGTTTTTCTTCCAAAATAAAAATGGCCATGCTGTTACCATCAACCAGGAGAGTTATCGCGACATGATGACCAATTTTGTGATGCCAATTATTCGTCGAAAGCGTATGAGGCAGTTCTGGTTTCAACAAGACGGCGCTCCACCGCACACAAGTCGCATAACAATCGATTTTCTGAAGAATTTGTTTCCGGGCCGTTTGATGTCGAAAAGTGGTGATTTGGACTGGCCACCGCGTTCGCCCGATTTGACGCCGCCTGACTTCTTCTTGTGGGGATATTTGAAGTCAAAGGTTTACGTTAACAAGCCAAGGACCGTAGAAGAGCTCAAGGACAACATTCGTGAAGAAATAGCCGCTATTCCGGCCGAAATGTTGGCGAAAACGATGGAAAATGCTGCAAAAAGGGCACAATACGCCATCAACGCCAGAGGCGGCCATTTGAGAGATATCATATTCAAAAATTGATGTAAACAAATCTACTTGGAACAAATTAAATGATTAAGATTGCCAACCGCCAAATTTTTATTTTTTTCTTTGATTTTTTTAACAAAAACATGGGTCCATCGAATATGGGCAACCCTGTACAAAATAATAGTGTTTGTGTTTATATTTTATCCGATCGTAGTGTCGTGTATGTATTTACGTGCGTTTATACATATACGGTACGCTATGATAGCGAACTGTTGATTTTCGTTCTCTGGTAACAACGCCGAATTGACCATTTTAGCCCCTGAAAGGGCTATTCACAAAAGACCGAGCTTCTTATGATCAAGTTGTGCATAATATCAAGAACTGTACATAATAGTTTTATACTAACACAGAACGGCTAAAGTGCATGTTATCTTACATGGTATTATTTGCCATTGTCTGTAGAGAGATGTCGACAAATCAGGAAAATTAATTTAACTAAAGAAAAAATTTCTCTATCAAGTAGGAGTTCGAAAATTTGCATCGAGTGGAATAAAATTAATTTTAAAGTAAGAAAGTAAAATTTGGGTGCATCGAAGTAGATAAGAACTCAGTTCCTAATGTAAAAAGCATTTTCTTTGTCAAAAATATAACTTCCGGGTAACTTTCTCGGCATATTGGCAGTATAAGTAGAACCTAAGAAGCTTCAGTGGATCACAGCGAAAAGCCATGCAAGACTACTGATATGTTGGTGTAGCGGCTAACGAAACAGTCTGTATAGTCTGCTGTGTGTTTAATCTACATATACAAACGTTGTTGTTGTTGTTGGTAGTTGCCTTCTTTGTCTTCATGTTGTCTTGTTGTCAACATACATAAATTAGGCCTAAAGCTCTAATTTATTTTTAGTAAGAAAGTATAGTTAAAAAAAAAAAACACTAAAAATAATGTTTGTACTTTTTATTATAGTGGAGTACAATATCATTCAAATGTCCTACACTGAAGTTTTGACAGGATTTAATCTTTTAAAGGTAATTTTCGATAATTTTTGTGCACAACTAGGGCGCTAGCTTGGCCATGACTTGACGAATCTTGAGGTTTATTCACGTAAACTTGATCTTTTGCGTAGCCCCACAAAATAAAGTCCAGAGGTGTCAAATTGCACGATCTCGCAGGCCAATTAACACTGTCAAATCACTAAATAAGTCCTGAAAATTGCTGTTGCAACAAAGTCCTAATTGGTGGCTTGTGGTCCCTTGATCCCGGCTCTTGTTGAAACCACATATCGTCTAGATCCATATTTTCAATTTCAGGTCGAAAACGAAAAAACTCGTTTAACATACGAATTAACATCGGTTAACATACAGTTAACAGAATTGATTGTAACGATTGCTCGCTCCTTGATCGTTTTGAAAAAAATATGGACATATGACGCCATCAGACCATAATGCACTCCAGACAGTCATTTTTTGCGGATGCAATGGCTTCTTCACAATCGCATGGGGATTTTTAGAGCCCCATATACGAAAATTTTGTTTATTCACGTAACCTAACGCGAAATGGGCCTCATCGCCGAATAAAATTTATTTCGAAAAATCAGCATTTTTGTTTTTCGGTGACAAATAAAATGACAAACTTTTAGCTACACAAAAACTGGTTTGGATCATGATACAAAAAATAGAGGTAGATGCAGACCTGACTGTGCTCTCTTTCAATACTTCCATAACTGTCAAAATCCATGTAAAAAAAATAGTTTGCTTACATTTATTTTCTATGTACTTTTTCATAGCTTTGAGATTTTATACGCGTTGTCAACTTCGTGTTAACATTCGCGGCAGTACACTGTCATCTAGCGAATATACCTGTATTTATTGTATCATGGTTTGGATGATATAAGCATTTGACAACTGCCAAATGTCAGGGCTGCCCTCTTCGAAACTCAAAATGGATAACCCTGTATTTTAGAAAGGTGGAAATGTGCTCGTATTGAAAAATTTCATGACTGAAGCAGCATTTTTTGTATTAAAGACTTAAGCACCCTGTGTGCTAATCAAACTCCTACATGTATGTCAAAGCCAACTAGGATGCAACGTTGTTGCCTCAATAGCTTCCAGCAGTTGCTCAAATTCAAGGCACAAGTGCACAGGTAGAGGTGTGATGATGATGATGATGTTGGAGTTGTTGTTTTTGTTGTTGTTGTTGTTTTTTATTGTTGTTGTTGTTGTTGTTGTTGTTGTTGTTGTTGTTGTTGTTGTTGTTGTTGTTATTGTTATTGTTACGTTGTTGTAATGTAACATATCTAAATAGGTTTGTTGTGATTTTTAACTTGGTTTTATATTTAAATTTAAGGCAACAGCAACAAAAACTAAGTAATTTAAAGTAAAAAGTAACAGCAACAACAAAAGCTCAGACAAAAACCAACATTATTTAAAAAAGTTCACTTTGCGAATAAAACCCACCTCTAATGGCGGCCGCAACCCGAACTCAAAACAAACTGTTCAAACGAGAAACGATCTTCACGACCTGGTAAAAAAAAAAATTAAAAAATAAATTTAAAAAACCAACGCCTTGCACCGCAAAAAGATTTAAAAATTAAAAAAAAAAAAACACATAAAACATCATTAAAGTGGGTAAAAATTGAAGCGATACTTTTTTGTAGGCTTTTTTCTCATGTTGGCCAGAGAAAAAGGTTTTTTGCACATTAAAAACAGCAACAACCGAGTCAGTGCATGTGTGTGTGTGTTTTGTGCGGCCAGTCCCAGCCCAGTAGGAAAAACCATCCTTCTATAATGCATTATATCCTACTGCCTTTTCATCTGTGGGGGCATGCAAACGTCCTTTATGAATCCCCATTACTTTTACAAAGGCTTGGCCGCCTCAAGTAGGCTTCCTTTTGTAAAGTATGAAAAGCTTACGTACTTACGTACTTACGTATGTATTCCTTAACTAAAATAAAGTGCAGGGAATGTACTCCCAACGATTCGAATTGTTCGGGTTTCAATGCTAATATATTTTAATTGGTAAGCTGGATGTATGAAGGAAAACGTAAGGTACACGTAAGGTACATTATATGTAACGAACACGTTATCCGTTTAGTCTTCCCCACCATGAAAAATGTAAGCACTGCTTATGTTTTCACTTAAATAATAAGGTGAGCGTAAGGCTTCAGATCGAACGGAATCAGAAAATCATAAAAGCATCCTTCAAACGCTGCAAAAATGCAATATAATAATCGCTGTTGATTGTTTTCCCTTTTCGAGATAGCCGATGAACAAAATTCCATGCGCATCCCAAAATACAGATGCCATATCCTTTCCAGCCGACTGTTGTGTTTTTGGTCGCTTTGGCCTGATTTCATCTGTTGCTATGCACACAGCTGACGACCGTTTTAATTCCGGTGTGTAATGTTGGATCCATGTTTCATCCATTGTCACATACCGACGCAAAAATTCATGTTTATTCTTTGTAAACAGTGCCAAAAAGCTCTCCGAAGCATCGACATGTTGTTGTTTTTGGTCCGGTGTGAGAAAACACGGCAGCCATTTGGAAAGCAGCATTCTCATCGACAAATATTCCTGTAATATTGTTCCCACACTGCATTTCGATATCTTCAGAGCCTCAGTTAGCTCGCGCACCTTCACTTTACGGTCGGCCAATGCCATTTTGTGTACTTTTTTTATGTTTTGTGGAACAACTGCCTCATTGGGCATCCTAAACGTTCAGCATCATTTGTGTCTGTACGACCAAGTTTAAACTCAGCATACTATCGGAAAATGGTTGCTTTTGACGGAGCAGTGTCCGAATAACACTTTTGAAGCCATTGGACGGTATTTTTTCTCATCAAAAAACAGTGAAACGGAATTACTTTGAATCCATTATTTTGAAAATATCAACAGTAGCGTCACTTAAATCACTGCAACTTCGGAACTAAACGTTAGATTGTCATGAAATTTTTACACGTATTGTTTGAAGGTTGGAACTATCAAAAAATTATATCGGTATTTCGTTAGAGGTGCCACCTAGTAGTTAGTCTCGGGACTTATTGGACCATGTGTTTTGATGCTTTTCATACTTTACAAAAGGAAGCTTACTAGAGGCGGCCAATCCTTTGTAAAAGTAATGGGGATTCGTAAGGGACCTTTGTATGCCCCACGGGCGAAAAGGCAGTAGGGTACAATGCATTATAGAAGGATGGTTTTTCCTACTGGGATGTGTTGAGAGTATAATGTGTGCGCGCACGCGTATAACGAAGAAAAACACAACAAAATAGATTTTTTTACTGTTGCATTAGTAGCTGTCATTGTTGTTGTTGTTGTTGTTGTTTTTGAGTCTGTTCCTGCTGCTGTTGCATTGATTGCAAATGCTTCGTGAAAGTGTTAAAAATTGAGCGGAAATTAAAGATGTATATAAAATGTTAACAAATACAGAAAAAAGTAAAACCAAAAACAACAACAAAAAAAAAAACCAAATTGAAAACAAATAAATGAGCCGCATTAAGACAAAAATCAAAAAAAAAAAACAAATTTACTAATGCAGAAAATATGTTGTTGTTTTTAACAAAATTGAGCGCCGCACACATTGGGCGTACAATGCGTTCTAATGGCAACCCTAAACGCTTTGCCATCGAGTGTTGCTGCTTGATAAATTATTCCCCAGAGCTTAAGATGCGGGCAAATGTGTTTTTTTTTTGTTGTTTTCTTAATTTTCTAAAGTTTTAACTTGTCCATAACTTTATTTGCTAACGTTTTAATTTATTTTTTTTTCTCATTTTTTATTTCAGCATTTGATGTTGATTTTTCGTGAAGAAATTAGTTTTTATCAATTTAGAGATATTAACCAAACTGGCGGCATTAATAAATCAACTGTTTAAGTGCTCGATCATGAAATAAATATGAAAAAGTTCCAAAATAAAATTGTCTACAGCAGGTGATACTAAATCTACATAGATTGTGCAGGGAGCAGCAGTTTTAGAAATCTACAAAAGGTGAGTAATTTAAAGAAATTTATGTAACTCCATAAAATCTCATAAATATTTTTATTAATTTCTTTAAAAAGAAATTTTGAAATCTTTAAAAGGAATCTTGATGATATTTCAATTTTGAGTTCCATGACCTGAAAAGTCGAAAGTTTTTGTTTTTTTTTTCAGACTGAGAGTTGAAAATAAAAAATTTTTTACTTATAAAAAAAAACAACAAAAAAAAAAAAAATAAAACAAATAAAAAAAATTAAACAAAAATAAATGTCTATTGAAATTCTTCTCAATCTGCTTTTGATAAAAAGTACAAGCATTTTTGCTGTAGGAATTGAAAAGTGGTATTCATGACACAAATTATTTTTTGTAGAATTAATTATTATAGTAAAGTAGATTTAAGGGTGTTTTCTGAGAGGTATAGAACTTTGAATTGAAAAAAAATATAGAGATTACTTGATTTCAAATTGAAAATTGATTCTTAAGGGTGACCAGATGATAGTAATGATAGTTTTTCGTATTGTTATTTTTCAGCATCTGTCAAAATTACCAATGACATTCAGCTGTCAAAATATTTAGTAAGGTTTGCTTCAAGCATCGTTTTACGCTTCCCGAACGTGTAGAAAATAATTAAAAATATTGAAAACAAATTTGAGCTTTAGGGCAAGTATGTTGACAACAAGACAACATAAAGACAAATAAGGCAACAACCAACAAACACAACAACAACGGCTCTGTATAGAGCAAATCACACAGCTTGACTATACAGACTGTTTCGTTGTCCGCTTCACCAAGTCATCAGTAGTCTTTGCATGAATTTTCACTATGATCCACTCAAGCAACTTAGGTTCTACTTATACTGCCAATATGCCGAGAAAGTTAGCCGGAATTTATTTTTGACAGAGAGAACGCTTAAATTAGTAACTGAGTTCTTATCTACTTCGATGCACCCTGTGTCAAGGTTAACCTAGATCGTATCATACTTTTAGGCATAGCCTTAACTCATGTACATCTTCGAAATTCGATCACAGCGGTTTATCAGAGCATAAACCATGCAGATATTGGTGCGAAGTGAAGAAAACATAGGTGCCGAAACGGCCAGTATCGAAGAAGACCCACATATTTGGACCCATAATTCGGTGCCGATCAGCTAAATTGGGCATCTCCAAAGAGTCAACCAGGTTTATATTGAGGTTGGATTTGGGCCTGCATCCGTGTAAAATTGTCAAATTGAATTTGGAGGACCATAGACAGCAACGTGAGTTCGCTAATTGAGCACTGGGAATGGTGGTCCGACCGGAATCCAGATTTTGGCCTAAAAATAAAAAATTACCGTTATTGGAGGGACCAGAAGTGTTCGACCAAGCATCAATGCAATCAAAAAGATTGATTGCATTGTGCGGTTTACGGCACAGCGGCATCATTGGACCTTATGTCTTTCAAAATGAGGAAATAGACACCGTTTCCGTCAATGGTCTTCGGTATAGAGCGGCGTTAACCGACTTTTTGTGGCCAGAGCTCGACAACATCGATATATGCATGCTGTAATTCCAACCAGACCACACTACATGTCATACAAGCAAAGCAAAGCTCGAAGTGGTGAAGGAGATATTTGGCGACTGTATAATCTTTTGGTGAGCGTTCATCAATTGACCGCCGTGATCATGCGACTTTACATCCCTCGATTATTTTGCCTGGTGCTATATCAAGACTTTAGTCCAAGCTAATAAGCCAACCACATTGGATAAGCTCGACGCTAACGTTCGAGATGCTATTGACCGAATTAAGCCGCTCATGTTGGTGACAAAAAATTGAACCGACCGCTTGAAGTACTTTCATTGAAGTTGAGGTGGCTATTTAAGTGATGAGCACATGGCAAGTGCCAAAACGAATTGCTGTCCAACCGCCAACCGGAGAGGAAGTACCTGAAGGAAGGAGTATCTGTTGCTACACGAAGAGTTATATTACTGTGACATCGAAGCGAGCTGGCAGCGAGAAATGCCACGAACCAAGGAGAAGAAGCAAGCAGAAGAAGCAGGTAAGGTGTGACGACGAGGACCAAAACGGACGCATAGGACTGCCTATGTCGCATAGGACTGCCTATGTCACATAGGACTGCCTATGCCGCATAGGACTGCCTATGTAGATGTATTGTATGATAAGTTATCAGGTACTAGTGGCTTCGGTTCCGTGATGGTCGTAGGGATTGTAAGATCCGACATCAAGCAGAAGTTTTATTGAGTACTGGTGGCTTCGGATCCGTCCGATAGGCAGGAGTTGTCGAGCCGACGAGGACCGAAAAGGACGCGTAGGACATAGGCAGGGTGAAGTGTATGATAAGTTATCAGGTACTAGTGGTTTCGGTTCCGTCCCATAGGCAGGATTGTGATAGCCGTAGGGATCGTAAGATCTGATATCAAGTAGAAGGTGTATTGTGTACTGGTGGCTTCGGTTTCATTCTATAGGCAGGAGTTGTATTGGGTACTGGTGGCTTTGGTTCCGTCCCATAGTCAGGAGACGTATTTATAAGTTATATTATAAAAGCCTAGCGTAGAATTTGTATGGGGTACTGGTGGCTTCGGTTCCGTCCCATAAGTAGCAGATGTATCGAGTACTGGTGGCTTCGGTTCCGTCCCGTAAGCAGGAGTAGAGACGGAGGTCCTTCTGTGGTTTACGTAGACACCTGCCGTGTGGGCTTAATTCCACGGTGCCCCTTGACACGAGGAGTCGTGGTTCATGGAAATGATACCCAGAAAATGAATTTCCTGTGTTTTACCTCCATGACTCCAGACGCGACCAACGCCCCATTATAGTAGTTTCAATACCGGATACACACCACACTTAAGTTGTATATTTAAATTAATAAATATACTGTATGGATAGTTACCAGTATTGGAACGCAATAGTACCAATCATGGACGGCTAGTGTTATCACCATCCACAATTATCGGTTAAAAACGAGACCCATCTAAAATCTCTGACAATTTGAGGAATTGCCACCCGGTTGTAAACAAGCGCAACTCCACGCCAGAACACCATAGGTCTTGTTCGCGACATTGAACTACCACAGCCAGCACGAAACTCCCCGAAGGGCCAGCCCACAATAGTCACCCTGGCAAAAGGTTCCACAATGAATAACCATATCAACATCACCAACTTATCAGCTGGTAAATTAAGTATTCCTCTAATACTTATATATGACTGTGACGTCCTGTCACTAAATTGTACTTGACTAGGCAAAATAAATTTACCTTTTTTAGTATAACCAGTACAACGTACTGTTATTATACTACTCCTCCTCCGTAACGCATTTCATTAACAAGTAACTAATTTGCGTAATTTCGAACGTACCGTCGTTAGCACAATTTAATGTGAAAAGGGTAACGTCTCAACAAGTTCACCAATATCCGAAGATACAGGCATTTTCTAGTGTTAAACACTAATTTTACGCTCCAACTGAGGTCGATGATATATCAACGGCTACTCTATGTGGATGACTATTCCCGTGCTAACCAATTATTTGTTGCTTTTGCTACTGCATTCATAGGTATAAACGCCACTATTGCTATGTGCATATAGTCCAACCTACTCCAAGATTAAGCCGTGACACACAGCAGGCTCAAGGTGGGCCTTTTTCTTTTTACACAGATATAAAGGTCAAAAGGATTAGAAAACCCCCTTATATCTGCAACCATCCTCCTTTATCCTGGCTTTGGTCAGGCTGCTCGTGAAAACAGGCGGAGTTAGGAGTAGAGACAGGAGTATGGAGACCGACAACTACATAGACGGACACGAGTCACACCTGCCGTCAACTGAAGCTGGTAAACTAGAGGACGAGCGACCGCACGTAATGCCATCATCAAGGGCTTAAAACACTAAATAAACTTTAATAAATACTACTAAAGTACGTCCGCATCTTTTTATCTTACTTTTCACTTTTTGCAACGGACTCTGGATTCCAGGCGAGCTTACTACAGCTCTAGACCCAGAAAACCGGGAGCTTCGTTACATGGCATACATAATGCCATGAATGTGGCTTCAAAATAAAGCCAGAATCAATTTGATATCATTACCGTATCATACCGTTTTTTTTATTTTAAATTTCTTTTTCTTTTTTTGGAGAAAGTTGTCGTCAATGACCATCACATTCAATTGGTCACAAAATAAGCGGAAATCATGGTGCTCACCGTTGAAGGTTACACTGTTGCCGGCGGCCCTTAAAGCATCCTATTTATATGCTCCTGCACTATCAATGTTAAAAATGTTGTACACACTCTGGAACGGTTTGAAAGATATGGACCAAAAATGGTAAAAAAAGGTGGTACTTTTTGGAATTTTTGTGATTTTGAGGCTTTCGAAGTTTTTATTGAATTTAAAAGTGTAGACATCATGATTTTTGATGGAATATAAATCGATCTCAAATGGCTCAATTTTGTTTGCACACCTAAGCCCTTCTCATAAAATTTTCCATGACATTCATTTTCTGACAAAGTTGGTCGGGCAACATTCACAGTATCTGTGGTTCCAGTTGCATTTTGGAAGAAGAATAGCTCGATGACACAACCAGTCCAAAATCCACACCAAACAGTGTACCGTTGTGGGTGCATGGGAGAGCTCTTGGATAAGTGCGGAGAATGGTTTTCAGAACCGTCTCCCCAAAATTTTCACTATTTTTGCAGTGAATGTTTTTTCACGATTTGTACGCATGCTCGATTGTGATTTTCTCCTTGAGGCGCAGTAAAATCAGGAGATCTTGGGGGCCAACGGAATGTGGAGTTTCTGGAAATCAGCTTATTGGGGAGTTTTCGCTGCAATTCTGTCATAGCAGGCCTGGCTATGTGGCAAGTTGCAACATCTTGTTGAAACCATACAGAGTTGAATGGGATTCTCTTTCGGTGTAGTTTTGGAAAGAAAAACTCTTTCAGCATCTTTAAGTAACGGTCTTCATTGACCATAAAAGTAAGAGCCTTTTCTTCGAAGAAGTAAGGGCTGACAATGAACCTCGATGAAACTGCACACTACACTGTAACGCGAAGTGGATGCAATTGTGTCTCATGCAGTACCTGTGGGTTAGAAGCACTCCATATTCGACAATTTTGTTTATTAACATTGCCGTTTAAATCGAAATGGGCCTCTTCAGACATAAAAATTTTTATT
Source organism: Pherbina coryleti (assembly GCA_943735915.1). NCBI lineage: Eukaryota > Metazoa > Arthropoda > Insecta > Diptera > Sciomyzidae > Pherbina > Pherbina coryleti. The sequence goes on along the minus strand of OX030949.1, from coordinate 139,655,184 downwards.
TTTAGACTAAACCAACGCTAAGGGGATGCCCCCTATAAATGCGTAAGCATTGAGTTGATTCGAAAGAAGGGTAATAGTTAAGTTGGAGGGTGGAAAGATTGAGTAGTGTCGGTGAAGATTTGTCTTGAACCTACACAGCTTGAAGCCATCGGGGAACACACTCACAGGGAGATTATTCCACAATCTTACTGTGCGACCGAAAAACGAATTATCTCTGTGATGAGATGTTCTATTGGACATGAAGGCAATGGTATAGGGATGGGCTTGGAGTGCTGACCTAGTGGAACTGGGAAATAATCGAGCTGGTGGTGTCTGGTCTTCTACCTCCCTTGAACACTTCCCATGGTAATACCTATATAAAAGGCTAAGGCACCCAACATTGCGTCGATGTCCAAGAGAGTTGAGAGAAGATGAAATATTTTCATCACCTATCAAATATATCGTACGACGTTGAATTCGGTCCAGAAGCTCCAAATAGGATCTTGAAGCACCTGCCCAAATGTGCGAATTTTACTCCATTTTCGGACTGATGTATGAAGTGTAGATCATGCGGAGATCATATGGGGTGAAATATCTTTTGCACCGTTTTAAGAAACCTAGGCACTTGGCCGCTTCTTTCGACACATCGAAAATATGATCATTCCAACGAAGATCAGATCTTATCGATATGCCCAGAACGTCAAGAGTATCTGACTCCACAAGATTCACATCGATCATTTTAAGGGGAGCTAAGGGGCAATTCATTCGTTTGTGGGTTATCAGACAACACTGGGTCTTGCTTGCATTAAACTCAACTCTATTAGCACGACCCCACTCAGACATTTTTCTTAAGTCGTTAAGAAGTGTGTCATTCATATTTTGCCTCTTTCTCTTAATCTCCCAAGAGCTTGGGCATTTTTTTAACGAATATGAATGACAAATGCTGCTGTCATCCGCAAAAGAATGAATTGGGTTATGAGTCAACGACAGAAGGTCGTTGATAAAAACCAGAAACAAAGATGGAGATAGGACTGAACCCAGCGGTACTCCTGCATCTATACAACGACACGGATAGATCTGCCATTAAGAAAGCATGAAATCCATCGAGCAAATGTACTACCGACACCATATACGATTAGTTTAGACACGAGCGCTTTATGCTATACTCTGTCAAAAGCCTTAGAAATATCCAGAGCAACAACTCTACTCTCACCGAATAAATGAACGCATTGGTTCCATTTCTCTGTGAGGAAAGCCATAAGGTCACTAGTAGAGCGAGCCCTTTGGAAACCATATTGGCGGTCACTGAGAAGTTCGTTGCACTCCAGATAGTTCATCAGGTGGAAGTTTATTACACTTTCCATGACCTTGGAATCGCCATGGACCGAAAGTTTGCAGGGTTCACCGCATCGCCCTTTTTTGGTACCGGCTGGACATTTGTGATCTTTCAACAAGATGGAAATACTCCTGTCCTGTAGGAGATGTTGAAAAGATTGCGCAAAGGCCGAGCTAATGTAGAATCACACTTTTTAAGTACAATTGGTGGTATGCCATCAGGACCAGAGGCTTTGTTGGTGTTGAGATTTGCAAGGACCTTTTTAACTGATCTCGTTCGAAAATATATATCTTGCATTTCAGAAGATGTACTTTCAACAAGAGGCAGTGGCTGTTTACTAACCGGGATTGTGGAGTTCTGTGCGAACAATTCAGCCAACAAGTTCGCTTTATCGGCCGGGTCAGTGAAGATTTAGTCATCTTTCAAAAGAGTTGGAATTGACGAAGAAGTCTGGTTCTTTACTCTCTTTACAAATGACCAAAAGTTTTTGCTTCCTTTGGAGCAGAAAAGAACCTGTTCTCTGATGTGAGTTTCGTGAAGAAACTTTTCGCGCTTTAAGACTGCATTACAGCGATTCCTAGCTTGGATGCGAAGTCTTTTAGTATCAGTATTCATGTTGGACCGCCAATTCTAAAAGGCTTTTTCATTGGACCTAACTGCAATCCTGCAAGTCTCATTGAACCAGGAGTGGTGTTTTGGTTTAATTCTTCTCATCTTACTCGAAATGAAAGACCGCATACCCAATAAAACAATGTACCATTGACGCCGCGGCGTTTACATTTCTATCAGCGAAACATAATTTCCAATTGAAGTTGTGGTAAAAATTATTTAACGCAACCCAATTTTCTTTTTCATAAAACCAGCAATTCTCTTCGGGGCTTTAGGCGTAGAGGTGCGTAGGCTAGAATATGGAAAAGCAGCGGAGATAGTATAATGGTCTGAATTACCAAGAGCTGCATTGACACTCACTTCATATTTTTCATGATGTGAAGTCAGAAAAAGGTCTAGGACTTTTTCGCTATGCAGGCCAATTCGTGGAATATAAGTTGGCTCTTTCACAAGTTGAATCAATTGGTTCGATTCGGCAAAGATCTCAACATATTGGCCTTCAAGTGTCGATTGTCCTGAATGACTTAGCCAAGCCGGATTGTGGACATTGAAATGTCTGCAGATATTGTATGCTGATACCCAAGTGAACAAATAAGCTCCTTGTCGAAACACTAGGATTCGCTTGTATAGCAGCACCAACAGTAGCGATAGTTTCCCGAGTCCGAACTGAGGGTTCTCGATTATAAGGCTCTCTTGCGATTGTTCCACGTTCGACAAAATTATTCACGAGCCTAATAATGGTCCATCCGCTAGGAGGAGTGCCACCAAACGTTCGCCTATATTCTCTTTGGACGGAAACTACGAACTCCAATGCGCACAATCGAAATTCTGGTCTCATTGTCCCAATTTTCCATTTCTGTTAAAATTAAAGATCACTCTATAAAAGAAAAAAAAGATACAGTATACCGTGTATACAGTAAAGAAGTGAAACTTCTTCTTTGTATACACTCTTTCTTTTCTAGAATAAGAACGATTTTAGTGTAAAGGCTCGATTATGCAATCGTAAAGCTACGCAACGTAACGTGGCGTAGAGTTCCATCTGGAATAGAACCCATCGCTGCACTAGGGAGAAAACTCAGAGCGTAGCTTTATTGAAAGTTTGAGAGCGAGAGTATGATCGTGAGAAAATCAAGTGTTGCATATTCCGCATATTAAGAGAATAATTTCTTAAAAAGGGATTTTTTTATTTTACATAACTACAATGAGCAATTTTTTTGCCAATGGGAGCTTCAGGTGCATTTATAAATTTGTTTTTCAAAAATTTTTTTTGGCATATTAATAAGGAGTTTCACAGAACAATGTCACAACAATAAATCTACCTCAACTGTAAACTTGATCTTAACTTTCATTTTTATTTCTGCCTTAAAAACTAAAAATCAAAAATTACCGGTTATTTTGTACTCAAAAACTATGGGACAAATTTTAGTTATTATTTTTGCTTTAAAAAAAATTAAGCCTTATAAATACTTTTTTGTTCAAAACTTTAAATGTGAAAAGATAACTAAAACTTTCACACACACATTATACTTACTATTATTAATAGTAAATAGTTCGATATAAAATTATATAACTAAGATATGTATAAAATAGTTATCTATTGAAAGAACTTATTCCAACTTTTCTTGCGCACAGTGTCAAGTTGGCGTCATGGAATTGCACAATTATCGCAACTTGCATTTGCGTAAACTTGCATAAACTTTTATCTTATATTCTTTCAGTTCTTCTTTGCTTGTAAAATACATTTTTAATGAAATATCTATTCAAACAATATTTAAGGATACAAAGTGCATTAACCCACAATATCTAAGATTCAGAGACATAAAGCTTTATGTTTAGAAGTTTAATTGCGTTTCTTCAACGTTAACTATGTATGTCAATTGCCCGAATTTCTATTAGTTGCATTGAGCAAGGTCGTACTGTAGTTACTTTTTTCTCCATACAAACATTTTTGACTCTACACTAATAGTTCGGGTGTAGAATTAAATGCTAAGAAATTTTCGTTTCTACAGCATACTACGCTTTATTCAAGAATGATAGAAAAATAGATTACGCATTGCGCAGGTCCCTTATGTTGTTTACTTTTCATTTTGACATTTCTAGCTACGAACAAAGTATTTTTTACGATCATGACGTCACGCTAGATCAAGTTTGTTTCTTGAATCTTTTGCCATTGTTTCATATTTGTTCACATTTTTAACAAGACTTGACAGAAAGCCATATCGTAAGCTCATATCGTAAGTCTATCGTAACGTAGATGCGCAGATCGTAGAAAATTATTTTTACTATCTGCGCAATCTATTTTTCTATCATTCTTGGGCTTTATTCATAAACATTTTTTCATTCGCTGCTCATGTTTGTATGGTTTGTGTCTGAACTAAAGAAAATCTCTACAAAAATTAAGAATTCCAATGGATTTGCAATGGCCGCCACATAAAAAAAATGCTGCAAAGGGCGCATATGGAGCATGTCTTTGATATTAAACGAAAAGACAAACAAAAAACATGGTTGCGAAAATGTTTATGAATAGCGTTTTCTTGTTTAAAGTTACACTGCCTCTAAAACGTGTTTATGAATAAGGCTGTTATATTTTCCTGCTAGGAGCGCTGTTTATTGTCCCGCTGGGCATCTACAGCAAAAGTAGTTTGATTAATTGGTATGTAGACAAAATTTAAATATGAAGACCTTAGCCCAGCATATAGCACGTTGGCTTTATAAAACTAAGATTGCAGTTTCGATACTCAGCGCTGACAAAGAAATGTTTTTCAGTCTTTTATACAATGTATATCTCTCTCATTCTATCTACTGTACAACATATCTTTCTTCTCTATCGTGTAACGAAATGAAGTAAATTGACCTTGAAATTTCACTCCTCAATATTCTCATTCAAATTTCGAAGCGCCGCCTAAGAAGTTTCACTTCAAAAAAAAAATGGAACAGATTAATTACACGGAAAAAAAGTTATTACGTTTTTTTTTTGTAGCACCTTTCATCAGCAACCCTATAGCTTCTCTTCAAGGACATCAACGACTTATTTTAAGTCATTGTCGACCAAATTGATCAGTACTCTTTTATTTGATCAGATCGGTTCTATTTTTAAGAACGTGATTGACAGTAAGAAAGTGCATCTCATTAGTTTTTAACTTGTTCTCCTTTTTTAATTGATACGAATTATATACGAGTATATTCCAAGAATGTCACTGAGAATGTGATCACTTATCACAATCACTTCTAATCAGGTTTCTACAAATCGATCTCGATTTTGACGATCGGCATGATGCCAAAATCTTGACTTATCTCGAACGTTCCAATTATAATTACAAATATCAGATGAGATCAATACAACTACGGCTTGTTATCCGCTCTCGCATAACATGTCCAGCAACTGACACAAGACTTTTTGCAGGAACCTCACAATTTGTCATTTATTAATATTGTCACTAAGGCGATTAGCATTAAGCCAACTATAGATCAGAGTTGTTGTTGTTGTTGATGCTGCTCAAACTAGTGTTGCCAGATTTAAAAGCAACAACAATTTTTGCAAAAATACTAACAAAAAAAAAGCATTCCAGCAACTACATAACAAAATAATCCAAGCGATTTACAGAAAAATCTAATTGTAAGAATGTCAATTAATATTTAAGACAAGACAAGAAAATTTTTCAGACACCGAACAACAACAATTACAACGAACAACAAACAACAACAACAAACAACAACAACAAACAACAACAACAGCGAACAACATTTGCAGCTCATTTAAAAGGATGTCAAAAGTAAAATAAGAAGTTATTATATAATCCAGCAAATGCACTTAGAAAAAAGTGTTGTTTGAACATGTCAACAATACAAGCAACATTTAAACATTTGTATTTGTTTGAAACAATGTGCAAAGACACACTCAACACACAGGCGCACACACACGCACACTCACAACCAGGCCAATTAGAAGATAAATGCTAGGAATCGCATTGTTAGGGATTCGTTAAAATCTCATAAATTCTGTTAAATTAACATTAAGCTGGATTTTTATGAGTGTCTTGCAGCTACAGGCTGCACACTTCTTTTTTCTTTCGAAGGAATTCTTTTTTACACAATAAGTAAAGCGAATAGCTTCTTTCTAACCTCAACTAAAGGAATTGCACTGGAGTGGACCAGCTACAGCAGCAACAACAACAACAACAGCAACAACAACAGCAACAACCATAACGACAACAAGCACAAAAGTAATGAAATAAAAATAGATTTTGCGCAATCCTCACAAATCTGATAAGCAGTCAGCATTAGGAGGTTGCCAAGCACCACCAAGCCAAGTCTAGCTGGCGTTGGAATCGTTGCTATTGCTGCTCCAGCTTTAGCTCTGATGCATTTGCCGTCCTCATTGCCTCGAAGTCGAAAGCAAAGTCAGAGTCTATGCCGTGTGTGGTGTGTGTGTGTGTGTGTGTATAGCAAGCAGAGCAGCGCGCGAGGCCAAGGAGGTTCCTTTAATGCACAACATGCAACATTACATGGCTTTAATTTGTTTTCACACAGCAGGACGTTTTTACTCCATAAGCCATCAGAAAGAGGTCTTAAATGGTCACATTACTGCCATTTCCAACAGCGTTCAGATGGCAACACTGTAAGTTGGCCAAATGGCTGGCCAGCTCTGTTTGTTGTGTTGAGAGATGGTACAGCCAGCATATTGGCTGCTTCAACCGGGAATCGGGTTTTGGGTGTAGCGTGTGAGTGCTTGTTTTGTTTGTTTTTTTTTCCGTTCGTCTTTAAATGGCTTGCATGTGATTTTGTTCAAAACGCTACAGTGTTGGAAAGTGCAAAAATTTTTGTTTTAATTGTTGAAAAATATTTTTGAAACTTTAAAAAAAATGTTAAAATTTAGAATTTATAAATCTCTTTAAAAAATACTTGAGAACACCTCTAAGGCTGTGCTCACACGTCAATGGCTGAGTTCAGACGGTGCTCGTTAGCTCGGCGTGCAAATGATTTTCTTGTTGTTTCAAATGCAAAATTGTCAAAAATCAGTGAGACTGTGAGAGGTTGAACACTTTGTAGACCGAGCAAAATATGTTAATTTTTGCTCGGTGTACATGTCAGCGAGCACCGTGCAACAGTGTTGCTGGGTGGTGAAATTAAAGATTTGGGCGTTTAAATAGCTGAAAAGTACATTTTGTCAAGAAAGTGCTACTATTGTACTATAACAGTATAAAGAAAATAGTTGTAGGAAATCCTTGTTGGAATAAAGTGTAGGAGAAAAAGTAAGGATTTGAATGAAATGTCAAAACTAGCTCGGCGTGCATATTTCTGTCGTCTGATCTATCAACGTACAAATTGAGAAAAGAGAAAAAATTGTTCATTGTACGCCGAGCAAACGAGCACCGTCTGACCTCAGCCAATCAAACGATTGAATGAACTCTAATTTGTTGTTGTTGATATGTATTAACTTTTAGTACTTTTTTATTTACTATGAAACCCTGAACGATTATTGCTGTAACAGGTTTCGATCATATAACAAGAGAGTGTGACAGGCAGTGAGTTTCTACAGTTTGAAGTATACAGAATAAATCTGAATTAAACCATTTAAACAGCTCTATTCTGCTTGTTAACATAACAAGGAATTGTAAAGAAGCCCTTGTTAATGTTCTTGTTATGTAAAGTAAATTTTCGTATTCTGGCAAATCATTAACAATTTGAAAGCTCTCAAAAGCTATTAAAGTTCACCACGCATGGTGAAAATGTAAATGCCTTAGACATAAAGCGTCAGCTGTTTTTATATTGCTCATTTCTTGCTTATTTTGATTGCTTATGTTTGTTTTTCTACAAGTTAGATGGAAAATGTTAAGAAATAAATAATTTAATAATTGTTTTCAATAGTTTTAAGTTTCAAAATGATTTTTTTAATAGCCAAGCAATTTTCGAGTGTTTTGCAGTCTTTAAAATTTATTTTTTCTTTGATCTTCTTCAGTATCATTGCTAAAAATAAATAAGAAGTAAGAATTCATCAATTTTTTTTATTTTATTTTATTTACACATCATTTGTTTGGCTTAATACTGAACTATCTTTCGTTGTTAAGTTGTTTTCTGTCATTAACAAAATAGTAAAGAAAGGAGCTTTCAAATTATTACCAGAATACGAAACCTTAACAATTTGTTAATATTAACTTTTTTGTTAATGTGGTGAGCTTAGTTAAGCTGACAGAATAGGGCTGAAAGTCTTGTTATTTTATTTCAACAAAATGTAACAGTTGTTTGTCCAGCTAAAAAAAAATGAACTCTCTGCGAGAGAGGAAATCAACTTTGAATACTTCATAGCATCAGTCAAAATTTTGACCACGCTCTAGACCTGAATCATTCAATCAAAGCGTTGCAAACTTTTACTCGGCTGTTGCTTAGTAGTAAGTTATTGATAAGAAGGTAGTTGATTCAACATAAAAGTACTTTTATGTGTAGAAAAAGCATAAAATAGCAAGCAAAATGATACTAATCGCAAACAGTAGGTAAAAAAAATCACGAGTGAGCAGACATCAGTCAAATACTCTCAGAGAGAGTAAAAAGAACAAAAAAAAAAAATCCCGTTGTTCTTCAATCATTTGATTGAGGTGTGAGCACAGCCTAAAAAAACTTTATTTTTGACCGTTACGCTTTTCCTAGCTATCAGAAAAGTTATGGTCCAGCAGTCAAGGCCTAATGGCAAAAATGAAAAATAGAAAAAAAAAAGATTTCAATCGTTATGCGGAGGGGGCTGCTTAAGAATCAAAACTGCAAATTTGTTACATTAAATTATAACTCGCTGAGAATAGAGGCTACGGTAAATATAACCCCACCACAAAAAAAAAAAAAAAAAATGCATGAAGTCATGTGGCCGCTGTGTCTTTTAACTTTTTCTTTTTAAACAAAAAAAAATGACAATAATTAAATAAGTATTCTCTCTGCTGGAAAATTGTTTTCCTAATATTTTGTTTTATTTTCGTTTTATCCATATCTTATCTAATCTGCCATCCAATTCGAATGAGCCGTAGACGAGTCGTGCTATTTATGTTGATATCTGTAAAGGTCAATGCGAAAAAGCTTCTAGATAATAAACTATTTTCTGAAAACTCTGCTTTTAATTTCAAGCAGAAAATAACAAAAATTTTAATCAGTGCTATTATAGCGTCATAAATAATTATTATGTTTGCTATAGATACCAGTAAATCCAGTATCGTTTTATATCGTTTGATAAATCATTAATGGATTCTTAGAAAATAGAATATACTGACAGAAATTTGCATAACAGAAGAATTCAGTTAGCAATGACATGATAATTAACTTTAGAAATTTTACACAAACTGAAATTTTAGAACGAAACACTTTTGGAGAAAAATTATGGCAGTATATTGCGAGTACACTCGAGCCGTGAGTTGCGTCGTTAATGCGTTCCAAAAAACGCGACGCAATTCGAAAACGACGCAACTTGAAATGACGTTTTATATAAAGGGTGGGAAATCTAGTTGTTTCTTTTTTCCTCCTAGTGTATAGCTAAGACTTTACTCACGGCAAGAAAATAAAATTCCAAAGTGCTTACGGGATATAGCCGTGAGAAAAAATAAAGTTTCTTTGAAAAATCAATTTTGAGCCAATATATTCTTTATGCAATAAAACCCGATCGGTAGTCAAACTCAGATAGGGCTTTACGTCCAGTACTGTAAGAAACAGCAGTCAAAAGATGCTTGAATTCGATGAACTTGAAAATGTTCCAGTGTGTATTTTTTACCATAGCACCTTTACATAACACGTTGTTGTTCCAAGTACCAAATTTGAAGTTTCGTTGTTTGAATAGCTCTCTCCGTGTCCCGATGACGTTATAAGTTGTAAAGTACCTCTTTTTTGCAACGCCTAATCCTTCTGGAAGATATTACACTACAATACATTTTGATGCTTGATAAAAATAAGCTAGCTTCAAAGATATATTACTTGTTTGTTAAAATTTAAAAAAATTTCAAATTATTGCATATTTTTTGTATCATTCAACTTAAAATATATAAAAAATAAGCAAATATACGCATATAAAAATATCAATTTTCCCTGGTGTGAAAATTTATGAAACAATCAATGTTCAAAGGCACGCCACGTTTGATGCATTTGTTTGTCGATTTTTCGCTACTTTCTTCCTGATGCTAACTCTGGTAGGTTACACATAAAATGGTCAATTGCATCATATCGGCTGTCCATCAAAACAGTATTTCTGGTTCGCCCTCGCTGGGTTGTAACTCTCTTATTAGACTCCAAAATGCTGCAGACTTCTAAAAGCTTAATGATCTAGCTTCTCCCCGTTTCTGCAATAAAGCTGCAATTAATTTCACTCGCAGACGTCAATAAGATGTGTAATAAGAGAAAAAATACCACTTTTTAAAAAACACTATTGTCCTTTTTTCCTCCTTATTCCACATCTGTACTGCACAATATTTTGATCTGCTCTGTCGGAAATAGAAATGTCTAGAATAGAAATGGAGTTTCTCGAGAAAATCAAAATCGTTCCACATATTTCAATGGGGTAAATGAATCGAAGTTTGTAGCGATGGTTACAACACTGTTATCATTCCATCTGGTCAAATTTATTATAGTACTCGTATCAGTAACGTAGTCGTAATCACATATTTCTTACTTTCATTTCCATCACTATTATTTAGTAGAAGAACTGCAGTACTCAATCCATTTTCAGGAATATCATCATCGTCAGCGGATTCAATAAGGTCTAAAAGCTCATTGAGTGTGATTTTTCGCCTTTAACAAAAAGGTGACGTTTAAGCACAAAGTTCTTCTAGAAGGTTAGCAAGGAAATATAATTTATTAGTTAACTCCGATGAAAACCCATTTCACAATAATTTTTTTATACTATTTTAACAGCTTTTAACAGGTAATAAAACTCACCTGTTTACGGTAGTATCCACAAATGTAGCCATCAAAAATTAATGTCACTTTTCACGTCCAAAACGCAACTAATCGAATGTAAGCAAAAACAGCTGATAACAAATTAAAATGATATTCTAACGGTACTTCAAAACGATCGTTAGGCTACAGTGTTCTAATAGGATGATATTGCACGCGTTCTGCTCCGTTTCTAGTATATCACAGACACAAACCAATGCCTTTCAAACATTTTATTTTCAGCCTAAGAGCATGCATGGAAAATTTATTTATTACTTTTGAAAGAGCATAACATAAGGTCTGTTTCCGTACTCGTTTCAAGTAACTTGAAGTTAAAGTTATTAATAAAAATAAAGTTAAAATATGCAAAATGAACGCAAATGGAAGCCAAAGGTTCATAGAGTATAATTCACGTGCAACTTCTTTGAATTTTCCATTCTTTTAAATAAACCAACCAGCAAATTCAATTTATATATAATTTCAATTGTTAAGGAACAGCTGTTGTGTTTGAACATTGCTTGAAGTCGTTTCCATACTTTTTGGCAAATTTTCTCATTTTGACAGATAATCAAATTACTCTCTATTACTCGAACTTGAACTTTACTTGAAACGAGTACGGAAATAGACCTATAACGTTGGTTGTCAAAAACTTGACAGATGATTGACAACAAGCAAAACAGCATGAAAAGGGAATAGCAAAGAATTGATTTCGAGTCTTGACCAATGTAAAAGGGGTCAAAGCAGCTATGATGATTAGAAAGTAGGAGTCAATAATCAAAACGATTTGCCTCTGCTTTCGGATGCTTTGTCAACGAGTACTATGCGAATGCAATCTAACATTCAAAAGGTTTCAAAGTTAAGGAGACACTCGAAAACTACTTAAACACCAGCTGAACGTTCTTACGCTTATAGAAAACGGAAAAAAACTATATTTATTCCACTTTGTATTGCATTTTTTTTCAGACACTTCCTCTCTCTATTTTACACTAAAATCTCTCTTATTCTTTAGTGTTTAAGGCAGGGCTGGGCGTTCTAATACAGTCACATTTAATTTTGTCTTGTTAGTATTAGTGCGCTCTCAAATCGCGCACACTGAGCGAATACATGATATGACATGGTATCACATACATGGAACTCTTGACAAGTTGTTATTTATGCGTTAATGCAGAGGTTTGCATCAAAAAATTAGTTCTTAATTTTCAAACTAAGCTTTGGATTTCAGAAAAAAAAAACAAAAATAATAATAAGTCTGGCAATGAAATATATAAATCCTCGGGCGCAGTCAAAAGTTATGTCGCAGAAAAAAACTCAAGATGCAGAAATTTGTTTTTTTACGCGTAGTTTTTAAAAATATATGAAGCCTTTGAGGTTGAAAATTCGTACCACTCTAAAATGCATACGTATTTTAAATCTACAAGAAAATAGATTCATTTTTTTTAAGAGTGTACATAAAATTTGCAGCTCAAAGCGACATAGATCCCTACAGTATCACTGTTTGCGAACGACTGATTTATATTCTCTTCTGTTGTGAGCCTTGTGTACATGAGAAAAGTTACGCTCGCGGAGAGCTCAGTGAGCTATGGGGCGCCCTGCGCTGGTTTAAGGGGATGTTATGTAGACGGTCACGGGCACGAGTTTTTACTCTCTTTTTCCGTTTGGTGAATGTCGTGCCCAAAGTATGTTATGCTGGCGGTCACTTGATCTAAGATCACTAGTACACTTTTTGCTACTTTTGATACTTTGCAAAAAAGTATCACGAGTATGAGTATGGTAAGTGTTGCTATTATGCTGGTTTCATTACTGTTTTGATACATTTCGCACTAAACGTGAACTATTTGAATGCAAAAATACAAATATTTTGAATACTTCCACAACGCAACATTGTTTTGATCCAGTGATTTGGTATCGGAAGCCGAATCTTTTGGTGATCGCGGTGGTCAGAATTTATTGCCTCACTCACTCTCTCAAATTTCCCTTTTACATTGAAACAACAACAATTCGTGACCGTGCCGTGACCGTCTACATAGCATCGCCCTAAGAAGTTTCACTTCTGTCACGTGTACTTTGCTACACGCGAGTTTATTTTTTGGAAACCTGGTGCGGTAAAACCTAATTGGCTATGTCAGCCCTTGAAACAATACTGACCAAGCGTCTAATGATCAATTATGTTGTCCGTGTTATTTAATTTATAACGATAAGTTTTATAACGAGTCCGGACGACTAATGGCGAACGGCATATTTTCAAAAATCTTTACATGGCAATATTTACTGTCTCAAAGTTTGCCATTCACTGCAGAGAGGTGTATTTTCAATTGTAAAAATTTTCTGTCTCCTGAGATTCGAACCTGGGGTCTCCCAGTTCCTAAAAATTTCAAGTAACGGTCCACGCACGCTTATGAGTTCACTCATGGTCATCAAAAGAACCACCAAGTCACCACCAATCTAAATTCAATTAATATTTTCAAAATTCTGAAGCATATTTTCCAAACTAACTCTATTATTTTGTTTAAAAAAGCTCCATCCGCAAATTTCCATAAATTTTTTTTTCAGGAATGATATTATTGAAAACCGGTTAGGTTAGGTTAGGTTGACGTGGCTGTCTCCTATGAGACACACTTAGGCCAGTTTGGCCCGTTGTGATACCAGGGGTTAATTATTTCCACCCTATTTGAACCAGTTGGAGCTATTTATGAAGCTTTGTATTCGGTAGACCGAAGTTTTTGAGAGTTCGTCTAGGTCACTGTAGAACCAGTTACCTAGGAAGAGATGGCGCTTTCTGGCCAGCGCTGGGCATGTGCAGAGAAGGTGTGTTGTGGATTCAACTTCCTCTTCATCTCTGCAGCTTCTGCAGAAGTCGTTATGGGGAGTATTCAGTCTTTGGGCGTGGTTTCCAATCAGGCAGTGTCCTGTTAGGACGCCTATTGTAATACTTATTTGGTCCCTTCTAAGGGAAATTAGTTCTTTTGAGCGTCTTAAGTTTAGTGTTTGGCCACACTTGATGCGATATGCTGCATGTACTACCCGTTGACCACCTGATGTTGGTGTTTTCAAGGGATAGTTCATTTATTAGTAGCTTACATGTTGCGAGAGGTATTCCAATTTGTTCCTTATCTGTCGATAAGGGTTTGATGGTACCGTTTCTAGCGAGTTCGTCTGCTTTGCAGTTACCTTGGAAATCTCTATGTCCGGGGATCCAGCATAGGAATATATTGAGCTGCTCTGTCATCTCATTTAGAGATCTGCGGCAGCCTAGGACTGTTTTTGATGTTATTTCAACAGATTCCAGGGCTTTCAAAGCGGCTTGACTATCAGATAGAATACAAATATCTTTTGCTAATATTTCGTTCATCTGTAGCCAAGAAAACCTGTAAAACGGTTTAATTTATTTCAAATAATAAAAAAATCAGACATAAAATCGGACAATCGCTATTTTTGGGTTATTCGAGAAACCGATTTTGAAATAATGTCAAATAGTTGACAACACTAGGACGATGTACAAGACGGAACTGAATTTCTTAATGACAACAACCAATACTCCGCCAAAACCCTTATATATAACAGTTTCTCCTGTCTTCAAATATTGTTCACGCTTTCCAACACTGGCTCGAAATAATGAACCCATGAATTCGTGCTGCTTCTTCAAATCTACAGACAGCTAGGCGGACAGTGTCTTAGAAAAAGAACAAACTAATAGTCATACAGTCGAATAGACAGATAGACAGACGTAAAGCCAAAGGAGGAACGGAAAGTTGGACAGATAGGTTGGACATTTCGATTAGATGTACTAAAACTGTCGTTAGATGATATTTTTTATTTTTCACCTAGTCGGGCTGTTAGGATGACTTATTTTATAACGTTTTATTTACGCTGCTCGGTGTGCGGACTAGGATATCACTGCTGCAACAACAACACTATCAACAACAACAACAACTACTACTCCAACTTCAAATTCTCTATTGCCTGACTGCCTGCCAATGTGATAACTTCAACTTCTTCGACTTCGACTTCGACTACGGCTCCACCCTCTGCTTCACTGGCTTATTTTGGATCGTTAGGTTGAAGGTTAAACAGGAAGACCGCAACGAGGCAAAATGAACGATCAGTTTGTTTTGTGAAGTGATCATTTTTGTGGTTGCTCGTTGTTGTTGTTGTTTTTGTCGGTGTTGCTGGAATAGCTGCGTTTTTTGCAGGTATTTTTATTTGATTTGTTTTTGGTTGCATGCCGCACCAGCTCTTAAGTTATTCCGTTTGCTTCACTATTTTTTTTTGTTTGTTTTTTTGTGGATCCATGAAGTGCTGCTACACCGCTGCTCATCTTGTGCTGGCCAGTGCTGGATGCCTTCTCTCTCTCTTTGAGTTAAGATCAAAATGTAAATATTTTTTGCTCGTTTTTGCAATGTTTTGATTTGTGTTGTCAAGAAGATCAGCTCTAGAGAAAAGGTCGAAGGTGTTCATCTAACTGTCTGACTGGTTGTCTGCACTTTACTCTTGTTAAATAAAAAAAAAAACTTCGTCCGTCCAATGTGTTGTTTTTTTTTTAATTTTACTGAAATAGTTTATCAGCTGCCGATCTTGTGTCATGTTCACTTTTCATTTATTCCTTGCCTTCCTTAAAGGTTTTCAGTTATTTCTGTTAAAATCTGATCTTTGGTCGTTTTTTTTTTCTTGTGCTTTTGCATTATTTATTGTCGAGTTTTTCTCTGGGTTATATAATTTTTTTTTCTCTGCACTTCTGCTGATTCTTAAAGGCCGATAAAAGTTTTATTGTGAATTCATTTTAATTCTTTTTTGTTTCCTTTTGTAATAAAGCCGTTTTCAGCAGCGAAGTCCAGTTAATTTGTAACAGTCAATTTGATTCTGCAATTCAAGTGTTTCAAGCTTCCAACTCAGTTGGAACAGTTAAATTTACTCACACTCATATACACACACACACACTCAGATTCCAATCGTGACAGCCCTGTACTTCAGTATCTCAGCCAGACAACAGGTTTTCGCTGCGATCTCTTGCGCTCTGATAAAAATGATGTATGTCGAACACGATTTTAATGACTTAAACTCATATGTAAATGATAATCGATAAATCGATCGATAAATCAATCGATGGTCTTCGATATGTCTACACTAAATGATTCATTACGATTTAGTATTTATATGATTGAATTTTTTATGATAGCCTTAGTTCATAATAAATCTTTTTTGTTGGTAGCGTGAGAATAATGGAGAAAACTCGTAGTATTGGACATGTAGCTTATGTGTTTTTGGATAACTGCTTTAAATTAAATTGTAGTTGTAATCAGATCAGATCATTTACATAAGTAACAAAAGCAATATAACCCTTCTGACGCTTTCATTAATATTTTTGTATTTATTTAACAGTTGGACCAGGTTTTCAGTTTAAGCACACGCAAAGAAAAAAAAACCTTTATCGCCAGTTTGCCGCAAACGAACTTCGTTTGTAGTGCTTGAAATCGTTTATTGCAAACGTTTTTACAGTTGTCATAAACGTTGAACGAAAAATAAACAAAATTTTCAGTTGTGAGAAACGAGTCATTTAGTTGCAGGAAATGAATTTCGTTTGTCATAAACGCGAGTGATTTTTAAATTGCAGCAATTGAAAACTTCGTTTTTCCCAACTGAAAATTTTGTTTATTTTTCCCTTCGTTGTATAAACATAACGCTTATAGTTTAGAGTTACTTTTTGGACAAATTGTTACTATATAAGGAAATTGGTAGTTTGCTTAATACGCGGACGAAGATAGCAACAGAGGTGGAATCCATAAGAAGACGGACGGACATAATGAGAAAGATTATTAATATAATAAATAATAATGACCGAAATAGCTTGTGGGATATATATATAAGATATATTTTTAAGTTGTGACAACTGAATATTCGTTTGCGGCAAATACAGCTCGCAAACGAAGTATAGTTGGGGAATTTTTCAGTTGTGGTAAACGAAAAATTTCTTGGCGTGCAGGCATCTCTCGAAAATGTATCGGCTTTGCATAGATTATTACTCGCTGAGTACAGTTACGTAACGATAGTAAAACTATTTTTACGAAAAATAGACAAAATATTAATGATCTCATAAGGCTGCGGAGAGAACCGCTGTAATATCGAAAAAGCAACAATTTCCAATGGCGTTGCATAGCATTATTACTCGCTGAGTATATGGACAACGCAAAATATTATGAAACGAAAATAAAGATTATTACTTAGCTTAAAGAAATAAAGAATATGATGTTATCAGGTCGTTGAGGTAGCAGCATAAATGCAATATTTTTGCATAAAATTATCCTCGCTCAGGATGAGTGCTACGGTTAATTCTGTTTTTCAATAGTAAAGATTGGTACTTTTATCTTATAACAAACATAAGATAAAATTTTTGGCGCCATAACACAACGAAAGCAACCACTTAATGTACTGGAAATGTAAAAAAGATGCAAAAGCGTTGCATGTTATTAAAGCTTTCGTACTATTGGCGCTACAGTTAATTTTATGGAAATATAATAAAATAAATAAAAGGGCGAGGTTTACCGTTTTATAATATAGTTACATAAATAAAAAAGAATTAATGGCTTCATGAGGCCTCTCAGCAAAGCGCTTGATGTAACGGAAATAAGACAAATAAGAACAACTTCAGAGTTATACAATCACACCAAACCCATCATATCATACCATACCATACCATATCATACCATACCATACCATACCATACCATACCATCATACCACCATACCATACCAAAAAAAAAAACAAAAAAAAAAAACCATGTGATATGTAGAATTTTGTATCGAAAACATAAAGATCTAAGGAAAATAAATGCAATACAGAAATATACTCTGTCTATTCTTTTATTTGCTGAATACACTGTTTTTTAAACAGGCATCACTGCAATCTACTCTTCTGCGGTTAATCAAACAATGTGCGACCAGCCGAATGTTGTGCAGTACTCGTTTCGATTTTCTGAAATTACTGCACAAAGTTTGAAATATACTTTAAAACTAGCAAATACCCGCTGCTTCGCCGGCGATAAAAATATTAAATATCATTAAAAACTTTAAATCTTAAAATTTAACAGCCGTAATAATGGTTTATGTATTAGATAAATTCAGTGACTTGTTATTTATTTGTCGCAATTTCGTCAACATTTTGATATTTAAAAATCAAAAGTTTTTCTAAGCTACCCTCTGCACTTAAATAATTGTCATTTTATTATTTTTTTTTTTATAGATATTATAAAATCTTTGACAAATTTTCTTGTTTTTATTTTCTTTTTTTGGAAACTTTTTAAATGTTTTGAATTGTTTTGACATATTTTCCAAATATTTGAAATATTTTTGTATTTGTGCTCCAATGAGAGCAAATAATTTAAAATCTGCTGTATGAGAGGTTTATAGCACCCCAGCAGTTATTTTGGAGTTAATTGAAAAAGTGAACTAGTTCATTTCTAGCGCAGTTCGCAGTAGCTCTGAAAAAGTACAAAAGGCGTTCAGTGTAGAACAGTTATCTTTGCTTTTGTTTTCAAAAGTATTGCTGACAAAAATAAACGCGTTCTGGCTACTTTTTAAAATTTGCTGCGCACAAGAAAAAATATTAAAAAAAAAAATGTTCCACTTTTCTGCTGGGACATTTCAACCATTTTTAAAAATCCTCTAATTGATAAACAAACATTTTCAAACACTTCTTGACATTTTGTTTGTTTTTGATACATTTTGAAATATGTATCAATGTCTACAATTTTTGAATGTATCAATTTTTGACTATATTTGTTGTGCTTAGATGAGAACAAACAAATTTTTAAAATTCTTTATCGAGGGTTTATTGAAGGTTTCAACCATTTTTAAAATGCTCTCATTTATCAAGCATTTAAAAGAGATTTTGGACGCTGAAGGCTTTGTAAGAGGTTAATAATTTTTTATGAATACAGCCGTTAGAATTTTGGTAAAATTGTATATTTGTGTTGGAGCGACTTAGTAGTTCCATCCGAATAAAGTAACCAGCTAACTAAAGTAATAAAAAAATAAGTAAAGTAATAAACTTTCTGTATCTTCCTGTTCATTTTTTTCATGCATTGGTTTCACTTTCACTTTTCCTAGCACTGTGACTATATAAAAATCTCGTTTATACGTAAAAATATCAGCTCTGAGGTAAGAAAAATATATGTCGGCCTTACAGAATTGTATTTTTTTAAAATTAAATATATCTTTCGTTTAAGCTGAAAAATTTCGTCAAAACATTTCTACAAAACATCGACACGGAATTTTTGTCGATGCTTTTATAAAAGTGGCAGTATTTCTACATTCAAAAAGGTGGCAGCATTGGTACCACACACAATACATGTTGCTGTCTTTTTTTTTTTTTTTTGTGGACCTACCCACAGGGAAAAAAGAAGCAATGAAAAATGTGCATGAAAAAAGAATCAAACCTCTTCTCACATATAGATTCTAAAATTCATTATTTTTAACACCCCACCGGGAAAAAAGAAGCGATTGTATATGAAAAAAAATCAATTCTCTTCTCCAGTATAGATTCTAGAATTGATTATTTTTAACATGCTGATGTCCTACAAAAAATAGTACATTATTTTCTCGCTTCAAGTGGAATCGCTACGGAAATATTATTTTTTTATTCACTTTTTAAATGGATTCTTTTCACATATGTAATACTTGTATATTGGCAGCAACATAAATTTTCAATGAATTTCAACTACAAAGAGTTGATAGATAGCCTACATAAGATTTTGTTGTTTGTATTAGTAACTATATTTGAATATACTACTACTTTGCGTCACAGGGGCGGTTGTTAAGAAAAATGTCTACCCCAAACAGAAAACAAAACAAATCATACATATTTGTTTTGCATAAATCATAGTTACGCACCATTATAAAACAATTATAAGACCAACGCGTGAAATATGATTAAATTTTAAAAAGAAAAATTCAGGCAAACAAAATTTAAGCCATAAAAATTCAAACAACAAAAATTTTAAATGAAATTTTTGACAATGAAAGCACCGCTCCTGAGTTTTTTTATTATAAAATTAAATTTCGGGTACATTCTTTTATATATTTTCTCGCTCATATAACAATATATCTGCACTCTAATCTTGGCGAATGTACCTTGAGTGTACTGCCAATATAGAAGTATTACATATACGATTCTTTTAAATAAAATGTTTCAATTTTCGGAAATAAGAAAACAAATCAAAACAGACTGATGCTTTTCTCGCTTAAACCAAAATTTGTTTTAGAATCAACTCGTTTTTCACTTACCAAACAACTAAAAACATTTTCTATAGTAGAAATTATTATATGGGTCGTAATCGAGTCTGGCTGGAATAAAAACGAATCAGTAAACTTTTGGTTGATATATTCCAATTCATAGGTTTTGATTTAAATTTATATATTCTTTGGAATACGTTCTAAACTGTAAGCAAAAGAATCCATTCCACTTACGATTTTTTTTAGAATCAATTCTCATTTTCCCGCTGGGTTGTTGACTTTTATTTATGATGCTCAAAAAGATTTTGAAAGCATAGTTGAATAAATAAGGTTGTCTCGTGGCTGATCGTACTCTCTTTTCAGTACCCATAATTGTCAAAATCAATGAAAAGCAACAACAACAACTTCAACCGCTTTTCATGTTATTAATTTTCGTTTTCAGATTTTGTATGAGATGTCAACTTCGATTTGACATTTATGGGAACTCGCTCTCACCCATGCGACAACCTTATTTATTCAACCATGTTTGAAAGTAGAGCTTTTGTCTCACAGCGATTTTGACATATTGTTCTATCTCATATATTCGCCAACATTAGAGTGCTGATATATTGTTATATGAGCGAGAAAATATATAGTGGAAATTAAATTTCAAAATAAAAAAACTCAGGAGCGGTTCTTCCATTGTCAATAATTTAAGTAAGTTGAAATTTTTGTTTGAATTTTTTGATTAAAATTTTGTTAGTTTAAATTTAGTCATATTTCAGGCGTTATTATAATTGTTTTATAATGGTGCGTACTGTGATTTAGGCAAAACATATATGATTTGTTTTCTTATATGTTTGGGGCAAACGTTTTTATAACAACCGCCCCTGTGACGATTTGAATTTTTTTTTGTGTGAAGTAATAATCATATATTCAAATATACTAATACAATAACAACATCTTATGTTCGATTTTGGAGATGGAATACAGAAATATTACATATACATATGTTCTACCTTATTAGCTTTGGGCACAACCCTTTGCACAGAGCTTTAATGATAAAAGTTTTTCTCTCTGAGAATAAGAATAAAGAAACTGTATGGTTATTCTCTTTAAATTTTAATTAATTATTTAAATAATGGTTATCAAATTTATATAGCCTATGTCTCAACTGGGCACGATAGCTGTCCTAGAGAAAAAGAATTTTTGAAATAGCGCCTGCCATTCTCAAGCTTTTCGCAGCCGAACATACGTGAGTACTCTTTTATATAATAGTATAGATATAGATGTACATTGAAAAGCTACTGCGGCCATACTATTTTTATTTATTTATTTATTGATTAGAATTATATTAGTATAATAAGAACAAGATCTTTTGCTATACAAAGTAATAACTTAAGAATTAACATTACGTAAAAAGAATATTTGAATTAAAATTTTAACACAGGTGATTTGAGAATCGGTAGTTATCTTAACAAGTTAAATTAAATATAACGAGTATTCTGAACAAGTATAAAACAGAATTATAGTTTAGAAAATAGAAATAAGCAGTAGGAGAAAGAAAAGAAGAAAAAATATAAAGAGAAGAAAGAAGTAAAGGTTGATTATCCTTTATAAGAATTCCAGAGGCTAGGTAAAATTTTGAAATATAAAAAAAAAAAATAAATAACTGGTAATTTCCACCCTTGAAAGGACTTTGAACTAGCTTATGATCAATTGTGTTGTGCGTGTTATTAAGTTTGTACACAATTGGCCGAGAACTGGACCTACAGGTTTAACGCCGACTCCGAACGGCGATGAACGGAATGTTCTTGTTCTCAAGAAGCTTTACATGGCATTTTGATTACTCTCTGAGGTTTTTCATTGTCTGCAGAGAGGTGGCGGCCGTACAGAAAAATAATTTTAATTGAAATAATTTTCTGTCGCTGCTGGGGTTCGAACCCGGGTCTCCAGGTTCGTTGACATAGCGGCTACGCACTTTAACCAACTACGCCACAATTTGAAATATAGCTTGCCTAAATTTTCGTATTGTATCCATGGTTCTTAAATGAACGGTTTAAATGATAAATTATTTCATAATCTTATGGCGTTAATGAAAAAAAGTCTATGCTCAAATGACTTTAATAAATCGATTTTAATGTCATAGTTCACCATGAGACCTTGTGACAAGGTCAAACAGTCAAAAAGTTCAACGTTTGCGTGAAGCGATCCGAAAAAAAGAAACTAATTCATGGCTTTTGAATCACAATAATGCACCTGCTAATACTTTATTACTTCTTCGTGGCAAAAAAAAAAAAAACAACAAAAAGTGCTGTAGTCTCATGCCCCAGCCTTTATATGCGGCAGAAATGGCCTCGTGTGATCTTTTTCTGTTCCCAAAAATAAAAAGAATCTTGAAGGACCGTCGCACAGTGGAGTATCCAGAAAAATTTAGTTGGACAAAATTATTTTATGATTTTAATTTATAGGGAATGCAAAAAATGCATGGCAAGTGGGGGTCTATAATTTGTAGGTTATAGGAGGTTGTTTCACTAAAAATGCTTTAGCAACGAAAGTTTTTAATGCAGAACATTCTTCAAAGACATTTTAGAAAGATGTTTTCATGGACTTTCCAACGATATACATTACTAGTAGAAATTTTAGTTAAAATATAATTTTTTTGTGGTCAAATCAGGAAATTTTGGAAAAAAATCACAATTTTTGAGTTTAAAGTCATTTTTGTCAAAGAAAAAAAAAAAAAAAAAAAATACTGTGTGAGCCTATATTTTTTATTTAAAATTATAATTCCTGTTAAAATTTTCTTTAAAAAAGTATCATTACAACAATTATTATTATTGAAAAAAGTGTATAGTGGTTTATTGAATATACAAAATAAATTAAAATCGATTTAGAAATAAAACAATAGAAATGAATTAAAAAACAATTCTGATTTAATGAATCAATTCGGGAAAAGGTCATCAGGCAATGATTTGTCTTCCTCAGATGACTCACTTTCAATTTCGATAATATGTGAGTGCTCCGCGGCCAAAAGCATTTCAAAAGTTTCCTTGAGAAATGGTTCTGCTTTTTTCCTCGGCATGGTCCTTATTCCAGCTAAAAGAGGCTCGGAAGTTAAGAGCAATCGATTAAGTACATCAGTATTGCAATATTCTCTTGAAGCTTTCCTTGCATTGCTTTGACGAAAATGTTTATTTCTTGCTTCAGCCGCTTCTTCTGAAAGCTGGTCAATAGGAAGAATAGCATTCTCAATAACAATTGCACCATGTATTAATATTTTATGCATTGTTGATGTCATCGGATACTATGCTGCTAAATTCAGCTGCTAAATTCGGGTCCGCGAAAAATTTGCGGCTTTTCTTTCAATCATTGGAGTTACCAAACCCCGCCTTAGGTACATCTACAATCAATCCCATTTTAATTCGGAACTCATTCTGAATCGCTGTTTTTCTTAATTTTACTTCATTCTTGTCACTTTGCAGCCTTAACCGCCATTTTTTTATAGGAAGCTTGTATGAAATGTGCAATAAACTTTCAAATAGCCGATTTCTTGCATGTAAAATAGAAAGTCCAAAGTCTAAATTGTCTTAATCTATTAAATTGTCATTGGTTATTTTATTAAAATCTTTTGATGATGCACCACAGATATAACACTTCATTGTAGATGTTGTATGGGTGGCTGCATTACATACTTTACCATCGACCATTGTTAGTGCCATTGCATATTATAGAGTAAAATTTTTATCGTCTATTACAGTTTTATTTTCTACCAAACTTCTAATATAGGATTTGATATAATTAATTTTATTAGTTTCCTTTAAAGAAAAATATGTATGCGTCAAGTTTCAAGTCGATATCTTAAAAACTATGGGATTTATAAATGTTTTACCATGTTGATGACGTCACTTTATATGGGAGGTAGGCGCAGTTCTAATCCGATTTTTTTCATTTTTAAACTTAACATTAAAATATAAGAGATTAACTTATGTACCAAGTTTCATGGCGATATCATGAAAACTTTTGGATTTATGAAGGTTTTACCAGTTTTTTTGGGTTTAAACGGTTTTTAAAAAAAATTCAGCACTTTTCGGAACGAAGCGGACAACGAGTTTATATTTTTTAAGATGTAAACACCAATAGTGTTAAGTTTATGAAGAAAAATGTACAGCTGCATATAACAAAACCCTTCGGATATCCAAAAATTTAAAAAAAAATCGTCAAAATACACCCATTTTTTAAATAAAGGGTGGTGAAATTTGAAGGGCCGATGTTGATTTTGAATAAAACACAAATTATTTAGGAAACTATAGTTATTTCTTTTTATTATGATAATATTGGTATGGTTCAATTATGTATGGAATAAAATATCGGCCAAATGGCCGCCGCTACCTCGGCGACACATCTCCATCCGATGGTCCAAATTTTCGATGACGCTGAGGCATAAGTGAGGTTCTATGCCGTTAATGTGCCGAATTATCTCATCCTTTAGCTCTTAAATTATTGCTGGCCTATCGAAGTACACCTTTTCTTTCAAATAACCCCAACGAAAGAAGTCCAACGGTGTCAAATCACATGATCTTGGCGGCCAATTGACATCGCCACCACGTGAGATAACACGGCCATTGAATTTATCGCGCAAAAGAGCCATTGTTTCGTTAGCTGCGTTGCAAGTGGCACCGTCCTGTTGAAACCACATATCGTCCACATCCATATCTTCCAATACGGGCCATAAAAAGTTCGTTATCTTCTCACGATAGCGAACACCATTCACAGTAACTGCCTGACCGGCCTTATTTTGGAAAAAATACGGCCCGATGATGCCGCCAGCCCATAAACCGCACCAAACAGTCACTCTTTGTGGGTGCATTGGTTTTTCGACAATCACTCTTGGATTATCATTGGCCCAAATGTGGCAATTCTGCTTATTGACCATTCCACTGAGGTGAAAATGTGCCTCATCACTGAAGATTATTTTCTTCGAAAATTGATCATCCACTGTTGCCATTTCTTGCCACCATTCTGACCATTGACGACGCTTGAAATGGTCAAGAGGCTTTAGTTCTTGAGTCAATTGCACCTTGTCAGCGTGTAAATGCAAGTCTTTATGCATAATGTTCATCAACGACGAGCGTGAGAGGTGCAATTGTTGGGCACGACGGCGAGTTGAGTTGAACGGCTCTTCAGCAGCAATATTTTCTGCAGTACGAGCTGTACGATGGTGGCGTCCGTGGCGTAGTTGGTTAAAGTGCGTGGCCGCTATGTCAACGAATCTGGAGACACAGGTTTGAACCCCAAATAATTTTTCTGTACGGCCGCCACCTCTCTGCAGACAATGGCAAACCTCAGAGAGTCATCAAAATGCCATGAAAAGCTTCTTGAGAACAAGAACATTCTGTTCATCACCGTTCGGAGTCGGCGTTAAACATGTAGGTCCGGTTCTCGGTCAATTGTGTACAAACTTAATAACACGCACAACACAATCGGTCATAAGAAGCTAGGTCAAAGTCCTTTCAAGGGACTTTACGAGCATGCACTTGTTTTTTTACATCTCCTACAGACCCGGTTTGCTCAAATTTTTGCACGATTTTTCCGATTGTACGCACATTTGGATGATTAAATTGACCGAAACAATCACGAAGTGCACGATATGCATTTTGATTTGAAAGCCCATTTTCATTATAAGCCTGAATAACTTTAACGCGTGTGGCGTCCGTGGTGAAGTTGGTTAAAGTGCGTGGCCACTATGTCAACGAACCTGGAGACCCGGGTTCAAACCCCAGCAACGACAGAAAATTATTTGAATTAAAATAATTTTTCTGTACGGCCGCCACCTCTCTGCAGACAATGGAAAACCTCAGAGAGTAAAAAAAATGCCATGTAAGGCTTCTTGAGAACAAGAACATCCCGTTCATCGCCGTTCGGAGTCGGCGTTAAACCTGTAGGTCTAGTTCTCGGTCAATTGTGTACAAACTTAATAACACGCACAACACAATTGATCATAAGAAGCTAGGTCAAAGTCAAAGTCCTTTCAAGGGCTGAAATGGCCAGTTATTTATTTTTTTTTATTTTTTTTTTAACTTTAACGCATTGTTCGATTGTGTATCTTTCCATGGTTCAAATTGAGTTAGTCTGAAATTGAGAAATGTCAAATGAAATGCAGAAAAAAACTTGACGTTTAGGTGTGGTTCACATTCAACATCGGCTCTTAAAATTAAATCACTCTTTACATGGAAAAAATGTAATTTTGTTAATTTTATTGCCTTTAAAAAAAATAATTTTGTATTTGGCCAACCCTGTATATTTCATTGAAGTGTAATAGTCCATACCATGAACGTTCTTTGGCTGTACTCGCAACGTTTTGGCTAAAGGCCTTAAGCATAAAACGCCGTTTCTTGCACTCTCAAAAAAACGGCAATAATTCAATTTAATGCTTAAGTAATAAGATTACATTGATTATAATGGATTTTTTGTTTTTTTATTGAAAACCCGACAAACAGATGGAACGACAGAAGGCTGAAGTGGCGTCTGCGAATAAAAAAAAAAAAACGCAAAATACGCACGAAGGTGGCGCAAAAAACTGAAAGTAAGATTAAAGCCACAAAATTTAAATGCTTGATTTATGATGAAGGCCAGAGAAAAAAAAGTGCAAGTTTATCATAAAAGCAGAATTTTTGCGTAAGATATACAAAAGCAGAATGCTTTCTAAAACACAAAAAAAAAAAAAAACATAAGAAAAACATAAAACGCTCACAGGTTATATAAGTGTGACCCTGTTTTGTGAGTGTAGAGTGTGTAGCGCTCATGTTTCCATCGGTGCCAAAAGCATAACAATTGCTAAGCGTTTTTTTTTTTTTTTATTTAAAAGAAAGTGAAATGATCTGAAATGGAATAAAAATTAAAAATGAACATAAATATTATTAATTTCGCTTTCTTGGGATTATTTCACTTTGAGGTTGATAATTTTTTTTAAAGTCACCCCGATTTTTGAATTGCTCTACCATGACCTCTTTAAAGGTTGAACGAGCAGTTGTTGTCGTTGTTGTTTTATTATTTTTGAAATATCGTTACTTTAAGATCTTGTAAAAGTTCATGTCGTAAGTCGAAGAAATCATCTTGTGTTGTTTTCCTACGATTTTTCGATATTTTATCTTAGTTTCCTTTGCTTTGTTTGTTTTTTTTTTGTTGTACTTAATTCGACGCTTGCTTAAATTCGATGCGGGTACAAATTAACCCAAACATCAAAAACAACAACAACAACTATCAAGCAACAACATCAATCTGCTAAACGCTCAATAAAAAGTATTTAAGTTTGAACCCAACTTAACTGAAGTCAAATCTTGAAGTCGAAACAGAAGAAAAAATGACGACCAACAATTTTTTTCTTGTTTACAACTCTGGGGCTTCCATTGTTTTGAATGGAAGTTTTTTTTTTTCAATTGTGCCAGAATTTTTTTGGTTTTTTTTACTGTTTTTTTACTTTTGGTGTTTTTTGTGATTTTTGGTCATGTTCAAGTCAAAAGTCAAAAAGGATAAGTTGATTAATTTTTTGTTGTTGTTGTTAACCTTTTGTTTTTGTTGTGATTATGGCTGATTTCGATTTTATTATCGCGAAATTTTCATCTCAACAACGTGCATCGTAATCGAAACAGAAAGGTAAACGTTTGCCAGCTTTCATAATACGACAGCAACAACGAAATACACCAACAACAACGAAGGCAACTTTTGAACAATTCCGTTATGTTGTGATTTTAAGCGAAATAAAAAAAAATCGCTAATATTTGTTGCTAATTGAATGTATTTTTGTTTAAGCTGATCGAGTTTAAAGGTCGTAAATGTCTCGATCATAAAATAAGTATAAAAATCGTACTCAAAGTGCTTCTTTTTCTTCTTCCCCTTTTTTTTTTAATGCTTTTTATGCTTTATGCTACTAACAGTTCGTAGCTTTTAAGGAACATGAGAAGGTGTTTTCTTTTTATTCATTCAACATTCACCAGCATCATCATCATCGTAATGAGCGGTGAATGTTGCTGCATGGATTCTTAGGAAGCGCGAGACTCTCAACTTGGCCCCTTAGCTTCCACGTAGTTGGCCTTTATTATTAAATTTATTGATTTGAACAATGGTTGTTGTTTTATTCCTTGTTAAGAAATATAATTAGCCGCGAGAGATTTTGTGAACTTTGCAAACAGCTCTCTTACATAAAATTGATTTCCAGCTTTAATGAGCTGAAAGAGCTTTTACTAAAAAATTACTTAAAGCCAAGTGTTCTGAGTGGCGAACTTCAAGAGAATAGGTACAATTACACAGATCTGCAAGTAAAAAACTGCATAGGTTTTTTATACAGTTCCTTATAGATTTTGATGTCCTAAAACCGAAAAAAATATGTAAAAAATTCCATCTCATCCATTTTTTTTACGATAGTAAATGTCATATTTTTATTTTGTGTAAAATTCTTATTTAGTTAAAATTTTGTATTTTATTTTTTAAGCTTAAAATTTAATTAAAATTAAGATTTCTTACCCTAATGGTAATAGTATATTTATTTGGGAATAAAGAAAAAAAAAATAATGGCCGTAAATAATTAAGTGAAAGGAGGGAAGCAAAGAATTTCCGGTGTTAGGCAGACGATTGCATTTATTATCGTGTCTAAACAGGTTAAGTTAGATTGAAAAGTACGATTGAACATGCTTCAGCGTGTTGCAGTTGGATTAATCATGTTCATATTAATCATGTTCCAAAGAAATATCTTACCCAACCTTGATTCAGCTATTCGTCTAGTGTCCCATAGCTCTGAAACACCAGTTCCGCATCCACCTCCTAATTTAGATGACATCCTGAGTGATGCAGAGGACTCAGAAACGTTTGCTTCCCATAGCGAATCTAGCTCAGATTTTTCAGTTAACGAGGGACCTCAACTTTTTTCTCAGATTGAGCTCAATGACCTAGTCAGAAAGTTGGGTCTTTCAAAAGATGCAGTCGAATGCAGCTATGTTCAAGGTTAAAAAACAAAAACCTTTTATCACCTTGTACCTCATTTTTCTGGTACAGACATCGAGAGAGAAAATTTACTCAGTATTTCACTAAAGAGGTACATCTGGTTATTGTAATGATGTTCGTGGGCTCATGAAATGCTTTGAAATAGAATATGATTCATCAGAATGGCGCTTATTCATTGATTCATCCAAAACTAGCCTCAAAGCAGTCTTGCTGTATAATGGAAATGTATTTGTATCTCTTCCAATGGGACACTCAGTTGATATGGAAGAAAACTACAATGACTTATCTACGATTTTTGATAAAATCAAATATCAAGAACATCAATAGATGGCTTATGAGGATTTCAAAATACTAACAGTGTTGTTGGATCAACAGTCAGGTTATACAAAATTCCCTTGTTTTCTATGTTTGTTGGATAGTAGAGCCAGAGAGCTACACTGGACAACAACGGACTGGCTACCACGATACGGTTTAACTCCTGGCGAGAAAAACGTTATCAGTAACACTTTGGTTTCGCCAGAAAAGGTTTTACTGTCACCTCTTATTATTCAATTGGGGCTAATTGAGCAGTTTGTAAAATCATTGCAAAAAGATGGGGATTGTTTCAAATATATGTTAGCTCCCTCCACGTCCTGACTCCCTCTTTAATTTCATTTTTATTTTTGTCATAAAGTCAAAGAATTTATCTTCACTGTTGCACATTATTTTTGTCATAGCACCTATATAACCTATAGGTTATATAAGCTATAACCTAGCACCATATAACCTAAAACGATGTTTAATTAGAATTTCAAATCTTACTTGTTGAACTGTTAGTTGATTTTTAGATTCATTCTAAGCATCTGTGTAAAGAAAAAAAATTCTCTCTGGTTAGTCATTACAAACAGGTATTGATGCAACGAATTGAAAATTAATTTGGCAGGTGTGAGCTAATTTTAAGTAATTCAGTCCATTTTTCTTATTAAGGACTTATTATTTGGACTTTCTTATTTGATACATAATTATTAGTTGCAAATTTTAGAGTGAGTATATTGCAAAAGATTTTTTGTGAAATACGGACATTTGGCGTCCCGCAGAGAGCGTCACGTTTTATAATAACTGGCATTCCAGGACTTCCCGCGAAATCCGGGACAGCCTAGCCGCACAATACAGTGACTTTGAGTAAGGGCTCTTCGTGCGTCACACGCGTATTTTCAGTGCCCCAGAAACGAAGATTTTGCTTATTGACCTAACCGCTTTAGTGGAAATGCTCCTCGCCGAAAATATTTACCGTAATTTGTAATAATTGTGCCTACCCTTGTACAAAATTTCAATACCCTAGTGTCAATAATATTCGAGATAGTGTTTTTCTAATATTGCCACACCCTTTTTTAGAATAACTCCCACTTTATCGCCCGTAATTTTTAACTCTCTGGTAGCTTTTTCTTCTTTTCTCTGCGCTAGGTTCTAGGTTTTCGTCCACTGGCGCTGATGAGAATCATAAAACTATGATTCAAGTTTTGTGTAAACAACGCTGTGGCTTGAATGTTGTACATTTTAATGCTCGCAGTTTAAACATGTCCAAATTAGACTACATCAAATACATATTTGAAGACTCGTTAGTGGATATCATTTGCATCTCTGAGACTTGGTTATGCAATGAGATAAGTGAAGCAACCTGTCATATAAATAACTTTAATATTTACAGAAATGATCGGAATGGTAAAAGAGGTGGAGGTGTTGCAGTCTACTATAAATCTAGTCTGAATGCTATAGTTGTTAGTCAATCTAGTGGTCCTGGTATAGAATTTCTAAATATATGTGTCTCTGATAGCAATACCAAAATTTTAGTATCTTGTGTGTATAATCCCAATAGATGTTTTTCTGTTGATCCATTGTTTTCGACCTTAGCTACTTGTGTTGTGGACTATGACTTGGTGATAGCATGTGGTGATTTCAATATTAATCTTCTCAGTAACGACCTTGGTACAGAACTTTTATACGAAAAGACATCGTTATTGGGATTATCTGTAGTAAATGATATTACGCCCACTAGGTTCTGCAATAATACTACTCCAAGTCTTCTTGACTATTTCATTGTTTCGGATATATCTGTTGTCTCTCTTTTTGATCAATTGTCTTTTGTCTCTGATCATGATTTAATTTTCTGTTCGTTAAATGTTACTTTATCTCGTAATGCTACTTCTAATACCTTCACATATCGTGATTTTAAACGTATCCACTATTCGTCACTATATTATGATATGTCAATGATGAGTTTTAATGAGTGCTGGCTTCACAGTGATATTAATGTCAAACTTAATTCTCTTTTAACCCCTGTTAAATATCTGTTTGAAAAGCATGTGCCACTTCGTACATTAAGAGTTAAAAATGTCTCCTGTCCTTGGCTTACTCAGTATGTTCTTAATTTCTTAAAACAAAGAAATAAACTTTATAAAATATGGAAAAGAAGCCCAACGCCAGACAACTGGGAATTGTTCAGATTGGCTAGAAATGAGGCTGTTCTTAAAACTAGGCAAGCTAAAAAGCAATACTTTACTGATAAATTGAATCTTTCTCTTCCACCTAAAACCTTATGGAACAACATTAGAAAACTTGGGATACAAAGTCTTAACTCCAGTGAGTGTAATGTTAACCCTGATGTACTAAATGATTTTTTTGTTGACTCGGCTGTTATGTCCAGTAATAGTCTACCTTCTTGTCTGTCCATCTGTAGTCCGTCCATTATACAATCTTTCAAGTTTACTCCGGTTAATGAGTTAGAAGTTGGCAAATGTGTAGGACTCATAAAATCAAATGCAGTATCTGAAGATGGTATTCCGATGAAGTTCTTGAAGCTATTACTGCCGCATATAGTGAGTCCTCTTACCCATATTATAAATCATTGTTTTGTGTCATCAATATTCCCTGACTTATGGAAAATTGCTATCATACAACCGGTTGCAAAAAAACAAAACCCTTCTGGGGCTAATGATTTTAGGCCAATAAGCATTTTATCGCCATTGGCTAAGGTATGTGAGAAACTTATGGCTCAACAAATCAGTAACTATTTATGTAAAAAGAAATTGTTATCTCCATTGCAGTCAGGATTTCGTACAGGACATGGGTGTTCTTCTGCAATAGTTAAGGTAGTTGATGATATTAGACCTAATTACGATGCTGGTTTTATGACTTTGTTATGCCTACTTGATTTCTCTAAGGCTTTTGATAAAGTTAACCATTCTTACCTATGTCAGAAGCTTAAGTGTTTTTTTGGTTTCAGTGATATTTTATTTATATATAGTTTATATTTAAGTATTGTTGATGTAATTACCTTTATATTAGGAAAATGACAACATGTTTTCTACGTTTTTCTCAATTAATTCAGTTAAATTTTATTTTTTGTTTTGTTTTTGTTTTGTCAATTTCAATTGAGTTCAACTTTAATTAAGTTTTAATTTTAATTTAATTATTTTCAGCTTGCATTTAAATTAATTTTTATTTTTAAGTGTTGTTGATGTAATAATATTTATCAGGAATTTGATTATATGTTTTTTAGTCGCACTTCAAAAGAACATAGTTCTTATTGTGCTATCAATTGTTAAATAAATAATAATAAAAAAAAAATTACGCCTACCCTTGTACAAAATTTCAGTACCCTAGTATCAATATTATTCGAGATACAGTGTTTTTATAATATTGCCACACCCTTTTTAAGAATTACTCCCACTTTATCGCATGTAATTTTTAACAATTACGCCTACCCTTGTACAAAATTTCAGTACCCTAGTGTTAATATTATTCGAGATACAGTATTTTTCTAATAGTGCCACACCCCTTTGTTGAATAAGACCCACTTTATTTACCGTTATTTGTAATAATTCTTCCTACCCATGTGCTAAATTTCAGTACTTAAGTGTCAACATTAACTGAGATACACGGTTTTTTTAATACTGACACTCCCCTTTGTCGAATACCACACACTTTAAAAAATACCTCTGTGTTCATGATCTCTATGCGTTGAAAAAAAATTAAGGCAATTGCACAAATGACAAGAGGAGTTATCGATGTACATACATTTACAAAAAAAAAAAAAAAAAAAAACCAACCAATTCGAAAACCTTTTTGAAGTCGATTAAAAACAGTCGTACAAAGCGATACAAATAAATTTGTTACTGAAGAATCGAACTAAGTAGTCGAATGAAAATTATATTAAAATTCAAATTTTATTTGCTATGTTGAAAGCTAACATAAAATTAATTCTGTATTATATCTTAAAACATTGCTCATTTTATTAAATTTTTAGGGTTTTTGTTTATTTTTCTTCATTATTCCACATAAAATTTGGGTACTCAATTAATTTATACGGTCAAAAGTAAATAATACATCCTTTTTACATTGGATCAAGCAATTTTTCAAGTTTTTTGTTAGCTAATTGCGGTGAATTGGCTGAGAAAAAAGGGTACGCTTGTGTTGTACCGTCAACTTTTTGGGTTCAAAGAGAACGTCAAAACACTGATTTTAAGTCTTGACCAATATAAAGGGGGCTTAAACGTTAAACGTCAAAAGTGACATTATATTTATTCCTTGTGTTACAATTATACAAGGTAGGACTGAAAGTTTTTCGTCTTGCACCAACTGTCAGAAATAGTATTAAGTAGAGAATGTAAAAAGTAGAAAAGAAAATAGAAAGTAAAATATAGAGGCAAATGACAGTTCCAAGTTCCCAAGATTGTCTGAAGCAAAGTTAAAAGAAGGAATTTTCACTGGACCCAACATAAGACAACTTTTGTCTGATCCCCTCTTTCCTGAATCAATGGGAGAAATCAAAAAAGAAGCATGGGATTCTTTCAAAAAATTATGCTGTGTGTTTCTTGTAATAAATAGTTGATTTTTCTCATGATTGTGTTTTTATTTTGCAAAAAAAATATGCGTGATGGAGAGTAATGGAAGTTATTTTTGAGATTATCGTACCTTAAAACATATAATTCAGCAAAAATTTTTTTTGCAGACCTATGTTATATTAAGATCTCCATATTTGAATTAATAAGGTTATCTCGGGGCTGATCGTACTCTGTTCTTAGTACCCACAATTGTCGAAATCAATAAAAAACAACAACAACAACAACAACTGCATCGGCTTTGCATGTTATAAATTTTCACTTTCATATTTTGCATGAGCTGTCAACTTCGATTTGACAGTTATGGGCACTCGCTCTTACCCTAGCGACAACCTTATTAATTCAAGCATGAATCTCTCCATACATAACTTCTGTTCATAAAGCAGTTGTCATAAAGCTAATGACTTTTTTTGAAGGCTGCGAACACTGAAATAGGCTTGGGCGTTATTTCTTAGCGCGATCTGTCACGTAATTTCTTTCTTATTGCTTTGTAAACAAGTTCACCTCGAGTCTAAACGGCGAATTTCATAATGGAAAAAAATAATTACGTAAGAAGTGTGTTTGAAATTATATATTATCAACGGAATTTCTAGTCTGGTGTTGAAAATGCTGCAGAAAACCTATGGGGAGTCAGTTCTATCGCGTACGTAGACATTTGAGTAGTACAAATTGTTGAAAAAGGGTTGTACAGCAGTTGACAACTTGCCTTAACCTTCTCATCGAGCAACATCAATACACAATCAAAATGTCAAAAAAATAAAGGAAATTGTGCTCGAAGGAATTGTGCTTTCTTTTGTTTGATTATTTGTTTGCATAATTAATTTTGTTTTTAAAGTTTACATATGACTTAAAGATTAAGAAAATAGTCACACGACGATCGTTGAAGGTAACAGTTGCGAGGAGTGTGTGGAATGCTTATCTTACAAAACCTCCTATTTTAACTGCATTTTTTTATCGGAAAATGGCAGCATTATGCTCTTTAATAAATTGACATAGTCTTTGGCCCACATTTCACCTTTAAACCAATATATCGGACCTACGTCCGACGAGTAGAAAAAACCCCATATATGCAAAGAAATTTTTCGTTTACCGCAACTGAAAAATTTACCAACTACACTTCGTTTGCGAGTTGTATTTTCCGCAAACGAATATTCAGTTGTTGTCAACTTAAAAATATATCTGTATATACCACAATATATAACTCCGCAAGGGGGAGTCTTGTCTCCACTTTACGGTTGACCGACTGTGCCGGTTGACCGACTGTTGCGCATCATGGAGGGGGAAGGCTACAAGGTTATTGCATATGCCGATGATATTGCTCTCGTGTTTAACGGAAAATTTCTTCAAACTCTCTGTCAACTCATGGAAAGAGCACTCTTAATCCTTTCGAGATGGGCGTCCTCTTGTGGATTAAGCGTAAACCCAGAGAAAACAGATCTCATACTTTTCACTAGGAAATACAAAATCCCCAACCTAAAACTACCGTGTCTGAATGGCACGAGGTTGCTCTTTAGTGATAGCACGAAGTACCTAGGAGTTATTATGGATAAGAAACTTATCTGTAATGATAACATAAAGGAGCGAGTTAAGAACCTGCAGAACCTGCAAATGCGCTATCTAAAAGGAGATTGAAAACTCTGGGCCACCCCTTCTTAAATGGACTTACCGAAGTCTCATGCTTGGAAATCAAGCATATAATAAAATTCATAATCCGTTCGAACTGGTTTGTTGAGGAGGGATATCTCTCATAGGTCAAATGAAATTATGTGGTATCACTACGGGCCTGCACTGGCCCATGTGTACGAGTAGTCTACCTCTTAGAATACGATCTAAATTTTACGATACGCCCTATTGTACGAGTATTCCAATAGGGACTTGACAACTTTGAATTACATTTCTGAACGCACCGTTTTACTAATCATCAAACTGTCACTGTCAATTTATTCAGAGCGAACAACGTCTGCAAATTATAAAAATTTACTACCGAATTTTGGAGTCGGTGATCGCAACTTTAAGAGCGTTAACTGCAATTTACGGTTATAGTTCTCGCCTTTGTAGATAGACAATAACAACTTTAGTGCAAAAATTTGAGATTACATATTCGTTGTGTGATATTGCCGTGCCAGTGAGACAACAGGTTGGTCGAAGTGTCGAAAATATCGCTGCCGTTAAGGCGTCCGTAGCAAACTATACAAAACAGTCAATTCCACGGCGTTCTCAAGAATTGGGCATCGCCCAGACCACTTTATGGCGAATTTTGCGTAAGGATCTTGGTTTACACCCAAACAAGATCAAGTTGACTCAAGAATTTAAGCCGATGGACCATTTGAAGCGACGTACGTTCTCCGATTGGGCTATTGAAAAGATGCGCCAAGATTATGAATTTGATCGCAAAATCATCTTCAGTGACGAAGCTCATTTTTGGCTCAATGGGTTCGTCAATAAGCAGAATATGCGTTATTGGTCGGGTGAAAACCCACATGTGCTTCATCAATCACCACTTCATCCACAAAAAATAACTGCTTGGTTATCAGATTTGGATCATTTTCGAACTTGACCTTTATTTTTTAGCTAAAAGCTTAAATATCGAATTTCGTGATGATAGCTTGACTATTACGGCTGTAATCGTGATCACAGACGGACAGACGGACATAGCTAAATCGACTCGGGTGATGATGCTGATCAAGACTATATATACTTTTCTGTACCTGCCACGCCTCCTTATGGGCGTTACAAACGGAGTGACAGAATTAATATACCCCCATTTACGTTTTTTAAACGTGGGGGTATAAAAATACGGCTCTATGACGCCTCCGACCCACACACAATTCGCATCGAAAAGTCACTCGTTTTGAATGCATTGACATCACTTGTTTGGATCGCTAAATGCGATCAATTTGTTTATTCACGTAGTTCCCAATGTGAAAATGGCTTTATCAGTTTGCAATAATAACCGTCACCAATCATGTTTTCCAAAATCCAATCAGAGAAGGTACGATGCTGCTGGTAGTATGCCGACTGCAGTTCTTGAGCCAGTTGAATCTGGTGCGCATGCAGACACAAATCTGTTGTCAATATTCGCTGCAGGGTGGATATGGAGTGGTCGAGTTCTTGAGGTGCCGAATTGAGGTGACGAATTGAGATGCTTGGGTCGTTTTCATTGACTGCGTCAATGTTTTTGGTTAAGCTTCTGGGGCGAAGTCGTTTCGGTGTCTTCGTATCTTTCGCCGAAACAGTCTCTTTGAATTTGTCGGTTACGTTCCGAACTCATGTTTCAGAAGCCACATGATTACGACGAAAATTTGCACGAACTTCGCACATCGTAGCTGATATTGAACGTGAATTCTCGTTATAAAAGTCAAAGAATTCCGTTTCTTTCTTTCGCTGTGTAGCATTGACAACAATCAGCTGTTAAACAATGCACGTTTTAAATCCTACAAATCTTGCTAATACATCCTTTATTATTGCTTGTAAAGTAGATTTCTGAGTCGAAATGTTTCTCTTAATACTCAGGTTGAATAACTCTATCAAAGTTGTGCCTTGACCCCTTTTTTTGATTCCTTTTTTTTAAATGTTTATAAATTAAGCTATTTGTCTTACTAGACAAATATTTGTTTGGAAACTACGGACAAAAACGTGTGAATTTGCTATTTAATGGCCTGTTTACTTATGTTTAATGCAATCAGATTTAATTTAAATGCAACAGCAACGCTTAAAGGCTCCGAAACAATTGATCTTTTTTAAGCTTTATTCAGCTGCTAAAACTTGTCGCAAGTTCTTGCCTGTAGCAGTCGCTTCTTGACATTAACGACATGATTTCTGAATTTAGACCTAGATACTATTTAACACCCTTACCACAAACATGCAACTTAGAGATACTTCGACGATTATTACCAACTGCGCTAAGAAGGTGTTTGTTTCTGTGGTTTTTTTTCGAACTTTTTTAGCGATTTTTTTTTTTTTTGTTTTTAAATCAAGATTATTCCAGCCAATCTCAGCACGTTTGAGAATAGATAGAATAGAGTAAATAGTCTGTGTTGTTGTTGTTTTTGGGGTTGGTGACAGTGCAGGTTGTTAGTTGTGCTAATATAGTTGCTGTTCTAAATGTTGTTGTTGTTGTTGTTGTTGTTGTTGTTGTTGTTGTTGTTGTTGTCGTGGTATATTGTGCTAGACACTTGTAATGATTAGTATTGAATTTGCATTTTTTTTTTGTTTTTTGCTATTCAAGTATGTCACATTTTACAAATGTTACAACATTTCCCAGCAATACCACAACAAGAGCGACAACAACAAAACAACGAAACTGCACTTGAACTGTAGTATTTGATTACATTTAAAGTTTATCATTAAACAAAAAAAAAAAAAAAAGAAATAGTATTAATTGCGATTGTTTGCGTTGATTTTGATTTTTGTGGGCAAAATATGTAGGGTGTCTCCGCTAATTATGTTGTTGTTGTTGTAATTTTAAAAGTAAGTGTAGCTGTTATTGTTTTATAGCAAATATATGGCATTTGTAAATGCAATTACATAAAGCCTTTGAAGTACTGGCTGATAACTTGAAAACTTGAGTTTTTAAGATCTTTCAAGAAGATTTTGTTGGAATTCCCTTAAGAAAGCTAACAATTTGAATCAATGGGCTTCCGCATACCACAATTGAACTCAAGCAATATCTCTTGAATATTCAAGAAGCAATTCATTTGTTACAAGCAGTTTACATTTTTGCAATAGACCCAAAAATAAAGGGGGTCCCAAAAGTCACGGACATTTTGATTCGGGCACTACTTCTTCACTACGAGACTTCACCAGGAAGAGGACGTAGAAGAATCTTAGACAAACATTTGGAGTGGAAGATTGAACGTATGTATGGTTAAGGAAAATAAATACTGCTCTCCTGTTTAAAAAATGTAAAAGCTGCAGTCAAAGACGGAGGCGGATCTGTAATGGTTTGGGGTGCGATGCCAGCTGGAGGCGTGGGAATTTGATTTTTGTGGAAACTACAATGAACCAGACATTGAATTTAAACATTTAAAAATAAAAACCTAAATGAGCGGAACTAATTTGGGTCTAGGAAACGATCGGTTTGTACATATGGCCCGAAGCACACAATGGTTGCTTTACTATGTAAAGAAAAACATTCCCCACCCTTCCCAAAGCTCCGATCTTAGGCCCATATAACATCTATTAGAACAAAAAATACGGCAACTCACCTTAACAATCAAACAAATGTTAAAATATGTCATCATGGATGAACGAAGCAAAATTCGATCTGATGTCACAAGTAAATAAGCCCCATCAATACAATAACATTTGAAGGAGGTTTATTTGGCAAAAGGGTTTCATACTCTTTATAAAATTGTCATCAAAATTGGATTTATTTAAAGTTTTCTTATAATGTACGGAGAATTTTGACTTGACGAAGATACGTTTTACCGCTCAGGTTTCCAAAAAAGTTGAAAAATGCATTTATTCAAAATTTATCGTCGTTGCATTGAATTTTTACTCGCTGAGTATAAGTGCTATGATTGCAAAAATAGTACGACCGTAAAGGTTAATTCTTTGACTTCATTATATTAACATAAACGAAATTCCAAACGTCATCGGGACGCGGTGGGAGCTGCTTAAGCAACGCAACTGAAAATTTGTGAAATGGAATTATTTCTCGCTGAGTATTGGTGCTAGGACTAAAAATATGATACACCAATAAAGGCCTGTCTCAAACCCTCACAAAAAAATAGGACAAAAAATTGTTGACGTCATGGGGACACAGAGAGAGCCGCTCAAAGATCGACAATGCAACATTCATGCAGCGGCGGTGCATTGAATTTTTACTCGGTGAGTATATAAACTACGATTAATCTTTAAAAAGGAAAATGAAGGGTTTATACTTGGTCTTACGAAAAAAAAAAAAAAAAAAAATTTCTGACGACACCAGGTCGTGAATATAGCAGCATATGTAACAGAAATGTAATATCGTTGCATGGAATTATTGCTCACTAAGGAGACGTGCTACGATAAATTTTGTTTTACGACAGCATAGATGTGTTTAACGCCTCACAACTAAATTATGAAAGAAATTATTTTCATTATAATTTCAAGATGGCAACCACATATTGCAGTAAAAATGCTACGACCATGAAAAAACGTTGCATGGAATTTTAACTCTGTGACTACTGGCGTGACGGTAAATTTTAAGGATCGAAAATGTAGGCGAGGTCTTCGGACATCTGATAAAAATAAAAAAAAATTGGCGGCGCCATGACCCCCTCAGGGAACCGCCTAACGTGACGCATATGTATCACTTTTGCTGGATTAATTGCATACAGCTAAGCAAAGGAAAAGTACAACCAATGGAGAAACAAATAAAAAAAAGCAAAAGCAAAAGCAACAGCAACAACACCAACGACAACAACAACATCAACATCAACATCATCATCAACATTATTAACATCATTATCATCATTAACATCAACATCAACGTCAACATCAACATCAACATCAACATCAACTTCAACATCAACATCAACATCAACATCAACATCAACATCAACATCAACATCAACATCAACATCAACATCAACATCAACATCAACATCAACATCAACATCAACATCAACATCAACATCAACATCAACATCAACATCAACATCAACATCAACATCAACATCAACATCAACATCAACATCAACATCAACATCAACATCAACATCAACATCAACATCAACATCAACATCAACATCAACATCAACATCAACATCAACATCAACATCAACATCAACATCAACATCAACATCAACATCAACATCAACATCAACATCAACATCAACATCAACATCAACATCAACATCAACATCAACATCAACATCAACATCAACATCAACATCAACATCAACATCAACATCAACATCAACATCAACATCAACATCAACATCAACATCAACATCAACATCAACATCAACATCAACATCAACATCAACATCAACATCAACATCAACATCAACATCAACATCAACATCAACATCATCATCAACATCAACATCAACATCAACATCAACATCAACATCAACATCAACATCAACATCAACATCAACATCAACATCAACATCAACATCAACATCAACATCAACATCAACATCAACATCAACATCAACATCAACATCAACATCAACATCAACATCAACATCAACATCAACATCAACATCAACATCAACATCAACATCAACATCAACATCAACATCAACATCAACATCAACATCAACATCAACATCAACATCAACATCAACATCAACATCAACATCAACATCAACATCAACATCAACATCAACATCAACATCAACATCAACATCAACGTCAACATCAACATCAACATCAACATCAACATCAACATCAACATCA
Source organism: Pherbina coryleti (assembly GCA_943735915.1). Lineage (NCBI taxonomy): Eukaryota > Metazoa > Arthropoda > Insecta > Diptera > Sciomyzidae > Pherbina > Pherbina coryleti. The sequence continues at coordinate 139,613,887 of OX030949.1, read as the reverse complement.
ACATCAACATCAATATCAATATCAACATCAACATCAACATTAACATCAACATCAACATCAACATCAACATCAACATCAACATCAACACCAACAACAACAACAGACAACTCCAACAAACAACAACAACAACAATTAAGTTTTTTTAAGTCTAATCTAAGACTTAAGTTTAATCTAAGATTAAGTCAAGAATTTGGTCATGGATTAAAACAAAAGTTTGGACATGAAATAGGATTATAAAGAAACACCGTCACGTCAAAACCTACGGGTGTGTCCACGACACAGCCAACTCTTTTTTGGGGTTTGTTTTTTAGCTTTTATAAAATTTAAAATTTTTAAAATACAAGTCTTGCTTTTCAATTATCACGACATTACATGTTTCCTAAAAAAATTATTTCGAATTATTCGATTGAATGTTTTCCATAAAACAGCTAAATTTGTATTGATATCCCATAGGTATGAACAATTGTTTGAGGCAGTGTAGCTTATTATGTCCCACATGAACGATAGTGTTCTTTTCGAAATGTGCATAAAGATGCGGTTAGTTGTGGAAAAGTTCACGGTCAAGTAATGCGTGCAAATTGTGAAAATTCACAAAAAAAAATAGTGAACAAAATGCGCACACTTCATCATAACGCACCACCTCACAACATTGTGGTCAATATCATCATTGGCTACCGGGATCATGCGATTTGACGCTGTTGGACTTCTTTTTTTGGGGTTTTCTCAAAGGGAAGGTCCATGCCAATAAACCCCGAACGATTCCGGAGCTTAAACAGGAAATTCAAATGGTCATTGCAGCAATTGATCTAGAATTTTACCAGAATATCATGGAAACTTTCATGATAAGGGTTTGCGTGTGTAAGCAAGATCGAGGCGGCCATTTGAGAGTTATTATATTTCATCAAAAATCTCCATGTTTCTACTTTATAATAATGCATTTTATTGAAAAATTAAAATATCAGTGACTTTTGGGACGCCATTGGTTAGAAATGAGTAAAGAAATGTAGGAAGTTTAAATGGTAGGACTGTGGCTTGGCGGCATTCTGTCCCGAGACCTGTGGGGTGGCAGGAAAACACACTTACTAGTAGACTACAGAGACGGCACAAAGCCTTACCTGTTGTTAATATTTGAAAAAGATCCCCAAAAAAATTTAATAGCTTTAAAATTCGAGGTTTTTTAAAAAGAAATCAGACTATCTAGAAAAAAAAAATTTATTAAGGGAGGTTTTAGGCAAAAGTGGCGTCCGTGGCGTAGTTGGGTAAAGTGCGTGGCCGCTATGTCAAAGAACCTTGGAGACCTAGGTTCGAACCCCAGCAGCGACAGAAAATTATTTGATTAAAATAATTTTCCTGTACGGCCGCCACCTCTCTGCAGACAATGGCAAACCTCAGAGAGTAATCAAAATGCCATGTAAAGCTTCTTGAGAACGAGAACATTCCGTTCATCGCCGTTCGGAGTCGGCGTTAAGCATGTAGGTCCGGTTCTCGGTCAATTGTGTACAAACTTAATAACACGCACAACACAATTGATCATAAGAAGCTAGGTCAAAGTCCTTTCAAGGGCTGAAATGGCCAGTTATTTATTTATTTTATATTTTAGGCAAAAGTGGGTAAAATTAAGGCATATTTTAGATATCTTAAAAAGTTAATTTTACATCTTCAGTATATTTAAAAAATTTGTTTTTTGTTTTTTTACAATTATTTTTCATATATGTATAAAGATGGCGCTGAAGTTTGTGTTCGAGGTGGGGCAAAAGGTATCAGACTATTGGAACACCCTATAACTTTTGCAAATGGCGTCAAATGTAAATTCGATTTTGACATTTGTGAAGTAAACAAACGTAGAATACAAATCGACAAGCCATGAACCGCTTAAAACCTACGCTCAAGCCATCCTGAATCTCAACGATGAAGTGGATGGTTTTTCATCGAAAATTATCATGAGCGATGAGGCTCATTTCCATCTTTGCGGTTACGTGAATAAACTTCAGACTACTTTTTATGGGGTTTTTTGCCCATTTGACCGATATCAATTTCTCCACTTGATGGAATAAATTCTAGTGGATTAAATAAACAAATTTCACAAGTAATACCAAAGTTTTTTATTAAAAAAAAAAGAAACATTTCAAAAGAACATTGGGTGATTACTTTTGTCCCACCCTGTATATATATTCAGTTTTTTCATCCGTTTTGACACAAATTGATAAAAAAATACGAATAAAATTTGCGAGAAAGTTCATTGCGCTTGATTTTGTTCTTTTTAAAAACTTTAAAATGCAATTTTCCGATTAGCTGAATTGGGCATCGCCAGAGAGTCAACCAGGCTTATTTTGTGGTTGGATGTGGGCCTGCATCCTTGTTATGTAAAGCGGACATCTGTCGTATAGGCTTAATTCTACGTTGCCCCATGGTAATGGAGTTGGGTTTCATGGAATTGATGCCCAACAGATAAATCTTCAGGACGTTAGTACCATGCTAATACCAATACAACGTTCACCCAACCATCTCCTGGCGTCACATTCTATGACTCTAGACGCGACCAACGACCTGTCATAGTAGTTTGAACACCGGTTACACACCATACTTAAGTGTATATTTAAATAAATAAATATACTGTATGGATACTAGCCAATGATGGAACACAACAGTACCAATAATGGATGATTAGTTGGTTCACCACCCACATGCATTTGTGGAAATCGAGACCCATCTAACATCTTTGAAAATTTATGGGCATTGCCATCCGGTTGATTAAGCGCAACTCCACGCCGATCACACATACCTGTTCGCGACGTTAAACTACCACAGCCAGCACGATATTCTCCGAAGGGCCAGCCCTGCTATAGTCTCCCCGGGCAAAAGATTTACCCCGACACGTACTAACACACACCGACACATTTGCACCCATCGTTCATGACTGTGATGGCAAAAGCCATCACTATTGGACGTGCTACAGAGTAGACCACATCGCTTCTGACTGTTTGTGACACATGGTCACTACTATTTGCACCTTTTCAAACTGGTACTCTGAGGCTACTAAGATATACTTTTCACCTCGGAGTGACCCATTCTGACACCTCTTTATACAGCATTTTATGCATAATATAAACCATCGTTTTACCAGTCTTTTTAAGACTATCCAGAGACCACAATGCCAATGTACCGGTAGAGATTGTGACAGTACGTCTGTCGAGCGTAACGACTGCCCCTGTACTAACAAATTTTAAGGACCACTGCTATTCCTTCGTAGGCATACGCTACGTTAGACCAAGTCAACGGTTCATCTCTTCCTCAGATTGGGCAACCAACTCCAGGATCTGTGTAATCCCTTCTACATTTACACAGGATAGGGCGAACCCGTTGCATGCGACCATCCTGCTTTATCCTGGCTTTGGACAGGCTGCTCGTGAGAACAGGTGGAGTTATGGGCCTGCATCCGTATAAGATTGTGCTGACGCAAGATTTGAAGTAAGTGCTACACCTTCGTTTGGGCTACACAGCACTCACATTGGAAATAAGTTATCCAATATTTCCTAACGTTGTTCAAGAGGAAAGCGACTCATTTCTCTCCGCGGGGATATGATACTGACTTTATGTCAAGATTTCGAGCGGGAAATAGCTGTCAGTGTCAAAACAACTGTCAGATTTATAAAGAAACCAATAGATCTACAGGGTCTACCCTGTAATATACACGAATATAAGAAAAAAATATTCGAGCTGTATAGCACAGAAGTTCTTTTAAACTGGCTTTAATTGCACTAGAAATTAACTAGTTGGTTATTTTATACGACTCCAAAATAACTGCTGTGGGCCCTATGCTAAGAATTTAAAATATTTTACTATTGCTGCTGGCTACAAATGTCATTTTCGATGCTTGTTAGTAAAAGTTTCAAAAAATAATAATTAAAATTCAATAAAGCCGCTTCAACGGTGTCAAAACAAAACAAAACAAAACAAAAAAAAAAAGGATGAAAACAAAATGAGAATCGCAAATCGCAGTTTTTGACATGCTGCGAACGTATGGCTGTCAGCTAGCGCCCTCTGGGTGTCATTTTCAAAGCATAACAATTAATTTTTCGCAACGTTCGTACGTTCTTTTTCGTCCGTTGCTTCAACTGCTGAGGAATACTGCCCAACTTGAGGTTCTATACTACATAGTTTTTGCATCTGAAAGAGTATTTTTTAAGGATTTTTTTTAGACATATGCACAGTTGTGACGGCGGACTGACACTTGACAGTGACAGCAGAAAATCCATTTAAGTGAAACTATTGTTGTTGTGATGTGCTGTTGATGGCTGTATCGTTGTTGTTGTTGTTGCTGTTACTGCGGCATAAACCGTGTAACGTTGTAAATGGTTATTTATGATTAATCTGTCGACATTTCATCGCACCTCGGCAACACCTTCTTTCAAAATGAGCTGCGCGCTCGTAAATTATTCAAATCACATTCGGAACTGGACCAGACCGCGCGTACTGCTGCCAGTTGAACCGCTTGTAGTTCGGGCCTGTCTTATGTTTTGCTTTGATTTGTTTTTGTTGTATTTTCATGAATATTTTGTTTTGTTTTTTTTTTTCTTTGGTCTGTGGACAACTCAACTTTAATGCTGTGCTGGCCATAATTAATTCTCTTGATGTGCTGTGTTGTGCGTAAAATCATTTCGACAGCAATTTTTCAATTTTCGCGCTCATTTGGTGCAATTTTCAACCATCACGAATCAGATGAAATGATTTTGCTTTTGTACTCTTTCTTATACTATTTTTTGTTTTTTTTTTTGTTTTTTTTTTGCAAAGATGGTGGTAATGGTTTTGCTGATTACTATTCAGCTATAGTTCGTTTTGTTGTTGTTGTTGATGTTGTTGTTGTTGTTGGCGGTACCTACACATGCAAAATTTATAATTACTCAATTCTGTTGCGTTTTAATTATTTTTGTTCAAGTATTTATTCAGAGATCTTCAGTAAAATTCAACGAATACCTTCACGTAGTAGTTCAGTGGCGTATTCAGGATATTATGCGGCGCAGGTTTTTTATAAAGATGTATACGTAAATTTTTATTTCTAAAGATAATAATTCAGCACTATCCAGTAGTTAACTATTCCAGGGCGTTTTATTTACTTACTTACTTACTTATCTGGCACTTACAACCGTTGGTCGGTATTGGCCTCGTATAAGAAATTGCACCAGCCATTTCTGTTTTGCGCTTGCTGGCGCCAGTTGGAAACACCAAGCGTAGTCAGGTTATCCAACACTTGATGCTTCCAACGAAGATGTAGACGTCCTCTTCTTCGTTAACCACCACCGGGCACCGAATCAAATATTTTTTCGCTGTAGCGTCGTTTTCCATTCGGTCAACACGATCTAGCCAGCGAAGCCGCTCGATTTTAATGCGCTTAACTATGCCGATGTCAGCGTACAGCTCATACAGTTCGTGGTTCCATCGAATTCGGTACTCGCCATTGACGCAGATTGGACCGAAGATCTAACGAAGGATCTTTCTTTCGAAGGCTCCCAAAGCCTTTTCATCAGAACTGTTCAACGTCCAGGTTTGTGCTGCATATAATAGGATGGACATGATAAGTGACTTATAGAGCGTGAGTTTTGTTCGTCGGGAGAGAGTTCTGCTTCTCAATTCTTTTTTTAGGCCTACTCAGCCCAAGTAACACCTGTTGGCAAGAGTTATCCTTCGTCTTATCTCAATACTGACATCGTTGAAAGAGTTTATACTGGATCCCAGGTAGACGAAGCCCTTAAGAACCATTAAGGAGATGTTGTCAAGGCTGACGTGGTTTCCAAGACGCTGGGACTGTTTATTTGTTGACACTAGGTTTGTCGTCTTATTGCATTCACTACAAGATCCATTTGACTCGACTCTTTTGCTAATCTGGAGAATGCTGCACTGACTTCGTGCGTATTATGGCTAATGATATCGATATAATCATTAATAATACTTTTGTAGAATATCGAGCCACAACGTCTAAGATCAGGAGCTCGGATGATCTTCTGTATCATAAGGTTGAAAAAGTTGCAAGATAAGGAATCATCTTGTCTGAAACCTCCTTTGGTATCGAATGGAGGAGTGAGATCCTTTCCGATCTTAACTGTGCTCTTGGTGTTGCTCAGTGTCATTCTGCAAAGACGGATGAGCTTTGCAGGAATACCAAATTCAGATATCGTGGAGTATAGATGATTCCTTATTGGACTGTCCGAAGGCAGCTTTGTAATCGACAAAATGATGGTGTCCATTTGTTTTTCTAAAGTGTTCTCCAAAGATTTATCGGAGCGTAAATATCTGGTCTATGGCGGGATATGCCAGGTTTGAAGCCACACTGATAAGGTCCAATCAGCTGGCTTACGATCGGCTTCAGTCTTTCACATAATACGCTCGACAGGATCTTATAAGCGATATTAAGGAGGCTTATCTCACGATAGTTGGCGCAAATGGTGGGATCACCTTTCTTGTGGATTGGGCAGAGCACACTGAGGTTTCAATCTTTTGGAATACATTCTTCCGACCATATTCTGCATAAAAGCTCATTAATGCATTTAAATACAGCTTCGCCTCCATTCTTGACGAATTTTGTTTTTAATGAATGCTTTGTTGTTTTGAAGTCGAGCTATTGCTTTCAAAACTTCACTATAGTCGGGCAGCGGAACTTCAACGCTGTCGTCCATAATTTGGGTTTTCAGGATATCATCTCTATTGGCGGGATTGTTGTCGTCGTTGCCTTTCAGAAGCCTAGAGAAGTGTTCCCTCCAAATCATCAGGGTGTTTTATTTAGTAGCGTTTATATTCCCTGGATAAAAATTCATATTGCCCACTTTTTGATTAACCTGGATAGCCACTTAATTGTGTCTGAATATCATGACGGTATCTTGATGTTTTGTAATTTTTCCAGTGTCGTACCAGTCAAATTTCAACAAAATGATAAAAAGTTATCCAAAGAGTATGCCAACGTTTCGTTCTGACTGTGACTGTGCCTTCAGTTTGCCAGAGAGCATAACAGATCAGTAAAAGAATGGTTTCGAGACAATGGGGTTGATGTCATGCCTAGCCTGCTCAGTTTCCTGATCTCAATCCCATACAAAATCTATGGATAGACATAAAAAACGTTGTTGTCGAGTGCAGAAACATCAAATGTTTAAGAACTGTAGGACACAGTTCAAAGGACACAGCAGGAAATCCAATTGAAACGATGTCGTGATCTCATCGATTCCATGTAGGCGATTCTAGGAAAGGGGCGTGTCAATATTAGAAAAACACTGTATTTAAATTAATATTGACACTAGGGTACTGAAATTTACAGTAAAAATACTGAGGTAGACAGAATTATTAAAAATTACTGTCAATAAAGTGGGCGTTATTTGACAAAGGGGTGTGGTCATATTAGAAAAACACTGTATCTCGAATAGTATTGGCACTAGGGTACTGAAATTTAGTACAAGGGTAGACACAATTTGTAAAAATTACTGTAAAGAAAGTGGGCGTTATCCAACAAAGGGGTGTGGCAATATTAGAAACACACTCTATATCGAATAATATTGACACTAGGGTACTGAAATTTAGTACAAGGGTAGACACAATTTGTAAAAATTACTGTAAAGAAAGTGGGCGTTATTCAACAAAGGGGTGTGGTAATAGTAGAAACACACTCTTTATCGAATAATATTGACACTAGGGTGCTGAAATTTGGTACATGAGTAGGCATAGTTATTACAAATTACGGTCAAAAAAGTGGACGTTATTCAACAAAGGGGTGTGGCAATATTAGAAACATACTATATATCGAATAATATTGACACTAGGGTGCTGAAATTTGGTACATGGGTAGGCATAGTTATTACAAATTACGGTAAAAAAGTGGGCGTTATCCAACAAAGAGGTGTGGCAATATTATAGAAATACTATATCTCAGTTAATATTGACACTAGGGTACTAATAGTTGGTATGCAGGTAGGTGGGTAGGTAAAATCATTACAAAAGTGAGAAATTTTCCGTGATCCAGATTCAATGTACGACTGTCAAAATATTAAACAACAGATTTGAGTAGAAAATTAAGTCTCTCCGCAAAATCGCCCAAAGAAAAATCGCCCAAAAAAAAAAAAAAAAAAAAATAATGAAAAATCACCCAATATTTTTCCATAAAAAAAAAAAAAATAAATAACTGGCCATTTCAGCCCTTGAAAGGACTTTGACCTAGCTTCTTATGATCAATTGTGTTGTGCGTGTTATTAAAGTTTGTACACAATTGACCGAGAACCGGACCTACATGCTTAACGCCGACTCCGAACGGCGATGAACGGAATGTTCTCGTTTTCAAGAAGCTTTACATGGCAATTTGATTACTCTCTGAGGTTTGCCATTGTCTGCAGAGAGGTGGCGGCCGTACAGAAAAATTATTTTAATTCAAATAATTTTCTGTCGCTGCTGGGATTCGAACCTGGGTTTCCAAAGTTCGTTGACATAGCGGCCACACACTTTAACCAACTACGCCACGGACGCCACGGAAATATTTTTCCATACGAATTTGATTTTTCATACAAAAAAACACCCGAAAAAATTGGGCGATTTTGCATTTTTGTTGGGTAAAATTCCGTTTTTTGCTTTTGGGCGAAATTTCACCCAAATATGTTGGGCGAAATTTCACTTTTCGTTTTTGGGTGATTTTCGTTTTTTTGGGTGATCTTTCGTTTTCAATATTAAATAAGAAACGTCCATCAGTTCTTAAAGATAACGGTGTTTAAAGTAAAAGCAGCGGTTCTTCTTTTGTTTTTTTTTTGTAATTTAATCATTTGCTTGAGTTTGCTTGGTCAAGTCAAAGGAAATATTTAGTACCGCGCCCGCGCATCGCGAAGCGGCGGATTACGCGTAGTGCGACGGATCGCACGCGCCACCCGTCGCCCCGCGCCCTGCTCCCCCCACCACCTCCGCCGTCATTTTTTCTTTTTGAAATGTTTTGATAACACAGTGCAACACGAAAAAAAATAACCATATACGGACACCACTACGTGATAAAAGACTAAAAAAAAAAGACCCATGTCTCCCAATTTTTCCCAAAGTCATGCATTTTTTTGTTTATGGGCCGCCAAAGATTTGGGGCCTCGGTATCATTTTCACAAAAAAGTGATCATTTTCTCGGGCTCATATCTTGCAAACCGTTCAGAATTTCGATTTACTCTCTGAGGCAAAGTTGTAGCTCTTGTCATTGCGAACATATAAAATCAAAAAAACTTCACCTTCCAGATCAAAATCGCAAAAAACTTAAAAAAATACGTTTTTTTTTTTACCTTTTTTCCCGTGTTCAGGTTCATAGGTAGCAAACCGTTAAAAATTCAAGAAAACAATCAACTACAAAAATTTACCTAAGATCTCAATAAACAAATTTCTAGAACATATAAACTTCCTAGAGATTATTCTAAAACGAAAATGATACCGAGGCCCCAAATCTTTGGCGGCCCATAAACAAAAAAGTGCATGACTTTGGGAAAAATTGGGAGACACGGGTCTTTTTTTTTAGTCTTTTATCACGTAGCACAGTGGGATTTCTTCATACAAGCTGCTGCAAAAAATCGAAGGAATCGAGGTAGGGCTTTGAAATTTGGCACACATCTCTCATATTGCCAAATTAGATGAAAAATAAATTTTTGTTAAAATCCGCCCACAACCACGCCTACCTCCCATATGACGTAAAACTAAAAGACGTTGTATTTTCCTTATTTTCATATGTATATTAATAAAAATTACTACCAGTGGTTGCATTTGAGTCCTCAATTATATTAAAATTTTAAGTGCCACGCCCAACGCCCATATGATAAATTTAATTTTTCACGATTTTCAAAAAAACAGATTTAAGCCTTTGTAGTTTGTGATCGATGCCAAGCAGCACTTACATCTATATAAATAACTAATTCTTTGGAATTGCTGTCAATCAGTTATTAACAAATTGTTGCTAAAGTGTATGCCTAAAAGTAGGCACACTTTTTTTATTACATTTAATTGCAAAATTTCGTTGTAATACTATTGACTTTTTTTATAAAATTTATGCGTTTGTAAAATATTGAGAAAAGTTGGTAGATTTTTTTGAGTAAATTTAAAGAAGACAGTCCCACCTTTCATTTTTTTGCAACCAGAACACAACGATCGATAACGCTCACCTTTTTTTTGTCCAAGAAAAACTAAAAACACTGACTTTTTGAGTGCCTTCAAAAAAGAACCTAAATATATATTAAAATATTACGGTAATGCAATTCCTTTACTTCTAAATTAATGCTGAAATACTATATTTTTCAAATATACTTACATCATATAGATACGAGAAAAAGAAATTATGTTTCCAGCCCATTGAAATGGGATGAAAATCTAAGGCAATTACTGCAGAATTTCGTTTAGGTGACTTTACCGCGTTATTTTGTAAAAAAAAAAAATTGTAGAAAAAATTGTATGATGAATTTATCTTAATTAAACAATTCTCTACAAAACTGCATCATTACATTTTTGATATTTTACACTCAAAAAAGGGGGTTTTTGCAGCCAAAATCCCACAGTGCGTAGTGGTGTCCGTATATGGTTATTTTGCCATGACTTAAAAAATTACACACAGTGTAACCAAAGAAACTTGTTGTTTTGAAAAAGAATCAGTATTTTTCCCTTGTACGAAATGTTTTTATAGATTTTTAAGTATGAGATTATATAAAATTAAAATGAATTAAATTTTTAAATTTAACGAACTTCCTACACAATTAAGATTGATTAGTAACGTAGTAGTGGAATTTAAAAATCAGCTTACCCATTACCTTTTATCGTTGCAAAAATAGTTCTAATAATAGTTTTCGTGTTATCATTTCATGTTTTAATAACAGTGGTTAATAAATAACTATATTAATAAAAAATAAATAAATAGTATTTATCTCATCAAATGATTGAATATCCTCTTAGATTTTGTTAATACTTTTTCACCATTCATAATTTTAGTCTCATAATATTTTTCAACGAAAAAATATATCAAAAATGTGGCTTAACCCACTTTAGAACTCAAGGCCTCTTATATCAGCGTTTGTGCAATGTGTTTTCTTGCAATCTTTAATGATTCGATGCAATATTTTTGAAATCAAATTGGGAAGGAGCTTGCAGAGAACAAGTTTGGAAACGCCGATCTACATAACAGTAATAAAAACTAATTAAAATTTCGCAACTTTTTGTTAAGCAAAAATTCGGGCGTCTTTTCCTTATTTTATTTGGTAAAAATGTTCCAATTTTTTTTTCGGATCTTTCTTCCATTTCGAATATTTGGAAAGAAAACCCGAAATTTTTTGGCACAAACACCCAAAAACATGACAAAATCACCCAAAATTTGGGGCATTTTTTCCTAGGAATTAATGCCCGATTTTGTATGGTGAATTTCTGGCTTTTTTACCATTTTTTTTTCGGGCGTAAGTTCATCGGGCGTTAATTCCGGGAGCCTTACCATCCGATCTTTAAGAATGATATGTCGATATTTTAGTCTCTAAGAGACCTCCTTTTCATCTTTTGAGATCATTGATGTATCTCAGTTTTTACCATCTTAAGGTAACATTTTAATTTCAAATATAAAAAGTTCGTAAAAAATCATTAAACTTTTACAAAAGAAGTTATCCGATTTTTTTCATAGAATAATTAATAAAACATTTTTAAGTTTTTCTTGCAAAATGTAGGGTAATTTTTAATTTTGTCGTCATATCTTCGGTCAAAATAAATTTTTTTTTTAACTTTCGCCAACTCTTCTGCTGAGAATTTAACTTTTGGTTTTTCTGTTGAGGTCACTCCTATTATTTTGAACACAACTGTATATGTGTACATTATCAAAATATTTGCTTAGCTCTAAGACAAATAAAATTAATCTCTTAATATCCCAAAACCCCACGACTTTAATCTATCCATTTTTTTCAATGGAGAAGTGCAGTTTTTCCCTTGAAAAAGTCCCGCATAATTATACTTGGTATTTTACAAAATTTCGCGAAGCTAAAAATAAGCTCAAAAGAAACAACTCAAAGTATCTCTATCTATCATTTCACAAAACATGCAAAATGCAAATATTTAAATGATACATTTTTGAAATTCCTTAGCAACGTTTTCAGCACACTTTCATACATACTAAGATAGGTAATAAAAAAAAAAAAATATAAAAAATAAATGTACAAAATAAGAAATAATATATTTTTTGCCATTCTACCTCAGCGGCAAGGAAAAAAAAAACAAAAAAATTTAATTGTGTTAAAGTAAAGCGAACGAGCCACTAACTAAATATAATAAAAACAGAGAGGCAAATGAAAAAAAAAAACAAGAACCAAACAAAAACAAAACAAAAACAAAACAAAAGAATTGTAAGAAAAATAAAAAAAGATACTAAATACCAACGTCAAGGCGGAACGAAAAACAAAATAAGCACATTTACAAGATATTGTAACGCATGCAGGGTTGCAGTAATGTGACGATAGAAGCTGCTCCTAAATCATTGGTGGGCATTCTTACATAGCCGCAATCTTGGTGTTTATGTGTATTTGTGATTTCAAAAGCTTTCCAATGTTAAAACAGTGTATAAAAAGCTTTAACAGCGTACGTGTGAAGCTCTAGCAGCGTACGTGTGGCGGCAGAGAAAGCTCTTTGCCCGCGAGCGACAGAATGCCCGACATTGTCCTAAATCAGTGATCATCAAAGCCTGTGCCCGCGGGCATTTGAGCTTTTGTGCTTAAAAGCTTTGTGTATACATATTAACTCACGGACGAGCACTGAACCAGTGTTCCCAGATTAGGGGATTTTCCCCTAAATTTAGGGGTTTTTTTCGGTTTAGTAGAAAATTTAGGAGTCAAAAATCTTTAGGGGGAAACTTTAGGGGATTTTAATTTTCTGTTAGGGTTTTTTGAGAATTTTTAGTGGTTTCTAAAAGAAGTGACAACATCAACTATGAACTGTTTTTTTTTGCATTTGATGCACGCTTTTGTGTTCTATTTTTCATTTTGTTTTAGCTCTTAAAAGGTTTATTTTGTCAAAGTGAGTCAAAACACTTACGTACCATAGAAACAATGCTGCTGATTGTTTGTCGAATGAGCGAAATACCACCAGTATATGTGTAAAACGTGAGGCTGTTTTAAATTCTGACGACGAGAAAGCATATATTTAAATTTGTTTTTTTTTTGTATTTTTTAATGACTTAAATACAATTGAATTTGCAACAAAAAAAAAAAAAACAAAATGTTAAAAAACAAAAATTAGAAAAAAACGTGTAAGTATGTCTCTAAATTTATTAAGCAGTTTTTATTTTACTAAAAATTAGTAGAAACAATCTAAATAGTTCAACCTAATTACAATCGAAGAATTATACTTTCATAAAAAATAGTGTATATCTGCCTTTTATTTCTTAAAAAATTGGCTGCGCAAAGTTGCGCATAAGATAACACACTTCATTTGAAAAAAAGCTTAAAAAACGAGTTTTCCTCAAAAGGCACTAATTTTCAAAACAAATTCTATTATAGAACTAAAAGATGTTTGTGAAAGATGTGTTTGTGTTAATTAACAAAGGTACTTAAAATTAGTAAGATATATTATTGTTTTCTCCCACCTTTTGCCATGTTTCCGTCTGTCCAATTGTCTGTCTGTTAAGGCGATTATAGCTCTTATATTGAAGCGATCTTAATGAAATTCAAAATATGTAATTTCTTTATTACTTGAGTTTGTTTTTTTAAGTTCCTCCTTACTATTTAGTTAGGGGAAAATTCAGCAAATTTTTTCAGATTTAGGGGAAAGCAGCTCAACCTATCTGGCAACACTGCACTGAACTGCGTCAGTATCTATTGAAATCAGAGATAATGAGATGGGAAACTTTGTTTCTATTGTGAATTCTGTTGATTTTGACAGATAAAAATGCTTGTTCTTCAGTTCTTTTTGCAATCACGTATTGTGTATGTGAGTTTACCTCATAGTTGTCAAAAATGGGTACTACACCCAAAAAAGTCTTGCATATTTAAAAAAAGAAAATTGTTTTAAGCTGAGCAAGAATATTGTTAATAAAAGTCGATAAAGAAATTTAGTCAATACAGAAATGTGAGTATTGTCAATCTAATTTATGGAGTTGCTTTTATAATAGAAAAAAAATTTTTTTGATAGAAAAAAATTGAATTTAAAATAAAAACACTTGTTCTATTTACAAGTGCTGTCGTTAAAAGAAAAGTATAATTCAGTTTCTTTGAAAACTACTCAATTTTTGTTTTAAAAACTCAGTTTTGATTTGTTTATGCATGAAAATGTTTGAATAAAATTGTAAGTTTGTTTTTCTCTATGTGTATGGTGGTGGTTTCGCTGAAAAAATTCCATTTTCACCAGAGTCCAATTTCCCTGGAGAGCGGTGAATATAGGGAGCGGGGTAAGTTTGTCATGAAATTTTACTAACACATTTATAATATTTGCATTAGTATTGACTGCATTTTAGCATACAGCTATCCCTTTTTTGCCGAAGTTTCCAATCTAATTATCTCTGATTGAAATTTCATGCAGAACAGACCTGCGGCACATGCATGCTTGTTAGATTGTTTTTTTTTGCTGCGCATACGCAACTTATGCTACACTCATAAAAATATCAGTTTTTGCTATTTCTAGTTTCGTATAGTAAGTATTGACACTTCTAAATAAAACTTGAATTTTAAAAATTGAAATTAAATTATAAAATTAACCTTTACTATTTTAAAGTTTTCTGCTTTTTTGTAACATTGCATAAAATAGTGAATTTTAATATGTTTCTTCGATATGAATTATGTTATTATGAACAGTGTAAGCATACGTAAATCGAAAAATTTTTTAAAAACATTTCCCCCTCACGCCTCTCCCATAGATTTTTAATATAGCGCCACTGAATAATCAAACAAGTGAACCATCGTCTTGCATCAAAGCTGGACTGAGACTCAAATAGTATTTTTTTTCAGTGCAAAGCTTTCAATGAGCTTTTATACATAAACAAAGTATGCTTGTATAGAGTTTGATGACCACTGTCCTAAATTAACAAAAATTTATAACTGCTCAAACATTAAGTG
Source organism: Pherbina coryleti (assembly GCA_943735915.1). Taxonomy (NCBI): domain Eukaryota; kingdom Metazoa; phylum Arthropoda; class Insecta; order Diptera; family Sciomyzidae; genus Pherbina; species Pherbina coryleti. The sequence goes on along the minus strand of OX030949.1, from coordinate 139,598,831 downwards.
CTTTGCACGAACATTTCTCATCTCTCAAACGCTTAATAGCCAAAAACATTTCTGAAAGAAAAACGTGATGGCGCATCAGAATTCGACAGTTAATGCCTGGAAGCGGATATTTGTAACATTTGTTTTCTGCGAATATAATCCAACAACTTGCTTTAATTTATCAAAGGTAGTTTGTTCCGATGAGACCAAAATGAAGTATTTGCAATCGATTGGACGTTCTTGGTACTAGTCAAATACAACAGGGACACTTCAATCCCACCATGTAAAATAAACTATTAAATTCTGAGGTGGCTGTTTGATTGCTTGGGACTGTATTACACCATTTGAACTAGGATCTGTTGTGAAAATAGATGGAAAGATGAACAAAGAGCAGTAGTATTCAAGCATTTTGCGAATTTTGTAGTGCCGTGGATATGTTGCGCATGCGGAAAGATCGAATAATTTTCCAAAAAGATAATGATCTCAATCACGTTTCAAGATTAGTGAAAAATTGTTGAAAAGCCCAGGAATTTAAAAGCATGGAGTGGTATCCGAAATCCCGGATATGAATCCGATCGAAAACTTGTGGATTTAAACGAAGAAACGGTAACTGGCAAATTATGCAAATCCTCCTAAAAGCATGCAAAGACTTTGGGAGTGCGTTGAAGAAGAATGTTACATCATATCACCAGGTTTTGTCCTCAAATTGTGTGAAAGCATTCCCCGACGGCATCAGGAGCTTAAAAAATTCCCAGAAGTTATTGAAATTTAGAAAAATGGTACGTATTTTTATTTGGTGCAAAACTAGAAAAACCCCAAAAGCTCAATAAATACAATCGCGGTGCTTCAAAGACGTATACGAGGCCTGCTTTTTAAGTCTTGCGCCGCGGCAACACTAAGCATTTCCAGATGAATTTTAACAAAATTTTATATTTTCTAGCATAAACGTACTCACAACGTTCTCGAGTGCGCTTGTTGTGTGATTTATGGTGGTTTGAAAAAAAAAAAAAAAAAAAAAAATTGGAATTAACACGTCAATATTTTCGGGTGATGATTTTTTACGATTTTAGACTTGGATTGACAAGAAAAGAATGCATCGATCAACTTAGTTCGACTTTTGGTGATGTAAAGTACCACACCCAGTGACTATACAAAGTTGGTTCAATGACTTCCAGAGTGGTCGTCGTTCTTTACAATTTGGTCCAAGAACGACTATTATGGCAGAAAACATCGATGCTTTGCGTGCACTGTTGAAAGCAGACTGGCATGTCTGTTGGAAGTAGACCGGCATACCATGAGATGGAGTCATCCTTGGGCATAAGTGGAACAAGCAAACATTTGATTTTACATGAACATTTAGACGTCAGGAAGATTTGTTCCCGTTGGATACCCCACAATTTGACGGACAGTGATTTAAAAAAGGCTCGTGTCTATTGGTTCAAGAAAATGCTGAAAAAAAACATAGCGGGATGGTCCGAAACACGTTTATGAAATCACCACAGATGGCGAATAATGGATTTACGCTTATGAGCTCGAAACAAAGCAGCAGTCCACTGTTTAGGTCCTTTAAAGTGCAAAAGCAAAAGTTTTTTCAGAAAAACCAGTCATGGCTCGCCGAAAACCTTTGTAGAATTGAGGAAAACTAACCACCGAAGGGAGATCATCCTCCATCACGACAATGCGAGTCCCACAAATCAGCTCCAACAAAAGAATTTTGGGCACTCAAAACGAGGAATTGATGGGTCATCCGCCTTACAGTCCCGACTTGGCACCCAATGACTTTTTTTATTCTTCCGCATTAAGAAAAAAAAAATGCGTGTCGAGCTTTTTGTGTCGAGCCGAACAGGCCGTTGAGACCTTAAAAAACTTGATTTCGGAGGTACCAACTTTAGAGTGGAGACTGTTTCCAAAATTGTTTCAAACGAATGCAAAAGTATATTGATCATCTTGGAGAGTATTTGAAAAACAACAAAAGAATTTTCACTGAATAACGACTATTTTTTCATTGTAAGGCACAAGATTTAAAGGTAAAGCTCGTACAAAATCGTGACTGGTAAGGAATCATGGATCTATGAGTATGATCCTGAAAATAAACAGCAGTCGATTGTATAGGTCTTTTACAGGCTAAAAAGTTAAAGTTTATTCTGAATGTGAAAAAATGACGAATGCGTTAGACGTGCTTGAGTCATATTACATCGAAGGCAAAAATAATAAATACAAGATTATGCCATGCGCATGTTTGTCTACGTCATGATCGACACATTGTCAAAATCAGCTTTTTTTCACTGAGCAAAACATAAACAAACAAAACTGTAGCTGAAAATAAATCACACAGAACTATTCCGCACTATATTTCGTCTTCTCTTGCACGAACAGAAAATCATTGAGAAGAACAGAGAAAGTGTCTTTTCCTATTTACGTCACGAAAGACCTAACGTCTTGCGCAGAACGGTGCAACTTTTTCAGCCTCTGATGGCGTAATCTGATTTCGATTATTTTTGCATGGAAGGTATGTTGTTAGGACACCGGCCAGCTTTAACACTGTATCAGAATTGTTTTTGAATTGATCAACAATTTTGTAAAAACTTGAAGGAGGTGTATCATGTAAATTCTTCAGCAACCGTAGTTAGGTCCTGAGGTCGCTTATATCAAAATCGTCTGCATATTTTTTAACTCTAAAAAGATGATCTGCGTAAAATTTATTTTTTTTTACGCATGATTGTCTTTAACGTACATCACAATATGATTATCTTTCCAAGGTTAATGGAAAATATCTGACATATCTTGGGGGTAGAGGTGGAGGGTCAAACCGATACTATTGGCACTGTACACTTCTTGCAACGGGGGCAATTGCTCACCCAACCGCCCGCTTCCGGCGCCACTGGTCTTTCAAGATAAACCTAATCCAGCAAAAGTTATTCGAGCTCGTAGCACTGCGAAACAAATGATAGCCTGTCGCTTCCAAAAACTTGGTCATGTGGCCACGGTACTGATTTGTTCTGATTTGGCACCCAATGACTTCTTTTTGTTTCCGCACATCAAGTACAAATTGTGTGGACAACGATTTTTGACGCCAGAAGAAGTCGTTGATACGTTCAAAAATAATATTTGAGAGCTGTCTCAGAGGAATGGGATAAATTTTATGACAAATGGTTAGAACGTATGCAAAAATATATTAATCATAAAGGAGAATAATTGGAATATCAATAAAGTTATTTTCAATGAAAAAAAAATTCGGTCTTTATATTTATATTTAAAATCTACTAAGGTTAGAAAAACAAAAACCCAAAACAAACCCATTCATCGAAGCTGTTAAGTTGATTTGGTTTCATAATTTCCCAATATCATAAATTTTGAAAAGTCTACTCCTTTTTTTTTGCGCACACTACCAGCTTGCATGCAACACTGCTTGATCAACACAACTGCTTCTCTTTGCTCCATATTGGAGCTCAGCAGTTTTGTTTTTGTCTCTCTCTCCCGCTCATTCTCTCACTCGCTCACTCTCTTGTTTCGTTTTCATCTTGTTATTAATGATTAAACGTATTAATTCACTTTTTTGTATGAATTTATGATGTAAAGCAGATAAAAATCATATTAAATGAAAAAATAAAGCAAAAATTATGATAAATTAGATAAAGAGATAACGGCTTGGCACGCAGATAACGGTAGCAAATATAAGCGATTCCAATTAAAAGCAGATTTAAATGAACAGTTTTTTTATTTTAAGGAAAAAAATACCGTCAGAAAAAAAATTGCAAATAATTGTGTTATATTTAACGTTGTTTTGAATATTTGAAAAAAATGTTAATGAAATATTTTGCTTTGAAAAAAAATTGAGGTCATTCAATTTTTGACCACGCAATTTCTATGTTTGTGCTTTCACAAAGCCATTAGTTTTAATTAAATTTAAAGAAAAAAATTCGAAAAGACAAACGAAGAAAACATTCCGCTTTAATTGAAACCTTTGCGAAATCACTTTGTTTTGCAGCCCAAGTGATTTTTCATTATTTTTGTTTTTGACAAATTGGTTTGACTTGGCCAGATTTTGCTTAAAATTAACAAACATAATTAATTGAAGTTTTCAAAATTTCTCATTTGGATTTCAACAAATTATTTAATAGTGATTTTTCAATACCTATGCCGAAGTTTTTTCTTTGATGCGTCTTATTAAAAGTAAAATAAAGAAAAAAAAAAAACAATATGAATTTTCGAGTTGTTTGCAATATTTTTTGAATCAGTCTTTGAGAACATTAACCACTTCTGTTGTGATCTTTATGTACATGTGAAATGTTTCGCTCACAGAGAGCTCAGTGAGCTATGGAGCGCCCATGATACAATTACAAGGTAGGCTCATATTGGAGAGCAGGGTGCGCTAGTTGTCAAAATCAGCTGATAGCTTTTAGTTTTTCTTTGTTGTTGTTGTTGCTTTTGTCGTTTGACGTTTGTGGCTTCTACAGCTTTGTTGTTGCAAAATATCACAATTGAGCAGCCATTTTAAAATGAGCCTACCTTGTAATTATATCATGGGAGCGCCCTGCGCTGCTTTAAAGCTCTCCATAGTTTAGATTGTACTAAGGGTTCTGGATACGATTTATTGTCACCAATATTACTAAAATCGTGCGCAAGCTCTCTTTGCAATGCTTTAACTTTAAGTTTTAATAAGTCACTCACGAGTGGAATCTTTTTCGATGAGTAGAAATTTACTTATCTCTCCCATTTTCAAATCTGGCCAAAAATTTGCTATTAAGAATTACAGGCCAATCGTAAAACTTTCAGCCTTACCAAAACTGTTAGACAAGTTAATTACTGAAAATTTATTCTCCGAAGTAAAAAACTATATCTCGACTGAACAACATGGGTTTTTTGCTGTCAGATCCACTAGCACTAACTTGGGTGTTTTTTCAAATTTTTGTATGAATACCATTGCAAAGGGCTTTCAAGTGGACGTTCTATACACTAATTTTGTAAAAGCTTTTGATAGCTTGAGCCACAAGTTACTAGAGGTGGGTAATAGCACAATTTTTGGTGTGCTGACTCACTAGCACATGTGCACCCTAAGGAGTCAGCACACTGTGCTAGCACAATTGTGTCACAGTCGAAAAAAGCACTTCGCGGTCGAAATGCAAAAGCAGTCGAATATTCGTCCCATAAGAAATACATTCAAATCAGCTGCGACCACAGCAACCGCATTTGTCTCATTTACTCTTTCGTGTTTACGTAAAAAGACGAAGGTTGCTTCACACGCGTGTTTAGTACGGGGTTAACACTGATGTAAATGAAAACTGACAGTTGGCGCTCAGTTCTTGTTGCACTTAATGCGGATAGGCTATAAAACAAATTGCATATTGTCAATAATAGCAAGTGAGCCAAAGTGAAACAAAAACCAACTTTACTGGGTGTGCCACTATGTGTGTCAACGTAGTGTACTAGCGCACATGCTCACTACTGAGTGTCACACAATACATAAGACACTTTAAGCACAAAAGTGCTGGTCTTCATCGTGACTCACTATGTGAGTCAATGTAGTGTGCTAGCACACATGGCACACTGCAGAGAGTCAGCACAGCACTGAGTTACCCACCTCTACAAGTTACTGATTTATAAATTAAGTAAGCTAGGATTTCTCTCAAACTTTTTGCAATGGATGAAATCCTACCTTATAAATAGAAAATTAATCGTAAAAGTTGATAACTGTTACTATAGTTTAGACCAAGTTACTTCAGGTGTTACACAAGGAAGCCACTTAGGGCCTCTTCTGTTTATCCTATATATAAACGATATAGCTACAAGTTTTAAATTCTGCAAAAGTTTACTGTATGCGGATGACTTGAAGTTATTTTTGCTTTTATTAAAAATACCTCGGATTGCTCGAATTTTCAATCGGATATTAGCGTCCTTCTGTTATGGTGTAAGGTGAATGGATTAAAGTTGAATTTCTCTAAATGGCATGTTTTAAATTTTTGTCGCAAAAATTCGTTCATCATGCACGATTATGCGTATGATGCCAACAGTTTCTTTCAAAGATCAACCGCTGTTAAGGATCTTGGCATTTACTTTGAGCCCAATCTATCGTTAAAAATTCATAGAGATTATGTTATTTCCAGGGTCAACTCGCAACTGGGTTTTGTAAAAAGAAACTTCAAGGAATTTGTGACCCGTACACAGTAAAATCTATTTTTTTGAGACTGGTCAGATCAATTTTGGAATATTCCTGCGTTGTTTGGAACCCATCCTATGCTGTAGATGTTCTCAGAGTTGAAAGAGTTCAAAAAAGGTTTTCTAGATTCGCTTTACGCAATATTTATACGCATCAGGAAATGCCTATTTATGATATTCGTTGTAAACTACTTGGACTCCAATCGTTGGAGCAAAGAAGGAAAAGCTTTTGTATTTTATTTAGTAAGGATATTTTAGATGGTAAAATCCAAAGTCCCGAACTGTTGGAGCTGTTGGACCTTAGGGAAAGACCGCTATTTTATATTTTTCCCCATAAAATCAATTATAGTAAGAATGAGGTTATTTCTAAATGCTCACATCTTTGTAATTCTATAGCTAGTCAGGTGGATTTTTGTGAGGGCAATGGACCCAGTAGATGAAATGAAATAAATAAAAAATTTAAAGACTCAAAAAATTAGCTTAATTTTTTGTAAACTTTGCAAAAATTGGGTTCTTATATATAACTTTATAGGAGACCCACATAGAGCCAGAAACAAACACATAAGAGCAACAATTTGACCCCATAGGGTTAAAAATATACAAGAAACTCATATAAAGCAGATCATTCTGACGTATTTGATTTAACTGACTCAAATTTTGACATTTGCTTCCAACTGATAAAATATGTATGCCAATCTGTTTGGGGTATGAAATCGAAATTCTCATGACGAGTTGGTGGCAAGCGATCCAAACAATCCCTTGAAAACAAATATCATCGAAACCGGTTCAGATTTCATATAACATTGTATTGCCTTCACGTGGCACAACCTGGGTATACCTTATTCTACGTATAGTGAAGCTATTCCTAGACGTAATTAATTGAATTAAATAAGTCGTATTGTATATGCATTTTTGACATATTTAGCTGTAATGGAAACTGAATGCTGATAAAGAATACTTGGTCAGCGACTCGAAAAATTCCCCTTATCGAATTTTATTGGAATCCTTTAGAATTCATTAGCATTCAGATCAAAAATCCATTTCATTATCTCAAATTTCAATGACAATGATATTCAGCGACTCTTGAGACCCTCCAGTATTGATTTCTAGCCTCATACGAGAAGTTTTTTTAATTTTAATACAAAAATTATTAGTTTTCAAAAACCTTTTAAATTTTTAATGTGACTATTCAATCATTTATATTGAAACAAATTTGAGCATTAGGCCAAGTCTGCTGACAACAAGACAACATGAAGACAATGAAGGCAACAACCAACAACAACATACTTGGCCTTAAGCTCAAATTTGTTTCAATTTAAATGATGAAAGGTCACATTAAAAGTTCAAGATTTCTGGGAGAGCACGCCCAAATTAAAAAATGTTAAGGAAAAATATGATTAGTTGTGTGTTTAGCTCAAACAGCAAGTTTTTCATAACAAATTTTCTTCACACCGTTTAGTTGTACCATCAGGTAAACTAGCTGAACTCTAAAAACGGAAATGTGGAAAAAAGAGGAATAACAATAACATAAAAGAATAGAATTGAAGAATAACAAGCTTCAACAATGAGTTGAAGCTATGCCCAAAAGTATGACACGATCAGGGTTAACCTTGACACAGGGTGCATCGTAAGTAGATAATAGAGAGCTGCATGAATTCATTCATTTCATCTCTCTTCAGTGGGTGCAGTACTGAAGTTTATTTTATTCAAATCATTCATGCAGACTAGAGTTCTGTGCATGGTATAATAATACATGGTAGCATTGACAGTTGCTTGGGAAATCATATACTGTCAAAAAATATACTCAAAAAGAGAGCGCTCACAATCCGCCATTGAAAACACAAGCAATGTTGAAAACGTCGAAGTGAAAAAAACAACAACCACAGCAGCTGCTGATGTATTTGCACAACAAGCTGTGTTTGACAATTTATGTTTTCCTGTTGAAGAGAAAAAAGGCAGTTGTCAATGCTACCATGTATTATTATACCATGAGTTCTGTGTAATAAAACATCAAAAGTTTTAAGAGAGCAAGAGTATAACACTCTATTCTTCTCTTAGTGTGTTGCACTCTATTTGCTTTCTCTCATGTTTTGTGCTTTCGAATAAATCGTAGCATGTGCAGCTTTAGGTGTCTTATATTTCATGGGTTCAGTGAGTGCAGTGAGTACTTTCTTTACTTTACAGTGTTTCTGCTGTGTTGAATAAATAACTTATTGAAGTGTAAAAATGGCAGAGAATGAAGTAAGTTAATTCAAAAAGATATTTCGAGTATACTTGCAAGAATTTAACACTGGTTCATGGAAAATTAGAATGAAGTGCAAACTAATTTCTTGTTTATAAATAATTATTAAGTCATTGTCTTAAGGCATGTTGCTACTTGGCGCGCTCGATATTCGAGCGAAAATTTAAAGTTTTTTTACGCAAAAACGGTAAGAGTTAGAGAAAATTTTCTTAGGGTGAATAAATACACTAAATTATTCACAAAAAATTTTTTTTATTAATATTTAGCATTCGTTATGTATGAAACTGTAATTTGAAGTTGACGTGTCGATACCAGAACGAGCCGATGGTTACCATAATAACTTAAGTTTGGCAGCAACTAGAAAAAACAATTCATAAATAATATGAGTATGGTTATCGTATGAACTAAAATTTTTAAATTTGGCAAAAAAAAAAAAATGATGAAGATTTGAAAAAAAGAATCGTAAAAATGCAAGTTTTTCTGGATTTTGTGCCAAAAACTATAGAAAAAATAAAACTTTTTGCAATATTTTAGTTCACACGAAAACTACACATGTGGAAAGTATGCGGTTAAAATTTGGAGATAATCGGACAAGGTAATTTTGTGTAACGATGGTAACCAGGTAGAAAAATGTAAAAAACATCAAATTAAAGTTTCATGCCTAAAAAATGTTAAAATATATTAAAAAATTTTTTTAGTGTACTAATTAACCCCAAAAAATTTTACCATTTTCTCTTACTGTTTTCCTGTAAAAAAAATTTTAATTTTCACTTCAATACCGAGCGCGCCAAGAAGGAACATACCTTAAATTTGTAAACTATAATAGTCAATTGTTCTTATGCACTTTTTTTTATTTTTGTTGGGTTAACCGTTATGTAGTAATATTTCGCTTTAATAATTCATTTAATTATTAATTTATTAAGTATTTATTAATTACTAAATTAATAAGTTAAAAATTGCAGTATGAAAACTGCAATATCAATTCCATGAATAAAACCATTACAGCTTCAAATCTATACTATTATAAAAAAGAAGACTCACGTATGTTCGGCTGCAAAAAGTTTGAGAATGGCAGGCGCTATTTCAAAAATTCTTTTTCTCTAGGATAGCTATGGTGCCCAGTTGGGACATGGGATATATAAATTTAATAAACATTGTTTAAATAATTAATTAAAATTCAAAGAGAATAACCATACAATTTCTTTATTCTTATTCTCAGAGAGAAAAAATTTTCTCATTAAAGCTCTGTGCATCTCAAAAAAGGTTGTGCCCAAAGCTAATAAGGTAGAACATATGTATATGTAATACTTCTGTATTCCAACTCTGAAATCGAAGAGAGACAGCCATAACAACATAAGATGTTGCTGTTTGTGTTAGTATATTTGAATATATGAAAATTACTAAACAAAAAGTAAAAAGTCAAACCGTCACAGTGGCTGTTGTTATGAAAACGTTTGCCCCAAACATATAAGAAAACAAATCATATTTGTTTTTCCTAAATCACAGGTACGCGCCATTATAAAACAATTATAATAACGCCTGAAATATGATTAAATTTAAACAAACAAAATTTTAATCAAAACTTTCAAACAACAAAAATTTCAAATAAAATTATTGACAATGGAAGCACCGCTCCTGAGTTTTTTTATTTTGAAATTTAATTTCCTCTATATATTTTCTCGCTCATATAACAATATATCAGCACTCCAATGTTGACGAATATATGAAATAGAACAATATGTCAAAATCGCTGTGAGACAAAAGCTCTATTTTCAAACTTTTTTTGAGCATCATATATAAAAGTCAACAACCCAGCAGGAAAATGAGAATTGATTAAAAAAAAAAATCTTAAATGGAATAGATTCTTTTGCTTACATTTTAGAACGTATTCCAAAGAATATATAAATTAAAGCAAAACCTATGAATTGGAATATATCAACCAAAAGTTTATGTAAACCAATATATCAACGAATATATCAACCAAACAAATTTTGGTAAAATTGAGAAAAGCATCAGTCTGTTTTGATTTGTTTTCTCATTTCCGAAAATGAATACTTTTTATTTAAAAGAATGCATTTAAAAAGTGAATAATAGAATCGATTTCTGTAGCTATTCATATGGAAGCGAGAAAAAAATGTACTACTATTTGTAGGACATCAGCGTCCCACCGGCAAAATGAAAATGGATTCTAAAAACAAAAATCGTAAATAGAATGAATTCTTTTGCTTACCTTTTAGAATGTATTCCAAAGAACATATACATCTAAAGCCAAATCTTACTGATTCGTTTTTATTCCAGCCATAATCGTTTACGACCCATATAATTATTTCTACTATAGAAAATGTTTTTAGATTCCTTGCTTGCTTTTTTGATAAGTGAAAAACGAACTGATTCTAAAACAAATTTTGGTATAAGTGAGAAAAGCATCAGTCTGTTTTGATTTGTTTTCTTATATCCGAAAATTAATACTTTTTATTTAAAATAACCATATATGTAATACTTCTATATTGGCAGAACACTCAAGGTACATTCGCCAACATTAGAACGCCAACACCAAACGAATGTACCCGAAATTGTGGCGTCCGTGGCGTAGTTGGTTAAAAGTGCGTGGGCTCTATGTCAGCGAACCTGGAGACCCGGGTTCTAATCCCAGCAGCGACAAAAAACTATTTGAATTAAAATGATTTCTCTGTACGGCCGCCACTTCTCTGCAGACAATGGCAAACCTCAGAGAGTAATCAAAATGCCATGTAAAGCTTCTTGAGAATAAGAACATTTCGTTCATCGCCGTTTGGATTCGACGTTAAACCTGTAGGTCCGGTTCTCGGTCAATTGTGTACAAACTTAATAACACGCACAACATAATTGATCATAAGAAGCTAGGCCAAAGTCCTTTCAATGGCTGAAATTACCAGTTTTTTTTTTTGTTTTTTTTATGTACTCGAAATTTAATTTTATAACAAAAAAAAAATCTAAAAAAATCACAATCTATTTAAAAAGTGAATAAAAAATCGATTTCTGTAGCGATTCCACTTGAAGCGAGAAAAGAATGTACTATTCTTTGTAGGACATCAGCATGCTAAAAATAATCAATTCTAGAATCTATACTGTAGAAGAGAATTGATTCTTTTTTTATATAAAATTTCTTCTTTTTTTCCTGATGGGGTGTTAAAAAAAATCAATTGTAGAATCTATATTGGAGAAGAGAATTGATTATTTTTACCCGGTGGGAAGGTCTACAAATAAGAAAGAAAAAGACAGCAACATGTATTGAGTGCGGTACCAATGCTGCCACCTTTTTGAATGTAAAAATACTGCCACATTATAAAAGCATCGACAAAAATTCCGTGTCGATGTTTTGTTGAAATGTTTTGATGAAATTTATCAGCTTAAACGAAAGGTATATTTAATTTTAAAATAACAATTCTCTGAGGCCGTCATATATTTTTCTTACCTCAGAGGTGATATTTTTACGTATAAACGAGATTTTTATATATAGGGTATTCACAGATCCCTTCTAAAGTAAATATATAAATACTAACTTTAAAACGATACTTCAATCAAATTGTGAGCACCCCTACACGTAGTTCATTCTAAAATTGACACAAACGCCTTTTGAAAAGAGAAGCTTTCTTTAATTTATTGATTTTTCAATAAAATAAAAATAACAAGAGAAGCCTTGATTTATGGATTTTTCAATAAAATAAAAATACCTTTCAGAACTGCCAGTTTACTACGAAAAACAAACATGTTTGAAAGCAAGGCAATTTTACCAGTTTGTGTTATCTCTTTTTTACATGCAAAACAAAATCAAAAATAGTTACCACATGGCAAAATGTTTAAGAGTTAACATACGGCGAAGTTAACACACCTGATAAAACAAAACTGTGAGTACCCCAATAGTCACAGTGCTAGGAAAAGTTAACCAATGCATTAAAAAAAAAATTATCAGGAAGATACAGAAAGTTTTTTCCTTTAGTTATATTTTTAATACTTTAGTTAGCTGGTTACTTTATTCGGATGGAACTACTAAGTCGCTTCAACACAAATATACAACTTTACCGAAATTCTAACGGCTGTATTCATAAAAAACTATAAGCCTCTTACAAAGCCTTCATAAGAAAAAAATCGAAAAAAAAAATTGAAAAAAATTGTTCATCATGAACGTTTCGACAGCTTTCAAAATCTCTTTTAAATGCTTGATAAATACGAGAATTTTAAAAATGGTTGAAACCTTCAATAAACCCTCGATAAAGCATTTAAAAAATTTAATTGTTCTCATCTGAGCACAACAAATATTGTCAAAAATGTATCAAATTATTTCAAAATGTATCAAAAACAAAAAAAATGTCAAAAAGTGTTTGAAAATGTTTGTTTATAAATTAGAGGATTTTTAAAAATGGTTGAAATTTTTAATTTTTTTTGTTTTTAATGCTTATAACACACCTTTCGTAAAGCAGTTTTTAAATTATTTGCTATCATTTGAGCACAAATATTGTCAAAAATAATTAAAATTATTCAAAATATTTCAAACATTTGGAAAATATGTCAAGAAAATTCAAAATATATAAAAAATTTCCAAAAAAATAAAATAAAAACAAGAAAATTTGTCAAAGATTTCAAAATATTTATAAAAAAAAAAAATAATAAAACGACAATTATATCAGTGCAGATGGCTTAGAAATACTATTGATTTTAAATATCAAATTCTTGACGAAATTGCGACAAATAAATAACAAGTCACTGAATTTATCTAATACACAAACCATTATTTACACTCTTTCCACTTCAATATGAATACGGCTGTTAAATTTTAAGATTTAAAGTTTTTAATGATATTTAATATTTTTATCGCCGGCGAAGCAGCGGGTATTTGCTAGTAGTTATATAAATTATATTCAAAGCTTTTCATTTCATTCAGTGAACTCACTGCATTGCACTCAATTTTCAAATACTTTCTATAAGTGTGCACGCTCTGATAGGTAGACAGCACACAAATGTATTCATTCTCTTTTGTTTTCATTTTGCTCTTCGTGCAAATGATGAATGCTCTCATTAATTTGTTTCACTGCCTTAGAGAAGATGAGAGTAAGGATTTGAAAAGCAAGTGAATGTTTTGATACGTATTTCAAACACATTCATGCAGCTCTCTAGTAGATAAGAACTCAGTTACTAATGTAAAAGCGTTCTCTCTGTGAAATAAACTTCCAGGTAACTTTCTTGGCATATTGGCAGTAAAATGTGGACCTAAGATGCTTAAGTTGATCACACTTGACTTTTCACTCATGCAAGACTGCTGATGAGTTGGTGTAGGGGCCAATGAAGCAGTCTGTCTAGTCTGGTGTGTGATTTGCTCTATACAGAGCCGTTGTTGGTTGTTGCCTTCATTGTCTTCATGTTGTCTTTTTGTCAAAATACTTGGCCTAAAGCTCAAATTTGTTTCAATATAAATTTAAAAAAAAACTTAAGTAATTTATTAATTTTGGCAAATTTTTCAACAACATTACCAAATAGAGTATAGGTCAGAATAGGTGCCTTTCGTTGTGCCTTAAAAACTACGTGAACTATTCGATGCCAATTCGAAACTAGGTTCGACATCAATGTGGAGCAGCACTTTTATCGCCATATGCAGTAATTTTTGCTTCAAATCAGTGTCTAATCTGTCCAACAGCTGTGAATAATATTCGCCGGTTAACCTTTTAACTGCGGAAGTTAAATTCGTAAATCCGAAGATAACTTAGCAAAGTACGAATTTAACTTTGGGTACGAATTTATCTTTATTTGTACTGAAATCAATTTGACATTGACTTGGAAACACAAAAATGTTGAAAAATTTATGAAAAATTCTAAAAAATATTCTTATATATAAAAAAATGCAAATAAGTAATTTCATGTAAGAATTTTGGCGATTGGAAATTTTTGAAAAGTAGTAAACCTTGAACCTATCCATGACCAAAATCCTAACTGTGCCACAATGAGTCATATATCGTTGGAAAGGTGCATCAATTACCTGTCCATTGGTATGCATATTATAGGAATTCTGCGTTTCAGATTTGAGAATTCTGTCGTTGAAAAGTAGCATCATGAACCTAACATTTACTACTTTTCAAAAATTTCCAATCGCCAAAATCCTGACATGAAATAACTTATTTGTTTTAATTTAAAAAATTTTTTAGAATTTTTCATAATTTTTCAACTTTTCTGTGTTTCCAAGTCGATGTCAAAGTTATTTCAGTACAAATAAAGTTAAATTCGTTGTGTCGTTAGTTAAATTCGTATCAAATTTAAATTGGTACTTTGAAAAAAAGTACGAATTTAACATTGTACAGAGAAGAAATATTGGTTTGTGTCTTTGCTAAGTTATCTTCGGATTTACGAATTTAACTTCACGCAGTTTAATCTCTTTACATTTTTCAATGTAATCGATGTGAATTAGGCTTGGGTAGTTCATGAACGAACTAGTTCAATTGAACAATTCCCACTCATGAACTATGTGAACTAGTTCAGTGTTTCTCGTTCTTTTAGTTCTTTTAGTTCATTTTAGTTCAATTGATATTGCAGCGAGTAGCAGCAAAACGAACGAGAGCAAAAATAACTAAATTCACCAAGCTATGGTTTGAGTACTTGGTTTGAGACTTTTTGTGTCTGCACTAATATAAATGTTGGATTTGATGGCTATCATATATTCATACCAAGTTTGTTTTATTTCATATACCTGGACATGAACAAGGAAACGAAACGAACTAAAAGACCAATCGAACTAAAAGACCTAACGAACTAAAAGAACGAACGAACTAAAAGAACTAACGAACTAAGAGAACAAACGAAGTAAAACATGCAACGAACAAAAAGAACGAACGAACTAAAAGAACTAAATTAACGAACTAGTTCATTACATACGATTGAACTAAAAAGAGCGATCTTTGTTGTGAACTAAAATGCCCAAGCCTAATGTGAATGACCATGTGAATTATCTTGCTGTCCGAAAGACTGACTTGGCCTTCTTTGGTACACGTTCACCCAGAGATATCCATTGCTTTGACTGTTGCTTGGTTTCTGGTGTGTTGTGGTGTATCCATGAGTCGTCTAACGTAACGAAACGGCGCAAAAATCCATCGAATTGCAATTCAACATCGTCAAACACTCCTTTGAAGTAGTCACACGTCTTTGTTTAGGAGCGAGTGTGAGCAATCGCGGCTCCCATTGATGGAATAGTTTTTCATGTCCACATATTAATGTAAAATGTGATGTACCCGCTCATTTTGTACCCGCTTATACAGCCTCAGCCACCTCATGTACTTTAATTTTCCGATCGTGCAATATCATCATGGATTTTATCAACGATTTCTGTCGTGACGAACTTCTTTGGGCGACTTCCTTTTGCCGACCTGAACATTCAGCGTCACTTGTGCTGGTACGACTACAACAGAATTCAGTAAACCCTTGAAGTTGATAGTGCATAGTCCCCATAGTATTTATCAAACCTTGGTGATGGTTCTTTTACGCAAAAAAAAAGCTTGATGAGTTTCAAAAATTCAGTATTTCCCATTTTCGTCGAAATTCACTAGGTTCAATGGCTGTCAAACACAAACTAAATGACGCAGCTTGCTCAAAGTTTGACAGTAGTCTATTAACAGATGGTAGTTGACAGGATCAGTGTTGCATTTAAAGTTACTACGCCGGAAATTTAAAAAGTTTCTGACTTCTTTGATGTGACAGAAAAATAACTTGTTTTTATATACGGGGTTATCCGTTTTAGGTTTCGGATAGTGCAGCCCTGGCATTTGGCAACTGTCAAATTTTCATGTTATTCAAATTGGTGACTTCATGTTTGCCATTTTACAATATCAAACGTTTTACCACCAAACAACGTGTCAAACTTTTTAAATTAATTGTTGCCTTTTTCGCGCTAGGGGGATACGTGAATAAGCAAAATTGTCGTATATGGGGATCTGAAAATCTCCTAGCGATTGTGGAGAACCCATTGTATCCGCAAAAATTGAATGTCTGGTGTGTGTGGTGTCAATCTGAGCGCTTTGGCCGTATGCTGGCCGATTTTTTTGGCCTGAAATTGAATATATGAATTTGGACGATATGTGGTTTTAACAAGATGGGGACACAAACTACACAACAGCACCAATTACGGCTTTGTGGCAACAGAAATTTCCAGGATGACTTATTTCGAGATTTGGCGATGTTAATTGGCATGCGAGATCGTACGATTTGATGACTCTGGATTTTGTTTTTTTTTTTTTTGTTTTTTGTGGGACTACGCAAAAGATCGTCTTGATGAAACCTCAAATTCTTGAGCAATTAAAAGTCATGTCCAAGCTAGTGACCGAGTTGTTCACAAAAATCATCGAAAATTACCTCAAAAGGATTCAGTCCTGCAAAAACTCCCTGTAAAAAATTTTAATGATATTGTTTTCCATGTATAATGGCTAAGTTCAAAAATAATAACGAAATAAACTTTTTATCGAAATCTGCATTTTCAGTGTATTTTTTTATAAACTTCACTTTTTTGTTTTAAAATGGATAAACCTTTATTTTCTATAACAACTTCCAACTTAATATATACGTATTGTTTTTTTTTTTTTAATTTCTTCTCTGCCACTTAATTTTAAACGATTTTGAATATCTCTGAGTCGATTTTTTGGTAAATAGGTATATATATCAAGGTATCAATTTTATGAATTTGACTTTTTTTTATATATTGCTACTAATTGGCACTGTTAAATTTTTAAATTTTAAACTGTCATGTCTTTCTCCCTAAGGTGGCTACTTTTGGATATATTTTGTATTCTTACTTGTATACTTTAATTAAAAAAAAATATCGTGGCAACACTTCTGATCAGTCGCAACAAATATAGATGAAATTTCATGGTCATTCGATTAATTCAAAACATAGTTATTTTCTTTATATTAAAAATAATTGGTAAAAATACAACTTTTTACGAGTATTTCGCTTCAGAACTCGAGTTGCCTTAAATAAATTTTTTTAATCGATGAGCAATAAAAAGTTTTACGAGTAGTTGTGATTTTTCAATCTTTTTTCGTCAAGGCAAACCATATATTTGATACAATTTTGTGTGGGGTTCAACTTTAAC
This sequence comes from Pherbina coryleti, assembly GCA_943735915.1. NCBI lineage: Eukaryota > Metazoa > Arthropoda > Insecta > Diptera > Sciomyzidae > Pherbina > Pherbina coryleti. The sequence continues at coordinate 139,581,347 of OX030949.1, read as the reverse complement.
TTGAGAACAAGGCAACGCGTTGTAAAGGCGAGTCAAGACCTCGCACAGTAGACTGAATTCATACAAAAGTTAGATTAAAATAGAAGAGGAAGGCTTCTATGAAAAAAATTTGGTATGCTGGGTTAGCTTAAGCTACTTAAAAAAAACAATTTTAAAATTGTTGAAATCGGTCAGTCTCTAAAGGTACCTCCTCCCATCGACCTTTATAAATTTTTTACATGATTTTGTATGGGGGGGAACATACAACAGTTGACAGATCTTATCGAAACTCGAGCAGAACACTTAAAAATAAATGTAGTAGATGTGAACTAAAAATGGTCGAAATCAGTTAAGTGCTAAATGCACCCCCCTTGGATCTATATTAATGATTTAGATGATTTTGTATGGGGGGAACATACAACAGTTGACCGATCTTAACAAAACTCCGTCAGACTACTTAAAAATAAATGTAGTAGATGTTTACTAAAAATGGTTGAAATCGATTAAGTCCTAGAGGTACCCCCCTTCGGCCTATATTAATTTCTTACACGATTTTGAATGGGGGGAACATACACAAGTTGACCGATCTTAACGAAACTCGATCAGAACACTTAAAAATAAATATAGTAGATGTGTATTAAAAATGGCCAAAAATCCGTTAAGCCCTAAAGGTGCCCCCCTTTGATCTATATAAAGTTTTTACATGATTTTGTATGGGGGAACATACAACAGTTGACCGATCTTAACGAAACTCGAGCAGAACACTTTAAAATAAATGTAGTAGATGTGTACTAAAAATGATCGAAATCGGTTAAGCCCTAGCGGTACCCCCCTTGGACCAATATTAATTTTTACATGATTTTGTATGGGGGGAACATACAAAAGTTGACAGATCTTAACGAAACTCTATCAGAACACTTTAAAATAAATGTAGTAGATGTGTACTAAAAATGATCGAAATCGGTTAAGCCCTCGAGGTGTCCCCTTATGAACTATATTAATTTTTTAGATGATTTTGTATGGGGGGGAACATACAAAAGTTGACCGATCTTAACGAAACTCTGTCAGAGCACTTAAAAATAAATGTAGTAGATGTGAACTAAATATAATCGAAATCAGTTAAGCCCTAGAGTTACCCCCTTGGACCTATATTAATGATTTACATGATTTTGTATGGGGGGAACATACAAAAGTTGACCGATCTTAACAAAACTCGATCAGAACACTTAAATATAAATGTAGTAGATGTGTACTAAAAATGGTTGAAATCGGTTAAGAGCTAGAGGTTCCCCTTTTGAACTATATTAATTTTTTTACATGATTTTGTATGAGGGGAACATACAAAAGTTGACCGATTAACGAAACTTGGTCAGAATATTAGAAAAATAAAGTAATAGATTTGTATTGAAAATGGTTGACATCGGTTAGAGCCTCGAGGTACCCCTTGGACCTATATTTATGATTTACACGATTTGGTATGGGAAGTACATACAAAAGTTGACCAATTTTAACGAAACTCTGTCAGATAGAAAAATAAAGTAATGATTTGTACTAGAAAAAGTTTAAATCTGTTAGACTCTAGAGGTAGATCCCCCTCGACCTATATTAATGATTTACATGAATCGACAACAATAAAATTGTCCAAAAGTAATGATTTGAGAGATAATAGAATGCAAAAATATAATTTTAATGGACTTATAATTTGGATCATATAATTTGAATTTGATTCTTTACAACAATACCCATTTTGTTTAGTTTTGAGACAAAAACATTTTTGATTTTTGCCCACTACACGCTCTACCCACTGTGCGTTGCAGTCGTTTAAATTAATTGGCTTGACAGTAAATATTTCCATTGATTTAGCTTCTGGGTGTAAAACATATTTTCATGAACTCACATAGAAGAAAGAACAGTCGAAAAAAAAACAATTAAATTTTACAACATCACACATTACTCAACTGTTCTATAATTGTAACGAAATTATATCGAAATAAATCGAATTAAGAAATTCTAAAATTTTTTTGATATTTTCCCCAACACAAACCATAAAAAAATGCACAAAACGTAAAAAGGGAGTATAAGAGAAAATAAATTAAAAAACAAAAACCATCACGCGTGCTGCAATAAAAATAAAACACGTTTTTTTTTTGTTCTTTGAATTTTCCATTTCTTTTTCTTCACATGGTTTTGTTTACATTTTTCGTTTAAGAAGTGAAAAAAAATGTTTTTTCTTTGCTATTTTTAGATGGTGTAGAAAAACGCCGGTCTCGATAGCATTGCTGCGCGCTCTTTTGCTCTTTTTGCTGCTCTTTTTTCGTAGTAGCTCAAGTCTTACTAGGTTGAAATTTTTTGATTATAACACTTCTTTTCGGTTATTTTGATACCAGAGATAAAAAAAATTGTAATTTTTTTTCTTCTCATTCTTACGTTTTTCTCACATATCAAGTTGAAAATTTCAACAGTCTCGAATGAACAGTGTTGCCACTGCAACGGAATATTGCAGCCTTGCAACGATTATTGATGATTTTTTCATTGCTCCATCGATAAATGTAAACAATGGCGCATACATTGAAACATTGTAAATTGCTGTGATGACAGCAACTGTGGAGAAAATAAAACAGATGTAAACAAGTGTGTGTATGGTTATTGTAGAAGGGGCTGAGGTGGGCGGTATAAGTTATGGTTAGCTTAGATGAGAGCAGGGCGTAATAAAGGGACTTAACCTTCAGCTAAGTGTTTTGTTTGTTATTTTGTTGGTGTTGATGTTGATGTTTGTGTTGGTATTGGTGGTGCTGTCATAAAAATTATTCTTAATCTCTTGTTTAAGAGTTCATGAACCGTGAATGTGCTGGATATTGCAGGAGTTGCCGTGCTTCGTTTCCATATGTTTGAAAAAATATTTGTCTGCATAGAATAAAGCCATTTTTAATATGAAATCGTTTTTTTGAATTTGTTCAACTTTTTAAATTTATCAAGTTAAGACAGCTTAGTTTTGTATGGCGTAATTGTCAAAGAGCAGCATTTTAAAAAAATGAGATGGAGGAAGAAATATACAAATACTACATCAAAGTGTCCCAAAACTATTTCATATTTTGATTTTTTTATAAAAGCCATTATTTATTAGAAAATTGTGAATAAAAATAAAATAAATAAATAACTGGCCATTTCAGCCCTTGAAAGGACTTTGACCTAGCTTCTTATGATCAATTGTGTTGTGCGTGTTATTAAGTTTGTACACAATTGACCGAGAACCGGACCTACATGCTTAACGCCGACTCCGAACGGCGATGAACGGAATGTTCTCGTTCTCAAGAAGCTTTACATGGCATTTTGAGTACTCTCTGAGGTTTGCCATTGTCTGCAGAGAGGTGGCGGCCGTACAGAAAAATTATTTTAATTCAAATAATTTTCTGTCGCTGCTGGGGTTCGAACCTGGGTCTCCAAAGTTCGTTGACATAGCGGCCACGCACTTTAACCAACTACGCCACGGTCGCCGAAAATTGTGAATGCTTTTATATAAAAACACGAAAATGGCCGCCTCGACCCAGTCGTTCTCTGTTTTGATACTGATGGCCAACTGACTTTTCCCGCGTCGCGATATGACATAAAGATACATATATATCGGATGCATTAAAAAAAAGTGTAGACTTTTTTTCTTAATCCAACATTTGCTTGGATGTCATTTAAATTATACTTTTTTTATTATAAAGCCGATACATGGAGGTTATGTATGAAATATAATATCTTTCAAAGGGCTGAGTCGGCTTAGCTTGCAGACCTCATATTTTCGAAATTTTCGATCACTCTTTCGCATATTTGTAGCTTTATTTCGGAGATGACGTCTTCAATGTTTGCAGGTATTTAGAGTAGACCTTACTCTTAATATCACCCCAAAGGAAGAAGTCAAGCGGTGTTAAGTCCCTAGATCTTGGTGGCCAATTGATGTCCCCAAAACGCGAAATTATGTGGCAAGGAAACTTTGTGTGTAATAACTCGTTTGTTTCGTGACAGACTTGCATGGCACGTAGAACTGTCCTATTGAAAGTAGTCTGTATCCATACCACATAACTCAGTGCACTATCCAACTCACCACACTCATAAAATTTAAAATATAACTCAAATTAAACTCATCTTATTAAATTCAACTCAATAACTCATTTCCACTAAATAACTTTCCTCTTATTCAACATGGCTTCCTCAAGGGCAGATCGACTACCACTAGCCTCACAGATTTTGTTTCAAACACTTTATGCTCCTTGGAAAGGGGTTATGAAGTTGATACTCTTTCCACCGACTAAAGTAAAGCGTTTGACAAAATATCGCACACTATCATCCTTCTTAAGCTTAAAGCCTTTGGTTTTCCATCCCTGTTTATATAATGGATTAAATCCTATCTCGAAGAACGCTCTTATAATGTCATCTTTAGATTTCAGAATCTTTTACACCTACCTCTGGTGTGCCACAAGGCAGCAAGACTTTGGCCCTTTGCTATACGTCTAAACAAGGACTCCGCATGTTCCTTATGGGAAGTGGCCCTTGGTGAAGTTTTCTGAAATTGTTATATATTATTCTATTCGAGCTCCTGATCAAAAGTCTTCATGTGCACAAACTCGAATAATGGACACATTTCGATATATCGGAGGTAGAAAGTGAGGTATGTCAGACCTCCACTGTAGAAATTGTTGGCTTTAGTAAGACTCCTGGCTTTATGTCTTTGACTGACACGGGGTTTTCATGACTTCATAAGTGACATCCGAATGAAATTTTAAATGCATCAAAATCACTTAAAAAATACCGGTAGTTTTCGGATTCGCTTAAGAATGCTCTCTCCTTCTCTTGTTGTGTATGTGTGAGTGTGTGAGTGTCCTTTCTAATGTTGACGGTATCATCAAAGACTCCATTCTTTCTGTGTACACTGATGATATGAAAACATATCGGCGCATACAAACCAGCACCGATTCTCGAAATCTTCGAAACGATATTGTCAGCTTTCCACTTCGTGTCAAAAGAATCTTCTGGAACCCAACGTCAGTAAAGGTTGAGCTATTACATATTCTCGTAAATGACTTTAACTTCCTCCGAGAACTTATTACATGCTCGGTAAGCCAGTTCCCTCTGTAAGCTATTTACGGACTAAGAACTATTTAAGCTATTTAAGAACTTTACTTCAGGTCTCACATTGATAATATCATTAGTAGAGTTAGATATTAGAACTCTGCACTTAGTTTCGTGAAACACTGGTCCAGAAAGTTCTCCAATCCGTACGTCACAAAATCTATCTATCTTAGACCCTTTGTTAGACCCATCCTCGAATATGCCAGCCCAGTTTGGTTTTTCATCTACATACAACACCCATTCAATGTGAATCGAAACCGTTCAACAAATATTTATTCGTTTCGCACTTCGTGGTCTTCGTGGTTCTGACAGTTTCAACTAACCTCCTTATGCCGATCGTCTGAAGTTGATTAACATGCAAACTCTTGAAAAACGAACGGAAGTTACCGATGTACTCTTAATTCATCAACTACTATGCGGAACTATTAACTGTCCAGCACTGCTCTAATTAATAATAATAATAATTATAAATTGGCCATTCTAGCCCTTGAAAGGACTTTGATCGAACTTCGTATGATCAAATTGTGTTGTGCGTGTTATTAAATGTTTGTACACAATTGATCGAGAACTAGACCTACTAGTCTTATACCGACTCCGAACGGCTAATTTGCATGTTCTCAAGAAACTGTACATGGCAATATTTATTCTCTGAGGTTTGCCATTGTCTGCAGAGAGGTGACGACCGAATAGAAAAATTAATTCAATTGAAAAAACTTTCTGTGTCAGATGGAAATTGAACCAGGGTTCTTTGGCATATGGGTCACGCACTTTACCCACTGCGTCACTTTCGCATTGCTCCAATTAATATCATTTAATATCAACCCACTCAACCCAAAGACTCAAGGTCTATACCTCTCTTCTACCTTAAATTTCATGGCACCGACTATGGATGCAGCGAACCAATAACCAGGATGCTTCGTGTAACCAATAATTTGATCAGCGAATTAGATCTATATCTAAGATGATCTCGGCTCCGAAATTTCCTTCTTAATCTCGAATGTCTTCTACCTAGTTGTATGTTATGGTACGGAATTCTTTCTCTGATTGTTTATTAAAATCTTTGTCTCATACCTTTTCTTCTCCCTGCAAAGCTGAAGCTTTGCTGAAGTTTAAATATAAGCCTTTCAAAGTTTTCTCCTTCAAAGTGTCCAAGAGTGCGCTAGGCGTTTGGCTTTCTTTGGTTATATGTACGTTTAGTCTAAAAGCGTAACCTTAGGCATTAACATACATTGTAGCGGGGCTCGTGTTTTTGTTGTTGTTGTCATTCAATGGCGTTTTTTTTTTGTATGCGTGTTTTTTTTTTCGTTTAACTAACAATAAATAAATGTAAATAATACCCATGCAAATTGCTGATGGTCCTCTAAGTGGATAAATAATAAAAAATTATAAAATAATAAGCGACAATCAGTGCATGACTAGCGAGTAGCCTCTAATGTTGTTACTGCCACCAACAAGTTGCAACATAAAAGCTCAGATAACAAACAGCAAAGAAATTGTTTTTTTTTTAACTGTCTATTTTTTTTGTGTTTTGTTTGCGCGCATCTGTATGTCGGGGAACGTCTATCCGAAGTATATCCTGCTCGTTTAATTATGGCTCCTCTTTTTTTTTTTGTTTTGATTTTTTTTTTTTTTTTCTGAAGAGCTTAACTCTTATATTGTTGTCCGTCGTCTAGTCCGTCCGTTCTGCCTGTCTGTCATACTGTCTAATGTCTTTGTCTTTTCATTAAATTTTATGTTGCTGTTGCTGCTGCCGTTGCTGTTGTTGCTGTTCATTGTTTTGGCTCGATATCCAATATCTTTCATGTTCACATATCATGCAACATGCTCGAAACGCCAAAGAGAACAAAAAAAAACAAAAAAGTCTTTAATGTCGTTATTGTTGATGTTGCTGTTGTTGTTTGTGTTGTAATTGTTGTTGTAATTGTTGTTGTCTTCCGAGTGATACCCAAATAAATTAGCCTCTGTGCCTTGTAATACATCGCATTCACCGCCGTTGCGTCTCTTGTTTCCTTCACTGCCACAGCATCATCTAACGGATGATTTTTAACGAGTTTTTATTTTTTTAAAAATTAAAAAAAAAATAAAATCATCATCATGTGAAATGTGCCATAAAAGCATTTGACCGTGAATTTTGTTCTAAATAATATTCTTAAAGTTAGTAATTTTTCTTTTTACTGAACTGTGCTTAAATTTTGCAATAATTTTTGCATAATTCCACGATTGCTGGCAAATACCGTTAATTTTTTAATTAACTATAACGTGGAACTTAAGTTTTCAGTTTATGGAAATCTCATGAAAACATCATAATTGTTTGGCAGTTTTCCGATTTGTGATTTGCGTTTCAATCCAATATGATCTCTCGCCAAAAGTTGGAATTTTGCGGTGCGTTAAGGCAGGAATTGAACCTTTCGGGACATTTATACAGAAATCTAAAGGGTCCGCCAAATAACTTTTTTTTTTTTGAAAATGCTATAAAAAAACTACTGAATATTTTCTTAAATTTCTTTTTTTTATTTGAATGTACAATCCTTCCGGTTAATAATGGAAACTAATTTCATTCAAATGGCTGCCTCGGCTGGCCATGCAGTAGCCTACACGATCGGTTCAATTTTTATTATCGATTGTGTGTAGCTGTATTTCACCAATGGCTTCACGAATATTGTCCTTTAAAGCGTCAATTGTCTCTGGCTTGTCGGCGTAACACTTATCTTTGAGGGCACCCCACAAATAATAGTCCAACGGTGTCAAATCGCAGCTCCGAGGTGGCCAAACGACATCAGCTCTGCGGCTGATAATGTGATCTTCAAAAATAGGGCGCAAAACATCGAGTGTAGCTTCGGCTGTGTGGAACGTAGCGCCGTCCTGTTGAAACCAAATGTTGCCAATATCCTCCTCTAAAATATTTGTGAACAAAAATTCGTTCAACATGGCCCGATAACGATGCCCATTGACTGTAACGGCCACTCCTTGCTCATTTTCGAAGAAAAATGTCCCAATTATGCCTCTGGACCAAAATCCGCATCAAACAGTGACTTGTTTTGGGTGCATCGGCTTTTCAATGTATGCGTTTTTTCTGTGCGGGTTTTCTGTGCCCCAAATGCGATAATTTTGCTTGTTTACATACCCGTCAAGATCAAAATGAGCTTCATCTGAAAAGATGATTTTTTTGGAAAAATCGGCATCTTCTGTAAGTCGATCGCAGGCCCACTCAGCGAAGCGAAAACGCATTGGATGGTCAGTTGGCTTCAACTCCTGAACCAATTGGACTTTGTATGGCGTCATAAGGTCTTTATGCAAAATTCGTCTCAATGATGTCTCCGAAATGTTCAATTGTTGAGAACGACGGTGAATTGATGTTGATGCCGCTTCATGCACACGGGTGTACGCACTGTTTTTGGCTTTTCACGCTTTGGTTTATCGATGAGGATGCCAGTTTCTTTCACTTTTTTCACAAGATAACGAACATACGGAGCTGACGGTGCTTCTGTTCTTCCAAAATCCGTACGCAATTTTCGCACACATTCTGCAACATTACCATGATTATCAAAGTAATGTCGCAATATTTCCCTGCGTTGTTCAAGCGTATACACAACCATATTCGTTCAGCGGAAGGATAAAACTAATTATCTGTCAAATCAGACATGTGCTAAGTATTACCATTCACGAAATAAGCACTAGTTGAAAAAAAACGTTAGATGGTGGACCCTTTATATATATGTTAAAATAAGTTGCATTGTGTATGAAATTGATGTTCTCTGTAATGCGTGAACTGATTTCGTTTCTGGAAATTTCCCATGAAAGGTGACGTCAATACGAAGGTTTTTATGTATAAACGGTCTTTGTATGTGTTTTGGTTCATGAATTATAGGCTTCATGGATTATTTTAGTGAACTTATACAACAATACAGGTGTGAACAAATACAGGTGCGCACATATGGTGTATATGGGGAAATATTTGCAAGGGAAATTGGAAATAAATGGAATATTGGAATAATTTGGCAAGTCTCACTTTAGTTTGCATTTGCACGAAAAATATAGGCATAGTAAAAATTTTCCATACCCTTTTTTTCCAATCCCCCTTTTACCGCCCACAAATCAATAAAAATGCTATATTTGAGACGGTTTTGGTCGTATTAGACTAAAATTTGGTAAACAAGTTCGTATGGTTACTGTCGCAACTATACTAAAACGCAACTATACTAGGCATGGTCTAACTATATATCTTTACGCCCACTTTTTAGAAATCATCATTATTCCTGAGTTGTACATATTTTGATAGTGAAACTTGATATGTAGATGCTATGGGCCCAAGAGGCAGTTTCTCTATATTTGAGCGAACATTAGACAAGGGGAATTTGGCCACACAGGCCAAATTTATGATATCGAATTGCTTTGGAACTAAATGTCGTATAACAATGAAGGTCTTTGTACTGAAAAACTGGCACGGGCATTCGAAAACGGGGCGTGGCTCTAACCATATAAGCCAAACTTACGATACAGAATAGCTATAGAAGTAAAAGTCACAGAACATTGAAACTCAGAATGTAGATACCATTTGGTGATGTCCTTCTACTAGAAAAGGTGACATGCATTGGACAAGGGGGTGTGTCTCCACCCATACAAGCCAAATTTATGACACAGAAAAGCTATGGAAGTAAAAGACAAAGAACATGGAAGTAAGAATGAAGTTACTACTTGGTAATATCCTGCTACTGGGAAATGAAAAATGCAAAACATTTACAGTATAGAACGTTGCTATAGACTCCAAAACTACTCAGCCGATTGAGCTCAAATTTGCGCAGTAACTATGGAGTCATTCATAAATTACGTTACCAATTTAGAAGAGGGAGATGTTTTAAAATGTACTACGATAAGTAAGGAATGGGGGAGGGGGTCTCAGATATAGTTATGTGACCAAAAATAAAAAAAACTCGAAAAAATTGAAATTAATACAACCCAACATTTCAAACCATTTTCATCCTTACATCTTCATGTTTGACCATCTAAATTGACTGTAAACTATTGGCCAGTGTAGTAAGGGCATAATTTTTCTTTGCTGCTTGTCGACAGTTATTTTTTCTATTTTCGAATATTTTTTAATCAATTAATTTTTTTATTTCATATACTACGTTACTTTATGGGGGTGGAGGGGAGCGTTTTTGAAATGTACTACAAAGAGTACCGTCACCTCTCTGCAGACAATGGCAAGCGGTTTGGATAGCCTCCACCTCTCAGAGAGTAAATAATGCCATATAAAGCTTCTTGAGATAATGCACATTAGCCGTTCGGTGTCGGCCTAAAAATTAGTAGGTTCACATCTCGGTCATTTGTGTACAAAACATTTAACAACACGCCTAACACATTTTGTCATAGAAATGTTGTTCAAAGTCCATTCAAGGACTGAAGTGGCCAATTCGTTTGTTTTTTTCCCAGGTTGTGGAAAAACTAGATGTATTGGCAGAAAATGACTTCAGATTCGTTATAAGCGTTAAAAATGTACTAGGGCTGCCTCGTAAGTCTTGCGCCTTGGCAACACTAAGCATTGCCAGATGCATTTTGACAGTTCCATTCAATTTTGACATTCTAGCACAAACGTACTCACAACGTTTTGCTGTATGTGTGCTTATTGTGTTTTTAACAGTGGTTTGAAAATTGTATTTCAGCAAAAAAAAAATGGATTTAACACGTGAACATTTTTGGGTGATGATGTTTTACGATTTTCGACGTGGATTGATAAGAAAAGAATGCATCGATCAATTTAGTTCGACTTTTGGTAATAAAGCAACACACCCAGCAACTGTAAAACGCTGGTTCAATATGTTCGAGCGCGGTTGTCATTCTCTCCAAGACGAATTTAGTGAAAATCGTCCAAGAATGGCTGTTGTGACAGAAAACATCGCTGCTGTACGTGAACTGTTGGTAGTAGACCGGCATGTGACATACCGTGAGATGAAGTCATTCCTGGGCCTTTGTGGGAGTAGCATACATTCGTGTTTATATGGGCATTTAGGCGTCCGGAAGAATTTGTTCCCGTTAGATACCTCATAATTTGGCGATTACTCAAAACAAAGGCTCGTGTCGATTGGTGCAAGGAAATGCTTTAAAATACAATGGGAGGTGGTTCGAAAGACGTCTACGACATCACTACAGGTGACGAATTATGAATCTACGCTTATGAGCCCGAAACAAAGCAGCAATCCACTGTTTGGATTTTTGAAAGTGAGGAAAACCCGACAAAAGTTGTCAGCGGACGGAGCACATCCAAGAAAATGGTTGTTTTTTCAGAGAAACTGGGCATGTCGCAACTGTACCACTTGAGCAAAGGAGAACTGTTAGTGCTCAATGATAGACAAACATTTGTTTGCCGGAAGTCTTCGGAGAATTGAGCAAAATCAACCACCTTAGGAAGTTCATCCTCTATCACGAAAATACGTGTTCCCATACATCAGCTAAAACAAGAGAGTTTTTGAGCACCCAGAACGTGGAATTCATGTGTCATCCGCCTTACAGTTCCGTCTTGGCACCCAATGACTTCTTCTTGTTCCCTTACATTAAGAAAAAAAATGCGTAGAGAGCGTTTTTCCACGAATATACAAACAGGCCGTTGACTCTTTCAAGTACCTGGTTTCGGAGACACCAACTTCAAAGTGGCAAAACTTTTTCGAAAATGGATTAAAGCTAATGCAAAAGTGTATTGATCATCTTGGAGAATACTTTGAAAACAACAAAAGCATTTTTACTGATTGTAGGACGCAAGACTTAAAAGGCAACCCTCGTATTTCCCCGATGGTCTTAAATTTGAGATTTTGAAAACCTCTGAAATGCTGTCTGTTTTAGACGTAATATAGCTTTAGTGTTCAACCTCTTAATATTGGAAATACTTACTAAGTTACCTCATTGATAAGCACGGGTAAACTGGGTCTTGAATATGTAGGTATTACAAAAATCTTGGTTTTTGTTTTATATACAGTTGTGTTTATAAAAATAGCAGCGCAATGCCTCATATTATGAGTGTCAAAATTACATATTAAAATACTTCCAATAGAGTCGCTTGCTACTTGTTGTAAACTGCATGAAAATACCTTTATAAGAATGTATTGCGAGTGCTCAAAAAATAGATTCATTATATTTTGTGAGACTATTCGATCGCACACTTACAAGAAGATCTGTTCAGAGCTGAATATTAGCAACAATATTAAATTGTCTTCTCTGTTCCAAAATTATTTTATTTTATGCTAATGACAGGTACCCAATTATTTATTTAGAAATAATTTTATTTATAAACTTATTCATTTAATCCTCAAATCAGGGGCCGAATCGCGGGTGTAGTGAACGAGTAAGCAATAAAATAAAAAAAAAAATAAATAACTGGCCATTTCAGCCCTTGAAAGGACTTTGACCTAGCTTCTTATGATCAATTGTGTTGTGCGTGTTATTAAGTTTGTACACAATTGACCGAGAACCGGACCTACATGCTTAACGCCGACTCCGAACGGCGATGAACGGAAAGTTCTCGTTCTCAAGAAGCTTTACATGGCATTTTGATTACTCTCTGAGGTTTGTCATTGTCTGCAGAGAGGTGGCGGCCGTACAGAAAAATTATTTTAATTCAAATAATTTTCTGTCGATGCTGGGGTTCGAACCTGGGTTTCCAAAGTTCTTTGACATAGCGGCCACGCACTTTAACCAACTACGCCACGGACGCGACAAGTAAGCAATAGTATCGAATAAAATAACGTGACGAAACGAGTTGCTGGATTGCGGCACTCGATTCGCATCGAAACGAAATTTTAGCAGAAATTTATCGATTTTCGATGGCATTCTTGTGCATTGTAATAGATTAATGCATTGTAATAGAGAAAATTGCACAGTTTGCAAATGTTTGTGCTGCATTGCATAATGTGTGCATCCAGTTTAAAGTCCCAATATACACAGTATGTAATGCTCTTGAAACAGAGGTCCCAGAAGTGGAATTAGGAACCGAAACTAATCTGACAAGAATTGGACAAAAGATTAGAGACCACATAATGCTGTCATTAGTAGACAGAAATTAAGAACAATTTATATTTAACTTTAATATTAGATTTAATTCATTAATTTTAATTTATATTATATCACATTTCATTTTTAATATTGTAAATAATTTCATAGTAACTTATAAATAAATAAATAAATAAATAAATAAATAAATAAATAAATAAATAAATAAATAAATAAATAAATAAATAAATAAATAAATAAATAAATAAATAAATAAATAAATAAATAAATAAATAAATAAATAAATAAATAAAAAAATAAATAAATAAATAAATAAATAAATAAATAAATAAATAAATAAATAAATAAATAAATAAATAAATAAATAAATAAATAAATAAATAAATAAATAAATAAATAAATAAATAAATAAATAAATAAAAAAATAAATAAATAAATAAATAAATAAATAAATAAATAAATAAATAAATAAATAAATAAATAAATAAATAAATAAATAAATAAATAAATAAATAAATAAATAAAATAAAAATAAAAGTAGAAGTTATTTAAAAAAAACGTTTGAAAACTTAATTATTGATATTTAAGAATATTAAGCTTAATATTTAAAATTTGGAGCTCAACTTTCTTAGTAGCCATATAAACGACGTGCTTCTCTTCTTTAATTTTGTGTGATCGCTCCTTTAATTCAATAAGTTTATTCAACTTACATATTATTGTAGCCTGTGATTCCTCGAACGCCTGAATATTTGTCTTCAAAAGTGAGAACTTTGATACCATTTTTTGGTTACTTCTGTTTATAGTATTTTCCTTTTGAACTTTTTTTTTCGTTTCTTTGGGAGCTTCTGTCCGGGTATCGCACAAATCGGAAAAATTGTCGCTGCCTTCGTCCTCACTGGCCATCATTTTTCTCAAACTTTCGGCTATTGGGTCAGGTTTATCCGGCGTTTCCATCTCGGCACTTGTTATTAATTTTGTTCGCACCACATTACCAAAAGATTCAACACAAAGGCCTTCTACGGCAGCGTCCATTCCGGTAGCCTCAATAAGCTGTTCTTCTGCAGCAGTCAAGAGCTTCTCCTCGTATGGACCTCCTCCAGTTTGTTTTTTGAATGACTTGTTGAAAGATAACTTCTTCTTAATGTTGTGTTTTTGATCAGCAAATACCTACATATGATTAAGAAAAACTTTAAATCTCAAAAAAGAGTATAAATCCAACTAATGTATCTTTCGCCATAACTTTGCATCCTTGATTGGTGGCCCTGAGGCGTTTAATTTCTTAGCAAGTTGCTCCCAAAGTCTGTGCGATGTTGCCTTCCCTTGGTTGCAGTTCGGTAGAAAGTTCTTTGCAAAATTGGCATGTTCTATCATAAACTCCGACATCATTCCTTTTTGCAATCCATTTATTTTGTTAACATTAGTCCTAAAAATTGATACAAATTAACTTATATTCCATTATAGATATTATTTAAAAAAATATTCTTACATTTTGTCTGTTTTCAAACCATTTCTGCAAAAACCAATTTAATTTTAAATGTTTTCGATCACACTTTAGCTATCGAGTGAAGTTTGGTATGTTTTCATTGGAACGACTGCTCGTTATCGATAGCCGTCATCCCAAATTCTGATACTTTATGTTCGACAACGAGTGAATTCCGATACTTTATGTTCGACATTACTGTAAAAAAAACACGTTATTAAAACTATAGTATAATAATAGAGGTTGGTGAAGCGCTGATTGTGCTCTCTTTTTCATTACTACCGATATTGTCAAAATCAGCTGTGTACTTACTGCTGTACTTTTGTTGTTGTTTAGTTGTGCTCCCTGCTTGTAGTTAATAGTTCTTGTGTTTAATTTTCAATGATGTTTGGCAGGAAACAATTTTAAATTAGTTTCATATCAAGAAAAATACGAAAAAAACCCATTTATTACAATTTTAAATTAATACAGCAAGACAGCTTCAACTGTTTAACTTCGTTTACATTTCGACAATTCTTGCTTTCTCTTGTCTTTCTCATAGCTTCGAGATTTTATATGAGTTGTCAACTTCGTTTTGACATTCACGGCAGTACGCTCTCATCTAGCGAGTTTACCTCTATAATTATACCATGATTAAAACTAACTTTCGCTAAAGAACATATGGAGTAGCCTATTGAAAAATCTGGAGCGATGAGAGCAAAATATTTCTATATGGATCGGCAATACTTGAGAAGACTAGGTTATGCTGCTTGTGATCCAAAATATACTGTTAAAACAGTTAAACATGGTTACGCTAAACTTATGGTTTGGTCATGTTTCTCCTATAATGGCATTGGGCCCATATATCCGATAACCAGAATCATAGAACAATTTCTTTACATTCAAATTGTAGAGTTGTGGAAACTTTAAAGAAATTCTCCCAATATAACAATCGCTTATGGAACACTAGGTCTCAAAAAAGAAGCCAGAGGCGGTTTTGAGACATCGAAAATTTGCAATAGATATTGGAATGGAGTCAGAAAAATTGAAAAGACTAAATTTAGGTTTTTTCAGTCTTACCTCAACAATGGTTTATTTAAAAGAGATTTAAAGTATATTTAAAATTGTAGTAAAAGGCCTAATCATGTCTTCAAAAATAGAAAATGGCGCATATTCGAAAGTGTAAGATGCGCCATCTGTTACTGAAGTTCATCGTAGCAATAATAATTTATGTAAAGACATAAAAAGGTTTTCTACATATACAGGGTTGCCCATATTCGACGGACCCATCTGGCAACGCCATAACTTTTGACAGAGATGTCAGATCGCTTAATGACATACCGCGTTTGAAGCGTCAGTCCAAGCAGATTTTTACCATGGAACAATACACGCCACGCGAGCGCTCTGAAATAGTTGAAATTTACATTCAACAGAAGAAGTCAATTGTGAAAACTCAACGTGCTTTTAAAAATGTGAGAAGTGCGCCTTCTAAGAACACCATTAAGCGTTTATACGAAAAATTTTCGACTGGTGAGGCTCTTTCTAATCCGAAGAGGCCAAATAAAAGTCGACCAAGGCGATCGGCCGAGAATATCGCTGCCGTACGAGCCAGTGTTGAGAGGTCCCCAAGAACATCCCAAAAACGCCGTTCTCAGCAGTTGGGCATGGCTCGGTCCACTTCCCTGTACACAGATAGTTGAATAAACTAGCCAGCTTCCGTTTGCTGAGGACGATATGCCACTGAGATGGTTTTATCAGTAGAATAATGATCCGAAGTATAGTTTAGTTTTGGGAGAAAAAAATGTCGACTTAATGGATTGGCAGCTCAGTCTCCGGACCTAAGCCCAATAGAACAAATAGCACAGAGCTCTGGGAAATAATGAATGAATCCTGGTATGCAACACCAATTGAGAGATGTCAGAACTAGGTCAATTCTATCCTACGCAGACAAAGGCGCCGGAAGCTCGTTTGAACTGGGTGGGCAGTACAACTGGGGGGGCAGAACATTTTTTATCACATTAAAGACGAAAAAAACATATCAATAAAATACTAGGAAAAGATGGATGTAAAAATAATTTCGATAAAAGCATGTAAAAACAAACAAAACATTTAAATTCAATATGAAACATATATGTAATACTTCTATATTGGCAGTACACTCAAGGTACATTCGCCAACATTAGAATACAGATATATTGTAATATGAGCGAGAAAATATATGAACGAATGTACCCGAAATTAAATTTGAAAATAAAAAAAATCAGGAGCGGTGCTTCCATTGTCAAAACTATCAGTTGAAAGTTTTGTTGTTCGAATTTTAATGGATAATATCTTGCTAACTTCAATATTTCTTGTTGAAATTTAATCATGTTTCACGCGTTGTTGTTATAATTGTTTTCTAATGGTGCGTACCTGTGAGTTATGCAGAACAAATATGATTTGTTTTGTTTTAAATTTGGTGCAAACATTTTTCATAACACCCCAGCAGGGAGCCGAGCGCTCCATGAGCGCATCTGAAGCGCTTCAAAAAAACAGTTGAGCGCTCCATTCTCATTGCGTATAGCGCATTTTTTAACATAGGCATGTCATTAGATGCTTGCGCTCGTCTTTCGCTGTAGCAGATATGAAATCGTAGCGCGAGCCGAGCGCTTTGTTCTCCTTTTATTTGATTTAAAAATGTGTCGAGAACCGTGCGCTTTGTTCTCATTGTTATTAATATAAAAATTTATGGATTTTTATGCATTTTATTTATTTAAAGTAAGAAAAACAGAAGTTTTAGTAACATAGTTTACAAAGCTCATATGTAACATGTATGTAACATACTTTTCATTTCAACATAAAATATTAAATTTTCGAATGGAAAGCCTGACTTAAAGTATTCAATTAATTTACGTGGGACGTTTTGATGATTTTTTCCGTTTTCGAAATTAATTTTTTTGACATTAAACTCTAATACTTTTTTCAAGTGCTACGTTGTCGTTACAGAAAGTTCTACAAACATAGCGCTATACACACAGAACTATTTACAAGGAGAATGGAGCGCTCTTTATGTGCATACAGGTAATGCGCATTGAAATTTTTTGCTGGGAACCGCCTCTGGGACGATTTGACATTTTTTTGTGTGTAGTAATTTTAAAATATTCAAATATATTAATACAAACAAAAAAATTTCATGAAGGCTGTCTCTCTTTGATTTCTTAGTTGAAATTGAAACGAAAAAGTTATTAGTTTGTAGTTAAATTTATAACTTTTTAAACAACCACTTAATTTTTTCAAGAAATAAACTCTCGCATAATGTATAATAAGCTTAATTCTTCCGTTTTTACCTTGTGGATATGAAGAAGTGCCGCATGCGTAAGGCGTTCCTACGTCATAATTAATCGAAGATATGTTTTAAGGCGGCGAAGGGCACTAAAAGAACGTTCAGAACTAGCTGCAGATGCTGATACATCATTATCAAAGCAATACATTTAACAACTTCGTTTAACAATTCTTATATCGAATGAGATTTTCTTAAAATTGTGATTTTAGAGCTTAATGCTTCACCGCTGATTACAAAAATTCGATGTGAGGAGAAATTAATAGTTGTATTGTATTTAAAATTAAATTAAACTGAGAATTAAAAATATTTAATCTGTTGTATAAAAACATTTGTATTTAAAAAATTATTGTGAGAGTTTTTTACCGAGGAGGCGACTGGCCCCACTTTTCCCCCGTTTCGGGCGCCCCTGAACGCAGATGGTTCGCAGCCATTAAAAATGGAGGCCATGCTACAATATTAACTGTTAAATTACAAAAAATCTTTATAATTAAAAAATATTTGTATTTATTCTATAGTTTCTAAAATTTTTTTCTTGATTGATAAGTGCTGCTATTTTTTTGTGAACAACATCCATTTTTATTTTTTCTTAACAAAAAGTACTTGAACTACAAGTGTATTTTATTCACGCACTACACGTGAAGTAGTTAAAGTTCGTATTCATGTGATTTCGCTGCATACACGTGAATAGTCTTCATGTATTTTAGCCATGAGTAATCGTAACTTTTTGCTTTAAGTTCTTAAGAAGAAAAGATTCCTATGCAATTTGTAAAGCTTTCATGTGCTTTATTGGAACTTTTATAGATTCTTTGAGTTTGTAGGAAAGTATTTAAGGTTTCTGTGGACAAAAGATTACACCTTCATTATTGTCCTTAATACGCACAAAACACATAAAATTCTCAATAACGCACCTGGGAGCTGGCTAAATTTTAGTGTAGCCCATTTTGGACAGAAAACTTAATGTTTGTCTTAGAAGTCCACAGAATACATAAAAGTCCCAATAACGCAGCCTGGAGCTGGTCAAACCCCAGTGGAATCCGTTGTCCTCAAAAACCTTCATTCCTTTCCTAGGAACCCTCAGAAACCATAAGTTACAAAGAAGAAGCTGGAAGTCTTCCTAATCACATAATAATTTTTGTTCTCAGAATCTCAAAAGAAACATTAAAGATAGCTTTTTCCTAAAATACGTGAATAGTATTCACGTGAACTCAAAATCACATGAATACGAACTTAAACAATTTCATGTGTAGTTCGTGAATACACGTGTAGATCAGGTTCGTGTTTTCATTTAATTAAAAAAAAAATTGAACTCGTGTAATAAGTGTTCACGTGGAACTGGAAACTCTAATTTAAAGTCTTATTGAACTTAAAATTATTTTTAAATTCAGCTTTTTTTCATTCTATATTTGAGGGAGCTATTGTTAAGACATGACACGTCACAGATAAGAAATAAAGTATCTTTAAAGTAACATAGTTTACTTTAGAATTTTGTATTTTGAAAAAATGAAGAATCTGATCTGGAAAAATGTAGATATTGTGCAAAAAACAAGTAACTCATTGTCCAGAAGCCCAATCATTTACATTGAGAACTTTTCATGGCATGGAATTTGGACTAAAATGTGATCAGAAAACAGTAAAAAATGAAAGTAAAATATCAAATTCTATAAAAAGCCTTTTTATCATGATAAATAAAAGCATTTTCAGTTTTGAGAATTTTAGAAATTAGCTCAAATTTATGGAAAGTTTGGGCGATTCCATGAACTCATAATCGAATTAATTAAAATCCATTAAAAAAAACAAATTAAGAAAAATAAACAAAAGTAATAAAAAGAAACAAAACAAAAACTTGCTTAAAGATTGGATAGTAGGAAAACGAAAAAAAAAATTGCATGAAAAAACAAAAATTAAAAAAAAAAATAAATAAACCGAGAAGATAAACCGCAAAAAGACAGCCCATACAATTCACCACATTTTTGTTTATAGAAAAAAAAGAACCACTTTAATAAAAATAATAAATAAAGAAAACCATTCGGCATTAATTCACGCACTCGCCACTAAATTGTGGTAAAAATAAATTCAACGAAAATGTACATTATTCTTAGAGTGCGCACAAGAGTTACGCACACTACTGTACAGGACACAGCTACAGATGCAGACATAATGGCGCACAACAAACACACGCACTCTGCGTATTTCTAGATTTATATGAGAGAATAATTATGAAAAATGCAAAACTTAAAAAAAAAATTCATGCACGAAGAAATATCGAATATTTCATACGCGGAATATAGGTTAAGTATTTTAGACATGGGGCGGCGAGTGCGACTGGGGCGGGCGTTGCTGCTGACGAGCTAAGAAAAGTTTGCGCCGCATAACTTAAGCTAATTGGCAGCAGCTAATTTTATATTTTTTTGTAATATGTATGGTATTTCGAAAATTATTTGATTTAAAATTTTCGAAATAATGCAGATGTGGTTTTATTTTTTTATAACAAAACCATTTTTTTTTAACAATATTTTGCAGCAGCGTCACAATGCCTGAGGCTCAACGCGATTTGGAATGTAATTTAGTTGAATCCACTATGAAACAAATGAATTCCAGTTCATATGATAGAATTCATAAGCAACGCCATCCTAATTGGAGCAGGTGAAAATCTTTAAGTTTTGCATGATTTTCTGTACCACCCTAGAACTGCATGCGACACACCCTAGCAAGCAATGCTGGCTGCAAATATTTTCCCCACAATCACTTCTAAACAATAACAAATTCAATAACATCACTTACCCTAAGTTGTGGAGTAAGTGCAAAAAATCCACTGCATACTTATAGGGCGCTGGAGAAATTAACACAGTATCAACAGTGGCGTCGATAAAAAAAGGCATCCTAATTTAATTTTATCCAGTTCACATTCAAAACACATTCCAAACTTATTGTTTTCACACTCACAGCAATAACAACAAATAATATAATTTTTTATATTTATTTATATCTAAGTGAAACACTATTTTTTCATTAAACTAGTAAATAATTCAATTAAATAAAAGCAAATGTTTTCCCTCCATACTGACAGCTCTCAACTAACAGATTGAAAACTTTTTATTACGCATGTTTGCATGTTGTTCCCTCTTAATTTTGTTTATTATTTTTCTAATTTAAATGTTTTTTTTTTAAATATTTGCTTACAGCACCGATTCAATTGATGTTTCTTATATACCACTTGTCAGCGGCGCTCAGTATGAAACTCATCAATCCTCATCTGCCAAGTCATCGTCGAAACCCATACAAAATGTTCTAGTTGCCAGTGAGGCCAAACATTTTTGTTGCTGTTCTGGTGAAGTGAGGGATTTCGGTTCATGCTGGAAATTGAAGAGACGTCAAATTATTTGGGAGAGCGCTAATGCCTCTGGTAAGTTCATTTGCTTGCGGAACCACTTGTTGTAAACGAACCAAATCTTGTTGATTTTAATTCAGTTAGAATATCATCGAAAGAGTTTTCCATTCGGCACAAGTTGAGAGAAAAGTTTTTCAGGTGCTGAATTCAGCATTAGAAGAGTGAATGATTTCCAAATGAAAGAGCTTTATTAAGGTTTTAAATTTATTTTCACCAGATATCACAGATAAGTGCTTAATTTTAACAAGAAAACACTATTAAATATAATTGCTTTATATTTCAGAAAACTTTTTGGAAAGTTTTATTTTCAATAAATAGATCAATACTTTGCAAAAGCAATTTTCTTTAAAATATGTTTATGTCTTAGGCCTCTTTAAGAAAATTGGGTAGGTACTTTTTTACTTATACCTAAAATGAATCGATGAGAGGGAGAGAACCTTGAACAAAGTAATATTAATGTCCCTACACGGGAAATCCCCCGTTTTTCAGTAAATAAGATTCTTTGTAATTTGAATAATCAGTTCGGCAAAAGAAGTAATACGAGGATTGCCTTTTAAGTTTTGCGTCTAACAATAAAAAAACAGTGATATTCAACAGTATTCTCCAATATGATCTTTGCATTCGAAGGCTTTTGCATTCGTTTGAAGCAACTTTCGAAACAGTTTGGCCATTCTACAGGTAGTACTTCCGAAATCACGCTTTTGAAAGCCTTATTGATATTTTTTGGGCGTACAAAATTATTCGTCATGCATTTTTTTCATTTGTGAGGGTACAAGAAGAAGTCATCGGGTACCAAATCAGGACTGTAAGTGGATGATCCCTCAATTTCACGTTTTGAGTGCTAAAAGACTCTTTTGTTTGAGCTAATGCTTAGGAACGTTGTCGTAGTGAAGAATGATCTTCCTTCGGTGGCCCATATATCTCAATTTTCTGAAGAATTTCGGCAAACAAATAGTTGTGTACCATTCAGCATTAACGGTTCTCCGTTGCTTTATTGGTACAGTTGCCACATGAACGGTTTTTCTGAAAAAACTGACAACCATTTGCTTAGTGTTCCGTTCGTGGACAATTTTTGTCGGGTTTTGGTCACTTTGATAGACCCAAACAGTGGATTACTGCTTTATTTCGTGCTCATAAGCATAAAGCCCTGATTCGTCACTTATAGTGATCACCTCTAGACATATTTCAAACTATCCCCAGTATTTTTTCAGTATTTTCTTGCAACAATTGACAGGAGCCTTTCAATTTCGATCGATTGTTTCCGGCACAATAGAACTTCACGAAATTCGTATTGGGGAAAACGACGACCCGCTCGAACTCATTCAACCAGGGGCTTACATTCGCTGGGTGGGGTGATTCAACATAACAAGGCGAACTTAGTTTATCGATGTCTTCTGTTCTTGTCAATCCACGTCAAAAATCGTAAAAAATCATCACCCGAAGATGTTCAAGTGTTAATTTCATTTTTTTGCGAAACACAATAAACCCAGTAAACAACACCATAAGCGCTCATACACCCAAACGTTGTGACTACTTTTGTACTAGAAAATGTTAAATTTTCGAATGGAGCTTTCTAAATTCATCTGGCAATGCTTAGTGTCTCCGAGGCGAAAGATTTCACAAAATGTGCCACATTTTAAAGCACAAGACGTACATATGCACCTTCGTACATATATATTTGGTACATAAATATACGTTTGAATGGTTGTATTATATATTATTTAATGAAATACAATTTCATGGGGGGTGGGGGATTGGTCAAATCTACCAATTTTCAAGCAAATCCTAATTCTAATGTTAATTATTACAGCTTTATCCGATCATGATATTTACATGGCCTTACTTTTTCACTTCCAGACCATTTTGCTTTATAAAGAATGATTGATAGCAATTGTGAAGAAGAAACAAAAATCATTCTCAAAAATTCACGGTGAGAACTTATATTTTGGATTCTGTTTCGGAGTGTGGAGACGAGCTTTTATAGAAAAATCACAATTTTTTGTACTTTGGTTCTTCGGTTGATCGCACTAAAAGGCCAAGGACGATATACCGGGTCTTGAGCATAGTGCCATTTGGTTTTCGGAAACAAAAAAAAAATGTTGAGCAAAAATATAGGATGAGAATTTTTCATCTTCTGTGCTGTGTGGGTTTTTTTTTTTAGACTAAACTAAACTAATGCTCAGAAAAAGTCCCATATGAGTTGATTCGGAAGAAGGGTGATAGTTTAGTTGGAGGGTGAAAAGATTGAGTAGTGGCTATTAAGATTTGTTTTAACCCGGAGAACACGCTCGCAGTGAGATTATTTCACAACCTTACTGTGCGACCGAATAACGAATTATCTTTCTAATGTGATGTTCTATTTCGCATCTACACAATGGTATAGGGGTTGGAGGGCTGACCGAGTAGACCTGGAAAAAAATCGTTGATGGGGTCAGGTCTTGGACCTCCCTTGAATACCTCCCCATGGTAATATCCAAAAATGATAGAAACAAGATTATGCGTTCCGTAAATGAGAGGGAGAGAGATTGACGTCATCCAGCGCTATTGTCAGACTTTGGAATAATTTTACTTTGGGGCCCACGCCTAAATATTTTTTCTTATTTTGATAACATGTATATGGACGTCCTAAACCTATTGGTGCAATAAAATTTTGTGGATCTTGAATGGATTAGGGGATAAAAATCGTCCATATACATATTATAAAAATAAAAAATAAATATTAAGGCTTGGACTTGAAAGTAAAATTAATCCAAATTCTGACAATATCGCTTATGACGTCAATCTCTCTCTTTCACATTTGCGGAACGCGTAATCTTGTTTCTATCATTCTTGGGTAATGCCTATATAAAGGCTTAGGCGCCCCATCTCTGTTTCGATGCGCGAGAGAGCTGAGACAAGATGAAATATTTTCATCTCCTATCAAGTATAATGCACTAAGTTGGATTTGGTCCAGAAGCCCCAATTAAGATCTTGAAGCCCCTGTCCAAATGTGAGAATAGTACTTCCTATTCGACCTGATGTATAAAGTGTAGATCATGCGAAGATCAGCAGAAGTGAAATATCTTTTGCGCCGTTTTAAGAAAATTAAGTACTTGGCTGCTTCTTTCGAAACATCGAAAATATTATCATTCCATCGAAGATCAGATCGGATCAAGAGCGGATTGGATTTTGTGATTCCACACAATCATTCTTTTATTATATTTTTCGCCCTAAAGCGGGCTCGCCCAGTTTTTATAAATGTTTATTTGTTTTGTTTTTGGTCAGAAAATAAATAATTCGGTGCCATTACGTCGAAAACAACGGAGTACTTCTCGCCTTTTAATGTTTTTCACATTTTGAGGGCGTGGTAAGAGGGATGACAAATATGACATTGGTAACATAACAAATCATTTGGTACTTCATGGTTTGGTATATAACTCAAATCGATTCAGTATATACTCAGTATATACGATAAATTATTTTTAATATCTCTGACTTTTGATCATCATTTTTTCAAATCAGAAAAAAAAGTTTTTTTTTTATCATACAGCAGACTAGACAGGCTGTTTCGTTGGCCGCTACACCAACTCATCAGTAGTCTTGCATTGCTTTGACTATGATCCATTCAGTTACTAAGGTTTGCTAGAATTCAACTAGTGTCGAGGAACTTACTTTTGGCTGAAAGAACAACGCTTTCTATTTTTAGCAACTGAGCTTCTATAGGGTGAGTCAAAAGTCACCATGGGGTTTAAAAATTTAATAAACAGTGAGATTTAATGTCTATACAGAGAGTTTTTCACACAGAGATGCATCGAGAGAATTGTGTTTAGTTTGATGCACCACACATGCACCACAGTGACATCAATTCCACTTGAGGACAAGGCTGCAGACATCTCTGCTTTAACATGCGAGTTCTTCCTTGCGTTGCGCGAATCGGAATTTTATCGGCCCATGCTGATATGAAGACCTCGTCTTCTACACTTCTCCAAGTACTTTTCTTCGCTTTTTTGTTCAGTTTTTTGCAAATAGTAAATTGTACAATTTTAGAACAGCTGTGTTTGACATTTCTCATCACAAAATTGTTCAACGTACCTTGTCATCTGAAAAGTACCATCTGAACGTACCTTTTTATAGTAACATTAGCATACTTTTAGGCATTTCTCAAATTGAGTTTTTATAAACACAGAAAGAAAGTTGAGTTTAGTTGTGTTTCCACTTGGGAAATTGTACTGCGGAACTCAAGAGTTTATTTTGCGTTCAATGGCAAAACTCAACTTTGTACTGGAAACTCAAACTAAACTCTCTGTGTAGACATGGCATAAGACAAGGACTAGAAGAAGAATTTGCGTATTTTTTCGTTTTTTTAGTTTTTTTTTTTTTTTTGATACAAGGATATATTTTGGATATTTTGAAAAAAAAAGATAACCAATGTTATCCTTATTTGCACTAAATAGTAATTAAATTCAAGCTGAACTCATAAAGAAAACAATTCACTCAGGTATAACATGCAAATAGAGCAGGTACACAGCTGGCGCAATTTTCCATAATTAAACAAACCAAAAAAAAAAAAAAAACAAAAAAAAAATATCTCGATAAGGAAGAGGCGGACAAGAGCTGCTTAATAAAAATAGCAATATTAAGTTTTTATTTTGAATACATGTCTTTTTGTTATGTTTTGTGCTTCGTTAAGTTGGCACACATTCATTCCATTTTCTCTCCATTTATTGTATTTTTAAAAACATTTTCTGAAATTTTCTTTTTTATTTTGGGTTTTCATATTCCAACTAATTTTGTTTTTTTTTTCTCAAAATTATTTTTCATGTTGATGATGACGATGATGACGACGACGACAACGATGTGTGCGGATGACTATTTCTATGCACAAAATAAAACAAAAAAAAAAAACCAACACACAACAACATTAAATATAAATAACAGCTAAGAATAGAACAACAACAACAGCGAGGCGCAGAAGAATCACAACAACAGCAACGCCAACGTTGTCGGAGTCATTGCTACCAACACTTATATCGACAACAACAACCACAACAACAGCAAAAATAACACCATTTAATATAGTGACCAAGCCTGAAGTTGGTGTGAACAAGCGTAAAGGCGGAGTCAGCAACATATCATCCACATCACTGCCGGCAACACCAAATCTGAGTCATCTGCAGCGGCGTCAATATAAAAAATTGTCCTTGGAGTGTGAAGAATTTGTGACAGGCGCAACGTTGCAGCCGCAACTACAAATGTCAGCAATACAAAAATTGCCGCAAAGCTTTACAATTGCCAACAGTTGCCAAACAAAACAAGCAGCAAAAAATATCATCACAACAACAGCTGATCTACATAAACAATCGCAACCGATGCTGCTCACACATGAGCTGATTGCAGTTCCAGCAGCAACAAAAACAACATCACCAACAGCAATAAAATTTACTGCCTGCAATGCGCAGCTTGTTGCCAAAAATAATAATAACAACAACACCAATAGCAACACCAACAACAACAGCCACCGGAACAAGAGCCAACATGACTCTCTGGCAGCGCCAAGCGACAACAATACGACGCAGTCGCAGGCTGCTTTTCTCACAGAGCTCAGCAACAATTCCGCCAGCTTGTCAGCAACAACGATGGCCAACACAACAACAACAACAACAGCCAATACGGCGGCATCAAAAAGTTCGCTCGCATTCTGTGAGCACTGCTGTGAAAGCGTCAGCATGTTGAGCAGCAACAGCAACAACAATAGCAATTCTGATCGCAAGACGGAGGCTGATCTATTCTATGGCGAGGATACCGATTCAGTCTCTGGCGAATTGTCGTCGTTTTGTCTCGTCTCCGAGGAAGAAATCAGCAATAATAGCGCGTTTTCGACAACGCGCAACAAAAAGCAACATAAACGTGAATACGAAGAGGAGAAGAAAAAGATCGAAGAGGAGGAGGAAGTAACTCATTCCCCCAACCGCGTCATCGTCGTCGAACCTCCTCACACAGCTAATAAGCAGGCAGTTGTAGTTGCCAGCACGCGTTCGTCATCGCCAGCAAGCACAACAAAAATTTGCTGTTATACAATTGGGCGCGCGTCAACACATTACGCTGCGACAGACAGACAGTGCAATCAAAGTGCGCAACCATCGGCTCCGGTACCGATACCAGCATCACCAGCCCATATAAGTGGTGCGGTCGCCACCACTGTTGAGTTCAGTGATTTCCTTGACGCTGCGGGTATACTTTCGACCTCGCTGCCCAGCAATTACGGCAGCGCGGCTATCGTTAATCAAACATCGTCGGTTAAACGCAAAAACGCGCCGCCTCCTGCACCTCCACCAAAACCACCGCAGCGTGTCGCGCGTCAATCTAGCACGCGTAGCAGCCATCAGCGTGCTTTAGCGCGTTTGTATTACGATCCAGCGAGCTTTCATCGTAAGCTGCAAAAGTTCGAAAAGCAAGCCGCGCCACTGTCGCCTCAGACAGACTCTGCGGCGCGACCGCAAGACCTAAGCGATTCTGAACGTGCCGAGTGCTCATCACCCGAACCTTGTGAGCTACTCAATTGTTTTGGTTCGACTAAAAATACACAGACACGCGAACGCATCAATGTCGTCGCGCAGCCGTTTGTAGCACGCAGCTCAAGCGACAGCAGCTGTTGTCTGCCCTCAGCTGTCAGTGAGAAGTGTGTCACCCACAACAACAATAACAACAACAACAATAACAGTGTTGCCAACACCAAATTGAGTGCCAGTGCTTGTGCCATCGATGAGAAATCAAGTGAAGCCAATAATAACTATAACTGTAAAATATTAAATGTTGCCGCCCATAACAATCGCTGTCAGCAACAACATTTTAGCTCTTCGCCTGCATTGAATAAGCGTACCTTGCGTTACGATAGCTGTGGACGTCTTAAAGTCGAGCGCGTTTTTCCTCTAAACAAGCCGCCGTACAGTAGTGTTGTCGCTCAAAAGTCGCTAAGTGAGTCGCGTTTACCGCAAAGCATTACTAGCAACAAGTTGACGGCTACATTGTGTCGCAAAACAAACCTACGCGAAGCTTATTCAAGTGATGCGCCCACAAATGGTTGGAATGCGCAAACGGGTTGTTTAACGCCAACATCGCCGCCGGTAACGCCTAAGTCGCCACAATCCCCTCTTTCGCCAACAGCAACAAAAACCTTGCTGCAAACTGCAACGGAACAAGTGAATCAAAATTTCACTAGCACACAGCAACCTAAAACAGCCCAACCACCAGCTGAAGCGCAGCTTTTCAAATCCTACAGTGACACTCAAAATTTTGTGCCCAATAAAAAGCTCGCAGAAACCGCGGCATCGCAGCAATATCCCCAACAGCAACACCAACAACAGCGGTGCTATAGCGAAAATCCACTCAAGTCCATCAATTATCAGCATTCCTTGACTGATATCGCCGTGGAGGCATGTAAGTGTGCATCAAGCTCCTCGCACGCATCTCCAACCACCACAGTCAGCATTCAGCGCAAGAACTCTGTGTCGCTTCCAAGTGTTCCACAAACGAATGGTAGTCAGAGCCCGCTTTGGTTGAGTAACGAAACTATTGCTTCGTCTCGCTGCGATCTTCAACGTGGTTCTGATGATACTCAATCGATTTGCAGCGATCAGACAACAATTTTTCATTTGGAGCACGATTGTTCGTCCTCCTCGTCGCCATCCTCGCAGTCCTGCAGCAGCCACGTTATACTTCGTGGTCCGCTGCTTTTGAAACGTATACCGGAAATCCAGTCTTTCGGTTATCTGCCAACATATTCGCAGTCGTTGGGAAACAACGCTAATGTACCAGAACAAATCGAGAAGGAGGTAAGTTGGAGTAGAACTCAGAGAATTTTCTTAATTAAATCTAGGTTTTTTCTTTCATTGGAAATATGTGGGAATGTGCTCAATACATTTCGAATCTTCTCAGTCTTGAGAACTTTGGTTTTGGTTTTAATACTCAATGAGATGTTTGATTCCCTTCTCTTTAGACTTATAGTTTGAATCCTTTGTCTGTATTAAAGAGGATATTTAAGCGGTAAGGGGAGCGGTAAAGAGAGCGGTAAGGGGGAACTTATTTTTTAAATTTGCTATAATTGTTGGCTCATTATTTGTATTGGTCTGTATTGTAATGCACTGTTTAACCCTTTGACGACCACTGGGACACCAGTGACCCTTTTACTTTTGAATTTTTTCTGGAAAAGCTATGCAATAGATTTTTCTTTACAAGGTATCATTAAAAAAAGAATGAAAGTGGCTTTCAGGAAGTACTTTATTTTCAAAGGTAGATGCATCCCTTTGCCTACCAGATCACCTCAAAGTCGAAAAATCTTTACTTTTTCTCCACTATCTTCTTGCTGCAATATTTTGGGGGTATGAGGAGCTATAGGTACAACATTTTTGGAGAAGTTGCGGGCAACCTTCCACTTTCTAACACAAAGTAATAAAAAAAGATAGTCCACTTGGACTATCCACACGACTATATATATTTCATCAATATCTTGAAATTTCATTTTTTATGATAAATTTCAAAGCAATTGCGATCATTGGGAAAGCAAAATGATTTTTTGCAAAAGGAACATATAGAATTGGTGCAATGATCTTTTTGTTGTTTGGAGCAAAAAATACATCCTAACCTCCCGTTTCACTTTTGCAGAGACAATGATCGGACAGAGTAGTAACCTCAGCAAGTTTGAATCTAATAAATGGTCCTCTTTATTTGTTACGGAGAAGAGTTTGACATCGGATGAAATATCAGATTTATTCGAAAATTTTGCCTATTTTGTGAATATATTTGAACTAAAATTCGTTAAGAGGTCAAGGTACCACCATTGGAATGGTTTAACATCTCATTGGACGCCAAAAATTACGCCAAAGCAAATGAAGAAGGCCAGATATTAGATATTTTGGGAGTTTTTAAGGAAATTTTGAACTATTTTGGAAATATCTCCTAAACCAATAGTCATATAGAGGTTAAAGAACCACCATTTAATAATACATCTAAAGGTTAAAACAAAATAAGCAAAAATGGTTAAATGGGAATACGATTCAAAGGCTAAAATTAATACGAAAATAATTCAAAGGAAAGGACGGGAAAAATTGTGATCCCTTACACATAATTGAAGAAAGTAAGGAAATATTTAAAAAAAATAAGTTGGTTGCATCATGGACACACCCATAGGTTTTGACGTGACATCGTTTTTTATCCTTGTTACTAACCTTTCCTTTGCTGCCAAGTTTGTCCTCATCCTTATCCTTATTTTTATATTTTATATATTTAGTATATTAGGGATCCAATGGAGCTTCAAATTCGGTTCCGAAAGGTCAGAACTTCCGATTAGTTTTAAACCTCCGATTCCGACTTCGGTTCCGATAGTTTTGTATCGGAGTTATAACTAAGATCGAAACGACTTGATTCTATCGATTCGATACGATTTGACGTATCTAACACACGAGCTCAGTTCTGCGTAAAATAATTTTGATTACTTATAAACAGCTATGGACAGAAAGCGCTATGGGAGCGTTGAGAGCAAGAATTGAGAGCAAAGGCTTATGTAGCTACACAAAACGCAACAACAAATCAAAGATAAAAGACAAACACAGAAACAATTCAGAAGCTTTAAATGTAGTGGTGCCCATAGCCGCTTATAAACTCTCTGACAGCACTGTTCTTCAACGTTAACGTGCTTATTTTCGTTTTTTCCGTTTTCCTTTTCGATCTATTTCGATCGTATCTAACACATATTTCTTTTACTCCGATTCCGACGCTGACTCCGACTTCAGCTCCGGTTCTGACTCTGGCTCCGATAAATCAAATTGAAAAACTCCGGTTCCGACTCCAGTTCCGGTAAACTCACCTCCCTAATTTATATTATGTATTCTATGTCTTTTTCAAATTCTTGATTTAATCCAGATTCAAATTCTTGATCGTCTCCATGTTTGAATCGATTTCCTAATCCTTGTCTCACTTCTTTTCTCAATCTTATTGAAAAATCTTGTCTTTAGTGTGCCCAAGACCTTGTTCTATATTTTGTTCCGTTTGTTGTTAGCCTTTTCCCAATCTTGCCCCAAATGTAATTGTTTAAGGAGTTTCTAAATCTTTGTCAATATTCTTGTCGCAATCTTGCCCTAGTCCTTTTTTACAATCCTTGTCTGAAATCATATCCTAATCTTTGTCCAATTCTATGCTCTAAACTTTGGCCGATATTTTTAGCTGGTACTAGCCTTTGCTCAAAACCTTGCTCTAGCCTTTTTCTAATACTTGCCCTATCCTTATCCAAATACTTGGCCTTATTTTAGTCTTATTTGAATTTCTTGTTTTATATTTATTTATTTTTTCTTCACTTTAAGGGCTTCCCTTAGAGCCCTCATGACTTCATTATTGTTTTTTGCTTTTATTATGCGATCAAAACCTCAGCTTTACGGGTTGTTCAATAAAATATATCATAGCACCAATAGTCACAGAGTTATAATTCCATGCAACGTTTTTTCATTGCTGTTGCATTTTCTGTGCATGAAACGGTTACCTACAAGGTGTCATGGCACCAATATTTTATGTGTTATTTTTGTTATGAGGTTAAAGAACCCTCCTTTGCTGACGTAAAATAAAATTTACCATATCAGCACTATTGGGCAAGCAATAATTCCATGCAACAACACTGCATTTTTGTTGCATTAGCTGCTACACACGTGACCTGAAGACATTATAATTTATTTTTCATTTTTATCTTAAGGCTAATCCTTCATCTTTATTGTATAAGACTTATCGTACCGCGTATACTCACCGAGCAATAATTCCATGCAACGCCATTGCATGATAGCTGCTTTTTTGATTTTGGAGCAGCTCTCTCCACGGTCTTATGATGCCATGAGTTTTTTGTCTATTTTTGTTGTTAGAACTAAAAATCAACCTTTACTGGCCTATAATAATTTTACCGTAGCACCTATAGATACACAGAACCAAAAAACGTACTTAAAAACAAAGAAAAAGTTCTTTGTCCCAATGTATTATACATTAAAATTGGTCCAAAGTACGAGTTCCTTGATTTAATGAATCTTTGTTCTTACGTTATTTCTTTGATATGTTATGAAGAAAAATGATTAATTAATGACACATACAACTGTTACAATAAGTTAGTCTGTCCTTAGAAATTTTAAAACAATATCAAGATATATTTTAAGAAATCATTTTCTTATTGAGATAAAATTCTCTAATGGTTTTTTAGATATTACAACACAAGAACTGGAACAAAATTTTAATGAACACGAACAATGAACTGTTCCTTAAAATTAAGAACAACGATTCATTGAACCAAAGAATTCGTTCTTTGGGGCAATGAATAGTTCTTAAAAATCAATGAATTTCGCTTTATGAACGAGATTCTTTGATTTTAAGAACAATATTTGGTTCAGTGTACTGTGTTATAATTCCATGTAACAAATTTTCAGTTGCGTTACTTAACCAGCTCCCACCGCGTCCCGTAAAAGTCGTTCATATTATTTTTTATTTATTTTTGTCGCATAGTCAAAAAATTAAGCTTTCCTGTCGTATGTTAATTTTTATCATATCGCCTAAACTTAGCGAGTAAGAATTCCATGCAACGCCGTTGCATTTTGAAAAAATGCCATTTTCAACTTTTTTGAAATCCTGCGCGGTAAAACGTAACGTTGTCACGTCAAATAGTTTGTTGAATAGAAATATTATTAAAAGGAACATAGATGAAATGAAAATGATCAAAAGGAAGTATAGGGTGCGCCATATTTTAGGTCGATATCCAAATATTGAGTAACTTTGACATTTATCAGCTGATTGATTGATTGAGTATACAGCTTTTTAAAACATCAATTCAGTACAATTTCAACCATGAATCGCTTCACACCGAAACAACGCTGTACCGTCCAAGATGCTCGAAAAAGTAATGAAAAATGCAGAAGGATTGCGGGATTGATGTTATATTCCAGCACTAGTCTAAATAAATAAAAAAAAACACCTCACTTATGGAAATTGGTTTTTTTTTAAAGTTATTCAATATTTTCATACCGACATAAAAGAGGGCGCGCCCTGTATTTTTATGGGAAAATGGCAGAGAGGGACTGTCAAGGTTGTCTGGGGGCTACTTCTGACTTTGTGGCTCTGTTTCTAGTTTGTGACCCCCCGATTTGTTGCAATAAGTTTTGAATGATAGATTGAAATGTGATGAATAAGAAGAACAAATTAAAAACACGAAAATTCGCAACTTTAAGAGCGTTAACTGCAATTTTCGGTCGTAATTATCGCCCTAGTAGACAGACAATAACAAGTGTTTAGTGCAAAGATTTGAGTCTACATATTCGTTGTGTGATGTTGCCGTGCCAGCGAGACAACGGGTTGGTCGAAGTGTCGAAAATATTGCTGCCGTTCAGGAGTCCGTAGCAAACGATAGAAAATAGTCAATTCCACGGCATTCTCAAGAACTGGGCATCGCCCAGACCACTTTATGGCGAATTTTGCGTAAGGATCTTGGTTTACATCCATACAAGATCAAGCTGACTAAGGAATTGAAGCCGATGGACCATTTGAAGCGACGTTCTTCAAATCCGATTGGGCTCTGGAAAAGATACGCCAAGATGATGAATTCCATCGCAAAATCATCTTCAGTGACGAAGCTCATTTTTGGCTCAATGAGTTCGTCAATAAGCAAGTAAGTGCGTTATTGGTCGGATGAAAATCCACATGTGCTTCATGAATCACCACTTCATCCACAAAAAAAAACTGTTTGGTGCGGTTTGCTTGCCGGCGGCGTCATTGGACCATATTTTTTCGTAGACGATAACGTTCGTAACGTTAGTGTGAATGGCCATCGTTATCGCGCCATGATTACCGATTATTTTTGTCCCCAATTGGAAGATATGGACGTGGACGACATGTGGTTCCAACAGGACTGTGCCACAAGCCACACAGCAAACGTTACAATCGATTTACTGAAGAGTAAGTTTGATGAGCGTGTTATCTCAAGAAATGAGCCAGTCGATTCGCCGCCTCGTTCGTGCGATTTAACGCCTCAAGACTATTTTCTTTGGGGCTACGTCAGGTCATTGGTCTATTCCAACAAGCCGACGACGTTGGAAGAGCTCAGAGCCAACATTAAACGCGAAATAGCGGCCCTTTCGGCCGAAATGTGTGGCCGAGTCATCGAAAATTGGGTCCAACGAATCAATCGCTATATACGTGCCATATGAACTAAGTCGAGTTCCATTCATAATTGTTTTGACTGTACTTCAAGCCGATAGTAAAGTTTCTGATCTCAAATGGTTTGCGTTTTATTAAAAAAAAAAAGTTGTTAAGTCCTTTATCAAGGTCTTTAAAATAGGCGTTTGCTTCAGTGATTAACTCTTCATTCGACCCAAATCTCTTGCCGTTGAGCCATTTTTTCAGGTTTGGAAATAGGAAATAGTCTAAATCTGGAGAATATGGTGGATGGGATAGCAATATGTAGCCCAATTTATAGATTTTTGTCATGTCGACTACACATGTGTTCGCCGATACGTTTTCATTATGGAAAAGCACTTTTTTCTTCGATAAATGCGTTTGTTTCCGCTTCAAATCAATGTCAAATCTATCCCACAGCTATGAATAATATTTTCCCGTTATCTCCTTTGAAATGTTCACAGGACTGCGCTTATGGTCGATTGTGAGTAATCGCGTCACCAATTGTGCGGATAGCTTTTTCATGTCCAAATATTCATATAAAATATGATGTACCCGCTCAGTTCAGATGTCGACATCCTCAGCTACCTCACGCATTAGCATTCTTCGAACGTCCAATATCATTCCATGGATTTTATCGACCATTTCTAGCGTCACGCCCCTTTTTGGTCAAACTGAACGTTCAGCGTCACTTGTGTTGGTACGACCACAACGGAATTCATTAAAACACCATTTAAACCATTAAAATTGAAGATTGAAGAGTCCGCATGGTATTTATCAAGCCTTTTCTTGATTTCAGTGATGATTTTTTTACGCCAAAAATAATGCCTGAAGAGTACACAAAATTCACTTTGTTTCATTTTCGTCGAAATTCACGAGGTTGTGTGCTTTCAATGGCTGTCTTAGCCCGAACATAATGTGTGCGACTAGCAGCACGTCTCCAATCTGTCGTTGTAGAGAAATGTTGAGCGACTTGATTATAATATACGCGACAGCAGCAAACTTCAGCAGCAAGCATAGTATACATAAAACAATGGTTGCATTCAGTCGACTCAACACTTGCCGTTTAGAATAACAACACAGTCAGAGCTGGAAAAGAAATCCATTCAATTTGTTTTTATTTTCAAAAAAGTGAATGAGTGAATAACGAAATAAGAATCCATTCAATGAATGCAAAACGAATTCATAAATAAAAATGTTATTCCGCATTCAATTTTAAAAAATTGATTAATTATTTGTTTCTTTTTTATCAATTAATGAATAAAAAATCAATAATGAATAAGAAATTAGTAATGAATAAGAAATGAACAATGAATAACAAATTAATAATGAATAAAAAATGAATAATGAATAAAATATGAATAATGGGTAAAGAAAATCAATTGAAAATTCTTTGTGAATTGCATTCCTTGTGTATAGTTGTCATATGAATAAAAAATTGAAAAATTGACAATAAAAATGATTAATTGAAATTAAAAATTAATCAAGTTTTTAAAATTAAATATGAATCAATATTTTATTTATAAATGAATTTTGCATTAATTTATGGATTTGTATGTCGTTATTCAGTTGTACTTAAAATTCTGAATATGAATGTAGATTTTACAGCTCTGAATACAGTTCAAGCAAAACATCCCTCACTAAGGTATCGCTGCCATAAATTTCACAACACTTCAGTTTGCTGAATGTGACCAGTAATAACAAATGTAAGCAATGGCAGAAACTTGCTCTTGCTGCCTGTCAAATTAAAATTAAATTAAAGTCGACGGCAACGTCGGACGACAATGTTGAGCGATAGTCTGTAAAATACGTCCCATAAGAAATAAAGGGTGTTATTTTAAGGGTTTGTTTTTCGAATAGAGATAAAACTGGCATTTTGTGGTCAAATCTGGCAACTCTAATGTCATTTACGTTCAGTTTGGTTTGCCATTTCATCATGAACAGGTTGACAAAAGAACAACGCTTGCAAATCGTGCAAATTTATTTCGAAAATAATGGTTCAGTTCGCGAAGTTTACCGCAAGCTCCGTCCATTTTATGGTCGACATAATCGTCCATCAGAGCAATTAATTCGGTTAACCATGGGTCGTTTTCGCACTACGTTTACTCTATGTGATAATACGCATCCGCAGAGTCGTCGAACAGTGAGCACCGAAGAAACAATTGCCGCTGTAGAGCAAAATGTTGAAGAGGTCCCGAATGAATCGATTCGCCACCGTGCACAGCAATTGGAGCTTTGTCCATCAACTTTATGGAAGATTTTGCGCAAAGATCTTGGCTTGCGACCTTACAAGATCCAGCTTGTGCAAGAATTAAAGCCGCGAGACCATGCAATGCGTCGTGATTTTGGTGTATGGGCCGAAAATGAGATTGATCTCGATGCTGATTTTCATCGCAAAATTTTGTTCAGTGATGAGGCTCATTTTTGGTTGAATGGCTACGTCAACAAGTAAAATTGCCGCATTTGGAGTGAAGAGAATCCACATGAGATCCTTGAGACGCCATTACATCCACAAAAACTGACTGTTTGGTGTGCTCTATGGGCTGGTGGAGTCATTGGGCCATACTTTTTCCGAAATAATGCTGGAGAGTCAGTTACCGTTAATGGAGACCGGTATTGATCCATGATAACCGACTATTTTGTTCCCGAATTGGATGGCATGAATGTGGATGAGTTGTGGTTCCAACAAGACGGCGCTACATGCCACTCAGCGCACGTCACAATCGATTTATTGAAGGAAACATTCGATGAGCGCATAATATCGCGGAATGGACCTGTCAATTGGCCACCAAGATCGTGTGATTTGACACCATTGGATTATTTTCTTTGGGGATATGTGAAGTCGCTCGTCTACGCCAACAAACCAGAAACGTTAGGGGACGTGGAGGCCAACATTCGTGGCGTTATTGCCGACATACGGCCCCATATGCTCGAAAAAATGGTTGAAAATTGGACCTGTAGAATTGGCTTTATTCGAGCCAGCCGCGGCGGCCACATGCCCGAAATCATATTTAAACATTAATGGCATAAAATTATCCTTCCAATAAAGCCAAATTGATGGACATTAAGACGATTTTCTTGTGTTTTATTTTAATTCGAAGTTCTATACCTCTAAAAAAAACACTCTTTACATGTAAATGAAAAGTGACAATTGTCGCTTGCCGCTCGTCGCACGTATTGTGTTCGGGCTATCAAGAGCAAACTAAATGAGGCAGCTTGTTCAAAATTCGACAGTAGTCTATTAACAGATGGTAGTTGATAGAAAAAGTGTTGCATTTAAAGTTCGCAAATTGACCTCGTAAAATAACCAAAATCTTACGATTTTTAGAATTCAAGAAAACTACTCTAAACAAATTTATTGCCTTTTTCACGGAAAACGGAGTTAAATCATAAAAGCCACAAATTCTCAATGGTTTTCATTTAGAAAGCAACAGTGGGAGGTGGCGACGTTGAGATGTTGTAACTTGCTATCAATGTTGGAAATCAAAATTTATGATAGTGCTAAAGAAGATAAAAAGAAATCGAAGTCAAAAAAGCCACATTAGAGCAAACATTAAATAAATATTTAAATGTGGCCACAAAAGAACAACACAACAACAACAAGTGAGAAAAAACCTCAAGTGGCCGCTCATCAATTACATGATCTTCTAACTTTTCTCATTTCGATCTTTGTGTGAATAACTCAAGAGCTCACAATAAAACAAAATAAAAAAAAAATCCATAATTTTATTATTAATATTTTGCTTTATTAACTGTATTTTTCAAGCAATAAAATTATTTTTAAGCAAAAAAATATTAAAAAAAAACATCAAATTTTAATATCTCAAAGTTAATTTTTCAATATTCAGCAAAAGATTTGTTTGATTTATGATCGCACCGTTTTCGAGAGCTGGTGGCATTAATCGTCACAATTTTAAAATTAAAACGCAATCAAGAAGAGAAATCATAAAGCAAAAATTTAGAAAAATTATTTATAAATTTAATAATAATAGAAGACAAAACAAAAAACAATCTGTATAATTTTATTCTTGGATTATAGCGTGTTTTAGTTGTTGTTGCTGTTGTTGTTGTTGTTGTTGTTGTTGTTGTTGTTGTTGTTGTTGTTGTTGTTGTTGTTGTTGTTGTTGTTGTTGTTGTTGTAAGATGCTAGCATATTTGGCCGTTATAAAATGGCCTACTGCGTGCTTACGCAGAAAGATAAACTCAGAAAGTCAGCAAAACAAAGTAAACGATAACAACACACAAAAGCAAAACTCAGATAAAAGAGCAGTGTCGGAAAATTGAAAGAAAATCCATGAACACTTTTTTTTTCTTCTTTTATTTTCGTTTCTTAATATTTTGTTTAAAAGAACTTCAAAACATTTGCTCAGCCATCATTCAGTCAGCCAGTCATTTGGCAGAGGCGTGCATGAGTGTGTGTGTGGATTTTGTGTGCGGTTGTGTTGCGCGAGAAGTAAACGGCACAGTGGCAACAAAAACCGAAGGTATTTTATTTTTTTATAATTCTCCGAATGAATTTAATTGAATAAACAATATTGTTAATATATAAAAACTGGCTTTTGTTATATCTACAGGGTGGGCCAACTACAATTTTTTTTTTTTTTTGTGCAACTAAATGGACTGCAATAAAATGCAATAAAATGGACAACCTCAAATTTGTTCCATGTAATACATGTAATACATACAATTCTAATAATACAGGCTTTATTATTAAGAGAAAACATTCCCATTAATTATGGAACACAACGTCGTTCAAGTGGCTGCCTCGGCTGGCTTCGAAGTATCACATTCTGTCACACAATTATCCTAGAACTTGTTGATGGTTTCGGGATGTAGTTCTCGGATTGCTTGGATGATATTGGCCTTAAGTGCTTGCATCGTTTCCGGATTGTTGGACTTACAGTTCCTCACAAAAAGTCCAAAGTCCAAAGGCGTCAAATCGCAGTTCCGAGGCGGTCAATTGACATCACCAAGACGGCTGATAACACGATTTGGGAATTTGGTGCAGAAAAGTTCGATTTTGGGATAGGCTGTGTGGCATAGCGCGCCATCCTGCATGAACTAGAGGTCGTCCAAATTCATGTCTCCAATTGCAGTAAAAAAAAGTCGCTTAACATGGCTCTGTTACGCCCACCGTTAACCGAAACGTTGTTCCCAGCCTCATTTTGAAAGAAAAATGGTCCAATGATGCCACCACTCCACAATTCGCAAAACGTGCGGGGTTTCCAAGCCCCAGATGCGGCAATTTTGTTTGTTAACGTAGCCGCCGAAATGAAAATGCGCCTCATCAGAAAAGATGACTTTTCGTCCAAAATCGTTGTGCAATTCAAGCTGCTCTATGGCCCAAATAGTCGTGTGCCTTCAATTGTTGAGTCAATTGGACCTTGTAAGCGAATAATTCGAAATCTTTGTGCAGAATAAAATCAATGGCGAGTTGATGTTCGTGAATTGAGTTTCATGGCCCGAACACAATCCGCGCGACGAGTTTCAAGAGTCAATTGTCACTTTTCATTTACATGTACATATTTTTTATGGGATGAATTTTGCAGAATTGTCGCTCAACATTGTTGCCCGACGTTGCCGTGGGCTTTAATTTAATTCTAATTTGACAGGCAAGTTTCTGCCATTGCTTACATTTGTTTACTGGTCGCATTCAGCAAACTAAACTGTTGTGAAATTCATGGTAGCGATACCTTAGTGAGGGATGTTTTGCTTGAACTGTATTCAGAGCTGTAAAATCTGTATTCATATTCAGAATTTTAAGTACAACTGAATAACGACAGAGGAATCCATAAATTAATTCCAAAATTGATTTATAAATAAAATTTTTAATTCACATTTAATTTTAAGAACTTGATTAATTATTCATTTCAATTAAACATATTTGTTGTTAAGAATAATGAATAATTTTTTTATCCATATGAATGCTAACACAAAAAATGCCCTTCACAAAGAATTTTAGAATTTTCAATTATTCATTATTCATTTTTTATTCATTATTCATTTGTTATTCATTATTAATTTGTTCTTAACCCTCGTGTGTTGACCACTTTAATTGTAACATTAACAATGCAGGGGTCTAGCCAGACCCAATACATATTTATAAGAGTTTCAATGAAAAATTTCAGCATATTGCTGATAGTTTTATTTAAAACTATAAAATTCACATTTTTTGAGGTGTACGAATATATAAACAGGTGTAATGAATAACTTTAATGAAAAACGTATTAATTTAATTTGTTTACTTTTACGAGTACATTCAAAACATTTGTAAGAGCAATTGTAAGGAATGCTGCTGGCAAACAGAATCGAACATATTTCGTAGTAGAAACGAGTTCTACGCTGAGCTGTATCATTGACATGGCACTAACCGACAATCACGTTTTTTTTTTCAAAGCGTTGCTCCCACTGGAACTGGCATTAATATCAAAAACATATACATATCTAAATCATTACCAGAATCATTCTATAGCTAATCGGCTTGCAATTCGTTTTACAGTATGTGGCTCATTACTGCGAAGTTCTATTAAGACAGCCTCGTTAGTGGAGTAGGTAGCGTGCTTGACTGCCACTCCAGTGCTCCAGTGCTCTCAGTGGTCCTACGCTTTAAACCTTTCCCATTTGCAATTTTCTATCCTCATTTCTAATCAAATGAAATTGAAAATTCATCAATTTATACGACTTGAAGTTGTATTTGATGGTAGAGAAGTTTGAATTGATTAAAGTAAAGGCCCAACACTTGCCTCTTCTTTGGCTTTCCATTACTCTTAAAACATACTACACAGGTTTCACTTGATTGACCTTTCCTTCCCACTAATCTATCACCCCATTTTGAACCAAGGTAGACTTGACTGAATAGGTTTGACACCTAAAATCCTTGGTTCAAAGCTAAAAAAAAGAATTGTGAAATTTTGTGTTGATTTGTGAAATTCTGAAAAACAACAAAGTAGATATTTTCAGTTGTATTTTACACTTATGATGTACATATGATGTATATTTTATGCAAATGGTAATTTAATTATTATAACTACATCACATGTAGTTCTTACTCTCTGCAGTTTGCCATTATCTGCCATAGAAGTGACGGCTGAACAGAAAAATGAATTCAATTGAAATAACTTTCTGTGCCTGGTGGGATTTGAACCAGGGTTATCTGGCGTATTGGTCACTAACTCTACTCACTGCGCCATGGCCACCATGCTAAGTATGATGTGCCAAATGAGTAAAACAATTTTTTCATATAAAGTAACCCCCTAAAACTAAGTTTAGTGCGTCATTTTAGCATCAATTCTGAATAAGTACGAAATTAACCCTTTAACACATGTTAAGTTTTGACTTATTTCTGGCGTTTAAGTTGAATTTTTAGTTTTGGTGTATTCAGAAACTTATAGTAGAATTTTATAGTAAGTTTTTTGTATGGAACATTTAAACCCATTATGTCCTTGTTTTATGGTTCTTTTTTGCCTTTTATCACAAAAAGATCAAAAAGACCCATAAATTGAGAAGTTAGGGGGTTAAAATATTCCACAAAAATATTTCTCGTAGTATTTTACATAAATCCTCAGAACACATCCTATACCCAAAATGTAAGGATAACATGATTTCCTTGCCGATTCACTAAGAATGTTCAAAAAGGGGGAAAATTAAATTCCCCCTAAAATAAGACTCATACGTAAACTTTCAAAACGCCGATACACGTTTATTGTTTTTTTGTCCCCTCAACCAGATTCCGTTGTCAGAACCTTGTTATTTTTTTCGTGTTGAACAGTGTAATTAATCAATTTTTTCAAATTGAATGCGGAATAACATTTTTATTTATGAATGAGTTTTGCATTCATTGAATGGATTCTTT
The DNA here is from genome assembly GCA_943735915.1 of Pherbina coryleti. Classification (NCBI taxonomy): domain Eukaryota; kingdom Metazoa; phylum Arthropoda; class Insecta; order Diptera; family Sciomyzidae; genus Pherbina; species Pherbina coryleti. The sequence goes on along the minus strand of OX030949.1, from coordinate 139,539,061 downwards.
TTTTTTATTCACTCGTTCATCTTTTGAAAATAAAATCAAATTGAATAGATTTATTTTTCAGCTCCGACTGTGTTGTTATTCTAAACGGTAACTGTTGAGTCGGCTGAATGCAGTCATTGTTTTTTGTTTACTATGCTTGCTGTTGAAGTTTGCTGCTGTCGCGTTTATTATAATCAAGTCGCTAAACATTTCTCTACAACGACAGTGTGGAGACATGCTGCTCGTCGCGCGCATTGCTTTCGGGATATCACACTCTCTTCTACAGCAGCCACATTCACGTCTATGCGCACTGTACGACAACGGTGACCGTGAGTGTTGTCCACTAGCATACCAGTCTCACGAATTTTTTACACAAGCTTGCGTACAGCAGGCGCGGTGGGTGCTTCATTTCAGTCAAAATTTCTTTTCAAATAACGCACTGTTTGGGCTACATAGCACTGACTTTGGAAGTAAGTTTCCAATATTTCCCAAAGTTGTTCAAGCGCAAAGTAAATCATTTCTTTCCGCGGAGGTATGATACTGACTTTATGTCAAGATTTTGAGCGGGAAGATGGCCCACCTTGTGTATAAAAAGTGGTATGTGTGAATGTTGGATCGAAACTGCATCGAAATATGCAAAAAATAGACATAGTCCACCCATAAATACGACGACTTTCAATATAACCCTCAACGTTTGAACACTATTAAAAGTGTTATATATATAAGTTAGAGAGAAAACATTTTAAATGTGAGTATATGAGATGAAATAAGTTTTGTAGAAAAAAATTCGCTCACTTAAAACATGCGTAAAATTAGATAAAGTGTATTTCCTGGTCGGTCTAATGCCTATAAACACATTGTTTCTGAGTTTATCAAAACTTAATTTGAGAAATCCCTAAAAATATGCTAATGTTCTTACAAAAAGGTACGTATAAAGCCAACTTCTACAATTTTGTGGTGAGAAATGTCAAAAACAGCTGTTTGTTTGTACAATTTACTATTTGGTGGATGTGCCGACAAAATATGAGAACACAAAAGTTAACAAAGAAATGTCACACTAAACACAATTCTGCCGACGCATCTCTGTGTGAACAGAAATGGTTAACTTAGAACTAAACTCAAGCTAAACTCTCTGTGTAGACATGGCATAACCCGACTTGTTTCCATACTTATTTATCCAAACTCACACCTTTTTAAAAAAATTATACTGCATAATTTTAGGACGGGAATTATTTTTAATATTATGCCATGTCTACAAAGAGAGTTTAGTTTGAGTTCAACCATAGCTGTTCACACAGAGCTGAGTCGGCAGAATTGTGTTTAGCGAGAACTTTCTTTGTTTACTTTTGTGTTCTCTTATTTTTTTGGTACATCTACCACCGTGACTCAATTCCACTTGAGGACAAGGCTGCAGCTATATCTGCGTACATATGCGAGATCTTCCTTTAGCTGCTCAAATCGGAATTTTTATCGGCCCATACTGATATGAAGACCTCATCTTCTTTCCTTGCTCAAGTTATTTTCTTCGCTTTTTTGTTCATTTTTTGCAAACTAAATTGCACAATTTTAGAACAGTTGTTTTTGACATTTACACAAAAATTAAAAGTTGCACCTGAATGTGCCTTTTTATAAGAACATTTGCATTTGCCTTTAGGTATTTTTCAAATTGAGCTTTGATAAACGCAGAAACAAAGTTGAGTTTAGTGGAGTTTCATCCTGCAAAATTGTACTGGAGAACTTTGAAGAAAAGTAATACTTTGAAGGGGAGACTATATATCCAGAGGTCGAAAATCGGGCATGATAGTGAATTTTTTTAAGGAAACCTAAGGGATATTTTTAAATGAGGATTTTTATACCTAAAAATATACATTTTCAAGAGTATGTTTAGTTTTTTTTTATTAAAAATGTGAATGTGATAGATATAATACTCGTAAATCGGTACAGTTAAATCGATTACAGTTAACTCCAAATTTAACCAGAAGTGAATATGAAAAATATAATGTTATAAGAGTAACATAAAAAAAGAAAGACGATAAAATTTGGAAAATAAGCTCAGATGAATCCGAAAAAGTTAATTTTTTATAAAAAAAAAAAGAGTTGGCTGTGTCGTGGACACACCCGTAGGTTTCGACGTGACGGTATTTGTTGTTGTTGGTGTTGTTGTTGTTGTTGTTGTTGTTGTTGTTGTTGTTGATGTTGATGTTGATGTTGATTTTGATTTTGATGTTGATGTTGATTTTGATGTTGATTTCGTGGACACACTCGTAGGTTTCGATGTGACGGTATTTGTTGTTGTTGTTGTTATTGTTGTTGTTATTGTTACTGTTGTTGTTGTTTTTGTTGTTGTTGTTGTTGTTGTTGGCGTTGGTGTGGGTGTTGTTGTTGGTGTTGGTATTGTTGTTGTAGTTGGTGTTGTTGTTGTTGTTGTTGTCGGTGTTGGTGTTGGTGTTGGTGTTGTTGGTGTTGGTGTTGGTGTTGGTGTTGGTGTTGGTGTTGGTGTTGGTGTTGGTGTTGGTGTTGGTGTTGGTTCTTCATTGCTTTTCCTTGGTTCATTAACTTTGTCTTAGCTGCATGCAGTTAATCCAGCAAAATTGATGCATTTTCGTCACATAAGGCGGTTCCCTGAGGGACCTCATGACGCCGTCAATTTTTTTATTATTTTTATCATGTGCCCGAAGTCCTCATCTTCATTTTCGATCCTTAAAATTTACCGTTACGCCAGAGAAGAATTTACAGAGTAAAAATTCCATGCAACGTTTTTTCATGGTTGCAGCACTTTTACTACATTATGTGGTTGCCACCCTGAAATCATGATGACAAGAATTTTTTTTTTATAGTTTAGTTGTGACACATATAGGCTTTTATAAAACAAAATTTACCGCAGAACGTCTCCCGAGTGAGTAAAAATTCCATGCAACGATATTACATTTCTGTTACATATGCTGCTATATTCCCGGTCTGGTGACGGGGGAATTTTTTTTTATTTTTGTCGTAAGGCCAAGTACAAATCCTTTATTTTCTTTTTCAAACATTTATCGTAGCTTATTAACTTAGGGAGTAAAAATTCAATGTAACGCTGCTGCATGAATGTTGCATTTTTGATCTTTGAGCGGCTCTCTCTGTGTCCACATGATGTCAGAAATTTTTTGTCTAATATTGTTGTGAGGACTTAGAACAGGTTTTTATTGGTATATCATTTTTTTTTATCCTGGCGCTAATACTTAGGGCCAGTTTTTCAGTGCGAGTTTAAACTCTAGTCAAGTTAAACTGAGGTTAACTCACCAAAATTGGACGTTTAAACTGGGTTGAACTAGATATTTTAGCATTAGTTGAAGTTAAATTGACTTAAATCATCATATTATGTGTTTCTTTTTTCCCTAAACCGAGTTTAAACGTCCAATTTTGGTGAGTTAACCTCGGTTTAACTTGACTAGAGTTTAAACTCGCACTGAAAAACTGGCTTTAGTGAGTTGCTTAAGCAGCTCTCACCGCGTCCCGATGACGTTCTGAATTTTTGTTTTGTTTTTATAATGAAGTCAAAGAATTAGCCTTTACGGCCGTATTTTTTTTGTCATAGCTCTTATACTTAGCGAGTAACAATTCAATGCAACGCCGATAAATTTTGAAAAAATACATTTTTCAACTTTTTTGGAAACCTGTGCGGTAAGACGTAACTTCGTCACGTCAAAATATATAAGCGTGACACGCCTACTCACACTAAAGTGCAAAAGTTAGAATGCTTTATTTAAAACAATACAATTTGATTTCTCCTCTTTCAGCTATAGGTATATGGGATAATTTTGTAAATTTGTGTTTGAATAAAGGTTTTACAAGAAATAAACTTGATTCACATATTGTTGTAGAAACGATATCATCTAATGGGCTTAATATGATGGATGTGTTAAAATATTTATGGTATGATGGGTATGGTTTGATGCCTATTGTTTGATAGGCAAGGTATGATGGATATAATATGAGCGATATTTCATGATGGGCGTAGTTAGATTGATTTGGTATGGTGGTTATGTTATGATAGATGTGATATGATGGTGTGTTATGATGATATTGTGTAATGAGTATGATTTAGGTAAGATTAACTGGATATGGTATAGTGCGTTTTGTATGATGGGTATGATACAATGAGTGTGGTATTGTGAATAAGATGTAATGGGTATGGAGTGATTTGGTATGGTGGGCTTGATATAATATTTTAGGTATGTTTAGGTATGAGTTTGGTATTTTGAGGTTAGTATGATAGTTATTGTATAATGGATATGTTATGATGGTCGTAGTTTAATGAGTATGGCATTATGGACCTGATGTAATTGTCATGACTGAGTGTGTAATGACGGTATATTAAGTGAGTGTGGTATGATTGATTCGGTGTGATGTATTTGGTTTGATGATTGGGCGTGGCATGTTTGGCTTGTCATGAGCGTGGTATGGTGATATGATGATTATAGTATGATTACATGCTTTAATGGGAACGCTATGATGAGTATAGTATGATAAATGTGATATGATGGTTATAGTATGATAATATGTTTTGATGGTCACGGTATGAAAGCTTTGATATGATAGGTATTTTATGGTCAGTGTATTATGTTTGGAATTGTATAATAGCTGTACAATGACGGGTATGGCATATTGAATAAGTTATGATGGATATGTCGAGATCTCTATCAGGATGGTTGTCTATGATCTATGGTTTAAGTATAATGGATTAAGTTTGAGGGTAATTGGTTTTAGTGTAATATATACCATTTGTATATATATAGTACAACCTTTTATATTTCAAATGTAACTTTTTCCAAAGCGAATTCAACTTACCAGAAGTACCTGGCCTAACAAACAAAACACAAAAAATTTGGAAAAAAATATCTTTATTTCTCTACATAGTCTCCTTTTAGCTCGATACAGTTTTCCCCAGAGATATTCAATAGTTTCGATACCCTTCTTATAATGAGAACCGTCGGGTTTCTCAAAATATCCATCAACCGCAGACTCCACGTCTTCATTGTTGACAATTCTTTTTTCACCGAACCATTTGTTTTTAAGTTTGGAAACAGAAAATAATCCAAGGGGGCTAATTGATAAAACAAAACTTTCTTTTTCGCCAAATTCGGCCGTTTATTCTTGACTTCAACACTTAAACGCTGCAATAATAATACTCGCCGTTGACTGTTTTTACTTTCTGAAGATAATCGATGAACATTTTCCCACGCCCATCCCAAAAAACTGACGCCATGACCTTAGCTGCAGATGGAATTGTCTTCGCCTTCTTTTGTGGCCGATTCTCCCCTTTCAGTCCATTGTTTTGACTTTTCCTTCATCTAAGGTGTAAAGTGGTGGACCCATGTTAAATTAATGGTTGTAAATCGACGGAAAATCTCTGATTCATTGTTGTGGAACTACGAGAGACCAATATTTCTAGGTTAATATTGAAGTTTTTTCATCCTTTATGCTGATCCTACAAAGTGAATATGTCCATTGATATATTTTAGCAAGTGTTTTCTTTTTTTTCAATTTGCATTGCACTATCATAATTCTTGTTATCATCCTAAGGTGTTTTTTTAAGGATTATTGGGAATTTATATTTCTTAGGTAAAAGGTCAGGAATAATCTGCTTAGTGCAATTATGCGTCATTGTTTCGATGTTTTGCTTGTCAGGGTTGATAGAAAAAAAAAACACAATGATTCTGATCCTGCAAGTGATGAGGTAACTCGCAGTTGAAGAAGAGATTCTAGTTAAACTCTTCGGGTAAAATTGTCACATATGTGGGCAAAAGTTTTTGTATTCAAATATTTGCTGTTTTGTCGTTATATCATTCAAATATTGGCTCGATAGATAAAGAAAATATTCTCTCTCATTAGCTCTCCTTTAATTTCTCTGTTTACTTTTTTGGCGCGTTTTTTTAAGTTATTTTTGCAAATATGTTGTGTAACAAGGCTCCTCTGTATGGTAAGCAAAAAATTGTTAGAAAATAAAAAACTTCTTGTAAAAAAGTGAAAGAATAGTGAAATACAAATAAAACTGTATTTGTGTGTTGTGAATAAAAAAAAAAATTAAAAACTGTGAAAGTAATCAGTCTTTAAACTATGTCCACATACGTACGTGTACTTTGGATGATTTTGCAAACAAAAATAGTTAAATTTGTGTTCAGTTTTCTTCCACTTTTCTCAAACTATTTCTCAATTTCAATTTCAAAGATTGTAATTTCGAACCAAAATTATAGATATAACCAAGAAGCTCAGTGAGAAAGAGATAGAAAACTTCTTAAATAATAGCGATGCTGAACTATCCAATGATGAAAATGATTGCTACGAAGCCATTCTTCAGGAAGTGCAAGGCTCTTTGGAAGATGGTAATGATGAGCTATTTGAAGAAGGCGTTATTCTTCACCAGGAGGATAATACGTTTAAAGATTGTGTTGACGAAGAAAATTTTATTGAAACCAATTCTCCCAATGTCGCATCAGTTGAAGCAGATTCTTAGTTGCGGAATTTAAAATGGCTGAGAAAAGTGTAAGAATACGACAAATCTGAAATGATTTATTTTTGACAGAGCTATGTACATTATCATTCGTCTCCTCAGATTTCCAGATCGACCTGCTATTGACAATTTACTTGTTGTCGACAAGGATAATACTCCTGCATCTATTTTAGACGCTTTTCTGGAATACTTGGAAATGCCTTTTTGGGAACAAGTCGCACAAGTTACGAATATGAGAGCCTTTCAAGAACTATTTTAAAAACCTATTTTAAAAAATGTAAGACATTGCCCATTCCATATCATACATCATTTGATGAGCAGATGATCCCATTCTCAGGACGATGCACATTTCGGACGATGCACATATGTCTGCAAAACCAAATACACTTGGTCTGAAGAATTTCATTCTTGCTGCCAGTGACGGTTTAGTCTTGAACTTCCATATATGTATATATTGGTAGAGGATCAGTGGATGACTTCGTAATGAAACAGCTTGAGTTTGGAAGAGCTATCGTTAAGCTTCTTAATACAGATAGGTTTTTTACGAGCTTAAAAAGTATTGAAGTACTTAGAAAAAATGATCTTTACCAAACTGGAACAGTAATGAAAAATCGCATCGGACCTGTTATAAATAAATTAAAAAATGACAATATTTTGAAGAGAGGAGAGTGGGATGAATGGGTACGAGAAGACGAACAAGTAACAGCAGTAAAATGGAAGGACAACAAAAGTGTGCTCCTTTTATCTTCGTTTATTGGAGTTCAGCCAATAGTTGAATGTCAGCGGTGGTCCAAAGAGCATTCTTCTAGAATTGCATTACCTCAATCAGCTGTTGTCATCATGTACAATAAGTATATGGGCGGAGTAGACCTCTGCGACCGTTACGTTTCATTGTATCGCTGTTATTTGCGTACAAGAAAATGGACAGTAAGTGTTTAATGGACTTCAATATTTTCGTGGATTTTATAATTTTAAACTGCTGGATAATGCATATCATACAGCAGAATGCTCAAAAGGTGCAAAAAATATCACTTATTGATTACAAAATATATGTACGAAACGCCTTGATAGGCTTCTCTAGCAAAGCGCAGGAAGCGTGTGCCTCAAAGCGTTCGAGTTCTAACATAAGATCACAGTTTGACCATGAATGTGCTAAGCGCAGGAAAGTGACAATTCCGCTAGTTATGGAGGAACGATTCGATGGTTTTGAGCATTTTCCAGAATTTGTTGAATCAAAAAATGCATCTAGATGTCGAAATTCAGGCTGCACTTCAAGAACTTGTACAATGTGCACAAAATGTAATTTGTATCTTTGCGTAAATGGTAACAATTGCTTTCTAAAATACCATAAAAAATCATAAAAATATATATACAAATTATATCTTATTCCATTATCTGCCGTATTCGGAATTGTAAAAGGGAGTTCGACGGTTCTTGGAATAGGACAGTTAAATAATTATTTACTACTACAAAATTTCTATTTTACCACATGTGATTCATTATTTTGTTCTTTCTTTTATAATGAATATATCAAGTTTCCTTTTTAAAATATTTTAAATGAACTAGTATATTTTTCTTTTTTAATTAAAATAAAGTATATCTGGAAGCTGAAAAATTATGGCTTGATTTTTTATGCATTATCACCCGTTGTCCACATATGTGCACACTTTTAACACATATGTGCAAAACTATTACTTTTCAAAAATATTTTTTAATTTTTTTTTCAGAAATATCTTAACTAGACTCTATTTAGTAAAAATAATGCCTTTAAAGCTATTTTTTCATTGCATATCTTGGTGCGGCATTGAAGAGGTTAAGGTAGAGAGAGAATAAAAATGGTTTATTTTTGTACTGCTTATCTTTGAAACAAGGATTTCAATTGTTACACGTATACAAACAAGTATATCTTGGTTTAAAATGTTGTGATATATTGGTAGCAAAGAAGGAACAATTATGGAAAAAAACTAGGATGTTCTAAGCGTGGCTGGAAGTCGTAGAAGCATATGATTTAGAATCTGATATAAGTTTAATGCATTTACTTCTGTCAATTGTAGTTAAAATGCAATCCCATCCACTAACGTCTATATTGGTACTACCAACTACAATTCTAAAGTCGATACAAATTTAATTTCAGTTGATTAAAAATGAAGAAAGAAATGTTAAAAGGATATGGTTGAGATTCGAATCCGAGGCAACGGACTGTGGGACTAGAGAACTAGAGAAGCTGAACGGATTGAAAAACTGTAACTGTTCGGACTTATAGTGATTTCCTATACTTCCCTAACTCCTTTATTTTCAAAATAGAAATAGAGTCTCAATTTCTTAGAACACAATTTCTTTTTTGAGAGTTCCCTTTTTACATTCTAATTTAACAACGTTGCCCCACTGTTCGGTTCTGTTGTTTGGTGAGTAATGTATTCAGACAGACCACCGCACATAAAAATCATCGCATTTTTCCCAAAAACAATCTCGAGAATTGCTATTAACTGGTACATTTCTGTTTCGCCTTCCTCTTCTTCTTATTTTGATTTCCCTTCATAGCCTTCCGCTAAACTCATTGCGATATTTTCAAATGAATCGTGTTTTTCTTTTATTTCAGTTTATTTCTTTTTTTTTTGTTTTTATTTCGCGCAGGCGGACGCGTGTTTTTATTAGGTTTTTCCCCCGTCGTTTTCGTTGTTTTCATTAGGTTAATTATACGTGTTTTTTTCTGATTTTGTTGTGTATCACAAACATTTTAAAAGTGTGGAAATTGAACAGAAATTTTCGTAAACGATGAAATATTTAAATGAGAGAGCAGCCGATTTGAGTTTTTTCTGTTTCCTTTCAGCAAACATTGAGTTCAACCTGATTGCCAAAGAATATCAAAATAAAAAAAATAAACTTTTTTTATTTAACTACTTTTTTTTCTTTTATAGATCAGTATGGAGAAACGGCGCAACACTTTGGATCGTTTTCAACGTCTGGGATTCGGGCGCAAGTCCTCATCTAGCTCAGCAGCCGCATCAGCCACAAATCAGGAGAACAACACAACAAAGAATCGCAAATCTTCGGATAAATCCGAGCGTTTAAAAGAGTTGACCGAATTGCTCAGGGGCAATCGTTCATCACCGACCCCACCACCTGTGCCACCGCCTAGAAAACCACGCAATGGCACTCAGTCGGCGTCGAATAGTTTTGAAAAATCGGAAAAACAAACAGCATCTGCCGACGATGGCAAGCCACTGTCATTTATGTCGACACAATCGGATGATATACAGCTGATGGATCAAGAAGAACAAGCCATGGACAGCGCCACAGATGGTTTGCAAGTAAAGCAGGAGAACACGACAGATCCCTTGACACGCTGCGGAACGCACAAGCACGATACGCTCAAGCCGAATGCAAGTCTGTCCAACTTCGAGTCACTGATGTCGGGCAGAGAGCACTCAAAATCGCCGCCACCCATCATCCAGGTCGACTCTGTGCTTTGTGCAGTCAGTAGCAATATCGACTCGAATCTAACCAGACCAGAATCTCGCACCATAATTGGCGCATACACACAGAAAGGAATTCCATTTCGTTCGGCATCATTTTCTCAAATCGACTATTCGTCGGGAAAGTACAAAAAGTCTGCGTTGAGTCTACTGCGTGATCGTCTAAGGCGCGACAAAGCAGTTGATAGATCACCCAGCCCAACGGTAGCTGCCAATATAACACTTACGCGCAACAAGGAGCAGCTGGAAGCAGAGCCAGCTAACGGTGTGATAGTAGCTAAGAAGGAGCCCGACTGGATCTACATTCCGCTGAAGAAAACTGAGCTAAGCATTAACCTTAATTATAGCTCTTTGCATAGGTCACTGGAAGATGTGGCCGAATCACCAGATGTTTTAATTGAAGAGGACGTTTTTGCGCTGGAGAAAGATACGATAGCAGAAAAAAATTTCGATCCAATCGAAACTCAAGTGGCGCATGCCAAAATGGAGTCTCTTACCGATACAATACATTCGGAGAACGACTACACTATAGATGAAGAACATCTGCCTGTAACGGTCGAGTCAGGTAACTTAACAAAGACAGATGGAGAAGTTTCCGCTGCAAATACCATAGAAGTTGTACAGGAGACGCAGGTTGAATCAAATCTAGCCACACTCATAGAAGAGGATATATCGTTGGAATCACCGCCAGAAAATTTTTTACAAACTGCCACCACATGTCTTATACCTGTATCGGTATACGAGTGTGCTGCACAGGATTGGCGTTTGGAGAATCCACCGCATGAGTGGGTGGAAGTGGCTCCTGAGGAATTCGGCATAATACCCGAAACCATTGAGCCAATTGTATCGCTGGAGCAATGTTCCGTTGCACAACTGGAGCCCAAAATTGAATCAGAGCCAAAAACTGTGCCCGATGTTTTGCCTACAATCTCCGTGAGTCACTCCTCAGAGGAAACGGATGATGCTGATATTTTACGCAAGAAACCGCTGAAAGAAAATAGTGATAATGACACTATCTTACTGCCGCAAGAGACAGTTGAGCGTCGGCAGGCATCACTCGACTATCCGGAGGTCAAGAAACGTTACAGTCAGGATGACATAGAAATTGGCACTGAGAAGCGTTCTTCGCTGGATAGCATAGCGGCACGTTTTAGCGCGGAGGAACGCAAACGCATCGATAAGTCCCGACGACGCAAGGGCATGTACATAGAGAGCAACGATTGGAGCGATGGTGCTGCGGCAGCCAACCGCACTCTGGCCCTAGACATCACAATCGCCAATTTTAATGCCATTAAGGGTGATTCACCAGATGACGTGCCCAATATTATGTTCCTGAATAGTCCCATGACCGATGAAAATCGCACACCGGGTTCACTTTATTCGCTTGATCTAAATACGCCCGAGTCGGATTGTAGTAAGCCACCAGTTTGGATCAAGTCTCAGGGAAATTCCACTTTCAGCTGTCAGAGTTCAGAGGAAAAAGACGAATCTATAGGTGGCGGGAGCACTGATGCAGCGGTGACGACAAGTAATGTTGTGGAGGCACCTGTTGTTTCGCTACCACGCAATAATAAGAGTTTTCCATTCTTGCGCACCGACTCGATATCGGATAATGAAAGTGATCGCACGCCACCACCTTCACGTGATCGCACAAGTGCCAGTCCATCATTGAGTGACAACGATTTCAAGCGTTTTTCGAAGCGTCCGTTGAGGGGTCCTTACGGCCAGATGCTGGAGGCAGAAATGAAGAAACCAAATCGAATGCATTTCGAGGAGATACTCGAAGAGTTGCGAGAATCAGAAGGGTGAGTTCTGATAACTGTATAATTTTAATGCAATTGAGGTTATTTGATGAAGAGAGATAGTAGGTGGATAGGATAGTCTGTTTTAAAGTCTTTACTCTTTAGAGTTCGCAGAAGCTTTTTCGGTAAAATTCAAGTTCATAGTTAAGTTAAGACCAAGCAATTAAAATATTTTCAAAGATTACATTAAAACTTCCAATAATAGTTCATAGACCAAGGAAAGTGCAGTTTAAAAAAACAGTAAGAGCTGGAAGAGAGTAGGTTGGAAAATCGATGAACAAAGAGATAGAGAGAAAGTATATTAAGTTTTGTGTAAAATTTAAAAAATTTTTACTGAAGAATGTTCTGTCATATGAAAAGAACTATAAAATGCTAAAAAGCAAAAGTAAAATCAAAAGCAAGAGCAAAAGCAAAAGCAAAAGCAAAAGAAAAAGTAAAAGAAAAAGCAAACTCAAAAGCAAAAGCAAAAGCAAAAGCAAAAGCAAAAGCAAAAGCAAAAGCAAAAGCAAAAGCAAAAGCAAAAGCAAAAGCAAAAGCAAAAGCAAAAGCAAAAGCAAAAGCAAAAGCAAAAGCAAAAGCAAAAGCAAAAGCAAAAGCAAAAGCAAAAGCAAAAGCAAAAGCAAAAGCAAAAGCAAAAGCAAAAGCAAAAGCAAAAGCAAAAGCAAAAGCAAAAGCAAAAACAAAAGCAAAAGGAAAAGCAAAAGCAAAAGCAAAAGAAGCAGAAGTAGTAGCAAAAGTAAAAATAAAAAAGTAAAAGCAAAAGTAAACAAATAAAAATAAAAAAAACAAATGTAAAAGTACAATGAAAAAACAAAAAAAATATTGAATGTAACATTAATAAAAGTAAAAGCAAAAGTAAAAAGAAAAAAAATAGTAAAAGCAACGACAAAAACACAAATAAAAACAAAAAACAATTATTTTTAAATAAAATAAATAGCAATAAAATAAAATTAGTAATGGACAATCACTAGGATAAGTATAAGAAAAGGGATGAGGTGAAGGATTTGAACAGAGATTATAGCATAGATTTGGACAAGGACTAGGACAAGGAATTAGACAAGGTTTTGGATTAGGACGAAGGTTTATGACCATTTATGACAAGAATAAGGATAAGATTGAGAAAAAGATTATAACAAGGATTCGGAGAAGGAATAGAACAAGGATTATGACTTAGTTTGAGGCTAAGACTGACAAGGGTGGCAAGGAGTAGGACAAGTATTAGTACACTGAAAAAAAATGTTTTAAAATTGACGACAGTTTTTATTAATTTGACGATATTTGTATTTAAAAAATAGCTTGCAACAAATTTCGTCAAAGTAAGAGCAAATGTGTTTAAAAATTTTGAAAATCGTATGAAAAAAAAGTCAAATTATGAACACATTTTTTGAACACATTGTGTTCAATTTTAAGCTAATATATTTTTTTCAGTGTACAAATATGAAAGTAAGGAAAAATATGAGGACATATTTGAAAATGATAGGGATAAGAAGAAAAGGACAAGGATAGAGATATGAAGAAAAATATTTTTTTATTTTAATTTGAACCAAGGATTTCAGGTTCCTATTCAGTCAAGTATGTCTTGGTTCGAAATGGGGTGATAGATTAGTGGGAGGATAATAGCTGAATTACAATACTGCGTTAGGTCGGTCGGCCTTTGACCGTATTTTTGGTCTCCGTTGTAAAAACTTTACGATATCAGCTGTCAAAACGGACGACCTCAAACTTTGCAAAACTAAATGTTGCGTTGACAGATCGTGCGTCTCTCATTTTAGTGATGCCAATAAAAGCAGCTATACTAAAAATCCCACAAAACGTCCGTTTTTCCGAAATCATGCAATTATAGTTTTAATCAATGAAAAATTAAAAGATACTGTCATAAAATCATTAAGAACCATAAAACCTACTTTAGAAAGCTAAGATCTTTTTATTAAGTGTAATATAATCTGCGAAATAATGAAAAATGTCACATATTAATCTGAAAATTCGGACTAGAAGCTTCAAAACGCTTTCCAATTTAATGATAAAATGTGAAATTAAATTAAAATTTAAAATGGAATTTCTGGAAACACATTTCAGTTTTTAGCATAAAATTTTTCTTTGATTAATCGATATTTTTTATGTATGTATGTATATTGTTTTTTTTTATAAAATGTGATTGCTTGATGTCATTATATTTCTTGTTTTTGTCAAAATTACTGCTAATTATTATTATTATTACTGTTAATTTTTGCCGAGATTTTTGCAAATTTTGAGAACAAATTTTGGAAATTTCGTCAACGAAAGCAAGTTGGAAATATGTGTGGAAATATTCATTTAAATTTGTGTATAGAAGTTTTTTAGTACGGTGCGTGTTTTGGGGCAATTTCAATCAATTTTTATCCACCTTGAACACCAGAGGACGCTTAAGTACAAATTTTAAGAAAATCGGTACATAGTGGTTTTCATGTACGCTGAGTGTTTGGCTGCTATCTTTTTTGAACCATATTGAACACCAGAGGGCGCTGTAGTACAATTCTTTATGCGATTAGAATGAAAATTGGTATATTGTGGTTTTGAGGTACGGTGAGTATTTTGGCGCTATCTTCTTTGATCCAACTTGGACACCAGTTGGTGCTGTAGTACAAACTTTTTACAAAATCGCCTAAAACTACAATATGCCTACCATAGGCGTAGAAGGATATCACCAAGTGGTACTCCATTGTGAGTTTCAATGTTATGCGACTTTAATTTCCATGTATGGGCGGAGCCACACTCCCTTGTACAATGCCCGTCTCGGTTTTCTAGTAGATGGACATTACCAAGTGGCAACTCCATACCGAGTTTCATTACTATGTGGAATTTAGTTCCAAAGCTATTTGATACCATAAGTTTGACTTATATGGGCGGTGCCATGCCCCCTTGTCCAATGCTCACTCAATTTTTCCAGTCAAAGTACAATACTAAATAGTACATTCTTACCGAGTTTCATTGATGTGTGACTAATAGTTAGAAAGTTATACCCACAATTTGGGTAGCCGAAAAAGTGCCACACCCTTTTCCCAACGCCCATAAAATTTTACCAGTGGAACGGCACATGTAGATCGAGGCCGGACACCTAATTCCAATGTTGTGCGACCTATAATTCCAAAGTTATTCGATATTGCAGATTCGAGCTGCCACGCCCCCTTGTACAATGCTCGCTGAATCACTTGTAATTAGTGAGTACTTGGGTACAACTTTACAAAAACAAAGTGAACGGCATTTGCCAATCTACCTTACCACAACATTCTTTTGTGTGTTATATTATTCAAACAATGATATTAAGGGTATTCGTCCTCAACCAACCTCATTAAAATATCTAATTGACCAATATATAAGTTTGCCATTTTGCATGAATACCCTTATAATATTATTTATAATATACTAAAAAATGCATAAATTTTAATATGAAATACAATTGAATAATATTAATATCATGCTAAATTCATCAAAATCATTTTTATACTACTTAAGCAGCATGTTAATTTAAAAAATTTGATCAATTTAAAAAAAACTCGCATCAAAATATAAATTCCCACGATAATCCTATGAAAATCTGAGTTTTCCATCGGAATCCAAGAATACCCACATTTTAGCATTGCTCAACGAAAATGCAACCCAGCGTTAATATGGAATGTCAAAAGCACGACCTAGCTTGAGCATGTCGCTACTCATAGCGTTGATCGTACGTCACCCCCTCAAATTCATATTTACGGGATGAGGTCGACGCAATGCATGAGGTCATATTTTGTGTTGCTTCATAAGAACCCATTGTTTCTAGTCGAGCTGTCAAAGGCCGACCGACCTAACGCAGTATTGTAATTCAGCCATAATGGATAGACTCATCCATAAACTTCTCTACCACCAACTACTTACGACTTGAAGTCATAATTCTTGATGAGTTTTAAATTTTAGTTGATTAGAAATGAGGAAAGAAAATTGCAAATGCGATAGGTTATAAGTCTAAGTCTAAGTCTAAGTCTAAGTCTAAGTCTAAGTCTAAGTCTAAGTCTAAGTCTAAGTCTAAGTCTAAGTCTAAGTCTAAGTCTAAGTCTAAGTCTAAGTCTAAGTCTAAGTCTAAGTCTAAGTCTAAGTCTAAGTCTAAGTCTAAGTCTAAGTCTAAGTCTAAGTCTTAGTCTAAGTCTAAGTCTAAGTCTAAGTCTAAGTCTAAGTCTAAGTCTAAGTCTAAGTCTAAGTCTAAGTCTAAGTCTAAGTCTAAGTCTAAGTCTAAGTCTAAGTCTAAGTCTAAGTCTAAGTCTAAGTCTAAGTCTAAGTCTAAGTCTAAGTCTAAGTCTAAGTCTAAGTCTAAGTCTAAGTCTAAGTCTAAGTCTAAGTCTAAGTCTAAGTCTAAGTCTAAGTCTAAGTCTAAGTCTAAGTCTAAGTCTAAGTCTAAGTGTAAGTCTAAGTCTAATTCTAATTCTAAGTCTAAGTCTAAGTCTAAGTCTAAGTCTAAGTCTTAGTCTAAGTCTAAGTCTAAGTCTAAGTCTAAGTCTAATTCTAAGTCTAAGTCTAAGTCTAAGTCTAAGTATAAGTCTAAGTCCAAGTCTAAGTCTAAGTCTAAGTCTAAGTCTAAGTCTAAGTCTAAGTCAATATTATAAATTTTTTTAGCTAACACTTAAAAGAAATGCCAATATCGTTCGCCTATATCTTGTCTCATTTTTCTAATACTATTAAATTCTAGAACAAACATGTCCACGTAGTTGCCCGTATGGCCCGCGTGGCCCTTCATACAAATTTTTTTCTATCTTAATTTTGTCTTTGCGATGAGCAACAATCAAAAAAACCCTGCAACAAACAACGACACAAACCGAACTCGTTCAGTGTTCAGCACATTTTCCAGCGAACTTTACAAAAACAAATGCATGCAAAGCCAAAATAAAAAAAAACGCACACTTGATGATTTCGATGCTGAAGTCTTGTCGCAGTGCACTGGCAAGAAAAATTGAGTTCATTGTGTTGTCATTAAAAAAAAAAAAACACATTTTCTTACAGTGTACTTCATGACATGTGATTTTATTGCATTGTAATTGTTTTTTGTTTTGTTTGATTTTCTGTCAAACGCAACGATGAGCGAGTTTTTGTGTTTGTTTTTTGTTTTTTAAGTATTGGCTCGCGGCTAAAATTTCTTAGGCCCCACTGTTCTAGAAGATACCACATTTCTCATCGCAGGTAAGGGTATGAGTTTTCTACCTAAATTTCTAGTGTATCAACTAGTGTATCATAGATAGACTCCGATATTACGTATTGAAAGAAAAACAAAAATTTTCGCTCATAGAGTGCATAGGTCCCAAAATAACTTTTCAATGGCATAACTCTTTTCATAGATAGTATCGATGGAATATATTTGTCAAAGAATGATAGGTTTTGCCCATTAGTCTACAGAAACCCCAAGACTTTCAATGTCACACCTGGGGACGAGATTTTTCACTACCTCTACCGTTCTATTCTTGCCCCTCATTGCTAAGTGCCATTATTGAATGGTCCATTAGCAGTAAAATGCTCATTTGCTCAAATGTTCAAATGTTCAGAACCTCACCAAAACGTACACGCTCTTACACAAGAGGTATAAAATAAATTCCTAGAGTAGACGTCTGTTAGTGTCGATCAAAGTTTTTTTTATTACTTACATTCGTATCAAAATTATTAATATTTTCAGTAAGATTGCAGAAATCGAAAATTCATAGCTGTATGTAGACTTTTGACCTTCACTGTATATCTTCCTTTCCGAAATTGATGAAAACTAATAAAAATATTTTGTATTTTTCCATTGCGCAGCATCTCTTCGCAACCCCGTCGCCAGCGTAACGTCTACGAAGGACGCAGCCATGAAGAACCCATTGGTATAGGTGGCATAAGTGGTGGTGGATCGACTGGAGCTGTACGGAGCAATATGCCACAGTATTCAAATTCGGTGCGGGTACGCAAAACGAGCACCTATCTGCCGGTGCCATCGCATGCGCGAGCTGCATCAACGCCGTCGCAAATCGAAAATGTCACCAGCACAAATGCCAACAGCAATAATAAAAACAATGACAACAGCGTGGATGCTTTAAATAAAACCAATTCACATGAGAAACGCTATCAAAGCGCAATGGACAATGCTGTGACGCGTGACAAATATGACGCAAGTAGTAGCGATATCAGTCAACAGCAGCTGCAGCAGCAACAACATCCACACAAACTTCAACAACAGAGCCACACACATATACAACAACAACAACAACAGCAGCAACAACAACAGCAACTACAACAGCAACAACAACATCAGCAACATCAACATCATCTACGCGACATGAAACGCGCCGCATCGGAGGCGCCAACAACAAAGTCTCATCACAGCAAACGCAGCCAATCGATGAGCGGCGAGAAGCCAACGCATCATCAGCATCAGCACCAGCAGAAACGCAGTCTGGATGTGAGCAATAAGCAGAAGAATGCATCGAATTTGATGCCCACGCAGGAGCTGCTGGCCGAGCTGCTTAAAGGTTCCAGCGAGAAGTTGCTCTCCGAGCAGCGACAGCAAATGTTTGCGGTAAGTCTTTTGTTGTTTTTTCATCTATTCAATTTTAATTCCAGAACCGTTTGAAAATTTCGAAATTTCAAAGTTTTTCCAATTTCCAGAGAAAATAAATATTTTTCTAGTTGCGGTAGCTACAGCCGCCATCGCTGCCGCCATTGCCGACATTAAAGAAACAATAAAAAATTAGAGTTTATTTCGAAATGAACTACGTGTTGATAACGTTACGTGAAACAAAGAGTACTTACTTGAGTATTTATTTTGTTCGGATAGGGGCCGGTTTTTCGTAGTGGTGGTGGTGCAGGTGTTAGAGAAGGCGCTGTATTCGGTTGTGCGTGCCGCTGCGGCAGCAACAGGTTCTCTTCATTTCGCAATTCATTTATTTTTATGTTCTTTTTTTCATTTTCTTGCTCTTTCACTGGCGCTGCAGCAGCTCTTTGTTGCCTCGTTTAATTTCGGCAATAATTTTGTTTCAGCTTTTGAGGCATTTTCCACATTCGTTTGGGTATAACTTTTTGTTTTTATCTAATAAATAAAATCATTGCAAACATGCGAACAATCAGAAACACAAACACGAGCACACTTATAGCGCACACATGCACGCAAGGCCATTGAAAACATTTTTCACAGTTTTCATTGCGCTGTGTTTATTATTGTGAAATCTGTTCAGTTTTCTTCGTACTTGACTGTAATTCTCTGTCATTTTACCGCCTAACTTTCCATGGAGCTCTTACACACTCTTTCTCTTTCTCTCTCTCATTGTCTGTCTTTCTGTAGGCATAGCGCAGTAGCAATATTTTATTCCATTTTCTCAGACTTCTGAGAGAGTTCTTTTAATATTTCCATTATTATGCATTTTTGAATGTCAATATAATGTAGGGCAAAGTTGAAGAATGCGTACAGTGATAACCAATGTCGGAGGATGCCTTTCTCTTATTTGGAGAAGATTGAAAGCATGATTGTTTTTTTATTCTGCTAAAACTACAGTAGCATCGTAGAGTTAGACTTCGAACAGTGTCAGTTTTCCTCAAATCCCTTTAAAGCTATTTGAGTATATAAAGAACTTTAAGATATGAGGGTCGTACTATCCTGCTGAAACCACATGTCTGCAACATTAATGTCTTGACCCCTTTTACATTGGTCAAGACTTAAATTCTCTGTGTGAGGCACGCAAAAGCCAGCAATCATGTCTCTGTACCGCTCACCGTTGACTGTAACGTTCTGACCATCATAATTTTTTAAGGTACATAGACCAATGATTCCACCGACCCATAAAGAGTTTTTCTGGATGTAATGGGGTTTCAAGATAGGCTTGTGGATTATCATTGCTCCAAATGCGGTTATTCTGTTTATTCACTTAGCCATTTAACCATAAGTGTGCTTCATCAGTGGCGGATCTAGGATTCGCCAAAAGGGGGCTGAAACTACACTTTTGTATGCTAAGGGGTGAAACTGTATGCTGAAACGTCTTTTTGAACTTTTTCATTTTTTTCCCATACAAAAAATTTCCCTTTCAGCCCGTATGTAGATCCGCCACTGTGATTCATCACTAAACAAAATTTTTAAATGAAATTGTTGATCAATGGCAATTTTTCCTTCACGCTCTGGCTTCGACGTGAGTCTACTCCTGATGAATTGTCAAACCAAACTGACCCCAAAACAACTGAGAAATGCCAAATTGGCTGTTAATACCTTCTGTTCAAAATTGAACTGGGCTGGGCAAATAAAACAACAACGGTTAATTATGCTTCAATATTTACTTTATCACCTTCAAAATAATCACCTTCGGAGGCGATACACATATTCCAACGTTTTTTCACATCCTTGAAAGCCCTCTTTGGTAGGCCAAAATGCTACCTTTTTTCGAAATTAGCTCCCTCTGATAATTCTCTTTGATGACTTCAATCGTCTCAAAATGTTTTCCACGAAGCGACAAGTTTGGGGAAGAGGAAAAAGTTACACGGTGCCATATCTGGGAAATATGGTGCTTGGTGAATGATATTGACATTGTTTTTGGTTAAATAGTCGCGTATATTCCGTGATGTGTGAGCTGGTGCATTATCGTGGTGCAAAAATCATGAATTGTCCTTCCATAATTCTGGCCTCTTTAGCTTAATTTTCTCGCGCGAACGCTTTAAAAACTTCAAATAACATTGAGCGTTGACCGATCGACCTTGCAGAAGGAATTCCGAGTGCACTACACCTTTAGAATCGAAGAAAACATCCAATATCATCTTAATTTTCGAACGACTTTATCGTGTTTTTTTTAGTTTCGGCTCATCTGGATAGCGCCACTCTACAGATTGTTGAGCTGTTTCGACGTCATACTCGTACACCTTAGTCTCGTCACCAGTAAATTAAATGCATCTCCTCAGTGAGCGTTTTGCGAAACTCTTTTTGAAGGAAATTCAGCAATTTTGGTCGCGCTGCAACTCGTCGCACAGTGTTTCGTTTCATACAAGTTAGACGGAGTAAATTCTTTTTTAGATTTTTTTGATAGTTTTCGATGTTTAAGGTATAGAAAAGAACAAAAAAAAGTATTTAAGAAACTTTAGACAAGTGGGCGTGGCAGCTCCCATATAAAGTTAAACCATTTTACGCTATATCTTAGAAACGAAATAAGCTATAATCGAATCGAATTCAAAAGTAGACGTCAAATATATGCTTACTTAACAGAGTTAGTCGTATTTCTTACTTACGCTTACCCTTTTCTTTCCCTAAACTTGAAAAAACGAACGTTTTTATTTGTTTTTTTATTAAACGTTATAAAATTCAATTATTTCTTTGAATTACATATTGTTCTTGGAATCTCAAGAATCAGGTAAGTTTAAATATCCGATAAATAACCCTTTAGCTATATATTTGCAAACAATAGATCAGTCTGCTATAGTACCTTCGATTTTATATCTCACTTACTTACTTACTTAGAATATAACTTACGAGCAAATTATTTCAATTTTACAGTTAGAAACAAGCAATTTTTGCGAATTTCAATTATATGACCCAAGACCGATAGAAGGTTAAGAAAAGTATAAAACTGAAAACAGACATCACTTCTGCTATACAAAAAATAGTTTGATATTTACTTTAAAAAAAATAGGTGGGTCATGTATGACCCATTGTTCTCACAGGTTTAAGGATAAAAAATCAGTAAGCAAACATCAACTAATAATATTGTTGCAACATAACGGTTTTAATGTTCACCGACAAAAAAATTCGGGGTGGGTCAATATGACCCAATAGTCGCACAGGGTTAAGGATATCAAAAATCGAAAAACATACATGATTAGAAACTGTTTACCCAATAAAACAATTTTGGCCGCCTAAATCGATGAAATACCCTTATGTGGGACGGCCATAGAGGTTACAATTTGGTACTACACAAAAAAATTTAAAATAAATATGATGTACCGTTCTGAACAACCTAATCACTTTTGATTTTACAAACAGACATAATAAGCATAATACGCACAACACAATTTGATCATAAGTAGTTCGGTCAAAGTACTTACAAGGGCTGAAATTGCCAATTTATTATTACTAGTAGCGCCTGTGGTCGAAATTCGACCATATAAAAATCGATTTTTCTTTTGTTTTGTTTTGCTTTTTTTTTTTAAACGCGATTGGCAAAGTTAAAAATAAGTTTGCCGTATCATGAACACATCTGTAGATTTTGACCAGACAGTGTTTCTTTAACCTCGTCCCTATCTTTTCATTTGTTTCCAAACTTGTCTTCAATCTTATTCTTATATTTGTTCTAATAATAGACCTACTTCCTGCCCAAACTCATGTTTCAATCCATGTCCAAATTTCTGACCTAAGCTTTGTTCAAATTCTTTCCTAATTCTTGTCTCACTTCTTTTCTAAATCCTTGTCGTAAATTTTGTTCTTAGTGTGTTCAACTCCTTGTTCTGTTCCTTATCCCAGTTCTCGTCCTTATACTTTCCTCTACCTTGTCCCAAATATTGTTTTAGGTATGTCTCAATCTTTGCCATTACCCTTGTCTCAGTTCATGTTGAAGTCATCTTTTCAATTCTTATCCTAATCCTTGTCCAATTTTATACTCTACTCTTTGTTCAAATTTTTGTCCTACTCCTTATCTTATTCCTCGTCCTAATCTTTGTCCAAAGCTTTGTTCTCTTCTCTTGTCTTATCACTGCCCTAATGCTTAACCCTCTTTGTCCTAATATCTTGTCCTTAAAATACTTTTGTAATTTTTTTTATTTTTGCTTTTGCAATCAGGTGACTATATCCATTTTTTTTGTTATCATGTGGCGGAAAACATTTTTTCATGCTTTTTTTTTTAAATGAGAAAAGAGACAGAGAGAGAGAGGGGAAGAGGCAGAGAGAGAGAGCAGCAACAATATTTGTTTGCATAAGAGATTCAAACTACAGCCATGGGTATGAGAATGCATACTTTTATTTTGAAATGCAATAATCGCATAATAAATTTAGTTTTTGTCCTTATTTTTATTTTTCGGACATCTGTGGTATAGTACCTTTCGAATGATAAACGTTTCATTGCCCTTATTCTAAAATAAATATTGAAAAAGTGTACGGCAACATTGGATGTTTGCGTATTAATATATAAGATATAAAAATAATATATATAATATATAAAATAGATAAGGAAATGACTTAAAACATAGATTTGTGCATATAACTTTGGAGTGGTTTGAAATATTTGAAAAATGTATTCACAGTAATTATTTTTTAAGCTGTAGAACTTTGTAATAAAAATAATTTTGAAAAATGTAATTTTCATCAAAAAAAATCATAGGGTAGGTAGCTCATGATTTTCGATGACAGAAACTTACTTACTTACTTATCTGGCGCTTACAACCGTAAGTCGGTTTTGGCCTCGTATAAAAAATTGCGCCAGTCATTTCTGTTCTGCGCTTGCTGGCGCCAGTTGAAAACACCAAGCGTGGTCAGGTTATCCAACACCTGATCCTTCCAACGAAGATGTGGGCGTCCTCTTCTGCGTTGACCACCACCGGGCACCGAATCGAATATTTTTTTCGCTGGAGCGTCGTTTTCCATTCGCTCAACATGACCTAGCCAGCGGAGCCGCTCGATTTTAATGCGCTTAACTATGTCTATGTCAGCGTACAGCTCATACAGCTCGTGGTTCCATCGAATTCGGTACTCGCCATTGACGCAGATTGGAGCGAAGATCTTACGAAGGATCTTTCTCTCGAAGGCTCCCAAAGTCTTTTCATCAGAACTGCTCAACGTCCAAGTTTGTGCTGCATATAATAGGACGGGCATGATTAGTGACTTATAGAGCGTGAGTTTTGTTCGTCGAGAGAGGGCTCTGCTTCTCAATTGCCTACTTAGCCCAAAGTAACACCTGTTGGCAAGAGTTATCCTTCGTTTTATCTCAATACTGACATCGTTGAAAGAGTTAATGCTGGATCCCCGATGACAGAAACACTTAATTAAATAATGTGCCAAAATGAAGCAATTTTTTTAAATGAATCTTATATTATATGAAAGAGTGTGAGAGAAGAAAATAGAAAAAAAAAATTACAAATTTTTTGAGCAAAATTGAATATTTTAGAGTTTTGTTGAAAACAACATAAGAAATTGAATTGGTGAGATAACGGTAAATCTTTTCTTATTTCTCCAAAGTAATTTAATTAAACTTTCAGACAAAGAAAATTTAATGAAAATCGATTGAAAAATGGCTAATATATTTGCTTGCAAAGTCAAAATTTGAAATATCAATTGTTTTTTTCTTTTCTCTTTCTGAGGCAATGACATTGCTTAAAATGCATTGCATGGAAAAAATCTAGAGGTTTCGAAATATCGCAATACTTTTGGAGTCATAACAACGGGAACTTTTTTTAACATACTATTCGTGGAAAATAATATCAAAAAAGTTTTCGTATACCGTTATTATTCTCAACCAACGAATTTTCATACAAAAACCGTTGTACTGAGAACATCTATAGTTTTCGAGATATTACAATAATTTTGATGTCAAAATAATGGAAAATTTTCAAAATTCACTATTTGTAAGCAATTTTACCATCACAATATGTATTGACACTTGTTACATGAAAAAGTGCTTACTGTAGGGTAACCGTAAACGATGGTGAAAAATATCAAAGTATTTTTTCCACATCTTATGAATGTCTAAATTTCTCTCTTACAGTGGCGCAACCAGGAAGTTGTTTTGGGGGGGGGGTGTTTTTATAATAAAACCTAATGGGGTATATAAAAGAAAATGTACGTAACTATAGCAGCTATGGTGTAATGAGTCCAAATATTGCACTCAAAACGTTAATTCTACCACAATGGCAGCAAACATAATGATAAAATTTTTATAAATAGTTATTTATTAGAATAGAAAAAAAAATTTTATTTATTATTTTTACATTAAAAAGACTTTAGTTACAGGATTAAGGTGATTAAGAATAATAAAAGAAACTAACTTATATTTTTAAATCCAGTTCACGCTTACTTTCAGCGAGTTTATCTAAAGTAATATCCACTGATAGTGTCATTTCTCTGTACATATAAAGCAATGTGAGGACGTTTAGTCTATCTTGCAACATCGGACTTCTTAACCCTAGTCCTACGTTGAGAAAAAATTCAGAATTCTACGTTGAGGTGTAGATTTCTACATCCATATACTTTGTGTGGATTTTATTAAAAACATACTTATAAATGAAAAAAAAATTTATTAATATATGATATATGATATATATGACATATATGATATATAAATATTTAAATACATTTATTTATTTAAAATGTAATCCGTGCACACATGTCGGTTGTTATATGCTTTACAAATAGTTTTTTGGCAGAGACAGCAGGCCAACAAATGATTGTATTTTGCCTTCTGGTTTTTCTCATCAACGCAAAAGAAGCATCTGCCTCTTTTCTTTACTTGGTCTGGAGGGCTTGTATTACACCGTTTTTGAGATGTTCCAGCTTCAGCATTATATGAAGAGTTATTTTTCATAAACAACAAACAATATAATAGAAACAAAATATACGAGTATCTTGCTTCAACGTGCATGGTGTATTAATCTACACCTCAACATGAGAAATTGAAGTTTTTAAATATAAAGAAAACTATTATAATTGAGATTCTAAAAGTACATGATTTCGGTTCATACTCAGCATAAAATAAAAGTCATGTATTCTTGGGTCCTTAAACTAAATGGTTTTGGAAATATTTAAATATTAACAAAAAAATTTAGTTTTCTACACCAACGTAGGACTACGGTTAAATAGGTTTTGAGTCAACGAAGTACTGAAAATGTTCGTTCATTTTCACATGAAGTCACTGGAAGAGTTAGAAGAAGGAAGGATAGTAAGCAAATTATATATATTTGGAAATATATCCTTATTGGACTGTTGTATGACTTGAAAAACTGTGTTTTTGCTATCATAATCTTTTTTATTACTTATTTTATACCAAACATTGAGCTCATTTTTAAGGTGATCAACATCTCCTTCCAAATCATCTTTATAAAATGCGATTAGTTTTTCAAAAGCGCCTAAAGCTTCAAGATTTAGCGATTTTTTTTTTGCATCAGGAAAAAGTGATTGAAATCCAATTAGAATGCCTCTATGTTTTAAAAATCTGTCAGTCAGGCTTGTGATAAATGTAATTTTATGTGCAAAAATTAAAAGGTCTAGTATATCTTCATTAAAATTCATCATCGTAATACCAATCGGTAAATCAGTGTAATAGATAAAGCAAAATTATCAGAAAAATAACTGATTTTCATGTTTTTGCCTATAGCTCAAAAACTCGAGTCGATGCAGAAAAACGGAGTCTATATCTGAAATCAGGAAACCCAATTTGTCTATAATCAGCTGAAAAATCTCCGGCACCAAATCTGTCGCGAAGTGTTATGCTTCAACCGCAATCGATTTAAAATTTAAATTTGGGTTTTTTCGCGCTTTTGATAAAAACATGTTATTACTTATCATGTTGTTCTTTCTGTGACAATAATTTGGGGGGAAGGGGGGGGGGGGGGGGGGTTAAACCCCAAAACCCTCCTTTAGTTGCGCTTCTGCTATCTTATATCATGTTTTTCCATCTTTTACAGTTTAGCTTTTATTTAAAGGTCACCAATCTAATAATCAATCATATTGTGCAGCCAGACCTTTCATCCGATACCTCATTCTTCATTCTACCTCTTCCCAGTTCTGAGATCCCTAACTAAAATTAATATAAACTTTCAACGTTAATATTTCGGGTCAAAGGTCATCAATTTAAAATCTAACATAATTCGGCACATCTATGCAATACCTTACGAATAATATACGTTTCATTGTCCTTAGCTATTCTAACATAAATATTGAAAAAGTGTACGACAACATTCTATGTTTGCGTATTAATATATAAGATTATTATAGAATTTTGATATGTTACACCAAAACTGAATGGTTACGCCATCTTTTTAAACATCCCCGTTTTATGCAAGATTGACCTATAAATCTCTTGCGTTTTTTTTGCTGCTGTGATGTGTTATTAGTAAAATACTTGAGTAAAATATATGAGGCTTCACTTTAGAAACATATACGCCTTCTCATCTCAGCGTCTGGATTTTCGTGGTGTTTTGTCAGCATTTCTCATCGATATTTTCTGCACCTCATTTCGATTATTCTTCAATAACTATTATTCGAACTTCGAAACACTGTACTTTGTTTAACCGTTATAAACACTACGAAGTGGAGCACGTTCTTATGCAGCCAGTGTTGCCAGACTTTTTTTTAAAAAAACTGCTAAATCTGAAGAAAAAAACTGCATTTTGAACATAAAAACTGCCATTCGAAAAAAACGATTTGTTAAGCATTTTCTTTAATTTTGTATTAAAAACAGAAATAAAACAAATTCATTTGTATATAAAATTGTTGTTGTATTTAATATATAAAAAACTTTTGGTATTTTGTCTACATTTCAGATAATTTTAAGATAAGTAACTCAGGTATTTTTAATGTTTGTTTTTGTTCATATATTAATATTGTATTTCCATTAGTTATACATATCACTATTAAATTTTTGTATCATAGTTTTTGATACGTCAAAGCGTTGTTGATTGACGTTGATGAATTGTTTTTTTTTTTTTTTTTTGAGAGGGTTGGAATTTCTAGTTGTCGCACTAATCTTGTCGCTTTTGCCAATCCAACCTTTCAAGTACTTATTTTCCTCCTAGGATCTACCTTGTGACTTGAAAAGAAAACACGCGAATTCGCGCAAATGAAGAAGTGAGGTTGGTTCATGTTCAATGTTCAATGCGTGAAGTTGGCTGAAGCTGCTGCTGAAGTTTAAAGCAGGTCAGCTTTAAAAAAGTAATTGAAACATAATGATGTTTTGGTAAAGAGAATTTATGAAAACTACATGAGATTTTATATTTTCATAAAAACTGCATTAATAATGGAAAAACTGTATTTTAAAAAAAAAACTGCCAACCTGCTCAGAGTTAAAAAAACTGCCATTTGCAGGCAAAACTGCCACTCTGGCAACACTGTATGCAGCCATTCACACTGTCGCTCTCTCTCTCTCTATCTCTCTCTCCTCCTCTCTGAGCTTGTGTCTGCCGAATAAGGTGACCAGTGCGCATGTAGAATAATTTTGAAATAATTTCACACTCTATTCTATAAATTTTCCTTAGTTTCCTATAATTTTTGTGCTCATTATTTTGGAAATGGAATTTATGTATGTATTTGATACAATTTGATACAAAAACTACTGCGAAGAGCAAAAATAAAATATCTACCGAAAACACACACCGAATTACAACAAATAGAGCAAAACACAAGAAGCAACAAAAAAACCGTTAGTACGGACACAAAACAAAAAAACAAAAAAAAAAAAAATAAAAAAAGAATAAAGAAACAAGGAGAAAAAAAGGAAAAGGAATAAAAAACTACACTGCAACAGACAACATTTTGCCTTGTACGTTGGACGGAAGTGCAAAAAATTATTTCGTTTGTTTTAATTTGTTTCGTGTCGGATATTTAAACAGCGCAGAATTTTCATTTCGTGTTATGCTTATTTTTTGGAAAAACGAAGAGTTTTGAATAAATTTTTCATTATTTTTAAAATTTTCAAAGTTGCGTTCGATGTGATAACTGCCGTTGGTTCAATTTTTTTGGTCAAAAGTACGAGTATATAAGGAAAAAAGTATTTTCCTCCGAGAGGAGCACTCAAATCAATAAGTTAAGAAAAGTGAAGCAAAAATTTTAAACAGGAGCCGAAAAAGTTCAAATTTACATAAAATTTAGTAGAATTTGAATAGAGGTTAACCTCGGACGAAATGAGAATAAATGTGAAATGAAGTTAAATGAAATAATACACTAAGTGAAATCAATCAAGGATAAATACTAGATAACAAGTTGCTCAAAAGTAAAGAGTCTTGCCAAAAAGCGTTTCAAGTTGAACTTAAAAAAAAAAAGAATCACTAAAATAAGCTATATCCTTCATTTGCAAGATACTTAAAAATTAGAAAATAAAATTTCTACTTTGTGTACACATTATAATTGCACCTGCGTAAATGTTTTCACACATATCAATACATATAAAATTACAAACTTGTACTCGGCATCGAAGTCCTTGCGAACTCAAGAGTGAAGGAGCCTTCAAACGCGCGAAGGAGCACCTTTAAGTGGCTGCAGTAGCTCAAGTTCAAAAATGAAATTTTCCGTGTAAATCAAAAGAACCAATGTGACATTATGTAGCATCATGTAAAACATTAACAATGCCAACTTAAATTTTCACACCCATAAATTATGAAAAATTAATTCATAAAAACAAAAAATTCTTAAATATACAGCGAATATTTTTGAGCATTTTATTTGCATTTGAAATTCATGTTGATTTCATTAAAATCATGTCTGTTTTTTTAGTTTATATCTTTCTTTATGGCTGTTATTGTAAAAATCATTGGTATACCGACAAACAGCACCCCGAACACATACCGCCACATCGTCCATCCACAACCACATTTCACCTCACGCTCTAGACCACTCAACAGCAACAGCAGCGTATGTTTTGTGAGAGTTTTCCAAAAATAAACATGTGGCAAAATACTAGCCAGCAATGGAGCAAGCATAGCTCTAGCGATACTCTACAATCTATTATGGAAAAAAAGAAAAAAAAAAGGAGAAGAAGAAATAAACCCACACTCCACTCTACTTTATGTTGGTCTACTGCTCCATTTAACAAAAACATCAAAATGGGTTGGTTGGACATCCAGTAGCACAGTCAGGCAGGCAGACAGGCAGACAGACAGGCAGGCAGGCAGGCTGATTAAATGGCATGCAAGCCATGCACTCTGACTCTGTGCTATGGCATGCAATGTCATCGTGTATTAATTGCAAAATGGCAAAACATGGAAAAAACATGTTTACAAAGTTCGAAATGACGAAAGCATGAGTACCAACCACATGAGTGCGCCACATTTCACATTTGTGGGATGTTTGTTTGGAGATAGTAGATATGTGCTAATGTGATACTTTTATATATGTAGCATGTTAAAGTTGATTGATTTTGCATTTATGTGAAGGGTCGTTCGATCCATCCAGGAGTGCAAAGTAACGGCATATTAAATTAAAGCTACGACAAAACGTAGTACATAGATAATGAATTTGTTCTGGGATATAATTGTAAGGTTGTTATTACTCGTGTTCTAAATAGTGCAAAATTTTAGTTTAGACGTAAATGCAAAAGCAAATGTAATCCACTCAGTGTTCTTTCAAACAAACAAAAAAAAAAAAAAAAAAAAAAAAAAATAAAGAAATGTCAGCCTCGTTTGTCTACTATCTGAGATATTGTGTAGGTACCTTACAATATTTCTCTAAATTATCGAAAGTGTTTGCTGGGTTATAAAGTTTGTGTTATGATCAAAGTATAATGATAAGATATTTGATTTTCATGTAAGAAGTAACACAGCCTTCCTTTAATCCTCTACACCCAAAAAAAAAAAAAAGTGAACAAAGCCATATTCGGGGTCAATTTAATTTTTTTTCGTGCATGTTATTTTGCCAAAAGCTGTAAAAACTATATTTAACTTCGTTTAAAAAAATAAAAAAAATAAATAACTGGCCATTTCAGCTCTTGAAAGGACTTTGACCTAGCTTCTTAAGATCAATTGTGTTGTGAGTGTTATTAAGTTTGTACGCAATTGACCGAGAACCGGTCCTAAATGTTTAACGCCGACTCCGAACGGCCATGAACGGAATGTTCTTGTTCTCAAGAAGCTTTACATGGCATTTAGAATACTCTCTGAGGTTTGCCATTGTCTGCAGAGAGGTGGCGGCTATACAGAAAAATTATTTTAATTCAAATAATTTTCTGTCGCTGCTGGGGTTCGAACCTGGGTCTTGAGGTTCGTTGACTTGACCACGCACTTTAACCAACTACGCCACGGACGCCACAACTTTGCCATTTAACTTCGTTTAAGCATTCAAATTACTCCGAAAATTGAGTTTGTTGGAGAAGTCGTGCTGACTTCGTTTTGAGTTGTATTAAAATTCTAAACGGACTTGGATTGAGAATTTTTTTCATTTTGATTTTACTCAAAACAAAAAAAAAAAAAAACTTGAATCAACTCATTAAAATGTGTCATTGAGCTTAACAAATAGACAACCCAACCCACAAAGAAGTCAAATTAAGAACTCTTTATTTCTTTTATGTTCATTTAATTTTGTCTATTTTTTGTTTCAATTGAAAACAACTAAAATTATTGATTTGATTGACCAAGTGATTGATTGTGCAATCCCAGCTCTGCAAGAATTAAAAATTGAAATTTAATTTAATTTCTTTTCGTCAAATTTTTACCTTTGCATCGCTCGTTTAAAAATGCTAGCTACTATTTTTGAAAGGTTTACACTGCTTAATTCAAGTAGTGATTTAGTGCGTTTTAAGTCGTAGCGAGGCCACGTTAGCTTAGCTACCCTACATGTGTCAAGGTGTTCCCAACGTACTTGTGCAAGACTCAAGGAATTGTTCTTGCACTGGAGTTTATAGAAGGACATGGGTATACCAATGAAATCCTCATTTCAGAGGGTGTTCGAGGTCGTAACCTTCCTTGCCAATTCGTCAGCCAGCTTATTGCCCTCGATATCCCTATGACCGGGTACCCATATGAGATGGACCCTGAATATCCTTGCCATCTCGTTAAGAGCTCTGCGGCACTCAGTGAAAGTTTTAGAGTTATCAATATGCGAGTTCAGCGCTTTGAGCGCAGCTTTACTAACTGGGAATATGTTCCCCTAAGGTCTCTTTGACCTAAAGTCGTAGTGGTTTCATATAGAGCTATCATCTCCGCTTGGTAGACACTACAATAGTTTGGGAGTCTAAAGGAAGCTTCTATTTCCAGATCTTCGGAGTAAATTCCTCCCCCTACCTGTTTTTGAAGCTTGGATCCGTCTGTAAAGATTTTAATTCCGTTTATTTTAAGGGGGGTTTTGTTAGCCCAGTCTAGCCATGAAGGGATGAGAACTTCATAGTTCTTTTCAAGATTTAAACAAGGTACACAGTAATCTGTTTTGTCGGGAACCGACGAGTTCACAATTACCGTAAGATCTCAGCTGTTACCTATCTAATTTCCAGACTCTCTTAGTCTGAGGACTGCTGAGTTAGCACACTCTCTGGCAAAGATATCTAGAGGAAGAAGGTGAAGTATGACATTAAGAGCATTAGTTGGGGTTGTGGATAATGCACCAGTAATACGGAGACATGCACTTCTTTGAACTTTTGTAAATTTCTGAAGTGCAGTTGCCTTGTCAAGGGCCCTCCACCATACCAGTGAACCGTATACAAGTATGGGTCGGACAATTGCCGTATAAATCCAGCGTACTATTTTAGGGGAAAAACCCCATTTTTACCTATAGATTTTTTTCATGCAAATAGAGCTATAATTGCCTTTTTAACGCGCTCCTTTATGTTATCATTCCAGTTTCAAATAAGTTTCTTATCCAGAATAACTCCAACTTCGTTGAATAATGAGAAGGATATTTTTAAGCACCTAGTAAAATCTAGTCAGGAATAAACAACAGGATGTGTTATTTTAGAGATGGGTAGATGGTACTATTGGAAAAGTGAGCGGATTTGTAAAAACGAACGTGGCATTTAATTTAATATCCCAGTAGCGAAAGAAAGTAGTACAGAGGTTATTCCGAACTAGTTTTTATGTGGCAGTTAGTAGTTCCACGCAAATCCCCCGGCAATGCTTTCTACTGTCGCATTTAACATGGTGATGTCCTAGGAGGGGGTCAATTGGCTTCCTTCTTTGGTAGATAGAGTCGGAAAGTTAACTGGCTTCTGTATTAGCCACTGTGTGGTGATATATTCACTAGTTACCTAAATGGGCACAAAGCGTCGGAAGGGTAACTAGTTCCTTTATTAGCCACTGTGTGGTGGTATATACACTAATTACCTAAATATTCGCATATTCGTTTTCATTTCTTTCACTTTCACTTTTTCCCACTTCACATTCCCTTTCAATTTCAATAAATTTATTTAAATGTTTATCCCTTTCTTTTTTAATTTGTCTCCTAAGCAGCCTTTTATCACTGTTCCTCATTATATAGCTTCAATTTTTTTATAATTATATATTTAATATTATTCAGTTTATATTCAGTCAATTTAAGATTTAACACTTATGTTTGTTTGTTTATTAACATTGAATTATTTTCAATTTGCTATTTTATGTCCACACGCGATGATTTTAAAATTTCAACTAAGCAAAAAAACCGGCGAAATGAATGTCGAACAAAAATACCATAACGGGACTTTTTCGTTGTCTCTGCTATGCACGTGTTCAATTACAGTGGTCAACATAAGTATGTTGATAACTATTTAGTACACATGACCTGAGAAGTTGTCAAAGTAGTTATGGTGAACACAGTTCTTGGCAACGGGCATAGCAGAGACAACGAAAAATTCCCGTTTTGGATTTAGCAGAGACGAGGAAAAATAAATAAACGATTGACAAACTATCGCTGTTCAAATTTGCGACGAAATGCACTTGCGAAAATCAACAAAAACAAACAACAACAACATACGCATCGAAATGCACAAGCGATGGTGGTGACGCTAACTTGTCAGGCCTGCAGTGTTTAGTAGTGCTCCACTTACATATTCTTAAGGGTCAAAAATGAACCTACATCTGTTAGAGTTAAAACCAAAACTAGTTCAATGGGTGGCAATTGTCTCTTAGGTCGCTGATGGGATGCTTTAACTCGATATACAGCCTGTTAAGTAAGAGCGCGTACGGCATAATTTATATAAAAATTTATTTAAGAAAATTTTTCTTTACATACATTCATTATTCATGTTCCGAAGCACGACGCAATCAGATTAATAAGATGTCCAATCACCACCAGCGTTAATAATCGCTTGACATCTCCGCGGCATACTTTCCACTAAATTTTTGGCATATTAGGAAGAGCTCTCCAAGTGCGACGAATTTCTCGAGAACGCTGTTTCAAAGTATAGGTGGATCTCCCTCGAAGCTTCTGCTTGATGTAGTCCCAGACGTTTTCGATGGATTAGCATCAGGCGATTGTGCAGGCCAATCTAATGTGACGATGCCTTTTTCGCGTTTCCAGTCGGTGCAGAGGCGGCTACGGTGTTTGGGGACATTGTCCTCCTGCAGAATCCAGTCTTCGGTTTTGATTATAAAGTGGCATTTGGCAGTCGGTAATAAAACCTTCTCATAAATTTCTGAGATTTTTCTGAAAGAAATCTTCTCATTAAGGTTCTCGTTAAAGAGGTGCAAAGTGCCGAAACCCTTTTTTAAGAAGTATCCCTAAAGATGAATTTTATTGGGATGTTTAACGATGCGCTGGACACAACTGCTCCACGACGAAGACCAAGCCCGCGGTACGATCGAATAGTAATAGGAGAATAGTACATTACTCCAACGTGTTTTTCGGACAACAGTGGTTTCTTCATTGTGCTTCGTCATTTCAAATTATTAGGGGTACTCCTAAGTAATCAATTATTTAGTGGCAACCAAAGAAACTAATTTATTTTCTATTTAATTATACATTTAGTCAATGATATAATCTCCGTCGTTATCTATGACCTTTTGTCATTTTGCTGACAGAGTCGCAATTCCCTGTTTGTAAAATTCCCTGTTGTAAAAAAAGATTCCAGGTGAGCTCGCACATCATCGATAACTCTAAAATTTTTATTCCTAAGAAAATGTTCCATGGATCGGAATAAATAAAAATCGGATGGTACTATGTCGGGAGAATACGGGAATGTGGTAAAACTTCCCAGCCCAGTTGCTTTATTTTTTCTTGAGTTATTTTGCTGCATGGGGTCTGGCATTATCATGTTGCAATATGACTGCTTTTCTGCTGACCAAAGCATTCCGTTTTACCAACAATTCCTTATGCAATCTTTCTAATTGTTGGCAATAAATACAATTCAGCTGTAATTGTTTCTCCAGGTTTTAGCAGTTCAAAATGAATTATGCCACCGCACTCCCACCAAATGCACAATAAAACCTTCTTACAACTGAGTGATGGCTTAGGAATGGGTTAGGTTAGGTTGAAGTGGCTGAGCCGATAAACGACTCCTACACCTAGGCCAGTACAGGCCCGTTGTGACAGTGGGTACAGCCAGTTGATTTGGAGAAAGCCATTGACTAGTTCGCTTATTGTTGTTGTACAAGACCCACTTTTCATCGTCAGTAACAATCTTTGTTAAAAACAGATCACTTTGTTGTCTACACAATAGAGATGTGCAAATTGTACGCCGTTGTTCTTTATTCACCTCCGACAGTTGATGTGGTACCTATATGCCCTCTCTGTAAACCTTACCGATCTCATGAAGGTGTCTTTGGCCTGTTGACCAAGTAGCCTGAAGTGTGTTTGCTATTTCCTGAATACTCAGTTTGGGATCACTTTCGACCAGTGATTTTAAAGCGTCATTATCAAATTCCACGGGTCATCCACTTCGATCACTATCGGACAAGTCAAAATCGCCGTTTGAAAATTTTCTAAGCCAACGCTGACACTTGTTGGTTTTCAGTACGTCCCCATACACATCACTAATTTTTTTTTTGTTGAAGCCGTTGCATTAAAACCGGATCAAAAATGAAACAGCATGCAATGAGTCTTCTGTTGGTTCATTGTCCGCCATTTTGCACTGTTGTAATAAAAAATTCCGTTTTTGTTATGAACAAAACGTCAGCACCCCGTGTTGCAATATAGCACAATTAAACATATCTTTTGATTACATAAAAATAATTGAGTACTTATGGGTACCCCTAATATTTGCACGCAAATGGTTACGAATAGTTACGTGCGATATATTTAGACCTTTTTGCCTCAATTTCTCTTGCCCTTGACGCAAGCTTAAACCAGGATTCCGCGAAAACAAACTACATAACTAAAATTTGTTCAGTCTACTTGGTCACGTTCTTTGTTGAGTCACGATCGGGAAGGTTTTCGACTTTCTTAGGTTCCTTAAAGTTTTGCACCCACTTCTGGACAAAAGCCTTTGACTTTTTCAAATACTTTTGGATGGTTGCAGAGGAAAACTGCCTCGAAGCGTTCTGTGTATGCAGCACTCATTATGCATAACACATTTTTCTGAAAAAGTTATGACCACCAATTTAACTTTTTTACTAGTGCGTTAAGGGCAGAGGTTATGTCTACTTGATGGCAAAATTTCAGGGTTGCGCTATTTACCGACTGCGAATAATGCCGTACACGCTCTTACTTAACAGACTGTATGTTGATGCTAGGATAATTAAATTTGGTACAAGAGTAGGTAGAATATCTTCAAAGTGACTTGTGTTCAGTGGCCGGAATTGCCCACTTATAAGCCCATTTACAGTTTGGGAATAAAGTCTTCATACACCCCCTAAAAACCAAAAAGATACTAAACGCAAATAATTACTTAAAATGTGGTTATGCTTAAATGATTGAATAATTATTAATTATTAATACTGGTTCTTTAGAAAATAAGCAGAGGTCAGGACACCCAAAGAAATTCTCTTGACGTGATATGAGCCTGATATTAAAAGAAGTGAAAACAAATCTAGGAATTACGGCCCCAAATATTGCTGAAAGGATCGTTAACACTTCGTCCAAGACAGTTCATCCAAAAACTGTACGAAATGTGTTACGAGCTAACAGTTATGCAAGCAGAGTTCGGCGCAGAAAACCATGAATATACCTTTTCGAATGCACGTGCCAGTTTTCCAGTAGAAAGACTTTGGCAATTGGTCACTAAGGCTACGTTTAGTTCCAAAGCTATATATCAAAAATTTGGCTTGTATGGTCAGAGCCACACCTCCTTTTCCTAAGCCAGTCCCAGTTCGTTTGTAGAACGACATCTGCAAGTCGTAAGTTCATTCTGAGTTACAATGTGCTGTTACTTTTACTTCCATAGCTATTCTGAATCGAAAATGGGGCTTGTGATATGGATACGAGTATAGATTAATGACTATAACTTTTGATTGGTAACAGATACTAAGATAATTTTTTCTAATAAATTATTTTTTTAGATTGTTTAGTTATTCAAAAATATAAAACCACAATATTGCAAAAAAATATACTAGAAAAAATCAAGGGCCTTGTTTTTTGAATCACAAAAACGGTTTTTAATTTTTGCGTAAAATTGAAACAACTCTTGCTTATAAGTGTGATAGCTTTTGAAAAAGAGTTCAAAATTTGCAAATTTGAATTTAAATTATTTTTAAAACAAAAACAGTTTTTTTGCTTTATTTTGAGGAAAACTCCAATATTTCAGACCTTTAAAAAAAAAATATTTAAAATATATTTACTCAACTAACGGTATTTTTGCAAGAAGGTTTCAGAGTATTTTGATGAAGCTTTAAGACAAAAAAAAAACAACAAAATGAATAAAAACAGGGGAGATATTTGAATCGAAAGTCAAAAAATTGAATTTCTGATCGTTGTTTTTCTCATTTTTGTGCAACGATGTTCATTGAATATATATTTGAA
Source organism: Pherbina coryleti (assembly GCA_943735915.1). Classification (NCBI taxonomy): domain Eukaryota; kingdom Metazoa; phylum Arthropoda; class Insecta; order Diptera; family Sciomyzidae; genus Pherbina; species Pherbina coryleti. The sequence goes on along the minus strand of OX030949.1, from coordinate 139,501,816 downwards.
CTAAAATTTTTCATATTTTTCAAGAATTTTTTTTAAGTTAATTTAACTTAAAATCTTCATTGATCAAATCTTGGTGAACTGGTTTTGCTAAGGGAAAAATCTCGCTTCTAAAATTTCACTGTAATCCAAATTTCACAGTATTAAAGATATGTAAGTGTTTTTGGTATCAAAATAACGGAAATTTATTAATTTTACCAAATTTAACTTTTATATTTTTTAAATATTTGCATATGCCTATGCCTATTGTAGGCATATTGTAGTTTTAGGCGATTTTGTAAAAAATTTGGATCAAAGCAGATAGCGTCAAAACACTCATCGTACCTGAAAATCACTACATACCAATTTTCATTCTAATCGCATTGGGAGTAGGAGCGGTTTAGGAGTTTTAGTTAGTTTTGTAAAAAATTTGTACTACAGCGCCGTCTAGTGTTCAAGATGGGTCAGAAAAGATAGCGGAAAAACATTTAACGTACATGAAAACCACTATATACCAATTTTCATTCTAATCGCAAGAGAAGTTTGTGAGTTTTAAACTGTTTTGTAAAAAATTTGTGCTACAGCGCCCTCTGGTATTCAAGGTGGGTCAAAATTGATAGCCCCAAAACATGCACTATTTTCATTCTAAACGGATGGGTTGTTTAGAAGTCTTTGCGTAGTTACACAAAAAAACTCTTTTTTATGTATATATCTATTATATATAGATAGATTGTCTTTTAATTTTTCTAATTCTTGTCCTTACATTGTTCCTAATCCTTTGAACAATCCTTGTTCAAATCCTCGAACATATCCTTGTTTCCATCTTTTTCTAATTATTTATTAAAATCCTTGTACTTGCACTTTTCCCAATCCTACTCATTAACTTGGTCCTAACCTTTGTGCTATTCCTTATCCAAATCCAACTCCAAATCTTGTAAATATCTGTCCTAAATCATTCGAATCTAATAAAATGTGTTTTTTATTTGTTTTACTTTTGCTTTGCTTGCTTTTAATTTTGAATTTGCTTTTGCCTTATTCCCTTATTTTAACCTTAACCTAAACCTTAAACTTTATCTGTACTTTTACCTCTTACTTTAACATTAGTTTTACCTTTACGTTTACCTTTACCTTTACCTTTACCTTAACCTTGACCTTTACCTTTACCTTTACCTTAACCTTAACCTTAACCTTAACCTTTACCTTTACCTTTACCTTTACCTTAACCTTAACCTTAACCTTAACCTTTACCTTTACCTTTACCTTTACCTTTACCTTTACCTTTACCTTTACCTTTACCTTTACCTTTACCTTTACCTTTACCTTTACCTTTACCTTTACCTTTACCTTTACCTTTACCTTTACCTTTACCTTTACCTTTACCTCTACCTTTACCTTTACCTTTACCTTTACCTTTACCTTTACCTTTACCTTTACCTTTACCTTTACCTTTACCTTTACCTTTACCTTTACCTTTACCTTTACCTTTACCTTTACCTTTACCTTTACCTTTACCTTTACCTTTACCTTTACCTTTACCTTTACCTTTACCTTTACCTTTACCTTTACCTTTACCTTTACCTTTACCTTTACCTTTACCTTTACCTTTACCTTTACCTTTACCTTTACCTTTACCTTTACCTTTACCATTACCTTTACCTTTACCTTTACCTTTACCTTTACCTTTACCTTTACCTTTACCTTTACCTTTACCTTTACCTTTACCTTTACCTTTACCTTTACCTTTACCTTTACCTTTACCTTTACCTTTACCTTTACCTTTACCTTTACCTTTACCTTTACCTTTACCTTTACCTTTACCTTTACCTTTACCTTTACCTTTACCTTTACCTTTACCTTTACCTTTACCTTTACCTTTACCTTTACCTTTACCTTTACCTTTACCTTTACCTTTACCTTTACCTTTACCTTTACCTTTACCTTTACCTTTACCTTTACCTTTACCTTTACCTTTACCTTTACCTTTACCTTTACCTTTACCTTTACCTTTACCTTTACCTTTACCTTTACCTTTACCTTTACCTTTACCTTTACCTTTACCTTTACCTTTACCTTTACCTTTACCTTTACCTTTACCTTTACCTTTACTTTTACCTTCACCTTTACCTTTACTTTTACCCTTGCCTTCACCTTTGCCTTTGTTTTTGCTTTTGCCTTTGCCTTTGCCTTTGCCTTTGCCTTTGCCTTTGCCTTTGCCTTTGCCTTTGCCTTTGCCTTTGCCTTTGCCTTTGTCTTTGCCTTCACCTTTGCCTTTCCTTTTGCTTTTGCACCGATTACCTGAATCTCTTCTGCTGATCCATATATTATGTTGGTTCTTTGGTTCTTGGTGAATGGAAGATGTTAATTTTCTTGGGCTTACACTTACCTCTTCTTCTCCAAAACTTGGGATTATTAGTTAGTTAGCAGTTGAATAAACTCCTAAAAATTTATAGACACATACTTATTAATGTTCCAGGAAGCAGGGCTCAATAAAGCATAACCGGTCATACAAATGTGAGTGTACCTTGGTTATTATCCAAGACAATAGACGAAAACCTAATCTCTTACTCTTTCACTATTTTAACTGCCATAAGAGTAATAATGGGGGCGGCCGTGGCCGAGCCTGTTAGAGTGGGTGGATCGTTCAATGTCTATTTACGAGCAGAGAGGTCCGTGGTTCGAGTCCCAGCAAATTTTTTTAGTTAAATTAATTTTTCTGATCGCCCCTCACCTCTCTGCAGATAAAGACAAACCTCAGAGAGTGAATAATGGCATCTATCATACGAACAGCTTCATGAGAACTTGTACATTTGCGGTTCGGAGTTGGCATAAAACTGGTAGGTCCAGGTCCCGATATTTTGTGTACCGATACTTAATTAATACGCACAACACTATTTGATTATAAGAAGCTCGTTCAAAGTCCTTTCCAGGACTGAAATGGTAAATTCGTTTTTTTTATTTTTTTTTTTTAATAATAATGAATAATGAGTAATAATAATGAATAAAGGAAGACATTTTCCTTACACTAATTTTTTTACCACCAGGAGTGTCTAGTTAGACGTTGGTACGTCAAAAGCCTTCGGAATAACGCAAAGCAAGGATAAATACGAAAGAATTTTATAAAGGACATTTTTTGTGACATTTTCTTATTTTTGGCTTGATTATATGACAAAAATCCTCATCGTTAGACTTTGAACTTTAATAAGCACCATACAGGATACGTTATCAACAGATTTTATGGAAATAAACTAAATTCTATTTTTATTTATGATATTAGTAAATATTTAGCTCATCATCATGCGACTCTAGAATATATACGTTAAAACAAAACAATAACAAACTAAGACCTCTCAAAGAAATACTTCCATTTTATTAAACTAAAAAAAAAAAACAAATAAAAATATAAAATCATTACATTATAACAAGAAAAAACTACAAACACAAAAACCTAATTAATATGACACACAATCGTGAAAATCTACGTTTAAGTCTGCTGGATCTACAAACCACGCCCACACCTGCGCCTTCAAATAGTAGTAGTAGCTCAAACGTTTCGGTTTCAGTATCGCTGACTGCCAATCAGGCCATCAGCACCGCCGTTAACAGACTGAATAGGGTGGCTGCCGGTCATCAGAATGACAAGTGCGATCGCCTGCGTAAAATGCAATCGATCACGTGCTCAGACTCGGAAGACGATTCTGAACGCAGATCGCAAAATGAATTAAATATAAAATGGAATTTAGGCGCGTATGATGGTGTAAGTTTTGTCTCTTATATAAAATATAAATATATTTTTTTATTTGCAGCATTTATGCATATTAATTTATTTTATCAAACTAAATTCTTTATTTTCACTTTTCTTTATTTACAGGATACGCGCACTCATGTTGTACAGGAAATTTTCAAGAACGAGCAATCCTACGTGGAGTCTCTGCAGACAGTTGTTATGAAGTATTTAAAAGTGCTAAAATCTCCCGAACATGCTGGCATGATCGATTCACGCACCGTGGATGAGATTTTCTTTATGGTTCCCGATATTCTTGAGATACATGAAAAGTTTTTGGCTGAGTTGCGTGCACGTCTGGACAACTGGGATACGCAGCAGAAGGTCGGCGACGCTTTTATGGAAACGGTATGTAGACTTTATATGTGCTACATTTACTTGTGGTTGAAACTTTTTATCAGGTAGGATTCATGTTCCGAGTGTAAGAGTCCTACGCTGGATTATTTGAAGGAATCCATCTTTTATTCTATATAAAAACCACTTACTTCTGTTAAATGGAAGAATCGGTAGCTTATTCGATAGGTAGAAAAAAATTGCAATCTTAGCTCATAGTTGTCGATGTCGATCTCGGGATTTTTCGCCAAATATTGTAAACAAAACCAGGCGTTTTCGTATTTGTGGTCGTTTCTTCTATCCTAGCCCTGCACAGACTTGTGCAGTAGTAGGTCCCATTCACGATCATTTGTGTACAAATATTTAAAACACGCACAACAAAATTTGATCATAAGAATCTCGGTCAAAGTCCTTCCTGGGGCTAAAATGGCCAATTTATATATATAGTAAAATTTATATATATATATATATATATAGGTACAACAAAACAACTGAACAAAAAATTACGAGGTTAGTCCCGAAAGTGCCCGACCTGACCTAAAAATGGCGGTGTTGTTTGAAAAGAATGACTATCGTAGAAAGTACCAACCTTACAAAGCTTAAGTTTTAAGTTCAACGACCCTACGTTGTTCAGTATTTGTTTGGCAGCTATCAATAGTGAAAATTTCGCATATATACTGAAAATTTCGACTGAGAAAGCTGTCGTTTTGATGGGTGCCACGATTACTTACAATGGAGCAGAAACAGCTTGATTAGGATCTTTCAATCGAGTGATTGGCTAAGTTCCATAGCAATAAACAGAGTTTTTGTGTCGATTCATAACAATAGACGAAACTTGAGTCCAACACTTCATGCCTGAAACGAAGGAACATTTAAAACAGGCGAATACAGTTTCATCTACAGGCAAGATCATGGTGTCACTATTTTAGGATGGGCTTCAACAAAACTATCAACGACTTGTATTATGTGAACTTATTGCAACATTTCAGTGATGAAGTGAAGATAAAACAACCACATTTGACGAAAAAGAAAGTTTTTTTCATCAAGACAATACACCAGTTCAAACATCCGTTTTCGCGATGACCAATCACCACCAATGATCGCCATCAAAGAGTGAAAGTTTAAATTTTTATCTCAGGTACCCTCTTTGTAATAGTTGTTATAAAGTTTGGACTTCACAAACCCTACAGGTAGAAGTGTGAAGAGCAATCGCGGAGGCTAGACAAAATCACCATTTTTCGAAATAAGGCGACCGGGGAACAAAGGACGCAATAAAGCGATCGTGGTTCGAGCTGAGTGAGTTGTGACGCCGTCCTGTTGAAACCAAAAGTTGTCCATGCCGCAATCAGTTAGGATTGGCATTAAAAAATGTGTAATCATGGTCCGCTAACGATCTCCATTGACGGTTACGGCGGCTTCAATGTTGTCTCCGAAGAAGAATGGTCCAATGATCCTTTCAGAAATTTCAAAGCACAAATTTCAGCCCAAATAGTCACTCGTTGGTAGTGAAGAGGTTGTTCGTGAATTAATTGAGGATTTTCATCGGCATAGAATCGACCATTTTATTTATTCACTACCCAATTAAAAAAAAAAATGAGTTTCATCACTCATGATAATTTTTTTTTCAGAAATCATCGTTAATTTTAGTCATGTTCACCACGAAATTCGAATAATTCAAGCGACGTGGCTTGTCGATCGGTAAAAGTCGTTAACTGAATTTTGTACGAGAATAACTTTAAATCAGCAGGAATTATGCGATGGAGAGACATGCGAGGGATGCTCAACTAGCAAAAACGGCGACGACAACATGTTGGTCTGTGCCGCCTCGGACGACGTCGGCCTTGATGACTGGCCAAGATTACCGGTGGTGACAAATTTTTAATGTAAATGCTTAATGGTGTGGTCTAAAGGCGTTCTTCTCACTCGATATATTGCACGATACAGACGTTGCGTTTTCAAAATTTCACAAGAACATGTTTGAATGTAAAGCTGCGCCATAACAGCGCGTTGTGGTGGCGTATATCATGGCCCAAATTTACTTGGAATTTGCAGTGTATGGAATTTGCCTCGAATGCAGGATATCATATGCCGATCCGAAAAAAAAAACAAAAAAAAATTTATAAGGTTGCCGAAGGTTTAAATGGTCCACCCTGTACATATAGTTGCCTGATACGACCATTGTATGACAGTTTAATCCCTATTGAAATATAGAACCTCCAAAAAAAACCGATCTATAGTTGTTATTTGTTTATGCTCTTGAACTGTTTTTTTTTTTGGTATCTTAACAGTAATCGGTCCCCCCAGTCCTTGGAATTGATTTTAGCTTCCCAAAAAGCCTGTTTTAATGGATAAAGTATACTTTTCGTTTTACTAGGATCTGCTTTCAGGAACTAAGCTCGTATAGCATCATGTCCCGCTGCTTTGCTAAGTTTGGGAAGATCAACTAATTTGCTTAGCAGTAATTTCCCTTCTTCGATGTACTGCCAGTTGACCCACATTACTTCTGTAAAATAAAACCTTTTTCTGATCATTCAAGGCAGGTATTGGATATTACCTTTGGTTGGATATTGGATTTTAATTAGGCTAGTGCTAAACAGTTCCGGGGCCGGAACGAACATGGAACGTTTCTTTTGTACAGTGGAACTAGTTCGCGGAAACATGTTCGCGGAACTATGCATTTCCTTTGAGCTGTGGAAGCAATTTTTCGTGCTTATTAAATAGGTTGCTCTACGTGGTAAGCAACAATGTTGCCTTGAACTCGTTGAATGTTTGGCTTACAACTTCAGAGCAGCTACGTAATCTCCCGTGCAAACTCAAAACATAGTAAGCGCCATTTTTTTGATCCTTACTTTATGATGAAATTTCAATTTGAATTTTATGCTTTATCTAAAACAGTCATTTTCTAGTCCTCACGATGTATAGTTTTTGAGATATTGAACTACCTAAACATAGTATGTATACAATAATTTTGTTTTTACAACTTGAAAACATAGTATGTACAAACACAATATCAGAACGTAGCATGTGCTGGAGATACTATGTTTTGATTTTGTAAAAATTTTTATTTTTGTACTCGCGCTGCTATCAAATCGCATATTTCTTTGTGGAAATAACAAAAATACATCAAATTTAAACTAATTATTAAACATTTCATTGTTCAGTCGCAACATAAATATAAAAGTTTTTATATTATATGTATATAATATAAGATGAATGCCCAACTTGCTCAAAATTTAAGCAGCACGCATCTGAAGTGAACGCGATTCTGTCTCATTATTCAAATGACATGGCCTAACTGTTGGCTCTCCTGAAGTAGGAGCAATAGTCATAATGGTAACAATTGCAACATATGTGAAAATTATAAAACTCATAAACTACGATACACTGACGCTCGATCCGAATACAAATCGGACAGTAACTCGGAGTGGGGGTATGATTATAACGGTTTTACTGCTAATATGCAAAAAATATTTATTATCCCAAAAATGACCATAAAGTTACTTTGTTAGCCGACTAGTAGTTATGAACGAAACATTTGCTCCCTTACATTAGGCAAAAACATATGTGTTCTTTGGCATGAAGGGGTAAGAGGACGTAATGCTCCTGATGTAGCGTCAGCTTATTTTCAAATTAAAAAGGGAGCAGATCCTAGAGTGGAATACTTCATATTTTGCGCGGACAATTGTCCAGTCCAAAATGAGAATTGGATATTTTTTCAATTGTTAACCAGAATTGGGGACCCAAAAAAATTACAATGAATAACTTTGAACTGGCTTTTTCATATATGAAAGGAGATATGAATTGGAGATGGCTTGGAGATGGTAGATGTAGTAGATGTTGTTCGTTCACGCGATAGAAAAAATTAGGTGTTATGTTTAACGTCGTCTGATTTCCATAAGTTTATTGATGGTGCAAAACTCCGCCGAAAAGTAGAGAATGAAAAAGACGACAGTATTCGCGTTTCGACAAGGTTCTCGAAATATTTTTTATAAGACCCAAATGGATAGTAACACCGAATTAAGGGAAAGCTGCTCTTTAAAAACGGATTTCAATACTAAAATACCAGCGTTTCATGAAATGAACTTAAGACTAAATATCCTTAAATTAAATAAAACTAAAAGAAAACATGTGCCACACATACCACCCAGGAAAAGAATTTTCTAGAATGAGATGTCTTCAAATGAATCAGTTAAAGATATGTGCACTTTTTCCAAAGAGTAAAAACTGATTCCATTCGTTTATTATTATTTGTATCTACCCTAGCTATTTGTTTTTATGTTCAAAACATTTTAATTACTATCCTTTGTCAATACTTGAACTATTATAAACAATCTGTTAAAAATAAACTCGTTTCTATAAAATATTTCTTGATAGTTAAATGTATCATGCACATACTATGTTTTGATGCAATATATTTGATTTAATTCTATTTTCAAAAAGGTTTACAAAACAAAGTAAGTGATTTTATGCTTATACACCATACACCATATTTTGCAAGAATTTAGGGAGTGATTCCAGAATTTAGAGCGGTTTTGTTACTTATAAACATTTTTAATAAGTGGTTTTAGGCAACAACAACAAAGGGAATGGTAAAAAACACAAAACCTGAGATTTCTCAAAACAATGAAAATGGAGATACTATATTTTGTCGTTGTACGGGAGTAATGGTTGAGTAATCAAATTTAATGGTTTTTGTATATGTATTCTCTACACCTGAGCAGAAGGGCTTTAAGAGAAGGCCGGAGAGGGTTAATATGTACATATGACTGACCCCCATAACTTTTGCAAAAGAAAAATTTTTTCTTTGGGTACCTATTCCCTCCGACCACTCCTTAAGGGGGCTTCAATACAAATTTTATGATTTTGGTTTTGTATTTATTCCATACACCTGAACAGAAGGGCTTTAAGAGACGGCCGGAGAGGGTAAATATGTACGACCGACCCCAATTACTTTTGCAAAAGGAATATTTCTTCCCTGGGAACCCATGACCTCCGACCACTCTTTAGGGGGGCCCCCATACAAATTTTATGATTTTTGTATATTTATTCACTACACCTGAACAGGGGGCTTATAAATTTTGTCACTCTGTAACGCCCATAAAAAGGCGTAGGTATAGAAAAGTATGTATATATATTCTTGATCAGCATAACCACCCAAGTCGATTTAGTCCGTCCGTTCGTATGTAACTTATAAGTGCTCAAAAAGAACAAATTTAGTACTCTCGAGTTGCAAAACATGTCCCGGAACTATATAGTTCCGCAGTTCCATTCGAGTGAATGAAAGCATATTCAAAACAAAATGAACAGAGCATTGCGCGCAACAAGAACGACGAAATGTCATCTTACCATTTCACACATCAGTTGTTTCGTTCTTTTGCAAACATTATATATGCACTTGTAGTCGATCACAAAATTCGTGTATGACATAATATGTGTGAAAGAGATGTCGGTTCACATTACTTAATAAAAAAAAGAAGAGTTGGCTGTGTCGTGGACACACCCGTAGATTTTGACGTGACGAAGTTTCTTGTTTGTTGTTAGTGTTGGTGTTGTTGTTGTTGTTGTTGCTGTTGTTGTTGTTGTTGTTGTTGTTGTTGTTGTTGTTGTTGTTGTTGTTGTTGATGTTGATGTTGATGTTGATGTTGGTGTTGATGTTGATGTTGATGTTGATGTTGATGTTGATGTTGATGTTGATGTTGATGTTGATGTTGAAGTTGATGTTGATGTTGATGTTGATGTTGATGTTGATGTTGATGTTGATGTAGATGTAGATGTTGATGATGATGTTGATGTTGATGTTGATGTTGATTTTGATGTTGATGTTGATGTTGATGTTGATGTTGATGTTGATGTTGATGTTGATGCTGATGCTGATGTTGGTGTTGATGTTGATGTTGATGTTGATGTTAATGTTGATGTTGATCTTGATGTTGATGTTGATGTTGATGCTGATGTTGATGTTGATGTTGATGTTGATGTTGATGTTGATGTTGATGTTGATGTTGATGTTGATGTTGATGTTGATGTTGATGTTGATGTTAATGTTGATGTTGATGTTGATGTTGATGTTGATGTTGATGTTGATGTTGATGTTGATGTTGATGTTGATTGTTGTTGATGTTGGTCTTGATGTTCATGTTGATGTTGATGTTTATGTTGATGTTGATGTTGATGTTGATGTTGATATTGATGTTGATGTTGATGTTGGTGTTGGTGTTGGTGTTGGTGTTGGTGTTGGTGTTGGTGTTGGTGTTGGTGTTGGTGTTGGTGTTGGTGTTGGTGTTGGTGTTGGTGTTGGTGTTGGTGTTGGTGTTGTTGTTGGTGTTGGTGTTGGTGTTGGTGTTGGTGTTGGTGGTGGTGTTGGTGTTGGTGTTGGTGTTGGTATTGGTGTTGGAGTTGTTGTTGGATTTGGAGTTGGTGCTTTTCGTTTAGCTTTTTTTTGTTGCTTCCCCATTGGTTGTGCTCTAATTTCAATTAATCCAGCAAAAGTGATGCATATGCGTCACATTAGGCGGTTCCCTGGGGGTTTTTGACACGCCGTCAAATTTTTTTTTTATTTTTGTCTTATGCCCGAAGACCTCACCTTTGTTTTCGTTCCTTAAAATTTACCGTTGCACCAGTCGTCACAGAGTTAAAAATCCATGCAACGTTTTTTCATGGCTGTAGCATTTTTACTGCATTATGTGATTGCATCCCTGAAATCATGACAACAAAATTTTTTTTGTAATTTAGTTGTGAAGCGTAATAACACATCCCTGCTGTCGTAAAACAAAATTTACTGTAGCACTCCTCCTGAGTGAGTAATAATTCCATGCAACGATATTACATTTCTGTTACATAAGCTGCTATATTCATGACCTGATGACGCCGGAATTTTTTTTTTATTTTTGTCGTAAAGCCATGTATAAAAAATTTATTTTCCTTTTTAAACTTTTATCGTAGGTTAGATACTCATTGAGTAAAAATTCAATGCAACGCCGCTGCATGAATGTTGCGTTATCGATCTTTGAGCGGCTCTCTCAGCGTCCCCATGATGTCAGAAATTTTTTGTCTAATTTTGTTGTGAGGGCTTCCAGTAGGCCTTTATTGGCGTATCGTATTTTTAATTCTAGCGCTAATACTTAGCGAGTAATAATTCCATGTAACAAATTTTCAGTTGCGTTGCTTACGCAGCTCCCACTACGTCCTTATGCCGTATTAAATTTTTTTTTATTTTTTTAATATAGCCAAAGAATTAACCTTTACGGTCATACTATTTTTTTAATCATAGCTCTTATACCCAGCGAATAACAATTCAATGAAACGCAGATGAATTTTTAAAAAATTCATTTTTCAACTTTTTTGGAAACTAGAGCAGTATAACGTAACTTCGTCACGTCAAAAAAATTTTGCAAACCGGATCTGTTTGAACATGCTAAAAATGAATGGAAGGAACGATTGGAACTATGTCCGACTGTGAACATAGTTCCGCGAACTAAACAGGTTTCGAATGACCCATCTCTGATTTTAAGCAACAGACGAGCCAAATGGTGTGTTTATTGCCTTGCTTTTAAAAATTATCCAATATGGCGGAGTATCGAATAACATTGTTTGCAGCACTTTCTTAATTGTCAAATAAGTGTAGAGCATCGATCCTCTCGGATGGTAGTCCACAACAATCTGTACACTTACGAATGTTTTAGTGTCGCTGATGGATTTACGGAAGATTTTCTGTTACGCATATTAGGAAATTTTTGTTAGCTATCACCGATATGCTGGTAGCATTTAAACAATTCATTGTTAATTTTCAAAATAAAATTCCATGATTTATGATCAATGCTCAGTCGTGAAAAGAAGTTATATGTAGACTACTCAAACCCATTATAGTTCTATGAAATTTCTTGGGTAAACACTGAAAATTAAAAATTGTTTCTTCTGCTTGAGTTTGACTTCCTATTTATGCCCAAAAATTCTGCAACACAGTGGCTCACAGCTTATTTTATGCAGGGGAAACTTTCAAATGTAATTATCTATAACAACGAAACTAACAGGAATATAAAAAAGAATGTGACATCATTTAAAAGAGGATGAAGTATAGTTTAACAAAGGAACTTATTTTATTGTAAAAATATGCATAAAAATAATTTTAAAACAAAAAACACAAAAAATACTGTTTAATTTCATCTGATAGCTTATCTTATGCAGCCACTTCTCTGCGTAACTTTACTGCAATCCTGTGAATACTTTCGTTTCCTATGCCTTGGGGTTATTTTTATAATTGCTTTTTGCTAGCTTTTTAGCCTGATTTTGTTACTTAAAGTGTCTACTCCTTTTTTAAAATGGGACCTCACACAACGCTAGAGCAACGTGAATTGGTTATACACCCTTTTAAAAATGGCCACTCGCAGCGAATAATTGCTGAAATGGAGAATATCAATGCTTCTACAATGGAAAAGATCATTGAGCGCTTCGTTCATGACAATCGGTTGCACAATAAGGGTAGAGAAGCACCAAACAAAATGTTCAATACCAATGACGAGCGACATATTGTACGGAAGATAAAAGAGACTCTCAGCTCCGAAGACTCTCTAACCCGAGACTCTCAGCTCCAAAACTGGCTTCTAAAGTTCAAGCTGATCTGGGCAACCAGACTTTTGATGGCAGTGTAGAACGAAACAAGCCATTTATCAGCCCCAAAAATTGGTTACATAGGCTCATTTTTGCCAAAGGATATGTTTCTAAGGCCCCAGAGTATTGGAATTCAGTTAATTTTCGCGGATGAATCGAAATATTATGTATTTTTCGGTTCAGATGATATGTCTTATGATTGGCGAAAACCAAATGCCGGGTTTAACAAAGAATACTTGAAAGCAACAGTGAAACATGGGGGTGGCTGCGTCATGGTTTGGGCCTGTTGTAGGTGTTTATTGAAAAAACAACGGATACATTTAAGTACCTTAAAATCTTCAAGAACAATCTGTTGCAGAGTGCCGAGGCCCTGGGTATAAAATAAGATTTTCGATTTTATCAGGATAACGATTCAAAGCACAAAGCGGGTATTGTGCAAACTTGGCTCCTACACAAATGTCCACATTTTATGATACTGTCAGCTCAGGCTCCAGACAGTGTGCTAATGTTATTGCAAATTTGTGGTCTATATTAGAAAATAATATCCGGAAACCTACATGCAAAAAAGTCCACAAAGAGACACTGAAAACTAAGTGTGAGAATATTTCGCCTAATATTACACAAAACTGGTCGCATCTCCAAACCGCCTTCGATCTGTTGTAGATAACAAGGGATATCATACTAAATAGCACAACTATTAAATATCTTTATTAATATGAAAGTTTTAAGACTCACAAGTGACTGCATAAAATAAGCTGTGAGATGAAATTTAGCAGTACTTTTTGTTCTCCTATTTTTAAGTTATTTAAATGTATATTTTCACAATAAATCAAGTTTTTCTGTTAAACTTGGCTTCTTCCTCATTTAAATGATACCACATTCCTTTTAAAATTCCTGTTAGTTTCGTTGTTATAGAGCCTCAAAGTTGAAAGTATGCACTGCATAAAATAAGCTGTGAGCCACTGTATGTCTTAAAGCTGAAATTTGAAATCTCAATCAAATTGCAATGTGAAAGGTTTCTGATGGTTTGAACGTTCTGTAAAAAACATGTACTTGTCCTTTCCAAATGCCAGCTGGTTGTATAATTGCTTATCTTCAGTCCATAACTTCAGCTTTGTCTTGTTTTGAGGTTTGCTTATTTGCTAAATTCCCTCTATAAGAATAATTTCCGTTAAGAAAATTTTTGCCGAGGAGAATAATAAGTAAGTTATCTAGAGCAATTTTCATATCCTTTTTACTGTTTCAATAACTTTCTTTCGCTTATCTTATTTTATATTCTTCAACATTTCTTATCATCTTATTTTAGTTCTCCAAACTTGAGGTACTCGAAGTCTACACCTCCTTCGTGAACAACTGTAACCGCGCTAAAAACGCAATACGTTCGACAAAACATCAGCGGCCATCGTTTGCGAAATTTTTAGAGACAACAGCGCGCGAGCACAAAGGCAAGTTAACGTTAGATAATCTGCTCATCAAGCCGGTACAGAAGTTTCCCAAGTAAGTTACGGTTTAACCTACATGCCCTTTAACTAACCTTCATTATCTTCTTCTCTATGAAAGCTATGAAATGTTGTTCACAAGACTGATCAAGCACACCGATCACGATCATCCCGATCAGAAGCATCTACAGGATGTGCTTAAGTTGGTGCACGATATACTTGTGCACATCAACTGCAAGGAGCGTGAGATACTCGAAAATGGGCAACGCGAGGCAACGTTGCGCGAACTGGAGGGTGTCATCGAGGGCATAACTGATCTGATTGCACCCGATCGTCAATTTTTGCTTTTCGATTTGGTATCGATGCCATCGGGACAAGGAGCACGCAAAGAACGCGGTTTCTTTCTCTTCAATGATCTGCTAGTATTGACGAGCATAAAGAAACGCAGCGGCACGATCAGGAAACCAAATACGTAAGTTGTTGAAGTTGAGCTGCAATTTGAAGTGATTCATTTGCTTGGCCCCTCTCTCTTTCTATATCTTCTTGCAGCACCACTTGTCCGGGTACAGTTGCTTCAACATTGGATACGAATAAGTATAAATTTTTAACAAAGATCTCGCTGGAATGTTTGGATATTGTTAAGAGTAAGTTGGTATTCTTATGTGCAATGGAACTTTAATTATTTTGCCCACTTAATGCTAGCTAAAGATGAAAACCTTAGACGGATTATGGCAGAAATTGAAAACCTTGCCGATGATTGCAATAAGTTGCAACAAATCACAGAACTTACCGCTTCACTCAAGTATCCGCATCAGTATCTGGAGGATGTTATACGTGAACTGCATCGCGATGTGCAGCGTCAGCTATCGGAGCGTCAGACCAATGACGCTCAGTTGAATATGCTGGAACTCACTGTTAGTTCACCGTAAGTATCACGCTCTTCGTTCGGTAATGATCTACAAATTAATCCCCACTCCGTTGTCCACAGCAATGGAAGTCAAAAGTTATCTATAGTTTTTAGCAAAGCCGAAAAGCGTTCTCAGTGGGAGGAAACGTTCAATGAAGCTAAACAAAAACTAGGTGAGCCCAATGAACGAACGCTGTGGTTCGGTTGGCATCGCTTTCACATGTTCTACTTCTTGTGTTTTTTTGCAACTAGCGGCTACACTTGAACGACATCCAATACCCGAGTTCTTGACATCGATACCGATACGTAAGACACGCGCTGGTCTACAGTTTACCTGTGCCGCTGCTACACTGAGCGAAAAGCGTGATGTTTGGGTCTGCAATAGTGACGGTTATGTTGGGCAAGTGTGCATTATGAGTCTGCACCCGGAGCCGAATGTGACCAGCTGTAATGGTGTTTGTAATGCGCGTATTTTGTGTGTGGCATCGGTGCCGGCGTATAGTGGCAGGTTTGTATGAGACTTTTCCTCATTACTACTCTGAGTTATCACTTGTTTTCTACCTACAGAGACTCTGGCTATCAGCAACCTTACCACCATCAGCAACATCATCAGCATCAACATCACCACAGCGATACTCACCACCAGCGTGAATTCCGCAAAAGTAGTTCACCGAATTGCCAATCGCCTGCAAGCACTTTAGGAGCACAAGCGGAGCGACGAAAACCCAATAATGCATGTTCGGCGTCTTTGGTGGCTACCACAGCTGGCAACCTAAACAGCAACAATAGCAGCAGTGATATTCAGTTGGATTTAAATTTAAGTTCCAGCGATGAGGAGGCGGAAGCAGGACTCGCTGTTACGGGTAGCAGTAGTTTATGTAGCGAACGTGTTCCATCTCCAGCACCTTCCACTCACACCACCGCCTCGACTTCAACGGCATCGACTATGGTAGTTGGCACACATCAACAGCAGGTATGGTTTTCAAGTATATCCACGCATTTATTGCATAATGTTGTTCAAATATTGTTTTGTATATTTTAACAGGATTCAAACCCCGATGAGAGCGAGGGTAATCAATCAACAATGTGGATTGGCACTGAAGATGGTTGCATTCACGTTTACAATAGCACAGACAATATTCGCATCAAGAAGAATAGAATTAAAATCGAACATCATTCGGCTGTATACTCAATATTGTAAGTAAAGAGAATATTGATCGGGTGGGTATAGATGGCAAGGTGATTTTGTGGTTTTGAAACTAACACTGTATTGTATTTTCTAACTCTGAGCTGACTGAAAAAGAACTTAAGAAGTTAAAGATATTGGAGTTTAGGCTGAACTTTTTTTAAAACCAATTAAAACTGACAGAAAACCGAAGCCCATGACTTTTCGTCAAAAACGAAACAATTTAATTCAATAGCTTTGTCATGAGTAGCTAATGGTGCAATTTTAAGTGCGACATGCTCTCAGAATTATTTTTAAAATCGGGGTTTTTCAGCGACTGAATGGATTTAATTTTACTATGAAGAGGGTGTCCTAATTATATCGGGTTTTCTAGGGAATATGTTTACCATTTCTTTTTTATTTTTTACTAGCTTTTTTCCCGGCGCGCGTTGCTGCACCCAGCAATTATATCGCAACATAATAATTATATTCGAAACTTTTCTTAGGTAGTTTAACACCGCTGTCATTTTCCACTGCCCGTTACAGTTTCCCAGTAGCAGGAGATCACCAAATAGTAACTCCATTTTGAGTTTGTATGTAAATACTGCTACTTTTACTTTCAAAGCTATTCGATAATAAAAATTTTAATTGTATGGGTGGAGCCACACCCCCTTATATAATGCCCATCCCAGTTTTCTAGTAGATGGACATTGCCCAGCTTTAGTACAGTTGCCGACAGTGACCATACAAACTAAATTACCAAGATGTGGCCAAATCGACAAAAACCGTAGGAAATATAGCATTTTTATTGATTTGTGGGCGATAAAAGAGGGTGTGAAATTCTGAAAGAAATCTCGTACTTGAAAAAATGTACTGCCAAAATTTCAGTTCTATCGGCTCAGTAATTTTGAAGTTTCCAGCCACCAGCCAGACAGCGGTTTGCTTTTTGTATTTATATTTTGGATAAAGATTATTGGCTATAACTTTTTATTGGTAAGAGAAACTAAGATAATTTTTTAGCTTGTATATTTTTTCAAAAATATAAAAACACAATATTGGAAAAAAAATGTTGTTCGAAAAAATCTAGGGGTAGGCCTTGCCTTTTGAATCACAAAAATGGTTTTTAATTTTTGCGTAAAATTGAAATAACTTTTGCTTATAAATGTCATAGCTTTTAAATAGAGTTGAAAATTTGCGAATATGAATTTAAATTATTTTTACAACAAAAACAAATTTTGAGCCTTTTTTTGAGGAAAACTCCAAAATTTCATACTCATACAATTTCATACAAAATTTATAGTATAAATATACTATATACTCAACTAACGGTACATTTGTAATGAGGTTTTCATAGTACTTTGATGAAGCTTTAAGACAAAAAGAATTTTACAAAATGTATAATAAAGCAGCGGAGATATTTGAATCGAAAGTCACAAAATTATATTTCTGATTGTGTTTTTCTCATTTTTAAGCAACGTTGTTGCATTAAATATATCGTTGCAGTAAAATTTTTCATAGTTTTCAAGATATGTTTTTGATGTCAAAATAACGAAAATTTTTTTAACTTTTACTAAATTTAAGAAATATTTTATATTTTGTAAATATCTGTATATGTAACCTAAGTAAACAACTAAAAAAAATGCGATTTTGTAAAAAATTTGTACTACAGCACAATCTGGTGTCCAAGGTGGTTCAAAGAAGATACTGCCAAAAAACTTATCGTACCTGAAAACTACTATATACCAATTTTCATTCTAATCGCATGAGCGGTTTGTGAGTTTTAGGCAGTTTTATAAAAAATTTGTACTACAGCGCCCTCTGGTGTTCAAGGTGGATCAAAATTGATAGCCCACAAACACGCACTGTTCCAAAAAACTTCTATACACAAATTTTCATGCTAATCGGATGAGTAGTTTAGGAGTATATTGCGGTCTTACAAACATAAGCTCCTTTTTTATATATATAGACTAGCCTTTTCCCGGCGCGCGTTGCTGCACCCTGCAACTATATGGGAACATAATAGGTGTATTCAAAACTTTTCTCAGACTCATAGTTTGACACCACTGTTATTTTCCACTGCCCGTTACAGTTTCCCAGTAGCAGGAGATCACCAAATAGTAACTCCATTTTGAGTTTGTATGTAAGTATTGCTACTTTTACTTTCAAAGCTATTCGATAATACAAATTTTAACTGTATGGGCGGAGCCACACCCTCTTATATAATGCTCATCCCAGTTTTCTAGTAGATGGACATTACCCTGTTTTAGTACAGTTGCCGACAGTAAGCATACAGACTAAATTACCAAAATGTAGCCCAATCGACGAAAACCGTAGGAAATATAGCATTTTTATTGATTTGTGGGCGGTAAAAGGGGGTGTGACAGAAATTTAAGCCATCTCGTACTTGAAAAAAATGTACTGCCAAAATTTCAGCTCTATCGGCTAAGTAATTTTGAAGTTTCCAGCCATCACACACAGCGTTTTGCTTTTTGTATATATATTTTGGATAAACATTATTGGCTATAACTTTCGATTGGCAAGAGATACTGAGATAATTTTTTTTAATAAATTATTATTTTAGTTTTTAAATTTATTCAAAAATATGAAACCACAATATTGGAAAAAAAAAAATTTCTTCAAAAAAATCAAGGGGTAGGCCTTGTTTTTTGAATCACAAAAATGGTTTTTAATTTTTGCGTAAAATTGAAACAATTTTTATTTACAAATGTTATAACTTTTAAATAGAGGTGAAAGTTTGTGAATTTGAGTTTAAATTATTTTTACAACAAAAATAATTTTTCAGTCTGTTTTTGAGGAAAACTCCAATATTTCAGACCTTTTTTGAAAAAAATATTTAAAATATGTTTACTCCACTAACGGTATTTTTGCAATAAGGTTTTCATAGTATTTTGATGAAGCTTTAAGACAAAAAAAAATTTAACACAATATATAAAAAAGCAGCGGAGATATTTGAATCGAAAGTCACAAAATTAAATTTCTGATTGTTTTTTTCTCATTTTTGAGCAACGATGTTGCATTAAATATGTCGTTGTAGTAAAATTTTTCATAGTTTTCAAGATATGTTCATGTTTTTGGTGTCAAAATAACGGAAATTTTTTTAGTTTTACTAAATTTGAGAAATATTTTATATTTTGTAAATATTTGCACATGTTACATAAGAAAACAACTAAAAATATGCGATTTTGTAAAAAATTTGTACTACAGCACCATCTGGTGTCCAAGGTGGGTCAAAGAAGATAGTGCTAAAAAACTCATCGTACCTGAAAACTACTATATACCAACTTTTATTCTAATCGCATTAGCGGTTTGGGAGTTTTAGGTGGTTTTGTAAAAAATTTGTACTATAGCGCCCTCTGGTGTTCAAGATAGGTCAAAAACGATAGCAGCAGAACACTCAACGTACATAAAACCCACTGTGTACCATTTTTCATTCTAATCGCATTAGCAGTTTAGGAGTTTTAGGCAGTTTTGTAAAAAATTTGTACTACAGCGCCCTCTGGTGTTCAAGGTGGAACAAAATTAATAGCCCACGAACACGCACCGTACCAAAAAACTTTTATACACAAATTTTCATGCTAATCGAATGAGTAGTTTAGGAGTCTATTGCGGCCTTACAAACATAATTTCCTTTTTTATATATATAGATTATAAAGAAATGAGGCAAAATAAAGAATATATGTTAAATAAAGAATTGGATAGATAACTCGAATGGGAATAAAACAGTGATTTAAGTAACTTTTTAGAAAACTATGGTGTTGATAGATTTCAATATAAGTATAAATTTTAATAAAAAAAGGAAATGCAACACTTTTTAAGAACATCTGATAATTAAAGCTAATGTTCTCTTTCCAAACCGGAATCTAATATTGATAGCTTTCGGAAAGCAATAACAAGACTTCGAAGGCTTAAATTGTTTCTCCCTCATAAGACTTAACTTTTATAAAAGATGCAATAGACTTTAAACTCTGATTTTAATACCTAAATTACTTTTGGTGCCCTTCAAATCTTTTCAATTATCGTGCCCTCGAATCTTTAGATTCTCTAGATAAGACTCATGTTCAGTTTAGTGATAGTATCTTAGGAGAACCCATGTAATAATAATTTTGCTCTAATGAATAAGGAGTTTTTGGGCGAAGGGAGAATTTTTGGGGGGAAAGTATTTTTTTCTAATAATAAATTTCTCTCCTATTTTAAAAGAAGTCTCCAGAATCCTAGTTTTAATCGTATAATCAATAAGAATAATTTGAATCGGAATAAGAAGGTTTCAGCATATAATGAAAGAATCGCTATTGGTTTAAATAATGGCATCAGTTTCAGTTTTGGAATAGGTCTCAACATGACCTAAGCAGTTGAGCCACTTAATTGTTATGTACTTTACTATTTCTAAGACTGCGTACAGCTCCTTTAGCTCGTGGTTCCATTGAACTTGGTACTTGCTATTAATCGAAGATCTTACAGTGTATCTTTCTCTGGAAGGCTCCCAAAGTGTTTTTGCCAGTACTGCTCAGCCAGGTTTGAGGTGCATATACTAGGGACGGGCATGATAAGTGACTTATAGAGCTTGGGTTTTGTTCGCTGAGAGAGGGCCCAGCTTCTTAATTGCTAACTCAGCCTAAATTTACACCTGTTGATAAGAGTTGTTCTTCATTTTATCTCAATGCTGACATCAATTTATACTGAATTCCAGGTAGACGAAGTCCTTAACATCCTCTGAGTAGATGTTGTCAACAGTTACATCGTTTTCCAAAAGTTGGGACTGTTTATTTGTTGACACTAGGTACTTCGTCTTAAGGGTATGCGTTTACAGCAAGATTTTTTCTCTAATTTGGAGAATGCTGCCCTGACTTCGCGCTTCAGAGCGAAAGAAATCGCTATCATACGCCAGCAGCATAATACTTTCATAAAGTATCCTGCCACTACGCTTGAAACCAATAGCTCGGACGATCTTCTCCATCATTAGGTTGAAAAAGTCGCACGATGATATATTGTGCCTTGTCTGAAACCTGGCTTGATATAGAAAGTAGCAAGAAAGGTCCTTCCCAATTTTAATTGTGCTGTTGGTGGCGTTAAGTATCAGAACGGATGAGTTTTGTGGGTATACCAAATACAGGCATGGTGGATTATGGATGATTTCTTAAACATATTCAACTGAAAGATGGTAAGTGTCGAACAGTTTTTCTTGAGTCTTCAGCAAGAGTTGTTGTAGCCTAAAAAATGGTCGTTGGTTGAATTTTTAGCTCTGAAACCACATTGATAATAAGGTTTAATCAACTGGTTTAATGTATTCTTCAATTTTTCATATAATACACTCGACAGGACCTTATATGCGATATTAAGAAGAGTTAACCCACTGTAATTGGTGAAAATAGTGGATTTTACTTTTTTATGGATTGGACAGAGCACATTGAGGTTCCAATTATTTGGAATGTATTCTTCCGACCATATTTTGCATAGAAGCCAAGCAGCCGGACAGCTAAACTTCAACGCAGAACTTCATCCGCAATTGGGGTTTCTGAAATATCATCTCTATTGGCGGGATTGTTGTCAGCGTTGCCGTTCAGAAGCCTAGAGAAGTATGTCCTTCACATCATCAATGTACTTTGGATATCTTTCACTAGATTCCTTACAGGAAAAAATCCCGGTGTTAACACTATCTGTTAGGTGTCTTATCTTTTCGAAAAATTTTCGTGCCTTATTCCTGTCGCCATGCCTCGCGTTTCTTGCACTCAAGCGTTTCAACCTTTTGCTTTTTCGGTCGGAAAAGCTGCCACTTTTCCCTGCTTTTTTCTCTGTATAGCTCCGTTACTAAGTTTATAAGCGTTACTAGGTGACTTTTTAGGAGAAGTCTTCCTCTGCATTGGCGTATTGGACCAGGTCGTGCCACTGGTTTTGGCGGAGGCGGTGCTAACCACATCTTCGGCAGCCGCAAGCACAGAGTGAGAAACATGTATCCACTACGCGCATATGTCGTCAATCACGGGAGTGCCTACTTGGATCAGGAGCGAGAATCAAGTAGCGAAGACTTCGGCTCTCTGTTTTGATTGAAACTTTTTGATAAGTCCAGTTTTACCTGTCTAGGGTTTAGTGCTTTCTTAACAGTGTATAGAAGTAGAAGACAACATATATTGGCTATGACAAGATAATTATCCGAGTATACGTTGGCATCAAGTATCGTATGGACTATACATCTTATACACACGAAGAGTACCTTCCGTCAATCAAAAAATTATCAATTCGATACGTGTCTTTTGATCAGGGAACCTATAGGTGGTCTTGTGAATGCTTAGGTATTTGACTCTTTTGCCTTTAACGACTATGTTTCGTTCTGCGGGATAGTCTATGAGACTCATTCCATTATCAGAGACGTTGTCATGGAGTCTTGAATTTCCGACAGCTGAACCAAAAATGTTTTCTTTGTCAATCTTTGCGTTGGAGTTAACAAACACGGCATTTTTAAGATGTTCACCGACCAGGCCTTTTGAGGTCCCACATATTAGGCTGGTGTTGAATGTAGCCTAGAAGCGGGTTACGGTACGCTATTCGTTGACAGGTGGGATGACATAACGTCCACCGAAATAAGGTCAATGGACATTATGTCTGTTTGAAACGGGCATAATGTCCAAATGCGAGATACAAAAAACTATTGATTTTGAGGCTTGGGGAAAGTACCAATTAAATTCGAACGATTGCGACATGCTGCCCCGGGCTCGTTGCGCCCGGCCGCTCCTGCGTTTGTTGCGAGTGAAAGTGAAATGAACAATAACCCAAAATTTTGGGTATTTATTCATAATGAATAATTGTCCAAAAATACTATGAACAATCGCCCAAACGAAAGAAAGAAGGTATAAGGATCCAAATTAAATGCCAAATTAAAATATGAAAAAACGCCCGAATTTTCGTTTATAGCCAAAAAGTTAAGAATTTCAACCTCGTTATGATAAAATGGTTTGCCCTTGTACGGAAGGTAAGAGAATAACTTTCCGTATAAGGGCAAATAATTTTATTATAAAAAAACATCATTTTACCTTATCCAGAGATATGGTAATGTCTATGGACCCCTTGTTCATGGAATAACATCAGAAACAAATTTCAAACTCGTTATGATAAAATGATTTGTCCTTGTACGGAAGGTAAAAAAACAACATTCCGTATAAGGGCAAATCATTTTGTCATTTTAAGTTCATCGGGCTTAAATTCCGGGAACTTTCTTAACAATTTTTTTGATCGCAAGTTAAGCAAAGCAAGATCTCTACAAAAACAACTTCATGGAAACCTGTTAATTCTGTTCTAAATTATGAATGATCGCAATTTAGTCGAAATGAGCAATCATCCAAAAATTAACGTTGGGCGATTGTTCATTGATGACCGAACATAACGGTCATAATGTCCATCCCGAAAAAGACATAAGGTCCATGGACATTATATGCGTTTCAAAAGAGACGTAAAGTCCACGGACATTATGACCGTTTAGAGTGGACATAATGTCCATGGACCTTATGTCCGTGGACGTTATATCATCCCACCGTGAATCGAAGCCATGGTGCCGTCGTGTCCATTCATTGTGCGAGAAGACACTTGATGATGGCAAAAAAAAAGTAAGAACCTTACGTTGCGCGAGTGTGTATCGATTTATATCTGCAAATTATTTAGTTTTTCTTTGTCAAACATCATCGAATAACAGCTTGTAATTCCTTATTATTGCAAAGCAGATACCTCCCGTATAGGCTTAATTCCACGTTGCCCCATGGCAATGGGGTCGAGGTTCATGGAATTGATGTCCAGGAGATAAATCTTCAGGATGTCTGTGCCATGCTAATACAATATACGACGTCCGTCACACCTCTTCAGGGCGTCACTTCCATAATTCCAGACTCGACCGACGCCTTGTCATAGTAGTTTCAACACCGGTTATATACCATAGTCAAGTGTAGGTATATTTAAATTAACAAATATACTGTATGGATAGCAACCAATGCTAGAACGCAACAGTAAAAATTATGGATGATTAGTTGGGTCACCATCCACCTTTATCGGTGGAAATCGAGACCATTCTAACATCTCTTGCAATGTAGGGCATTGCCACCCGGTTGTATAGCGCAACTCCACGCCGATCACAGACCTGTTCGCGACATTGAATTACCACAGCCAGCACGATACTCCCAGAAGGGCCAGCCCATCGATATTCTCCCCGGGCAAAGGGCTTTACTTCGACACGCATTTATCACAACACCAACACATTTGCATTCATCACACTTGACTGTGAAGGAAAAAGCCACCACTACTTGGACGTGCTGCAGCGTAGACCACATCGCATTTGACTGTGTGTGACACAAGGTCACCACTATGTACTCCATTTCAATACTGGTACTCGAGACTACCGGGATGAACACCTAGCCACCTGTAGCACTAGTTAACTAATGCACCTCATCACTCTTGTACTCCGAGGCTACTAAGATATTACTTTTCACACTCGGAGTACTCATGACACTCTTTGAATACACCTCATCAATCTTGTACTCCGAGGCTACTAAGATAAACTTTTCACACTCGGAGTACTCAATATGACACTCCTTGATACACCTTATCAATCACACCTTGGGACACCTCATCAATCTTGTACTCCGAGGCTACTAAGATAGACTTTTCACCTCGGAGTACACAAATTTGACACCTCTTGTTCTCTCTCTTTGCCAACTGGTACTAAGCTATACTTTTCACCTCGAAGTACCTAAATTTGACACCTCTTGTTCTCCAAATTATGCACCGTTTGAACTTTGCCTTTTTTAAGACATCCATAAGACTAATGCCAATGTTCTGATGGAATTGTGACAGTACGTATATCGAGTGTAAAGACTATACCCGTGCTAACAAATTTTAAGGATCATTGCTATTCCTTCATAGGCATACGCTACCGTTGATCGAGTCAAATGGTCCACCTACTCCCCAGATTGGGCGACCAACTCCAAGATCTGAGTAGTCCTTCTACATTTACATAGGGTAGGGTGAACCCATTGCCTTCGACCATCCTCCTTTATTTTGGATAAGCTGCTCGTAGGAACAGGCGGAGCTCAGTTGTATGTTGCCACCTAAAAAAATGTTGGGAAATTTAAAATGACACTTCTTGTTGAAAGACCTTATAGATATCACAAGACGCTCGCAGTGGGTAATACACCATCTTCCATCGCATTTCTTTGATTACAGTGATATTGAGTTGGATAAGACTCCATCCGAATAAGATTTCGAATGTTCTAAGTATTGCATATCGGTCAATATATGCAATACTATATGCAATAAAGGTAGTAGTTATTAGATTTGGGAATAAATTTTATTGATTTCATTCAAATTAATATTTTCATGGTAGGCTTCAAACACGAAGTACAACCTTTTTAAGCCAGGCAGTCTACCGTTCAGATTGGCCATTAAGCTCAATAAACTTACTCAAAATGAAGGAAATATTGAACAGGGATGCATAATTTAGTAGAAAGGATATATTTTTCAAAAAGTTAACAGAGTTGTAGTCAAAACCTATTCAAATGTAACCTTTGTCACCCGGTCGGGGCAAAATATATGAAAAAT
Source organism: Pherbina coryleti (assembly GCA_943735915.1). NCBI lineage: Eukaryota > Metazoa > Arthropoda > Insecta > Diptera > Sciomyzidae > Pherbina > Pherbina coryleti. The sequence continues at coordinate 139,476,011 of OX030949.1, read as the reverse complement.
TTTGAATAAGCCATAAAAAATATGTTTTCGGGTGGTTTTTTGTTAGAGTACAAAGACTGCTAAACTTGAAAAGCTATTGGATAAATAATTAAAAAAAATTTTTTCATTTTGTTTTTGCAGGTATCTAGACAATCGTGTATTTGTTTCTTTAGCAAACGGTGATATTTGTGTATATTTACGTGATGGAGGTAATAAAACCATTTATAAGACCATGAAAAGAGTCTTAAAAATTCTCCCATTCAATTTCAGTTGGTTGGAATACGAATTCATCGCATTGCATTTCGATTGGCACAGTTTCTAGTCCCATCTCAAAACTATTGAATGTGCATGGCAAACTTTGGTGTTCCATACAGGGTATTATAAAAGTGCTGGATATGGAAACGCTGCTGGTGAGTTCTAAGCTAAGATTTCATAACTCAAAATATAACTCAAATTTTCTGTATTTCTTATGATGATTCTTGGTCAAACAGGTGGTGAATCAGCTACAAATATCATCGGATTCCAAGCCCATCACAAACATGACTGTGTGTAATAATTATGTGTGGATTTCGATACAGAACTCAGCGCACATTAAATGCTTTCATTCCAACAGGTGGGTGTGAATAATCGATTAATTTGATTTTATTGATTTTATTTTGTTTTTTTTTTTTTTTGATAATTTGAACAGTCATCAATTAATTACCGAGGTGAACCTGGCACCGGCTGTGAACAAGATGTTATCCAACTGTGATGAAATTATACGCCAACATAAGGCGGCATGCTTACGCGTTACTTCGTTATTGTCCTGCAAGGATCTGATTTGGATTGGCACAAGCGCTGGCGTTTTGCTTACAATACCGGCTCAGGGCTATGAGAAAGGCGCACAAAATGTAGTGCCTACCGGCATACCGCACGGACACACGGGACATGTGCGTTTCTTGACATTTGTAGAGACGACAGGTGCGCAGGTGAATTGCTCCACATCAACAACGTCTGCAACGTCGACAACAAAGGATAGCGATAGCGCAACAAATGAGCTGAAAGGGTAAGGAAAGGAAAGGAAGTAGCAAAATTGAGTCATTGTTATTAAGTTGTATAACATTGTTGTTCACAACAAATTTTTCGTCATTTCACAAAAAAAAAAAAAAAAATAAAAAAACTAAAGTTATTTCTACCTTCTTTTACTGCAGCTCATCAAAACATTCAAAAACAAAATCGGAAACCAATAATATTCTCATCATATCCGGCGGTGATGGCTATGAAGATTTTCGCAATTCCGGTGCGAATTCGCTGAGCGAAATCGCTGGACGTGAGGATAGCACAAACCATCTACTTATATGGCAGATTTGAAGAAGACCGCCAGCAAAGAATCGCTGGAAGACGCTTTTATCATTGTTGAGAAATTAGTTGAGAAGGTGGCAGGCAGTAAGTGGTGACCTACAGACAAACAAACAATTTTTGAAAAAGATAAAAATTTTAAACACTGATGCTGCTATTTGATGCACACAGACATAACGACATACACACAAATAAACATATAAACATATACTATATACATGGTTATAAAAAGAAAAACACGCAATTTGTATACAAGTGTAAAATGTATAAAACAACATTCATATACACTTACTACATACATATATATGTTTCAAACAAGTAACAATCAAAGCTCATAAAACATAAAAAAAACAAATAATAACAACAACAATACAATTGCAAACAACTGAGATTATCAAATGAGAGAAATACTGAAATAACAAAAAAAAAAAAAAAAAAGAAAACAGAAAAACAAACAAGAACATATAAATGTACCTATTGCTGCAACAACAACAATATTTATATATACCTTTATACTATATATATATATATATATAAATTAAAACTAACAAATCTATTTTCCCAACAAATTTAATTATTTAAGGTTATTTATTAGAAATGTGAAGATATGCAACAAAACAAACTTCAAACAAAACAAAAACAAAAACAAAAACAAAAACAAAAACAAAAACAAAAACAAAAAATGTGCCAAATGTGTTTCCTTCTTTACTGAGATAAAACAATACAAACAAAAAATCTGAGCTATTTTTCTGAATCCTTTTTTGTAAAACCTAAACACACACACACACCCACTCAAACAAACACACACACACATTCACAGCTTCAAATATGCAAACTATGTATCTACAAGTGTGTTAAATTAACTGAACAATAATTAAAAGTTTAATATTAAAATAAATAAAAAAATGTTTAAATTAATAAATCCATTAATGGTTAAATAGTTTAAGTTGTAATTGTTCATGATGGCTGATGATTTAACAAAAGTAACAAAAAAAAAAAAAAGAATTAATTTAAAAACACATAAAAAAAGAGGCAAATTTATGATCAATAATGTGGCAACACTGCGATTAAAAAATACAAAACAAAAAAAGAAATGTTCTCTTTCGAATTCAAACTTAAAAATTACTCTCACTTCCTTTGAAATTAATTTGATTTGTTCGATTTCGTTGACTAAGAGGCAAGGGCATCTACAGGGCGGCACAGGGTGGTACTCCTCCCTGGACTGGACAAATTTTATTTATTTTTGTTTTCTTTGTGTATACGTTACACTTTCATATCATCATTTTCATATACGTGCACACCAATGCATACCTTTGCGTCCCCCCCCCCCCCCCCCGAACAATTCCTGCGGACGCCTATGCTAAGAGGCAAATTGGTGATGCTAAGTTTGAGTTTTTACCCTTTAACAGCAAATAGGACCCATTTGGGTTTTTCGTCATTACAGTCATATTTTTTAAAGGATTTTGACCAAATCGTTGTTGTTGCATCAAAAATAAATGCCTGCTTTGGGTTTCGTGTAAAAATAAAGGTTTTGTTGTTTGAATTGGTTTTAAGGGCGTCTCAAAGTCAGAAATTTGTATTTTTTGTTCGGTAATTTTAGTTTCCTAATATCTCGGGTTCTAAATTATACTGTTGATAAATTTTTAGTAATAGATATACCAATGACTTATGTACATTTATTGATCAAAGCATTTTAAATTAGTCCTACACTTTTCACAGTGGGGTTGAAAATATTATGGGACTTATGTGTCCCATTCGTCGTCAAAGGTAAAAATGAAAGAGACTTTTTAATTTTGGTTTCTTATTTAAGGTTTTATAATTAAAAAAACAAAGAAAACACAAACAATTCACTAAAAAACATAAAAAAATAAACAAAAACTTAAAAAAATCAAAATGTAACTTAGTTATGATACATTTCAAAACAATTTCTGTCTCTACTAAAGCACAGTGGCTTTTTACATTCGAAACAAATTGTGTTTGTTCGATTTTCTATTCCGTTTTTTGTTCAAACAACACATCGCTTTCTGACTACTCCTTCCGTTTTTGTTTAATAATGGCCAGCTAAATCCGGCACTGTACCCAGTCTTGACCGTGTAATTTATCTCGTGGTGTCGAGGTAATACCAAATTTTCCGTCTTTTAACTAGGTAGCCAACTGAGTGCGAAACTCCAGCTGTTTTATAGAAATTGGTTTTGAATTACTTCTGGATATCATGTCATACACTATGTGTGAGTTTTGCACACCCAAATGCATTAAATCAAAAAACAGACGAAGACAAAATCTGATCTTCGATTTACGATCATATTCATAGTAGGACTTAAAATAAATGAATAAATCTATCTTACATAAAAAGTTACTTAGAAGATACTGAACACTATACCTTTTTTTGGTCCATAAGATCAAAGCCTCCCATGTGTGCGTTATATTGAGAAATCATTTTTGACATGTCGCATTAATTTTATTTACAGATCCAGCCTGGCGTCTTTTGAGATTTACGGTGTCGATTGGATTTATGAAATTGGATCCCATATGCACTGCACGATTATCTATCCATTTCACAACTGAAATTGCTTTTGACGCAAAGCTTTGGAAGTCTCCACGATCAAAAGACTTACCGCCGTCAAATTTTGGCATTTGTGCACGATTTCTTCGCAAAGTGTCACAGGCTCGTATTCCATTGGTCATAAGTTTATGAAATAACATTGGACTATTAAAAAAGTTATCGAAATATAGTTCTATTCCCATATTTTCCAGCCCTGCTGCCATATCTATAATAACGGATTCGCCAATGCCAACCGTTCTCTGTTCCTTTTTGCCTGTATATATAGGGTTTTCCAATAAGAGGTGTTATTTTGGTATTCAAAGAAAAATGCCATTTCTTGAGATAAATGATCGGATGTTTATTTCATAATAAAGAGGAAGGTATGCCGTTAATAATAAAAAACATCATCCAAATGACCACCACGACCACCACGACCACCACGACCACCACGACCACGCTTACAGGACAATATCCTTTTCATGAAATTTTTCATAACCAAATCGCAAAGTGGCTGCCCTATGTCCTCGATAGCCTCACGAATTCCATCTTTGAGGTCTTCAATCGATGCTGGGCTGTTGGCGTAGACCTTATCTTTCACGTGGCCCCAAAGGAAGAATTCGCAAGGTGTTAAATCACAAGAATCGGTGGCCAATTGTGATCACCTCTTCGAGAGATAACACGGTTCGGAAACTTTTCCCGTAAAAGATCAATGGTTTCGTGGATTTTCACCATTTTTGTAGTGAATTTTAATAATTTCAATGCGTTGTTGAAACGTATATCGTTCCATTTTTAGTAATGCCGTAGTTTCTAAAAGTGAGCGATTCACAATAGCGGCCGATTCACAATAACACCTCTTATGGGAAAACCCTCACGGCTTGGCTGCTCAGCATTGTTAACAAATGTAAGCTGGAAAGAATTTTTTCGAAACGATCTCGAGTCATAACTTTGAAAATAAACGGTATTGAATATACAGTGACTCAAACAATTGACCACATGTTTCAATAAAGAGAGTTTGAGTCACTGTATAAACAAAACTACTCATCAGAATTTACTCATTTTTTTTACTTACGTTTTGTTGTTTTGTTCGCAATTCAATAAACTTAAGTTCAACGGGATCAGTGGTTCGGTTATCATTTTGTATTATAACAAGTAAAAAATATGCATGTCAATTATTTGTGTTTATGAAAACAAAAAGAAAATAATTAAAAATAACTGTTAATATTTAGTGTAGCCACCATTGGCTGCAAGAACAGCTTCCAATCTTCTTGGCATACTGTCCACCAAGTTTTTACAGCAGCTTGTTGGAATCCTCGCCCATGCTGCGTCGACCTGCGCCCACAACTCTTCAATACTTGTTGGGGTTCCAACCACTTCTCGTTTTAGTTCGCCCCAGAGGTTTTCAATGGGATTTAGATCAGGTGACTGTGGTGGCCATGGCAGTACTTTGAATCCACTGTCTATAAGCCATTTTTTAGTCATTTTGGCGGTGTGTTTTGGATCATTGTCATGTTGAAAGACAATGTCCTGGGGTTGTTTGTTAAATTTTTCGCAAGTAGCAGGGAGGTTTCTTGACAAAATGTCAACATAATAGCTGGCATTCATCTTGCCTACTATACGTTGCATTATTCCAACACCCCCTGCCATCATACAGTCCCATATCATAACACTACCACCACCAAACTTTAATGTCGGCTTCACGTAACGAGCGTCCAAAGCACTACCAGGTTTGTGCCATGTCCACACCCGGCCATCTGATCCCAACCGATTAATTTTGGACTCGTCCGAAAACCTTCTCCCAAACCTCCGCAGACCAATGGGCATGAGCACGGGCGAACTCCAACCGTAGCTTTTTGTGCCTTTGCGTTAGCAACGGTTTTTTTATTTTAACGTGCCCTTTGAGACCAGCCGCACGCAAAGTATTCCGGACGGTTTCCACTGACAGTTTGACTCCGTCATACGCTACCAAATTCTTATGAATTTGGACAGCATTTTCAACTTTTTGCGTACGGAGATCTCTGTGTTTCGTGATCCGTGCTCAAAATTTTTTTGCGCCCGCTGCGGCAAATTGGGGGAGGTGAAGCCATATTTTTGCGAGTTTTAATAACCACACTCTTGCTCACTTCTAGGGCTGCTGCAATTGCACGACAGCTTTTACCTTCCTGTAAAAGCTGGTGAATCTGGCGAACTACCTCTTTACTCAACGGCCGTACCATTTCTACTTTTTAGCACTAGTAGCAAATAAATTAATCATGATTAATAATTTTGAAAATATTTGTTATGAACTTACCTGATGAAAAATATTCACTTTCAATTTAAAAAATTCCAATGGCTAATTTTTTTTTTTTGATAATTTATTTGATGTTGTCTCTGTAACTTCATTACACAAATAATTGACCACATGCATTTTGTTTCCATATTTTGTAACAAAATGATAACGGTACCACTGATCCCGTTGAACTTAAGTTTATTGAATTGCGAACAAAACAACAAAACGTAAGTAAAAAAAATGAGTAAATTCTGATGAGTAGTTTTGTTTTTACAGTGACTCAAACTCTCTTTATTGAAACATGTGGTCAATTGTTTGAGTCACTGTATTTCCATCGTAGACCAGTACAATCCTATTTCTGGCAATCTGGAACGCTTTCAACTCTTCTTTACTTATAGAAAATATTACACCTTTCTGCTCACAATTAAGTTTCGTTTGGTGAATTATGTGCTCTATTAGTGTGTCGAAATCACAAAACTGCATTCAAGACTTCTAAAACAGTTGGGATCTCCTCATCAGCGTTTACCTTTGGATTTAAAACCTGCCTTACATAAGATATGTAATTAGGGTTGGTATAAGCTGGCGGAACGTAATTTTAATTGGTTTTTTCCACTGAAATTTAACCAAAACTTCTTTGGCATCTTTAGGTTTGGGAAAACATTTTGACGCATTGGTCTTAAAACTTTTGCTCGTTGAAGGGTTTTCGGTCAGCGGAATATCTTCGATTTCGATTTCGGCTTCGTTCGCTAAACCCATAAAATCATCCAATAAAGCTCTATTCTCGATATCTAGTTCAAACACATTTTCTCCATCGTCACTATCTGATGCGATCAAAAGCTGTAAAATTTCTTTCTCAGTTTTATAAAACCGACGCAATCTGCTCATTTTAAAAAATTACTTGCGGTTTACAATAATAACATGGAAAATATGTTTTCAAAGCACAATTAAAAACACGAATTTACGCACAAATTGCCGCATGCAAACCGTTGGACAATTGATTTGAAACTAATAGCTTGAACCGCTTTTCTGTGCTTTGCTATCTAAATAAAGCAACTCTTTGGTGCATGCATAATCATGCAAACTTTTCATGTTTATTTTTGATAACGACAAAATGCTTTTTTTGTTAGTGCATTTAATGTATTTGTTCCCAAACCTTTGACGACGAATGGGACACATATGTCCCACGATTTTTCTCGTAGGAGTAACAATTTTTAAATTTTGACAACACTTTAGTCATGAAATGCTGTGATTCCGAGTAAAAATCCGCAAAAAAATTTTGAAAATTTCCAGAATTCCAAATTCCAAAATTCTTCGTCGTCAAAGGGTTAAGTATTTTATTAACCTTCATGTGCTCGGGATTGTAAACACGGGTTATCTATGTATTTTCTCCTTTGGAAAGTAAGGTTTAAAAAAGCACAAAAAATTATTTTGACAAAATTTTTAATTTGTTATAATGACTGGATTTTGCCATTAAATATACGTGAAATACGTATTTAAATATTATTCAAATGACCTCCACGGAAGTTTTTACAGGGCTCAATTCTTTTGGGGTATATTTTGATGATTTTTGTGCACAACTCTGGCACTAGCTCGGCCATGACTTGATGCATGTTGGTTTTTAATTGCTCAAGATTTTGAAGTTTATGCACGTAAACCTGATCTATTGCGTAACCCCACGAAAAAAAAATTCCAGAGGCGTCAAATCACGCGATCTCGGATGCCAATTAATTTTATGTCTACACAGAGAAATTTGTTTGTGTTTCCAGTATAAAGTTGAGTTTTGCCATTGAACTCAAAACTCAACTCAACTCCCGAGTTCCCAGTACGGAAACGACTTCAAGTGTGTTTCAAGCAGAACAGCTGTTTTTTGACAATCTTAATTGAATGAAAATTTAATTGGCTGGTTGGTTTATTTAAAAAATTGAATAATTCAAGGAAGTTGCAAGTGCATTGTTTTCTCGTAACTTTCGACTTCCATTTGCGTTGCATAATTTTTTTTTCCAACACAACACAACAATTTAATTTTATCACTTTGACAATCAGCTGTTTGAAGCTCCAGATTCGTGCTCGCAAAAATTTTTCAAGTAAAGTTCGAGTAATAGAGAGTGACATTTTGCTTGTTCTTCGCTCTCGTGCTGGAAAAATGTGTACGGAGACGCTTTCAAGTCAGAGACTACTACCATGGCTTTGGGCATTTTTTTATCCTATCTCGCTTTTTTTACATTATTTTCGTTGTTTTTGTTATAATTCTGTTATATAGTATGTTTTCTGTTAAACTTTAAATCTTTGTTGTGTTTATGTTTTCAAGTTTCTTTGAACGCATTTGTTGTGCGTTTGATTTTTTGTTATTGATCTTTATTTTATGTGTGTGGTAGGCCGGATCACCTTACAAGCAAAAAAAGAAAAGTACGCCGCACACCATCTAATCTGAAGCATTATTAATAGACAATTTCGATAATATTTTTTTTTCTGACCGAACGTAGAGGTCGCTCATTAAAGTTTTTCTACATATCTTCATCATTTACAGTCCGATCTTAAAGAATGATATATCAATTTGTTTTTCTTTTTGAGGAACAATTTACTTGATCCCAATGACCATTAGAACAAATAAATTTAGTCTTCTCATGTAATAATATATGATATATGTATCATTCTTTAAGATCGAATTGTAAATGTCGAAGATATGACGAAAAATTTAAAAGAAGAAACCCTACGTTAGGCAAAAAAATTAAAAAATTTGCAAGTTCTTCAGGGATCGATTATCCCTTTTTGCTTTTTTGAGAATATTTTAATGATTTTTTGCAAGCATTAATTTTATGATCCTAGAGTGGTACATTAGGTGGTAGAAACTGGGATCTGGTGGGTAAGTACTAGAACTGGGTGCTTGACCCCAATAACCTTTAGAGTAAACAAGTTGAGAAGTCCAACATCATTGACACAAAAATCATTGAAAAACTTAAATGCGAGACCCCTACGTTCGGTCATAAGCAGCTATGAGCAGAGAGCGCTCTGGGAGTGTTGAGAGCAAGAATTGAGAGCAAAGGCTTTTGTAGCAACACAAAACGCAACAACAAATCAAAGATAAAAGACAAACACAGAAGCTTTAAATGTAGTGGTGCCTATTACCGGTCATAAGCAAAGTACATTTTTTATTCGAAATTTTCTCTCACTTTTCCTTTAGTGTTTTTTTTCGATACGCTCTAGTGTGTACACTCACGCTAGCGTAGCCTACCAACATCCCAATGTTTTTTCCTTGTATTCTCTATCTCTATATGTTCCCCACACTTAATGAAAAAGAATTGCGTTATTTTCAGATTCTTCATTGCATTTTGCGAAGTTATTGAAAATTTTGGAGAGTGGAGAGTGTGGATGAAAAAAAAAAAACCGAAAGGAAGCAAAGAAACAAAACGTTGAGGAGTTGATAGGTTTTGTGTTAGCGTTACTGTAAACATATAAAATAAATATCAATAAATAGATCAAAACCATAAAAACTCAATGCTCTCAAATCATTTTTTTTTTTGTGAATTAGCTTTGAACCTTTTAATCAAGTTTTTTGTGAATTAACTTGTTGCGGCCGTGACGCAGTGGGTAGAGTGCGTGACCCATACGCCAGAGAACCTTGGTTCAGGTCCATCTGGCACAGAAAGTTTTTTCAATTGAATTAATTTTTCTGTTCGGTCGCCACCTCTCTGCAGACAATGGCAAACCTCAGAGAGTAAATAATGCCAAGTAAGGCTTTTGCAGAACATGCACATTAGCCGTTCCGAGCCGTTCATAAAACTAGTAGGTCCACTTTTCGATCAATTATGTACAAACATTTGGCCAGTTTATTTATTTTTTATTATTATTATAAGCTTTGAACCAAGGATTTCAGGTGTTTCCCCTATTCAGTCCAGTCAGCCTTCATTAGAAATGGGCGCATAAATTATTTGGAAAGAAGGTACTATAAAGTGAAACATGTTTTGGATGCTTAAAGCTTATATTGAATATTTATAGAAATATCTGAATTTAATCCTAGGCAAGTGCCTTTATGCCCTTATCTCAGTTGAGGTCATTAAGCAGTCCTACTCACAAAACTTAACTATCTCAAACTTCAACCTTAAAATAGTAAATATTAATGAATTTTCAATGTCATTTGATTGGAAATGAATGAATTGGAAATAAAGTTAAAAGAGTAGGACTATGGCAGGGCCACGAGTTGAACCCCTGGGAATCCTGGGTACCAGTCAAGTACGCAACCACACACCACTCAACTACCAAAGCCGCCTTTGTACACTTTCAAAACCTGGGAATCCTGAGTAACAGTCAAGTGCACTACCACTCGACTACTAAATGCGCCTTTGTACACTTGCGTTATTGTTCGGCGACCCTGTTTTTAGGAAGTCAACTGGACACTACATATATTGCTATCCCATAAAACAGTCGTTAATGCCTTACCAGTTGACTGCAACGAATTGTCCTTCTGGGTGGCTCGCCCTCCTTTTCGTTTTTAAATCCGTTGCGACGAGTGTTGGGTTCAAGTTTTATCTACAGTTTCATCAACACTTTTCATCAGTCAAGTTTCATCAACTTTGTTTCATACTTTGTTTGAACTGCTTCGATGGGTTTTTTAAATCTTAAGATGATTGCATTTATCGACCAAAGTCATCAAGTGTAGAATTCTAGGCATGGTGCCCTTTAGAGATTTGTACAAGACCAATTGTCATTTTTTGCCACTCGAATAACAATCGTCGTCAGCCATAATCGCACACAAAATTGAATGCACGCATACCGCTCGAGTTCGTAAACCTTTGCTTTAATATTTACCATTTTTTTTGTTTTGTTTGTGCGAATGGATATAAAAGCATGGATTGCTTTTGGCGAATGTTGCTCATGTCTTGCTTCGTTGGGTATTCTTTTGTCGTAGGCATTTGTAATCGCGACCGCTCGTACTCTATGATATTCGTATTCGCAGCGATTGGTACATGTATTCGCGCAGTAATTTCAATGCAGAAGGAACAATCGATGCTCGTATATTGAGGTTACATTCGAAACGCCATTTGAATGCAATCAAGCCCTTGAATGCCGAAATCAAGAATGCAGTGCCCTTTCTAATGCCAAAATCTTCATATAATATTTTTCAAACTCGTTTATATGAAATGTCCATTCTTCAAACAAGTTGTCTCATCTTTATTTGGTAATCATCTAAAACAAACATGCCCACGTAGTGGCCCGTATGGCCCGCGTGGCCCTTCATACAAGTTTTTTTCTACCTTAATTTTGTCTTTGCGATTAGCCAAAATCAAAGAACGCCTGTAAAAAACAACAACACAAACCGCACTCATTTAGTGTTCAGCACATTTTCCAGCGAACTTTACAAAAGCAAATGCATGCAAAGCCAAAATAAAAAACGCACACTCGATGATGTCGATGCTGAAGCTGATTGTCCCGTCACTTATGTGCCGGGAATTTAATTAAGGGCGGGAATTGAGTCATTTTTCATGACATGTGATTTTTTGATTTGTTTGATTTTTTGCTAAACGCAACGATGAGCAACATTTTGTGTTTTTTTTTTGTTTTTTAAGCATTGGCCCGCGCTTAAAATTTCTTGGGCCCTACTGATCTAAAACCATTTAATGTACCTAATTTTTCGATTGCTTCACAAGTGGTGGTGGTTTCTAATTTTTTTCGAATCATAAAATCATTTATATTTTGATATTTTGAAATGGAGAAGGGACTGATAAGAAAATTTTTCGGAAAATCAGCTGATATTTTCAGGGTAACAGCATTATTATATTATATATAACAGCATTATTAATTAAACATAATTAAGAAACATAATTTTGATGTCCAGGCTGAAATTTTTCCATCAGCCATCGTACTATAGTACCTCTTTTTGGGTGCTGAGCTCTCAAATGAAACACTTACATGGGAATGTGTGGTAAAGTTATAGATTGAAAATTTATACATTGATTTAAATGTATTAATTAATTCATTCAACTTTTGACTCGGACTGTGACCAACAACAAACAATAACCTTTTCGTGAAAAAACAGAAATTTCTAACTTTGAACACCAAAAATAACCTCACCGCAGCTAATTGATCTCACCAAAAATGACGGGACTACGTCTGGTTGCTCTCAGCAACAACAAGCAATAACTTGTCGTGAATCTACAAAAATTTCTAACTTTGAACACCAAAAATTACCAGACCGCAGCTGGTTGGTTCCAGCAAAAATAAAAAATTTCAAATTTTTCTCACCAAAAATGACCAGACAACATCTGGTTGGTCTAACCAACAACAAGCAATAACTTGTCGTGAATCAATAAAAATTTCTAACTTTGAACACCAAAATGTCTAGACCGCAGCTGGTTGGTCCCACCAAAAACGAGCAATAACTTTTTGTGAATTAACAAAAACTTCGAACTTTGGACATCAAATATGACTAGAACCCAGGTGGTTCGTCTTACGTGACTATGTTGACTTAAGTTTAAAATGCAAAATTTCATTAAAATATCTTCAACAAGAACCAACAATAAGAGAAGAAATGCGTGTTTGATTAGATGTAATCATAATCTTCCAATAAATGTTGCTTTGTGTGAAGTATGAGTGCGAACGAGTATGAGTGGATATGAGTGCAAATTCTTCTTTGACTCAAATCCACTAACACTCATTCTTGTGTTAGTCAACCAATGACTCAAAAAAAATAATAATTGCAGGTCTCTGAACTGTACCCTGTGGATGAGTTTGTAATTTTTAAGAGCAGTTATGTGTACGTTGACACGTAATCAACATCTGTTGACATGTCGATATCCTGGATTTTTTCCCAAATTTTAAACAATTTTTGAAATGTCACTTCTTTTTTTGACATCAGCTATTGATATTTCTTGCATTTATCGATTTTAAATATCGATATTTTTGAAGTTTTTTAAAAATATTTCAAATCTATTGCTTAATGCTTTCTTTAAAATAATATCTCTTGAAGAAAAAACAATTTTTTCTGGTTAAATTGTTTTTTTTTTACCTTAAAAATTTATTGAAATTTACTTGGCTATTGATTGTTAAAATAATTTATATATTGGCAAAAATATTGATTCAGTAGCGATAATTGATTTTTAATATATTGAAAAAACAGATCTAATAAAGTAAAGTAAAGAAGTAAATAAGTCCTCGATAAAGTGTCGTTAAAAGTAGCTTACGCTCATAGATATTATGTACCTCGTTAAAGTTGCGATCATTTATCGATAGTTAAATATGTAACAATCGATGTTTTAGCATAGTTAACAATGTGTGTTAACTTTAAAAATGAATTCGAAACTCTAGCCTAGTTTTTTGATGGAAAATGTATCGATACAACGCATATGCAACGATACATATCGGCAAGGGTTTCGATAGAATTAATATTCTCTAACTTCCTGTATTCTTCTTTCACACTTTCGCACGTCATCGTCGTGTACATGAACAAAACTTTATAAACTATTTACATTTCTATCTGGATTAACATGTAACGTAAAAGATTTGTAAATTCTACTGTTAATAGTTACATTAACATTGACATCAACATTAACATAAGCATTAACAGTGCATTATTAATTAAGTAAATATTTTGCAAAATTTCTATGAACACTAGAAGCCTCAATTGTAAGGAAAATAAATTCGCTCAATTTGTTTAGACTTAAAAATTTTGTAGAATTGCATTAAAGTTCTTTAAATTTTTTTATATATGACTTAAACAAAAAAATTGTGTACTTTTCTATTAATTTAATTAGCCAAAATAACAAAAAAAAAAAAAAAAAAAAATTAAAGCCATTTAATTTATAATTATAAGACTTGTCAAAAATATCAAACAAATTTTAAGTCATAACTCAATAAATTTAAAAAAAAAATCTTAAATTTCGTTATATTCACTTAGTCTTAGTTAAGCTTTGTAAATGTTTCCTAATTTAACCAATAATTTTTCACATTAAGTACTGTTATTCATAAAGTATTTAAATCAAATGTTGTCAACAGTAATATTTGCTGTTATATTTGCTACCGGTTATTTCTCCACATTTTGTACATAAACTGTTGCTGAAACTATGTTTATATAAAATATTACTCTTATAATTATTAATTTTACTAGTATTTTACAAATTAATTACTTTGCTCATGTGTTTATATATTAAAGAAGAAAAAAAGAAGAAAAAAAAACAACAAAAAACCAGAAGAATTTTTTCAATATTTGTTAAGTTTTTTGAATACCGAAATCATTATTGTGTTAAAAACTTACTTATGATGGAAATTAATTAAATGAAATTAAAACTTAATTATTGTTGTATAAATATTAAGTGTTGTTATATTCTAAGCAAAAGATTTAATGAACAAAAATACTTAAATTAAATGAAATAAAATTAATTAAACATATTTTCAAAAATATGCAAACTTATTTGTAATTATTTAAATAAACAGTTAAAAAATTCTCTAAAATTGTTGTGTTTTAATCATGTTTGACGTTTCATGACGGCTTTCATTTCTTTAGAGTTGATGATAAAAGATTTAACTTTACCGTGAAGAAAAGGTGTTATTTTCCATAGTTCACGAATTCCAAATAATACTTCACGTAGTGCTGGAATAATAGCGCTACGAGGGTTGTCCAGAAGTCAGTGAAATTCTTAGGGGAAGAAGAGGGGGGGGGGGTGTCCGCCCCGGCTGACACCATTTTAGGGGTGAAACCGTCCGCATTTTTTTTTTGTTTTTTTGATTTTGATAGAAATAAAATTGTTGAGATAATTAAATTGTAAACTCAATTGGTGCTAAATACCTTTTAAATTCCGCAAATGTCTATACTTTCCTCTGCTTTCTTTTCATCTGGGCTGATGTTTAAAAAGAAACTGACGACACACAAATTTAAAATAAAATAAATAAATAACTGGCCATTTCAGCCCTTGAAAGGACTTTGACCTAGCTTCTTATGATCAATTGTGTTGTGCGTGTTCTTAAGTTTTTACACAATTGACCGAGAAACGGACCTACAGGTTTAACGCCGATTCCGAACGGCGATGAACGGAATGTTCTTATTCTCAAGAAGCTTTACATGGCATTTTAATTACTCTCTGAGGTTTGCCATTGTCTGCAGAGAGGTGGCGGCCGTACAGAAAAATTATTTTAATTCAAATAATTTTCTGTCGCTGCTGGGGTTCGAACCCGGGTCTCCGAGTTCGTTGACATAGCGGCCACGCACTTTAACCAACTACGCCACGGACGTCATTAAAATGAAACACAAATTTACCTGCAAAAAAAGGAGTGACTCTTGAAAAGTTTTGATTTAAAGAAATGGTCTTGTTCAATTTCCGCAGGATGAACGAAGGCTCAATATACACTAGAGCCTTGAGTTGCGTCGTTTCAAGTTGCGTCGTTTTCGAGTTGCGTCGATACAATATTTTGAATATACAGTACATTATAATTAACAAATATGAAATCGTTTTTCTCGTATATTATATGAACCGAGGAGATTGGGTTTTTGTTTTTTTTTTATGAAATTAGAAGAATACTGAAGTTTGTTATATTTTAAAAGGTTTTTATTAGCTTTACTTTATTTGTCTGTTCCGTAAAAATCTTGAAATCCATTTTTAGCCAACTTCCCCATGAGCTAGAGTTTTGAAACTTAAAATGTAGTTCAGAACTGGATGACAACACAATATTAACGTATTTTCATGTCTGTACGTTTATTTGTTTGGCTTAAATCCGAATTTATTTTGTATACATAACAGTCCGTTCAAAATGTTCATTGGATAACAATATATGGCGTTACTAGATTTTTCCTATATGATTTTTATTTAGTACTCGTACTATGAACGTACTATATAACGATACGTATATAAATTTGACAACAATCTGACTATTAATTCGTGAGTTATAGCATTTTGTGTGCAATAGGGCGTATCGAAAAATTTAGATCGTATTCTAAGAGGTCTTAAAAGTTGCATGGGGTTGTCAAGATCACCCAAGAAAAATTTTAAGGAAAAAAAACGATGTGTTCCTGCCCCGCATGGACAAAGTTGTTTTTTGAGGAAAACAGTAAAAAATAACGACCTTAAAATGCTTTAACTTTTATAAAAAAAACTACGAATGTCTTAAAGGAAAAGTAAGTATAGGCTTAAACTAACAATATATTGCTAAACACGATACCACTAACGATTTTTATCCACAGTGTCCTGTGTGAAGGATATTCGAAGTTCAAGTTGTAATTGAGATGGCAGAGCACTTTTGATTTTTACCCAATAGTTTAAATTTTGGTGGTATTAATTATAGTGTTAACGTATTCCCTAAATTTGGCGAATTCATAATCATCATAATTTTTGCATATGCATGTTCCTATTTTTGGGAAATGTATACTTGAATGCAATTTTTTAACTTTTTAAAAACAATGAATATAAGATATTATATCTCGGGTACCAGAAATGGTACCGAAGATACTTTGCTCATCCTTTTTTTTTCTTAACATTTTTTTTGGTTGATCTTGACAACCCCATTGAACTTTTGAGACCTCTTAGAATGTGAATTTTGAAAAAAATTGTAATTCGATACGCCCTAGTGTGCAACTTTTGTAATTGAAAAAAAAAACAATGGAAAAAAGTGAATTTCGAGCTTTAATAAAGCATTGCTTTTTGGTGAAAAAAAAAATACAGTGGAAGCCAAACAATGGCTTGATAAACATTATCCTCACTCTGCTCCATCGATGGTAGAAAAGTGGATTGCTGAATTTAAACGTTGTCGTACCAGCACAAATGATGCAGAGCGCAGTGGACGTCCAAATGAGGCTGTTATTCCAGAAAACATAAAAAAAATCCACAATTGGTTATGAACAATCGCAAATTGAAGGTGCACGAGCTAGCTGACATTGTAAAGATATCAGATGTTAGTATTTTTACCATTTTACACGAACATTTGGGTATAATTCTATTGGTTATACTATTCATCAACATTGGGTATACTACTCGTACTATAAAAGTGGTATCGAAAAGTTGGAAAATAAACTCGTTGTATCGCTCTCGAAGGCAACTTTGTTGAATAATATAATCGAGTTTTATAAAAATTTTGTTTTTTTCTTACTTATTCTACGGACTTACTGAATGACCTGTTACATACATACATATTAAAAATAAAAAAAGTATTAAAAGCTCATCGACACTTAAAAATTTCAAAAATTCACAACTGAAGTGAATTTATTACCTCATTTAGAAAATATTTTGGTGTGAGTTCTGTAGCTCAGAGCGTAAAGCGAGCCTCGTCAATGTTGACGAATATTTTATTTTTAATGAAAAAAATACAAATTTAAAAAAATTTACCACAGTAGGTGGAAAAATTGTAAAAAGTTGTTTGATTTATTGATATTTATATGATATCTTTAAATGGGTTCTGTAGCTCAGAGCACACGGCGATTGCTTTATAATCGTCAGGTTGAGATTTGGAAAATCATAAAACCTTCAGAATCTATTTTCAAATTTTACACAATACTTAAAACCATAAAATAATAATTTAAGTAAAAAAAATGTTTAATATACCACAATCTTAAAACAAACTAAAAAGTATAAAATAATTTTTGCTAGAGTGGGGCTTTTGGCATCCGTGGCGTAGTTGGTTAAAGTGCGTGGCCTATATATCAACAAACCTGGAGACCCGGGTTCAAACCCCAGCAGCGACAGAAAATTATTTGAATTAAAATGATTTTTCTGTACGGCCGCCACCTCTCTGCAGACAATGGCAAACCTCAGAGAGTAATCAAAATGCCATGTAAAGCTTCTTGAGAACAAGAACATTCCATTCATCGCCGTTCGGAGACGGCGTTAAACGTGTAGGTCCGGTTCTCGGTCAATTGTGTACAAACTTAATAACACGCACAACACAAACTTCTTTCAAGGGCTGAAATGACCAGTTATTTATTATATTTATTTTTTAGAGTGGGGCTTTTAGATCTCATAATAATGCTCATAATGCTATATTAGGGGGTAAGAAAACCTTGGTTAAAAAAGAATTTGTCTACTAACATATTCAATTTTGTAATTGCTAACAAATAATTTCTCAATAGTTCATTAAATATAGGCATAGGTAGGAAAAGTTTTAATAAAAAAAACTCGTCAGCCTTGATAGCTTCCATAACATTAAAATTGAAAAATTTTGAAGTAGAACATACTAGACTGAACGCAATAGATGTCTGCAAAGTTGAATCTGCCATCCATGCAAGGACTTCTACCCTGACAGTCAAGGGACCTGAGTTAAGAACTCATTTGTTCACTAACGTACTAGAATTGTTAATAACACTCCTTACTATTCTCTATAGCATGTGGGGGTGACACCACTGGTTTCCGTCCCGGGTGTCACCAAGCCTAAGAACGCCACTGCCAGAAGTACCAGACCTTACAAAAAAAACACAAGAAATTTGGAAAAAAATGTCATTATTTCTCTCTATAGTTTCCTTTTAGCTCAATACTCTTTTCCCAACGATGTTCAATAGCTACTCGATACTCTGTTGGTAACCGTCGAGCTCCTCAAAATAGCCATCAACCGCAGACTCCACCTCTTCATTGTTGGTAAATCTTTTACCAACGAGCCATTTTTTCAAGTTCGGAAACAGAAAATAATCCGAGGAGGCTTAATCTGGCGAATAGGGGGCGCACAGTAGTTGAAAGGTGGAAATAAATACCAAAATTCATGATCACTTTCTATTAGCATAGAATAGAATTGTTCTATTAGCATAAATCCAAAATATGTTTGAATAATATTCATTGATTAATATTCACTCAAAAACGAACAATAAAAAAAAATATAGGAAAATTATGTAAAAAGTTGATATTTTTACAGAGTTACTACAAAAAGACGGGAAGAGATATTCCCCTCATGATTTTTTTTATTTATTTAAGAAAATGTTCAAAAACAGTTAATCGTATTTGAGATATATTGTTTACCTCTATTTTTAAAAAAAACTCAAATTCAACGTGGATATGAAAAAAAAACGTAAATTAATTTTTTAGCAGAATGTTACTTTGTGAGCTCCAAGTTGCTCCAAAAAATCTTTCAACGCAATATATTTATTGATATTTTACGTAAATGTTTCAAATACTAAAAGTGAGCTCTTTTGAGCTTTTTCACGAGATATGACAATAACTAAAACCGTTTTGAGAAAAAAAAATATAGAGTTGCTCAGTCTCAAGGAATAGTTCTTTAGCAATTATCCTTAGTATATTTCAGGCTTGGTTATTAAGCCAAACTCTTCGTTCAAAAGTGTGACATACTTTATCTTGTTTATTATGGTACCAGCAATATTGCACTGTCTTATTGACCATTTAAAGCTTACAAATGAATTTTTATATTTTATTTTGCGACTATAAAAAACTATAAAAAAGGATGAAAATCTTTCTGAAAGAATACCATGTGTTTATACGCATAAAAAGCTACAACATGAACTACGGATATATAGATTGATAGCAGGTTTTACATTATCCCTAAAAGTATACTCAAGTAAATTTTTAAAGTTGCTATCATTACTTATGCAATAATTATTAATTTGTTGCAGAATGCAAAAGGTTCATTCAAATTTTTTTAAATACAGGGTGTTTTTTTTAGAGGTATAGAACTTCGAATTGAAATAAAACAAAAAAAAATCGTTTTAATGTCCATCAATTTGGCTTTATTGGAAGGATAATTTTATGCCATTAATGTTTAAATATGATTTCAGGCATGTGGCCACCGCGGCTGGCTCGAATAAAGCCAATTCTACAGGTCCAATTTTCAACCACTTTTTCGAGCATATGGGGCCGTATGTCGGCAATAACGCCACGAATGTTGGCCTCCAAGTCCCCTAACGTTTCTGGTTTGTTGGCGTAGACGAGCGACTTCACATATCCCCAAAGAAAATAATCCAATGGTGTCAAATCACACGATCTTGGTGGCCAATTGACAGGTCCATTCCGCGAAATTATGCGCTCATCGAATGTTTCCTTCAATAAATCGATTGTGACGTGCGCTGTGTGGCATGTAGCGCTGTCTTGTTGGAACCACAACTCATCCACATTCATGCCATCCAATTCGGGAACAAAATAGTCGGTTATCATGGCTCTATACCGGTCTCCATTAACGGTAACTGACTCTCCAGCATTATTTCGGAAGAAGTATGGCCCAATGACTCCACCAACCCATAGAGCACACCAAACAGTCAGTTTTTGTGGATGTAATTGTGTCTGAAGGATCTCATGTGGATTCTCTTCACTCCAAATGCGGCAATTTTGCTTGTTGACGTAGCCATTCAACCAAAAATGAGCCTCATCACTGAACAAAATTTTGCGATGAAAATCAGCATCGAGATCAATCTCATTTTCGGCCCATACACCAAAATCACGACGCATTGCATGGTCTCGCGGCTTTAATTCTTGCACAAGCTGGATCTTGTAAGGTCGCCAGCCAAGATCTTTGCGCAAAATCTTCCATAAAGTTGATGGACAAAGCTCCAATTGCTGTGCGGTGGCGAATCGATTCATTCGGGTCCTCTTCAACATTTTGCTCTACAGCGGCAATTGTTTCTTCGGTGCGCACTGTTCGACGTCTCTGCGGATGCGTATTATTACATAGAGTAAACGTAGTGCGAAAACGACCCATGGTTAACCGAATTAATTGCTCTGATGGACGATTATATCGACCATATAATGGACGGAGCTTGCGGTAAACTTCGCGAACTGAACCATTATTTTCGAAATAAATTTGCACGATTTGCAAGCGTTGTTCTTTTGTCAACCTGTTCATGATGAAATGGCAAACCAAACTGAACATAAATGACATTAGAGTTGCCAGATTTGACCACAAAATGCCAGTTTTATCCTATTCGAAAAACAAACCCCTAAAAAAACACCCTTTAATAGCGAAACGGGCAACTTTATTTTGAAAATTTTTTTTTATTGTCTTACAAAATAATTTTTAAATAATATCTAAGAGTAACATGAACATATTGTTTTAACGGTTTAGATGCTATATAACCTTAAAGTTTAAAATTTGGAAAATAAGTGGAGTGAAAAATTTTTTGGGGGATGTGGGCATAGCGGAAAAAATTGTTTTTTTAGTAAACACTTTAATTTAAGATTTCTGACAATGTGGTTTCATCATAAGATAAGTCATAGAAAAAATATAGCGTTTTAATTTTTATGTTGTATGGGAGGTAGGTGTGGTTGTGGGCGGATATCAAAACATTTCTGTTTTTAGTTTGATATAGTCAAACTGAACTCTTGTGCCTAATTTTATTCATTTACGATGACTACTTCTACTTTTAGACATTTTTTGTACGGGGCTCAACCACTGTAGGGCGTGAGGAAGCAATTTGAACTTTAACACGCAAATTGTTTCCTCACGCACGAAGTGCTAACAATTGATTTTGACCATCGTGAAAATGGATGTTTGAAATGGTGCATTGTCTTGATGAAGCAGAACTTGCTTTTTCGCCAAATGCGGTCGTTTTTTTCTTGACTTCATCACTTAAACATAAACACAAAATTCGCAAAATACTCGTCGTTGCGCAGTGGCCTTATTTGCTCTAGTAGGGTAATTTAATTTTTAATTTGAGAACGAATAAAGATAGCGGGATGGAATTTGTATAAATCATATTTAAATGATACCTAATATCTGAAAAGAAAACGGTCGAGATCAGATAACGACCACGCCTATCTACTCTATAACGTAAAAAATATTTCATTTGTTTTATTATCTTCTTATATATGTTAAAATTTTTCTCCAAATTTCTCCAAGTTTTTCAAATTTCTATATATCCAAATCCTTTTCCTAATCCTTGTTCCAATCGTTGTCCCAATACTAGTCCTATCCCTTGTTGGACTACTAATATCATTGGGGTAGTCCTTGCCATATTCCTTGTCGAAGTCTTTCTCGAATCCGCATTTAAATAATTTTCTTATGCTTTGCCGTGGTACATTTGCTAATTCTTGCCATAAACCAAGTCTTAATTCGAGTTCTAATACTTCTACCAATCTTTGTCTAAGTCCTAGTCTGAAATCTCATCCGTACCTTTTCCATAATCCATGTGCAAATTCTTCTCTTCATCAGTTTCTTAAGACTTTTTCTAATACTTGACTTAATTCTTGTCTTAATCCTTTTCGTAAATGTAATCATTGCCTAAATCCTTGTCTTAATCCACAACGTAGCCCTACTCTTCATCATTGCCTTAATGCTTGACCTAATTTTCTCCCTAATTTCTGTCTTTCTTCTTATTCTACTCCTTGGAGAAATGCTTGCCTTAATTCTTGTCGTAAGTCTTGCCTTCTTCCTTGTCTAAATCCTTGTCTAAATCCATGTCCTAATCCTTTTCCAAACTTTATTCCAGCCCATGTCCCAATCTTTTTCCTTATCCTGGAACTTATTCTTCTTCTTATTGTTTGTTTTGGTACTGCTTTTGCTTTTTTTTGCTCTGGTTTTTGTTTTTGCTTTGGTATTGCTGTTTTTCTGTTCTGGCTTTTGCTTTTATTTTTGATTTTTCTTTGCTTTTTTGCAGTGACTTTTGCTTTTTCTATTGTTTTTGCTTTTGATTTTGATTTGTATTTTGATTTTGATTTTGATTTTAATTTTGATTTTGATTTTGATTTTGATTTTGATTTTGATTTTTATTTTGATTTTGATTTTGATTTTTATTTTGATTTTGATTTTGATTTTGATTTTGATTTTGATTTTGATTTTGATTTTGATTTTGATTTTGATTTTGATTTTGATTTTGATTTTGATTTTGATTTTGATTTTGATTTTGATTTTGATTTTGATTTTGATTTTGATTTTGATTTTGATTTTGATTTTGATTTTGATTTTGATTTTGATTTTGATTTTGATTTTGATTTTGATTTTGATTTTGATTTTGATTTTGATTTTGATTTTGATTTTGATTTTGATTTTGATTTTGATTTTGATTTTGATTTTGATTTTGATTTTGATTTTGATTTTGATTTTGATTTCGATTTCGATTTTGATTTTGATTTTGATTTTGATTTTGATTTTGATTTTGATTTTGATTTTGATTTTGATTTTGATTTTGATTTTGATTTTGATTTTGATTTTTATTTTGATTTTGATTTTGATTTTGATTTTGATTTTGATTTTGACTTTGATTTTGATTTTGGTTTGATTTGATTGAAGGCTAAGGCTAAGGCTAGGGCTAAGGCTAAGGCTAAGTCTAAGGCTAAGGCTAAGGCTAAGGCTAAGGCTAAGGCTAATGCTAAGGCTAAGGCTAAGGCTAAGGCTAAGGCTAAGGCTAAGGCTAAGGCTAAGGCTAAGGCTAAGGCTAAGGCTAAGGCTAAGGCTAAGGCTAAGGCTAAAGCTAATGTGTCACACATAAATTAAATGTTTTAAAGCAGCATAGCTGAGTCTATAAAAAGTCTCGTTAGCATTTTTTGTCGTTAAAACCCACATTCTGACAAGCTCTTTGCGGCTTCGTCACCTACAATGACACGAATTCCTGGCATTCGACAATTTGCGACTTTGTTGCGTACACAAATACGCAATAGCTTTGAAGAACTTTTCGGCCATATTTGATTTTAATGGCCATGATTAACGCTTGAATATCTGAAAAGGTAGTTTTTTTTTTTTGCTTAGGACCTTTCTCCCATATATTACGTGAAGATAGCAAATGTCCCGCAATTGAGAATCGAGTGTTGGGATCCAGAGTGTATATATGTATTTCCTTTTTTCTTACTATTTCCTTATAAATTTACAATGGTCTCAACATTCCAATTCGATCTGAAAAGATAAATAACAGCTTTAAGAAATTTGAAAGAGAATTTCTAATGAATATTCAATTCCTGTAAGACCATTGAAATTAGTCTCGTCTATAAAATCGTTTTCTGTCAAAGATAATTAACATTCAACTAAATTAACAAATATTTAAGATGTTAACAACGACTTCAAAGGCTGTGTAAATAATTTATGTCAATTAAGACCTTCAGCTAAGTAACCCAAAGATATTTTCTGTAAGCAATTTTAGAGATATTTCAGTCAATAATTAAGTTGTTATGAGTCTTTAATCAACATGCTTTGAATAATATTCAAACATTAATTTAACTAAAATTTATTCTGAAATATTGAAATAGCAGAGCATGACAAATATTTTGGTTTTATTTTATTATTTTGTTGTTTACTGACCAAAACTGCAAATTGTGCGGTTTTTATTGTAAATATTTATCAATTAAATTAAATTTTCAAATATAACATCTGTCGTGGTTAATTGCATTAAATGCACTCATTATGTTATTAGATATTATCTGTTTATCTAGCGATGGTTATTTTTATGGTATTCGTAGTGTCAAAAATTATCCAGGCATAGAATATTCCATATAAATATTAAATATTAAATATTAAATATTAAATATTAAATATTAAATATTAAATATTAAATATTAAATATTAAATATTAAATATTAAATATTAAATATTAAATATTAAATATTAAATATTAAATATTAAATATTAAATATTAAATATTAAATATTAAATATTAAATATTAAATATTAAATATTAAATATTAAATATTAAATATTAAATATTAAATATTAAATATTAAATATTAAATATTAAATATTAAATATTAAATATTAAATATTAAATATTAAATATTAAATATTAAATATTAAATATTAAATATTAAATATTAAATATTAAATATTAAATATTAAATATTAAATATTAAATATTAAATATTAAATATTAAATATTAAATATTAAATATTAAATATTAAATATTAAATATTAAATATTAAATATTAAATATTAAATATTAAATATTAAATATTAAATATTAAATATTAAATATTAAATATTAAATATTAAATATTAAATATTAAATATTAAATATTAAATATTAAATATTAAATATTAAATATTAAATATTTAATATTAAATATTAAATATTAAATATTAAATATTAAATATTAAATATTAAATATTAAATATTAAATATTAAATATTAAATATTAAATATTAAATATTAAATAT
Organism: Pherbina coryleti; assembly: GCA_943735915.1. Lineage (NCBI taxonomy): Eukaryota > Metazoa > Arthropoda > Insecta > Diptera > Sciomyzidae > Pherbina > Pherbina coryleti. The sequence goes on along the minus strand of OX030949.1, from coordinate 139,450,898 downwards.
TAAATATTAAATATTAAATATTAAATATTAAATATTAAATATTAAATATTAAATATTAAATATTAAATATTAAATATTAAATATTAAATATTAAATATTAAATATTAAATATTAAATATTAAATATTAAATATTAAATATTAAATATTAAATATTAAATATTAAATATTCAATATTAAATATTAAATATTTAATATTTAGTATTTAATATTTAATATTTCATATTTCATATTTCATATTTCATATTTCATATTTCATATTTCATTTATGGAAATTTTTAATTTCAATATTATCTCTAAGAACTGATTGATTGTTAGACAATATCTGAAGCTTGTCTTTAATTAGAACTCAATGTTTCATTGTAGGATAACTATTGTGGCTGTTTTTTATTTTCTAATTTCTCACTTTGCATATTCAACCTCTATATATTCGTTAACAATGAAAACAATTTAAAATCAATCTGTTTGTTTGTTCATTTTTCTTCCGGCAGTTTTAGTTGGAAAGATTGAGCTTTTTCTTTGATGATTTTATTTCGACAACAATTGGTTTGAATATCTTTTGGCAATAAAATTTACATTCAACTTGTTTTCTTGGAATTATCAAGTGCTTTATATGACGCAAATTGACGGAAACAGTTGCAAACGTCAAAGGGTCTAAATCGGAAGTTAAGGTGTGAGTTAAATCAAAAGCAAACTTTAAACTACCATGAATAGCTGTAGAAATAATACACATAATACACAATCACATACATAATATTTTAATCCTTTTGGCATTCAATGCATGAACATCGTTGTTTAAAATATTATGCCCTACATGCTCATAATTTCAATCCCAGTAGGAATATGAGCGATGCATTACTTTAGCAATAAGTAGCTTTTGCCATAGGTTTCAGGAAATTTTTTACTGTAGTCCAACTATATTTTTACTTGCATACATGGTCCCATCCTTGAACGGCAGTATCTTTTGGGGCTTTAAAAATTATGCGAATATTAACCGCGTTTGTTAAATGTACTTTAATGCCAAAGATTTCAATGATACCTTTAGGTTTTACGTTGAGATTAAATTGCCTTAGAAACAATCTTTTCTAAAGAGTTTGAGTACAAGTCCTAATATTCTTATCATAAGAAATAATATCGTTTAAAGCCAAAATATAACGTTTGAAGTATCTAACGCCCCACAGTGTTTGAAAATTCAAATTTACGAGCTTCTCTGTATAAAATATTTTTTAAAGAAATGCCACTTTCAAAAACTATGCCAATATTCTTTAATATCCAACTTAGCGATCTAAGAGCTTTCCACTGAAATATGGTGTCAGTGGCTATTTAAGCTGAAGTGATCAGTCCACGGCGCAAGTAAGATTTTCTCTGCGTAAAATGTGTTGAGTAAAAATATTTTGGTTAATAAGTGAAATTACTTCTGTGAGGATAGCCCAAAATCTTCAGCCCAACTGTGCTCAATTCGACGCAAATATTATTTAATGCTGAATTCGCCGCAATGAAAAAATGAAGGTATTTGATAAATTTTTTACAAAAGAATGCAATTCAAAACACAAACTAGTCTCATCATTAACAAATTGCTATCAATCGTCCTTCATAACGTAAAATGGCCTAGAAGTGAAAAAGTCAGGTCATGAAAACGTTATGAGAGGAGAAAGCTTTAAAAGTCAAAATCGTAGAGCGATTCGATTGAAAATGGACAGATTGGACTTCAGACTGTCAGAAAAAAATGTTATTTTTTTGCTTTTGAGATTCCTTTTGTTCTTGCTTAAGTTTAAGCTTTACCTTTATGTTTAGCTTTCGCTTTTGATTTTTTGTCTTTGGTTTTGTTTTTGTTTATGGTTTTGCTGTTGCGTATGCTTTTGTTTTTAGTTGTGTTTTGCTTTTGTTCTTGATTTTTTTCTTAGTATTGCTATTGTTTTTGCTTTTGCTTGTGCTTGTGCTTGTGCTTGTGCTTGTGCTTGTGTTTTTGCTTGTGCTTGTGTTTTTGCTTTTGCTTTTTCTTTGGATTTACCTTTAGGTCTAGATTTCGCTTTTGATTTTTTGTTTTTGGTGCTGTTTTTGTTTATGGTTTTACTTTTCCTTTTGATTTTGATTTTGATCTTGATTTTGATTTTGATTTTAACTTTAATTTTAATTTTAATTTTAATTTTAATTTTAATTTTAATTTTAATTTTAATTTTAATTTTAATTTTAATTTTAATTTTAATTTTAATTTTAATTTTAATTTTAATTTTAATTTTAATTTTAATTTTAATTTTAATTTTAATTTTAATTTTAATTTTAATTTTAATTTTAATTTTAATTTTAATTTTAATTTTAATTTTAATTTTAATTTTAATTTTAATTTTAATTTTAATTTTAATTTTAATTTTAATTTTAATTTTAATTTTAATTTTAATTTTAATTTTAATTTTAATTTTAATTTTAATTTTAATTTTAATTTTAATTTTAATTTTAATTTTAATTTTAATTTTAATTTTAATTTTAATTTTAATTTTAATTTTAATTTTAATTTTAATTTTAATTTTAATTTTAATTTTAATTTTAATTTTAATTTTAATTTTAATTTTAATTTTAATTTTAATTTTAATTTTAATTTTAATTTTAATTTTAATTTTAATTTTAATTTTAATTTTAATTTTAACTTTAATTTTAATTTTAATTTTAATTTTGATTTTGATTTTGATTTTGATTTTGATTTTGATTTTGATTTTGATTTTGATTTTGATTTTGATTTTGATTTTGATTTTGATTTTGATTTTGATTTTGATTTTGATTTTGATTTTGATTTTGATTTTGATTTTGATTTTGATTTTGATTTTGATTTTGATTTTGATTTTGATTTTGATTTTGATTTTGATTTTGATTTTGATTTTGATTTTGATTTTGATTTTGATTTTGATTTTGATTTTGATTTTGATTTTGATTTTGATTTTGATTTTGATTTTGATTTTGATTTTGATTTTGATTTTGATTTTGATTTTGATTTTGATTTTGATTTTGATTTTGATTTTGATTTTGATTTTGATTTTGATTTTGATTTTGATTTTGATTTTGATTTTGATTTTGATTTTGATTTTGATTTTGATTTTGATTTTGATTTTGATTTTGATTTTGATTTTGATTTTGATTTTGATTTTGATTTTGATTTTGATTTTGATTTTGATTTTGATTTTGATTTTGATTTTGATTTTGATTTTGATTTTGATTTTGATTTTGATTTTGATTTTGATTTTGATTTTGATTTTGATTTTGATTTTGATTTTGATTTTGATTTTGATTTTGATTTTGATTTTGATTTTGATTTTGATTTTGATTTTGATTTTGATTTTGATTTTGATTTTGATTTTGATTTTGATTTTGATTTTGATTTTGATTTTGATTTTGATTTTGATTTTGATTTTGATTTGATTTTGATTTTGATTTTGATTTTGATTTTGATTTTGATTTTGCTTTTATTTTTGCTTAGTAAAATACTTATGATTGTGTTTTTGCTTGTGCTGGTGTTTTTGCTTTTGTATTTGTATTTACTTTTGCTTGGCTTTTTCTTTTGCTTTTGCTTTTACCGTTGCTTGTTATTCTGTTTTTGCTTTTGCTTGTGCTGGTGTTTTTGATTTTGCTTTTGCCTTAGCTTTTGATTTTGTTTTTGCTTTTGCTTGTGTTTTTGGTTTTGCTGTTGATTATGTGTTTGCTTTTCCTTTTGCTTTTGCCTTTGCTCTTGCTCTTGTTCTTGCTCTTACTCTTGATTTTGCTTTTGCTTTTGGTTTTGGTTTTGCTTTGGTTTTAGTTGTTTTATCTGGCTTTTGCTTGTGCTCTTTTTATTTTTGACGTTTGCTCAAACGATTTTTATTTTGGCTGTGCTTTTGCTTTTGATATTTTTTTTGCTTTTAATTTTGCTTTGGGTTTTTATTTATGTTTTTCTTCTACTTTTGGCCTTACTTTTGTTGTTGCGATTGTTTGTTTTTTTGTTTCTATGCGTTTTTTTTCGTGAGCGCATTAAAATAACTCTATGCAACGATGGCGGCTCCTGCCAGGCCTTATAACGTCATTGATTCTGTGAACATTTTTCTTATAAGATCAAAAAACTCACCTTTATTGTTGTTGCATTTGATAAACTGTAGCCCCTACATTTGACAAGTTTTATATTAATTGCAACACACAACTCCCTTTCAAGTCAAATTGTTGAAACCACCTCCCACAAACTTTATGAACACCAAATAATCAGAGTGTGTTCACTTAAAAATAAATAAATAACTGGCCATTTCAGCCCTTGAAAGGGCTTTGACCTAGCTTCTTATGATCAATTGTGTTGTGCGTGTTATTAAGTTTGTACACAATTGACCGAGAACCAGACCTACATGTTTAACGCCGACTCCGAACGGCGATGAACAGAATGTTCTTGTTCTCAAGAAGCTTTACATGGCATTTTGATTACTCTCTGAGGTTTGCCATTGTCTGCAGAGAGGTGGCGGCCGTACAGAAAAATTATTTTAATTCAAATAATTTTCTGTCGCTGCTGGGGTTCGAACCTGGGTCTCCAGGTTCGTTGACATAGCGGCCACTCACTTTAACCAACTACGCCACGGACGCCACAGCTTAATGTGTTCACTTAATAATCAATATATTTATATGGGTGTTATCTATATTCCCCCCAATTCTATCGAATCTACATACAGTGAGTTATGTGAGACCATTTCATCAATAACCGCATCCACGAATGAAGAAAATGCACTTGTTATCTTTGGCGATTTTAACCGCCCAAATATTTCCTTTGTCATTGATGAAAATGACAACTATCTTCTCCCGGTAGAGCTCTCTAACTCGATTGATTTTACTTTAATTAGTACCTTATATGGCAACGACTTACAGCAAGTAAATAGGACTCCAAACCAGAATGGCAGATGGCTAGACCTAGTTTTCACTAATGCCTATTATGAAATAAACGTTGTTCCAACTAGCGAAGCTGAACACTTATTCTCTAACAGTATGCACCACACAGCCGTAACTATAGAACTGTTCACCGAAAATATAACATTTACCCACTCATTTAATAACTCAATTGTATATGATTTTCTCAATGCTGATTACGATAGCATAAAAATCGGTCTTAATAATTTCGACTGGAGTGATTTATCAGCGTTGGGTCTCGAAAATGCAGTTTCACTCTTCTATCAACGTGTGCTTACAATTATTGATAGACATGTCCCAAAAATAGTGAAGAAAAATAAACTATCGGAACCATGGCTAGATCAGAATCTCAGAAACCTAAGAAATCAAAGAAATAAGTTATACAAAATCATGAAAATTGCATAAACTGCAACCGAAGAAGTGAAGATGAGATATGAGGAGTTGGCTAAAATTTTCTCTATTAATTCAAAAGAAGCTTACTAATTTTATATCAATCTTATTGGTGAAAGAATTGTTGAAGAACCCAAAAAATTTTTTGACTACGTGAACGTTAAGCGTAAGTCTGACGGATATCCTACATCCATGTTTAAAGGTAACGTTGTTTCTTCGAATATACAAGAGATTTGCAATCTATACGCAGACCATTTTAAAGAGGTTTTCTGTGTACCAATAAACAACACTAACAATACCCCTCTCTATTTAAATATACCACCTAAAATTAGTCATATTCAACTTACGCGTGAAGAGATATCCAAAGCAATTAAGGAACTTGATCCAAAAAAAGGACCAGGCCCTGACCTTATACCCCCATGCTTTCTAGTCCAATGTTTAGACTCACTGACCATACCTTTATGTATAATCTACAATAAATCTCTGTCCCATTGAGCTTTTCCATCGTATTGGAAAACATCACACCTCACACCGATATATAAAAATGGCGACAAAAGATCGGTTGAAAATTATAGGAGTATTGCTATATTATCGGCTATCCCAAAACTGTTCGAAAAAATTATATGTGAAAAACTTACAAGTATTATAAATCCTCTACTCAATGAACAGCAACATGGTGTCCGTAAAGGAATATCAACTACCACAAATCTTATAACTATGATCTCTGATGTTTTAAATAAAATGGAATCTAATGCAACAATTTTAGATTTTTTGTTGCACAAACTGCTACCTTCGCAGCCTGATGATGTTATAATTTATTTTTTTTACGCTAGGCCATACACAAGTGTTTTATTAATTTGATGTTTCATAAACATATACTCACAGAGAAATACTTCCATGAAACCATGAATTTGTGTTCTTTTAATGGCTCTCCTTGTCGCGTTATGACGACATAAATTTGTTGTCTTTTTTACCAGAACCAGACACATATTTTCGCGAGTCATAATTCCAGGATTCAAATTTGTAGTGTGGCGTCCCACAGTGATGCGATTGATACAAGTTAGACGGAAAATATTATTTTGTGAATTTTTTTGGTAGTTTTCGGTGTTTTAGGTATCCGAAAATACAAAAAAACCTATTTCAGAATTTTTGGACAAGGGGGCGTGGCAGCTGTCATACAACTGAAACATAATTTGCGCTATATCTTAGAAATTAGATAAGCTACGACAACAAAATTAAAAGTAGATTTTTTGTATGTGATTTCCAAAAAGTAAAGAAAATTTTGGCGTGATTGACGCAATGTTACTTACTTACTTACTTACTTATCTGGCGCTTACAACCGTAAGTCGGTTTTGGCCTCGTATAAGAAATTGCGCCAGCCATTTCTGTTCTGCGCTTGCTGGCGCCAGTTGGAAACACCAAGCGTGGTCAGGTTATCCAACACCTGGTCCTTAAAACGAAGATGTGGGCGTCCTCTTCTGCGTTGACCACCACCGGGCACCGAATCGAATATTTTTTTCGCTGGAGCGTCGTTTTCCATTCGGTCAACATGACGGAGTCGCTCGATTTTAATGCGCTTAACTATGTCGATGTCAGCGTACAGCTCATACACCTCGTGGTTCCATCGAATTCCGTACTCGCCATTGACGCAGATTGGACCGAAGATTTTACGAAGGATCTTTCTCTCGAAGGCTCCCAGAGTCTTTTCATCAGAACTGCTCAACGTCCAGGTTTGTGCTGCATATAATAGGACGGGCATGATTAGTGACACCTGTTGGCAAGAGTTATCCTTCGTTTTATCTCAATACTAACATCGTTGAAAGAGTTAATGCTGGATCCCAGGTAGACGAAGTCCTTAACAACCTCGAAGGAGATGTTGTCAACAGTGACGTGGTTTACAAGACGCTGGGACTGTTTATTTGTTGACACTAGGTATTTCGTCTTATCTGCATTCACTGCAAGACCCATTCGACTCGACTCTTTCGCTAATCTGGAGAATGCTGCGCTGACTTCGCGCAAGAAGACGCAATGTTGTCATGTCAATATTTTAAGGGCTTATCTTACCGTTTCTTTTTAGCACCTCATTTATTTTAGAAAAAAGAGTTGGCTGTGTCGTGGACACACCCTTAGGTTTTAACGTGACGGTGTTTCTTGTTGTTGTTGATGTTGTTGTTGTTGTTGTTGGTGTTGTTGTTGTTGTTGTTGTTGTTGTTGTTGTTGTTGTTGTTGTTGTTGTTGTTGTTGTTGTTGTTGTTGTTGTTGTTGTTGTTGTTGTTGTTGCTGGTGTTTGCGTTTATGTTGGTGTTGGTGTTGGTGTTGGTGTTGGTGTTGGTATTGGTGTTTGTGTTTTATTTGCTTTTTTTTATTTGCTTTTCCATTTGTTGTGCTTTTCCTTGGTTCATTAACTTTGCCTTAGCTGCATGCAGTAAATCCAGCAAAAGTGATGCATATGCGGCAGTTCTCTGAAGGGCCTCATGTAGCCCTCAATTTGTTTGTTAATTTTATCATGTGTCCGAAGTCATCATCTTCATTTTCGATCCTTAAAATTTACCGTTACGCCAGTAGTCACAGAGTTAAAATTTCATGCAACGTTTTTTCATGCTTGTAGCATTTTTACTGCATTATGTGGTTGCCACCCTGAAATCATGATGACAAGAATTTTTTTTTTAATTTAGTTGTGAGGCGTAATAACACACCTATGCTTTTGTAAAACAAAATTTACTGCAGCACGTCTCCAGAGTGAGTAAAAATTCCATGCAACGATATTACATTTCTGTTACATATGCTGCTATATTCACGATCTGGTGTCGTCGGAATTTTTCTTTTTTATTTTTGTCGTAAAGCCAAGTATAAATACTTCATTTGCCTTTTCAAACATTTATCATAGCTTATATACTCACCAAGTAAAAATTCAATGCAACGCCGCTGCATGAATGTTGCATTTTCGATCTTTGAGCGGCTCTCTCTGTGTCCCCATGACATCAGAAATTTTTTGACTAATTGTGTTGTGAGGACTTAGAACAGGCCTTCTGTGGTGTATCAAATTTTTAATCCTGGCGCTAATACTCACCGAGTAATAATTCCATGTAACAAATTTTCAGTTGCGTTGCTTAAGCAGCTCCCACCGCGTCCCGACGGCGTTTTGAATTTTTTTTTTTTTTTTTATAATGAAGTCAAAGAATTATCCTTTACGGTCGTACCATTTTTTTAATCATAGCTTTTATACACAGCGTTCAATGCAACGCCGATGAATTTTGAAAAAATGCATTTTTCAATATTTTGGAAACCTGCACGGTAAAACGTAACTTCGTCACGTCAAAAATCATACAAATGACATTTGAAAGAATTGAATCCCCATTTACACCGGCCATACAATAAATGCTATAAAGCACTGAATTATTTTAATCATCACATAAGAAACGAACATATTAACGAAAATTAAAACAAAGATAATAAGGAAAACTATAAATTAAAAAAAAAACCAGTAAATTGTCATATATTATCTGCTTTTTGTGCTTTTATCTATTTATTAAATTTCCATTTTACTCAATAAGGCTGACAATTGATTTTGTTTCTACCTGTTAAGCATATAAGTTAAATTATTAAAAGCGGAAATAGCGGTAAACTTGTGTAATACAGTGTTGTATAAATAATATGCAGCAAAAATAAAATAATCACTGACAGTAAAAACCAAAAAATAATTAAAATAATGCTAAAGTTTCTTTCAAAAAACGTTAATATTCATTAAAATTCGACAATTTTCGCATAAATTTGACGCAAGGTAGTGCTATGCTAATTATTTGAGGTAGCTGTTAAAGCATATAATAGCAAACACGCACACATACTTGTACATTTGCAGCAGTTTGCATGTGTGTAAATAAAATAAATACCAAATTAATTCAAAACATAAATCTAAGCCAGGCCAAAAGCATTTACAGCTGCGACTAATTAATATCAATTATAAAATGGTTGGCAAAATATCTCTGTGCATTTAACCCATTAAGTCCGGGAAGAGCACAATTTTAATATGATGTTTGAGACTTATTTTCTGCTATTAAAAATTGGAATAAAAAATTCCAAACATACCTATTCTTTAATTTTTGGGGTCGCTCTTTCGATTGGTGCAGTTGGATTTGCAGAATAATGACTTTTGGAACCAATATGGCGCATTTTATTTAAAAAAATAACGAAATTTTTTGCGTTTTTCTTTTTTGTGATTCTTTTTCGCATAAATAAAGTTACTGAATCGGTGCCAAACTAAAACCAAAAGTGCACAAAATATCCAAAGTATAACTATGAATATTTTTTTTTTTTGGTTTGAATCGACCTAACCTCTTCAATATATCAATACGTAAAAAATTAACGTTATTTGGTAAATTATGAGTATTATTAATAAAATTTACATCTCTAATAATATAATTGTCCCAAAAATATATAAAGAAGGGGTTTTTGAGATCGCTGATCACGAATTTGAGGTAAGATTTTCAAAATTTAAGATGGCGGATTCAATATGGCCGACCGAATTTCATAAAATCTTCAAAATTACAAGAAAATGTGAATAAGGGAGTTTTTGAGGCCGTTGATCACGAATTCGAAGTTAGATTTTCAAAATTCAAGATGGTCGATCTGTAGCCGATTAAATTTCATGAAATGACTGAAACTAATGCGATAATATTTATTATACGGGGTGTTTACGATGTTTGATTGTTTCCGTCCGTTAGTCGTTGTATAAATGTTTCCCAACTCAAACCAGGTGGAGGTGGACGCCAAGAGTATTTTTTTTTTTTTATTTAATTTTTTTTTATTATTTTATTTTATTTTGATTTTTTATTTATTTTTTATTTGTTATTTTTTAATTTTTTTTTTTTTTTTTTTTATTTATTTTTCCTTAGGATTTCGGATTTTTTAAGTATCTAAAATTACGAATATTTCAATAAAAAATATTAGACTTAATTTACAAATGCTAGATAACTTCGTTTGAATTATAAAAATATAAAGGTTTTACAAGGTTCCAGTTAGGAAGCGTTTATAAAACGGCTAACGGACGGAAACAACCAATTTTTTATCGTAAACACCCCGTATAATAAACATTATCGCATTGGTTTCAGACATTTCATGAAATTTAATCAGCTACAGATCCACGATCTTAAATTTTGAAAATCTAACTTCGAATTCGTGATCAACGGCCTCAAAAACTCCCTTATACACATTTTCTTATAATTTTGAAGATTTTATGAAATTCGGTCGGCCATATTGAATCCGCCATCTTAAATTTTGAAAATCTTACCTCAAATTCGTGATCAGCGATCTCAAAAACCCCTTCTTTATATATTTTTGGGACAATTATATTATTAGAGATGTAAATTTTATTAATAATACTCATAATTTACCAAATAACGTTAATTTTTTACGTATTGATATATTGAAGAGGTTAGGTCGATTCAAACCAAAAAAAAAATATTCGCAGTTATACTTTAGATATTTTGTGCACTTTTGGTTTTAGTTTGGCACCGATTCAGTAACTTTATTTATGCGAAAAAGATTCACAAAAAAGAAAAACGCAAAAAATTTCGTTATTTTTTTAATTAAAATGCGCCATATTGGTTCCAAAAGTCATTATTCTGCAAATCTGACTGCACCAATCGAAAGAGCGACCCCAAAAATAGTTGAATAGGTACGTTTGGAATTTTTTATTCCAATTTTTAATAGCAGAAAATAAGTCTCAAACATCATATTAAAATTGTGCTCTTCCCGGACTTAATGGGTTAAGATATTCAAATAAACGATTAATAAAAAAAGTTCATATTTGTTGCCAATTTGGTAATAAATTCAATTTAAAAGCTATTTAGGGAAAACATTTGATATCCGTTGTCGACCGCATTTTAATTTGCAATTTAAAGCGTTTAGACTCTGCAAGGATTTTTGCATGGCTTTTTTTGTTCTTTTGTGCATTCAATTATTTTTCCTTTTTTTTTTGCTTTTTGGTCAATTTAAACATGTGTCAGTTCGGAAGCATTAAATTGAGTGCTTCTCACAAGCTGCTTCTCCTTGCTTTTAGTCAAAAATTGCTTGCAGCAAGGTCTTTCCTGTTGCCGACTTGTCTATGATCTTTATTTTTTTTCAATCTTTTTTATTGAAGCTGCTTGTTTTCACTGGAAGCTCTGCAACAAGTATAATTTTTTTATTGCTTATAAAATTTTTTGCAAAATTATTGCATGCCTCGTTAAATCTTCTTGAGAACGAGCTGCTGTTCTGTATGTTTTCTTTATTTTCTTTTTTTTCGTTCGTTTCACTCTATTCTCACCTGACTTCATGAATGACTTTAAAATCGGCGTTTAAACAGCAACGATTTTAGATTTATAGCCTTGCTTTCATTGTGTTTTTCTCAGTGATATTGCCAAAGGATTTTATAGTATTTTAGGATATCTGAGAGTGGCTGGAGCAGCAATTTATTTTTGACTGGTAATAAGTTATTTTCGAGAAAGATAGACATGCAACTTTGACATGCAACGTTGATATGTAAAATAATAATGTGGCAAGACATGTCTATTAGGAGAAAATGTAGACAATAGTCCGTCTCGCCTTACAGGCGAAAAAAAAATGTCACCAAAAATGCACACCAGCTAGTCTGAAGCATTATTTAAAGAAAGTTTCGAAAAATCTTTTTTTTTTTTATTTTTTGACCGAACGTAGGGGTCGCGCATAGACATATTATGTACTTTATAGTTTCGGTATTTACAGTCCCATCTTAAAGAATGATATATTTATATTTTTGTCTTAGGGAGACTTATTTTTTATCTTTAAGACTCACTGACCTCGTTTGAACCCTTATAGTACTGACCCACTGGACCCAGTTTCCACCATCTAAAGGTACCATTTTGATTTCAGATATGGAAAGCCCGTAAAAAATCATTAAACTTGAACTAAAGATCTTTTTCAAAAATTTTAAAACGCAGGGAAAATTTTAAAAATTTTTTTTTATATCGTATTTTTAACCGACTTCAAAAAGGAGGAGGTTCTCAAGTTCGTTGGTTTGTCCGCTTTTTTTTTTTTTTTTTTTTTTTTTTTTTTTTAAATGTATGTACATCGATAACTTTTAAAGCACTTGCCCGATTTCCGTAATTTTTTGTCAACAGATAGATATCATGAACGCGGAGGTCCTTTTTTAAAAAAGTGGGCGATATTCGACAAAGGGGCGTGTCAATATTAGAAAAACACTGTATTTCAGTTAATATTGACACTATTGTACTGAAATTTACAGTTAAAATACTGGAATACTCAGCACTATTACAAATTACGGTCAATAAAGTGGGCGGTTTTTGACAAAGGGGTGTGGTCATATCAGAAAAACACTGTATCTCGAATAGTATTGACACTACGGTACTGAAATTTAGTACAAGGGTTAACACAATTTTTAAAAATTACTGTAAAGAAAGTGGGCGTTATTCGACAAAGGGGTGTGGCAATTTTAGAAACACACTATATATCGGATATTATTGACACTAGTGTGCTGAAATTTAGCACATGGGTAGGCATAGTTATTACAAACTACAGTCAATAAAGTGGGCGTTATTTGACAAAGGGGTGTGGTCATATTAGAAAAACACTGTATCTCGAATAATATTGACACTAGGATACTGAAATTTAGTACATGGGTAGGCATAGTTACCAAAAATGACGGTAAAAAAAGTGGGCGCTATTCAACAAAGGGGCGTGGCAATATTATTAAAATACTATATCTCAGTCGATATTGACAATAGGATGCTGAAATTTAGTACATGGGTAGGCATAGTTATTACAAATTACAGTAAAAAAAGTGGGCGTTATTCAATAAAGGGGTGTGTAAATATTATTAAAATACCATATCTCAGTTAATATTGACATTATGGTACTAATATTGGGTATTCAGGTAGGTGGGTAGGTAGAATCATTACAAAAATGGGCGGGATTGTACATAGGGTGTGGCACTTTAAGGAAATTATTATATATCGGTTAATATTGATACTTGGGAACTGAAATTTGGCACAGGGCTAGGTAGAATCATTATAAAGTACGGTTAATAAAGTGGGCGGGATTAGAGAAAGGGCGTGGCACTTTAATAAAAATTGTAAAGAGACAGAAATGGATAATACCCAACAAACTTTCAGGAATTAATCAAACAAATTTCTTAAGAACAAAGTGACATTTTTGAAATTTTACTCAAGAATACTATTACATAAAATTTTTCATATTCTCTAAAAAGGAAGAAATAAAAACTTTTTAACAAAAAAAAAAAAAAACCGACGTCAAAATCACTACAAAGTAAAAAATAATTTTAAATAACTTTTCCAATTCTTTTCTTGGTCATATTTTAAAAGCTATTTATACGTATTATAATATTGGAAATCTTATCATTATCATTTTTTCTATTTAGTTTTATTATCATCAATATATTAATTGCTTTATGAACATAAAAGCTTTGAAGTTGGCGCTCATCTTCGACACACAATCATGATCTTTTACCATCTTTGCACTATTTTAAACTTTTTTATTTGATGCTATGCTGCCTTGGTGACACTGTAGTAATTTTAAAAGCTTTGTATACATAAACATTCTCATTATACTGGTTTGGGTGAACTTGTAAAGCTCATATTGAATATGACATAGTGTGTAACAGCTGCACAAATAATGCATGGAACACATTGGCTACATTCAGCGTACTCAACAATTGCCAACTGAAAGACAAAAATCGCCAAAAAGATTTTATATTCATAAAGTTAGTTATATTTTTATGATTATAAAACAAATTAGAAAAAATTGAAATAAAAAGATTTCGACTTAGGTAGATAAGCGCCGACTTCAAAGCTTTTATGTACATAAAGCAATTAGTATATTGATGATAATAAAACAAAATAGAAAAAATGATAATGATAAGATTTCCAATATTATAATACGTATAAATAGCTTTTAAAATATGACCAAGAAATGAATTGGAAAAGTTATTTAAAATTATTTTTTACTTTGTAGTGATTTTGACGTCGGTTTTTTTTTTTTTTGTTAAAAAGTTTTTTATAGTAAACTAGCAGAGTACCCGACCTTGTTCGGATACAGGTAATTTGAGTGGAATTGAATTAATAGCAAAGAAGGATTAATTTATATGAGTTTTCTTGAAAAAATAATTTATTAAAGCATATGTACACGGTCTTGGACAGTCTGCTTAACTTACTAATTTTAACATAACTTTGTTATCGGAATAAAAAGTCAATTTAGTTTTTTTTTTATTTTCATTAGTGTTTTAATAAAAATCATATGAAGAACATTTTTGTAAAAATAATTTTATTTCAACATTAAATACATGCAATGTAACATGTAATACATGTTATGTAGGTTTTGCACATTTTTATTCATGTCTCTTTGTTACTATTTTAAAGCTTCTGCGTACACAATATTTATACACTCAAAAAATTATTCAAGTATTCCGTACTTAAATCAATCCGTAGCGGTGTCAAAAGTACGGTAAGTACGGATTTTCTTAAATCAAGTACGAAATGCTTGATTCAAGATCGGGACCTTCAAGCGCTAAATTCTTAATTATAGCTCCCGTTATGCTTGTTTGGGCTTGATTTTGAGCTGAAAAGAGTTTTATTTCAAGAAAATGAGGATTGATTTAAAGCGATGATGGGATCTGATTGAGTACAAAACGGACTTGTATGCAGAACGCTTGGATTAATTTAAGCTGAATTAATACTTGATTCAATCAGAAAGAAGGAATGATTTTAAGATGACCCAGATCAAAACGATCTCAGAAATTACTTATTCTAAGAATTTTGACCTTAATTCAAGCTCGAATCCGTACTTGGTGTGCTCCTAGAATAAGATCGTTTTAAGAATGAGTGAAATTAAATTGATCTCTAAAAGCGCTTAATCGAAGAATTATTACTTGATGTAAGCTTGAATTTGTACTTAAAATTATCCATAAATAAGATTGATTTAAGAATTAAAGATATTAAATTAATCTCAATATGCGCTTGTCCCAAGTATTTTTGATTTGATTTGACTTGATTTACGCTCAAATTCCAACTTGATATGATATTAACCTAAGTCTTATAATAATAGCAAAGAATTACGCCATTTTATATTTTTAATAAAGTTTTTATTTTAGTTTCATTTAATGTTTTTTAATACTTGTGCAATATTAGTAAATATATATTTATAATAATAAAATAAAAATAAACATTTAACTCAAAGTTGTAATATATAACAAAGTTGACATTTTAGTTTTTGCTAAGTTATAAAAATCATGTATGTAATAGTTCAAGACCTGAGTGCAAATATAAAAGGGTGGGCAAGAGTAGGTAGAGTTGAGCAAAAAATTATGGAGGAGAAGGTTTATTTTTTTGCAGCCAAAGGAGTTGTAGGGTTAATATAATTATAAAAGTTTTACTTACGTAATTGTATAAGATTTCATTTATTTTAGTATAATTTTTTTCTCAACTCTACCTCCCCTTTTAACACAAGTTGATCCATTTTTATGTATTTAGTATTTTTAATTCTTACGTGGTTTGAATATAAGGAATTTATTTAAAGATATTACATGATAAAATAACTGCTTAACTCGAATGAATGTTTTCCCATTGCTAAGTGGATACAAATGTAAGGGAGGAGTATTGAATTCTGTGATATTTTTTAAGATTATTTTATTAATTGCAGAACCAACTTCATATGCTCTGAAATGGGTGTGAAAGCCTCTAATTGTTATCTTTTTACATATTACAAAAATATTTTTATTTGGACTTATAACTAAGTATATTATTTTATATAACTCGAATTGCGTATAGTCAATTCCTAAATAATATTTTGATTTATAACGAGTTCCTTTAAATGTTAAATCATCACATATTTCACATTCTTCAAAACGAATATTATTTTTTTCAGTAATTTTATCAAAACAATCTTTCACGCTTGTGGTTTCAGAATTTAAAGAGTGACACGTAAAAATGGGTTTTAAGCCTGTTTTGTGTTCAAGTAAAAACTTAGAAAATTTGAGTCCAGTTTTGATTGCTAGCGAATATGGAGGATTTCTTCGAGATGATATGCTGTTAAAATAAATTTTTGCATCTTTATGCTTTGCTTCAAATCGCATACACCACATGTATTTTAGTGGACCACGCATTTATAGTGCACGCTTATTGCTGAGCCAATATGTCATGCATCTCTTTTACCCCAATGCGTTATTGAGTTTCAGTTCGGGCCGGCTAAGCAATATGCGTGCAGTATAAACGAGACCTAAGAAAAGGCACGCGTCACTGATATATGTAACTGTGTATGTGTTCTGTATGTAAGTTTGTGGCATACATCTTTTGGCGTCACTTGTTGCAACTTTTTATTTGCGTTTTACATAAGTACGTACATACCAATTGGATAGTTGATTTAATTTTTTACAATTTTAATCATCAAATTAATTCAATACATCAACATAAATTCCAATTTGAAGCATTAGAAATTGTAAAATATTAACTGTACAACAAGCAGTGTTGCCAGAAATTTTTGGGGAAAAAGGTTAGATGGGCTTTAAAAAAGGGCTAGAAAAGGCTAGATGGCTTAAAAAAAAGGGCTAAAAAAAGGCTAGATTTGTTTACATTATTTTTTACTCTGTGAATATACGTACGTATTTATATATTTACATACTATATGAATATGATATAAAACAACACCAAGAACAAAACCTATTTGAAATTGATTAAAATTGAATTCAGTCTTTCAAGCTCAAATATATAATCAGTGTAAAAACCGTATTTTTTGAGTGTTTCAGATTAGAGGCTCAAAATTCCAGAGGCTCCTCAAATTCTATTAATCAGACGAAGCACCATTGCTGGAGCTGGAAGTACTTTCAGTTTCATCATTAGATTAACCTATTTTCTAACTCATTTCTTGCAGGAATTTAAAAACTTTATTGAAATATCCAGTAAATTTGTTTTTTCCATTTCCAGCTGAAACAACGTTCCATTTATGAAGTGCTGCCAAATATATTATTTTTAGAGCACAGGGTTGCACTGGGTCCATACCAGAGATCTGCAAAAAGTCAATTGAAAATAATGTAACTTGAAAAAAATCAAGTTTTGACTTGACTTGTAGAAACTTGATATGTTTCGAACCTACAAGCCACGACTAGCTTCGGAAAAACGAATCATAAGTCAGACTTGATTCTATTTTGTTTCTACCCTACATTAATTGATAGAAAAAATCAAGCTTTCTACTTTTCAAGTCTAAGCGACTGCGCTGCCGTAAAAAGCCACTGACGAGCGTCTACTTATACTTTTCTATACAAAGTGACGAAATTAATTAAACCCTACGGAGTGGTCGGAGGGAATGGGTCCCCAAGAGAAAAATGTTTCTTTTGCAAAAGTAATGGGGGTCGGTCATACATATTAACCCTCCCCGGCCCTACTTAAAGCTCCCCTGTTAAGGTGCAGGAAATAAAAAAAAACAGCAAAAAGAACACAAACATACAATGCCTTAAAGTTAAACTGTATTCTTAACTCGAGAAACGAAGTTTGCACTGACGACACGAAGTTATTTCCTCAAACTTTGAAAACAGACTTGAAAATAAACGAATTGTAGGCAAAATAATTACTTTTTCCCTACATTTCAAGTTTCTACATTTCCAGTTTTCTACATTTGGCGATTTTATTCTTGCTGCCTATGATTCGCCAAACTTTTGTGCAAAATTGCAGGGAGTTGAAAAATTAAAGGAACTTGAAACAACAAATGGATCCATTCATGCAGATTTCTGGTCCATACATCTTAAGGTAGTAGTCTGGTAACTTATGCCTATTTTCATGACTTCTTTGGAGGGTGGTTTTTTATAGGAAAATAAAAATGAATTATCTTGAATATTTAGAGTGTTTTTATTTACATATTGAAAATTTAAAAAAAAATGTATTTGAAAAAATTTAATAGTTTATTACTATTATTATTGTCACTCGAAGTTGGAACCTCAAAAAAAAATGCACGTGGGTGGACCGGGTGATTTTGGCTCTTGATGTTATCTGAAATAAAATATTCTTGATTATTCTGAATCTATAGACATGTCATTCCGGTCGGAACTACTGAAGTTAAATTTCAAGGGTAAATAACAAAATGGCGGACTTTGAAAAAAAAGTCCTTTTATTTAAGCAAAGAAAGGGTTGTAAAATAAAAAGTTAGGGGTGAAAAAAATTCTCGTTAGTACCGACGTGTGTAACGAACTATAAGTGTGTAGAACAGCCTGTTAAAATTTGAAAGCAATCGGTTCAGTAGAAAAAAAAGTTGGACCCGGGCCGACCAGAAAAACAATGTTTTGAGAAAAACGCGTTTAAAGTTCATAAACATTAAAGGTTGGACTCCGAGGTGCTCTAGGAAACTCGTTATAACTCCCGAAATATTTCGAATTTCTGTCTGAAATTTTCACAGTATATTATCAAGACATTGTACTTTCAAATTAAGCAAAAAATTTTCGATTTTTTAAACCCAAGTTACCAGACTTCTACCTTAAGCAGTATATCAAATAAGGCTAGAAAAGGCTAGAACGAATAAAAAAAAGGCTAAAAATAAGGCTAGAGGCTAGATGGTATTTTTCGAGGCTAGACGACAGAAAAAAAGGCTAGATCTAGCCTCAAAAAGGCTAGACTGGCAACACTGACCACAAGCAAAACGCAAACAAAGTTCCAAGAAGTGACGCCAAAATATGTATGCACATACACTTTTTTCACATGTTATTATTAATCCACTTATGCACATTAAAAAAAAAGTCATTTATTTTAAACTTACCTTTTAAATATTCGAAAGCTGCATCCAAATTAAACTGCGTTAAAAGTTGGCGCAGACGGGAGTCATCGGCGTCTTCTGACAAAATTTCACACATTTTTTTCACACAAACACAACTAATGAACTGCATCAAATGAAAGCACGAATGAGACTAATGTTTGTCAGAAAATCTGCATAACATTCTAACTCTTACCAGGGCTGCCGTTTTATATAATTGTTGGGTAGTACAATTTGAGACATTTATAGTATAGGTAGTACGGATTCAAAATTTGGGTAGTAAAGTTAGTATGAATAAAACATTTTTAACAAGAAAACATATATACATACATGTGAGGGTAGTTCAGAATAAAGAAAGTATTTTATGTTCGTTATTTTTTTTTTATTATTTTTAGTTTATTATATATATTAGAAGATCATTGTTCCTATTGTTTTATTTACATAAATCATCAAATTATTATCTTAGTTTTACTTATCATTGTGTCAAATCATAAACAAAAACCTTTCTTTAATCATATTCAATCCTTTTATTGAAATATTTATTTTGTAATAATGGTTGAAATTTATATTTTCACCATGATGTTTAATTAAAAATGATGATTAAATTAAAAAGTTTTGACTAGAGGTCATGCGAAACTTAAATGAAATATAACTTTAAAGGGCTAATTTTACCATTTGCTGATGGATGCTATTTTGTTCATAAAACTTTGACAGTTAATATCTACAAAGAAGCCATTTTCTAAAAAGTTCTGTGTAGGCCATTTGTCATTTTATCTAACAGATGTTAAAACAGACCCTTAAAAAACTAGAAAATATTTGTTCAATAAGTTTTGTTGTCAATAATAATTCACTAAAGTAATCTTTATATTGTTTAAAGTAACTTTCGTCCTTCAGCATTTCAAGCTTTTCACAAGTTGTTCGTATTTCAGAATCTAAAAAAAAAATAGTACAAATTAAGTTTGGGTCATTATATTGTCGTAGGCCATGGTATAATAATACAAGGTAGTATTGACAGTTGCTTGGGAAACCATCTCCTGTCAAAAATATACTCAAAAAGAGAGCGTTCACAATCGGCTATTGAAAACACAAACGATGTTGAAAACGTTGAAGTGAAAAAAACAACAACCACAGCAGCTGCAGAACATTTACACAAAGAGCTGTTTTTGACAGGAGATGTTTTCTTGTGGAAGAGAAAAAAAGCAATTATCAATGCTACCTTGTATTATTATACCATGCTATTGCCCACAATACAATTATACAAGGTAGCAGTGACAACTGGCTATTTTCTCTCGAGTGTCTTGCACCGACTGTCATTTTCCTGCAAATTTTAGTTCCTTTTCTACTTTTTTTGTTTTCTAATTTATACTATTTTTGACAGTTGCTGCATTTAGTAATCAGTAAGGTAGATACGCCGGGACATTGTATTATATATATAAAAATGATATAGTAGTTATAGTAGATATGTAGTAGATGATAAATAAGTATCAAAATAAAACTACAATAGTACTACTTTCGACAACTCTGGGTGTGAGTTTTATTGTTTTCGTTTGAAGTTCTTTTTTTTTTTTTACTGAATGTAGGTATTGTCAAAATTGCACAAAATAAAATACAAAAAATAAGGGGATCTACCTTGTTATTATACAATGCCCGGGTATGGCCAACACTACATTTAAAACTTCTGTGTTGTTTCTGTGTTTGTTTCTTTTGGTTTGTTATTGGGTCTTGTGCTGTTACATAACCATTTGCGCTCAATGCTCTGCAGCTTGCTCCGTGTCCATAGCTGATCATGCCACTTGCCTACAGTTTTGAGAGTAACTGAGAGAGTTATTTTATCCCACTTCCAGGCTTATTTTCCTCAGATATTTAGATGAGATTACTTCAAGACAATGAAGGCTTACTTTCGATTCTAAGAATTTCTTAACTTGACTTAACTTAAACTTGTTCTTAAAAGAAGATTTTCTTACTTAATTCAAGAATTGTATTCTTATTCTAACAGCTTTTGCGCTTGATTTTTAAAACCTATCCCGTTTTGTACTTATTATAAGAAAACCCAAGTATGAATCGTACTTAAATTTTCAAGTACGATTTCGACAAAAAATAAGAATTTTAAACTTAAATTTAGAATGCCATATTTCTTTCTGTGTAGACTTTCCATTTGGTGTTAAAACAAACAAATTATTTGGACTCCTAACACGTGAGCAGCCGACATAATTGCCCATGAGCGAAGCAGTTTTCGGTCAAGTCCTGCAACTGTTAGTGTTTGTCTTTGAGATTTGTTTATTGACATGGCGAAACTCAGACGGTTTAAAATTGCAGCCTCTTGAACTGGAATGGCATATCTGTTGGTATAATGGGAATGCGAGGTAGAAAAACGTCATCTCCTTTGCCGCACCCTGTTAAAATAATAGCCTCAATAACATTTGGCAATAATTTCTTAACCGAGAGCCTGATGCCGTTGCAAAGTCTTGGTGAATCTAAATTTCTCAATAGCATTATAGGTGCTCCAACTTTTAGGCTGAGGCTATGATGAGGTACTTCTGGTGGCTCTAACGAATTTAAGAACTCAACTGGCTAATTAACTGACTCGTTCTGATCAGGAACGGTATCCACTGACTTATAAGTGCGAATATCTTGTAAAAGTTGGAAGTTGATTGTATTGACCGTGATGTTTTTCGGCGCCAAAATTGCCCTCTCGCATAACCAACTTTGATTTTTATAACTGTTTCCGAGATCCGGAAAAACTTTTTGCTGGAGTTCTTCTGCAGATTTAACTATATTTGCACTGCCTGGTTTCAACAGGTTATTTGCGAAGAGACCAGATAATTGGTCTCCATAGAGGTGAGCTCTCATGTTTGCTTTTATCTCGAATTTTCTTATATTATTCCATAAAAACGATGATTAAATACATGCTTTTATTTCATCCGCACGCGTACCTCTCGGAACAATAGGCAATGTTTGTCTAAAATCTCCTGCTAAAACCAACGTTACTTTGCCCATCACGTGCTTGGTCTCTCAAATGTCTTGAAATGTTCTGTCTAAAGCTTCTAGTGCTGTCTTATGAGCCAATGTACACTCGTCCCATACTACTACATACTACTGTATTAGGTCGCATTGTTTTGTACTATTAGGTCGCAAGACCGGTCCTTTTACTAATGTTTCATGTTGGAGTATCTTTTGCGGCTAAATTCAATTTGAATGCTGCGTGTGCTGTTTTTCCTCCTGGTAACAGGGTTGCTGTAATTTCAGAAGAGGCAACCTCTACAGCAATATGCCCTTACTGACGAACTTTAGCGAGAAACATTTTTAAAACGAAAGTTTTCCAGTGCCGCCTGCTGCATCCAAAAAAAACATTCCACCTTTTTTATACATAGCGCTGTCGACGATTGTTGAGTAAACAATTTTTTGTTCTGACAACAGTTTGGGTTCATTACAGTGATGTGATTCTGATTTAGAAAAAAATCCCGATCACATCCCGATTAAGACCTGCTTATCCCACCAAAATGACACGAAAAACCCACAAAAAATCCCACCCAAATATTTATACCAATAACGATTTTTTATGCAATTTTTGAAAAGAAATAAGGATGGCCACCTGCTGAACAGGCCCACCTACTACTGAACACTGTGAGTTCTGACGTCTGTATGATGCGCCAATGTGTAAAGTGTCATCTTATTGAATGTTCACTTTTGATAAATCATTGAATGAATGCGCATGCTGCTTTAGCCCCACGGCCGTTGAGAAATATTCGAATAAAACGAAGCTGAGCAAAAATAGTTCACCTCTATTTAGTGAATTTCAGAGTGTTTCTTATCGATAAAAAAAGGTGAATATGAGTAGAATTCTATACTTAATGTTTATTTTGCACAATTCGACGAGCAATAGAACAATATTGAGAAATAGGGAAAAAATATTTCACGTTATATCATGATGGCGTGCCTGCCCACCTACTGAACAAAACGTTGGTCCACCTTCCGAACAAATTTTCAGAAATCGTGCAAGTAAAAAATTGTCATTTATATGATTGAAAATAGTGTTTGAAATTAGTAAAAATAGTTTTCGTGATTCTCGTCCACGTTCAGATAAAATTTTAGAATGGCGTCGCCTAAAGAAAAGTGAAAAGCCATCAAAGAAATTTAAATCTCTATTGTTTAAAGATCCAGTGAGTCATTGTGAACTATTGATAGAATAAACCTTTTATAAACTCTCAAAAACTAGTGTTTTTACTTCATTTTCTAATTTTTTTCAACGATTTGTTTTAGGTGTTCAGTAGCTGGGTCGATTTTTTAAGCGGCCGATTTCGAAACTTTTACTAGATCGACTGCCAAAATTATAATTATAATCTTAATTCTGATTAAAATTCTTGTTAGTAATTGTACTCAGCTTCCAAATGAAACCAAGAGCTCTGAAAAATTATGTTTTAAACCAAAGGTATAGCCTCCAAGCAAAATGTATTTAGTAGGCGGGCATCCTCCCTTACATTTTTTTAACATTATAATAATTTTATAGTTTAATAATATACATAATAAAGTTTTTCAATAAATATAACAAATTTTATACAAAAAAAAAAGAAAAAAAAAAAAAATACGAAAAGTTAAACACTGCGTTTTTTATAAAAACTCTCTTATGTGTATGAAGTAATCGTAAATTTCTTTCGTTGCATCAAAATGAAACTGAGCTTATATTTTTGTTTTTAAATGAGGATCTTATTTTTATTAATTAATTCATTAAGCCTCTTGAATATACATATTCCTTTCTTAAATTTTTAGAATCAATGAAACAGCAATTAAACGAAAAATTTTGAAAGATTGCAACAAAGTGATACCAACCAGTTTTGCTAATTTACACTTCAAAAAAATTATGATTCAGTAGAAAATCCCACCTAAGCATCTGAAATCCCACACGTTCTCAAATTGGCCAAATATCCCAAAATGAGCCCGAAATCCCACCAAATCACATCACTGGTTCATTAGATTGAACTTCCTCATTGAGAGCTTCAATATTGTAGGAGAGTTCTCGTAAAACGTCGCGATCAAAATTTTCGTTTCCTCTTCGTTGAAATTCGACGAATCCAAATGATGAAAGGTCTTTTCCTCCCAAAGCAAGAACTTTTTATTCTATATCAGCAAGAGCCAAATTAAAGATGTTGTCGTTGTAGTCCATGGAGATATTGTTATTTTGTACTTAGGCATGGTGCTTATAGTCTTCTGATAAGCTGTTTTTATGATTATGCCACAACTGTAAGGGATTTGATACAGAACAAATTTACAACAAAATTGCAAACAAACTTCTGAGGCTTGATGGTATTTTATTAGATTTCTAAATTTTTGTAGGCTTTGTAGTTATGAAATTAAAAACAAATTTTCATTATTGTATTTATATCAAGAAGAAAAGTTATAGAAATTTATCGTAGTGGGCGTGGATTAAGTCCAGCCCCACCAATTTTTTCCCAATGGTTTGTTTTGATACATTGAACCTTCATAATGAATATCATTATTTAACCTAACACCTACATAGAATATTTTCAGGATTTATGAATAGTGGGCGTAGCTCTATTGAGACTACGCCTATTTTTAATACATTTGCTGACAGTAAGCATACGAACCAAACTACTAAATTTTAGTCAAATATGGCCAAAAACGTCTGGAAGACAGCATTTTTATTGATTTGTGGGCGGTAAAAGGGGGTGTGCCAAGCCATTTTTTGTAATATTGTCGACTGTGAACACAAACTTAACTAGCAATTTTTGGTCTCATACGACCGAAACCGTCGGAAATATAGCATTTTTATTGATTTGTGGGCGGTTAAAGGGGGCGTGGCAAAACTTATTTAGCCTATGTTCAGCGCAGTAATTTAAGAAATCGTTTGATACAGGTTTTATAAAAATCCGTCAAGTAGTTAAGGAGTATATTCTAAACATACATATGTATATACATTCAAACAAACAAAAATATTATATAGATGTATGTACCGAAAACGTTCTTATCCGAATCATATTTGCAAAAATGTTTAAAAACAATTTGTTTGACTAAAAATAGAAAAATTTTTCTTGACCGAACGTAGGGGTCGCCCATTTACATTTTTCTTTTTAGATTCGGAATTTACCATTCAATCTTGAAGAATGATATGTCGATATTTTAGTCTCTAAGAGACCTTATTTTTTTCTTTTGAGGTTATTGGCCTTAAAGTCGAGTAGGTAGCGTGCTCGACTGCTACCCCAGAGGTCCAGGGTTCGATTTCCGGCCAGGTCATGGTCCTACGCTTTAAGCCTTCTGAATTTTCTATCCTCATTTCTTGAAATGTCATCAATATTTACGACTTGAAGTTGTAAGTGATGGTAGAGAAATTTGTGGATGAGTTCACCTTATAACTTGAATTGACTGAGGTAAAGGTATAACACTTGCTTCTGATTCAAATTCACATGTTTAAAAAAAGAGTCGGCTGTGTCGTGGACACACTTGTAGGTTTTGACGTGACGGTGTTTCTTTATACTCCTATTTCATTTCCAAATTCTTATTTTAACCCATGACCAAATTCTTGACTTAATCAAATATATCGAATCCCTTTCCCAGTTTGGAAAGGTGTGTTTTAGGTGTGTCTTAATTTTTGTCCGAATCCATATCCAAATTCATGTCAGAGTCCTTTTTCGGTTTCATTGTGTTATTTTGTTATTTGTGAGAAGTGTTGGTTGCCACAAAAAAATCTGTTGAAATAATAACTAGATTTTTTGTTGTTGTTGTTGTGTTGTTGATGTTACTGTTGTTGTTGTTGTTGTTGTAATTTTTGTTTTTATTTTTATTTTTGTTTTTGTTGTTGTTCTTCTTGTTACTTTTTCTTTTGTTTTTTTTTTATTTGCTTCTCCATTGGTTGTGCTTTTCCTTGGTGCACTAACTTTATCTTAGCTCCAGCAAAAGTGACGCATATGCGTCACAGTAGGCGGTTCGCTGAGGAGCCTCATGACGCCGTAAATTTTTTCTTTATTTGTATCATGTGCCCGAAGACCTCACCTTCCTTTTTCTTCCTTAAAATTTACCGTTACGCCAGTAGTCGCAGAGTTAAAATTCCATGTAATGTTTTTTCATGATTGTAGCATTTTTACTGCATTATGTGGTTGCCACCCTAAAATCATGACAACAAGATTTGTTTTCGTATTTTAGTTGTGAGGTGTAATGGCGCATATTAGCATTATCCACGCCTGAGTATAAAGTTTATTTAAATATTAACGTGGATAAATCAAATGTTATCCTTACAACTCGTTTTTTTCCTGTATTTGAATTTTATTTATACCACACACGTACACACATATTCCATACAAGCAAGCAGCAACAGCATCGCACACGTACACACATATTCCGGCAAGAAGCAACAGCATCGCACTCTGTTCCTGCAGTTTATTTGTTGCAGTTGCAGGTTTCTTATAGTTCTCATTTAGTTAATGTTGCAAGGGTAATATAGCCCAAATGTTTGGCAAATATGATTTGTGAGTGCGATGGTGAGTGCGATGCATGATGAAATCATGTAGGGTGGAGTGACAACTCGGTATTTTCTCAAGAATGTCTTGAACCGGTTGTCATTTACCTGCATAATTTGCTTCTATTCTCTGTCTTTTTCTTTTAAAAGTTTATACTATTTTTGACATTTGATGCCATAATATTGCACCAACTGTCAAAAATAGTAAAAATTAGAGAACGAAAAAAGAAAATAAAATATACTACCAAATGTCATTTGATGGACGCAGCTCGTGGGAAATATTCAAATAAATTGGTTTTCAATTTCAATATTTTTATATAAATTTTCCTTGAATACGATAGTTTTATTTTCAAATAGTAAATATTTAAAAGATATTTAAATATATTCGTGCATAATTTTAATATATATTTTATCAATTCTGCTTAAATATTTTAATATTTTATTTAATTAAAAAAGTTTTTAAATAAATTTTAAATATTTACGTAGTCGATTTAAGTAAATGCGTTATTGGTGCAAAAATGACTCGCTTTTTGGATATATTAAAAAATTTTTTGGATAAATTCAATATTTTTTTCCCTTAGTGTATGCTTCCGTAAACAAAATTTACCGTAGCACTTCTCTTGAGTGAGTAATAATTCCATGCAACGATATTACATTTCTGTTACATAAGCTGCTATCTTCACGACCTGACAACGGCACAATTTTTTTTTCTATTTTTACCGTAAGGCCTAAAATAAAACTTTCGTTTTCCTTTTTAAACATTTATCGTAACTTGTATACTCACCGAGCCATAATTCAATGCAACGCCGTTGTATAAATATTGCATTGTCGATCTTTGAGATGCTCTCTCTGTGTACTCATGACGTGAGAAATATTTTGTCTAATTTTTTTGTAAGGGCTTAGAACAGGACTTTATTGGTGTATCATATTTTTTTATCCTTACACTAATGCTCAGCGAGTAATAAGTCCATATAACAAATTTTCAGTTGCATTGCTTAAGCAGCTCCCACTGCGTCCAAATGACGTTTTGAATTTTTTTTGTTTTTTTTTTTACAATGAAGTTAAAGAATTAACCCTAACGGTCGTTTCATGTTTTTAATCATAGCTCTTATACTCAGCGGGTAACAATTCAATGCAATGCCGATGAATTTTCTTTTTTTGAAATCTGCTCCGTAAAACGTAACTTCGTCACGTCAAAATTTTCTCGGGATTTTTAAAATGATAAACTTTAAAATGAGGATCTTTAAAATGATACCAAAATTTTCCATTTTTGAGCAAACAATTTTTTTCGAATTGTTTCCACTGGTCACTGCACTTTGCGGTGCTTCGAGAATCTCCTGTGAATTGTTTGCACTTGAAATGTGGCATTTTTGCGTATTGACATGACCATTATGCCAAAAATGAGCCTCACCACTGAACAGAATTCTGCGATAAAACAGCGGGTTGGCTTTCAGTTCATTTTCAGCCCATTGAGAATAGTTGTTCGTGAGCTAGTCGTTTCAATATGAAATGGCAAATCAAACTGAGCACAAATGACAGCTCAATAGCATGAAAGTTTAATCCTTATCGAAAAATGGAACCTCATAAAAAACACTTTTCATAAAACTTGCCGCAGTCTTTATAGGAGCTCGTGTGCTGGTTGGCGGTGTAACCCATCACTCAATGAGTCATAGGCTGACATATAGTTGGCTTTGAATTGTAATAACCTTCAAGTTAACACTTTGATGTTTAGTTCATAAGTTATAGCAGCTTTAGTAAGTTTTGCGTTCTTAATGACATAATTTGTGTGGCCTAAAAAATGAGATTAATTTTCCCTTTTGATTAACAAA
Organism: Pherbina coryleti; assembly: GCA_943735915.1. Lineage (NCBI taxonomy): Eukaryota > Metazoa > Arthropoda > Insecta > Diptera > Sciomyzidae > Pherbina > Pherbina coryleti. Next base: position 139,422,523 of record OX030949.1, on the reverse strand, counting down.
ACCTTTGGGGAAAAACCTTTTGCTACTCTGTGTTAAAAAATATTGATTTGTTTTCCTGATAATATAAAAAAAGACATAAAAATAACAAAAGCAAATTATTTATAGAAGATACAGTTACACTTATGAAAAGGAAACTGTATTCAAAAGAAAAAAAAAAAACAAAACCCTAACCCAGACACTTTTGACAATACTCGCTCATTACTAATTTGAAGCCACAAACCACTCATAAACTCATTAAGTCAAAATAATAAATATCATTTATTACTTATTCTAAAGCATAGCGTTGGTAACATTGGTCATAGTTACTGAGCTCATTAATGAAGTCCTTTGCTATTCTCTTGAATCATAAACAAAATTAATATTTTCCTTGAATTTGGTCAATCACAGTTGGCTTCGGAAATAACAATGATACAACAAACTGAAAACCGTGCCGGATATTGAGGGGGAGGATGGGTGCGGTTGTTATATAACTAATAAGAGCTGAATAAATTTAATTTGGCAATTTTTCATCGAACTTTATGAAAGAATGTTCTGATATACCAATTAATGAAAGTTTAATTAAAAACCAAATTATTTGTTTCAGATGCAAATTTAGTGGATTTTAAATCGAAAAGAACAAAATGCTTGAAAATGTTGCTCAAGGGATATGAAAATTAAATCTTTCTATTTAAAGTTGGTTCAAGAAAATGCTGCGAAAAACTTAATTATAACTTATGGAATTTAATTAAGTTAAAAAAATAATTACATTACTATCTGCGCTTAGAATGGTAGGTATTCTTTATAATAATTAATTTCATAAATTCCAAAATAGCTGTAAATTGCTGACCATTTTCCGGCACAACGGATCTGTTACGTTCTGCCGCATAGTGGTCCGAGTGGCCAATCTAGCTGGAATAAAGTCATAACTCCTGTTTGGGAGTAGCTACAATGTTGAAATTTTCAGAGATGAAATATATTGCTTAAGCACTACTTAAAAAAAAAAAGTGCGGTATACATAAAGTGGGCATGACACTTCTTATACAAGTCAATTTTGAATATTTTTGCGTTTGGTTTTTTCAATTACTTCAAGTTTATTGTGAAAAATATTGAATGTGTTCAATATAAGTAGAATAAGAATACATTAAAAAAGCTTTAACTTTAAATAACAAGGATATATATAAGAAAAAATATGTTCAGCAAATGGCTACGAAATTGCAATGTTGTTTATTAATAACTATACACCAGCGCAGGGCGCTCCATAGCTCACTGAGCTCTCTGTGAGCGTAACTTTTCACATGTACATAAAGCTCACAACAGAAGAGAATATAATTCAGTCGTTCGCTGACGGTGATGCTGTGTAGACCTATGTCGTTTTGCGGTGCAAATTATATGCACACTCGTGAAAAATCAACTTATTGTAGATTCATAATACTTATGCACATATTTTTTTAGTTTGAAGAATTTTATATTTGTATATATTAAGGTTTCATATAATTACATATTAGCTATTAAGACCTTTTGTATTGTTCATTCACATTCCTTATTAATTTTTTAATACTTAATTTTTTGATTACTTGCTTATTTATTTTATTTAATTCTTAATTAAATTACTTAATTTACTTACATATTTTTTGTTATTAATTTTAATTTTTATTCATATATATTAAGATTTTATAATATTAAAATAATTATTCGTATATAAGGTTTCATATAACTAATTCATATTATCTATTAAGATTCTTTAGATTATTCATTCATATTACTTGTATTAATTAATTTCATAGAAGAAATAATGAACAATACGATGACTAAAAATAAAAACATAAAATAAAAAAGAAAAACTTATTAGATAATTGGGACAACTATTTCGCTAAGTGTGCTCAATTCGAGAGAGCACCAATACTAACAAGACAAAATAAAATGTGACTGTGTTAGAATGCCCAGCCCTGATCTAGAAGTAACGACATTTCTTCATCATGTAGTTGCTCTATAGTAGGGGTGGGCACAATTCTTGCCCGTGCTGCGACTGCGTGTAAGCAGCGGGCAAGCAGCGTGCGAAATCAATTGCATGATGCATTTGGAGGTGAATCGGATTGCGGAACGGAAAATCCTCTCTGTAATCCTCTCAGAATATGCAATCACAAGAGCGCACTTGAGACTGCGCTAGTACAGAAATATATGTATTAATCTCACGTACAGAACGATCAAAGCTTCAGTGTTCAAGCGAACGTCAAGCAAGTAACATCTGCGGTGGCCTGTTGCTTGAATAGATGACGAAAAATTGTACACTGTACAAAATTTCATGCATGCAAATTTTTTGATGCTTCTGCATCAAACTGTATAATTTTTTTATTGCAGTAGTTTTTTGTTCATAAATTTTTTTTTCAAATAAATATAAATGTTTATTTTAAATCATCTACCCTGAAGTCCGATTTATTTTTTGTTAAAATCATTCAAGATCTATAACAATTTCTTTCCCAACAAACATTGTGGCGAGTGGTGATTCGTTAACGAATCACTTATGAATCGCTGTTTTAATTGTTTTCGAATAGTTTCGTTCCTACTGCATCAGAGATTGGCTTGATGCTTAAAGAAAGCACCGATTGAAATCATGACTTTGTTAAATTCCATTGAGGACGCTTTTAGCATCGATTTGCTATCGAATCGCCTTTCAACATTTTTGTGGTTCGTTAGCGAATCAAGTCTTTAAATTTTAGCGATTCGTTAGCAAATGGCTTCTCTCATTTTTAGCAATTCATTCACGAATCACTACTTTTATTTTTAGCGACTCGTTACCGATTGACTTAAGCTTTATTTTATGATTTGTGAACGAATTCTTATGTCCCCAATTATTTCCGATATTTAATATATCTTTCTTATTTAAAAATTTGTGATTATTACCTCTTATATTATTGCGCAAACTTTAAACCACCTCCTTTTTTACCCCTTTTTTAAACAACACATTCGAATGAAACTTATATCATTTGAAAGCTCTGGTTCATACCAACATTTTTATTCAAAATATCTGTCATTAAGATAAGATAAGATAAGATTCGTTATCGAATTGCTTTTTTTAGTTTTGGAGACTCGTTAACGAATTGCTTTTTATATTTGTGGGGACTCGTTAACGAATTCCTTTTTTTCGGATTTGACGATTCGTTAACGAAGGAGGAATTTCTCCCGCTCGCGATATTATAAGTGAATCGCTTCTAATAATTGCTAATGAATAAAATGTACGAGAATGCGATTCGTTAGCGATAACATTAGTGAATCAATTTGTTTGTTGGGTTGTTTCAAAAAATCAAATCTAACATTTTATGAAATGTTTTGTTATTTTTTTATTTTCATTCATCATTTTTCCATGAACCCATCGCCGTCCCATAATAAAATTTTGGGCACTTTTTGCTGAGATATACAAACCAAAAAATTTAAAATGGATTGTTTTCAGCTTTTTACATGTCCGTTTGCTTATCTGTATTTCACTTTAACCATCTTTCACTGTGTTTAATTTTTATAATCCGTCCACTACACATTTATTTCATTTCGCAGTATAAATAAGAGCAAAGAAAAAATCTCAAATATCTATAAAATTTCCGCAAAAACCACTTTAGCACTACTTTGTTTTCAGTGTGCTTTATAAATAGAAACCGTGAGAGCGAGAGCATGCTGTTGTGAAAAGTAAGTGTTGCATATCTAATATATTAAGAGGATTGCTTATTAAAAGGGAGTTTTTTTTCTTTAAATTACTTCCAGCAGCTATAAAATCGCTTTGAAAAATCAACTTCTTGGCATATTTATAATTGTTTTGCAAGAGCATGCAACCATAACAATTCTACATCGGCCTCCTGACATATTTTTAACTAATATTTTGTTAGAACTGAATCACATAATAAATTTATACTTTTATTTTGCGCGTAACTACTTAAAAGCAAGTTTAGGACACAAGACGTTATCGAGATATGATTGAATTCAACGTGATTGAATTCAATTAAATTCAAAATGTTAAATAGTAAAATTATAATACGCCCTTTTTTTTTTTGTATAAATGGCATGCAACATTGATTATGAACTGCTCTGAGCGCAATGAGCACAAGTATCATATCGCTATCTATATTACGCTCTTCTTACGCTCTATCTCATTATATTTGTGCATGTCCCTCGCTTCCTTTACCATCGAATTTATGAAGCAATGCTGTCGCCAGTGCTGCCGCTAGAGAAAAATTGAGTGAAGTAGATTTTGGAAAAAAGTGGAGTAGATTGAATAAAATTGAAGTAGTATACATTTTTGAAAACAAAACAATATAATTCATTTTATTTAATAAGAAAAACAAAAAAATGACATTTCATTTTAAATATAGATACATATAATAAAATAAACATACAAATAATAATATAAATCACATTTCGTTACTATGATAAGTGCATATATGTATACAAATATGTTAAATCTACAAATTATGCTGTCCTACTCTAAGTTCTCCAGTTAATAAACACTGCACTGCCACTGAACACACGCCGTGTCGTATCTGTATAATCTGTGGTTATTAACTCACAACAATTTGACAGTTCACGCAATGACACTTTTACAAAGCAAAAATAAAGGGTTGCCATTCCAGCGATGAAAAATAGCGTTTGCATATGTTCAGTGATTAAAACCACTATTTTCATCACAATTAAGGGAATAGGAAAAACAATTAGGTAATATAGGGAAACAATTTTAAAATTTGAAGCAGAACAAAAAGTGAAGCAGATTTTTGGAAGAAGGAGTGACGAAGTAAATTTTGTGAAAATGAAGCAAAATACTTCGATTGAAGTAGTAGCGGCAGCACTGGCTGTCGCCCGTGAAGCAAGCAGTGGGCAACCAAAATACACGTACGGGCAAAATGCCCATACAGGCAACTTTGCCCACCCCTACTCTATAGTGTCATAGCGTAAAGAGGGTCTTTTCGACAAAGATGACATTAAGGGATCCGATGTTAACAGCAAATGATGAAAGAGGTCTTCCATTGATTATTTGCACGACATTCTTCTAGTATAATGTTCTCTGACATACTGCAGTCTTTATTTCGATATTCAAGCTCTTCCTTGGGCATCATTCCTGTAGAAAGAACAGCATTTTGAATTATATCTGCGCCATGTATCAAAATTGTATGGACACTTGATGGCATGTAATACCATGGGTATAACTTTGCTCTGTCAAGGGTTTACTTTGGAAACGCTTCTACATTGATTGCATAGCCTGATGTCATTGTTCTTAAAATTATTCCTAATCTTTTAATTAGGTATTCATCCACATCGGTTACTTTAGCCGATAATAATTTGCCATCGATAAATATTCGTAATGCCTCTTCATCTGTTAAGAACCAATACCATGTTCTTTGCTTGGAGTATTCAAACTTTTTTCATTTTGGAAGGTCTTGTTGGAGAATTGTTGACATTTTTCACAATTGTGGCTGCATCTCTTTTACCAGATTTATAAAAGCTGACATTAGCAGCAAAACTCAATTTTTCTGCAGAAAATGCATTTCCTAGAGGATCTATAGAGTGGCGCATAAAGATTTCATCATTGGATAAACTTTTTGCTAAAGAATTTTATTGGTTTTCTTTTCAGAATAACCTTTTGAAGACTTGAGAAATTTATGATGGAAAGACTCAGCATTGAACAAAGCACCAAAGTGGTTCAATTCTATTTTAAAAATCAGCACTCGACTATTCAGACTCAAAGATTATATCGAACTTTCTTTCATGTTTGGTTCAGCGTTTTGGGCAACAAAAGGCTGTCTGTGATCTTCCACGTGCTGAAAGATCTCGTGCAGTTCGAAATAATGAGAATATTACTCGGGTGCAAGCAAGTATTGAGGAAGACCCTGAAACTTCCACCAGGCGACGTTGTCAGCAAATGGTGATGTCTAGGCGGTCTTTGCAAAGAATTTTACGTATGATACACCTTTTTCCTTATAAGATGCAATTAGTTCAAGAGTTAAAACCAAATGATCCACAAGAACGCATTCAATATAGTGGCCGTTTGCAAGAATTGTGCCTTGAAAACAACGAGTTTATTCACAAACTCATAATGGACGATGAGGCCCATTTTCACCTCAATGGTCGTTTCACCCATATTCTGCAACAAAATTGCAGAATATGTGGCGCCCAAAATCCAAGAATAATTGTTGAAGATCAAATGCACAAACTTAGAAGCACAGTATGGTGTGGAATAACTTCAGAAAGGATAATTAATTTTTAACCCCAAAAAATATTTTAGTTAAACACATAATTAACACAAAAAAGAGAGATAGAGCAAAAAAAGCCAATGTAGCCTTATATTCATGCAAGAAAGCAGTGGGTAGCTTGTGTGGTTTACAACCTAAGGTTACTCACTGGCTCTATACAGCTGTTATAAGGCCAATATTGTTATACGGATCTAAAGTTTGGTGGCATGCATTTATCAAACAAGCATAACTCAATATACTTCGCAAAGTTCAACGGTCAGCTGAACTGTGCATCAGCGGAGCGCTAAGAACCACTCCAACGGATGCACTTGACGTCATGCTCCACCTGACACCACTAGATGTCCTAACACAGTAGATGACTGCAAACACAGTAATCCGTCTAGAAGCCACTTCCCAATGGAAGGGAGGTACAATAGAACGCTCTAACATAAGGAAATTTCTTCCTCCAATACCTAAGACCGTAGACTACATCACGCAAAAACTTCTTTTCGACAAAAAGTTTGATGTATCAATTCCCTCCAGAAATGAATGGGAGATTGGAAGTTCTCCACCAAACAATGCCACTGAAATCTACACTGATGGATCAAAATAAGATGGCAAAGTAGGGGGAGGAGTCTACTCTGAATCATTAAACATCAACCTTGTTTTTAAGCTCCCCGACCACTGGTAGTGTCTTCCAAGCGGAAGTTACTGCGATACAGATGAATGATATATCAACGTGATATATTTGTATTCTATCTGATAGTCAAGCCGCTTTGAAAGCCCTGGAATCTATTGTAACAACATCTAAAACAGTCCTAAGCTGCCGTAAATCTCTAAATGAGATGGCAGAGCAGCTCAATATATTTCTATGTTGGATCCCCGGACATAGAAACTTCCCAGGAAACTGGAAAGCAGACGAACTCGGTCGTAACGGTCTACCAAACCCCTATCGACAGATTAGGTACAAATTGGAATACCTCTCGCCACATGTAAATTACGCACAAATGAACTATGAACTATTCCTTGAAAGTACAAAAATTATGGGTGGTCTACGGGTAGCACATGCCATACGGCGCACCAAGTTTGGCCAACCCTGAACTTAATACCCTTAACTTTGTGGTCTCATTGTGTTCTTCATTGTGTGAAAGGATTGTCCGCATCCCCTGATTGCGGTATCCCACAAAACAAAGTAAACAAATCACAAATCTTTAAACGCTCAAAGAATTCCCCTTAGAAGGGAACAAATAAATATTGTCATTGGCGTTTTAACGGGACACTGCCTAATTGGAAACCATGCCCGAAGACTAAAAATCCTCCATAACGACTTCTGCAGAAGTTGCAGACACGAGGAGGAGGTAGAATCCACAACACCTCTTCTCTGCACATGCCCAGCGCTGGCCAGAAAACGCCACCTTTTCCTAGATAACTGGTTCCACAATGACCAAGACGAGCTCTCAAAATCTTCGGTCTACCAAATACTCAGCTTTATAAACAGCTCCAACTGGTTCAGATAGAGTAAAAAAATAAGTCACCCCTGGTACGACAACGGACATAACTGCTCTATAATAATAAATAATAACTGGCCACTTCAGCCCTTGAAAGGACTTTGACCTAGCTTCTTATGATCAATTGCACCTAATTGCTCTAAGTGTGTCTTACACAGTGCAACACGAAAAAAAATAACCATATACGGACACCACTACGTGATAAAAGACTAAAAAAAAAAGACCCGTGTCTCCCAATTTTTCCCAAAGTCATGCACTTTTTTGTTTATGGGCTGCCAAAGATTTGGGGCCTCGGTATCATTTTCGCAAAAAAGTGATCATTTTCTCGGGCTCATATCTTGCAAACCGTTCAGAATTTCGATTTACTCTCTGAGGCAAAGTTGTAGCTCTTGTCATAAAGAACAAAAATTGCGAACATATAAAATCAAAAAAACTTCACCTTCCAGATCAAAATCGCAAAAAACTTAAAAAAATTCAATTTTTTTTACCTTTTTTCCCGTGTTCAGGTCCATAGGTAGCAAACCGTTCAAGGATCAATCAACTACAAAAATTTACCTAAGATCTCAATAAACAAATTTCTAGAACATATAAACTTTTTGTTTATACCCATTATTTAATTGATTCCCAGTAATGTATTACTTAGCTTCAATTAATTTTCTTTTGTATATTATACCAAGTTTAAATTTGAGAACCAGATCTCGAGGAACCAGTTTTAAGAGTAATATTTTTTTAAGGAAACTCTACAGAATTGATTCTTTTTGGAAATCATAACAAAAATAAAATCATATCTTTTAAGAAATACCTGTATGAAACTATGTTTTATGGTCATACATTTGAATGGAAAATTTTGATAACTTTGAGTTACTTATTTGCATATCATAACAATTAAATTTCTTGAAAAGTTTTTTTGTGTGTAATATTCCATCCAAAGTGGTTGTTTCTAATCGATTGCGAATTTTAGTTTTATTCAGATTGACTTGAGACAAAATTCTTTCAACGGTTGCTGAAGAATGTAGTAGCAAAAATATGTGCAGTATTAGTGTTGAAACTAGTGGAAAATGTATGCTTCCATCCCACTATACAACTTTATTGACTTTTTGCTAATATGCGGCCACCTCAAGGTTCTTTGACGGCCGATCCATGTTCCGTAAAGTTCTATATTCGATGTCAATCTCGCTATAAAATTTTTCTGGTAAGACTGATGGAATATATTGAAGCAAGGGGTGTTATTGTTTTATTATTAATAAAATTTTTTGGATCTACCATTCCCAAATTTTTTAAAAATTTAATGTTTTGAAATGGAAATCTTTTTTTTTTTTATTTGAAATGAAGCCTCAACATAAAAATTCAAACAAAAATTTCGAACTTGCTGAATATCGTTAATATTGGGTGAATCTAGGTTTAAAATTTCCGCTTCACATTTTGCACCAAGGTACACCTCATTGCAGTTTAAGTAATTGCATGAGTTACTTTTATCAATATCTTCGACTTTGCTATTTAAATTATATCTGGTTTAATGTAAAAATCTAAAATTGTTTTATAAAAAGTGATAAAACTTTCATACAATGGGTGTATTCTTAAGGATTCAGTTTGCATTTCAAGTGTAATATTATAAAAATATGGTAGAACGAATTCTGAAAATAAAAAAAAATATTACTTATTGTTAGTGCAGCAGTTGTCAAGTTGATCAGAAATTGTTTTTGCCTTTGCGTTGCTTAACATTTTCACTCTGAAGAACATGTTTAGAGCTTTATATTGCTTACGTGTGGAACTTTCAGGGTTGCACATTTTTATTAGTTGCAAGTGTTTATATGCGCAATGTTTTAACAAATTAAATAAACGTATTTTTGAGTGTTGAATATATTTTTTTACCATTAAAATTAATTTTAACATGAAATTTCGCAAAAAATCTACGAAAATTCTGTGTGATATTCTTAAAAATCCGTAGATTTATCTTATTTTGCCGCTGTTGTCCGTTTATCTGTGCAAGGCTTAAAAATCCGTAGAAACCCGTAATTTCCGTGTAGTTGGCATCACTGCATTGAAGCAGCAGCAACAAACGACGCGCTTGGAGAAAATGCTTTAAATTGTTCATTCTGCTGTTCGTAAACAAAGAGCTATCTCTCTCTGCTTCCATGCAGAGAATCTCTTTTCTGAGCATTGAGCAGCATTTTGTAGCGAAACCAAAGCAACATTCTGTTAGCTGCAAGCAATGACAGCGTCGAAGCCAACCAACAAATCAATGCTTGCAAGAAAATGATTTAATTTTTCAATAAAATGTGAATTTTACGACCAAATTATTGATCTTAGATGCACGTTACCATGAACTTTTTTGTTGAAATCGGCAAGATCATTCATTTGTCCATATATCATATTCACTTACCTTTTACGGTTTAAGCAGAAAATGGAAAAAAGCGCCAAATTTTTCCAAAAATACCAAATGTTGCCAGTTTCTTATCCAAAAACTTCTAAGCTTAAAAATATTTCAAAATTTCAAGTATACGGTGTCAATCTACAATTAATTACGATTTGAATAGTGAAAATTTCATTTAAATCCGTTTAGCCGTTCTTGAGTTTACTTGCATCAACGCCAAAAAGGAAATATTTCAAGTTTCATTTTTATGTAATAGTAAGATAAGATAAGATAAGATAAGATATATTTTTAAGTTGACAACTGAATATGCGTTTGTGGTTAATACAAACGAAGTGTACTTGGCTAATTTTTCAGTTGTGGTGAACGCAAAATTTCTATGCGTGTAGTTTTATCACACGAGCTCTTTACAGATGCTACTGAAAATATACTGCGCTTTTCTAATAACTGCAGCAACTCAATTGCTGATGTTTGCATAAGCATAACAAAGCGAATAAGGAGTAAAGAAATAATTTTGGCATTTGTAAATCAACTGGCAAACAAAATTTAATAAATTCGAAGTATAAAAAAAATTTACTTTATTCCAGCTAGATTAGCCATTCGGACCACTGTGTGCCGTTGCTCTTGTGTGCTCCCAAGCAATTATTTTAGAAATTTATTAAATTCAATTCAGATGCTTTGAGCTATAAAATACACTTGTATCGGAGTTTTGCTACCACAACCAGTAGTAATTGTTGCTGTTATTGTTGTCGTTTTTTTTTCAGCCAACTGCCTTTGGAGTTGAACTTTGTTGCATTAAAAATAGCTAAAGCAGTTGTTATGAATTCACTTTTGTTGCAGCTTTTCAGTAAATCCTTTTGTCAGAACTGTTGGTATTGTTCCAATTTACGGATGCGTGTTGTTTTACATCTAATGGTTTTGAAGTTAAACACTTAGTGTGCGTGACACAGCAATTGGTTAACCTCAATGTTTGCATCCAAAGTCGCTTTGTTTTCAATTAACTTATTTAAAGTACTCCGTTAGGTGACTCATGTTTCTGCATTTGGTGTGCATGTTATGTCGTTGGTTCTCATATGGCTTTGATTGTGGGTCATTTTATGTCAGTATCATTACAACACTTACTTTTTGTTTATCTTCTAGTTCAGTAAATGGAGTACGAGGGGTACTATTTATATTTCGGGAACTGGCAACACTAAATAGTCAATAGCCAAAATCTGGCATCACCATAATAAAGTTTGACATTTGTTAGCATAAATTCACATACAATGTCTTGATATACAAGTGCTATGCTTTTGTGAACAGTGAGTTAAGAAAATCAATTTATTAAAAAAATGAAAATTTCAAGAGAAGGTTTTCGTTGGATTATTTTTCACAACTTTCGACGTGGATTTTCTCAACAAGAATGTGTCGATGAACTCAGTTCTTTGTTTGACCATAAAGCACTATAAAAAACCACAGTACGTTGGTATAGATCAGTGATGTTCACGTAGTACCACGCATGGTGAGACTCGAAAGCTTTATTCGAGAATCGAAACACGTAACCGATCGAATGCATGAAGTTCTCTGAATCAGTTGGCGTTATAAAAAACCACGTGGTTATAAAAAACCACAGTACGTTGGTATAGATCAGTGATGTTCACGTAGTACCACGCATGGTGAGACTCGAAAGCTTTATTCGAGAATCGAAACACGTAACCGATCGAATGCATGAAGTTCTCTGAATCAGTTGGCGTTATAAAAAACCACGTGGTTATAAAAAACCACAGTACGTTGGTATAGATCAGTGATGTTCACGTAGTACCACGCATGGTGAGACTCGAAAGCTTTATTCGAGAATCGAAACACGTAACCGATCGAATGCATGAAGTTCTCTGAATCAGTTGGCGTTATAAAAAACCACGTGGTTATAAAAAACCACAGTACGTTGGTATAGATCAGTGATGTTCACGTAGTACCACGCATTGTGAGACTCGAAAGCTTTATTCGAGAATCGAAACACGTAACCGATCGAATGCATGAAGTTCTCTGAATCAGTTGGCGCTGAAACCTCAAGCTGAAAGGTTCGTGCCACTTGGTCGTGGGTTTTGCACTGCACGATATATTTGAGGCATATGAAAATGCGTAATTTACAGAATTAAATGTAATAATATTAATGATGATGATAGTGACAATGATAATGATAATCACAATGATAATGATACTGATAATGATGATGATGATGAAAATCATAATTAGAACACAATTCTTGCTTAATACCCGCACAAAAGTTTTTGTCAGTGCAGAACACCGTTGCCAGATTGGGCGATTTATCGCCAATTGGGCGCTTTTTTTCTTGTTTTTGCGCTTAAATTTTTAGGAAATCGCCTGGCGATTTTTTGGGCAATTTTTGTAAAAACAACCTTTTTTCATAAACTCATCTAATGTGTTTAAAATTTCACTTAAAGAAAATAACAATTGTTTTAAGTGTTTGGAACACTCTGTTAACAATGCGACTGAAGACAGCTCACAAGCCCTTATCGATAATTTATTTATATCGAAATACTTATTTTTTTTGAGACCGTTTCTTCAAAACATCAACTCACTTAATTCTTATTTTCAACGAGAAAAAGTTGACTTTTTTCAAGCTTACGTTGAAATCACAACATTTATTCAAAGACTTGTTTCAAAAATTATAAAAGAAGACATTGTCTAAAATTTTAGCGGATAAAAGCAATTATACAAAAATTAATGACCTTACATTTCATTATCAGTTCCATGAAGAAATTCACAGATTAAGTGATGATATTGTTATGATAGACATACTATCAAAATGCCAGAATTTCATTATAGTTTCAATCAAGGAAATGTTAAAACGATTACCTAGTCTGTTAGAAATTTTTGAAAATGCTTTTATTTTATGTCCTGAAAGATGTTTAATCTATATAAGACCTTCTTTCCGTGAACTCCCTCTTCGTTATCTATCTCTTGAAGAGCGACGTGCAGAACAAGTCGAATACGAATTTATTTTGACATTTCCATGGAGCAATGTTTTCAAAAACAAAGTGCCATCTGAGAGTGAAGAATTTTGGTAATCGGCATACAAAATTAAGACAGCCGTAGGCGAAAAAATCTTTGACAATATTTGTAAGTTGGCATTCATCTTGTATAAACTAAATCAATGTATGAACTAAACAATTCTTCGAGAATTGACGAAACGGGGGAAGAGTCTAATATGGCGGAAGGAACTACGTTTTTTGTAAAAAGTTTTTTTTTTAAAGCTGCATATTGAAAAATTCAAAAAAGTTATAGTCTCTAAAAAAATGTGTTTTAACGATTAAAATTCTCGTATAAAATGAAGTAGCTTTTTTATTATTTTTATAGATCTCAAAAATATGAAAATAAGAATATCTAATACTATTAACAGATCTCAATATTATTTGAAAAAAATGTGTATAATTTGTTTTGTTTTTTCTAAAATAATAAATTTCTTAGAAAAAATGGCGATTTTTGTCGATTTTTTTTTTCATTGGGCGATTTTGGGCGATATTTTTTTTAAATCTCGCGCTTTTCTCAAAAAAGTTCTGGCAACACCGGTGAGCTTGTAAAGCTCATATTGAATATGACATAGTGTGTAACAGCTGCACAAATAATGCACGGAACACATTGGCTACATTCAGGGTACTCAAAAATTGCCAACTGAAAGAAAAACTAGTAAGAAATGATCTTCGACTGGGTCGAAACTAAAATACCCCCACGTCCGAACCAAAGTATATTCAAAGTCTTAAGCAGTCAAAAAAATATTTATTTGTAAAAACATTTTCGTCATAGTTTTAAGAGAAAATATTTTCTTTTGTTTTTTGATAAAGTCACTTTGTATGGGAGGTGGGTGCGGTTTTCACTCGATTTGGTTGAATTTCATACACAAAGTACAAGTTATATATCAAAGTTCATATGCAAAATTTCAAGTCCATGTATTAAGTTTTGGAGAATTTAAAGAAATTTTACATTTTTGGTAAAGTCACTTTGTATGGGAGGTAGGCGTGATTTTCTCCTGATTTGGTTGAATTTCATACTCAGAGTGTATATTATATATCAAAGCTCATACGCAAAATTTCAATTTCATATATTAATTTTTGTGGACTTCTAAGAGATTTTACCGTTTTGATAAAGTCACTTTGTATGGGAGGTAGGCGTGGTTATGATCCGATTTGGCTCATTTTCGAACTTGACCTTTATTTTTTAAATAAAAGCTTAAATATCGAGTTTCGTGATGATTGCTTGAAAATTACGGCTGTAATCGTGACGATAGACGGACAGACGGACAGACAGACGGACATGGCTAAATCGACTCGGGTGGTGATGCTGATCAAGAATATATATACTCTTCTATACCTACCACGCCTCCTTATGGGCGTTACAAACGGAGTGACAAAATTAATATACCCCGTTTACGTTTTTTAAACGTAGGGGTACAAAAATCGCTAAGAAGCTTTTATATTCATAAAGTTAATAATATTTTTATGATAAAACAAATTAGAAAAAATTAAAATAAAAAGATGTCGAATAGTAAGATAAGCGCCGACTTCAAAGCTTTTATATACATAAAGCAATTAATATATTGATGATAATAAAACAATATAGAAAAAATGAAAATGATAAGAATTCCATTATAATACATATAAATAGTTTTTAAAATATGACCAAGAAATGAATGGGAAAAGTTATTTAAAATTATTTTTTACTTTGTAGTGATTTTGAAGTTGGTTTTTTTTTTGTTAAAAAGTTTTTAATAATATTATGTTGATATGGGCTTTGGCCGTAGTATATAAAAACAAACAAAACGTAAGTTAAGGTTTTTTTGGTTTTTATTCTTACTAGTATCACCTTTGGTCGAGATTCGACCATTTAAAAATTGATTTTTGTTTTTTTGTGTTTTTATTGAAAACATTTTTTTTCTTTCTTCACTCATATGCAAACGTAACCGAACTTATACAGCACCAAACGCACCACCAGCAGGAAATCACAAAACAGTAACTCAATTCTGATTTTCCATGTTCTGTGATTTTTACTTTACCCTACTAAAAATCTCTAGTACCCTACTTCCCTTATTCTACTTTCTAGTAGAAATGCTTCCAAAGCTATTTGATATAACAACTTTGAGTTGTATGAGTGTTTCTACGCCCCTTTGTCAAGGAAGGAAGTTCTTACCATGTTTCTTTGATTTGTGACTTATAGTTCAAAAGTTATACCGAAAATTTGGGCTGATGAAAAGTGCCTCGCATCTATTTAACGCTCATCAAATGTAACCAGTGCACTGGTTCCACTGCAGTGGAATGGAACGTCTGATTTGAGGTCGAATTGCCCAACATAGATATTCTTATTAATTTAAAAAAAAATTATCAAAATTGGTTGAGAAACACAGGAGAAAATGTTTCTTAACTGTTCTGCGTACACCTATTTATATATAGATATATAATAATAATATGTATAATATAAAAAGTAGATAAGGAAATGCCTCAACACGTATATTTGTGTATATAACTTTGGAGTGGTTTGAAATATTTGAAAAATTTTTTCACAGAAATAATTTTCTAAGCTGTAGAACTTTGTAAAAAAATACAAAAACAACATTTTGAAAAATGTAATTTTCATCAATAAAATCAATAGGGGGTAGCTCATGATTTTCGATGATAGAAACACTTAATTAAATTATATATCAAAATGAAGCAATTTTTGCAAATAAATGATATGTTATATGAAAGAGTGTGAGAGACGAAAATAGAAAAAAAAATAAAATTACAAAAAAAGAATGTCTGGTCTAATTTTTTAGCAAAAATTGAATATTTTAGAGTTTTTTGAAAACAATATAAGAAATTGAATTGGTGAGATAACGGTAATATTTTCTTATTTCTCCAAAGTAATTTTATTAAACTTTCAGACTAAGAAAATTTAAGGAAAATCGATTGAAAAATGGATGAGATATTTACATGCAAAATCAAAATTTGAAATATCAATTGTTTTTTTCTCATTCTGAGGCCATGATATTGCTTTAAGAAATGCATTACA
This sequence comes from Pherbina coryleti, assembly GCA_943735915.1. NCBI lineage: Eukaryota > Metazoa > Arthropoda > Insecta > Diptera > Sciomyzidae > Pherbina > Pherbina coryleti. Next base: position 139,406,411 of record OX030949.1, on the reverse strand, counting down.
TGGAAAAAATCTACAGGTTTCGAAATATCGCAATACTTTTGATGTCATAATAACGGGAAATTTTTTAACATACTATTCGTGGAAAATATTAGCAAAAAAGTTTTCGTATACCGTTATTTTTCTCAACCAACGAATTTTCATACAAAAAACGTTGTACTGAAAACATCTATAGTTTTCGAGATATCACAATAATTTTGATGTCAAAATAACGGAAATTTTTCAAAATTTACTATTTGTAAGCAATTTCACCATCACAATATATATTGACACTTGTTACATGAAAAAGTGCCAATTGTAGGGTAACCGTAAACGGTGGTGAAAAATATCAAAGCATTTTTTGCACATCTTATAAATGTCTAAATTTCTCTCTTATATCGTGTTTTTCAATCTCTTATAGTTTAGCTTTTATTTATTAAATGCTCTTTTTCCGCTCATATTTGAGGTCAAAGGTCACCAATCTTATATTCAATCATATTGTGTAGCCAGACCTTTCATCTGATACCACATTCTTCATTCTACCACTTCCCAGTTCTGAGATCCCTAACTAAAATTGATATAAACTTTCAACGTTAATATTTCGGGTCAAAGGTCATGAATTTAAAATCTAACATCATTCGGCACATCTATGGTGCAGTACCTTTCGAATGATGTACGTTTCATTGTCCTTATTCTAAAATAAATATTGAAAAAGTGTACGACAACATTCGATGTTTGCGTATTAATATATAAGATTTTCGAATATTTCGGCTTACTTTGTGAGCCATCATCAGGGACATAACAAAAATTTGAACAATTTTATAAATTAAATTAAAAATGCGTCCAACAGTGTATTCGCTTCATCGTCAACTCAATGAAGCGAATACACTGTTGACGATGAAGCGAATACACTGTTGGAAGCATTTTTAATTTAATTTATAAAATTGTTAAAAAAAAATTTTTCTTATGTCCCTGATGATGGCTCACAAAGTAAGCCGAAATATTGGAAAATAAGAATAAAAACCAAAAAAACCTTAACTTACGTTTTGTTTGTTTTTATATACTACGGCCAAAGCCCATATCAACATAATATTATTAAAATAATAACTTCTATGAGTTCTGAAAGAGTATTATAAGTATATGGCTCTTAAAAGAGTCTTAATTTAGACTCCAAAAAGACTAATAAATATGAGTTCTAAAACAGTCTTTATAATGAGTCTTTAAAGTGTCTTTATTATGAGTCTTTAAAGAGTATTAAATATGAGTCTTAAAAAAGTCTTAATTTTGAGTCTTAAATGAGGCATAAAACAGTCATTATTATGAATCATATTTTGAGGTCCACAACCTAAGAAAATGTACTCATAACAGAGTCTTTTTTGAGCTCATTGTGACGATAAAAACTCATTTATATTAGTCTTAAAAGACTCTTTTAATAGTCACAATGTTTGCTGGGAAGTAAAAACAATAGTCGTGTGCTACATGTGTCCAATTGTCTAAAAGTTAAAACTTTGTTATAGATAGTAACAATAAAGGTATTTTAATACGGAAAAAGTGAAAAACTGTATTTTATTTGCTAAATTGTTTTTATAATTTCGTGATTTGTGTAAGTCACTTTTTTTACAAAAATTTACAAATTGTGTTTCTGTTTCGTGGAGTAGAAGTAGCGAGATTGTCATGGATTGTGGAAAAGTTATATATGTGGTCAATGGTCATACTGTGTAGTTTCTTGTGAATATAATTTTAGCTCTGCCAACTTGCGTCTAAAGACTAAATTTGATTGTTTTTAGGATCAATAACGCTGAAAAATAGCGATATTTTTAATATTTGGATCGAGAACAAATACGCTGGCTCTGTATATGATTGGCTTTAGGGTTGTCAATTCGGTTACAGTTAACCGGTTAGCCGTTTTATATGACTAACCGTATTCGACGGTTAATAAAAAGTGACGAATAATAATCGTATCCAATAACCGGTTATTTTTGGTAGGTTAACCGGAGTTTCGGTTAATAAGCTCTAATAGACAATAAAATGTTTTAAACAAAATTAATTTTTGACATTAAAAATTTTTTCTTTCACATAATCCAATGTTGTGTGAAAGTTGCTTAAGAGCACATTAAACCATGATGTCTGATGTTAACATATGTATATCATGCAACCCTGTTTTGTTATCGATAATTGGGCCTATTCGGCGAAATCTGTTATTCTGTTACGCATTTTCTGTTATCAATCGTAACAGATGCCGATCATAAAAGATCTGTTAAAATTGGTATTCAGTATATCGAACTTTTATGGCAACCTGTTATCAATCTTCGAAAATAAAAATCTATTACAATTCCGTTAACTTCTGTTATGAAACAGCTGATTATTGTAAATAAATTTATTCAAGCAAACAAAATGCAGAGCGAAAAGGTAAGTTAAGGGATGTTTTAGGCAAAGCTAGTTATAAATTAAACAATTTTTTTCTACAGTATATTTCAGTCCAACAACTGATCCAGCTGTGGGCTTCAAGGATGCTGCCACTGCCTTCATGGTTGGTTCAATGCCATATAAGAAGGGTATGGAACGCAAGGATTTGCTCTCGGCGAACGTGAAAATGCATAAGATGCAGGGACAGGCGGTGGATCTACATGCACGCAAGGATGTTAAGGTACACATATTGCTGTAAAAAAATTAATTTTTCGACTAAATTCCCTTATTCTAGCAATGAGACAGTGTGCACAAAATCAGTCTGGGATGCCGACTTACTGCAAGGAGTATTTGAAGAGACGGTGCTAAAGCGTGGCGCTGCCGTGATTTCTGCACGAAAGATGTCTTCCGCCATGTCTGCCGCTAAGGCTGCTTGCAATCATATGCACGATTGGTGGCACGGCACTCTTGCTGGTCAGTACATCTTACGTGTCATTTCGGATGGCAGCTGTTGTGATCTCAAACAAGCAAACAAATTTTTGGAACAATTGAAGATGAGTTAAAATGCAGTTTTTTCACTTCGCTCGAAAATGTGTATTTGGAGCTAAAAAAGTTAATGGTGAAAAAATGTTTCGCTGCTCTTAAGTGGTTTAGAAATTACAGAGCTTGAATGTTGAGAAAATGGATTTCAAAAACTTGTGTTTTCTTTTTAAATTTTCGTACAAAACCTAGCGTTATGGGCATCAAAAGAAAGGTTATGCTGTTACCTATTCAACAAGCTATCAATCATTAAAATACATGCATTACTTTTGAAGATATAGCATTGTACATATTATGCACAATTGTTAATACATTTAATTAATTTGATGTTTATACTTACGTTAAGGTTATTTCGTAAAAGGGTGAACCACCAAGTGTGCACAATATGTAAAATGCTATATCTTCAAAAGTAATGGATGGATTTTTATGATTGATACCTTGTTGAATAGATAACAGCATAACCTTTTTTTTTTTGATACCCAATATGCCAGGATTTGTACGAAAATTTAAAAAGAAAACATAAGTTTTTGAAGTCCATTTTCTCAACTTTCAAGCCCTTTAACTTCTCAACCACATGGGAGCGGCGAAAAAGTTTTCCAGATTTGAGCTTAAGAGGGGTTAAATACATATATTCCACAAAAAATTTTAAATTTTGAATTTTCGTTCATCTTCAATTATACCAAATTTTTTAAGGTTTGCAGATAATTGATTTTGCAAAGTCTAGAGAGTCGAGAAGGAACACGAAGCAATGACTGTGCAATCCAGATAATTGTAGATAAAAAAGAAAAAAAACTTTAGTAATAATTTTAAATACACCTTATATTTTAGATTAAGTTGCAACACGCAATGGGTGTTGGCTAAAGCATTTGTATATTGTATTTTATACTAAATGTTTATACATTTTTATACTGTGTTATGAAAACTATAAATGCAAGTTTAAGAATAAAATGTTTTTATAGAACTGTTAAATATTTAAAAGTAGTAAGAAATGATCTTCGACTGAGCCAAACTTAAAATACCCCTACGGCCGAACCAAAGTATATTCAAAGTCTTAAGCAGCCAATAAAATGTTTTTTTGCAGAAACATTGACCAAGTGCATTTTGATTAAATTGGTTACGTGTTCAATTGACCTCGATGTGCTGGGATGAGACAGTCCAAGAATGTTGCTTGCTATTGAGGCTTGGTAGGATCCATATCCATAAAAATGCAGCGCTGTTAGTAGATATAATGATTTAAAAAATTTAATATGTATTAACACAACAAATACAGACCTGAATTTTAAAAGATATGTTTGTGGCTACTAAAAATGGTTCCAATTTGTTCATGAGTAGTCAAGCATTCACCTTATCCAATCAAAATAGATTCACGAAGAGCACGTCAGGAAACTCGAGTGGTTTGCTTTTAAGGCGCGACTCTTGCATATTTGCTCGATAGTTCCTTCTAAAAACAGTAAATTGAACACTTTATATAATATATTTATACTTAAAAATTACTTAACTTACATTTTTCGCCTTTTTCGGAATTTCTTATTGAAATTCTCAGATAGATATCAATTTCAGAAATAAAATGTCACTATTTGTTATGATAAAAGACTCAAAAATCTTTCTGTTATTCTGTTATGGTTTTTAACAGATTTCATAACAGATTTTGTCGCGCTGAATACCAATTATAGAATTTGGAATAGATTTTTTGACAGTTCGAAAATCTGTTATGATTTATAACAGATTTCATAACAGATTTTGTCATGCAGAATATGAATTTAGAACGCATAGCAGATTTTTTGACAGCTAAAAAGTTTGTATGGGAAATCATAACAGAATAACAGAATTTTTTCATAAAAGATTGCGCAGAATAGGCCCAAATATCATTTTTCTATTTACTCATCTCAGTTGACAGCTGTTCAAATAAATGTCGTTGTTCTAGCTACAAATTTAGTAAGACAAATGTTTTCATTGATTTTGCTTTAAAATTAAAGAGTTCTAATTGTGCACGTTTTTTCTTAGCAGTGTGATGAGCTTTGTGTGGAATTATTTAAAAAAAAATTAATATGATTTTTCCAAATAACACTGTAATACAAGGGGTCCTCTACGTCTGCAATGGTCAACCATCTCAAATTAGTCCATAAAATCAACGTTCTCAAGAAATTTTCCTCTTCCAATGCACCTGCGGAAGACGGCGCTTTTATATCAAAAAAACACTAACATCCCTCGGTGATGCACCAATTGCTTAATATGTTGAAGCAAAACAAAATCTTGCTAAACAAAATTTGTGTATGTTTTTTAATTTACACATAACCGGTTAACCGGTTAATTTTTGGTAACCGTAACCAATAACCAATTAATTTTTTCGGTTAATACTCTTAACCGATAACCGGTTACTAAAATATGTCGGTTAATTGACAACCCTAATTGGCTTGCTGCAAAATTTAAAAACAGCACTTGTAAAGAAGAAGGTATGACACAAATAAAAGCAAAAGTTAAGAATTTTTGTGCATATGCTAACCGAAAATGGCAGAAAAGTGGCCGAAGCTTCGCGAAGTTACAACAAAGTGAAAAGTGGTTGGAGTGCGAGGCGGAATTTCTGAAATTGATCGACCACAAAAACTGAAATTGATGGACAAAAACCAAGAATTGCATCTGAAGTGTCGTCACAACAACAAAACAATACTTCGTTATTCCTCCAAATAGGTCTGCATGTTGATAAACCAAAGACTTTCTGATACATTTGCGCATTATATTAGTAACTATTTCTTGTGAATATGAAGTAAATTCAGAACAGTTCGATAAATATTGTACGGAAACTGCTAACTTGTATTTTGAGCTTTACCCATGGAACCCAATGTCAGCTACCCTGTTGCTTCAGTGTTGCCTCTTGTAGCCTAAGGTGAAAATGCTCCCGAAGCGCGAAATAGAATTTATAAAAGAGATCGAATTTTTTAGGCTAGAAAGGATTCTAGATTACATAATATGGCTGACGTTTTCAATAGAGCTATGGACTCCTCTGAGCTTCCACATAAAGTTATCGCTCTTTTAAAAATGCCTAATATCACCAGTGACTGCGTACCATCCACATCATAGGCAGCACTAAGTGAAGCAACTTACGATTCTGATGAGGAGGAAATTGAATTGTCTCTATATTCTTTTGAATTGGAGGCTGACCCCACATTGAATAACTCTGATGGTAAATTATTAATATCACGAACAAAGCCAGCAATGTGTATAAATATTATAATTTCTCTTTACAGATTAGTAAGTTCTCACCACACAGTCTATTTTCTTGTGTCAACTTAATAAAAAAAGCTGTTGAAATCTTTTACAGCAGTACTTAAGAAACTGCATTTGTATCTTTAAGCGCATAAAATTTAAGCGTGGTGAATACTTTGGCTCACATAAACTTTTAATTTGGTATGGAAGCTGTATGAAAAAGTGGTCGGACCCCGCCCATTTTTTTCTATAACTTTCGTTTCAATTGTAATATAGCTGATATAATATAGCAATAGCTGAATATAGCACTAGCTGAACAAGAAGAAATATGGGGGGAATACAAAGACAAACTAAAACTTTTCAAGAAGAACGTACGCAGAGTAAAAAGAATATCTTAGAAGAACTTTTGCTCTAGCACAGAGAACACTACTGACACAGCAAGGCTTAGGAAGCTACTCTCGAAGCAACCTTTCGTCCAAAGCCAGCTACGCAATGATAATGGCGACTGGACAGAGAGCAATCAGGAATCACTTGAGGTGCTTCTGAATGCGCACTTTCCAGGCTGTAATGAAACTTCGACCACGAACACAACACAGTCATGGAGGAGTAATCCGCTGCAGATTCCACACGACCTAATAACGAACGACAAAATAAAGTGGGCAAATAACTCATTCTCAAGATACAAATCTCCTGGACTGGACGGGATAGTCCCAGCCATGCTGCAAACGACCAAATCAAGAGTCGTCCCATGGCTCGAAACCGTATTCAAAGGCTGTATTAGGCTAAATTATGTACCCGTTGTCTGGAGGACAGCAAGAGTTGTAATCCTGCCAAAATCAGGTAGAAACAGCCATTTGCATCCGAGAGACTACAGGCCCATAAGCCTAACGTCTTTTCTACTAAAAACACTCAAAAAACTGATAGACCTGCACTTGAGGAATGGTGCGAACCAATCCGTGCTAGCATCAAATCAGCACGCTTATACGAAAGGGAAATCTGTGGAGACAGCGCAACACTCCCAAGTATCGCCCATAGAAAAAACCCTACACCATAAAGGATACGCACTAGGCGCATTCTTAGATATCTCTGGAGCATTCAATAATGTCTCAACAAATGCAATACTCAAGGGACTTCGCGAAATAGATACACCACCAGCAATCGAGCACTGGATAAAAAATTTACTAAATTGCAGAATGGTCCAAGCTGAGTGGGGTACAACAACCATGGAAAGGGAATCACGCAGAGGAACACCCCAAGGAGGGGTCCGTACAAACTGCCGGACCACTGCAGCATCTTCCAAGCAGAGGTATTTGCTATAAGGAAGGCCTCAGAATTAGCCCTCGGAATTAACACTCATCACTCTCGAATCAACATATTTGTAGACAGCCAAGCGGCGATTAAATCCATGAGTTCCGATACCATCAAGTCCAGAAATGCCCTGGCGAGCAGGGAAGCACTAGACGCTCTGTCCGACAGAAAGGAAGTGCATATATACTGGGTTCCAAGCCACCAGGGCATCGAAGGCAACGAGATGGCAGACGAACTAGCAAAGGAGGGCGCCGGGCTGGGAGCAGAGCTCACTGAGCATATACCGATCCCACTACAAGAACTATACAGCAACCTAGAAAAACGATCCGCACTAACAGCGAGTCGCAGGTGGAAAGACACGGCAACCTGCAAAATTGCCAGAACCATGTGCGAGGCACGCTGAGGAAAACGAACTATATACATCCTTGCACACCCACGGAGTGTCTGCAGAACACTAGTAGGTATTCTTACTGGCCACTGCATGGTGGGAGCCCACGCAAAGAAGATGGGCATCACTATGGATGAAAGCTGCAGGAAGTGTATGGAACCAGGCACCGTAGAGACCCTGGAACACCTACTTTGCACATGCCCTGCTATACTCAGATCAAGACATAAACTCTTAGGCTCTCCGACGTTCCCGTCACTAAAAGAAGTAGCCAAAACCCCTCTTGAATCCCTTCTAAATCCCTTGAATCCCTTCTCCTGACCCACTCAGCCTCCACCTAACCGGTACCACTAAGGACCTGTATGGTCTATGTGAGACTTCTAAGAGAGGCGACCGGTCTAACCTAACCAAACCTTTGTTTCAATTATAAATAACTCATGAAAAAATAAAACGACTCTCGCAACTCCAACTATTAAATTATTTTTTTTTTATACGAAAAAGTGGACGCCTATTTTTTCTATAACACGTTTTCTTTAATTATAAATACCTTATGCAAAAAACAAAATTGTTATCTCAACTCCAACTATTTTATTCCTCAAAATTTGAAATCTGGACCATAGTGCAATGGTTAGGAAAAATCTTAAGTACTTCCGGGGGATTTTTTTAAAATCCAACAATAAAAGTTAATTCATACTTTACTTTCCTGTATATGTAAGTTAGGTCAGATGGCAAGGTTGCCATCTGAAAAACCACTAAAAAATATCATAAGAACGTCACTTGTTGTTCGAAAAGTCAGCAAGGGTTTTTTATTAACAGCTTAGCTTCTTCCATCTCTGTGTATAGCTTCACTCCGCACAGGTAGATGATTTTGATTTTGATTTTGATTTTGAATAAATTTCATCAAGACTAAATCGGGTAAAAATTAGACATGTTTTCAAAAACAAATAATACACAATATATTGTCGTTTTTTTATAAAGACAAGTGGATATTGCATTTAATGGGATTACACATTACATCGTCAAACCTAATTACGACTTGTTTTTTATTTAAAATTAAGATAAATAATATAATTATAAATTTTATTACAAAGATCGCTTGAACAATATTTAAATGGTAAAATTTAATCCATAGCCACAAAGATAAGTACACTGCTTGATTTTCCGAATAGCAAATCATTGCATTAAATGTTCATTTCCCACCCAGATACATGTCTTTTCCTTTCATCTGTGCCCTTCGATCTTCTCATCTTACGATAAATAATTTTCTCTACCAGAAATACAATCAAACTCAAGCCTACTAGGAAAATGTAAAGCATCCAAATCCAGTAAAAGTCAACCACACTGAGAGCTCCATGAACACGTGCAGTGCTTAGATCTTTAAAAGTCATTAGTTTTATCGCCACCATTTCATAGAAACTCAAAGACATCCAATAATTAAATATTCCCGCATCTTGCAATTGTAAAATTAATCGATTCAGAGGTTCCTTGTAGTATGAGTTCTCATTCACAGGCATTGCCGCTAAAAGATTTTCATAGTAGTACAGCTCTGTGGATAAGCGAAAAAGTTTTCGAGCAAAGCAACGCTGCTGTTCATGTATGATCGGCCAGGTGGTGGAGACATACATGTATCCATATCGAGTATCCAGTTTGCGAATCATATTCACCTGGTCTTGAAATCTGCGGTACTCAAAAATGGATTTATATTTTTCATAGAATAACTGACCACGTCTAAAAGCCACCTCATCTTGATCGGTAACAATGATCTTCTTGTCCTGTTTTAACACATCGTCAAAACTTGCAATGCGTTGCTGTAATGGTGGTTCTGCTAGTAAATCTACCAGATGAGAAGAGTACATGGTGACGTTTACGAGTCCAGCAATAGAGATAATTATGCATACCAACTTGAAGTTGAAACTTGGCTCGGGTGGCATATTGAAAGATTGACCCAAGACTCCACGTAGAGAAATGTCATTGAGCACAAAGTCCAACAATTTGGTGCTGAGCCTGGCGTTGCGTTTTCGCAATTTGATCAGCAAAATAGACAGTAACACACCCAGAAAGAAAATCATGCCCCATAACTCAACGCGAAATACCGAGACGAGCAGCTCGTAGGTCGGTATCTCATTCTCGATCGGCCACAAAGTTACTAACTGGACAATTTGGATAACGTTGCTAAAATCATGTATTTTCATATCACGTTGAGGTGCTGAAATGGTGATTCCAATGTCTACCGTACCGTTCCGTGCAAACTGACGTACGTCTAGAAGAAGAATAATTTCATCATTTCGCAGGGGAAACGGATACTTCAACACACAGTTGTATTTGTTGGAAAAAGTCTGCATCAATTTACCCATGTAGCCAGCTATTTGTTGTTGACCCTGTTTGTCATTGTAGAGTATATAACGTGGCGGTAGATTATCCGGCAGTGTAAGCACTGTCTTGCCTTGAAAATTTAGCAATAAATCTGGAAAAACTTCTGTGGCGTCTGTTAGAGTACGATACTGTAATTGAAACACTGGGAACTGAGTAAAGCTGTAATAGTTTCCGGTTTCGAAACTGCTTCTTTGCAATAGAACTACATTTAGAAGTTTGTTTTCTTCACAAACTTTGAAAAACTCAACTAACTCTGTTGCACTTGCTTCAATGTCCTCATTCACAAACACCACAATTCTAGCAGTACGTATATGACGAAGGTTAGTGATCAGTAATTGAATCATATTTTCAATATCCATCTGCAAGTCAAGTACAGGCAGACACAAAAGCATCAATAATTCGCTGTTGTAGCTGCTCTTCAAATATAAGTTTGTCTTTTCATCGAGTAAGAAGACTGGCCATTTTATGTTATATTCAAAGTTTTCATCAAAGCAGTAATTTTGGTTATATCTCAACAGCACCAACGTCTCGTACTTCTTTTCAATGTAAACTTTTTCCAAGAAATCTGTGAAATTATTTGCTATGTCGAGCTGCAGCTCAGGTAGTTCCAATGCTCCTTGTATGATAGTTAGTGACATGATTCCCCAGACTAGATACGCTTCGAGTGATTTCCGAAACATTGTCCTCTTATGCAGCTTGGTTGAGTGACTACTGCTTAAAATGAAAAGCTAATGGATTATTTTATATGCTCCAAATGCGTTGTTTCATTTTGTTTGCTTATCTGTGTAAATATTTGATTAATTATGGCTTTCTTGAATGATTTTCATGCCTGTCACTCAAGAACCTTTAAACAGAAGTCTATAAAATCTTATTGATTTACCCTCTGATCTGCAAATGGAATGGGAAATGATTTTTTTTTCTCTTTTCTACAAAATGTTGAAATAGAGAAAGAGAATTTGGTGGCTATATGTCATTTCGAATGAAAGTATAATCAAATGGTAAAAAAGACTCGGGAACTAGTTTAACAAAATTGAAGATGATTCGTTATCAAGTGTAAGACGTCTATATCGCACATTTTCAATGCCGACTTAAGCACTCTCAAAATTATTTTCAAATGTGACATTTTTAAAGATGTTTCAAAATTCGGAATTATTTTAAAATTTTTGTGTATTGAAGAAATCAAAATAACTTTTTTGATCTGTTAAATAGCACAAATTTGTGCTTGTGTTTGTAGCTCTCTGCACTGACAAAAATTCTAGTGCATGTAAGCAAGAATTGTGTTATAATTATCATTGTAATCATCATTATAATTATCAGTATCATTATCATTATCAATATCATTATCATCATCATTATTATCATTATAATTCTGCAAAAAGCGCATTTTCATATGGCTCAAATATTTCGGGCAGTGCTCAAAGCACACGACCAAGTGACACGAACCTTCTCGCTTGAAGTTTCAGCGCTAACTGATTGAGAGAACTTCGTGCGTTCGGTCGTGTACGTGGATCGATTCTCGAATAAAGCTTTCGAGTCTCACCACGCGTGGTACTACCACGGTTGCCACTTTGGTCATTTGTGTCCGAATTTGGTCATTTTTGTTTCACTTGGTCGCTTGGTAATTTTTTTCTACATCTGGTCACTTTTTTGACCAGAAGAATTTGATGTTTTCAAAAATTAAATGCATAAACTCAGTGACGTAGATAGCTTTTTGCAATGGGAGGGGATGTAATTTATTTCGGTGACAAACATACATAAAAAAAAATTTATTAAAATCGAAAAAAGTTGAACTTTTATTTTTATATTTTTTGTTAATGTTTTTAAAACGAAAAATCCAGCTGGCTTGGATTGTTTGCTTGTTCAAAAATTTCTTCAGCTTATTTATTTTTTATTTATTTGTTTGAAGATGTATCTCTTAGGACATTAAGAATATAAAATCTTATTAGACTGTCCTAACCACATAGTGTACAAGAAAAGTTTGTGTGTATGAAGATATCTAATTAAATATAAAGTATATGATTTACTTGAAATAATTTGGCATTGTTTTGGGTTGACTGAAGTTATAAAAATCTGTTTTAGATCATAAAATTATATAAAATTTACTTAACCTATAACAATTTAAAGATTTTGAAATAAAAATACGGAATTACAGATATTCGGTTCACATACACTAGATGATACAATATTTTAGGGAGTATTTAAGTTTACATTACACAACGAATAGAATATTTTATCAAAATAGTTACGGCAAATTAGTACATACTTTGGCAGCAAGAATACATAAAAATTACACTTGAAAATAAGTTGATAGTTCCTTCTTGAAAACATTGATATTACTTTTACATGACAAACGGACAGGAAGCGAGTTCCAAAGCCTGATAGCTTGTATGAAGAATTGTCGATCCGACATTAGTGACGCATGTCTAAATTGCACTATATGATTAGAACGTCCAGAGCGGGTAAATCTCAATCTGTTATATAAATACGACGGTTCGTGAGTATAAATTATTTTATGTAGCAGAGTTAAGGTTTTGAATTCAAGTTGTTGTTCGAAAGTCTTATTAAAAATTTGCTTCACAAAGGAAGATACATGGTCTGACCTTTTTAAACTAAAAATGTATCTCGCAATGTTTTTAAACAAAACTCTGAGCTTTTGTTTACTAGCCGAGTCACAATTTGCAAATATTTCACTGCCATATAGCAAAGTTGGGATAAGATAAGCTTTCGCAAGTATCATACGTATCTTAAGTGGAGTGAAATATTGTGTAGCCCACAAGGACCGAAGCATGCCGTAAAGTTTTCCAATCGTGATTGATATGTGGTAATTCCATGATAAGGTTCCGTCAAACACAATTCCCAGATTTTTTGCGGTGTGGACATACTCAATTTCTGTTGAGTTCATTACAACTCTTGGGAGATTTATTAATTCTAATTGCTTCTTATAGATGACTAAGCATTTTGATTTTGAGGGATTGAGACATAACCCGTTTCTCAAGGTCCAGTCATGTACGTCAATGAGGTTACTGTTTAGTTTAGCTACGCAGTTTGCTATTTGATCTCGCCTACAGCTTGTGTAAATCTGAACGTCATCGGCGTACATGTGTAGTTTACAGTCACGTAGAACAGTCGGCAAGTCGTTTAAATATATTATAAATAAAAGCGGTCCCAGTATAGAGCCTTGAGGCACTCCTCTTGTCACCGGAAGAAAGTCTGAAAACTTTTCAGTGCCCCCGCCTGGTTCAAATACTGCTTGAAGTCTTTCAGCGAGGTACGATTCTAACAGTTTCACTGCAGTGGTGGAAAAATTATACATACTCAATAATTTTGTGCATAATATTTTATGGTCCACAGAGTCAAATGCCTTTGAGTGGTCAAGGAGTGTCAGAAATGTTATTTCATTTGAATCAAGCGATACACGTATGTCTTCGGAAACATCAATAAGTGCAGTGATGCAGCTACGTTTCTGTCTAAAGCCCGACTGTCGATCTGTGATTATATGGTTGGCAGATAGGTATTTGTTTATTTGGTTGGCCATGAGTGACTCAAATACTTTGGATAGATATGGCAAAATTGCAATCGGACGATATTCGCTGTCTGATTTGGGGGTGGGGATTATTTTAGCTACCTTCCAACATGTTGGAAATGATGATGTCATTATTGCTGTGTTGAAAACATGTGTAATGTATGGCAATATTTTAGGAAGCAGAATTTTAATAAAAACTGGATGAATTCCATCTATTCCGCAAGCATTTGACCTAATTCTAAGTAAACTCTTTAACACATCAAACATTTCAACTCGACAAAATGAAAACATGCATTCAGAGGACAAAAGAGATCTTGAATTAATGTATGAATTACTTATCACTGGATTGAACGGGAGATTTACAAAGTTTTAATTCAAGTCATTAAGATCAATATTAACAGTACAACATTTAGCATTTTTTCCTACACCTATTTTTCGGATTTCCTTCCAGGTATGCTTACTACTTACAGCATTGCTGAACTTTCTTTCATAGTAACGGGTTTTAGCAGCTCTAACTTCTTTTACAACTTGTCTTCTAAGACCCTTGTACACCTCAAGCATGTAACTAATTTTAAATCTTTTCCGTTTAGTGCTGCATCACGTTGGTCTATTAGTGTTCTTAATTTGTGACAGAACCAAGGTTGCTGCCCTTTTCTTGGTTTTAGAACTTTTACTGCAACAAACTCATTAAATAAATAGTTTACTTTAGTTTGCAAGAATTCCACTTGGTCATTTACAGAAGTCATGCTTAAAATTAAGTCCCAGTTAATAGTGTCAGTTATAAAAGCAAGTTGTTGATAGTCCACATTTTTAAAATCTCTGTAGCTAAAACTATTCGTTGCATCGGAAAGATTTATTCCATAAGTCATAAAAATAAGATCATGTTTTGAAAAACAAGGTACGTCCAGTTGATCGTAAAGATTTATTTTATGCTTGTCATCGACCAGAAATAAGTCCAGCAGAGAGCTATTTGTTTTTGTAAAATGTGTAGGAGAGGTAAGATTTGCAGAAAATAAGCCTATTGCTGTCATTTCCATGATAAGTACTCTTTCTTTAAGGATATTGCTATTAAAGTCTCCGGCAATAATTATGTTTTCGAAATTTAAAGTAAGTCCATGGAGTATGTCTAGCAATGGTTGCAAATCGATTGTTCGGTTCGGCCTATATACACATCCTATAAGAAGGCTAAGATTACAATTCATGACATTTAGAAATAGATATTCGATGGGACTATTATGTGCTGACCTGCTGTGGACCTTGCAAGCTATACCATCTCTGACAAATATAGCAACTCCTCCAGCATGACTCTCTCTGTCTGTGCGGAATATATTAAAACCACAAATATTGAATAAATTATCATGCATCTCTGGGACAAACCAAGTTTCCGACACAAATATAACATCAACTCCTGAACCAACGAATAAATATCTAAATTCATCAATTTTCTTTACCAAGCTCTGTGCGTTGATATGACACACTTTAAGCCCTGACTCAACCTTAGAGAGTACACGGATCATATTATAGTTACTGGCATTGAAACTCGCAGTTGTATTAGTTTGTATATTCATAAGTACCATTCAAGAAGGCACTGTTTTGTGTCAGAAGTAATTTGGTAAGGTGTAATAAATATTTTATGAAGATATGATAATTAAAATTGCCAAGACTGTTGTTAAAAGCAAAACAAAGAGAAAAGCTAAATGTAAAATATTGAGGTAAGTGTAAACTCATAAACTTATTCAATAAAGAAAAATAGAAATTAAGAGTAAAAATTATAATATATCTTATAATAAATTTTATTTTTAAGAGATGAGTGCTGCTGCACGCTCCTCTGTCCCAAAAAAAGAGTTAAATTTTTGAATTGACTCAATTTGCATAGCTCTTTCATTCTCTGCAGTCTTTACAAAGACCAGACCACGCTGGGTAAAAACAGTAGACAATTTCTTTTGCTTTTTGTACCGGATAGCCGCTCTCATTATATCAAAATTTACCTTCGTCAAACATTCATTAATATATATTGCAGTCTTAGAGTCAAAACCAGCATGCTCTAAGCGAAGAGATTCCTTATTTGTTCGTCTGAGAAGAGCAATCGATTTTAGGACAAAGTTTTTGTCATAAGGTGATGCAAGCCTTATTAACTATAACTTATTAGCTTACTTAACTATTTCTGGTGAATCGCCAGTGCTTTCAAACCATTTAATCGGCCCTACATTTGTAATATATAAGTTATTACAAACATTTTGTTAATAAAGAAAAATATTGTTTTTATCTTCTTTGGACTTTTATCCTCTTCAAAGTCGAAAAGGTACCCTCAGGCGTGCTTGTGGACACTGGCAGCTAAAATTTTTAATAGTACGTATATGTTTGGAAAATTATCCTCTATGATTTAGATATAACTTCCACATTTCCAACCCTTTAAAAACTTTAGAAGTACTAACGTCAAAAAAATTTACCGTAAAAGTTAACAGTTTTTTAAATTCTTCAGCTCATTTGTCAATTGTAACTTAAAAGAGGGATGAAAATCCTTCAGTATATTTAATCCTTTTAGTATATCTTCGTGTTTAGCAGAGAGACTCTGCCAGACATATTGCTTGCTCCGTCGTATCCTTGACCGATCACGAATGAAACGTCCAGGTTACGTATGCATACGATGTGTCAAAAAAAAAAAGTAAAAAACTTAACCTGTGTTCGAAACTGCCGGTTCAAATTTTAGTAAATTTTCTCGTAAAATATGTCTGCCATTTGATTCATTCACATATCGGAAGGCGTTTGTAATAGACCTTCGTCTAATGTTTTTTGTAAGTGTAATAAAATTATAAAAGTAACTATAAAACTCAGGCACCAATCATAGCAAAATATAACAATAAGAAACCCCTATTGAGCAGACATTTTTACATTTATTTAATTAGTAAATATATTAAAAATTTCATTTCAGAGAAAACAATTATGATAAGTGCATCGAAAAAAAAACAGTTATGTGCGTCTATGCAAAGGCTACTGATGAGTTGGTGTAACCGCCAACGAAACAGTCTGTATAGTCAAGCTATATGATTTGCTCTATACAGAGCAGTTCTTGTTGTTGTTGGTTGTTGCCTTCTTTGTTCTTCATGTTGTCTTGTTGTCAACATTCTTGGCCTAATACTCTATAAATCTAAGAAAGGAATAGGGAATTGGAAAGTATACGCTTAAATGCTTGCTTTGACATGGATGTTGAGTAACAGTGGCTAATGTTGTTTAATACTCTACAGCATCTACTTATGGGCTCGTTGTGTCCATAAACGGTGTGGTGTTAGTGTTCATTTAAGAGACGTGTATGCCTGGTTCGTCGCAATGGGTCGTTAAATGTGAACTTATTAGAAAAATATTCAAGGTCTATAACACCAGTGATTATATTAAACGTAAAACATGAAGTCAGTAACGTTCTTCTTGACGATAGAGGCATCAGATTAAAAAACCGAAGTCTTTGTTGAGGGCAAGTTCGTAAAATCACGGAGGTCAAATGTATCTCTCAGCACAAAAAGCAAAAATTGCTTGTGGATCGATTCAAATCATTCACTGTGTGTCTCAAAAGCTGGATTCCATAATTATGCAAGCATATTCAAGTAGCGGGCGAACTAGTGCACAATATAGGGCTTTAGTGACCCACACATTTTTTAATTGCTTTGCACGCCTTTTATAATATTAGCCAATATTATACTGTGTACAAGCCCTGGACAAAACTTCATTATAGTTAAAGTTGAATCTTAACTTGTTATCTAAGACAACACCAAAATCTATAATATGAGTGGCTCTCTTTAGTTCAACGCTTTTAAGGAAGTAACCATTATTTTTTATTAAGTTTTTACGCGATAGCATTATATAGCATAATATAGCATTTATTAGTATTAAGAGAGAGTTTATTGTTACTGCACCATTATTTTAGGAAGAATAGTTTTGATAGCAACAAAATTGTATCTTCTTCCGACTTAACAACATAGTACATCTTTAGATCGTCAGCATACATAAGATGCGGAATGTCACCCAATACTACCGATAGGTCAGAGGTGAAGATATTGAAAAGAAGTGCGCCAAGGTGACTTTCTAGCGGAACACCAGAAAACACGAGGATTTTTTTAGATAATATACCTTGGAACTTAACAAATTGGGAACTTTCGGACGGATAGGATTTAATCCAATTGAGCAAGGTCCCCGTAATGCCAAATTTTTGTAATTTAAGAGGAAGGATATTATGATCAACGCAGTCAAAGTCTTTATAGACTGCGTCTCCTTGATGTATTCTTTCCATATCAGTAAGAACATCAGAGGCTAAAATTGCAAGATTTATAACCATTGATCGGCCTTTACGAAACCCATGTTGCTGCTCATTAAGTAAGGGATTAACTAGGTATGTAAGCTTTTCACAAAAAATTTTTTCAAAAAGCTTAGGAATAGCAGACAGGATAGAAATACCCCTATAATATACGACTGACCTCTTATCACCATTTTTGTATATAGGTGGAATATTGGATGGTTTCTAATGGGATGGAAAAATACCAAGATGCAAGGATCTATTAAAAAGAGTATACTTATAAGGGCATGAGGAGTTGGTCTACACTAGCGTGGCCGTTAGTTGTATGGAGAATATTTTTTTTTTTGATTTCTTATATTCTCTCCCCACAAATCGGTTCAGTTTTATGTAAAAAAAAAAAAGGAGTTGGCTGTGTCGTGGACACACCCGTAGGTTTTGACGTGACGAAGTTTCTTGTTGTTGATGTTGATGTTGATGTTGATGTTGATGTTAATGTTGATGTTGATGTTGATGTTGATGTTGATGTTGATGTTGATGTTGATGTTGATGTTGATTTTGATGTTGATGTTGATGTTGATGTTGATGTTAATGTTGATGTTGATGTTGATGTTGATGTTGATGTTGCTGTCAATGTTGATGTTGATATTGATGTTGATGTTGATGTTGATGTTGATGTTGATGTTGATGTTGATGTTGATGTTGATGTTGATGTTGATGTTGATGTTGATGTTGATGTTGATGTTGATGTTGATGTTGATGTTGATGTTGATGTTGATGTTGATGTTGACGTTGATGTTGATGTTGATGTTGACGTTGATGTTGATGTTGACGTTGATGTTGATGTAGATGTTGATGTTGACGTTGATGTTGATGTTGACGTTGATGTTGATGTTGATGTTGATGTTGATGTTGATGTTGATGTTGATGTTGATGTTGATGTTGATGTTGATGTTGATATTGATGTTGATGTTGATGTTGATATTGATGTTGATGTTGATGTTGATGTTGATGTTGATGTTGATGTTGATGTTGATGTTGATGTTGATGTTAATGTTGATGTTGATGCTGATGTTGATGTTGATGTTGATGTTGATGTTGATGTTGATGTTGATGTTGATGTTGATGTTGATGTTGATGTTGATGTTGATGTTGATGTTGATGTTGATGTTGATGTTGATGTTGATGTTGATGTTGATGTTGATGTTGATGTTGATGTTGATGTTGATGTTGATGTTGATGTTGATGTTGATGTTGATGTTGATGTTGATGTTGATGTTGATGTTGATGTTGATGTTGATGTTGATGTTGATGTTGATGTTGATGTTGATGTTGATGTTGATGTTGATGTTGATGTTGATGTTGATGTTGATGTTGATGTTGATGTTGATGTTGATGTTGATGTTGATGTTGATGTTGATGTTGATGTTGATGTTGATGTTGATGTTGCTGTTGATGTCGATGTTGATGTTGATGTTGATGTTGATGTTGATGTTGATGTTGATGTTGATGTTGATGTTGATGTTGATGTTGATGTTGATGTTGATGTTGATGTTGATGTTGATCTTGATGTTTATGTTAATGGTTATGTTGATGTTGATGTTGGTGTTGGTGTTGGTGTTGGTGTTGGTGTTGGTGTTGGTGTTGGTGTTGGTGTTGGTGTTGGTGTTGGTTTTGGTGTTGGTGTTGGTGTTGGTGTTGGTGTTGGTGTTGGTGTTGGGGTTGGTGTTGGTGTTGGTGATGGTGTTGGTGTTGGTGTTGGTGTTGGTGTTGGTGTTGGTCTTGGTGTTGGTGTTGGTGTTGGTGTTGGTGATGGTGTTGGTGTTGGTGTTGGTGTTGGTGTTGGTGTTGGTGTTGGTGTTGGTGTTGGTGTTGGTGTTGGTGTTGGTGTTGGTGATGGTGTTGGTGTTGGTGTTGGTGTTGGTCTTGGTGTTGGTCTTGGTGTTGGTGTTGGTGTTGGTGTTGGTGTTGGTGTTGGTGTTGGTGTTGGTGTTGGTGTTGGTGTTGGTGTTGGTGTTGGTGTTGGTGTTGGTGTTGGTGTTGGTGTTGGTGTTGGTGTTGGTGTTGGTGCTGGTGTTGGTGTTGGTGTTGGTATTGGTGTTGGAGTTGTTGTTGGATTTGGAGTTGGTGCTTTTCGTTTAGCTTTTTTTTTGCTTCCCCTAGGCTGTGCTCTAATTTCAATTAATCCAGCAAAAGTGATGCATATGCGTCACATTAGGCGGTTCCCTGGGGGTTTTTGACACGCCGTCAAATTTTTTTTTATTTTTGTCATATGCCCGAAGACCTCACCTTTGTTTTCGTTCCTTAAAATATACCGTTGCACCAGTAGTCACAGAGTTAAAAATCCATGCAACGTTTTTTCATGGCTGTAGCATTTTTACTGCATTATGTGATTGCATCCCTGAAAGCATGACAACAAAATTTTTTTTGTAATTTAGTTGTGAAGCGTAATAACACATCCCTGCTGTCGTAAAACAAAATTTACTGTAGCACTCCTCCTGAGTGAGTAATAATTCCATGCAACGATATTACATTTCTGTGACATAAGCTGCTATATTCACGACCTGACGACGCCGGAATTTTTTTTTATTTTTGTCGTAAAGCCATGTATAAAAAATTTATTTTCCTTTTTAAACTTTTATCGTAGGTTATATACTCATTGAGTAAAAATTCAATGCAACGCCGCTGCATGAATGATGCGCTATCGATCTTTGAGCGGCTCTCTAAGCACCCCCATGATGTCAGAAATATTTTGTCTAATTTTGTTGTGAGGGCTTCCAGTAGGCCTTTATTGGCGTGTAGTATTTTTAATCCTAGCACTAATACGCAGCGAGTAATAATTCCATGTAACAAATTTTCAGTTGCGTTGCTTACGCAGCTCCCACTACGTCCCTATGCCGTATTAATTTTTTTTTTTGTTTTTTTAATAAAGTCAAAGAATTAACCTTTACGGTCATACTATTTTTTTAATCATGGCTCTTATACCCAGCGAGTAAGAATTCAATGAAACGCAGATGAATTTTTAAAAAATTCATTTTTCAACTTTTTTGGAAACTAGAGCAGTATAACGTAACTTCGTCACGTCAATACAAAAAAGTTTCAAAGCGATAAGTTGTGTTTAACCCTAGAATACTAAACATATTTTTTAGTCCTCTAATGCTAAACTTCGCCTGGGAGGCGATTTTTATATAAAATCCATATTTTACTTTAAAAAAAATAAAAATATATTAAAACAAAGACAAAAACATGTTTATTACATATTAAGTAAAAAAAATTAACAAAAACAATTCATTTTTTAAAATACATTACATATACTAAAGGCTTTTTTGCAGGCCACATATTTGGATCTGAGGTAAACAGAAGTCTTTTTATCTTCGCCTCACAGGCTATGTTTAGTATTCTAGGGTTAATGGGTGTCGCCCGCCCCTCAAAGTTGGCCTTCAAGCCCATTTATTCAAATGTAATTTGTTTGTATATGAGTATCTTTTTAAAAAAACATTTTACAAAATTATGATGTATGGCAATATTTTAGCTCTTTTAGTCAACAACATTAGCCTCACAGAAAGTTTTTTGCTAAAATTAATATTTTAGAAAATAATGAAGAAAATAAGCAACAAAATACCAAAAATTATATGTACCAAAATTATATTTATATGGAAATTATTTGTTCTAAGCATGTGCGGTAAAAGCTTATGTCTATTAAATTATTTCATACATAGCTATACTACATATAGTCAAAAGAAAACTAAACAAAAACAAAATTATTGAGTTATATTAAAACATTTATAACTTGTAATGGCGCTTGTAGCAAAAATGTGAAATCACTTCCATTGTCTTTTTCAATAATAAAAGAAGTTTAACTTCCGGCGAAAGTGCCATCTACAAGTCAAAATTGCAACTCACCACACTAGCTCATCTTCAACATACTCAATAGCTAATTGCTTCTTTCCCAAATTTTTATCATATTTCGTTTACAAGTATATAATAAAATCCGCTAATATAAAATTTTGCGGGAAAATGTGGCGTGGTCGAGGTTTCTTAGCTTAGAAGTAAACGTTTCTCGATCTTTTCTAATTGTGACTGCATGGTGAAAACATCAGTTTTCTTAACTTTTAGTTTTATTAAACTAAAGTTAGAAAAAAAATCTGAAACTGAAAATTAAAGTTTAATTTCAAGTGCTTATTATAAGTAAAGTTTACTTAAAATATTACTACAAATTATATAAATTTAAATAATCCCACCTAAATAAGCTGAATCCATTGGATCTTATTGCTAACGTAAGTTATATTGCAAATATAAAAAAAAGAGATAAGTTAACTCAGAGAGATTAATTGATAAAATATTAAATTCTGGCCGATAGCCTTTGTTGCTCGAGCCTTACTTTAAAGTAGTGTAATTATTCATAATTATATTTCTTATAAATAAATAAAAAAAATAAAAAAAATATTAAATTTTAGATTAACTCATTCCTTTGGGAGCTATTTATTATTAGCAATCCTGTAAAATTCTTCATTCAATCTGTTCTACAAAATATCTGTGCCAATCCGATTGCGGGTAAATTTTGCATATTAGTTTAATCGATTTTTTTATTATAATCACATATTTGTTTCTAAACCTATAGATTGGCACAAATCCTTCAAACAAATCCTTCAAATAAGCCTTCAAATAAGCCTTTAACCGATTCGTCATGAGTGGTTAAAAACTCGAGCTTGTTCGGAAATTCTTTTTTGAATTCTTCAAACAACCCTTAAATTTTAAAGAAAATGTTTTATATTAAATCAACATACATAAATTCAACATAACTTTGTTAGAAGTCACCAGAGGACAAATTTATCGCATGCGATCTTGGATGCATTTGAGTGAAATTTCAACTCTCTCGAGACGTAAAATGGATTCAGGTTGCTAATTGTTACCAATTTAGGTTATCTCAGCAACGTGGTGAGCAGTTCCTTTTCAGCAATCGCGAGCTTAAGACCGGTTTTTTTTTGAAGCGCCGGTGATAATTTCAATACATATATATGTATGAAACATGAACATGTGCAAATGAACAATTCGCAAGAAAATTGCGTTCATTTATATTTTGAATTAATATATTAAAGTTAGTAAAATGAAAAAAAAAAGAATATAGTGTTTGATTAAAAATTAAAGAAAAATAAGTGGAAAACTAATGTATACCAATTTTAATTATTACTTAAAAAAAAAAAGGAAATAAAGAACAATACGAAACAATCAAACATGAATCAAAAGTAAAAACTTAAATTAAGTACGTAATTAAATTAAATTTATTATATATATAAATAATAACATAAAAAAAATAATGGTGAAAAAAAACGAAAGTAATAATATAAGCATATTTATTATACTCCATTTTAGATTTTTTTGTTGCACACATACCTCTATATGTATTGCACATAATAATTTCTCTCATGCGATAATTTTTATTTTTGTCAGCATGTTGATTTTTTTTGAGCATGTATAAACTATTATTTCTTGATCTATTATTTAATTAACTGAATTTTAAAATGAATAATTCATATAAAATTAAATTTTAAATTTATTCTTAAAACAAAAAAAAAAAAAATCAACGGCTGGAATTAACAACACAAGTAGTGAACAAAAAAACAAATAATTTTAGTGATATATTTATTTATCTCAGTGCTCTTGAAATATATATATCATGCAATTATTTTTGACATCTGAGTCCACAGCGCAGAAAGATCTTTCTTCGTGGGAATCTCGCATCATAAAACACTCAATAAGGAGAGCATGTAAGTTTTTTTAAAGAAATTTTCTTTTAAATATATATGGAATAAAGTGAGAGAGTGATTAATAACAACAAAAATAGTTGTTCTTAAAACTAGGTCAGAGTAACCTTGAACTTGTAGCATACAACGTTCTAAGATTTTATGGTTAATTTAGAAAAAGTTGGAATTCGATGAAGGGAAGCGGATGCACGCATTATATCCGGCCAGGGATCGTCGGCTTGAGGGGTGGAGTCTTGCATCCAATCAACGAATGCTTCACGTTGCTGCAATATTATTTCAAAATAAAAAAATAAAAAAAGTTGCGTGCGCAATTAATCAACTCTATGTTAATCAACAGAAAGAGAGCGAGAAAATATAACAGAACGGAAGTAAATTACGGACAGACATATTGAACCGGAAGTAGCTAGCACTAGCTGAGACACAAAACGCAAGCACAGGAAGTTGCATGTTGCACGATGGTGTTAATGCAACCGTTGCCCACCCAACCATGATCCTAATGATCAGCTTCCATGCCAGATCGAACCAAATCAAATATTCCTATTAGGATCCCTACTTTTCTTACCAACCAACCACTTTCTGCTAGAAATCAAAAATAATGTTTAGAAATCCACGGTAATTTTATTTAAGGAAAATAATATAGATAGCATAGTACAATAATAATTTAGATAATGAGCATAATGGAAAATATTTGGTACAAAAATATATAGATGCAAACAAATATTTATATGTTTCGAAAGAATCGGTTTTTGTTTTAAATACAAAGTTATTAACAGAAAGTTAAGAAACAAAATTCAAAAAAAAATTTTTACTTTAAGCTCGAAGTATTAAAATACATTATGTTGAAGAAGAGAAAAAAATATTAACACGAAGTTCAATAAACTTTGTTGAACAGCTGATCGTTGATACATATTTTTGTCTATGTATAACCCAGTTCAGCATAAAGTGCAATTCTTTATTTTTAAGAGAGACTAATCGCGAGATTAAATTTGACAAAATGAAGAAAAAAAAATAATGCCGCTGAGCATAGTAAGAACTTTTTCTATAGCAAAGCTTATTGCTATCAGAGAGTAAAAGAAAAACGTATGCATTTATTCAGCAACATTTGTTGCTGTTAATATTTTATGCAAAAAATTATACCAGAGGGCAAATAACCAAATACACACAAACTCATTTCAACTCACTGTTAGTTGCTCTGCTCCCACGATGAAAGTACTTTCAGCGCAGTGCTGCCAGGTTTCAGCGCAAAAAAATCCCTATTTTTGCATACAAATGAATATTTTTCCCCGTTTTTAGCTTCGAGTTTCCCCGTTTTTTTTCCCGATTTTTAAATTTTTTAATAAATAGTAATATAAAGAAATAACAAGTTTATTAATTCTTTTTACTATAACTAAAATAAATACAAACAGGAAAAACGTACGTATCTATAAGAAAAATATAAATAAAAATGAAAATTTTAAGCGATATTGTATTTTGACTCGAACGTTACGTTTTTGAGGTTATAAAAAATTGTAAGAAATTATTTGAAATATACATATTGTTATTACATACATATTATCAAACCAAGTAAACAGTATTATTTCTATATAAAAAATCAAAAATTCTGAATTTATTTCAATTGCAAAGCAATTTTTTTATTTCATTAAAGATTTACTGTGGAGAATTCCGCATTGAGTGGTATTGTCAAAAAAGTTTCTTATTTTTGTTTTATTTACATTAATAGCTGAAAACCCACTTTCAGCACTTGCCCCGCTATAGGGAAAGCAAAAAATAAACGACACTTTTTTTTTTTTTTTTTGTTTTTAAATATCATCTGAATCAATGAAATATATAACTTCTTTCCAGAATTCCTGGATAATTTCTGATGATATATTTGAAAAATTTATATATCTTAACGATTTATATTCTTGGTCGAAATCATTCCACTCGGATTGATCCGAAATAACGTGTGAAAATGTTTTTAAGCTTAAAGTTTTATTTTTCATTTTTACTATCTATGAATGGCCCTTTATATAGCTCCTTAAAAAAATATTGAAATCGTATAAGTCTACATCAAAAATACTATTATGACTATTTATGTATTCCTTTCGCATGAAACAACCAACAAGTCTTCAAAGTTAGTTCTATTTTTCCATATATTACACATTCAGATTTGAAAAAAAAAGGAAACAAAAAATTGATGTAATTAAAATAAAAAAATTGTAGTTGGATTTTCTAATAACCGATATATTTTTTCACTCGCTATTTTATTTTTAATTTTCCCCGTTTTTATCAATGTTTTCCCCGCCTCCCCGTTTTGTGCAAAAAATCCCGAAAAAGGGGAAAAATCCCGCCACCTGGCAGCTCTGTTTCAGCGTCATGTTGCAAGAGAGCCGCTCACCTGAAAGAGAATGTTTGAGCTGCAGCTTAATCAATAAATTATGATTTTCCGCTCAGCTTAGTGTTATGTTAGTTAACATAGAATTTACCATTAACATGCATAGCGCGACAATTAAAGCCAAGTTTAACATTTGTCTTGGCCATAAACGAGTATAAATGGTAAATCGCCTATGTTAACTTATGATTTTTTTTAAAAAAACTTTAAATATTTTATTCTATGAACTTTGAACTTTTTTTCTTTTTTTTTCTTTTTTTTTTTTTACTTTAAACAATTTAATGCATCTGTCAAATTTTTGGAAATGCTTTCGCGTTTCTTTTTTTTTTTTTTTTTCACCACGCAAAATTACTTTAAAATACTAAACAAACAAACCGATATTTTTTTTTTTTTTTTTTTTTTTATTTTTGCTACCGATCATTTATTTTGGACTCTTCATTTTTTTCTCTTTCGATTTAGCAAGCAAAAACAATTAACTGTATTTTTGTGTATACGCTTTTTGTATACACTAAGCTTTGCACGTTTATGTCTCCGCGTGTCACTACATTTTTTTTTCTTCTTTTACATGTTTTTTTTTCTTTTTTTTTTTTTTTTTTTGTTTTAACTAGTTTTTTTTTTTTTTTTCCAATTCAAAGAAATACACTTATTTTAGTTTACCGATAATTAAGATAACCGAATTGAACCAATTAGATTTAAATCTTACTAATTAAATTTAAAACATAGTTTTAATGCACCATTTAACTCTTCTTTCTTTAGATTTAATTAGACACACAAATGCACATGATCACTATGCGCCGAGTGTTGGGTTTTGACTGCCAAAATTCTGCTGCGCTATGCTAATCACTGAGACTGAGCTTTTGAGTTTCGAAGTCGCCAATAGTCTGCGCTTAGGATGATATAGAGAACTTCACGTTTTTTTGTGCTCCAAACTAAGCGCCAATCTATTTTAAAAATGTTTTTTTTTTTGTTTTATTTTTAAAATAGCTTAAATATAAAAAAAATGGAAATAGTATAAATTTACCTTGTAGGAATTGGCGCCACGAGGAATAATTTAATTCCGATGCAAAGGAAAGGTGTTTCAGTTTCAATCGTAAAAGGATTATTGCAACATACTTTAATTTTTTTTTATGATTTCAATAGATTTAATTAATTTTAATGATTAACTTTAAGTATTTATTATATCACTTAAAGCAATTTATTGCAAATATAATAAAACATTTAAACTGCAATTCTTGCCACTGGAACAACTTTATACGCTGGCTGCTGGATCGAAAAAGATCGAAGCATTGGCTAGTGGATTAAAGCAAGGCTGTGTAATCCACAAAAGAGTACAATTTCCGGTGATTAGAGAAAGAAAATGTGTAACTAAAAAAGTAGAACAAAATAACTTCCGATACAGTGGCTTAGTTTATCACAATATTGTCAATATAATTTGACAAATAGATGGCGGTAATTGAGTAATTGTATCAAGGCAAAGTTACACAACAGTAAATTTAAAACAAATATTTTTCTGTCTTCTAAAGCTCTAAGTACCCTACAAACTTGAATTTTTATATATTGCGAACAGCTGTTTCTGTTATGTAAACTTAACTTAAAAAAATGTCTTAACCCTTGGACTCTTACTTTTCTTTTTAATTTTAATTACATTGAATACTACTTATTTTGCGATTTCCGCTTAGTTACCATATAATCAAATAGTTATCGATATTTTAATGATTTTTTTCCGATTTGGTGTAAAAATAATATTTTTGGAAAAACTGCTGTAAATTTAAGAATTCAAAAAATATTGGATTATGTTATTAATTTTTTTTCTTTTTTTTTGTTATTTACCTGTACAATTCTGTAATTATTTACCTACCTTTTTATGAATATTTCTTTTATAATTTACAAATATTTTTCTATACATACTAAAAACCAAAATATGTTTTTGCTTAAAATTCTATAAATTATGTAACAATAATAATAACGTAAAAATAATTAGTATCCTAGAATATAACTTTGTAGCCATGGGTTAAAATTTGAATTTTTTGAGTTAAATAAAAAAATAATGAATTCCTAAATTAACATTTTGATTTTCTGCATGTCAACAGTGGTCTGACATGGTTAAAGGGATCAGAACTCTATTGAGTCGGTTATTAATCTGATCATGGCTGGGTGGGCAAAGTGTTGTTGTTTTGTCATCTATACAACAAACAAGTGTTTTATAAAATGCTAATCTTCTAGATACAAGGAGCCTTTTCTTTTCTTATTTTGTGAACCTTCTCCTATTCCTTTTTCTATCCTCTCTCAGCACGCAAATTTAAAGTAATAAATTTGTAGTTTAGATATTTTTTTTTTATCTTAAAGAAGGAGAACGAACCACCCCATTAGCCGACGAGCAAGAGCCGAGAGTCACTGCGTGCTACCCTTCCTTCTGACCTGATATAAAATTAAAATCATAAAATCTGTTAAACTGAAAATATCTACTTTTAAGACCGTTACATGCTACAAACTCTTGACTTACAGTAGATTTCTACGAGTTCGAAAACCGGCGACGATAGTCGCTAACAACCTGCAGTACAAATTGTTTTTGCTCTTCATTTCTTGCAAAGAGCTTATTATACTCCTCCATCAACTTCACTCCTCTTTCGGCGGTATCATTGACGACTCTTAATTTTTTTAGTGTTTTTCCGCTGTCATATAGCAATCCTGCGCAGGCCATTCGGACGGAGTTAATGTCATGAAAGACATATCAATTTGAAATCTCTCAAAAAAATTTCTTGTTTGAGAAGAAACAAACTGCTCAAGCCCACCACGAATGAATTTTGAAACTGTTTGTTTTTCCATTGTGGCACGGTTAAAGTTAATTTGTTTTTCTTTTTCAATATTCAAAGCAGCGACCATATTTTTTTTTGTTGCATCTACGACATTGTTGTCAAAAAACGCAAATGCAATAGCCTCCCCATTTAAATACCATAAATGGTTTTTGAATTTTTTGACGGCAACCTGCGAGATTCCTAAATCAATATTTTCAAAATCTTTTAATTTTGACAAAAAATTTAAGTCGGTGTGTAGTGTTTGTATTGCTAAGGGAGCAGAAAACCAGGCTTCAACATATACGGCGACAATAAAAATGCAAATTTGACGTAGTCCAATGCTTTCAGATTCTGTCAAGTTAAACTCTTCATGGAACAAATATATTTTCAAGCTGTAAATAGCTTTTCCCATCCAACGCGCATGATGATAAGCACCCGGTGAACGAATTATTACACTGTTTGGCGGTTTTTTTAGGTTCTCACTCAGGAATAGCAAGGTAAGTTCTAGTAACTCCTTATAATCCTGTCTAGGTTGTACTTCTTGTAAGATTGTGTTAACAAAACTTACAACCCGAGATTTGCTCTTTACAAGAAATGAAGAGCAAAAACAATTTGTACTGCAGGTTGTTAGCGACTATCGTCGCCGGTTTTCGAACTCTAAGAAATCTACTGAAAGTCAAGAGTTCTAAATTTTTAATATACCTCAATAATTTTGTTTTTGTTTAGTTTTCTTTTGACTATACGTAGTATAGCTATGTATGAAATAATTTAATAGACATAAGCTTTTACCGCACATGCTTAGAACAAATAATTTCCATATAAATATAATTTTGGTACATATAATTTTTGGTATTTTGTTGGTTATTTTCTTCATTATTTTCTAAAATATTAATTTTAGCAAAAAACTTTCTTTGAGGCTAATGTTGTGCCATACATCATATTTTTGTAAAATGTTTTTTTAAAAAGATACTCGTATACAAACAAATTACATTTGAATAAATGGGCTTGAAGGCCAACTTTGAGGGGCGGGCGACACCCCTTAAACACAACTTATCGCTTTGAAACTTTTTTGTATTTTTTTTTACATAAAATTGAACCGATTTGGGGGGAGAGAATTAAGAAATAAAAAAAAAAAATAACGGCCACGCTAGTCTACACATTTAATCAAAAAGCATGACGGTATGAGGACCAAGAAATTTAGTTGGATCAAGTTCTTTTATAGCTTCGGAAATTTCTTCTTGCGTAAGTAGAATTATATCAACCACAATTTGATGTTAGGATGAATGCACGATAAATACATCTTTAAAATGGTCTGCAAATAGGTTACATATCACTTCAGGATTGGAAGAACTAAAGTTTTCTTTGGACATTGTCGTAGGGTGACCAGGTGATTTACGCTTAACATTTACAAAGTCGAAGAATCTTTAAGGATCTTCAAGAATTTTCTCTGCAATTGGGTTGGTGTTTGTAAGCTAATTCTGACTTGATAGTGAACTCTTTGGACAGCTCAGTGTATCGCGACTTTACTTCCTTATTAACATGAAGGTTTTTTTTTATGACATTGTAAATCTTGTTGCGTTGCTTCTTCAGGGGTCTTAGATCATGGTCAAGCCATGGCTCCAAAAGTTAATTTCTTTTCTTTATTTTTGGCAAGTGTTTGTCCATAAGGGTTAGAATACGCTGATAGAAAAGTAAGACCCCACTACCTAAGTCCATGGTTGATAGAGCATTCCAATTTATGGCATTTAAATCGATAATATTACTTTCGTAATCCGCATTAAGAAAGTCATACTCAATTGAGTTATTTGAGAATTGAGTAAAAGGTATATTGGTATTTGACATCTCTAATATGAAGGCAGTATGGTCAATTGCATAGAATTTGCATAGAATTGTTGTAGAATTGTCTTCTTTTTCTCTTGCATATGCTACGGTCCACTGTCTAACCACAGCCCTACTCTTTTTATATGATATTTTCTGCCAGTATTTACCTTCTTTCCCTTTTTGAAACTATATCTTCAATAAGTGATTAAGTATACCAACATGAGCTTGGTAAAAATAACTGTAATTTGTGAGCGATATAATAAAGTTGTAAAATAACAGTTATTTTTTGACATAACATGAAAATATAAAAATTTTAATAGATGTGCAGAGTGAGTTAATTTTTCTTTCGTACTAGTAACAAATTGGTTTTTTTTTTTCATTCAATGTTTCAAACTTAACAATTATTGTCAGTATCGAAATTTAATCTCTAAAATTATTCTCAGAAAAAAACCATTATAAAAGGTATTTTATTCGGTAAGAAAAGTAGAATCAATTTAATAACATAAGACATTTTCAACTTTGAACTTGTGTGTTTTCGTCTTAAAAATGAAATGTTTCTTAATTTATTAACTTGTTAATGCTTTTTTTTCTAATGAATTTTCTTAAGATCAATAAGACTTGTAGTTAAAATCTATAAGATTTTCTCCACTTTGTCGTGAGGCATATTTCCCAGAATATTTTCAGCAACCAACAAGAAATAGTCAATATTGGTTATTGTCGCTATCATTCTTTGAGTCAATATCGTGTGCGCTTGAAAACACACAAATACACAAAAACATAGTTAAACAGCACACACACAAGTATTAATGTACATATCCGGCAGTATTTGTATTTGGAGCCACAGCTGAATAGAACATCTTAAGAAATGCTTATGTTTGTTACAAACATTTAATTAAATAAAATGCTACATTTTGGAATGCTTAGACTGGGTATGGTTGTGTGTGTGCAAGAATGTTTGTGTGCAGAGGGATGTTTTTAATAATTTAATTTATAAAATCTGAAAACAGTGCCTAAAACGCAAAGTAATAAGAAAAAATGTATTTTTGGTAAATGAAATAATGTTACTCATACGCCTCAGTAGGACACAATCCATATAAGTTTTCTTATGTAAGGAATATGAAATGAATTAATTATTTTTTATAACCCACGAATGTTGAATAACGGGCTTAAGCTTGTCACTTTATTTGTAGCGCCTACAAGTAGGAGTGGCAGGTATAGAAGAGTATAAAAAGGGTGATTTTTTGCAACTTTCTTTTTTGCAACACTGTTTTTGGCAGCACAGCTGTTGTCGTGTAACATGTTACTGTTTTATATGTTCAGTTTGGCCTATAATTTCACCAGGAATCGACTTACAAATGAACAACGCTTGCAGATTAATGAATTTTATTATCAAAATGCATGCTCGGTTAAAAAAGTGCATCGTGCGTTTCTTCCATTTTATGGTCAGTTTGGGCGACCTTTTCAGGCGGCTATCTTGTGACTTAGTTTCTCCCAAAATTTACATTACTGGACATTAAACCACCAACACGCATACGTACAGAGCGGATCGATTCGGCGCCGTTCGCAGCAATTTTGCCTCTGTAACAAATTTTGCGGAAGGATTTGGGTGTAAAACCTTATAAAATACAGCTGGTGCAAGAGTTGTAGCCACACGACCTACAACAATAGTTAACTTTTATGTGAATAAGTGCTGGCAAAGTTGGATGATGATCCACTTTTTAATCGGAAAATTGTGTTCAGCGATGAAGCTCATTTTTGGTTGAATGGATACGTTAACAAGCAGAATTGCAGAATATTTGGTGTGAAGAGCAGCCAGAAGCATTGCAAGAACTGCCAATGCATCCCGAAAAATGCAGTTTGGTGTGGATTATGGGCCAGTGCCATCATTGGACCGTAATTTTTCAAAGACGACGAAGGCAAGTACGTTACTGTGAATGGCGAGTGCTACAGTGCGATGATTACAAATTTTTTTTTTGCCCAAAATGGAAGAGCTGGGCTTGCCTGACATGTGGTTTCGACGAGACGGTGCCACGTGCCACATGCCACACAGCACGCGAAACAATGGCCCAATTGAAAGGCGAGTTTGGTGAACAGTTTATTTCACGTTCGGGACCGGTCCACCTAGATCTTGCGATTTAACGCCTTAGACTATTTTTTGTGGGGTATTGTTACATACGACTCATGTCTATAGGGGCAAGCCCGCAATGGTTGACGGACTGGAAGCCAATATTGAACCAACTGAGATACCGGCCGATATGTTGGAGAGAGTATGCCATAATTGGATTATCATTACCTCATGAGTTGATTAAGCCATGTTCGTCTTTCTGTCCATCTGGCCATAGCGCGAGACCGCAGTGTAGCAGCGTGGCAGATGCGCTGAGAGGCATCACAGAACGGACGATGGACGCACCGCCTAGTTTTAAATTTGGAACCGTGGCTTAACAGGCGACATGGCGAGGTAAATTACTACCTCACACAACTATTAACTGGTCATGGGTGCTTTAAATCGTACCTTTGTACATTAAAAAAAAAAAAAAAATAAAATAAATAACTGGTCATTTCAGCCTTTGAAAGGACTTTGACCTAGCTTCTTATGATCAAAAGTTTGTACACAATTGACCGAGAACCGGACCTACATGTTTAACGCAGACTCCAAACGGCGATGAACGGAATGTTCTTGTTCTCAAAAAGCTTTACATGGCATTTTGATTACTCTCTGAGGTTTGCCATTGTCTGCAGAGAGGTGGCGGCCGTACAGAAAAATCATTTTAATTCAAATAATTTTCTGTCGCTGCTGGGATTCAAACCCGGGTTTCCAGGTTCATTGACATAGAGGCCACGCACTTTAACCGACTAAGCCACGGGCGCCACTGTATAGATTCAAGCACGACGCAAATCCGTTTTGCAGTTTTTGTGCTGGGAGTGTTATTGAAGACGCCGAACTTGTTTTCTTCGTCTGTCCGAAATTTAACGCCCAAAGGCTAGAGCTAAGCAATAAACTAGGGAGGTCACAAACAGTGGAAACTCTCGTAGACATTATGCTTAACTCTGAAGAAGACTGGATCTCAGTAGGCAATAAAGGGCTGCATGATTTCATTTAAAACCAGTTTCAAGACATTCACAATTTTTACACAACACTGCAATGTCTTGCTCTCAGCAAACAAATCAAATGAGAGACTGCAGCGAAGAAAAAGATAAGAAATGGGTGCAAATCAAATGAGTACAAAGACATTGTTGCTTTAAATCATTATTGCTAGAGGCACACTCAAAGCAATTGACAGTCAAGGCAGTGAAAAAAACTGCAATTGCAATGAGTACAATAGATCATAGTAATGAAAATCTGTACAGGTGTTTTTTTATTCTGTACTCCGCAATAACTCAAGAAGTGTTTGACAGATTTGAGTAAAATAAAATTTAACGAATTTTTTAATGTTATGAGTCGGAAAAAACCATATATAATTTGCAACACCCATCCAAAACGCCCACTTGGTGGGATTAATGTCTTGAAAAGGGAGATTTTAGCATTTATGTGACTTTATAGCTTAATTAATGGTTTAAAATTTATGTAATACTACCTGAATGGTTTTGTCATGTTTTAATCTGAAATTAGTAAAATTAACCAAGTTTTGTTAAGTATTTAACGTCGTTAAAATACTAATGTATTTTATTTAACCCTTATTCGGCATACTGGGATCATAACATCCCACTCTTTTGTGTTGTATACGTCCTTTTGCTTTTACTATAATTTTTTTAACTTACCTAATTAAATTTTTTGCCTATAAGACTTGCATATTATTAAAAATAACCTTTTGAGAAGCTAACAAAAATCAAGTCAAATTTTTGTACCGCTTATTTTGACGTGATAACAATACGTTTCCCCGCACAGGTTTTTAAAAATGTTGAAAAAAATGCATCGGCGTTTAATTCATTTGTTACTAGCTAATTGTAGATGACATGATTTAAATAATGGTACGACCGCAGGGCTAATTTTTTGACTCTATGACAAAAATAAAAACAAAATGAAAGACGTCTTCCAGACTTGGTGGGAGCTTTTTAAGCAATGGAACAGCAAATTTGTTACATAAAATTATTACTCGCTGAGTAATAATATAATAATAGTGCTAGGGTAAAAAATATGATACGACAATAACGGCCTGTTTAAGCCCATGTAATCAAATTAGACAAAAAATTTCTGACGTCTTGGGGATACAGAGAGACTTAAGCAACATTGAGCTAAGGTAAATGTTTAAAAACAAAAATGAAAGATTTATGCATCGCCTTACGACAAAAATAAAAAAAAAATCTGACGTCGTCAGATCGTGATGATAGCAGCTTATGCAACAGAAATGTAATATCGTTGCAAGAAATTATTACTCGGTCAGGAAACGTACTATGGAATATTTTAATTTACGAAAGCATAAATGTGCTTTTAAACCTCATCACGAAAATATAAAAAAAATTTTTAGAGTCATGACTTCGGGCAGGTGACCACTTAATGCAGTAGAATGCAGCAACAATAAAACGTTGCATGGAATTTTAACTCTGTGACTATTGACGCAACTGTAAATTTTATAGAATGAAAAGGAAGGTTAGGTCTTCGGCTACATGAGGCCCCACAGGAGCCCGCCTAATGTAACGTAAACACATCATTGTTGCATGGATTAATTGTATGGAGCTAAGGCAAAGTTAATGCACCATAGAAAAGCACAACGAATAGAGAGGCAAAAGCAAAAGCAAAAACAAAGACAAAGACAAAGACAAAGACAAAGACAAAGACAAAGACAAAGACAAAAGAAAAAGCAAAAGCAAAAGCAAAAGCAAATGCAAAAGCAAAAGCAAAAGCAAAAGCAAAAGCAAAACCAAAACCAAAAGCAATAACAGCAACAAAACTAACAAAACCAACAACAACAGCAAAAACGAAAGCAACAACAATAAGATCAACAAAAAAAACAACAAAAACGACTAAAACAAAAACAACAACAACAATAATAACAACAAAAACTACTTACGAAGTTCCAACAAGCTAAACCAAAAGTTGTGGCGACCAAAAAAAAAAGTTCTTTTTAAAACATGGTTTTTTTTTTTGAAAAAAATATTCAAGATTATTTATTTTAAATCAATATTTCCAATTTATTTGATTTAATTAATAATAATATGACTAACATCATCCAAATCCATCTCAGTAATAAAATTAAGCCTTCGCAATTTCACTGAATAAATGATTTATTGCATTCAGTGCATTCAGTGCTTTTCGTCTTGTTTGTTATGACAATCATTTTTTTGCATTGCTTTTAGTGTTTATGAACGAAAGCAAGACGTGCATTGATTACCGAGAGTTGAATGTGAGTATTGACTGTTGTTGTCATTTTTGCTTTAGTGTTGATCAAGTATAACTCTCTCACTGTTATGAATGAGAGCAAACTGTGTACACTGCAGTAAATCACACTGTGTGTAGGAAAGAATGAGTGCACTCATGCAGGGCTTTAGTAGGCAATATGGCATGAGCCATAACCAAAGAATTGCGTCGGGTAGAAAGACTGTGCAGACCAACTGCAGACTCTAAGCTATAGACAAAGTTGCTAGGCCAAACTGTGCAAATTTGCTGAAGATCAGAGGAAAGGGTTAGGGGGTGATGAAACACGGAGTTTATCTTGCAGTCGATTGTACCTTGCGTCGTCGTCTAGGGATTAATTCGAACGAAGCGGTGTCATTCCAAGAAAAGACCGCTGTCGACAGAACCGGCAGCGTCTTCTGCTAGGGACCATTTCCCGAAGCGGTCTCCACCTGATGCATCAATAACAACGATGAGCCTCCAACGCGTCATTGTATATTAAGCACATCGTTTTGGAATATAAACAAGCATGATCTGCAAAACGTTTCTTTGTTAAGGAGAAGCGTAGATGAGTAAACATACTCAATCCTGCCCTACGAAGTAATGCCTCGATTGGTGGTACCGTAGGGTCTATCGGGAGCAGAGAAAAGTAAGGATGGGCTTAGTCAGTATACCATATTATAGGTATACATAGGGACTCTGACACTATTTGGAAGTACGGGCTTCCATATGTCTATAAAAGATTCCCTCCTGTCGTCTTTAACAAAAAAAAAAAAAAAAAACACTAAGGGCCGTTTTCTCATCTTACCTTTAAAGTTCACTTTAGTTACCGACCAGATAAATTTATCCTCTCGGTAAATCAAATTTGGTTTTCTCATGTTACCTCTAAATTATTATTTTATTTGTATGAAAATACGGCAAGGCCGTACAAAAAATTGCAGTAGTCCTTACGCTTCTGAAATATTCTTGGCCTAGTATTCTGCACTTCCATTTCTTCGAACATGGCATCTAGTGCATTGATTTGAAACACACGCCTATAATTCATTACGAATATTTATTTTTTTTATTTATTAGAATATTATTGAATTTATTTTGAGGTTGTCAAACAGCTGTTTTGTGTTTACAAAATGGGCAGCACTTAAAATTTTATCTGTGTTATAAAATTTACAACCAGCTTGAACCTCCCGTTAAATTTATCATATCGGTAAGACTAAAGGCAACATGAGAAAACGAAAAACAGCTAAAGGTAACTTTAAAGTGAACTTCAACTAAAATGAACTTTATAGGTAAGATGAGAAAACGGCCCTAAGTATGTCACACTTTTGAACAAAGTGTTTAGCTGAACATGCCATGCCTGAAAGTATACTAAGGAAAATTGCTAAAGTACTAAGCCTTGAGACTGAGCAACTCGATTTTTTTTTTACACAAAACGCATTAAGTTTTTCCTTCATAAAAACTGTTTTGGCAAGCTTTGGCAGCTAATTTTTTTTTTAAGTTTTAGTATAAATATAACAATAATGATGTTAATATAAATGAGCGCACACTGGTCGACACCGGTGTATAGTTATTCTCTGTCAGAAATGACAATTAACTGTTTGTGGAGTTTGAAATATAAAAAGTTATTTGACTTTAAAAAAATACAATGAATTCTTAGTCTAACTAAGCAAGTTTCTGATTTCATATTATATCTTGCAGACTAAAAAAACCACCACATTTTTTTCAGTAGTTCACATGTTATTTAATTTGAAATATACCTCTTGTTACCAAAAATTTATTGAACGCTTTATCATAAAACAACTTTGATGGTATCTGTACAAAAATTTTGTAAATATTTCACCAAGACCTTTCGGAAACATACTAATAAGACAATTTTAAAAAAATAAAAAATTTAATATCGGCCATAGAAAGTCATAAAGCTTCGTATTTTTTCCACTTTTAGATCATTGCACATTGGGCCAGAAATTTGAAAAAGTGTCCAAAACTCATATCTTGGCGATGCATAGACAGAATTAAATAAAAATTAGTATAGAATACTTAACACAGGACCTTCTTCAAGCACGGGAAAAGAAGTGGGCGGGACTCAACAATGGGGCGTGGTAATATAAATAAAATACTGTATCTCGTCTTATAGTGGGACTAGGTAATTAAAATTCGGTAGAGTGTTTTGTGGGATCTTTTCGCGAGCGTTATAAAAAATTGGACTGAATTTAACAAAGGGGCGTGTCACTATTAATAAAATGCCGTATCTCAGTTAGTGTTGGGACTAGGGTATTGAAATTGGGTATAGGGGTGGGTAAAATCGTTTCCGAGAATTTTAGAAAAAGTTAGTGGGATCCAACAATGGAGCGTGGAACTATTTAATAAAAACTGTAGTTTGATTATTATTTATTCTGTGGTATTAAAAAAAAGGCGGGATACGAGACAGATCAAGGCGTTGCTTTTACCGTTATATCGCCGTTATGAGAATTAATTTCATTTAGAATTTCTTTTTTTGAAAATTTAGCCATTTCGATCAACACAACACGATCCGTGACTGGGAAACCAGAATGGTGTAGCTTGTAGTACGTAGTATGAGCTGTAAAAAGCTAAAATGTACTAAACGCACTGAATCGCCCAGAATGGTTGTGTAGCTTAGTTTTTTTCATTGCACGCAAAAAAAATGTAGACTATGAAATATGTTTTCTATAACTATGAAATATGTTTTCAGTCAGGACAAAAAAATATTTATTTTTTTGCAGCTTATTTTATTCAAAATTATTTCTGCACGTGGTCAAGTAAAATATTTTCTTATTTTTGGTTTTTTCTTTCATTATGTTTTATAACAATTCTTTCTTAGCACATTTCCGAAAGATCTATCACGTAAAATCAAAATAACGGATTTTATGACGCTTTCCCTATAGCATGTTTTGGCGAAAATGAGCAAATTTATTTGGGAAAATAACAAATTTTTCATAAGTTTCAAACGCAATTAAAGAAAAAAGGCAGTTTTGGTTTTCTTTATTTTTTAGTATGTTTTAAAACAACTCTTTCTAAACAGATTCTCAAAGTGTTTATTCTATTTAATGAAATTCAAGTTGATTTTCTTCTCTACACTTTCTACAACTGCAGATATTGCTCTTTTAATCTTAGTTTTGTATGGGAGGTGGGTGAAGGGCGTGGCCGATATATTATATATATATATATAAGGGCGTGTGGCGTTATATATGTATGAAATAATGTAACATGCTTAATTTCTTGTATGTACCTACGATGATTCCTTCTATTGTTGCCTCCCATCCCATAGAACTCGTTACACTGTGCGACGTTAGTTTTTTATAAATTTCTCAAAAGTAAATAAAAACGTGCAAAAGTGTGCATATCCCTCTTCAAGTAAATATCTTAAAGAAAGTAATAGCATGTAAATTATTTCAATTACGAGCGGAATCTCGGGGAATCTTCTTTAGGCGTCGCATTTTTTTTTTAAACCCCATTTTTTTGTATTTTGTATGTGGAAAAAAGGATTAAAAACAAAAGAAAATATGTATGTATATACATATTTATAACATTGTATTCAATGTGTTTAAAAAAGTGCTAAAAATTTTAAAGAAGTTTGATAAATAGTTATACTGTTGATGATTTCAAATTTTAGATGTAAATAAAAAAAAAATTACAATTTTTGACTTAAAATGCCTCGAAAATTGTAATTTTTAATTTCATATTAATAATATTTCGTCTCAGGGAACCCTAATGTGTCCCGTTATCAATCGTAAGAATCATTTGTATACAGAAAATATTTGGCTTTTGGCCACTTATTGAAATTCCTGGCCCAATGTGCATTGTGCGTCGTCAAGATTACAGCCATAGTTTTAAAGTTATCGTTGTTGTTGTTGTTTGTTTTAGTTCATTTTCGCAAGTGCATTTCGTCGTAAATTTGGCGCAAGCAAAATGTGAGTTTTATTCAATGGGCCAATTATTACAACAAGGGCCAAAAGGGCCACCTTTGTGATTAGGCCTGCTCTAGATGGTGTCGCTAATTAAGAATATGCAAAAAAATAAAATAAACCGTTCCACTTACATGTTGGGCATTGATTCCTCAAAACTACTTTGCATAAAATTGGCCTAAATGACATGATTTATAATTTGATTTGAACTGTTTATTTTCAAAAATGTTATTTTATCATGAAAAATAGAAAGAAGTTGACTGTGTCGTGGTCATACTCGTTGGTCTTGACGTGGTCAGCGTATCTCTTCAGTTCTTGCCCTTATTGTTATTCTAATTATTTCCGTTGTTCCTAAGCTTGTCTTCATCTTTATCCTTGCTTTTATATAATTGTCCTACTTCTCGTCGAAATTCTTTATTTAATCCATATCTAAATTCCTGACGTTAACCTAGTTCGAATCTCTTCCTAATTTTTTCCACTTTCTTTTCCAATATTTTCTTAAATCTTGTCCTTAGTGAATTAACTCTTACTTTATTTAATATCCCATACTCCTTATATTTTTCCTCGTCTTAACCTTTGTCCAAATCCTTGTCTTCATCTGTTTTCTAAGCCTAATTCTTAGACAAATCCTTGATCCTTTTGATTTTGATTTTGATTTTGATTTTGATTTTGATTTTGATTTTATTTTGATTTTGATTTTGATTTTGATTTTTATTTTTTTTTGCAAATCCCAATAATAATAAAAGGACAAGACAACAAAGCACATCAACACCCAAACGGGGGTCCGAACCCCAGACAAAAATACTGTTAGGGATATATTGTTTGGGACTCCGTTATGACAGCTTTGGTACCACCAAGCTCTATACCTACTACTAACGGTTAGCCGATGATAGTGATACCATCAAATCATCGGCCCCTATCAACAGCAGCAAGCATATCGAAAGCCTGTGAAGCTGGCATTGGACCCTTTGGCTCCTAGAAAAATGGTGGCAATCGACGTGGAGACGTGTCCCCAATTCAATTTATTGGGGACCAAGGAAAATCCAATGGTCAGCGCTAGGGCGGCCAATTTTCAAAGAAGGGATCCCTAAAAGCGAGTTACTCAGATCGCACAAACGTATCCCTCATCTTTCGACGTTTGGCTACTGACCCTACTAAGGATGGTATGGTCCCTAAGGAAGATCTTGCAAAAATAAGGGTGGATATCGAATGGGTGAAGAAGGTGCTACCGGATTTCACGCTCGAGCCTCTCCGCTCAAAGATTCCAGCCACGAAGAGAAACCGCTCTGTGGAGGAACCCATCACCGTCAACTCAGCTACCAAAAGGGCTAGAAACCATAGCACAGAGGCAAGAACCTTCACAGAGGTTGCCAAGGACTGCATCATCGTAGGGGTAATACAGTACACGTTCAATATAATGAATACCCGATTTAACAAATGTCCAATATAACGAACGGTTAAATCTCTTCATTGGCTATTCTATATAACAAATTGTTGTCATTCGATTTAACGAACACTTAAGAGCTTCTATACAATGGGCTTCAGAAAATAATGTAAACTGCACTAAAATCAATCTTTTACAAGAGCTTCAAGAGGAAGCACACAAAAAATCAATGTAAAGCGTTAAGAAACAAACGAGTTTGTTAAATTTTTTTCAAAAATTAATTAAAAAAAAAAAAATATGTAAATATTTTATTAATATATAAATAAAAATTGAACTACTAAAAACTATATTTCTTTGTTTAAAATAT
Organism: Pherbina coryleti; assembly: GCA_943735915.1. Taxonomy (NCBI): domain Eukaryota; kingdom Metazoa; phylum Arthropoda; class Insecta; order Diptera; family Sciomyzidae; genus Pherbina; species Pherbina coryleti. The sequence goes on along the minus strand of OX030949.1, from coordinate 139,364,659 downwards.
TCATTCGATATAACGAATTTTTCGATTTAACGAAAAGGATGGACAAAAAACCATTCGTTATATTGGACGTCTACTGTAAACCAAAATAGTGAAGATGGGAAGATACTCAAGCATCAATGGAGCTGCATAGAGGGTTTCACTCGCTAAGGTCGTCTTGTAGGTCCTGAAAGACAACCCTGGGCCATCTCCGTCCAGCACGGATGCTCTTGTACCTCGCCACATGTAGGACAGCTAAGCTAATGTGGCCTTCCTACGACTTAAAGCGCACCAACCATGGGCGTCCGCAGGAATTTGTCGAGGGGGGGCGGGCAAAGGTATGCATTGGTGTGCACGTTTATGAAAATGAGTTATGTATAGGAGTTATGTAGGGATGTTAACTATGAAATTTTATTGCCTGAGATTTTCTGTGCAAACTTTGTAAACACTGTTATTATATGAAAATTTATATTTTTCAATTTAACTTCCAGTATAACGAGCTTTTGGTTTACAAAATCATATTTACATTTATTAAATGTGTTTAAAAATATTTAAAATAATTGTCGTTCGCTTTTAAATATAGTTAAAGACCCGTGCATCCTGAAAAAGATATTTATTTTCAAGGTATTTATTTTATTTTATTATCATTTAAAATAGCTGTTTTGATTTTTTCTTTTGTTTGTATGAATGTGTGTGTGTGTATAATTAATAAAAAGAGTGCATGATTATCTTGTGTTTGTGTTTTAAAAATTTTTTTAAATTCGTTTTTCTTGAATGCTCGTTCAGTTCTGAACAGAGCAACATGCTTAATGTTTTTTAAGGTACTATTACCGTCTAGAAATTTCAAAAAATGAATTTTTGTTTTTTTACATTTTTATATTCTTTATACCTTCAATAATAACTGTCTAAAATATTAAATCGAAATTCGAAGCCAGTGCCGAGATATAACGACTCAATTGGAGCGCGCTCTCGGCACGCAGGTGTAAAAAAAACTTTACACGCATTTTTCTCGAGTTTAGGTTTTTTTAACTGGTGGGCTTTTTTTAATCTCCGTACCTACTAGGCCGTTATTAATAATTTTTGCAGCGCTTTCTTTGTTTTTATATCCTGTGTGATAGTTTACCACAATTTGACCACAAAACAAATATATAAAAATTTTGAATCTGAAAAAAGGTAGAAAAAAGGCGATTTTCAAAAAACCGCCATTTTTTTTAGCAGCAGTGTTTTTTTGAGAAGTAAATTTGAACGCGCTATATTAAATGTACAATTAATAGAAAATAAAAATGAAAAATTTTTTCGTAATCTTCAAGAACTGTTTAATACTGCAAAAAGAGTTTGATAACCATATATAATAAAGAAAGTGAAAAAAAAAATTGTTGAATATATGTTATTTTTTAGCATTCTAGACGGTAATAGTACCTTAATTAGACATGAATGTTTTATATAATTTTAAAAATTTCTTTTGATTAGCATTAGTTTTTTTCGAATGTGTAACATTCAGTCTATAGAGGGTCGGTAGAATAATTTTTATTTTTAAATCCTTCTGATGAGCTTACTTGGTGGTAGGCGAAAAGACTTGTTAAAGGAAACACATGCGCCTACACGGCTTTAACCAGGCATTAGATAATAGGTCGTTTTCCACTTTTTTCATCGGGTTGAATATCTTTTTATATTTTTTCGGCTTCCTTCGTTCCTATTGTTAAGCTCCCACTTAGCAATGGGAAAATCCTATCCTAATATCCAACATTTTATTCATTAAACCTCATTCTCTTTTTTAGATGAGCTAGGTTTTTGTTAATATTTATTCAAACAATTTTTTTATTTCAGATAGTAAATTGGCTGTTTAATTTTTATTTTTATTCATTATTATTATTTATTATACATTGTTTACTATTTATAGAATATTATTTATTATTTCTCGAAATTTCTTCTTTATTTATTTTTAATCGCTACTTCTTTTTTATCATATAGTTATTTACTAAAAACTATTTTGTGTATTACTTATGTCTATTTTTGGTATTTTTTATTTTATTATATATTTTTTTTTATTATATTTATTATTACAATTATATATAAGAACAGATTAGATTTTGATTTGTAAAAATAATTGACAGTAGCTAGACTTGGGATGAGAATGATTAAATTCTCATTATAAGTAAACTAATACTCGGTGAGAGTAAGTTATTTTTGCTCTCACTTTGAGTGTAGTTACACTAAGGGAAATAACGCATATTAACATTATCCACGCCTGAGTATATATTCCATTTAAATATTTACGTGGACAAATCAAATATTTTCCTTACAACTCGTTTTTTTCCCGTATTTAAATTTTATTTATACCACACACTGACACACATATTCCATACAGCTGCCAAGCAGCCGCCAAGCAGCAGCAGCATCGCACTCTGTTCCTGTGCGTTGAGTTTCTTCGTACCAGCAGTTGAAGGTCTTATAGTTCTCATTTAGTTAATATTTCAAGGGTAATATATCGTGAATATTTGGCAAATATGATTTGTGAGTGCGGTGGTGAGTGCGAAGCATGATGAATTCATGTAAGGTGGAGTGACAACTCGGTTTTTTCTGAAGAATGTCACTCCACTATACATGATTTCATCATGCATCGCACTCACCACCGTACTCGAAAATAATATTTTCACAAAAAGAAAATAAAATATACCACTAAATGGCGTTTGATATGGACGCAGCTCGTGGGAAATATTCAAATAAATTGTTTTTCAATTTCAATAATTTTATATAAATTTTCCTTAAATGCGATAGTTTTATTTTCAAATAGTAAATTTTTAAAAGATATTTAAATATATTCTTGCATAATTTTAATATATTTTTTATTAATTCTGTTTAAATATTTTAATATTTTATTTAATTAAAAAAGTATTTAAATAAATTTTAAATATTTACGTGGTCGATTTAAATAAATGCGTTATTGGTGCAAAAATGACTCGCTTTTTGGATAAATTAAAAAAGTTTTTGGATAAATTTAATATTTTTTTCCCTTAGTGTGGATAAGGTCTCATACATCGTTAGACTCAGACGACTAGACAACGGACTCAGACAGGACTTAGTGGCTTTTTTGAAACTGACACGTCTCTAGCTCCCATTGGCATAGTGCCTTGACACTTTGTATAAAAGTATCAATATTGTTTTTAACAAAGGTTGCGAGCCACCTCGCAACTTTTGGTAGGAACAAAGTGTTGATACACTTTGCCATTCACACATCAAAGAACTTTGTGTTGATTTCTCAAATAATATTTAGACTTCCCATATACAACACAATTAATAAATACAAAAGTTTCACAACAGACGATAATTAGAGAACAAAATCGGTTGTTGATCGTTACTCAGGGCTGGTTATGCAAACGTAACGAAGCGTGTCATAACGCTACTCAAATTGCTTTATGAACAATACAGATAAGTAGTTAATGAAATCTTAACAAAAAGTGACAAAACTCAGATAAAACTAAGTTTCGTATCACCTAATATCATGTTTACATTACACATTTAATTATGCAGTTTGGCTATAATAGTTTGGTAACTGTTTCTGGTGTTTACATTGCCAGTAGCGTAGTTAACTTTGTCATTATTTGACGTTAATTTTTCGTTGATTCACAAAATTTTGAGACATATTGAAAATTTAATTTTCATGCAAAAAAAAAAAAAAAAATAAAAATATTACAATATGTATAATAAAAGCCTTGTAGGAGTTTTTATTCATCATCAGCAGGAAGTGTTTTCTAAACTGGTGGTCTTTGACCGAATCATCAAAACAAAAGGAATTGTTTTCAAATATTTTTTTGCTTTTTTTATGTGACATTTCCTTGTAATTTTTTTAATTTCCTTTTGTTCTTGATGAAAACACAGTGTTGCATAGCAAAATGAGATGGTTTAGGTCGTAGTTTCAACTTAACTGCTTTGAGAGATAGTTAAGATTTTGTATGGGAAACTATGCAGTTAAGTATCCAGTTTCAAAGTTAACTGTGTAGTTTCGAGGTAATGTAAACATAGTATAAGAAATCAGAACTTAAGAGTTTAAAACTTTGTAACATATAAACAAAAATGTAACATATACACATAGGAAATAAAAATATATAAAAATTTTCAGTTGAGGGGGGGGGCAAGCGCCCCCCTGTACCCCCTGTGGACGCCCTTGGCACCAACTCACTGCTTAAGTTAAGCAGGGTAAACCTGTCTAAAATAGTAGAAATCCTCATGGGTCACTGTCTAATCGGAACGCATGCTCTTCGGTTAGGACTAATATCTATTAATTTTTGCAGAAGCTGCAAGTTTGAAGAAGAGGTAGAAATGTTCAGCACTTTCTCTGCGAATGCCCGGCACTTACAAAAAGAAGAATGCCAATCCTGTGTCATCCCTTTCTAAATGGACTTACCGAAGTCTCATGTCTGGAAATCGAGCATACTCGTATGCTGAAGAGGGAAATCTCGCTGAGGAGGGAAATCACTCATAGATACAATAGAGATTATGTGGTATCACAACGGGCCTGCACTGGCCTAAGTGAACAAGTCATCTGTCGGCTCAGCCACCTAAACCTAACCTAAGCACATGCAGATTATATACGAAACACAAAATTATTCAAATGGCCGCCTCGGCTTAGTTTGTAGTCCTTAATCCATTTGTTTACACTTTAGGTATTCACACTCTTGGCTACGGGCCAACCTCCCATTCCTTCTTTAGTCATTGTTTGAATTTTTGTAGTAATTTCTTATTTTAATAAAATTAAAATAGAGCTCTGCACGAGGCACAGATAAATAAACTAGTTTTAAAATAAGAAATAAGCAATTATAAAACAATAAAATCTCATCTCAAATTTTGATAAATATAATTAATTTTTAAATGAGTATAAAATATGTAAAACTTCCGTTTTCTGTTTGGACATTTGATTCTAAATTTAAATGCGAATGCATGATGAAATAACATTAAAATTTTGTAAATAAATAACACATGTCTGTTTAATATTTTTTTTAGAATTAACACTTTGAATTATTTAGTTCATTACTGCCATATGTTGATATATATAAACGACATCTATCAAGCCAACAGATAATAGTTCATAATAATTTTGAGAAATCAATGAAAAGCATGTTTGTGAACATGGTTTAATAAATTAGGTTGTCGCATGGGTGAGAGCGAGTTCCCAAAAATGTCAAATCGAAGTTGACAGCTCATACAAAATCTGAAAACGAAAATTGATAACATGAAAAGCCGATGAAGTTGTTGGTTGTTGCTTTTCATTGATTTTGACAATTATGGGCACTGTGAAGAGAGTACGATCAGCCACAAGACAACCTTATTTATTCAACTATGGTTTGTGAATTTGGTTACTTTATTTCTTGGCATTCCATTCACGATGGCAATATTAGCATTAAACGACTCACAAAAGGTTTATTTTTTAAATAAGAACAAAAATTAACTTTCTAATAAAAATAGAAATACCTTTGATTGATTAGTAGAAAAACTATGACATAACGCCCATATCCCTCAATGCTAACTCATCAAACAATTACTTGTTTCAAACAGCAATGAGAGTAGAACTTATTAAACGTGGAGTATATGGGATCTTAGGTACATTTAAACTTAATTTCGACTACGAAAACGATGATGAATTCGTAAGGAATCTTGAATACATAGATTAGTTATTAAATTAATTATTAACTAATCAATGTAATAATTATCCAATATTAGGTAGAATGGAAATCATATCGCAGTGCTACGGGTGCGAATCAATACAAAATTTTGCCATTTGCGATCCAGAATATGACTTTGTGGCAACAACTTATAAAACTATTATATAAAATCAATTGCCAATTGTTCCAATTATCCTCAATCAAACGGCGATGAAATTCCAACGTTTAAGATAAACACTATCTACAGGCTTGATAAACGTCTACTCTCAACAGAAAAGATGCCAAGCCACTTGCGTTACCTGGTTTTTATAAAGTTCTTGGGCTAGCCACTGGAATTGTCGATTTTGTTATTGAAATGATAGTGATGGTTGAGTCGAAAGTATAAAACGAAAAAAAAAGAACCAAAGAAACGATAGAGCGGTGTGGTGGGAAAAAATGTTTGGGCTTATTCTGAACATCAATTATTATTTCTGGGAATTAGGGTTTTTTAAAAGATAATAAGATGATGAGAAGAAATACTATAACTGTTTGAAATGCATTAAAATATTGATACACTTTATTCAATTAAGTAAACAGGTAGTTTAGGTTTGGAAAAGTCAAATAAACTAGCTGCATTTAAATACCTTTGTGTTGAAAATTCCTGCAATTGCTCACTTTAAGGTACTCGATAAATTTGAGGAACTCAAATATTGCTCGTATTAGTCCAGCTGTCTAAGAGAAGAATTTAAGTATTTATAGAGGGTGTTTTTTTTTAGCCAGTACTAACTTTCATTTTTAACAAAACAGATTAAATTTAATTAAATTGTGATTCATTTGTATACAATCGAGAGAATACATTCCACAATTAGTTACAAAATTTTAGAAATATCAATCCTACCACCGCACAGTGAACTGTTTGGCCTATTTATTTATTCATCTATCGAGTTAAACTCTCTTAGACTAAACAATGGTTGTTAAAAGTATCTTATCTTATATATTAATACGCAAACATCGAATGTTGTCGTACACTTTTTCAATATTTATTTTAGAATAAGGACAATGAAACGTATATCATTCGAAAGGTACTGCACCATAGATGTGCCGAATTATGTTAGATTTTAAATTGATGACCTTTGACCTGAAATATTAACGTTGAAAGTTTATATTAATTTTAGTTAGGGATCTCAGAACTGGGAAGAGGTAGAATGAAGAATGTGGTATCAGATAAAAGGTCTGGCTGCACAATATTATTGAATATACGATTGGTGACCTTTGACCTCAAATATGAGCGGAAAAATAGCATTTATTAAATAAAAGCTAAACTTTAAGAGATGGAAAAACATTATATAAGAGAGAAATTTAGACATTCATAAGATGTGCAAAAAAAATTTAATATTTTTCACCATCGTTTACGGTTACCCTACAATAAGCACTTTTTCATGTAACAAGTGCCAATATATATTGTGATGGCAAAATTGCTTACAAATAGTAAATTTTGAAAAATTTCCGTTATTTTGACATCAAAATTATTGTGATATCTCGAAAACTATAGATGTTTCAGTACAACGTTTTTTGTATGGAAATTCGTTGGTTGAGAAAAATAACGGTATACGAAAACTTTTTTGCTAATATTTTCCACGAATAGTATGTTAAAAAAATTTCCCGTTATTATGACATCAAAAGTATTGGGATATTTCGAAACCTGTAGATTTTCCTGCATTTTCTTAAAGCCTTAAGTCTCAAGAATTTGTGGTGAAAATATCAAGTCGATAAAACGCGTTTTTCTCGAAACCATGTTTTCAAAGTCGGTGACCAAGATTTCTCAAAGCTCAGTGAAGCGATCGTTTTGATTTTTTTGCAGGCTTATTGTACACATAATAATCTCGTACTTGTCATAGGATTTTTTTTTTTTTAGCTTCGTTCATTTTTTATACGCAAAACTATGACGAATTTTTGGTCGAAAATCGTTTTTTTACGTTCGAAAGTTCGCCATTTTGTGAAAAATCAATATTTTCAAAAACGGCTATGACAAGTACGAGTTTTAAGTATCTACTTTAATAATATATTTCATTTTTTTGTTTCAGATGAATTAAGAAGGAGCAATCTTGGTCACCGCATTTCATCTTTTTTTCAGAGCGCTCTACAAAAACTGCTGTATCGACCTTAATATTAAATTTTTTTTAATAAAAAAAAAACTAAAAATACTCTTGAATGTGTATATCTTTAGGTATAAAAACCCTAATTTAAAAATATCCAATAGGTTTCCTTAAAAAAATTCACAAACATGACCTTTTTTTTCGGCCTCTGGCTGCGTTGCACCCCTTAAAGCAATGTCATTGCCTCAGAATGAGAAAAAAACAATTGATATTTCAATTTTTGATTTTGCATGCAAATATCTCAGCCATTTTTCAATCGATTTTCCCTAAATTTTCTTTGTCTGAAAGTTAAATTAAATAAGTTTTGAGAAATAAGAAAAGATTTACGGTTATCTCACTAACTCAATTTCTTGTGTTGTTTTCAAAAAAACTCTAAAATATTCAATTTTTGCTCAAAAATTAGACCAGACATTCTTTTTTTGTAATTTTATTTTTGTTTTTCCATTTTCTTCTCTCACACTCTTTCATATACCATATCATTTATTTGCAAAAATTGCTTCATTTTGACACATAATTTAATTAAGTGTTTCTATCATCGAAAATCATGAGCATGAAATAATTTTTTTGATGAAAATTACATTTTTCAAAATGTTGTTTTTGTATTTTTTATAAAGTTCTAGGAGCTAAAAAAATAATTTCTGTGAAAAAATTTTTCAAATATTTCAAACCACTCCAAAGTTATATACACAAATCTATGTTTTAAGCCATTTCCTTATCTACTTTATATATTAAACATATTATTATTATATATCTATGTATAAATAAGTGTACGCAGAACAGTTAAGAAACATTTTCTCCCGTGTTTCGCAACCAATTTTGATAATTTTTTTTTAAATTAATAAGAGTAGGGAAAAGGAGTGCACCGAATATCAATGGTGGGCAATTCGACCTCAAATCACACGTTGCATTCCACTGGTTACATTTGATGAGCGTTGAAATAGAGGCGAGGCACTTTTCATCAGCCCAAATTTTCGGTATAACTTTTGAACTTTAAGTCACAAATCAATGAAACATGGAAAGAACTTCCTTCCTTGACAAAGGGGCGTAGAAACACTCATACAACTCAAAGTTGTTATATCAAATAGCTTTGGAAGCATTTCTACTAGAAAGTAGAATAAGGGAAGTAGGGTACTTGGGAGTTTTACTAGGGTAAAGTAAAAATCACAGAACATGGAAAATCAGAATTGAGTTACTGTTTTGTGATTTCCTGCTGGTGGTGCGTTTGGTGCTGTATAAGTTTGGTTACGTTTGCATATGAGTGAAGAAAGAAAAAAAAATGTTTTCAATAAAAACACAAAAAAAAAAATCAATTTTTAAATGGTCGAATCTCGACCAAAGGTGATACTAGTTTTAATAAATATATCACATACTTAATAGCTTAAAAAGAAAAAGAAGCTCAACTGCATAGAGCTAGTTATTTTTTAAATATCTCTCGCGTTTGAGAAACCTCTATTGATTTCTATGCAAGACTTTGAAATGAGATCTGCCATAATTTGTTAATGCTCGAGGAAGAAGAAAAACCTGCTTCCTACTTCTCAACTGTTTTGAAGGAGCATATATAGTAAAAAGAGATAAGAGTGCAGTGCAATCAATTTTGTTACAAGGCACATCTCTAGCAAAATTACTAAATAATATTTTTTTTTTTTTTTTTGGATTCGCCCGGAGGTAAGAAATCTTCATAGATACGTATGACCGGCGCCATATGCATGCACGATTTACACTCTAAGAAGTTCCTGGATCAGCCGGACTGGATAGAATGCACCTACGTGCTAAAACTTACCACCTATTGGCAAATAAAAGCCTCCACGAAGCACAATTGCTTGCCCTTTCAGCGGAAATCAAAATTAAGTAAAGAAACATTTGAAATTTTAGTATTTTTTGCGCTTATGTAAACATCATAAACATCATCGGATAAAAGCACAATCTTCATAATACGAAGATATACAAGACAATATCCAAAGTAATTCACCAGACCATACATAACCGCGTTCATAACTGCTGTCATTCGGCTTGGCTACTGTCCAACCCAAGATCCTACGTGGAAAAGAGATGCAACTCTCAAACACGAAACCAATACCAAACATAGCACAGATATACAAGTATATATTGTGCAGGCACAATATATTTATATATTCGGGTCACTAAAATAAGGGAACACCGAGCTAAAGTTAATATTTGGATATGCATTTGGGCCAACGCAGGTAAAAACTTGTATGGAAAAGAGATAAACTCTGACATACCAAGCCGAGAGACACGGCTTTCATGGTCCCATTTCAAACTTGGGAAGCTATAGAACTAAAGATCTAAAATAATTTCATGAAAAAAATAAAGCAACGAAACTGAATAAAACGAAAACTTAAAGTATCTAACATATTCGATGATGCTTATTTGTTAAATCGTAAAATCTACACAATAATCGCGAGTTGTATTTGTTATCACAATGAATGTGTTAACTATTCAAATGTAATATCATTTTACGTTTTAAGACATCCACCGAGTCAGAAAAATTTATCAAGTTCAAGTTACCATTGAAATCACTACACATACATCGGAAAGGGTCGTGAAGGGCATAATTAGAAGTGCACTGACTCAACTTAAAAAGCTGGAAATGTCTGGCTCCGCTCCTAGGGATGTTGAAGTTTAATAAAGAAAGAAGGTATTGTGAGTCTATATCGCCACTGAGTAGTTTGTATAAAAAGGAGACATTGAGCATAACTCTTCTGCTTCTTAAAAAGGCAGGGAAATAATTTTAAGGCGGGTTTCATAAGGGAGTAGGATAATGGCTTCAAGTGATTTAAGATCTACTAATAGACAGCGTTGCATATAAGATGGAAAACCTCCATCCCCAACCTATTTTCAGAAATACAAATCTTGGAAATCTTCGCTGTATTGCCTCAATATGATTTATGTTTAATGTAGTATAAGAGGGATTCCATATAGTACAAGCATATTCCACTGTTGATCTTACTAAGGATTTAAGTGTATAAGGATCATAGAACTTCTTTGTATTTCGCTTCATAAATCCTAATAATCTATACGCTTTTGAAATTAACTATAAAGTCAAAATGATTGTAAAAAATTAGTTTGGAATCAAAAATAAGCCCCAAATCGTTTTGGATGTGAACTATAGAGAGTGATTCACCCAATATATCGTAAACGTAATCAATTGGACACTAAGATCTTGAGAAACTAAAACTTTTATATTTGGATATATTCAAAAGCAAACAGTTTTCTCTACACCACTTAGATAAAGACAGAAGATCTTCCTGCAGCAAAAAGCAATAATGAGTAGTCCTGATTGTTTTAAAAGTCTTTAAATCATCAGCATAAAGAAGACAATTTGAATTTTTGAAAGCATTCAAGAGGTCATTTATGAATAGTACAAACAATTATGGTCCAATATGACTCCCTCTTGGAATCCCAGAAAAGTTAAATATACTTTTGGACAATGTTGATCCAATATTTACTGTATTGGAACCGATTACAAGGATAATTTCGAAACCATTTAAGAAGATTTGCATGAGTTTCTAGGAGATCCAAATTTTTTATAAGAACATCGTGTTGAACTTGTCATCAAGTGGAATTGATGTCAGGGTGTTGGATGTGCCGAAAAAATACGAGAACACAAAATTAAAGAAAGAAATATTGCACTAAACACAATAAACAGCTATGGTTAACTCAAAACTAAACTCGAACTAAACTCTCTGTGTAGACATGGCATAAGGCATTTACATGTTCACCATGCATGAACTCTAACAGCTTTTTAAAGCTTTCAAATAGTTAATGAATTGCCAGAATACGAAAATTAACTTTACATAACAAAACTACTAACAAGAACTTCTTTACAATTCCTTGTTATGTTAACATTCAGAATAGAGCTGATAGTATGGACACAGTAGCTTTTCAACTGCATGGTTCATACATTGAGTAATTATAATATTGCCAAAAATATTCGCCGTATATGGAGCATGTCTTTGCTATTCATATTGAAAACATCAACCTTAAACAAAAATACAAACACTGACTACTGCTAAATAACAGAGTTGTAATGTACAATATTTTTTAGTATATTTTAAACTTTTGTGCAGTAATTTCAGAAAATCGAAACGAATACTGTACAACATTCGGCTGGTTGCACACTCTTTGATTAACAGCAGAAGAGCAGATTGCAGTGACGCCTGTTTAAAAAACAGTGTGTTCACTAAGAAATAAGAGTACACAGAGTATATTTCTGTATTGCATTTTGATTCCTTATATCTTTATAATTTTGATACAAAATTTATACATATTTTTATGATACAGTATGACGGCATAGGATGATATATAGTATGGTATGATGGTATGGTATGGTGGTATGATGATCATGTAAGATGGTATGGTATGGTATGGTATGGTATGGTATGTTATGGTATGGTATGGTATGGTATGGTATGGTACAGTATGGTATGGTTTGGTATGTTATGATGAGTTTGGTGTGATTGTATAGCTCTGAAGTTGTTCTTATTTGTCTTATTAATATTAAACTTTTCGAAATTGTATTTGAACAGATTGAATTTACACTTGCCATTATATGAAATGGGTCTTTTTTAGCAAGACTATATACAAGAGTAAATCAATTAACCACTTAAAAAGCAACTTGTTGGGGTTAAAGTTTCACTTCTACCGTGCGTGGTGCCAAACACACATATTTTTTTGTAAAGAATTGTATCGCCCCCATCAAATGCTGAAAAAAGCTAATTATTTTTTCACAAATATCGTAAAACACAAACGTGTAAAAATAGACACGTTCTTAGATGTTCGAAAAACACCTTGTTTAATATTATTATTACATGAATGCATGACAAAATACCATTAAAACATTTTTCAATGAATCGTACATGTTTGTTCCTCGGTATTTTTGAAATAAACACTTTGAACTATTTAATTGCATTGGATGATATAAATAAATGCCATCCAGATCAACGTTTCTTTAGAATAGTTTTGAGTAATCAATGCAGACCATGTTTGGGAAATTTTTTACTTTATATGTTGGCATCCTGCTCACGATGGCGGCATCAGGTTTACACAAAGAACACAAGGTTTCGGGAAATCAGGTATGTTTTCTTAACACAAATATATTTACATATATGTATTAAGCCTCAATTGATCATTAGCAAACCTGGGACTTTACCTTGTTATCTCTCAATGGAAACTCATCAAACTATGATCTGTTCAAGGTTGATATTAGAGCAGAATTTATTAAACGTGGTGTATATGGTATATCAGGTACATTGGAATTTAATTTCGACTATGCCGATGTTCAATTCGTAAGGAATCTTGATACATACTATACGTTATTAATATAAAAATAGTCATTTTGCTTTTATAGATAGAAACGAAATCATATCGCAGTGCTTCGGGTGGTAATCAGTACAAAATATTACCATTCAGAGTTCAGAAAATGTCAATGAGGGAACACATGGCTACAACATTTAAGACTTTTATTATGAATTATTTTGTCAATTGTTCCGATTTCCCACAGGCCGAAGGCGATGATATCCCTATGTATCAGATTAACACAACCTACACACTAGATAAATGTCAATTCCCAACAGATAAGCTGCCGAGCTACTTGATTGCTGGTTATTATAAAGTTGTTATTCTTGGCACTGGCGTTGTAAATTTTTTTATTGAATCTATAGCGAAAGTAGAACCGAAATTATAAAAATAAAGAAAAAATGAAATAAAGGGTGACCAACTAAGAACAAAAGGGGGAAAATAGAACAACAACGGTGTGAAGTATTAAATTGATTATGGCTTTGTTTTGAAGCTACATTCATGCCATTATGTGTGAAATAGCACATCAATTAAAGGTATGAAATGTTATGTATGCAATAGCCCCCTAGGCTTTGCCGACAGTGCTTCAAGCGGTTGGTCCAATTTTTGATAACTCGGTCCAATTTTTGATAACTCGGTCCAATAAGTGTTTCGTAATTATGGTAATAGCGTCTCAAATGCTGGCCTCGAGCTCTTTTAAAGCAGGGATGGTATTTATAGTGGATTAGAAGTTTTTTTTACCTCCTTTCGATTTTGAAAAGTCCCGAATTGCTTCTGGCCACAAAAAAGTACTTTCGGATATAATTCCCCATCAAAAACAAAGTACTTTCGGATTTGTTTAACTACATTTTATTAGACAGGTTTTTAAATACATCAAATGAACGCATTTTGTAATTTTGTGTGACGGGTAAACTTACTGAATTGCTTGTAATATAGAACTTGTATTTTTACTGTTCTTACTGGGATGGGAATATTCATACACGCACTATATTTTTTGTCACGCCTTATCAGGCCAAACTATTAATATGATTTCTTTAATTTCAAAAATATTTCTTGATATGATATGGAACTAGACTTGGCAGAAACAAGTAATTCTGAGTTTAGAGCATTGGCAGATCATGAAACGTAAAAAGTTTTTAAGAACAGTTTAGTATCGGAATTCTGGCTTAATGTTGGACTTAAATGCACAAGGCCCCCGATTTTTAGCGAAAAAATATATTTTATGTAAAATTGAGTAAAAATAAAAACTGCGTTTTTAAGAAAAAAGTTTTTTTAAAAAAAGTAAAGATACAATGTGAATTTACCCACATCTAAAATCCTTATTAAAATATGTCAATACATGTTTTGAAAGCAGTCAGGATTTTTTCCTAATCAAAATTATTTATCTGTTCCTAGAAGTTAAACTGTTAAAAATAGTGTTAATTTAATTTAAAAAAATTTTTTTTTTGACTTTGTACATAATTTTTTTTAAAAAGTATGATAAATAGAAGTAAAAACTATTTTTTTATTTAAAACTAATAATATTCTTAATAAGGCTCTCCGCAAAATCGCCCAAAAAAAAATCGCCCAAAAAAAAAAAGAAAAAACACCCAAATGAAAAATGACCCAAAAATTTATGAAAAATCGCCCAAAACGAAAAAACGAAATTTTACCCAAGAAAACGAAAAAAAGCCCAAAAATTTTTAGAAAAATTACCCAAAAACAAAAGCGAAAATTCACCCAAAAAAAATGAAAAATCGCCCATTATTTTACATTGTGTTCCCACACGAGATACGAAATTCCCTTGTACGAAATGAGCATTTTCAAGGCCAGTATTTTTTTTTAAAAGTCTATTTTAATTCAATCATTTGATGAGATAAATACTATTTATTTATTTTTTATTAATATAGTAATTTATTAGCCACTGTTATTAAAACATGAAATAATAAAACGAAAACTATTATTAGAACTATTATTGCAACGATAAAAGGTACTGGGTAAGTTACTATACGTTACTAATCAATCTTAGTTGTGTAGGAAGTGCGTTAAATTTAAAAATTTAATTCATTTTAATTTTATATAATCTCATACTTAAAAATCTATAAAAACATTTCGTACAAGGGAAAAATACTGATTCTTTTTCAAAACAACAAGTTTCTTTGGTTATCAAAAAATTTTAAAAAGAAAAAATGACGGCGGAGGTGGTGAGGGGAGCAGGGCGGGGCGACGGGTGGCGCGTGCGATCCGTCGCACTACGCGTAATCCGCCGCCCCGTGATCCGCCGCGTCGCGATGCGCGGGCGCGGTACTAAATATTTCCTTTGACTTGACCAAGCAAACTCAAGCAAATGATGCAAATACAAAAGAAAAACAAAAGAAGAACCGCTGCTTTTACTTTAAATACCGTTATCTTTAAGAACTGATTGAGGTTTCTTATTTAATATTGAAAACGAAAGATCACCCAAAAAAAACGAAAAATCACCCAAAAACGAAAAGTGAAATTTCGCCCAACATATTTGGGTGAAATTTCGCCCAAAAGCAAAAAACGAAATTTTACCCAACAAAATTGCAAAATCGCCCAATTTTTTTGGGTGTTTTTTCGTATGAAAAATCACCCAAATTCGTATGGAAAAAAATTGGGTGATTTTTCATTATTTTTTTTGGGCGATTTTTCTTTGGGCGATTTTGCGGAGAGCCTCTTAATAATATAACCGATTTGAAAAAAATCAAACGAAAAACATATCCGTAGGAATTTTTTGAATATTTGTATCTTTAAAGATACACGGTGCATTTAAGGGTTAATTAAAAATGAGCTGAATAATTTCATGTTTGCCTATATTTTAAGAATAGCTAAAGAAATTTTGTCCATTACGCATTCATCTGCCAATATCCAGAGCATCTTTAAATGTTGAATTGACTAATAATCACGGTGCAAAATTGCTTGTTTCCTGTGTCTATAACCCGAACAGACCTTTCAGGATTGAATCTTTTTTTTGTGACTTGTATCAACGTGTTACCGACTTTGATTATTTTTCTATATGTGGTGATTTCAATGTCAACTTACTAACAAAGGATAGTTATTTATCTCATCCTCAAACTTCTCTACCATCAACTAAAACTTCAAGTCGTAAATATTGATGAATTTTTAGTTTCAGTTGATTAGAAATGAGGATAGAAAATTCAGAAAGGTTTAAATGCCCTAGCCAGGAATGGAACCCGGGACCTTTGGGATAGCAGTCGAGCACGCTACCTACTCGACTACCAAGGCCACCTAATATTATGAATATTTTTAAATCTTGATGTTATTGGTAACTATGACAGCGGCTCAAACACTTAAATTAGAAAAACACTTAAAAAGTAAATGGTTCAAAGTAAACTATTTCTTGTAGAAAAATTTCAATTATGATCGCAAAAAGAAGTAACAATTTTTAATAATATAATGTTGCCAAAAAATTACACTGAGTTACAAAATTACACTTTATAAAAGGTGCAGAGTTCTCGACAGTCAATCCTAAATGCATTTTGGCTGCTGATTTCAAATATGGACTCCGTTTTTCTCCATCAGCTCAAGTTTTTGAGTTATAGGCAAAAACATGAAAATCAGTTCTTTTTCTGATAATTTTGCTATATCTATTACACAGATTTACCGATTTGTAATACGATGACGAATTTCAATAAAGATATATTAGATTAGACCTTTCAATTTTTGCACATAAAACTACAATATCTTTGACAGTTTTGAAGATATCGACGTTCAAAGTGGAAAAAATGTCACAATTTTACGTAGACTGCGCTTTTGAAAACCTGTATCTTTAATATTTTGCAACGGATTTGCAAAAACTTTTTTTTACTTGATAGAAAATCTCTCGAATTTTAATAAGCATTTTATTTTTATACCCCTACGTTTAAAAAACGTAAACGGGGTATATTAATTTTGTCACTCCGTTTGTAATGCCCATAAGGAGGCGTGGTAGGTATAGAAAAGTATATATATTCTTGATCAGCATCACCACCCGAGTCGATTTAGCCATGTCCGTCTGTCCGTCTGTCTGTCTGTGATCACGATTACAGCCGTAATGTTCAAGCTATCATCACGAAATTATTTAAGCTTGTATCTAACAAATAAAGGTCAAGTTCGAAATGAGCCAAATCGGATGAAAACCACGCCTACCTCCCATACAAAGTGTCTTTATCAAAACGGTGAAATCACTTAGAATTCAACAAAAATTAATATATAGAATTTTGCACATGAGCTTTGCTATTTAATATACACTCTGAATATGAAATTCAACTGAATCGGATGAAAACCACGCCTACCTCCCATACAAAGTGACTTTATCAAAAATGTAAAATCTCTTTAAATTCCACAAAAATTAATATATGGACTCGCAATTTTGCATATGAACTTTGATATGTAACATGCACACCGTGTATGAAATTCAACCAAATCGAGTGAAAACCACACCCACCTCTCATACAAAGTGACTTTATCAAAAAACAAAAGAGAATATTTTCTGTTAAAACTATGACGAAAATGTTTTTACAAATAAACATTTTTTTGACTGCTTAAGACTTTGAATACATTTCAATTCGGACGTAGGGGTATTTTAACTTCGGCCCAGTCGAAGATCATTTCTTACTAGTTTTTTATTATCTTGCATTTTTTCAAAGAAATTAAAAAAAAAAAATATTTTGAAATTAATTTTATTAAAATTCAAGTACAGTTGATACGGTTTTTTGATAAGCAATTGATAAAGAAGAACCATGTTTTGCTTACATAAGTAGAAAAATGCCGGGAATAAGTCTAGAAAAGCTTAACGCTGGTGTAATGCATGGTCCGCAGATAAAGCAGCTAATGAAAGACCCTAATTCTAAAACCTCGATGACTAACCTTGAGCGAAAGACATGGGTGCCATTTGAATATATTATCAAAAAATTTTTAGGGAATTGCAAAGCAGGTAGTTTTGAGCAACTAGTCATCAACATGCTAGACAGTTTTAGGGATCTTGGATTTAATATGAGCATTAAGATTCACTATCTACACAGCCATTTATCCCACTTCCCTGAGAATTTAGGAAACACTAGTGATGAACAAGGTGAGCGTTTCCATCAGAACATGAAAATAATGGAAGACCGCTACCAAGGAAGATGGGACAAACATATGATGGCAGACTATTATTGGAGTCTTAATATTTATATTATTGTTACTCATATATTACGTTTAAATTTTCACTATATGTAAAACAGCGTCTATTTTACTTAAAATATAATAAAATAATATACCCCCTTTTTGTTCTGTGTAGGGTGTTAACAAAACAAAAAACTTGTTGTGTTTGTTGTTGTGACTAAAAAAATAAACAAAAGCAGTTGCATTTGCTCTGCTTAGCTCGCCCTTTCAAAGTAAGCCTAAAAGCATGCTGCAAAAAATTGCAATTTTAATCAATAAAACTCGATTTTTTTACACAAAACGCATTTAGTTTTTCATTCATAAAAACTGTTTTGGCAGGTCTTGGCAATTGATGTCCAATATTAAGACATTATTCTCTGAAGATAGTTATTCTCTGCCAAAAATGAGTTTAAACTGTTTGTGGAGTTCGATATATAAAAAGTTATTTGGTTTAAATACAATGAATTCTCAGTCTAACTATGCATGTTTCTATTTCATATTATTCCTTTAAGACTAAAAAAACCAAACCATACTTTTTTTAGTGGTTCACATTTATTTAATTTAAAAAAATATATCTCTTGTTACAGAGAATTTATTGAACTCTTTATTATATATCAACTTTAATGGTTTCTGTACAATAATCCTGTAAAGATTTCACCAAGACCTTTTGGAAACATGCTAATTGTACAATTAAAATAAAAAAAATAAGAAATTTAATATCAGCCAAAGGAAGCCATAAATTTTCGTATTTTTAAACGACTGTGCGTCGTTGGAAGAGCTCAGAGCCAACATTGAACGCGAAATAGCGGCCGTTTCAGCAGAAATGTGTTGCCGAGTCATCGAAAATTGGGTCCAACGAATCGAACGCTGCATACGTGCCCACGGTGGCCACATGAACGAAGTCGAGTTTCATTCATAAATGTTTTGGTTGTACTTCAAGCCAATAATAAAGTTTATAAAATATCTCAAATTGTTTCCGTTTTATTTAAAAAAAATGTTGTCAAGTCCTTAATGGAAAACCCTTTATATGTGAGACACAAGAGAGAGTTCGTAAACGAGTCTCTACAAGTCTCTAGCACGCGAGCCACTACGCGCCCTACACTGTCCTACATTGAGAGTAGTGTCGCCAGTCTAGCCTTTCTGAGGCTAGATCTAGCTTTTTTTTCTGTCGTCTCATCTTTAGCCTTTTTTTAGCCTTTTTTTGGTTCGCTCTAGCCATTTCTAGATTCTACGACTAGAGATCTGCATGAATGGATCCATTTGTTGTTTCAACTTTCTTTAGTTTAACTCCCTGCAAGTCGAGGCAGGGAAACAACAAGCTTGCGTGAATCATAGGCAGCAAGAATTAAGTTGCCAACTGTAGAAACCTGGAAATGTAGAAACTTGAAATGTAGGGAAAAAGTAATTATTTTGCCTACAAATTGTTTATTTTCCAGTCTGTTACGAAGTTCCAGGAAATAACTTCGTGTCGTCAGTGCAAACTTCGTTTCTCGAGTTAAGAATACCCAACAAGCAAGAAAAATATTTTTCTCCACGCTTGAAAAAAAAGGGTTCAACCTCCACTTGATCTCCAACCCATTTCTCCAAGTCAACTCCAACATCTTGGAGTTGAACTGGAAATTGACTTGAGATGTGTTAATTTCAAAGTGGCAATACTGTTGAAGTGTCAGAAAAATAATTTGTTTTTATAGTTGGCAACACTTGGTTGTTTGTTTTTTTTTTTTTGTTGTGTTTCTTAATTTGTGAAAAGTCAAATTTTTTCAATAAATAAATTTAAATAACAATAATAAAAGAAATAATGAAAAGAAAAAGAATAAAGCGTGAAGTGCAGCAAATTGTAGAGTTGCTATCAGGTAGGAATGCAGAGGGAGCCGTAGAAGCACCTGGAACTTCAACTGTGGCAGAAAGAGCTGTGAATTTAGTGAAAAGTTTGCCAAAAAATGCTGAAGTCTTAAGTTAACAAATTATTAAAGTTTGGTATTATATTAAGAATTCTTTAGTTTAAAACTATTTTCGATAAATGACATAAGAAAAAAAAAAATTAAAATGCTTTTTCTATTTCTTTTTCAATTTGGGCTGGAGATCACTTGGAGAATTATCTTGGAGCTCAAGTGGAGATCCAGTCTTATCGCGACTGGAGATCGAAGGTCCATTTCCCTGGAGAATGGCTTGGATCTCAAGTGGAGGTCAAGTGGAGATCCAGCACTGGAGATTGGAGAAACGAACTGGAGCTCCACTTGAGGTCAAGCCAATCTCCAAGGTTGATGTTTATTAGGTACAGTTTAACTTTAAAGCAGTGGTCATCAAACTCTATACAAGCATACTTTGTTTATGAATTAAAGCTCATTGAAAGCTTTGCACTGAAAAAAAATACTACTTGAGTCTCAGTCCAGCTTTCATGCAAGACGATTGCATTGACTCAGTAGACAGTTTGCTATTTTTTTCAATAAACGCTTTTTTTAAACGAATCGCTAGTTCTTTACTCTCAGTTTCACTCAAACAATTGTATGTTAAACTATGACAAGCATTATAATGGCGTTAAATGTTATATATATTTTAGGTTAGAAACATAAAAAGTTTCTACAAGTCAAGTCAAAACTTGATTTTTTTCAAGTTACTTGATTTTCAATTGACTTGTTGTAGATCTCTGGTATGGACCCAGTGCAACCCTGTGCTCTAAAAATAATATATTTGGCAGCACTTCATAAATGAAACGTTATTTCAGCTGGAAATGGAATAACCAAATATTCTTTGCAATTCTGGTTTCCATTTACTAGATATTTCAATAAAGTTTCTAAATTCATACAAAAAATGATTTAGAAAATAGGTGATTCTAATGATGAAAGTGAAAGTACTTCCAGCTCCAGCAATGGGGCTTCGTCTGATTAATGGAATTTGAGGAGCCGAGTGCAAGCAGGAAAAATCCGAAAAACTCGAAAAATATGGTTTTAATACTAATTATATATTTAAGCTTGAAAGACCGAATTAAATTTTAATCCATTTCAAATATGTTTTGTTCTTTCTATTGTTTCATATCATATTCATATAGTATGTAAACAAGAATGATATATTACCAGATTGCGCATGTCGTCCATCTTTGTTATGAAGTTGACTGGGAAAAATCATGACGTAGCTCGGGTTTGTCAAGGCGGCTGAATGTAAACGTAGTCACAATTTATTTATAGGGGGTTATTTATTTATAAAGATGAAAAAACGTCGAAATTTTCTTATTGAAACTTGGCGACTTGAAATGGAATTAATGTCATTATAAATATTTTTATAATTAAATTAAAGTATATATATTTTTCAGTACTATTTCTTAAAAAAAATGCACGTATAATAGGGGTGTGTTCTCGCATTTGCACCGCTTTACACAAAAGCAGCTATGTTGCTTGATGTGTTTGACAGCACTTGTATTGCTTCTTTGTTTTCATGTTCTTCTTGTTTGCTATTTCGTAAAGACTTAGAGCCGCCGCACACTACCGACTTTTAGTCGGCCGATAGTTTGATTTGTTTTCATGTGGGCATGGTGCATGGTTGAATAAATAAAGTTGTCTCAGGCTGATCGAAAAAAGCAAAAAAGCAAAGCAACAATAACAACTTTATTGGCTTTACATGTTATCAATTTTCGCTTTCAGATTTTGTATGACCTGTCAACTTCGATTTGACATTTATGGGAACTCGCTCTCACCTATGCGAGAACCTTATCAAATGGGAGGTCAGATTCGAATGGGAGGCTATTTTGAATCAAACCCAGCTAAAAAATCAAATGGGAGGTCAGATTTCCACTTGATTTTAAAGTCTGGCAACTATCTGCAGATTGCCAAGTGGGTACTAGCCGATCAAAAAACCTCTGGCAACCCTGTAACAGAAGTTAACTTTTTATTTGCCTCTGCAAAAATTTTGTGAATTTTTATTTATTTTTATATAATTTACCGTGAAATTAATTACTGCTTATAGTGTTTCTGTAAACTTTAAAGTCCTCCGTGATTGAGATTCACTTTAATTTGGACAGACACATTAATTCTTAAACTAATTCTTAAACTTTTTACACATATATCGTACATAACCTCAAAATCAACAATGACTTGCTGTGAAATCTGTAAATCCGAATGGAGTACAGTGGGAAACTTCATAATTTGTTCTGGTTGTACTAAATACTTTCATGATAAATGTGTCAAAATCAAAGGGGTTATTGCTGAAGCTCTTCGATGTTCCGAGTCTAATGGCCTTCAATGGTTTTGTACATCTTTTCGGAATTTCTCATTGAATGTGTTGCTTCGCTTGATGGAAAAAAATAAATCAACTTCAAAACAGCGAAAATTCATGTTGAAGTTGCTCGCCTGCAATCACTTGTGTCAGACATGAGCGCATCGTTTGATCAATCATCTACTATGCCTGCTGCTGCATCTGTTGAAGTTAATACAGCTTCTATTGGTACTGTCTCATCGAGACCGAAGCGCACTAAAGCTAAAAACTATAACTTGGCTCCTGTTTCTCCTAAATCTAAATCGTCTCTTTCTGCTTCTGAATCTGAGCTTACAAGGACAACTTCATCCATTTCGGCTTCGTCTCTACTACAGCCTGGATCTTCTATTTACACTATTTATGCCGCTCTAACTTCTAATGCGGAGGAACGCACTGCTAATTCCCAAACTACGGCTACTGAAACAACTACTGAAACAACCATTGCGGCTGTGCAACCTGCTGCTATTCAACCTGCTGATGCCGCATGTAATATTGCTACAGTGCAACATATAGCTGCTGAGATACTATCACCAAATGCTTTGCCCTTTAGGGCCGTGCCAGCTATTGCTGTTGAGCAATCTACTGCTGCGACGCCTAGTTCAGCTGTGTCGCAATATTCTGCCTCTGCGTGTACAGTCAGTGTGCAAACTGCCACTGTGGAGCAATTGGGATCTTCTCCGGCATCATCCTATCATCTTATTCATCCTGTGA
Source organism: Pherbina coryleti (assembly GCA_943735915.1). Taxonomy (NCBI): domain Eukaryota; kingdom Metazoa; phylum Arthropoda; class Insecta; order Diptera; family Sciomyzidae; genus Pherbina; species Pherbina coryleti. The sequence continues at coordinate 139,341,468 of OX030949.1, read as the reverse complement.
TTCCTGCAATTTCCACTAACTCTCGGATTGATCAAAATTCATCTTTTTCTCACACTCTGCAATCTTCTGATCTGCCCACCGTCTCAAATGGATTTCCCACTTTATCAGCGTCCTGTGGTCTTACTGTGGTGCCGAAAATGAAATGGAAGACAATATTTCTATCTCGCCTTGAAGAATCTACCACAGTAGATGCAGTCTTATCATTTATATCGAGTAAGATACAGCTTGCTACCTCGTATATTAAATGTTTTAAACTAAACACGCATACTCAGAGGGAAATCTCATCGTTTAAGCTCTACACTCCAGCAATAATTTTTAACACACTTGTCTCAATAGATTTTTGGCCTGAAGGAATAGTGGTCCAAGAGTTCGTCCTAAGGAAGAAAATTGGCAAATCTCTTTCAAAAAACTAAGTATTGTGGCACCTAGTGCTCAAAATATATCTAAATCTAACTTAAGCTATTCTTTATATTATCAAAATGTCGGAGGGCTTCGAACTAAATTGAATGATTAATTCGTATCTTCTTAATATCTAAATTATGACATTATTGTGTTAACTGAAACATGGCTTACGGAAAATCACTTGAGCTCGGAATTATTCCTTAGTTCATCCTATAATATCTTCCGAAAAAACCGTTGTCGTAATACCTCGGGACTCTCACGCGGCGGTGGTGTGTTAATTGCTATCCGCTCTAATCTTTCGTGCTCTCAGATATCTCTTCCTCATTTAAATGCTAATATTCATACTGCTTTTGATGTTGATCAATTAATTGTAAAAGTCTTTTTGAGTAAAAATTGTACTATTTTTGTAATGGTGAGCTATATCCCACCAAGAAGCCCTCTCGAATTATACTCTATTCATCTCGATAATATTTGTCCTTTTCTTGATAACTTAAAGCAATCAGATCATGTTATTCTGACAGGCGATTTTAACCTTTGTTATGTCAGCTGGAAGCCTGTTTGTGATGAATTTTATCTTTTACCGTTCGATGTCTTATCGGAAATAGACGCGCATATAATTGACTTTTTTTTTCAATATGATCTAGTACAGATAAATGATAAATTTAATGATCTTGATAGAATCTTAGATTTAATTTTTATTGATAAGGAATTTATTGTTAATCTGGAATCTCCACAAGTTGAAATTGTAAAGAGATCACTACATCATGTGCCCATAATGCTTGAATTTAATATCTATAACTATCTTAAATCATCTACTTCTGCCGTTTCCTCATATAACTTTAATCGCGCAAATTTCGGAGCAATTCAGGCAGGTTTGAATCTATTTGTTGGCTTAATGTTTTTTCGGGACTAGAATTGGCGGAAATGTATGGGCTATTTCGTTCTGTCCTTGACGATCTAGTTAGAAGTTTTGACCCTAAGCAGTGCACTCGTACATCTAATAATCCGGTTTGGTTTAATCGTAGTCTAGGCAACTTAAAGAACAGATTGAATAAAGCTTATAAAACGTTTAGAGGCTCTAAGGATGATCTGCAACTTAAGCAGCTTTATTTGACTCGTCTTAATGAATTCAATACTCTTAACAAATTTCTTTTTAGATCCTATATTATATCAATGGAAGAGAAACTTAAAGTGAATAGTAAATTCTTCTGGTCCTTCATATATATGAAGAGGAAATCATGTGGTATTCTTAATTCCATGTATTACAAGGGATCCAGTTCTGAGGATACTCTTACTATTTGTAACTTTTTTGCAAATTATTTTAAATCAGTTTACTCGGCAGCACTAACCCCTTCCACGTCGTCTGTTATTTCTAATCCTATTTCTTTATTGAACATAGGTAACCTCTCCATAAGGGAATCTGAGGTTGTAAGTTCCCTATCGAACATAAAATCAACTTCTACGGCTGGTCATGATGGTATTGCTCCAATTTTACTAAAAAGATGTGCGGCAGTAATTTCTTGCCCACTGACTATTATATTTAATAAGTCGCTTTCTAGTGGTACATTTCTGGATGAATGGAAAATCTCATGCATTGTTCCTATCCACAAATCAGGTCCAAAGCAATATGCAATTACAGACCAATAAGTAAAATTTTGTGTGTGCCCAAAGTTTTTGAAAAAATTGTTTACGATAAATTATCGTTTTATGTAATGAATATTATTTCTACGAATCAACATGCTTTATATCTGGGAGATCAACTGCCACAAATTTAAATATTTTTGTTCTTTTATCTTATATATTAATACGCAAACATCGAATGTTGTCGTACACTTTTTCAATATTTATTTTAGAATAAGGACAATGAAACGTATATCATTCGAAAGGTGCTGCACCATAGATGTGCCGAATTATATTAGATTTTAAATCGATGACCTTTGACCCGAAATATTAACGTTGAAAGTTTATATTAATTTAAGTTAGGGATCTCAGAACTGGGTAGAGGTAGAATGAAGAATGAGGTATCGGATGAAAGGTCTGGCTGCGCAATATGATTGAATATTAGATTGGTGACCTCAAATATGAGCGGAAAAAGAGCATTTATTAAATAAAAGCTAAACTGTAAGAGATGGAAAAACATGATATGAGAGAAAAATTTAGACCTTTATAAGATGTGCAAAAAATACTTAAATATTTTTCAACATCGTTTACGGTTACCCTACAATAAGCACTTTTTCATGTAACAAGTGTCAATATGTATTGTGATGGTAAAATTGCTTACAGATAGTAAATTTTGAAAAATTTCCGTTATTTTGACATCAAAATTATTGTGATATCTCGAAAACTATAGATGTTTTCAGTACAACGTTTTTTGTATGAAAATTCGTTGGTTGAGAAAAATAACGGTATACGAAAACTTTTTTGCTAATATTTTCCCACGAATAGTATAATTTCCTGTTATTATGACATCAAAAGTATTGCGATATTTCGAAACCTGTAGATTTTTTCCATGCAATGCATTTCTTAAAGCAATGTCATTGCCTCAGAATGAGAAAAAAACAATTGATATTTCAAATTTTGATTTTGCATGTAAATATCTCAGCCATTTTTCAATCGATTTTCCTTAAATTTTCTTTGTCTGAAAGTTTAATAAAATGACTTTGGAGAAATAAGAAAATATTTACCGTTATCTCTCCAATTAAATTTCTTATGTTGTTTTCAAACTAACTCTAAAAAATTCAATTTTTGCTCAAAAATTAGACCAGATATTCTTTTTTTGTAATTTTATTTTTTTATTTCTATTTTCTTCTCTCACACTCTTTCATATAATATATCATTTATTTGCAAAAATTGCTTAATTTTGATTTATAATTTAATAAAGTGTTTCTATCATCGAAAATCATGAGCTACCCCCTATGATTTTATTGATGAAAATTACATTTTTCAAAATGTTGATTTTGTATTTTTTTACAAAGTTCTACAGCTTAAAAAATTATTTCTGTGAAAAAATTTTTCAAATATTTCAAACCACTCCAAAGTTATATACACAAATCTATGTTTTAAGCTATTTCCTTATCTACTTCATATATTATACACAATATTATTATATATCTATATATAACTAGGTGTACGCAGAACAGTTAAGAAACATTTTCTCCCGTGTTTCTCAACCAATTTTGATAATTTTTTTTAAATCAATAAGAGTAGGGAAAAGGAGTGCATCGAATATCTATGGTGGGCAATTCAATCTCAAATCAGACGTTCCAATCCACTGGTTACATTTCATGAGCGTTGAAAGAAAGGCGAGGCACTTTTCATCAGCCCAAACTTTCGGTATAACTTTTGAACTATAAGTCACAAATCAATGAAACTTGGTAAGAACTTCCTTCTTTGACAAAGGGGCGTGGAAAAATTCATACAACTCAAAGTTGTTATATCAAATAGCTTTGGAAGCATTTATACTAGAAAGTAGAATAAGGGAAGTAGGGTACTGTGACGGGCATTGGACAAAGGGGTGTGGCTCCGCATATATAAGCTACGTTTTTGATATCGAATAGCTTTGAATGTAAAAATCACAGAACATGGAAAATCAGAATTGAGTTACTGTTTTGTGATTTCCTGCTGGTGGTGCGTTTGGTGCGGTATGAGTTCGGTTACGTTTGCATATGAGTGAAGAAAGAAAAAAAAATGTTTCCAATAAAAATACAAAAAAAAAAATCAATTTTTAAATGGTCGAATCTCGACCAAAGGTAATACTAGTAGTTAATTATTTCTCTAACAGTTTACAGACTGATGTTATCTTCACTGACTTCGCTAAGGCGTTTGATAAAGTCAATCACGAAACGCTTCTCCATAAGCTTTCTGCGCTAGGATTTCATTCTAGTCTTTTTTCATGGTTAAAATATTATCTACTTAATCGATGGCAATACGTTAAAATTAATGAATTTTTGTCTTCCGCCTTTCAGGTCACATCTGGTGTACCACAAGGGAGTCATCTTGGCCCACTTTTATTTCTTCTCTTCATTAATGACCTACCTGTTGTCGTTAAGCACTCAAGATGCCTTCTTTTTGCCGATGACTTGAAACTTTTTCGGTCAATCAATTCTGACTATGATTTTAGACTTCTTCAATATGACCTCAACTCGGTTGCAAATTGGTGCCATATTAATAATCTTCCTCTTAATATTTCAAAATGCCAGTGTCTCTCTTTTTCTAGAACTTCCTCCCCTATCTATTGGAACTATTCCATCAATTCTACTTCACTTGAAAGAGTGTCCTGCAAAAAGGACTTGGGTGTTTTATTGGACCCAAAACTATCTTTCAGAAATCATATTGAACTAATTATTGCTAAAGCATATTCAATGTTAGGTTTTTTAAAAAGAAATTCTAAAGATTTCTCTGATCCTTATACTCTTAAGACACTCTATTCTGCTTTAGTGCGTCCGCATCTCGAATATTGCTCAACGATTTGGAACCCTTGTTACCAACTACACTCCAATAGATTAGAATCGGTCCAACGTAACTTTACTAGATTCTTGTGGCATAAATTAAATTGGAACCTATCCTCTGTGCCTCAATACAGTACCCGGTGTGCCTTAGTTTGCCTCACGCCTCTTTCTGTACGTCGTAAAATATTCTCTGTGATGCTTATTTGGGATCTTATTCATCACAACATCCAAAGTCCTGAACTGCTTTCTCAGCTTGATTTCTATACTCCATCTCGGTATCTTCGCAGCCTATTTCACTTCCGCGAGTTGTTCCATAGTTCAAATTATTCTCGCAATATGCCTATGGCACGCAGTATTCGGGATACCAATGAATTGCTTAACGTAATAGACCTTTTTATTGATATTTCTAGAATTACTTTTAAAAATAACCTAGAACTAAGCATTATGGCGCGTGAGCCTTGATCTTCTTCATATTTCTTTTTTCATTATTTGAGTTCAAAATTTATGCATATTTTTTATTATTTTTTTTGCTTTCTTATTAACCGTAAATAATTATATTTTTAATCTTAATATTTTTGAATACGTAAATAAATACGTTTACAATGTAAATAATTATTTTAATTAGCTTTATATTTTTTGTTTAAATAAGCTATTTAAATAAGCTACTAGTTTAAATAAGCTATTTTTTATCTTAAGTAGTCTGTAAGAGTCACACTCTGTTTGATGAAATGAAATAAATAAATAAATAAATAAATAGTTTGCCAACTGGTGGACATTTTGTTTGTTTTTGTTGTAATTTTATTTTTCATTGAAAAGTGCTGCATGCCATCTGTCAAAATCTATTGCAAGCAATGGAAATATTTCATGGATGGATTTTTGATGTTATGCTATTTCATTTTTAAAATGGCGCCGAACAAATTAGTACGCTGCTCGCGCGCGCTTGATGCTTTGAATCAGTGGTGTCGTGGCAGTGAGGTGGATTAAAAATTTAAAAAAAAAATTAGATCTTCGATGGCGATGAAAAAATGAAAAACAAAAACAACATGTGCTAATGTAGTCCTTAAAAAATAAAAAACAAGTAAAATTGAAAATGTCACAACAAAAAAACTAGCCACCACTTGAGTGTGCGCTACTAGAAAATACTAACAAAATATACACAGCATCAATAACCTTAATATCTTTCGACGCAAGCAAATAACAACAATGCTATGCACACTTTTTTTCTTGCTGTCACAGCGCGATGCGCCGACAGTCATTTCTTCGAATTACAGCAAACACTGTAATATTGAAGTTGTTGTAAGTGAGCTAAAAGAGCTAATTGAGCTATGGGATTTACAACTCTGCTTTAAATCAGCCGGTATGAATTTATTATTTTATAAGTTTCTTCTCCACGCCACTCCATTTTCAAGAACTTCATTCAATTTTTTAAATTTCTAGCCCTAACTTCAATTTCTTAAATTTTTGCAGTACCTTCAATTTTCAGCACATATAAAATGACTGCCAACAAGAAAAATTACAGCTCATTGTCAAGTTCGAGTTGGCAATATATGTCTTGCAATATTGCAATATTGCAAGCCATGTATTGTCAACATCGGCAATTGAGTGGTCTCCATTGGCAATATATGATGTTTGACAGATGGTATGCAATGAATTATTGCTCGTCAAGATGCCAGGTTACATAATATCTAATAAAAAATTGTTTAATATTCATACCCGCACCAAAATCAACAAAAAATATGTCAGTAACAAAAAATTTAATAAAACTCAAAACAGTCAAATAATTTTAAAACTTCAAAACAGTCAAATAATTTTAAAACTCCCCATGAGAATGTTTCTCAAATGCAATTGGCAAACTATCCGGGCACAGTGTGCGCACCTACAACCAACTTAATAGGTGGCTTGTCAGTTGCGGCCAATCAAGCATCAAACTATCGACCGACTAAAAGTTTGTAGTGTACGGCGGCTCTTAAATACTTGCGCTGCTTGTGCTTGCTATTTGCTTTTTGATATTTTCTTTTGTATGTATTCATAAAGTGTCACAGTTGAGAACCCGGATGACGTAGGCTGCGCAGTAAATTTTTTTCTCGACGCTTGGACTGCGCAATCCTTTTATCTATCATTCTTGGTATGTTAATATATAAATACGTACGTATATTCACAGAGTAAAAAATAATGTAAGCAAATCAAGCCTTTTTTTAACCCTTTTTTTAAGCCATCTAGCCTTTTCTATCCCTTTTTTAAAGACCATCTAGCCTTTTTTTCCAAAAATTTCTGGCAACACTGATTGAGAATACTCTTTTGAGGATATTGATGATTTTGAAGTAAATGAAATAAAATATTCCATCGCAAATATTAAAACATTTTATTGAAAAATTTATGTTCAAACTATTTATAATTTAAGAAAAAAACAATGCACGCACGTCTTATTATGTGATCGCTTCAAACTTGTGAATTTAGAATTGTAAGCAGTCAAACTTGTTTTCACTCGCTATTACGTGTTTGATTATCGTTATCTCGATGATGATTTTATTTTCATTCTGTTTTGTGTTGATATTCAAAACAAAGGGACATTTTTCTAACATTTACCCAACAATCATTAAATTTGAAGCCTACTTTTTTTTTGCATTAGGTCCCTTCAGATTGGCACAATCTCACACTGTGCGACATATAGTATACAACTTAACACGACTTTGCATGTCGAATTGAAATAAATTGGATAAATAGATAAAGTAGATTAACATTTACAACTTATTTTTAATATTTAACAACTGCTAGTTAATTATAATTATAGTAGGTATAGTTGTTAATGGCCAGCCAATTTGTATAAATATTGGACAGCGATGAAAATTTCTTTAAAACAGTTTAATTAAACCGATTCAAAGTATGTTTTTTGTATTGTCATTTGTATATTTGTGCATTATGTGTACCATAACGCAAACAGGATCTTTGGGGGTGCAAAAGGTTAAAGAAAAAAAAAAATATTTTTTTGTAATTACTTAACACCGTTCTTGTCAATAGCAAACCTGGGAGTATACACCGATAAATTTAGATGCGAATTCATCAAATGAAGATCTGCTCAAGTTGGATGTGAAGGTGGAGCGTATTGGACGTGGTGATTATGCCATTTCAGGTTCGATAATAATTAATACTGACTTGGGAGATGATCAATTCGTAAGAAACTAAATTTATCTGATCTGGAATTAAAAATTTGTTTGGAAAGACATGTTTTTAGGTTGAAGCAAAGGTATATCGCAGTCCAACAGGTGGCAAGGAGTACAAACTTGTTCCATTTCAAGTAAAGAAACAGACCATACCGGACTTCTTACGCACAACTTATAAGACTTATATTATGAGTAATATACGTGAATGTTCCAATGCACCTCAGGCAGAAGGAAATGATATTCCAATTCTGGAGAAAACTACCTATACATTGAGTAAATGCCAAATATCAACCGAAAATTTTCCCAGCTATATGATGCCTGGTTACTATAAAATTGTTGCTGTACTCAGCGGTCAACTAGATGGTGTTTTGGAATTTATAGTGGAGATTACAGAAAAAGCTGCATAGATATACACAAAGATATGTATGTCATGACATATATCAAAATATGTACACTATTTTATAAATTTGATGATTGTGAAAATTTGTTAGTTCAATTATTTAAAAACATTTGTAAAGTGATAATAACAGCTATAATCTAAATGATTTCTTAGTTCGCAATAAATCTTAGCTTAGAGAAGTACGTATTGGAATAATAATTTAAAGCATTTAATTTTCGAAATTGTACTTTGTGTCTGTTTGTCTAAGTTATAAGTTTTCTTAGTTATGGAACGTGCATTCTATGGTAGCAGTGCAAATACATGAACATTAGGGCGAATCGAATTACAATTTTTTTTTTCGAATTTCACACCCTAAGAGTTTTAAAAATTGCATGGGGTTGTCAAGCTCACCCAAACAAAAAAAAATTTTTTTTGGAAAAAAAGGATGTCTTCCTCTTCCACAAAAACAAAGTTGTTTTTTGAGAAAAGTCGTAAAAAATAACGATCTTAAAACTTTTTGATTTTTGTAAAAAAGTATTAAAGCAAAAGTAAGTATAGACTTAAACTAATTTAATATCCTGCCAAACACGATGTAACTCACGATTTTTATCCACGACGTTCTGTTTTAAGGATTTTAGAAGCTAAAGTTATAATCAAGATAGCACAGAACTTTTGATTGTTACCTTATGGTCTAAATTTTGGAGGCCTTGATTTTAGTGTTAACGTTAAATTCCCTTATTTTGGTGAATTACTTGATATTGAACATATCAACATTTATATTTTATATATATCAAAGATTTCCCTCAGTTTTCTCCATTTATAACACTGTTCAACACGAAAAAGATAACAAGCTTCTAACAACGGATTCTAATAAAGGGAACGAAAAAAAACAAAAATATACGTGTATCGGCATTTTAAAAGTTTACGAATGAGTCTTATTTTAGGGGGATTTAAGTTTCGCCCTTTTAAAACATTATTATACTGAATCGGCATAGGAAATCCTGTTATCCTTAGAATTTCAGTATAGAATGTGTTGTGAGGACTTATGTAAAATACTACGAGAAATATTTTTGTGGAACATTTTAACCCCCTAACTTCTCAATTTATGGGTATTTTTTGACCCTTTTCTGATAAAAGGCAAAAAAGACCCAGAAAAAAGGATATAAGGGGTTAAAATTTACAATAAAAAATTTATCATAAAATTCAACTATAACTTTCTGACACTAAAGCTGAAAATGCAACTTAAATTCCAGAAATAAGTCAAAAATTAAAATGTGTTTCTGGGTTAATTTCTATAGATAAAAAGGTTGAGTACAAATTTGGGTATTTAAACAAGCATTTATTTATTAAATTTTTCTTTTAACTCTAGGCAATTTTATATTGTGTGGCGGCCGTGGCGCAGTGGGTAGACTGCACGACCCATACGCCAGAGAACCCTGGCTAAATTCCATCTGACACAGAAAGTTTTTCAATCGATTTAATTTTTCTGTTCGGCCGTCACCTCTCTGCAGACAATGCCAAGCCTCAGAGAGTAAATAATTTCATGTGAAGCTTCTTGAGAACATGCACATTAGCCGTCCAGAGTAGGCATGAAATTAGCAGGTTTACTTCTCGATCAATTGTATTCAAACATTTATGGCTATAATTAGCCATATTTTGTAGAACGAACGCAGTCACTTGCGTTAATATGTTCAGTCTGGCAATGCCTTTTTCATATGAAGTAAAACAAAGTCTCTTTCCCTATCAGACATTTTCTACTAAAATATATTGCCAGATAAAAAAACCCGAAGTGACGTGACTGCGTGCGTTTTCCAAAATATGGCCATTAAGGTACTATTACCGTCTAGAATTTTCAAAAAATAAATTGTTTTTTTTACATTTTTAGAATAACTCTCTTAAAAATTAATAACTGATAACTAACTAATAACTGTCTTAAATATTAAATCGAAATTCGAAGCCAGCGTTGAGATATAACGACTCAATTCAAGCGAGTTTAGGTTTTTTAACTGGCGAACAATTAATCTCCGGATCTACTGGGCCGATTTTAATAAACTTGGAATCATTTTGTTTGTTTTTATATCTTGTGTGATATTTCACCACAATTTGACCATAAAAAAAAAAATATATCAAATTTTTGAGTCTGAAAAAAGGTTGCAAAAAAGGCGATTTAAAAAAACAAATCAAATGTCCACCATTTTTTGTTTATTTTTAATGATATTTCAATTTTTCTCTGAAGGTCTTCATTGGCAGAATTTGCAAATACTGATCGTGTAGTCCCTGGTTTTCTAATAAATCATTTATTCAATTTTATTTTTATATTATTTATCTATTTCTTATGACTTAAAGTCGTTAGTAGCAACCTCATTTAATTCTAGAGATGCCGATTCTTTTTGGTTTTTTTCTTCCAAAGCAAAGTTACCAAAATTTTTATATTGACGGTTTTTTATACAAATTAGCTTAATTCTCGTTTTCATTCGCTATTGTTTGCAAGAAAACACGATTTGTTTATTTTAATCCGTTTCATCGCTTTTCAACACGCTATGTATTTGGATTGCGTTTTAAGCAGGCTTTTTAACAAGCTGCTTAATCAATAGATTAGTTTTAATTGTACATGATGACAAAAAAAAATACGAGATATAGTAGAAATTGTTATAGTAAAGTGAGCAGCCCATTGTTTAGAAATACATTGTTGAGGAAATCTACGAAACTCATAAATATCGTTGTTTCACATGGTAACTAAGTAATTGTTGTGTTCAAATGGCTTATAGGTCTATCAGACCAATGTTGACGTTATTGCTATAAGCAACTTGGCTTAGGTTCGGGTTGTTTCTGTGTTTGTCTTTGTCTTTGATTTGCTGTCGCGATTTGTGTTGCTACATAAGCCTTTGCTGTCAATTCTTGCTCTCAACGCTCCCACAGCGATCTCTGCCCAAAGCTGCTTATGTTGTATTAATTCTTACATTAATATTTAAGGAATGATAGAAATGAGCTTGGTGTTTGTAAAACTAAGTATTATATTATAAAAGCCAAGGGGTGGTTTTCGGGATTAATCCCATCTCAAATTATTCTATTCATAGATATTTATGTTACTCATTGCAATAAATTCTTGATGTTAATATTAAATTAAAATAAGTAATTCTTTGAAATAAATTCTGAAGTATATAAAACTAATTAAGATAACGTACCTTTACACTCCTATTTATTATAAAATATCCGAAGCCGTGACGTTTTTATTTTTTTGATGACGACAGTTTGCATGGAAATAGGTGTGGTTTTCATTAAATTTATACAAATTTCCAAAGCTTATGTGACAAAAAATCAAGCCATTACATTAATTTTTATGGAAGTTTTGGAGAATTTTCTATTTTGATGACGTCACTTTGTATAAAAGTAGGCGCGGTTTTTTATACGATTTCTAAAAATTACTAAAATACTATAAGTATTTGATGTCAAAGCTTATATGATGAGTTACAAGTGTTTAAGTAACTATTTTTGGGATTATTAGGAATTCTAACATTTTGATCACGTCAATATAGTGTGCGAGGAAGGCGTGGTTTCCATCCGATTTTGACAAATTTCAAACTTTGCGTGCTTATTTAGAATCAAAGCTCATATGCAAGTGTTTAGATTAATTTTGATGTCACTTTGGACGAGGCTACTTATATTTCTTGCCTACTAATGGAAAAAAAAACAAACGTTTGTAAAACTCTCATATTGTTTTGGCACCATTTTCGAACTTCTCCTTTTTTCGGCATCTAAAATTAAAATTGTACGTAATTAAACCACAGAAGAAACCTTCTATATTTTTGGAGGGTAATGTGGTACAATACCACATTAGACGCCAAGATGTATACCACAAAAGCCAATTTGATATGATTGGGTATAAAAACTCTTAAATTTAACTTTAATCGGTCCCTTGTGTAAATTTTACACACATTTTTCAACTTCAAGCTGTTAGTTTTTTAATAAAATTTCAGCAAATCGATCGAGCTAAGATTTTGGTTGGTTTTTAAAAAATTTTTTTTTTTAAATAAATAAAATAATGAATAATAAATAATTTTTAACGACTAGGTCGCATTAATTTCATTCATCGATAAAAATATGGCTCTAGAAAAAGTGTGTAAAATTTACACACAAGGAACTTATTCGTTTCTAGAAATTAGGGACCGATGAAGGTTAATACTTTTGTGAAACTACATAATGTATTGCTAATAAATCAAACTTTAGCACTTACCTTAAATGTAATAAGTACACAATAAACATAACTTGCTGTTTTCCTTAAAAAAAACTTCACTAACTTTGGAGCAAAAAAAAAATCGGCCATACGCAATCACATGTTTCGTTCAACTGATCGACAGCGTGTTTAGTTTCGTTGATTAGCTTGAACTCTATTCTCTTTTTTATGAGTTTACACGTATGTAAACAAGATTGCGACAAAATAAGTTTAGCAGAACCGGAGATATTAGCCTATACCACATTATCCTCCTATACCACAATACCCGAAGTTGCTCTAAAAAATAACCATTCCAATGATGATACTTTGACCTCTTTGCGATATATATTCACAAAATAGGATAAATTAAAAAAAAAAACCTAATTTTTCATTCGATGCCGAATATTACTCCATAAGAAATAAAGAGGGCAGGATATTAGATTTTTTTGGGATTGTTTTAACGAAATTTTGACCAATTTAGAAATATCTTCTGAACTAATAGTCGTAGAGAGGTCAAAGTACCACCATTGGAAAGAAAATGAAACTGTTCGAACATGATCGCAAATCAAAGACCAAATTCTACTTGCATCTTTTCTGCGATCACATTGATTTGAGTGTGCATAGTGCGTACATTGGTTACAACAAAACCTCTACGTCGAATATTGATTAATTTTCTATCTGCATTAGAAGTCCGAGCGTAGCTGGTTACTCAAATGATCGATTCGTTCGCCAACCGCAAGAAACCTCTTTTGTTACAAAGTGTAAAGTTGGCCGTAGCTTCTCCAAAAATATTGTACCTATAGCTTCTTCCACCCCTTAAATATTGCAGCTAGAAGAATGGGGACAAAAAGTAAATATTTTTCGACTTTGAGTTGAATATCGGCAAAGCTATTCATCGCTTGAAAATTGAGTACTTTTTGAAAGCCACATTCATTCCCTTTTGAATGATACCTTGTAAAACAATATCGATTGCATATTTGCAAAAAAAAAATTCGAAAGTAGAAGGGTCATCGATGTCCAAGTGGTGGTCAAAGGGTTAAAGTCAATTTTCAGTTTGAAATGATATAATTAAAGTATTTTATTTTAATTCAAAGTCCTACTCCTCCTACTCCTCTCCTAAAAAAGCAACCTTCGAGTATATTACTTCGGGGTATTTTAACTTAGGCCAAGCCAGAGATAATTCCTTACTAGTTAAGACTATATTTGTGAATTGTTTTCAGCCTCTACTGCTATAACTTTAAACATTTGGATTTATTTTAATATCCTTTTTGCTGCCGTTTCTTCCAATCTACTCTTGCTGTAGACCAAGAGTGTGAATGGCATAACCAATTTATTGTTGTCGTTATATTTGTTGGCCATTTTACCATTGTAAGCCATACATAACAAGCCAAGTGAGCGCAAGGTCATGGTTTTCCGGTGCCTTTTAAAGAGTCCTGCTGTGGGTGTGACATTATTGTTGTTTATTCTTGGGCATTGTGAACGTGCTCGAAGTATAATTTTTGGATGCATTTTTCGATTGTGTCTTTTTAGTTTGTTGCATACTTTTTGGCATAAGAAAAATTGCGCTTCTGTATTGTTGTTGTTCCTCAGTGCAGCTTTAGGGCTTAAAGTTGTATTTAAAAAATAAAAAAATACCATACAATTTAAGCAATGGAGCCGAAATGAGAACGAAAGAGTAAACAAAAATGCTGTTTTTTGTAGATTTTTTCTTTGTCTGTTTATTTTGTTTTTAAGCTTTATTTTAATGCTTATTTAAATTGCTTGCTTCTGTTTTCGTTGTTGTTTTCATTCTCTTAGCCATCCTTGCGTTGTGTTCTTAATTTGTTTGTCTTGTGCTATGTTTTTTGTTTTTTTTTGCACCTTGAAGTTCAGTTTGATTGCTTTTGCCCGGAAGCGGATGTATCGAACCTGTGGCTTTTAAGCTTTCAACCAAATTGAACTTCCAAACAACAGACAAAGCAGCAGCGCCTGATATTGACATTAATTAAGAAATTCTGATGAATAGAAATTGTTCGAGAACATCACTGAAGGCGACTGAACATAGCGCCATACTCACAGAGGCTGCATCCGCTGGCTGTCATTCTGCAAAGATACGCAATACGAAATTTAAGATATTTATTTTTGTGGCATTTTTAAACAAAAAAAGATTCCATAGGATCTGCGTTACTTTTGTAAACAAGGCTGATTCTTTAGAAATTGTATAGTTTACAAAACAATTTTTTCATTTCATCCTACAAATAAGAAAAAAAAAACGTTAATCAAATTGAACGAATTTGAAAAAAAAGTAAAATCCTGACAAATGAAAATAAATTTTCAAACAACAAAGGCAATATTGCAGCATTCCAACTGCTGGAACAAACCAACAATTTCAGCCAACTTGTTTTAATTGATGAGTTGGTATTGAAGCTCAGTTAGAAAAAGTAACAGTATATATAAACTTTTTATTGTGTTACCAGCTAAATGCTGATGTTGAGCCAAATAGAAGTTTCCTGAAATTATTTGCCTTGGAAACTTTCAATCATTCAAACTGTTAACGTACATTCAAACGTATTGTTTCAAGTTGCTGCTAACAAAGTTTCATTCATTCGCATTTAAAGATGCAGAAGACTAAGCGTGTGCACTAGAGTTGCCATATGTTTAGTTTTATATGGGACATACAGTTTGCACATGTACATACATTTTGCATTATTTTTTAACCGACTTCAAAAAGGAGGAGGTTCTCAAGTTCGGTGGTTTGTCCGCTTTTTTTTTTTTTTTTTTTTTTTTTAAATGTATGTACATCGATAACTCCTAAAGCACATGCCCGATTTCCGTAATTTTTTGTCAACATATAGATACCATAAACGCGGAGGTCCTTTTTTAAAAAAGTGGGCGATATTCGACAAATGGGCGTGTCAATATAAGAAAAACACTGTATTTCAGTTAATATTGACAATAGGGTACTGAAATTTACAGTAAAAATACTGGGGTAGGCACAATTATTACAAATTACGGTCAATAAAGTGGGCGTTATTTGACAAAGGGGTGTGCCTATATTGGAAAAAAACTGTATCTCGAATGGTATTGACACTAGGGTACTGAAATTTAGTACTGGGGTAGACACAACTGTTAAAAATTACTGTAAATAAAGTGGGCGTTATTCGACAAGTGGGTGTGGCAATATTAGAAACACAATATATATCGAAAAATATTGACACTAGGGTGCTGAAATTTAGTACATGGGTAGGTAAAGTTACTACAAATTACGGCCAAAAAAGTGGGCGTTATTCAACAAAGGGGCGTGTCAATATTATAAAAATACTATATCTTCGTTAATATTGAGACTAACGTGCTAATATTTTGTATGCAGGTAGGTGGGTAGGTAGAATCATTACAAAAGTGAGCCGGATTGTACACAGGGTGTGGCACTTTAAGGAAAGTAGTATATTACGGTTAATATTGATACTTGGAAACTGAAATTTGGCACAGGGCTAGGATAGAATCATTATAAGGTACGGTAAATAAAGTAGGTGGGATTAGAGAAAGGGCGTGGCACTACAAATTGTAAAGAAACAGAAATGGAAAATACCCAACAAACCTTCAGGAATTAATAAAACAAATTTTTTAAGAACAAAGTTTCATGTTTGAAATTTTCCTCAAGAATACTATTACGTTAAATATTTCATATTATCTAAAAAAGAAGAAATAAAAACTTTTTAACAAAAAAAAACCGACTTCAAAATCACTACAAAGTAAAAAATAATTTTGAATAACTTTTCCCATTCATTTCTTGGTCATATTTTAAAAGCTATTTATATGTATTATAATATTGGATATCTTATCATTTTCATTTTTTCTATTTTGTTTTATTATCATCAATATATTAATTGCTTTATGAACATAAAAGCTTTGAAGCCGGCGCTCATCTCTGACACACAATCATGATCTTTTACCATCCGTGCACTATTTGGTGCCTTGGCAACACTGTAGTAATTTTAAAAGCTTTGTACACATTAAAATTCTCACTAAACTGGTTTTGGTGAGCTTGTAAAGCTCAAATTGAATACGACATAGTGCGTAACAGCTGCACAAATAATGCATGGAACACATTGGCTACATTCAGCGTACTCACAAATTGCCAACTGAAAGAAAAAAATCGCTAAAAAGCTTTTATATTCATAAAGTTAATAATATTTTATGATAAAACAAATTAGAAAAAATTAAAATAAAAAGATTTCGACATAGTAAGATAAGCGCCGACTTCAAAGCTTTTATGCACATAAAGGAATTAATATAATGATGATAATAAAACAAAATAGAAAAAATGAAAATGATAAGATATCCAATATTATAATACATATAAATAGCTTTTAAAATATGACCAAGAAATGAATGGTCGGTTTTTTTTTTGTTATAAAGTTTTTATCATATGTTCTGCAGGGACTTTTTTTAATACATAATTTTGAAATGTGTGGCGCAGTTGGTTAAAGTGCGTGTCCGCTATGTCAACGAACCTGGAGACCCGGGTTCGAACCCCAGTACGGACAGAAAATTATTTGAATCAAAATAATTTTTCTGTACGGCCGCCACCTCTCTGCAGACAATGGCAAACCTCAGAGAATAATCCAAATGCCATGTAAAGCTTCTTGAGAACAAGAACATTCCGTTCATCGCTGTTCGGAGTCGACGTTAAACCTGTAGGTCCGGTTCTCGGTCAATTGTGTACAAACTTAATAACACGCACAACACAATTGATCATAAGAAGCTAGGTCAAAGTCCTTTCAAAGGCTGAAATGACCAGTTATTTATTTTTTTTTTAATTTTGAAATGTAGCTATGATTTACAAATACGTACCTAATAAAAATTGTCTTTAGCACTCTTAGCGCTCATAGTTATGACTGAAAATTTCGACAATGTTATAAGAAATCATAATGATAACTCAAAAAAGTGTCTTAATTATGAAGATTTCATGAAATCATATGCACTGTCCCAAACAGGAAGTCTTAACAGTAATTTGACTGTATGAAGAAAAGTATTCATTCCAATAAAACGAAATAAGTTTTAGTTGAAAGAATTAAATTTACTTCTCTTGTATTAAGGAAAAAAATGTTGTCCTATTTTTACCTTTATTTTAGAAAATTTGCAACCGAACATACTTTTGAAAAGAAACTCAATTACATAATTGCACGTACATCCAGAGAACGCTCTTCGTTTCGTGTTCGTATTTAGTTTGCTTTTTTTTAAGTTCCGTTATTTTTTCAATAAAATTTACTCTTCATTCTTTTCTTTGCACGCAGTTCTAATGTGTTATTCCTTGCGTGCAGTTTTAAACAAATGTCATGAGTAACCGTCATAAGAAAATATCAGTCGACATCAAAATGTTGATCATTTCATTGCATAACGATATCTCTTTGGGCGAGATATCGAAACTATTTCCCGGCCTACTTAGTTCTTTAGTTCAATATGTGATTGAAAACTTTAAACAAGCCGGAATGTACGAGACTTCACCAGAAAGAGGACGTAAAAGAATCTTAGGCAAACATTTGGAGCTGAAGATTGAACGTATGGTTAAGGAAAATTCTAAAATAAATGCTTTAAAATTGTCGATGATATTAAAGAATATGACAGCGTTGCTGTAAGTCCCCAAATCATTCGAAATTTCTTGCAATCAGTTCAGTTTAAAGCGTGTGTTCCTCGAATAAAGCTCTTTTTGTTAAGGAAGAATGTGAAGCTTCGTTTGGAATATGCCAAGATATATGTTGGAAAGTCAGTTGGAAAGACTTCTGGAAATAAGTTATTTAAACCGACGACAGCAAAAACAATATTTTTGGGTCCAATGGCGGACGATTTTTTTGGTGAAAAGTAAATACTGCTTTGAAGTTAAAATATTTGAAACCTACGGATCCATAATGTTTTGGGGTGCGATGTCAGCTGGAGGCGTGATGAATTTAGTATGAGCGCTCAAAAACTTGGGCTTAGAAAACGACTTTCAGTTTGTACAGGACAAGCCCCGAAACACACATCCCGAATTTTGAGGGAATGGTTGCTTTACAATGTAAAGGAAGTACAATAGAACATCCAAGGGGTATATTAGAACGAAAAATACAGCAACGCATCATAACTAGCAAACTAATGCTACAAGATTTAATTTTGGAAAAAGATTTACTCGTTATTGAAAAATATATAAAATTAAATTTATTTTAAGCATCAAAGAAAATCCAGCAAATTATCAAAAAAGAATATGTAAGTATTTTCAAAAAAAAATTTGTTTTGTGTAAAACCCTGAAATCAATTAAGGTATCAATTATTTTTATGTACATTAATTGAAAAAAAAAAAATTTAGGGGGACTATAAAATGTCATGTGCGGTTTTTAAAAGAATGACCCATTTTTTTTTTTGTAAAAAAAAAAGAGTTGGTTGTGTCCAAGACAAGTTTTGAAGTGACGGTATTTCTTTATACTCCTACTTCATGTCCAAACTCTTGTTTGAATCCATTACCAAATTCTTTCCTAACTTGGAAAGGTGTGTTTTAGATGTGTCTTAATTTTTGTCCTAATCCATATCCTATTTCACGTCATACTCCTTTTCCGGTTACATAATCCGGTTTCATTGTGTTATTTTGTTGTTTGTGAACAGTGTTGGTTGCCACGAAAAAAAACTGTTGAAATCATAACTAAGTAGATTTTTGCTGTTATTGTTATTGTTGTTGTTGTTGTTGTTGTTGTTGTTGTTGTTGTTGTTGTTGTTGTTGTTGTTGTTGTTGTTGTTGTTGTTGTTGTTGTTGTTGTTGTTGTTGTTGTTGTTGTTGTTGTTGTTATTACCTCTTGTTCAAAAAGAAAGGTTCATTTATTGAAAATAATTAAAGTACAAGTTTATTCATCCAAATCAATATTGTCGCCTTCAAAGTAGTCCCCGTCGGCTGCAACGCCCTTATGCCAGCGCTTGATCCTGTCACGGAAACCTGTCTGGAACATGGTTTTTGGTATGGCCTTCAAAGCGTTCACCGATTTTTTCATGACCTCATCGCGTTCCTCAAAGTGGTTTTTTGACTCGATCGAACAGGAAAAAATCACACGGAGCCAGGTCAGGTGAATTTGCCGGCGCTAAAAAAAAAATAAAAAAAAATAAAAATAAATAAATAAGATAAGCATTGTGCGATGGTGCATTATCGTGGTGCAAAATCCATGTTTTGTTTTGCCACAACTGCGGTCTGTTTTGTCGAATTGCTTCACGTAAACGTCTCATAACGCCCAAATAATACTGTTTATTGACCGTTTGACCATCTGGCAAAAATTCATGGTGAACTTCACCATTGTAGTCCATGAAAACAGTGAGCATCGACTTCTTTTTTGACTGAAAACAACGTGGTTTCTTCGGTCTCAGTTCGTATGGCGACCGCCATTCACTCGCCTGATGCCTGGTTTGCATGTCATACTCGTATACCCATGTCTCATCACCAGTAATGATGGATTCGATGAATGATTCGTCGTTTTCGACGATTTCCAGCATGTCTTTCGTGATAGTAACTCGGTCTCTTTTTTGCATGAAATTTAGTTCTTTCGGTACCACCTTCGCAGCGAGATGTCTCAAGCCCAATTCATTCTTCAAAATATTCTGAACGAATCCAATTGAAATGCCGACGTCCTCTGCTATCTCTCTAATCGTCAATTTGCGATTTTTGACCAACATTTCTTTGATTTTTTCAACGTTTTCTTCGGTAGTCGAACACGATGGCCGCCCGGTACGAGGGTCGTCTTCTACTTCGTCTTGGCCACTCACAAATCTCACTTGTTTGCCTTCTGATACGACAGAGCAGAGTCACCGTAACATTTCGCCAACATTTTACGCGTATCGGCGCAGTTGAAACCATTTTTCACACAAAATTTGATATAAACCCGTTGCTCAATTTTTTCTTCCATTGCAAAAATCGAAGACACGAAAAAAGTTGTTGTAAACAAAACACTGTCACTTTACCAAATGTCAACAAGAGACGCTGATATTTGGCAGCCTTGTCATAGACACATGTGACAACCTACAAAAAAAAATTTTCGAATCAGAGCATTTCTTTTTGAACAATGAGTATTATTGTTGTTAATGTTGATGATGGTGTTGGTGTTGGTTTTGGTGTTGGTGTTGGTGTTGGTGTTGGTGTTGGTGTTGGTGTTGGTATTGGTGTTGGTGTTGGTGTTGGTGTTGGTGTTGGTGTTGGTGTTGGTGTTGGTGTTGGTGTTGGTGTTGGTGTTGGTGTTGTTGTTGGTGTGGTTGCTTTTGCTTTTGATTTTTTTTTATGTGCTTCTCCATTGGTTGTGCTTCAAAAGTGATGCATATGCGTCACATAAGGCGGTTCCCTGAGGAGCTTCATGACGCTATCATTTTTTTTATTTTTATCATGTGCCCGAAGACCTCACCTTAATTTCCGTTCCAAAAAATTTAGCGGTTCGCTAGGAGTCTTAGAGTTAAAATTTTATGCAATGTTTTTTTATGGTTGTAGCATTTTTACTGCATTATGTGGTTGCCACCCTGAAATCATGACGATAAGAATTTTTTTTTTTGTATTTTAGTTGTGAGGCGTAAAAACACATCTATGCTGACGTAAAACAAAATTTACCGTAGCACGTCTCATGCGTGAGTAATAATTCCATGCAACGATATTACATTTCTGTTAGATAAGCTATCCTTATGCTATCTTCACGACGTGACGATGTCATAATTTTTTTTTATTTTTATCGTAGACCAAGTATAAATCCATCATTTTTCTCATATACTCACCGATTAAAAATTCAATTCAACGCCGTTGCATGAATGCTGCATTGTTTTGTTGATTTTAAAGAGGCTCTCGCTGTGTCCCCATGACATCAAAAATTTGTTGTCTAATTTTGTTGTAAGAGCTTGGAACAGGCTTGGTGTATCATTTTTTTATTTCTAGCACTAATACTCAACGAGTAATAATTCCATGTAACAAATTTCCAGTTTCGTTGCTTAAGCAGCTCCCACCGCGTCCCGATGACGTTTTGATTTATTTTTTGTTTTATTTTATAATGAAGTCAAAGAATGAACCTTTTTTTTATTATTATTATTATTATTATTATTATTATTATTATTATTTTTATAAAAAGCTTAGTATAAGTACACTTAGAACTATGTTCTATCATAGTACAAAATTGTTTTTATAACAACCAAATGCAAGTAAACATACTTAACTAAAAATAATTTAATTTTATTTGGTTTAAACAACTTAATCTTAACAAAGGAGAAAATGAATATAAAAAAAAAATATAATAAAACAAAATTAATAATATTATGAGTTTAATAAGTGAGAGATAAATACACTAAGGGAAATAACGCATATTAGCATTATCCACGCTTGAGTATAAATTTTATTCAAATATTTACGTGGATAAATCAAATGTTTTCCTTACAACTCGTTTTTTCCCGTATTTGAATTTTATTTATACCACACACGTACACACATATTCCATACAAGCAAGCAGCAACAGCATCGCACACGTACACACATACTCCGACAAGCAGCAACAGCATCGCACTCTGTTCCTGCAGTTTATTTCTTGCATTTGCAGTTCTTATAGTTCTCATTTAGTTATTGTTGCAAGAGTAATATAGTATGCATGTTTGACAACGAAATGAAATTATGTAGGGTGGAGTGTCAACTCGGTATTTTCTCAAGAACATCTTGGACCGGTTGTCATTTACCTACATATATTTTGTGCACTACTTTCTTTCTCTATTTTATACTATGTTTGACAGTTGGTGCAATATTAGGGCACCAACTGTCAAAAATAGTATAAATTAGAGAACGAAAAAAGTGAAGCGATAATAAATTATACAGGCAATGGCATTTGATGAAAGCAATATGAAGAAAATAATACCATAAAACCATTAATAACACATTCAATTTATATATGTTTTTTTAAATTCAATATTTTTATTTAAATTTTCTTTAAATGCGATAGTTTATTTTCAAATAGTAAATATCTGAAAGATATTTTAAAAAAATTCGTACATAATTTTAATATATTTTTTATTAAGTCTGTTTAAATATTTAAATATTTAATTTAATTAAAAAAGTATTCAAATAAATTTTAAATATTTACGTAGTCGATTTATTCAAATGCGTTATTGGTGCAAAAATCACTCGCTTTTTGGATAAATTAAAAAAGTTTTTGGATAAATTTAATATTTTTTTCCCTTAGTGTATGTAGAAAAACGAAAACAAAAAAAAATTATTAAAAAGATAGAGAGCAGTTATTTAATGAGAAATAGAGAAGAAAGAAAGAATAGATTGCCTGAAAATTTCCCTTCCTACGATTTCTCTTAACCTTCGATTCAGGGCATTCCATAGTATAATGGCACTAATGAAGAACGGGCGGGAGGTACTTAGCGAATTATTCCTAGGAACAATCAGAATATGACTTCTTCTAGACAAGCAAAGTTGAAGTTTATCATACAGATATGCTGGGGTTTTTTTAAGAATGAGCTTATGCAGGTATATGTAGTTTCTTGTATTAACATAAGCAGTTAGATCGCATCCAAGAATTGCATTTCTGAAAGTGGAGAGATGTTGAAATCATCGTAACGTGTAGCATAATTATAAGGAATTTCAAGGTTTGGCCGGGAGTATGAGTCGTATTTACAGTAGACTATTTCTGAGTAAGTTATCAAAGGTAAAATCAGTTGCAACACCAGCTTACGTTTTATGCCAACAGGAGTGACACAAGCAGACATTCTTAGATTACGTAGGACATAATAAACTTTTTTGCCTACACTATTTACATGATCAACACAAGACAACGAAGAGTTACGGAAATGGAAACCAAGATTTACATTTTTTGATACATGTAATTTGCTTGCTCCAATAAAAAGGTCAGGGGCGTCATGTATGATAGCTTTATATCTACAAATCGGGAGAAATTACGATTTCGATGCATTAAGTTGAAGGCCATTGCTGATTGCCCACCCATGAACGCTACTGAGATCTTCATTCATCCTAGAGCAAAGATCGTCAAGAAGCCCAGTTCGTCGCGAAAGATACAGCTGAACATCATCCGCATAAGCATGAATAGATGCATGCCTGCAGACACCAAAAACGTCATTAATAAATATTGAGAACAGTAGAGGACCAAGTATAGAACCTTGTGGAACTCCACTTAAAACTAATTTATATTGCGAGAACAATTGACCAACCTTTTGAGACCTATTACACAAATAACTAGACAATATCTTGACAGCACTATTAGAGAAACCAAACGAAGCCTTCAATTTATGACACAATAGTTGATGATTCACTTTACCAAAAGCCTTCGAAAAATCAAGCAAGCAGAGCAAAGTCATAGAACCAGCGTCAAATGCTGGACGTATGTCATCCAGAACCTTAACAACTGCTGAAGAACATCCATGCCCTGCGCGAAAACCAGATTGAAAAGGTGATAATAGTTTTTTTTCGAATAGGTGCTTATTTATTTACTCAGCCATAAGCTTTTCACAAACTTTTGATAGCGGTGGTAAAATGCTTATAGGTCTAAAATCATTTGGTCCAGATGGATTAGACTTTTTTGCTACCAGTAGAACAATAGCCACTTTCCACAAGTCGGGAAATGATGATGACAAGAAACCTGCATTGATTATATGCGTTAGAGGGCTGATTATATGTGGCAATATAAGTTTCAGACACTTTATGGGAATCCCATCTTCACCTATTGCATTTGACCTAATTTGCATGAGACAATTGCCAACATCAAGCTCTTTTACAGCAGTAAACAGAAAAGATTGTTGCATAGCCAGACTACAGGGGAGGAGAGTATTATCACTGGAAGTAGCAGTAGAGTCAATAAAGAAATTGTTGAGGTCTTCTGGACTAAAAAGACATTCAGTGGTACTTTTATTACAAACTGCAAGTTTTTTAATGTTAGACCATAACTTTTTAGTTGGAAGAGAGAGTTTTAGCTTCGCCTCAAAATAGCGCGATTTGGCCTGCCTTATTAAAGATACTGACTCATTCCTTGCACTTCTATAGGCTTCCCAGTGAACTCAACTCGGTTTTTGCGTCCATAGTTTCCGAAGTTTGTTCCTTTTTTTAATAGATTTTAGAACATGCTCCGTAAACCAAGGACAAGACTCATTTTTTATACTAACAGTGCGCAAAGGAACATGTTTCTCAAATAGAAATTTAATAGGTTCTACACAGAAAAAAAAGAGTAGAACTTTTACCTAAAAATGTAGTCAATTCAGCTAAAGTTATCCGGTGATTTTCAGTCAACGAATTTGATTAGGTGCGCTACCAATTTCTAAATGTTAATTATATGCAATTATATTGTGTAGTTTAACTGCGAGAGTAGCTAAAAAAACCTAAATATTTAGGTGTACCTTCAACCATAAAATAGATAAGACACATAATTTTAGACACATAATTAGAAGAATAAGCTAATTTTTTTTAAACTATGACCACTTCAGATTAGGCAAGCCACCTACTAAGTGTAGAAAAATCATCTAATTATTTAGATAGCATTCCCACTTAAGAGTGGGAAGCCGTGCAAAAAATATGCAAAAAATATGTTTTTTGTTTTGCAATTTCTATTTTGAAGTGAAACTTTCCTTAGGTGACTTTACTTCATTTCGTCACATGATAGAGAAGAAAGATTTGTTTTATAGTAGATAGAATGAGAGAGATATATACATTGTATAAATGACTGAAAAATTTCTTTGCCACCGCTGAGAATCGAACCTGTGATCTCAAGATTTCAACAACCAACGCCTTATCTATTGAGCTAAATTTCCAATACAGGAATTTACTCTACATACCAATTAATCAAATTGCTGTAGATACCCAGTGAAAAAATAATTTCAGAGTTGTGGACCTCATATTTTCATATACATTTTGTTCACAATTTATCAAAAGGCGTAACAGCACAGCGGTAAAGCGTTTGACTATAACGCCAGCGGCCCGAGTTCAATTCTCGAATGAGACTTTACTTTTTGTAAAATTTTCTCACTTTGTTTTTATTTATGTTTTTTATAGGAGAGCGCTGTGCTCCTATAAAATTCAAATACGGGAAAAAAACAAGTTGTAAGGAAAGCATTTGATTTATCCACGTAAATATTTATATAAAATTTATACTGAGGCGTGGATAATGCTAATATGCGTTATTTCCCTAGTGTACGAACAAATCGACAACTTGCATTAGGTAAAATAACTAGAAGAATTAGATGATTTAATAAGCAAAATTTTAGTTGAATTAACTAATTTGAATTAGGTGAATTACCTAATGCATGATTGTTAAATTAACTGTGTAAGTAGAAAAGTTGTTGAAAAGATTAGGTGAAATAGAAACTTTCACATTAGCTAAACTAGTTTAGGTAATAAATCAATTCTTTTATTTTCTGTGTATAAGGCAACTTAGCTTATCATTAACATCATGATGAAACCAGCATTCATTAAACGAGATCAGGGAAATATCGTAGAACAGAGACGTATAGTTAATGTTTTTGAAGTCCCTATAGGAGAAATTACATGATGTTACATTACGCGATAAGTATACATTTAACGAACAGAAGATAAGGTCATGATCAGAAACAAAATACAATTGATCAAAGAGAGAGATGACAGAGGAATCAGATACTATAAAATAATCCAGAAGACTTGGATTTGTGTTATTTGAAAACTTGGTGGGTACGCTTCCATTTACAACCGATAGTCCTAACGATGATATTTTTTCGTACAAGACTTGCTTTGAGAACTCACTTGAAAGTAAATTAATATTGAAGTCACCACACAGAACGAGTAGATCATAATCAACAATAAATATTTACGGTCGTAAATATTGTTTTAATCATAGCTCTTATACTCAGCGAGTAACAATTCAATGCAACGCCAATGAATTTTGGAAAAAAATGCCTTTTTCAACTTTTTTGGATGCCTGCACGGTAAAACGTTACTTCGTCACGTCAAAAAATTAAAACGAAAAAAAAATTTTCAAATGAAAAGACCCCTTCACAGCTGATCAAAGGACGAAAGAGAAAAAGCGTTGCTGTCAACTCTTATACCGTTAAGTACAGAAACTACTTCAACAACAGTTAGTCAGAAAAAACCATTTCATTTTTTTTTTATATCACATCAAGCATTATTGATAAGATTTACATAAATAAGACAGTGCAAACTTAAAAAGTAAAAGATAAAAGTACAACTGCTTTATTGGTTGACTTTTTGCATTTTCCTGCTTTTCTTTTGGCTGCTGTTCAACTATGTTGATAAGAGTCTTTTTGTTATACATTACATTTGAGGGAATAAATGTCAGATTTTAAATCTACTCAGTCAGATATGCAAAAGTTGGATTTTACAAAGAAGAAAATCGTGAATTTTAAATAAACCTGAGCCATGCTTTTGAAAGGGGCTCTTGAAGAAGCACAAACGGTGAAGAGTAATTCAATTGTTGAAGGAAATTGTTGATGGACAATTTAACAAAGAATTCCTTAAGAGAAAAATAAATGTTTTATATCCAAATACAACATAAATTGGAACATTAAGGAGTGAATAAAATCTAAATACTTTTAAAAAGTTATCAAAATATGCCAGATATTAAACTGTGCAATGGATCTTAAATTTTTGACATCCACCCGATTTAACAAAAAAGGAACAAACATTCACAAACTTCTTACGATCTGAAAAGTTTTTGTACAAAAATGACTGAAAACTGAATCTAAAGCTTTTTTGTCTGATGGTAGGCTTGAAACAATTTTCAATTGAAAATATATTGAGCGTCAACTTGGTTATGGACTGAGTCTTAGCAGATTTAAATGACCAACAGCGTTATGAGTGCAGTTTAATTTTAGCAATGGATGCTGTTGGACAAATTTCTATTAAACAAATTTCGCTTGCTCAAGCACATTCCTTCTAATCCGTCATGCTTGTCAACGAAAACGTCTTTCCAACTTAATCGGCCTGGCATTCAATTTAATGGGGTACCCTCAACACTTTGGCATTGAAATAAAGACATTGAATACATGGCAGGATAAAGTAGTCTTTGGTATCTTGTGTCGGTGACAGCTCTTAAGTTGGGTCGTGTAGCATCTTGCTGCTATCTTGCTAGCGCTTTTTTACCTGGTGAATAATTTTGACGCTGTTTTGCTTTTAAAAGAGAAAAACTCTTACGCATGGCTCACTTTTTATCTTTTATTAAATTTTTTTTTCCTTTCTCACCTTTTGTTCTCCTTTTAAGAATGCGTGCTTTCGAATTTATTTAAAATTTTATTTTACTTTTTGTTGCTTCTTATTTTCATCTTTTTGGTAAACAAGCTTAAGGCGTTTATGTTTAAGGACATTTTGGAATATCCTGTCATCTGAAATTTTTAGTTTACTTTTTTTGCAATTTAGTTATAAAATATAGGAAACGCACTAGTCTCTGTACCCTTGAAAAAGTGTAACTTAAGAGAATATCCTACTTTTTTTATCAACGTTTTTTTGGCAAGAAATAATACTTTAGGTATATTCATATATATAAATAAATGTGGTGTATTTGTGGCATATTTGTTCCAAAAACGTACAAAACATATTCTATACTAAGATCATATTCGAAACAAATTATAATTATTATTATTTTTTTTTTGTCGCTCAAACTGTAATTATTTTTTTGCATTTATTACAGTGCTCATACAACATATACTGTAAGGTGGGTCACCAAAAAAAAATATCAAAAGACCGCCCCTCACTTGAAAGCTTATGTTAAGGGGGTTTAAGTAGAATATAATTTCTTTTTTTAGGAGGACCCAAAAGTGGTCTTCATCAGTTTTTAACCGATCGTAAAAAATACAGGGTGTTTTTTTTAGAGGTATAGAACTTCGAATTGCGACCGTGGCGACCGTGGCGTAGTTGGTTAAAGTGCGTGGCCGCTATGTCAACGAACTTTGGAGACCCAGGTTCGAACCCCAGCAGCGACAGAAAATTATTTGAATTAAAATAATTTTTCTGTATGGCCGCCACCTCTCTGCAGACAATGGCAAACCTCAGAGAGTAATCAAATGCCATGTAAAGCTTCTTGAGAATAAGAACATTACGTTCATCGCCGTTCGGAGTCGGCGTTAAACATGTAGGTCCCTTTCTCGGTCAATTGTGTACAAACTTAATAACACGCACAACACAATTTATCATAAGAAGCTAGGTCAAGGTCCTTTCAAGAGCTGAAATGGCAAGTTATTTATTTATTTTTATTTTTTTTTAGAACTTCGAATTGAAATAAAACACAAGAAAATCGTTTTAATGTCCATCAATTTGGCTTTATTGGAAGGAAAATTTTATGCAATTAATGTTTAAATATGATTTCGGGCATGTGGCCGCCGCGGCTGGCTCGAATAAAGCCAATTCTACTGGTCCAATTTTCAACCACTTTTTCGAGCATATGGGGCCGTATGTCGGCAATAACGCCACGAATGTTGGCCTCCAAGTCCCCTAACGTTTCTGGTTTGTTGGCGTAGACGAGCGACTTCACATATCCCCAAAGAAAATAATCCAATGGTGTCAAATCACACGATCTTGGTGGCCAATTGACAGGTCCATTCCGCGAAATTATGCGCTCATCGAATGTTTCCTTCAATAAATCGATTGTGACGTGCGCTGTGTGGCATGTAGCGCCGTCTTGTTGGAACCACAACTCATCCACATTCATGCCATCCAATTCGGGAACAACATAGTCGGTTATCATGGCTCTATACCGGTCTCCATTAACGGTAACTGACTCTCCAGCATTATTTCGGAAGAAGTATGGCCCAATGACTCCACCAGCCCATAGAGCACACCAAACAGTCAATTTTTGTGGATGTAATGGCGTCTCAAGGATCTCATGTGGATTCTCTTCACTCCAAATGCGGAAATTTTGCTTGTTGACGTAGCCATTCAACCAAAAATGAGCCTCATCACTAAACAAAATTTTGCGATGAAAATCAGCATCGAGATCAATCTCATTTTCGGCCCATACACCAAAATCACGACGCATTGCATGGTCTCGCGGCTTTAATTCTTGCACAAGCTGGATCTTGTAAGGTCGCAAGCCAAGATCATTGCGCAAAATCTTCCATAAAGTTGATGGACAAAGCTCCAATTGCTGTGCACGGTGGCGAATTGATTCATTCGGGTCCTCTTCAACATTTTGCTCTACAGCGGCAATTGTTTCTTCGGTGCGCACTGTTTGACGTCTCTGCGGATGCGTATTATCACATAGAGTAAACGTAGTGCGAAAACGACCCATGGTTAACCGAATTAATTGCTCTGATGGACGATTATGTCGACCATAAAATGGACGGAACTTGCGGTAAACTTCGCGAACTGAACCATTATTTTCGAAATAAATTTGCACGATTTGCAAGCGTTGTTCTTTTGTCAACCTGTTCATGATGAAATGGCAAACCAAACTGAACAGAAATGACATTAGAGTTGCCAGATTTGTCCACAAGATACCAGTTTTATCTCTATTCGAAAAACAAACCCCTAAAAAAAACACCCATTAGTATGTCGCACAGTGGTTTCAAAGTGGAATGAAATATTTTTTTCATGTTGTAATTTTTGTTCGTTTTTTTTTTTTAATTTAAGTTGAGAAATGTTTCAATAACATATTTTTAAAAAAAATCTAAGAGAAGTCTTCTCAATTTTTGTGGACGAGCAGTGAATGTTGGCAAAATTTTTTTTCTCAAAAACAGCCATAATTTTAAGCCGTATTCCGGTAGGAACTGCTCCGACATAATTGCTAGTATTCACTTAAATCTTTTTATATACAATATTGTGATATATCTAAAATACATTTTTTTAACGATATATATATTTTTGACGTGACGAAGTTACGTTGTACTGCTCTAGTTTCCAAAAAAGTTGAAAAATGAATTTTTTAAAAATTCAAATTCATCTGCATTTCATTGAATTGTTACTCGTTGGGTATAAGAGCTATGATTAAAAAAATAGTATGACCATTAAGGTTAATTTTTTGACTATATTAAAAAAACAAAAAAAAAAATTTAATACGGCATAGGGACGTAGTGGGAGCTGCGTAAGCAACGCAACTGAAAATTTGTTACATGGAATTATTACTCGCTGAGTATTAGTGCTAGGATTAAAAATACGATACGCCAATAAAGGCCTACTGGAAGTCCTCAAAACAAAATTAGACAAAAAAAAGAGTTGGCTGTGCCGAGGACACACACGTAGGTTTTGGCGTGACGAAATTTCTTGCTGTTGTTGTTAATGTTGATGTTGATGTTGATGTTGATGTTGATGTTGATGTTGATGTTGATGTTGATGTTGATGTTGATGTTGATGTTGATGTTGATGTTGATGTTGATGTTGATGTTGATGTTGATATTGATGTTGATGTTGATGTTGATGTTGATGTTGATGTTGATGTTGATGTTGATGTTGATGTTGATGTTGATGTTGATGTTGATGTTGTTGTTGATGTTGATGTTGATGTTGATGTTGATGTTGATGTTGATGTTGATGTTGATGTTGATGTTGATGTTGATGTTGATGTTGATGTTGATGTTGATGTTGATGTTGATTTTGATGTTGATGTTGATGTTGATGTTGATGTTGATGTTGATGTTGATGTTGATGTTGATGTTGATGTTGATGTTGATGTTGATGTTGATGTTGATGTTGATGTTGATGTTGATGTTGATGTTGATGTTGATGTTGATGTTGATGTTGATGTTGATGTTGATGTTGATGTTGATGTTGATGTTGATGTTGATGTTGATGTTGATGTTGATGTTGATGTTGATGTTGATGTTGATGTTGATGTTGATGTTGATGTTGATGTTGATGTTGATGTTGATGTTGATATTGATGTTGATGTTGATGTTAATGGTTATGTTGATGTTGATGTTGATGTTGATGTTGATGTTAATGTTGGTGTTGGTGTTGGTGTTGGTGTTGGTGTTGGTGTTGGTGTTGGTGTTGGTGTTGGTGTTGGTGTTGGTGTTGGTGTTGGTGTTGGTGTTGGTGTTGGTGTTGGTGTTGGTGTTGGTGTTGGTGTTGGTGTTGGTGTTGGTGTTGGTGTTGGTGTTGGTGTTGTTGTTGATGTTGGTGTTGGTGTTGGTGTTGGTGTTGATGTTGGTGTTGGTGTTGGTGTTGGTGTTGGTGTTGATGTTGGTGTTGATGTTGGTGTTGGTGTTGGTGTTGGTGTTGGTGTTGGTGTTGGTGTTGGTATTGGTGTTGGAGTTGTTGTTGGATTTGGAGTTGGTGCTTTTCGTTTAGCTTTTTTTTTGCTTCCCCATTGGTTGTGCTCTAATTTCAATTAATCCAGCAAAAGTGATTAATATGCGTCACATTAGGCGGTTCCCTGAGGGTTTTTGACACGCCGCCAAATTGTTTTTTTATTTTTGTCATATGCCCGAAGACCTCACCTTTGTTTTCGTTTCTTAAAATTTACCGTTGCACCAGTAGTCACACAGTTAAAAATCCATGCAACGTTTTTTCATGGCTGTAGCATTTTTACTGCATTATGTGATTGCATCCCTGAAATCATGACAACAAAATTTTTTTTGTAATTTAGTTGTCAAGCGTAATAACGCATCCCTGCTGTCGTAAAACAAAATTTACCGTAGCACTCCTCCTGAGTGAGTATTTTTTCCATGCAACGATATTACATTTCTGTTACATAAGCTGCTATATTCACGACCTGACGACGCCGGAATTTTTTTTTTATTTTTGTCGTAAAGCCATGTATAAAAACTTTATTTTCCTTTTTAAACTTTTATCGTAGGTTATATACTCATTGAGTAAAAATTCAATGCAACGCCGCTGCATGAATGTTGCGTTATCGATCTTTGAGCGGCTCTCTCAGCGTCCCCATGATGTCAGAAATTTTTTGTCTAATTTTGTTGTGAGGACTTACAGCAGGCCTTTATTGACGTATCGTATTTTTAATCCTAGCACTAATACTCAGCGAGTAATAATTCCATGTAACAAATTTTCGGTTGCGTTGCTTACGCAGCTCCCACTACGTCCCTATGCCGTATTCAATTTTTTTTTTTGTTTTTTTAATATAGCCAAAGAATTAACCTTTACGGTCATACTATGTTTTTAATCATAGCTCTTATACCCAGCGAGTAACAATTCAATGAAACGCAGATGAATTTTTAAAAAATTCATTTTTCAACTTTTTTGGAAACTAGAGCAGTATAACGTAACTTCGTCACGTCAAAATTTCTGACATCATGGGGACGCTGAGAGAGCCGCTAAAAGATCGATAACGCAACATTCATGCAGCGGCGTTGCATTGAATTTTTACTCAATGAGTATATAACCTACGATAAAAGTTTAAAAAGGAAAATAAAGTTTTTATACATGGCTTTACGACAAAAATAAAAAAAAAATTGACGGCGTATCAAAGACCCTCACGGAACCGCCTAATGTGACGCATATGCATCACTTTTGCTGGATTACTTGAAATTAGAGCACAACCAATGGGGAAGCAAAAAAAAAAAGATAAAAGAAAAGCACCAACTCCAAATCCAGCAACAAATCCAACTCTAACACCAACACCAACACCAACACCAACACCAACACCAACACCAACACCAACACCAACACCAACACCAACACCAACACCAACACCAACACCAACACCAACACCAACACAAACACCAACACCAACACCAACACCAACATCGACATCAACATCAACATCAACATCAACATCGACATCAACATCAACATCAACATCAACATCAACATCAACATCAACATCAACATCAACATCAACATCAGCCCCAACACCAACACCAACATCAACATCGACATCAACATCAACATCAACATCAACATTAACATCAACATCAACATCAACATCAACATCAACATCAACATCAACATCAACATCAACATCAACATCAACATCAACATCAACATCAACATCAACATCAACATCAACATCAACATCAACATCAACATCAACATCAACATCAACATCAACATCAACATCAACATCAACATCAACATCAACATCAACATCAACATCAACATCAACATCAACATCAACATCAACATCAACATCAACATCAACATCAACATCAACATCAACATCAACATCAACATCAACATCAACATCAACATCAACATCAACATCAACATCAACATCAACATCAACATCAACATCAACATCAACATCAACATCAACATCAACATCAACATCAACATCAACATCAACATCAACATCAATATCAACATCAACATCAACATCAACATCATCATCAACATCAACATCAACATCGACATCAACATCAACATCAACATCAACATCAACATCAACATCAACATCAACATCAACATCAACATCAACATCAACATCAACATCAACATCAACATCAACATCAACATCAACATCATCATCAACATCAACATCAACATCGACATCAACATCAACATCAACATCAACATCAACATCAACATCAACATCAACATCAACATCAACATCAACATCAACATCAACATCAACATCAACATCAACATCAACATCAACATCATCATCAACATCGACATCAACATCAACATCAACATCAACATCAACATCAACATCAACATCAACATCAACATTAACATCAACATCAACATCAACATCAAAATCAACATCAACATTAACATCAACATCAACATCAACATCATCATCAACATCAACATCAACATCAACATCGACATCAACATCAACATCAACATCAACATCAACATCAACATCAACATCAACATCAACATCAACATCAACATCAACATCAACATCAACATCAACATCAACATTACCATCAACATCAACATCAACATCAACATCAACATCAACATCAACATCAACATCATCATCAACATCAACATCAACATCGACATCAACATCAACATCAACATCAACATCAACATCAACATCAACATCAACATCAACATCAACATCAACATCAACATCAACATCAACATCAACATCAACATCAACATCAACATCATCATCAACATCGACATCAACATCAACATCAACATCAACATCAACATCAACATCAACATCAACATCAACATCAACATCAACATCAACATCAACATCAACATCAACATCAACATCAACATCAACATCAACATCAACATCAACATCAACATCAACATCAACATCGACATCAACATCAACATCATCATCAACATCAACACCAACATCAACATCCTTAACAACAACAAGGAACTTCGTCACGTCAAAACCTACGGGTGTGTCCACGGCACAGCCAACTATTTTTTCATTAAATAGGATCGAAGGAAATGCAAGAAATTATCAAAAATTAAAATGTAAATATTTTCAAAACAAAATTTTTGCGACAAATCCTGAAATATGTACTACCTATTTTTATGTATTTTAGTTACGAAAAACGTTTCGACCAATTCTAAAATGTCAAGGTAAATTAGGTGTGCGATTTGTAAAAGAATGAAACATATGAGGAAGTAGTAACAAAATAATTTAACCTAGCATGTATTCTAATAAAAAGTAAGTAAAAGTATATTTACAAAAATAAAACTTAATGTACAACGTACGTACGTGGCGTCCGTGGCGTAGTTGGTTAAAGTGCGTGGCCGCTATGTCAAAGAACCTTGGAGACCCAGGTTCGAACCCCAGCCAGCGACAGAAAATTATTTGAATTAAAATAATTTTTCTGTACGGCCGCCACCTCTCTGCAGACAATGGCAAACCTCAGAGAGTAATCAAAATGCCATGTAAAGCTTCTTGAGAATAAGAACATTCCGTTCATCGCCGTTCGGAGTCGGCGTTAAACATGTAGGTCCATTTCTCGGTCAATTGTGTACAAACTTAATAACACGCACAACACAATTGATCATATGAAGCTAGGTCAAAGTCCTTTCAAGGGCTGAAATGGCCAGTTATTTATTTTTTATTTTTTATTACAACGTACTTAAATTTCTCACGTTTTGAGTATGCAGCACTGGTGCATGTATAATCTAGGGGGATTTAATTATTAGTGAATACGGCCACCATAAATGGTAACAGAAACAAAAAAATACCAATATCACTTTTACAGAGTTGGCGATCTAGTGGTTTCTTTTTAAATCATAGGTTATTATAAAGGGTGTTTTTTTTAGGGGTTTGTTTTTCGAATAGAGATAAAACTGGCATTTTGTGGTCAAATCTGGCAACTCTAATGTCATTTATGTTCAGTTTGGTTTGCCATTTCATCATGAACAGGTTGACAAAAGAACAACACTTGCAAATGGGCCGAAAATGAGATTGATCTCGATGCTGATTTTCATCGCAAAATTTTGTTCAGTGATGAGGCTCATTTTTGGTTGAATGGCTACGTCAATAAGCAAAATTGCCGCATTTGGAGTGAAGAGAATCCACATGAGATCCTTGAGACGCCATTACATCCACAAAAACTGACTGTTTGGTGTGCTCTATGGGCTGGTGGAGTCATTGGGCCATACTTCTTCCGAAATAATGCTGGAGAGTCAGTTACCGTTAATGGAGACTGGTATAGAGCTATGATAACCGACTATTTTGTTCCTGAATTGGATGGCATGAATGTGGATGAGTTGTGGTTCCAACAAGACGGCGCTACATGCCACACAGCGCACGTCACAATCGATTTATTGAAGGAAATATTCGATGAGCGCATAATTTCACGGAATGGACCTGTCAATTGGCCACCAAGATCGTGTGATTTGACACCATTGGATTATTTTCTTTGGGGATATGTGAAGTCGCTCGTCTACACCAACAAACCAGAAACGTTAGGGGACTTGGAGGCCAACATTCGTGGCGTTATTGCCGACATACGGCCCCATATGCTCGAAAAAGTGGTTGAAAATTGGACCTGTAGAATTGGCTTTATTCGAGCCAGCCGCGGCGGCCACATGCCCGAAATCATATTTAAACATTAATGGCATAAAATTATCCTTCCAATAAAGCCAAATTGATGGACATTAAAACGATTTTCTTGTGTTTTATTTCAATTCGAAAAACAAACCCCTAAAAAAAACACCCTATATATTTGACACTGACAGCTGTTTCCCGCTCGAAATCATGACATAAAGTCAGTATCATACCTCTGCGGAAAGAAATGACTCGCTTTACGCTTGAACAACGTTGGAAAATTTTGGAAACTTATATCCAATGTGAGTGCTGTGTAGCCCAAACAGTGCGTTATTTCAATAGAAATTTTGGCCTAAATGAAACACCCACCACGCCTGCTGTACGCAAGTTTGTGCAAAAAGTTCGTAAGACTGGTATGCTAGTGGACAACACTCACGGTCACCGTTGTCGAGCGGGTTGGTTGTCGAACGAGAATATGGCTGCTGTAGCCAAGTGTGAAACTCAATTCACGAACATCAACTCGCCATCGATCTCAACAGCTCAACATTTCACGCACTAGCCTGAGTAAAATTCTGCACAAAGTTCTCGGAAAAACTTCGATTTTTAATGCTTAATTGGAAAAAAACATTAAAAATATTTTCAAATCCTTTTTTTAATAAGACTTTTCACAAAGCGTTAGTAACATACCGGAAGAAGAAGGCTCCATTGTAAAAAGAAATTAAACTCTATTTTTATTAAAAAAAAAATGGTACATAAGTGTCAAAAAACTCTTGATTCTCACTTCACCTGCACAAAAGTAAAAAACAATCAACTTTGAAATTACTTTACTCGGTAACAGTTAACTTAACAAATCTTGACGATAACAATTTTGGATTCTTTAAACCGGTACTAATTATTATTGGTTATCTTTAATTTAATTTTTTTTATTAATCGTGTTTTGAGTATCAAATATCTCATTGTGCGTTCGGTAAAAAAAAAGAGTATTTTTTGCAATTTTCTTTCAAAATTGCTTCAGATTAGATGATGTTCGGCGTACTTTTTTCCATACGGTCTACATATATTTATCATAGTACATATTTTTCATTTTCCTTACGGTATATAACAAGGCCTTACAATGGCACGAGTTACAATTACATTTATATAAATGTAAAATATGTAGGTATGTAGAATATAATTTAAATTTTCAATGCTTGTCGAGCTCAGTTTTCTTTTTTGTGACAGTTTTATTTTCTTTTATGTTTACATTAATTTTTCTGGTTATTTCTAGGCGTAAATTTTATAAAAACCTTGTATTTTGTTTTTATTTTCAATGGCAACGCAATTGCAATTAGTTACGAACTCTTCTCTAGTTGCAATCATCAAAGAAAAAAAACCACAAATTCAAAGCAAATGTGGTTGTTTTATGACTTTACCATGCGTTCATGTAAGCCCCACAGGACTTCAAATGGCAAACGTGTCAAGGCAAACAAATAAACTCATTAAATAAGGTTGACTTTGATCAATGATGCAAAAAATGTAGCAGGCTGCAAATGTTAAGGCTTTGAACGAGGAAGACTATTTGTTTGGGCCGATTGGGAAACCACTGTTGCTAATGATTGTTGCTGACGTCTCTTACAAATCATGGTGATGATGATGATGATATAGAGAATTCAGTAGAAAATTTATTTATTTTTAAGAAAATAACGAATGCTTGTTCTTGTTCGATTGGATTTTCCTTAATTTAAGTCAATAGAAAAAAAAATTAAAATATTTACAAAGCAAACGTTTTACCAGAACCAACTTTATCTAGGAGAACATTCAGCAAAAATTTATTCTATGTCAAATGCCTTTCATAAATTATTGCATTTAATCTACTGGGTACTGGTGAATGTGATGATATTAAAAGTTATTTTAATAATGTTTGAGAAAAATAATTTATTGTAATTCAGAAAAAAACTTCATGACCCCACTCTAATGTATCGATGTTTGATACATAGGTGTAACACTATCACTCAAACGGCTTCAAAAACACATGTTGAACGTATCCCAACATTATGTTGACACAAGCTAGTAGAGTGAAATAGCTAATGTGGTGGCATAAAGTTTATTAATTAGGCTTATTAAAGCCACCCACACTCAAGTGAATAATCCAAACTCTTGGAAGCAATTGCAAAATGTTGATACTTTGCCTATTTTAGCTCGAGTTGGTGTAGAGGGAGGAACACTCAACTTTAGACACTCTCAGTAAGTCATTAGCAATGCGCAGTTGAGTGGCTGACATTTTAGGAAGACATTCGAAAGAACTGTCAAATCAAGCCAACAGAGTGCCATATCTACAAGGGTTTAATAAGCGATAAGGAAAATCTGCAGCCTTTGGTTCATTAACTTACAATTCCTTAAGAGCTGAATTGTGGAGCGCTGCGGCATAAAATTAATTCCTTAAGGGATTCGTTATTAATATTATTTAAGGTTTAGTTATCTTAAATTTTAAGCTAAGCAGAAAAAATAATTATAATAATAACATTGTACAAAAATGTTACCCTTTTTAAAAATCCCACCCACTTTTTCGATGGCTTCTCATATTTTTGTGTACGCAGATCACGAATATGTAATTATATATGTAGAAGGACATCAGCAAGTGATTACGCTATTCTGAGTCACAATGTTCTGTTACTTTTACTATTCTGAATCGAAAATTTGGCTTGTGATATGGATAGAGATTATTGGCTATAACTTTTGATTGGTAAGAGATACTAAGATAATTTTTTTCTAGTAAATTATTTTTTTAGCTTTTAAATTTATTCAAAAATATAAAACCACAATATTGGAAAACATTTTCTTCAAAAAAATCAAGGGAAGCCTTGTTGAATCACAAAAGCGGGTTTCAATTTTTGCGTAAAATTAAAACAACTTTTGCTTATAAGTAGTTATCAGTTCGCTCGTTGCTTTCTTGTCGTACTGACGTCTTTTAATCTTATAAATTTCAAAGTTTTCTTTAAGTCAATTAATGAATAAAATTAAAACTATATTTGGTTCATCATTTTTGCTGGGTCTTCTTGTAGCGTGCCAGCATTCATATAAATCCTTTTTACAAAAAATTTAATATAAACATTATTTTATTATTTATGCGAGAGCGAATTTATATATTCTTCTTGCACATATTCTTCGAAGTCCTCGCTTAATTTCATTGCTTCTTTTTTTTCTTCTTTTAACTACAAACAGTTTTTCTGTGTGCAAGTGAGTGAGAGTGATTGTTTTTTTATTACACTTGCTCATCTGTTTTTGGCCTGTTTTGTTTTGTTATTATTTCAATATCCGGGGCTGCACTTAATAACTTTACAGTGTTTATTAAACTGTTTTATTGAAAAACCAAGTATCTTCTTTTTTGTGGTTTCTTGCATTTTATTAATTTTTTACATTTAAAATGTTCTGCAGTTTCCGTAATTGTTCTATAAAAGACGAATCCGACCGCGTGGTAAATTGCTGGTTGTGCGATTCGTTTTTCCACTTCAAGTGCGCATCGTTGAATGCAAGAATTTATGACGCAATCAACGAAGGCAAAGAGGACTTCGTTGGTCATGTATTGATTGCAGGTCTACGGATGTTGATATCCTTAAGCTTATTAGACAATCTAGAAGAGGCTTCTTGGAAGTGTCGAAAGATTTAGAGGCGGCTCAGGCCAGATTAACCGAATTTGAAAGTTTGTTCAAAAACTTCAAGGTCTTGGATGAAGCTTCTGCGTCTCCAAAACGAAAGCGAAGTAACAAAAATCTTCGAAGCTCAGCAAAATCTACTGCAATAGCCTTGCCTTTGTCCTCAAATATTGAACCTATTCCACCTGCCTCAGTTTTACCACCTGAAGGACCTCAGAAAAAGTCTATTATTACAAATCAGAGTACTGATCAGCTAACGCCTACTAACGCTGCAATATCAGTTGATTTAACTTTAACTATACCTTCTTCAGCAGCTCCTGTAAAAGATAGTTCTCCATCTGTTGCAAAAAAAACATATGCTCAGACTTGTGCTACTAATGTTTCTCCTAGTATTGCTACGAGTACTAATATTATTTCTTCCTCTCCTAGTTCGGTTTCTACTGGAGCTATACCGAAGCAAATATCAAATAGCAGCAATAAATTACCTGATCATAAGGAACTTGTAGTTATTCCACCAGCAAAATGTATATTTGTTTCTCGCTTTGCAGTTGATACATCAGAAGGTGATATCTTATATTATTTAAACTCTAAGTTAAACCTTCTTAATAAGAAGATTTCGGTTCACAAACTGAGATTCTCTTAACAGCGCACTATTTCTTCTTTTAAAATTACTTTGCCTAGTGATATCTTCAATAATGTTCTGGATCAAGGTTTTTGGCCGGAAAATACTTTGGTGCATGAATTTATTCAAAAATCACCGCCTCAAACTTCACTGGCTATCTTACCTGTTCACAGCGTGAACCCAAAAAACTAGATTGTTGCCTTCAGTTCCTAGCCTTATATCAGAACGTTCGTGGTTTAAATACTAAACTTACAGACTTACACATTTTAAGCCATAATCTTCATTTTGACATTATTGCTTTCAGTGAGACTTGGCTTAAACCTAGTACTTTAAATACTGAAATTCTGTCTAACAATTTTAATATATACCGCAAAGATAGAAACTCTATTGCTGGTAATTTTTGCAATGGTGGTGGCGTGTTAATTGCCGTTAAATCTTCTCACTTTTCACAAGAAATATTAATATCTGAGTCTTTAGATATTGAATTTTGCTGTGTTCTTGTAAAGTTTGGTACTTTGAGAATTTATGTCACATGTTCATATATACCTCCACTTTCTAGTGTTGAAGTGTATGGGAAACATTTGGCGTCGATTTATAAAATTTGCTCACAACTTCAGCCTTACGATCATATTTTAATAACGGATGACTTCAACCTTCCGAATGTTTCCTGGAACTGCTG
Source organism: Pherbina coryleti (assembly GCA_943735915.1). Taxonomy (NCBI): domain Eukaryota; kingdom Metazoa; phylum Arthropoda; class Insecta; order Diptera; family Sciomyzidae; genus Pherbina; species Pherbina coryleti. Next base: position 139,300,107 of record OX030949.1, on the reverse strand, counting down.
CACTGAAAATTCTGCAGTGCTCTTGCCATCTTCAGAGTGTTCATCCGATAACTCATTTTTAAATGAGCTTTCGAGCCAGGGTCTTTTTCAAATTAACTGCCACTATAATAGAAACAACCGCTTGTTAGACCTTATTTATTTTGATGATAGTAATATTATTTCAGTTAATAGGTCTGAGCCACTTGTGTATCCTGAAGACGCACACCATCCAACTATCGAAATCACACTGAATTTTCCTAAACAATCTATATCAGACCGTATTCAAAATCCTGCCTTAGAGTTTAACTTTAAAAGAACGAATTATGTAATTTTGAGAAATAATTTGTCAATTATCAACTGGTCATCTGTACTTAATATTAATAACACAAGAATATTACCACAAACGCTTGACTCTGCTGTATTTGCCTTTAACAGTACTCTTAATAATTGTTTTTTAACTTCAGTGCCACAGAGAAAATCCTCTTTAATATCTGGTCCTGTTTGGTATACCAAAGAACTGAGAAAGCTGAGAAACTTAAAATCGAAATATTATAAAAAGTATCAAAAAACTCATAACATTTGTGATTTTGCTTCTTATACCTCAACTAAATATAACTACCGGCAATTATGCAGGCAATCCTATAATATATATTTAACAAAAGTTAAATTAAACATAAAATCTGATGCAAAATCTTTTTGGAACTTTGTAAATACTAAACGTAAGATAAATTCATATCCATCTTTTATGAAATATAAAACATTTGAATCAGATGTTGATTCTACTATCTGTAGTCTTTTTGCAGATTTCTTTAAGGCCACTTATTCATCTGCTTCTTACGATAATTTTAGTTACCCTTATAATGTGCAGCCTGGTGACATTTGCTCCCCAATAATTAATGTTGATACAGTTTTAACCTACTTAAAAAACCTCAAAACATCTTATAAAAGCGGTCCTGGTAACATACCTTCATGTGTTTTGAAATATTGCAGTGAAGAACTTGTAATTCCCATTACTTTGCTTTTTACAGCGTCTTTGCAATCTTGCTATTTTCCACTGGCTTGGAAATCATCTTTTATTATTCCGCTGCATAAATCCGGCAATAGATCTTTAATAGATAACTATCGCGGAATTGCAAAGCTTAGCGCCCTACCTAAACTTTTTGAGGCTATTGTAACCTCACAATTATCACATAGCGTAAAATCTTTGATGTCCCCATTCCAACATGGATTCTTATCTAGAAAATCTACTGTTACTAACCTCTAGAATTCACATCAAAGACTATTGAGAATTTTGGAAAAGGTCTACAAACAGATGTTATCTATACTGACTTCAGTAAAGCTTTTGATGTTGTAAATCATAAGCTCTTAATTTTAAAACTAACCCTTCTGGGTTTTCCAACACCATTAGTGTTTTGGATTGAATCTTATTTATTAAATAGAACACAAAGTGTTATCTTTAACCTTGTTAAGTCAGAGGAGTTCCCTGTTACTTCCGGTGTACCTCAAAGAAGCCACCTTGGGCCTCTGTTGTTTCTACTTTTTATTAATGATTTACCATCTGTTGTAATTCATAGTAATATTTTACTATACGCTGATGATGTTAAACTTTTCCTGTCATATAAAAATGAGCAAGACTCTTTTTTCTTACAAACCGATCTTGACCATCTTTGTGACTGGTGTGAAATCAATTGCATGAAGCTTAACTTGAAAAAGTGCAAACACATGACTTTTTCTCGTAGACAACCTTCTCGAAGTTATTACAAAATAAGTGACTATACACTTGAGTTCTTAGAAGTTTTCGACGATCTTGGAGTAACTATGGACCCAAAACTTCGCTTTCACATTCATATTAATAAAGTTATAAGCAGAGCAAACAGTACTTTAGGGTTTATTAAACGATGGTCAAAAGAGTTTAATGATCCTTTCATTACTAAAACATTATTCACTTCGCTTGTAAGGCCCATACTTGAGTATGCGTCAATTGTCTGGTGTCCTAGATATGGGTGTTATATTGGCGATATAGAATCAGTTTAGAAACAATTTCTTTTGTTTTGTTTACGCAATATATATTGTCATACTAACATTCACTTACCACCCTATGAATATAGATTAAAGCTTGTTAACCTACCTTCTCTAAGAAATCGTAGAATCATGCTTAATGATTGCTGGATTTATCAACTTATACATGGATTTGTTGACAGTCCATACTTACTGAGTAAAATTTACTTTAATCTTCCTCTTCGACCAAGAAGATCTTTTGAGCTACTTTTTATGAACTTTTGTAGAACTAATTACTTGCAAAATGAACCACTAAGAAGCGCTTGCGGAGACTTCAATTCCGTTTCAGATGTTATATCTTTTAATGAAACCCTATACTCAATTAAACTTAAAATAATAGATTATCTGCAGCACCGCCACTGATTCTCAACATGCTCTTCCAAGGATACGGCACTTTTACTGTTGGATGCACCGCCACTGATTCTCAACATACTCTTCCAAGGATACGGCATTTTTACTGTTAGATGAATGAGAGAACGATCTGCATAGTATATATATTAATATAAGTGGCTTATTAGACCAAGTTTGTCTATGTGCCTGCGTTCGTTACCTTTGTCTTAGCTTACTAGGAACTCGGTGTGATAAATAAAAGATGAATCAAGACTTCATCGGCTTTAGAATGACAGAATGAATAATATTGTATATATACTATCAGTATGGCGTACCGTGCCTTGTTTGCCTTGATACCTACCACTTTTCTAGATCTCACACTCTGATACTTTGTGCCATATTTATAGAGGTGTTATATGTATATAAATATGAGTGGCCAATGAGACCTAGTTTGTCTTAGTGCCTGCGTTCGCAACCATTTTCTTTTCCACAAGGAAATTGGTGTGGTAAATACGACTCAATTCGTCGGATTACCAACTTGCTAAGCCAAGACTTTATTGGCTTCAAGGACAGAACGATATATTTATTTTATACATATTTTCATTCTCGATACCACCGCCTTGGACCCTCTTGAAGATTTATTATTAATGTATTTTTTGCTTTATAATACCTTTACTCATGTTATCTATAAGTCTGTATACTTTGAAACGTTCATGTTTTAATTTACATTACATTACAACTGAACTTATTTTACTTTGGTTTTGTATCTTCATTTAAAACGTACTTGAACTCTATGTATTAGTATTATTAGTATTAGTTTAATAAGATTATGAATTGTAATTTTAAAATGCTATAAAGCCTAAAAGGCTTAGCAAACAAATAAATAATAAAAAATAATAATTATAGATTTTGATAAATAGTTGAAAGTTTAACTTCAGCAAATTTTAATTTAAATTATTCTTATAACAATAATTTTTTTGAGTAAAACTCCAATATTTCAGACCTTTTTTAAAAAATACTTAAAAGATATTTAATCAATTAAAGGTATTTTTGCATTCAACAAAATGTTTAGAAAAACAGCGGAGATATTTGAATCGAAAGTCACAGAATTGAATTTCAGATTGTTTTTCTCTCATTTTTAACCGACTTCAAAAAGGAGGAGGTTCTCAAGTTCGTTGGTTTGTCCGCTTTTTTTTTTTTTTTAAATGTATGTACATCGATAACTCCTACAGCTCTTACCCGATTTCCGTAGTTTTTTGTCAACAGATAGATACCATGAACGCGGAGGTCCTTTTTCCTTGCCGACTTCAAAGCTTTTATGTACATAAAGCAATTAATATATTGATGATAATAAAACAAAATAGAAAAAATGAAAATGATAAGATTTCCAATATGATAATACATATAAATAGCTTTTAAAATATGACCAAGAAATGAATGGGAAAAGTTATTTAAAATTATTTGTTACTTTGTAGTGATTTTGTAGTCGGTTTTTTTTTTGTTAAAAAGTTTTTTATTAAGTTGAAACGATAGCTCTACTATTAGTACTGTAACGCTAATGGTAATGCGCAACCTGCAACAATGCAACGCGAAGCAATGCAAGCGTACGAAATTATAACGTGTCGAAATTATACACTAACGCTATGTAATGCCGTAAAAACATGTTAAAAAAGCCATTCAACCCATACCAATGCGCAGCTTCAAAGCGATGTAATTTGCATCGCACGGCGTTTCAATTTAAGCTTAAATTGTTACCATAAATTTCATGCACTTTTATTTTGCAGCTTAAGAATTCTGCACGCAGCTATTCAACATTTTGAATATAAAAACTCTCTCTGAATAATGAAACATTGAAGCAGCGGCAACAAACGACGCGCTTGGAGAAAATGCTTTAAATTTTTCATTAAGCTGTTCGCGAACAACGAGCTATCTCTCTCTGCTTCCATGCAGAGAATATCTTTTCTGAGCATTGAGCAGCATTTTGTAGCGAAACCAAAGCAACATTCTGCTGGCTGCAAGCAATGACAGCGTCGAAGCCAATCAACAAATCAATTTAATTAATTTTTCAATGAAATATGAATTTTACGACCAAACTATTGATCTTAGATGCGCGTCACCATCAAATTTTTTGTTGGAATCGGCAAGACCATTCATTTGTCCATATATCATATTCACTTATCTTTTACGGTTTAAGCAGAAAATGTATTTTTCCAAAAATACCGAATTTTGCCAGTTTCTTAGCCAATAACTTTTAAGCTTTGAAATATTTCAAAATTTTAAGTATATAGTGTTAATCTACAATTAATTACGATTTGAATAGTGAAAATTTCATTTAAATCCGTTCAGCCGTTCTTGAGTTTACTTGCATCAACGCCAAAAAGGAAATATTTTAGGTTTTATTTTTATATAATAGTAAGATAAGATAAGATAAGATAAGATAAGATGTAGTGTTTGAGCTAGTGTGCTAGTGTTTAAAAGTGACAAAATATCAATCGCTAATATCTCGCGAATTTGATTAAATTGGAAAAAACTGAGTATGCCACCGTATTCTATGATCAAAAATTAAGTTGGGGTGTCTCGGGGTTTTTTTGTGTCTTTTCAAAAGGTGGAAATTTACCTACAGTGTAATTAAGGTCATATTGAAAATATAATTATTCAGAAATTTCTAAAACTATCAAACATGATTCATTTCTTTTTAAAATTTATCCCACAGCAGACTCACAAAGTATGCATAAATGACTCAATTTACAAATTTTAATTTTAGGCGAAAAACTGTCATCACATATAATTGAATTGAAGACAAAAAACGCAAAATCGCTCCTTTATCTTTTTTTCCTAAGTTTTTAATACAAAAGATCACTTTTTGAAAGTTTAAGCAAAATCAAAAAAAAATTTTTTCTTTCACTGCTGAAATTTTCAAAATTTTTATTAATTTTATTCATTTTTGGAAAAATTATATTTTTCGAACTAGTTTTATATCTGATCTAATTGAATTATTTTTAAAAATAAATACCATCAAAAGCATTAAATTCTATATTTTTCAAAAATATACTAAATATTTATATTCCTTGAATATCTCGTTCGAGACTTATGATATTTTCTGTAGGAGGTATATGCAATGACGAAAATTGGTAAATTCACAGAAAAAATAATCAACTTTCAGCTCATGCTGTGAGTCCAAATCTTCACGTTTTCTCTTAGTTGAAGAATTATCTGTCGATTGATATATAATCATAATATAAAAATATAATACATAATATACATAGTATAAAAAAAAATACTAGTTAGTTTTGGCCGCAATTATCACACTGTGCGACGTCTTGAATTTTTGACGTAGAATACGTCATTCTCGGAAGTAAGTAGGGTGGTTGATACTGATCAGGTGTCGGTATTTATATCACTTTTTGAATCTTTGGTGGGTCTAAAGTACTGATCGTACAATGTTGATGTTAGCACTTGTTGGTCTGCTTGATCCTCAATACGACAAAAATTCATGTTAGAACTCTCTAACTTATATAAATTTTACGCAATTACATGAAATATAAAGCCAGCATTTGATGTTTTTGTTTGCTTAAACTTGCTACCTATTTATCGACGGTTTCCGGTTTTATCGACAAAACCATAACATTTGTATGGGAGCCCCCCTAAGGAGTGGTCGGAAGGAATAGGCGTCAAAGTCAAAAATGTTCCTTTTGCAAAAGTTATAGGGGTCGGTGATACATATTTACCCTCTCCGGCACTCTCTTAAAGGTCATATGCCCAGGTGTATGGAATGAATATACAAAAACCATAAAATTTGTATGGGAGCCCCCCTAAGGAGTGGTCAGACGGAAAAGGTGTCAAAGGCAAAAATGCTCCTTTTGCAAAAGCAATGGGGGTAGGTGATACAAATTAACCCTTTTCGGCACAAAAATCATAAAATTTGTACGGGAGCCCCCCTAAGGAGTGGTCGGTGGGAATAGATGTCAAAGACAAAATGATACATATTAACCCTCTCCGGCACTCTCTTAAAGGTCATATGCCCAGGTGTATGGAATGAATATACAAAAACCATAAAATTTGTATGGGAGCCCCCCTCAGAAGTGGTCGGCGAAAATAGGTGTCAAACGAAAAAATGTTCTCTTTGCAAAAATAATGGAGGTCGGTAATACATATTAACCCTCTCCGGCACTCTCTTAAAGGTCATATGCTCAGGTGTATGGAATAAATAAACAAAAACCATAAAATTTGTATAGGAGCCCCCTAAGGAGTGGTCGGAGGGAATAGGTGTCAAAGGAAAAAATGCTCCTTTAGCAAAAGTAATGGGGGTCGGTGATACATATTAACCCTTTCCGGCACTAAAACCATAAAATTTGTATGGGAGCCCTCCCTAAGGAGTGGTCGGAGGGAATAGGTGTCAAAGGCAAAAATATTCCTTTTGCAAAAATAATGGGGGTCAGTCATACCTATGAACCCTTTCCGGCACTCTCTTAAGGGTCATATGCTTAGGTGTATGGAATAAATATACAAAAACCATAATATTTGTATGGGAGCCCCCCTAAGGAGTGGTCGGAGAGAATAGGTGTCAAAGGCAAAAATGTTTCTTTTGCAAAAGTAATGGGGGTCGGTCATACATATTAACCCTCTCCGGCACTATCTTAAAGGTCATATGCCCAGGTGTATGGAATAAATATACAAAAACCATAAAATTTGTATGGGAGCCCCCCTAAGGAGTGGTCGGAGAAAATAGTGTCGAACGAAAAAATGTTCCCTTTGCAAAAATAATGGAGGTCACTGATACATATTAACCCTCTCCGGCACTCTCTTAAAGGTCATATGCTCAGGTGTATGGAATAAATAAACAAAAACCATAAAATTTGTATAGGAGCCCCCTAAGGAGTGGTCGGAGGGAATAGGTGTCAAAGGAAAAAATGCTCCTTTTGCAAAAGTAATGGGGGTCAGTCGTACCTATTAACTCTTTTCGGCACTCTCTTAAAGGTCATATGCTCAGGTGTATGGAATAAATATACAAAAACCATAAAATTTGTATAGGAGCCCCCTAAGGAGTGGTCGGAGGGAATAGGTGTCAAAAGAAAAAATGCTCCTTTTACAAAAGTAATGGGGGTCGGTGATACATATGAACCCTTTCCGGCACTCTTTTAAAGGTCATATGCTCAGGTGTATGGAATAAATATTTTGCTAAATATTTTTTAAAAAAGATGTCATCAAAAGCGTATTGAATAATTCTACGTCTTGTGTTACGACTTAGTCGCAACTACTGTATCTTTTTTTTTATATTTTTAGAAAGTCAAAGAATTAACTTTTCCTGTCCTTTTCATTTTTTTGTCATAGCACCTAAGCTCGGGGAGTAATAATTCCACGCAACGCCGATGCATTTTGAAAAAATGCCTCATTCAACTTTTTTTGGAAACCTGCGCTGTAAGACGTAATGTTGTCACGTCAAAACAAGTTAACAACATAATGAACAAACACAAACAAACTTTTATTGTTTCTTTTTGGTGAAACTTTTATGTGCAAATCAACATATGCTTTTAATGCCCTTTTGTTGATTTATTGTTTTTTGAAATAGGCCTCGAATATAGTGAAAAATAAAAGTTTAATGGCAGACAAGGCAGTTATTTAAGATGTTTTAGGGTTCATATACTCGTGAAAGCATTAAACAAAAAACAAAAAAACATTGAAATGTGTAGGCAAAAACCATTCAAAGGAGCAACAAAAGCTATAAATAAACCAAAGATTTATCAGGTAACGACTATTCTATGTATGTAATTCATCCAACTCAAAGTGGAGATATTCGAAGGTATGTTGGGACATCTGCAAGTGTTGAGAAAATTGGTTTTTTTTTACTTTGCTATAAAAATTTCCACCTTTAATGAACCCTTTTCATTATCAGTTATCTTACTCACTAGCTTATTCCTTCTTTAAAGAAAGTGATATTTTTTTAATATTGTTTACATAGCTACTCACTTTTCTAACAACTTTGTGCGCATTCAAAACAGTTGATAGAGTAATAAAAGTTTAGACTGTTTCGGCCTTACTTGCATAAAAAAAAGTTTTGTGGCCAATCCGTTTTTTACTAAAAAAAGAAAAGAAAACTTTTTGAATTAGATTTTGTTGCTGTGTTGTTGAGGAAGGTAGTTCATTTAAGTAAGTTAGAAAAGTTGGGCGAATTGAATATGAAATGTTTTGATGCGCACTCAATTCGGATAAGGATTTATTCCTGCAGCAGTTGAACTTTTATTGTCTGATTTCGCAAAACTGTTTAACTTTGAAATTATTGTTTAGATAAACAAAATAAATCAATCGAAGCAAAAAATGGCGAGGGTTTTGAGGGTTAAGTGTTGAAAGGAGAAGACATGGCTTAATGGCTTCATTGTAAAATAAACAATACTTAAGCTGAATTCTATAAAAACTGATATAAGGCCAAGCAGTTGAATTTTTTTTTTTATTTAATATGAAGAACATTATGGCTAAGTTTCCTTTAGGCTACATTAAGGGGGGGAAGACTCTCTAGACAACAGGTTTTTCAATAATTTTTTACAAAAAAGAAAAAAAATAGGAGTAATTCTTACATTGAATGAAATTACATATTGAAATTGATGTTTTGATTGAATATTTTTTTTTATAAGAATGTATATTCTTATAAATGTAATTAAATTTATAAGAAATGTCGGCTCTACAGCTGCTCAAAGTTGGCTCCTTAAATTTGCGCTGTGGAATACCCAGCCCCTTGTAGTCAACTTAAATCACCCAATCGAATTTTTTTTAATTAAGAAAAAACTTTTTAACAAAAAAAAAAAAACTGACTTCAAAAACACTACAAAGTAAAAAATAATTTTAAATAACTTTTCCCATTAATTTCTTGGTAAAATTTTAAAAGTTATTTATGTATATTATAATATTGGAAATCTTATCATTTTCATTTTTTTCGAATTCATTTAATTATCACCAATATATGAATTTCTTTATGAATATAAAACCTGTAAGGTCGGCGCTAATCTTACTAAGTCGAAATCTTATTGTTTTAATTTTTTCTCATTTCTTTTATTATCATAAAAATATTAATGACTTTATGAATATAAAAGTTTTTTAGCGAAGTTTTTTTTCCAGTTGGCAATTGTTGAGTTCGCTGAATGTAGCCGATGTGCTCTCTGCATTATTTGTGCAGCCGTAGCACTCTGTATCATATTCAATATGAGCTTTACAAGCTCACTCAAACCAGTAGAGTGAGAATGTTAATGTGTGCAAAGCTTTTAAAATTACTTTTCAATTAAGATTTAAAATTACTACAGCGTCACCAAAGCAGCATAGCATCAAATAAGAAAGTTTAAAATAGTGCAGGGATGGTAAAGAAATAATGATTGTATGGTTAAGATGATATTAAAACAAATTAAATAAAATGAAAATTATAAGATTTCCGATATTGTGATGATATATAGGGGAGGATGCCCACCTGCTGAATAGGCCCACCTACTGAACACTGTCAGTTCTGACGTCTGTAGGTGGCACCGCCAATATGTATAGTGTCGCAGTAACATCTCATTGAATGTTCACTTTTGATTAATTATTGAGTTGAATGCTCGTGCTGATTTAGCCCCACGTTGAGAAATAAAATATTCGAATAAAATGAAGCTGAACAAAAATAGCTCATCTCTATTTAGTGAATTTTCAAGTGTTTTTTATCGATACAAAAGTTTGATTATGGGTGGAATTCATAGTTTAATATTTATTTTTCACAGTTCGACGAGAACTTGAAAAATGTTATGAAATGGGAAAAAAATATTCAACATCATGTCATGATGGCGTCACTGCCCACTTACTGAACAAAACGTCGGCCCACCTACTGAACAGATTTTCAGACATCGTGCATGCATAAAATTGTCATTTATACGATTTTAAATGGTGTTTGGAATCATCTTAAAGTTTTTCTTTTGCATTTAACCCTCTAATGCATGATTTTTGCGTTCGAAACGCTAACTTTTACAAATTCAACTGACAATAATTACAAAATGCGCTAAGCTAGAAAAAATTTCCATTACAAAAAATCTTACATGAATAGCATAGAACCGATATATAGTCTACTAGCAAATACCCGCTGCTTCGCCGGCGATAAAAATATTATATATCAGTAAAAACTTTAAATCTTAAAATTTAACAGCCGTATTCATATTGAAGTGGGAAGAGTATAAATAATGGTTTGTGTATTAGATAAATTCAGTGACTTGTTATTTATTTGTCGCAATTTCGTCAAGATTTTGATATTTAAAAATCAATAATTTTTCTAAGCCATCTGCACTGAAATAATTGTCATTTTATTATTTTTTTTTTTTTATAAATATTTTGAAATCTTTGACAAATTTTCTTGTTTATATTTTCTTTTTTTGGAAATTTTTTATATATTTTGAATTTTCTTGACATATTTTCCAAATTTTTGAAATATTTTGAAGAATTTAATTATTTTTGACAATATTTGTGCTCAAATGAGAGCAAATAATTTAAAAACTGCTTTATGAGAGGTGTGTTATAAACTTTAAAAAAAAAATAATTTAAATTTCAACCATATTTAAAAATCCTCTAATTTATAAACAAACATTTTCAAACACTTTTTGACATTTTGTTTGTTTTTGATACATTTTGAAATAATTTGATACATTTTTGACAATATTTTTTGTGCTTAGATGAGAACAAACAAATTTTTAAAATGCTTTATCGAGGGTTTATTGAAGGTTTCAACCATTTTTAAAATTATCCTATTTATCAAGCATTTAAAAGAGCTTTTGAAAGCTGTTGAAACGTTCAACATGAAAAATGTTTTAAAATTTTTTTTCGATTTTTTTCTTAGGAAGGCTTTGTAAGAGGCTCATAATTTTTTATGAATACAGCCGTTTGAATTTCGGTAAAATTGTATATTTGTGTTGGAGCGACTTAGTAGTTCCATCCGAATAAAGTAACCAGCTAACTAATGTAATAAAAAATAACTAAAGTAATAAACTTTCTGTATCTTCCTGATCATTTTTTTTTCATGCATTGGTTCACTTTTCCTAGCGCTGTGACTATTGGGGTACTCACAGTTTTGTTTTATCTGGTGTGTTAACTACGCCGTCTGTTAACTCTAAAACATTTTGCCATGTGGTAACTATTTTTGATTTTGTTTTGCATGTAAAAAAGAGATAACACAAACTGGTAAAATTGCCTTGCTTTCCAACATGTTTGTTTTTCGTAGCAAACTGGCATTTCTGAAAGGTATTTTCATTTTATAGAAAAATCAATAAATCAAAGAAAGCTTCTCTTGTTATTTTTATTTTATTGAAAAATCAATAAATTAGAATGTCAATTTTAGAATGAACTACGTGTAGGGGTTCTCACAATTTGATTGAAGTATCGTTTTAAAGTTACTATATATCAACTTTAGAAGGGATCTGTAAATACCCTATATATAAAAATCTCGTTTATACGTAAAAATATCAGCTCAGAGGTAAGAAAAATATATGACGGCCTTAGAGAATTGTTATTTTAAAATAAAATATATCTTTCGTTTAAGCTGATAAATTTCATCAAAACATTTCAACAAAACATTGACACGGAATTTTTGTCGATGCTTTTATAAAAGTGGCAGTATTTTTACATTCAAAAAGGTGGCAGCATTGGTACCGCACTCAATACATGTTGCTGTCTTTTTTTTTCTTTTTTGTGGACCTTCCCACCGGGAAAAAAGAATCAATTCTCTTCTCCAATATAGATTCTAGAATTGATTATTTTTAACACCCCATCGGGAAAAAGATGCAATTTTATATAAAAAAAGAATCAATTCTCTTCTCCAGTATAGATTCTAGAATTGATTATTTTTAGCATGCTGATGTCCTACAAAGAATAGTACATTCTTTTCTCGCTTCAAGTGGAATCGCTACAGAAATCGATTTTTTTATTCACTTTTTAAATAGATTGTTATTTTTTTAGATTTTTTTTTTTTATAAAATTAAATTTCGAGTACATAAAAAAAACAAAAAAAAAAAACTGGTAATTTCAGCCATTGAAAGGACTTTGGCCTAGCTTCTTATGATCAATTATGTTGTGCGTGTTATTAAGTTTGTACACAATTGACCGAGAACCGGACCTACATGTTTAACGTCGAATCCGAACGGCGATGAACGAAATGTTCTTATTCTCAAGAAGCTTTACATGGCATTTTGATTACTCTCTGAGGTTTGCCATGTCTGCAGAGAAGTGGCAGCCGTACAGAGAAATCATTTTAATTCAAATAATTTTTTGTCGCTGCTGGGATTAGAACCCGGGTCTCCAGGTTCGCTGACATAGAGCCCACGCACTTTTAACCAACTACGCCACGGACGCCACAATTTCGGGTACATTCGTTTGGTGTTGGCGTTCTAATGTTGGCGAATATACCTTGAGTGTTCTGCCAATATAGAAGTATTACATATATGGTTATTTTAAATAAAAAGTATAAATTTCGGATATAAGAAAACAAATCAAAACAGACTGATGCTTTTCTCACTTATACCAAAATTTGTTTTAGAATCAGTTCGTTTTTCACTTATCAAAAAAGCAAGCAAGGAATCTAAAAACATTTTCTATAGTAGAAATAATTATATGGGTCGTAAACAATTATGGCTGGAATAAAAACGAATCAGTAAGGTTTGGCTTTAAATGTATATGTTCTTTGGAATACATTCTAAAAGGTAAGCAAAAGAATTCATTCCATTTACGATTTTTGTTTTTTGAATCCATTTTCATTTTGCCGGTGGGACGCTGATGTCCTACAAATAGTAGTACATTCTTTTCTCGCTTCCATATGAATAGCTACAGAAATCGATTCTATTATTCACTTTTTAAATGCATTCTTTTAAATAAAAAGTATTAATTTTCGGAAATGAGAAAACAAATCAAAACAGACTGATGCTTTTCTCACTTAAGTATACCAAAATTTGTTTGGTTGATATATTCGTTGATATATTGGTTGATATAAACTTTTGGCAGATATATTCCAATTCATAGGTTTTGCTTTAATTTATATATTCTTTGGAATACGTTCTAAAATGTAAGCAAAAGAATCTATTCCATTTACGATTTTTTTTTTTAATCAATTCTCATTTTCCCGCTGGGTTGTTGACTTTTATATATGATGCTCAAAAAGAGTTTGAAAATAGAGCTTTTGTCTCACAGCGATTTTGACATATTGTTCTATCTCATATATTCGTCAACATTAGAGTGCTGATATATTGTTATATGAGCGAGAAAATATATAGAGGAAATTAAATTTCAAAATAAAAAAAAACTCAGGAGCGGTGCTTCCATTGTCAATAATTTTTATTTGAAATTTTTGTTGTTTGAATTTTTTGATTAAAATTTTGCTTGTTTAAATTAATCATATTTCAGGCGTTCTCATAATTGTTTTATAATGGTGCGTACCTGTGATTTAGGAAAAACAAATATGATTTGTTTTCTTATATGTTTGGGGCAAATGTTTTCATAACAACCGCCCCTGTGACGGTTTGACTTTTTATTTTTTGTGTAGTAATTTTCATATATTCAAATATACTAACACAAACAGCAACATCTTATGTTGTTATGGCTGTCTCTCTTCGATTTCAGAGTTGGAATACAGAAGTATTACATAAACATATGTTCTACCTTATTAGCTTTGGGCACAACCTTTTTTTGAGATGCACAGAGCTTTAATGAGAAAATTTTTTCTCTCTGAGAATAAGAATAAAGAAATTGTATGGTTATTCTCTTTGAATTTTAACTAATTATTTAAACAATGGTTATTAAATTTATATATCCCATGTCCCAACTGGGCACCATAGCTATCCTAGAGAAAAAAAATTTTTGAAATAGCGCCTGCCATTCTCAAGCTTTTCGCAGCCGAACATACGTGAGTCTTCTTTTATATAATAGTATAGATATAGATGACTTGACTTCTGAATTTAGAAAAAAGGTTTTCAGTTCTAGATTTGAATACAAACGTAAGTGTGCCTAAAGGCAATATTATGCAGTAGAGGGTTAATTGATATTTTTGTGATTTCCTTCCACATTCACATAAAATTTCAGAATGCCGTCGCCGAAAAAAAAAGAAAAACAAAACGAATATAGATCCTGATGCGATGGCTGCAGCCTTCAAAGAAGTTAAAATCGACCCTAAACCACTTTGTTTTTTAAAATTTAGTGAGTCAATGTCAGGGGCGGAACTAGAGGGGGTTAAGGGGAGCAAGCTACTCCCTTCCTTTTTTGTGTCTGTCTAATTGTTATTTTTTATTTAAATTTGTTTAAAATATTGATTTTTATTAACAATAATTATGAACGCATCAGAGTAAGTCGTACCTTTTATTGCCATTTTCATAACAAAAACCAACTTTAGTCGGCTATTTCATTTTAAGTCATACCCAAAACTATCTTCAGTCCACCAATTCACTTTCAGTCGTACCTTAAACCAACTTCAGTCGGCCAACTCACTTTCCCTTAAGACTTATTTATGTACGCCCCTGGTCACTGTGAACCATTGAAAGAATAAACTTTTCATAATCACTCAGTGTTCAGTAGCTGGGCCGATTTTTTCGGGGGTCGATTTTCGAGACTTTTGCTAGATCGACTGCCAAAATTGTATTTTTCGGAATTTTTAAAGTTTGCTTCTTAAAATTCTTATTAGCAATTGAACTCAGCTTTCAAACAAAATCAAGAGCTCAGAAAAATTATGTTTTAAACCAAAGTTATGGCCTCCAAACAAAACGTGTTCAGTAGGTGGGCATTAGACCAAGTCAAATGCTACTTTGTATGGAATCCTCCGTGCCCCCCCTGAAAAATAAGATGGTTGCAAATGAAGTAATTAGAGCTCTAAAAAGTTCAAGAATTGTCAAAAATGACCCGGTTCTGGTCCAAAATCCGGTTTTCGGAGAGTAATATTAGATGAAATGTATTTACATTTTTCTAATGCGTTTCAAATTTAAAAAAAAAAAAACCAAAAGTACCTACTTCTATATTTAACTAGCTGAAGAATCTGATTCTGGGCTTAGATTTGACGTGCAGTGAAGTCCGGTCCCAATATACGCATTTTAAGTCAACATTTTAAAATTTTTTCATATAATTTTTTATTCATGTTTGTCCCTTGCCTTGATCTAGGACATTTTTTCAAAATTAATTAATGCATTAATGCAGCCCATTTTATGGCCTTAATAATTAAAAAACAAAAAACAGGATCCTGTAAATACATACAATGTAAATACATTTCATCTAAAATTGCTCTCCGAAAACCGGATTTTGGACCAGAACCGGGCCATTTTTGAAAATTATTGAACTTTTAAGAGCTCTAATGACTTCATTTGCAACCAGCTTGTTTTTCAGGGGGGGGGGGCACGGAGGATCTCAGATACTTTAACAAAATCCATATAAATGTGACTTGCTCTAGTGGGCATCCTCCTTTTAAATTAAAAGGAGATAATTTTTAAATATGATTAAAATAAAATTATTTCTTATCTTGTAGTGATTTTGAAGGCGATTTTATTTGTTTGTTAAAAAGGCTTTATTTCTTCCTTTTTAGACAATATGAAAAATTTTATGTAATATTATTCTTGAGAACAATTTCAAATATGAAACTTTGTTTTTAAAAAATTTGTTTTATTCATTTCTGAAACTTTGTTTGGTATTTTCAATTTCTGTCTCTATTGAATTTTTATTAAAGTGCCACGCCCTTTTTTGAATTCCGCACACTTTATAGATCGTGCTTTATAATGTTTTTACTAAGCCCTGTGCCAAATTTCATTTCCCAAGTATCAACATTAACCTATATACAGTAATTTCCTTAAAGTGCCACATCCTATGTACAATCCCGCCCACTGTTGTAATTGTATTTTTTTTTTTATTCTATACACCCACCAACCCGCCTACCTGCATACCAAATATTAGTATCCTAGTGTCAATATTAACTGGGATAGAGTGTTTTTCTAATATTTCCACACCTCTTTGTCGAATAACGCCCACTTTCTTCAATGTGTTTTGTAATAATTCCCATTCTTGTAATGAATTTTATTACCTTAGTGTTAATTTTATTTAAGATACAGCGTTTTTTAAATATTGCCACACCTTCTTTTATAATGACGCTCACTTTATTGACCGTAATTTGTAATAACTGTGCCTACCCCTTGTACAAAATTTCCTTACCCTAGTGTTAATATTATTCGAGGTGCAGTGTTTTTCTTATATTGCGACACCCATTTTTATAATGACGCCCACTTTATTGACCGTCATTTTTAATAATTGTGCCTACCCCTGTATTTTAACGATAAATTTCAGTACCCTAGTGTCAATATTAACCAAAAGACAGGATTTTTTAATCTTTAGACGCCCCTTTTTCGAATACCTTCCACTCTTTTTTTCCCAAAAAGAACCTCCGTGTCCATGGTCTCTATTTGTTGACAAAAAAATTACGGCAATCAGACAAGTACTTTAGAAGTTATCGATGTAAATAAATTTAAAAAAAAAAACCAACCAAAATGAGAACCTCCTCCCTTTTGAAGTCGGTTAATAAGCTAAAAAAAATAAATAACTGGCCATTTCAGCCCTTGAAAGGACTTTGACCTAGCTTCTTATGATCAATTGTGTTGTGCGTGTCATTAAGTTTGTACACAATTGACCGGGAACCGGACCTACATGCTTAACGCCGACTCCGAACGGCGATGAACGGAAAGTTCTCGTTCTCAAGAAGCTTTACATGGCATTTTGATTACTCTCTGAGGTTTGCCATTGTCTGCAGAGAGGTGGCGGCCGTACAGAAAAATTATTTTAATTCAAATAATTTTCTGTCGCTGCTGGGGTTCGAACCTAAGTTTCCAAAGTTCTTTGACATAGCGGCCACGCACTTTAACCAAGTACGCCACGGACGCCACAATAATAAGCTATTTATCTATAAAAAACAAAAATGTAAAAATTTGAACATTAAAAATAAATGACACTTGTTTTTTAGACAAATTGTCAAAAACAATATTACTAGTAATAATTAATACAAACTTTTGGGTATATGCAAAGGATATATAAAGGATATATAAAGGATATGTACGTTAAAAATATCTGTGCAAAATTTCAAGTTAATATCTTAATTACTTTTTAAGTTATATTCGACAGCGCGAAAACATGTTTTGAGAAAAACGTGATTTAAGTTTTCGTTCTTACTTTCTGTACTTCCGATGTTCATCACTTCATTGACTTTCCAAGGAATTTTTAGACTTTCTATTGAGATTAAAAGGTGGAAAATATATTCTTTACGTGTTGTTAAGGGGTTCTTCCCACCCATAACGATGTATTTACCACAGAAATAGGGTTGCAAAGGCCTATTATTTAAAAGCTGGTTCCTTGGCAATGGTAAATATGGACATTAGTCAATTAGAAACTCGGGAAATTTGCCAAAAAATACAACACCACGACAGACGACGAAAGCGTATAAACATCAGTTTTTTTAACACTTTTGGTGTTGTTCTTCAACTCCAATTTGATGGCACGTTCTTCCATAAGCCAGAAATACATACAATGAAGGATAGAAAAATCTCAAATCATGAGCATTCTTTGCTTGCAAACCCCAAACACGGCTGCGGTTTTATCCATTTCTGCATAAGAACATATAAAATACGTTATTAATTAAAATTCGTTGAATTCTATGTAACTCACTTCCATAAGTTTGTTCGCTGCCACTTAATGCATTAATCCTGTGGCCTGTCTGTCGCTGCACCATGTATGGCAGCACAGTTGTAAAATTGGTTTTGTTTAGTAACTAGAAATGTTTAATATTCTTATTTTACCTTTGGTTAAGGCCACCGCACCAAAATAATTCAACACCATCACCTTTAAATCAATATCAACACAGCAGCTGAAAGTGTGTGGGCTCGCACACTGATGCCACATTTATTGACAAGTATATCGATTTGATTATAGAGCAATTCCATATGAAAACGATCAAAATTGGCAAATTTTTGGACGACCCCTCTCCGATTTTAAAATAAATAGTCTCAATCGATTGCCCAGCAAAAAATAATGTACCTACATATTTTTTTTTTTTTAATAGTGACTGGTTTAGTGGTGGTGTACACCACTGTCATGTTACAAAATTGAAGAATTCTTCACAAGGGACCTCATTGAAAGTTGTTTAAAAAAAAAACTACTAAAGCGATCGCAATGAATGATAGCTCGTTGGAAAGGTATTGAATCAGGCTTTAATTGAAAAATAAAATTTTCCTAATTTTTCTCAGAAATTTAACTTTTTTCCCATGAAAATTAAATTTTCCCATGAAAATTAAATTTTCCGATTTTCCACAGAAGCTCCTAAATCTTCCGGCTAATTTTATTTTTTTTGGATTCCTCATAATTTTTGCTTTAAGAATCAGCAATAAAAAAATGGGCCCCGACTCCTTGTTTGGACAGGAGAAGAGCATTTAAGAGACCACCTTGTTCTCATTGTTTTTATATTTTTTATAATTGAATTATTTTTAATTATTTAACATTATTTTATTTTATTATTAAAAATACATTTTAAAAATTATTTTACAGTTAAAAATACATATATGAAGAAAAAATCTTTCTTATTTTGCTGCTTATACTTAATTACAATATTTATTA
Organism: Pherbina coryleti; assembly: GCA_943735915.1. Taxonomy (NCBI): domain Eukaryota; kingdom Metazoa; phylum Arthropoda; class Insecta; order Diptera; family Sciomyzidae; genus Pherbina; species Pherbina coryleti. The sequence goes on along the minus strand of OX030949.1, from coordinate 139,281,123 downwards.
AAAATTTCAATTGTCTTGGCATCATTATAAAATTAAAGTAACTTTAAATTTAGCACGTCGGCAGACGAAGAGTACCGCAGACTGAATGCGTTCCGTGCCTGTCTAATGCCAGCACGCATTCTTTTGGTCGTAGGATGGCAAACTTAGAAAATCCCACTTTTTCTGCTGGGTATTTCTCTTTGAACTGATGGTATGCTTCGGATAGATTACATCATAATAATCTGCGCTGCTTGTGTACTTTTTCTCCATCCTCACGTGTGATAACATAGTCACGTGTACCTGGGCAGGCGCGGCTGTTGTCATCATTGCAGTAAAAATCTTGAATCAATTTCACCGTTGCTTCGCTGAGGGTCCTTGAGCCAAATTTCTTGGTGGGAGTCGCCAATATGCCCTTCTGTCGAACTAATTCTTTGCTTCTTCTCGCGATGTAAAAAGATGTTTGAAACTGTTCAGAAATCTTGCGTATAGACCATGATTGAGGCAGCACAGATAAAATGAGATATTTCTCCGGAAAAGTGGTCGCTAAATTGAATTTTCTTTTCAACTGCTCAATCATTTGTTTGCCGTCATCAACGTCATCTGCTTGACTGCATTCGTTATCAGAGCCTTCATCAAATATTGTCGCGATTGCACTCATAACCTTGCCTTTTTTCTCTTTTCTGTATTTTTCACTTCGCAACTTTCTTTTTCTAATAGGCGTTTCACCGAAAGTGGTAATAGCCTCATTCAAAGGACTCAAAGACATATTGACCATCGGAATGTCTGCCTCACTATCAGATGAAACATTTTGTTCAATTGTCATTTCACTCTCGGATTGTGGTTGCATTTGTTTCAATGCATTTGCTTGTTGAGACAAATCGATTTTACACTTGGGGCAAATGAATTCTGCTTCTTCACCGTATTGTATATTTAATTCATTCATGTATCGCTTCGAAACACCAGTTAATTTTAATACTTTTATCTTTTTCGAACGATGTCCACTCTTGTTAAACGGATTGCAGCAAAATTTATTCATTTTACTTTAAATTGTCTTTACAGCTTCACTCTTTACTTTAAAAAAAAAAAACACTTTAACACTTTCACGTTTAGTATTCAACTGAAATTTGACTCAGAGTGTGTGAAGTATTTATATTTATTTTTTGGTACTCTTTACTTTACTCTCTTACTTTGGTCTCTTAAATGCTCTTCTCCTGTCCAAACAAGGAATCGGGGCCCATTTTTTTATTGCTGATTCTTAAAGCAAAAATTATGAGGAGTCCAAAAAAAATAAAATTATCCGGAAAATTTAGGAGCTTCTGTGGAAAATCGGAAAATTTAATTTTCATGGGAAAATTTAATTTTCATGGGAAAATTTAATTTTCATGGGAAAAAAGGTAAACTTCTGAGAAAAATTAGAAAATTTTATTTTTCAATTAAAGCCTGATTCAATACCTTTCCAACGAGCTATCACTTGTTGCGATCGCTTTAGTAGTTTTTTTAAAACTGTTTTTTTAAAACAACTTTCAATGAGGTCCCTTATGAAGAATTCTTCAATTTTGTCACATGACAGTGGTGTACACCACCACTAAACCAGTCACTATAAAAAAAAAAGATATGTAGGTACATTATTTTTTGCTGGGCAATCGATTGAGACTATTTATTTTAAAATCGGAGAGGGGTCGTCTAAAAGGTGATCGCTTTCATATGGCATTGCTCTATATACACTAAGTGCCTTGGCCACAGATTCATGCATTTCATTCAATTCTGCATAATCTAATGGCAATAAGGTTGGTGGACAAGTTATAGAATTGTACGTAGTGAAAAAGTCAGTCACAAACCAGTTAAATTGGTTTTAATAAAAACAAACCTTGCTTGCTCTGCCAGAAGATCCTTTTTAACACATTCCAGTTTAACTTTGTATCGCACGGTATTTCGTTTAGAACAAGCTAGCTAGACAAAATTATTTTAAGACGTATTTGAATAGAACAGGTCAAATAGAAAAAAAAACTAGTAAGAAATGATCTTCGACAGGGCCGAAGCTAAAATTCCCCCACGTCCGAACCGAAGTATATTCAAAGTAAAAAAAAAAGTTTATATGTAAAACATTTTCGTCATAGTTTTAACAGAAAGTATTCGCTAATGAAGTCAATTTGTATGGGAGGTAGCTAGGTGTGGTTTTGACTTGATTTTGTTGAATTTCAGACACAGTACATGTTATATATCAAAGTTCACATGCAAAATTTGAAGTCCATATATTAATTTTTGTGGAATTTAAAGAGATTTTACATTTTTGATAAAATGTCATCACTTATTGGGAGTTTAACAAAAAACAGGTTTATTATTTTACAAAAAAAAAAAAAAATTATATGTAAAGTATATAATTCAGGTATACATACAATTTTCATCCAATTTTTTTTTTCTTCTTTTTTTTTACAAAAAATTAAGAAAGTCAATAGCTAGCTAAATTTATAATAAAAATTTATTAAGACTTCACGTTTTACAATATAATTTCTGAACCCTTTAAACCCACATCTTGATTTTATGTCATTGGAAAGGTATAACCTAACGTAAAAAAATGAAAATTATAAAAAAAGAAAAAAATTATAGCACGTGTTGCTGGCATGGTATTAAACTTAAACAAATTAAGAATGAGTCAACTTATTGCAATATTTTCAAAAATTTTATACTTTTCCCCAAAATAGATGAAATAACATTTCCAATGATACTATATTACCGGTAATCGGTTCTAAGTTGATTGAGCTACGTTGTCTCAAAATAGACCCTATTTTGGCCGCAAAAATTATTCTAAATATTTATACATTCGAATTTGGTTTTCAAATCAGCGCAACTGATCATTTCAATGTGAAATAGGCGATATCAGTTAGTAAAAATAAAAATCAGGTCAAAGTCAAACATAGGTACTATTCTTTTTGCTTTCGTTTATATTCTTCATTTCGTTCCTTATCTAGCTTTATTTTTTTCCCGGTATCTTCGTGCTCTTTCAGCAGGCGTTAAATTTGCTATTTTAGTCTTAAATATACAAAAACGAAATACAAAATGAATACTTCAGCCGGTGGTGTGACGTATCTTAAAAGTGACGTTCAATACATTTGCCACTTTTTAGTTTTTTTTTCTTAGGAATCTTATTTTACAAATATACTAAAACAAGGAAATTAATCAAAATCCATGAAACAATGATTTTAAACTTGCATTTTTTTGATTTACTATTTTTGCTTTAATAAAACTCCGCGTGACGTTCAATACATTTTTACACATACTTTTCATGATGAATTGAGAAAACACAAAAAAATTTACTTTAATATTATTTAATCGTCTTAATTTTTAGAATTTCATGAGAACTAATCTCTGCACTTCTTTAATATAATTTACTTGTCATCTATACCACTACTAAATTAAAACTACTGAAGTGTAAAAAAAGTGACATTCACTACAATGCTTGGGGACTAAATGTAAATCGAAAGCCAAATTCGCGATGACAATGTTTTGAGAATAACAACAAAATAAAACATAAGAAATAAATGCTATCTTTGCAAAAAAGTTATTATTTGTTATATTTTTGCATTGTTTTCAACTTTTTTTTCACTTTTTTCATCAAAAAGTGTAACTGGGGACATATGTTTTTGTATGAAGCGAGTACGAGAGAGCAATATAACAATCTTCAAAACAATTATGCAAACAATTTTAGCATTCTGAAAAATATGTTTTGTCAATAAATATTCTTCAGTGATCACTTTCTCATTTTTGTTTGTTGTTTTTTTCTTTTTGTATTTACCTAAAAACAGAGTTAAAAAAGCGTGGACAAAAAAGGGTATTTTTAAATGCAATTGACCCATGTATATCTTTTAAGCGAAAAAATATATTTCCAAACGGTTTTCAATATTAAAAAGATGGAGATTCAATCTATAAAAAAAATATATATATATATTTAAAAATTTATAAAAATATATATATATTTTTTTAAATATGTAAGTATTTTTACTAACTTTAATATTCCCCGTAAATCGGAGCAATTTCGATATTTAAACCTTATTTCCAGGTTCCGAAAAATAATAGATCTACATTAAATCTGAATTAATTTTTTAAATCAGCGATCATAAGTCAGTCATCATGCAAAATTTCATAAGAATCGAACGACTCCTTGTATTTATTCCTCACTTTTGTATGGGCTCAAAGTACTGTGCGGCAGCTCCTTCCTCATTTCGAAAGAAGCAAGGACCAATGATGCCGCCAGCGTGTCAACCGCATCAAACAGTCAATTTTAATGGATGTAATGGTGATTCGTAATGACTTGAGGATTGTCTTAGCTCCATTTACGGCAATTTTGCTTATTGACGAAGCCATTCAACCAGAAATGAGCTTCATAACTAAACGACGAAGTGCTCTTTGAACTTCGCGAACAGATTTATTTTTTTCAAAGTAAATTTCCACAATTTGGAAGCGTTGGCTTAGCGTTAAATGATTCATGATGAATTTTCCAAACCCTACTGAACAGAAATGGCATCAACATTCTCAACTGTCAAACCGAAAGTTCTCATGCAGCTAAAAAACCATCCGTTAATAATAAGACATTCTAGGTGGAGCTGTGGTTGATGGCTATTTTGAGGAGCTCGACGGTTCTCCCTATGAACCGGGATGTAAGGGTATCAAAGCTATTGAACAACCTTGGAAAGAAGTATTGAGCTAAAAGGAGACTATATAGAAAAATAAAGATATTTCATCTCAATTTGTTTTTTTTTTTTTTTTTTTTTTTGTTAGGTTAGGTACTTTGGCACCACACTCGGAAGCATTAAATTTCTTAAAAATATTTTCGCAATAAGCAGTTAATGTTCGCCATACGCTTCAAATTTTCCTTTTTTAATAGTTTCAAAGTCCGTGTTTCACTGATAGCGAAGAAAAATATTACATAGTTATAGAAATACAGAACTTTTTTCTTTTAATATGAAATTGTAACTGTCTTGGGAGTATTTGTGTGTATCTACTGCCCAATGTTTCGATTGTCAAATAACCAACCGTTATCATTCTTTAACTAGCTTTTCTATTTAATTGACTAAAATAGCATGAATAACCGTAATATTTAGACTTTCAGCTCATTTCTAATTATTTAAATTTATTTTTGCTAATTTTCAGCTCTTTACAAAACATGAAATCTTTTCAAAAATTCATCTTTTAGCTATTAAGCATCTTGAGCTTGTAAGCTTCTGCTAAAGTGTGCCATTGCTTTAACCTTGAGTTAGTTTGTGTACAATAATCTAGTTAATTATAATTATCCGGCCACTTTTGTTAGCCAAACAGAAAAGATGAAAGAAATTGCATTAAGGCAGCCAGAAAAGGTCAAGTTATAACATAAATAATTTCAAGAAAGGAAAATATACCATTCTGTGGTGAGTGTAAAGAAAAAAGACTCACCAACAACGGCCAAGGATTATGGCCAGAAATAATTATGCGTTGTTAAAGCTTACAAGAGAGACAGTTTTGATGGCGTTCTAGAGTCTACAAGTTTGCCTTTTGTTAATTTTACTCAATTATACACTAAAAAAAAAAATTGTGTTACTACAACACCGAATCGGTGTTAAATAGTGTCCATCCAAATGATGTTAATTTTATTTTATCCGTTTGTGTTGCTCTAAATAAATATTATAAAAATGCTTAAAAAGAAGTAAGCAAAAAACGAAACGGTGTTAATTGAAAATTATCCAATTGGCTAAAATCAGAAATCCGAAAGCAAAGTGAATTTTTTCCTCAGTGAATTCATTTTTAAATTATGAGAATGGTGTTAATTATAAACTATTTTTAGATAAATGAAAAAACTTCAAATGGTGTTTTAGAAAATATAAGTTTCTGATAAAACTTTGTACCACATATGGTGTCATAATTAAAATCCTAATAAATTAACTTTTATTAATTTTTTGACGTGACGAAGTTACGTTATACTCCTCTAGTTTCCAAAAAAGTTAAAAAATGAATTTTTTAAAAATTCATCTGCGTTTCATTGAATTGTTACTCGCTGGGTATAATAGCTATGATTAAAAAAATAGTATGACCGTAAAGGTTAATTCTTTGGCTATATTAAAAAAAAAAAAAAAAATTTAATACGGCATAGGGACGTAGTGGGAGCTGCGTAAGCAACGCAACTGAAAATTTGTTACATGGAATTATTACTCGCTGAGTATTAGTGCTAGGATTAAAAATACGATACGCCAATAAAGGCCTATTGGAAGCCCTCACAACAAAGTTAGACAAAAAATTTCTGACATCATAAGGACGCTGAGAGAGCCGCTCAAAGATCGATAACGCAACATTCATGCAGCGGCGTTGCATTGAATTTTTACTCAATGAGTATATAACCTACGATAAAAGTGTAAAAAGGAAAATAAAGTTTTTATACATGGCTTTACGACAAAAATAAAAAAAAAATTCCGGCGTCGTCAGGTCGTGAATATAGCAGCTTATGTAACAGAAACGTAATATCGTTGCATGGAATTATTACTCACTCAGGAGGAGTGCTACAGTAAATTTTGTTTAACGACAGCAGGGATGTGTTATTACGCTTCACAACTAAATTACAAAAAAAATTTTGTTGTCATGATTTCAGGGATGCAATCACATAATGTAGTAAAAATGCTACAGCCATGAAAAAACGTTGCATGGATTTTTAACTCTGTGACTACTGAAGCAACGGTAAATTTTAAGGAACGAAAACAAAGGTGAGGTCTTCGGGCATATGACAAAAATAAAAAAAAAATTTTACGGCGTGTCAAAAACCCCCAGGGAACCGCCTAATGTGACGCATAATTGAAATTAGAGCTCAACCAATGGGGAAGCAAAAAAAAAAGCTAAACGAAAAGCACCACCTCCAAGTCCAACAACATCTCCAACACCAATACCAACACCAACACCAACACCAACACCAACACCAACACCAACACCAACACCAACACCAACACCAACACCAACACCAACACCAACACCAACACCAACACCAACACCAACACCAACACCAACAGCAACAGCAACACCAACACCAACACCAACACCAACACCAACACCAACACCAACACCAACATCAACACCAACACCAACACCAACACCAACACCAACACCAACACCAACATCAACACCCACATCAACACCAACATCAACACCAACACCAACAGCAACACCAACACCAACACCAACACCAACACCAACAGCAACACCAACACCAACACCAACATCAACATCAACATCAACATCAACATCAACATAACCATTAACATCAACATCAATATCAACATCAACATCACCATTAACATCAACGTCAACGTCAACATCAACATCAACATCAACATCAACATCAACATCAACATCAACATCAACATCAACATCAACATCAACATCAACATCAACATCAACATCAACATCAACATCAACATCAACATCAACATCAACATCAACATCAACATCAACATCAACATCAACATCAACATCAACATCAACATCAACATCAACATCAACATCAACATCAACATCAACATCAACATCAACATCAACATCAACATCAACATCAACATCAACATCAACATCAACATCAACATCAACATCAACATCAACATCAACATCAACATCAACATCAACATCAACATCAACATCAACATCAACATCAACATCAACATCAACATCAACATCAACATCAACATCAACATCAACATCAACATCAACATCAACATCAACATCAACATCAACATCAACATCAACATCAACATCAACATCAACATCAACATCAACATCAACATCAACATCAACATCAACATCAACATCAACATCAACATCAACATCAACATCAACATCAACATCAACATCAATATCAATATCAACATCAACATCAACATCAACATCAACATAAACAACAACAACTACAACAACAACAACAACAACAACAACAACAACAACAACAACAAAAATCTAGTTAGTTACGATTTCACTGCTCACAAACAACAAAATAACACAATGCAACTGGAAAAGGACAATGACATGAATTTGGATATGGATTAGGACAAAAACTAAGACACACCTTTTTAAACTAGGAAAGGGATTCGGTATATTTGATTAAGTCAAAAATTTGGTCATGGATTAGAACAAGAGTTTGGACATGAAATAGGAGTATAAAGAAACACCGTCACGTCAAAACTTACGGGTGTGTCCACGACACAGCCAACGCTCTTTTTATTGATTAAACTTTCAATTATTGGTATAAAATAAAATTTTATTTATTTGTTTTCGATTAATATATTATATATTTATTTTCTTTATTTTAAAATAATATTAATAATCGTTAATGACACTTTTATGACTTTTAAGATACATAATTTATTAAGTATATACAGTAGGGCGTATCGAATTACAATTTTTTTTCGAATTTCACATTCTAAGAGGTCTCAAAAGTTGCATTGGGTTGTCAAGATCAGCCAACAAAAATTTTAAGGAAAAAAAAGGATGTCTTCCTGTCCCGCAAGGACAAAGTTGTTTTTTGAGAAAAACAGTAAAAATTAAGGACCTTAAAATGCTTTGACTTTTAAAAAAAGAACTACGTATATCTTAAAGCAAAAGTAAGTATAGGCTTAAACTAACAATATTTTGGTAAACTCGATGCCACTCACGATTTTTATCCACAGTGTCCTGTGTGAAGGATATTCGAAGGAAAATTTGTAATCGAGATAGCACAGAACTTTTGATTACTACCCAATAGTCTAAATTTTGGTGGTATTGATTATATTGTTAGCGTATTCCTTAAAGTTCCCGAATTAATAATTAGCATATTTTTTGCATATGCCTTTTCCTATTTTTGAAAAATGTATACTTGAATGAAATTTTTTAACTTTTTCAAAAAAATGAATATAAGATTTTATATCTTGGGTGTCAGAAATGGTACCGACGGTAATTTTTTCAATTTGGATTTTTCAAATATTTCTGAACGACACCCTATCTAAAAGTTTTATTTTAAAATACCGGCTTAAGGCCACGATTTTATTTTCTATTTTGATACTTAAAAAACAAAAAAATACTTCCTAACACGAAATTTAACAATTTCATCAAAAAATATAAAAGTAGAAAATAAAATCGTGGCCTTAAGCTGGTATTTTAAATTAAAACTTTTAGACAGGGTGTTGTTCAGAAATATTTGAAGAATCCAAATTGAGAAAAGTTTCATCGGTACCATTTTTGGTACCCGAGATATAAAATATTATATTCATTTTTTTGAAAAAGTTAAAAAATTGCATTCAAGTATACATTTCTCAAAAGTAGGAAAATGCATATGCAAAAATTATGATAATTATCAATTCGCCAAATTTATGGAATACGTTAACATATAATTAATATCAGCAAAATTTAGACTATTGGGTAACAATAAAAAGTACTGTGCTAACTCGATTACAACTTTAGCTTCGAATATCCTTCACACAGGACACTGTGGATAAAAATCGTGAGTGTCATAGTGTTAAGCAATATATTGTTAGTTTAAGCCTGTACTTACTTTTACTTTAAGACATCCGTAGTTTTTTTTATAAAAGTCAAAGCATTTTAAGATCGTTATTTTTTACTATTTTCCTCAAAAAACAACTTTGTCCTTGCGGGATAGGAAGACATCCTTTTTTCCCCTAAAATTTTTGTTGGGTGATCTTGACAACCCAATGCAACTTTTGAGACCTCTTAGAACACGATCTAAATTTTTCGATACGCCCTAATATACAGTAAGAGAAACAGCTGTTTTCATTCTTTTACAAAGATAATAGTCACTAAAACTCAAACTCAAAGATTGATGCGTCTACGAAGGAAAAGAAGTCTTTTCTAGCATTCGCTGGAATTTTCGAAAAATCGATATTGTTTTTATTTTTAAATGGTCCCTTATTACCTCAAAAATGATATCTAAAAAGAGTATGGCCTGGAAAATTTTTTAATACTTGGTTTTTGTATTTTAGTATAAGCCGCCTAGTGATACTACAACTACAACTCAAAACTTCAAACGCGTTTATCTCAAAACGCATTTCTTAGGTTGGCCGGAAACATAAATCAGGCAATTGTTCTTCTACCTGATTTGATCACTTAAAACTGTGAATATATCTTCATAAATATATTCAGTCTAATCGCAAACAAAAATTTCCTTGGAATTTCTACCTTCCTCCAAAATTTGGAATCGTTAAGCATGTTCGGAAAATTTCGGAAGAAAAATTGCGCTCGTGAATGTCATTTCGATGGAAAAAACTAATTATTTTTTCTCTGTGAATTCCATCAAAAAATTGTGCAGGAAAAAAATCAGTATTTCGAAATAAAGGTTAAATTTGTAAAAAAAATTTTAATTTTATCACAATGCTAGTGCAATGTTTTAGGTTGCAAACAACTAATAGTCGCCAAATTGAAGTTTTCATGGAAATTATGGAAAAGTACCCGGACGTTGCCAACTGTTTTACCCGACGAAGCTGGGAAGAAGTGAATAGTTTATGGAAGCAGCTTTCAGATGCGTTGAATTGTGCTGGGCCCCCATCAAATCCGTGTTTGAGTGGAAAAAGGTATAAATTTAAATTTTACATGTATTGAATAAATAGTAAGCATCGTCGAATGTACTGCCGTCGTAAGGAAGAGTGTGGCATCTACATATTTCAATATTCTGAGATAAACGACTTACAGTTATTTATCAAAAATTCACCGATTAGGGTTTGGATGGTTATAAATATTTGGTTTTTCAGGACAGTTAAATCCAGTTTGTTTTTAATATTAATGATACTTTACCGTTTTTTATTAAAAAATTTTTATTGTTTGTTTCTATAAATTTTATTTATCACAAATAGTTAAATATCTACATACACATATCAACTGCACGTTTTATGTAGTAAAATCTTCTTATCTATTGTTTTTTCGATTCCGATGTGTACTACGATTTGAAATTTTGTTGTCTTTTGGTGACGTCAGGGTAAAGCACAAGTCCATTCTCTTTAAAGACTTGAAGGTCGTTGATATTTTTGATTACGCTTTCGTTGGTTGTTGTTCCATGGTTGGCAACAGAAATGAAACCATTTTGCATTGTTTCGCACTGCAACACTTCTTTCGAAATTAATTTCCGAAGATCTTTAAAGTTGCCTAAGATAGCTAAAAAGTTTTGCCCAGATTTTGGATCAAACCTGGTGCTCAGCTTCATTAATTTTTTTGACTATTTATAATCAAGATCAATAATAAAATATGTATGAAAAAACAAACCATACGTACCTCTTTTCCATTTTTATTTTATTTATTTGAAGATAAGAAAAAGATGATTAAGAAAAAACAATAAAACTGATTTTGATTTTCACGCTGTATGCCGCACTCTTCCTTAAAACGGCAGTGTAGGTATGGGCCGATAAAAAAAATATATCAAAAAGAAATTATCCGTAAATTTACTCATGAAGAACACTACGGGACGTGGGCCCTAAAGGGCCCTAAAAGGGCCTAAAAGGGCACGTATAACTTCTATGCAACAGAAGAAGCCATCATACAGCCGAGCACCCCCGGAATTTTATATTTGTTGTAAAAGTGCAGTTTAGTGACACTTTTTTCTTCTATGGTATTCTGCATCTGTATCCATTTCGGGCAAAATTTGCGCTTAAATACGCTCAACACTTCGGAGAGCACTTCTGAAAATGACGATTGCGCCAAGCCAATGCCAAATTTTTTGCCAACTCCGGTTTTGTAGTCACCCTCAGTGAAAAACCTCAACAATGCACATAATTTTATAATTGGTGTCACAGCAAAATTTTTTCGTATTGGCGACAAAGACTCACTGAGCACTTTCAGCAAATATTTGAATGCAGATTTGTTTACACGAAAGTATTTTACAAAGCTGAAGCCTATAATCAAATTGCATATGTGTTCTGAAATTGTATATATAAATACATATACATGGCAGCTCCAAAGGCTTGGATTTGTCTTTTATTTTGCTCCGCACAAGTCTAACTTCTGTTTTTTAGCGCTGCGATTTCTTCTTCAGCCGTACCAATAACCACTGCGCGCAACATTTTTAATAAATTATTTAAATTCTTACGTCTTATAACTGTCAATATGAACTTCGAAATCTGAATTTTTCTTCGAACTTGGCAGCACCTTTTTGGAAAGGACACATTTCTCGATGGAAATTCACGGTAGAGGAATTTCCTTCAGGGGAAGAGATATATTTCGAAGGAAAAATATTTCCCCCGAAAACGCCGATTGGACTGATTGTGTATGGAAGTACGTTTTTTTTAATATTGAAGAGTTTATTTGTTATGAACTATAGTCTGATGATTTTACACTTGCCACTTAAGAAGTGCACCATTTGGCCGAAAATCTATATACCAAAAATACCCTACGTACTTCTATAGCAGATATCACATATAATCGAAATAAAATTCACTAGCTTTTTATAACTCAAAAATTACAGGAGTTGTATGTCTGGCCGTCAAGCCTGAAAAAAAAGGAGACGCAGTCGCAAAAAGGCTGCACAGCCGCAACTTTTAAATTAACCGCTTAAAAAAATGATTGTGATAGTCACTGATATGTATGATAAACTCCCTTTTTTTGGAATAGGATGACAAAATTATAGCAGAATATGCAGAAAAAATACAAAAACTTTTCTGACTTTATGACATCAACAAGATTTACTCCATCGCTGTCATCTATGCTGTCGTAGATGGATGTGTATGGGAGAGGGCTAAGTTGTGAACCATTACTTTTTTTCTTTCCCTAATTGACACATCGCCAATCTTTCAACTGCTGAATTTGTTTTTTGACATGATTAAATTTTTGCAGTTACACCAGAGTGTACAGATATATTGCTTGAAAATCCATTGCGAAAATCCTTTTTTTTATTTTTTCAAAGTGCTATCCTGTCATCTATACTGTCGTAGATGGATGTGTATGGGAGAGGGCTGGGTTGTGAACCATTACTTTTTTCATTCCCTAATTGACACATCGCCAATCTTTCAGCTGCTAAATTTGTCTTATGATATGATTAAATTTTTGCAGTTACACCAGAGTGTACAGATATATTGCTTGAGAATCCATTGCGAAAATCCTTTTTTTTTTATTTTTTCAAAGTGCTATCCAAGTGAGTGAATTTATTTCAAAAAGGTGAGTGTAAAGCATCTTTATTTAGTGTTTTGATTCTATTTTACGAACCAATATTTGGTTATGACGAAATATGATAAAAAGTGTCGTTGCTTTTGACGTTTCCAAATTAGCGTGGTTGTAATCCACTGTAGTGGCTGGGTTATGAACCATTCGTTTTTCTTACTAGATTTGTACTACAACTGTCAAATACCGTTGAATATATGGAAATAAAGTGTTTTTATAGCATTTTAATCGGTTTTTGTTAATTATTAAAAAGCCGTATTTTGTTTGATGAAATCTTGTCACCATAGCGTATACGCAACATTAATTAGGCATAGTATTAATTAAAAATCACTCATACGCCATGGCCGATTTCGAAAACGCAACATAATTAATAAATTTGGTTAAGAAATACGACAGACCTATTATTTATTAATGCTGACCTATTATCAGCAGACAATTTTCTATTGATTTCATGTATTTGTTTTTTATTTTATTGATAATGGGGTGCCAACATCTCAATGTGACCTTGAAAAATTTAAACCGCGAATAAAAAATTTTCTATCGCTGACCTATTAATGAAACTAACTGACCTTTACTGACCTTTTGCTGACCTTTTAAATGATGTAATTGGTCAGTCAAAATTAAACAAATGGGGTGCCAACATCTCGCAGCTGATATTCACATCATTTCTACCGTCAGTGATAGTGATTTGTTGGAATTTATCCGCATTTCCAATATGCACATTCCATCGGACATGTTATCTTTTTCATCGTTTTTAATATTTTTTTATCCATATGTGAATGGCATTTTAATGGATTTTCCTTGACTTTTTCATGTGTTCTCTCTCTGGCAAGAAAAATATCTCGTTGAATATATCCTGAAGTGCGTCAATCATTATTACGGCCTTAGCATTAATGAATTGAAGGAATTGGCGTATCAGTTGGTAGTCAAACTCAAAGTGGATTATCCGGTCTCTTGGAATGACGATTCGATGGCTGCCCGTATATGGTACCGAGGGTTCATGAAGCGTCGTCCCGAGGTAACGCTGAGAACTCTCGAGCATCAAAGTCAAAATTACCAGCAAAAGCAGTACTGAAGAAGGCACAACCAGCACCATTCAAGCGTGCTAAGGCAAAAGAACCATCAAAACCATCTGATGAGGATATTGACTTTTGCACCATTTGTTTGAGATTTTTGCCTAAAGAACTAACACCCAAAAACTCTATCGAATGCAACACATGTGGCCGGCCTATTCACTTGAAGTGCGCCAATATAGGAAGTCGTTTGGATGAAGATGAAGAAAATTATGATTGAACACTTCTATTCAATACGGGTTTTTAGACTAAGTGGCGTCATTATAACTTGTTGTCGAGACCTTCTCTTGAGACCTTCTGAATAAATAAAACCTCAAACTAAATATAAAATTATTGGTGTTTTACTTTGTATTTTCCCACTTTTATTGAGATTTGCCAGATGATTCACAACCCAGCCACTTTTTTGAAAGAGCCAAAAATCACGTCTTTAGAAAATTGGCAGTAGAGAGTTAAATTTGAATAAAAACGCATAAAACAGTTGTGTTGTATATTCACGTTTTAAAAGAACAGCACGAATGGAGTGAAAAAATGATATACATTCGGTGTTTTTGCAATTCACACCCCAATAATATTTAGAGTGTATACACCTTTCTGCTACTTAATATTCTTCTTCTTTATCTTCTTCTTTTCTTCTTCTTAGCACTGTCGGAAGTTCTCGGCAAACATGCCACTAGAATGAGACAAACAAAAACATTTTGTAAATCAACAAAAACCCTCGGCAAGTTCGGAGAAAGAAAGCTTATTTCTTCAAAACAAACAGCTGACACCAGCGGCATGCGTGCCAAAAATATTTTCAGTTCTCATGAAAGTTTAACAAGGAGGAAGCCATCATCACAGTGAGTAGGACATGAATAGAAACACGGTTAACTGCCAACTATTTTGGTGACGAAGTTTCACAGATTTTTTTTTTTTTTTTTTGTGGGTTCTTGTCATGGAATTTGCCAGAGGCACTTAAGCTTTGTTTAAGTTTATTACATGTGCTTGGGTTGACAGAAACGTAAAATTACATTAAATCTAGATCTTGTTTGACTCTTGCTAACTCAAAGTTTTTCCTTAATGTGCAGAGATTTTAAATACTTAATGCAATTGTAAAAAAAAGAGAAACAAAAAGGAATTATATTTATAATATATAAAAGAGGCGAACGAGCAACAACACAGCAAGTCAAAATTTTTTCTAAAAAAATATAACAGGTCATTCAATAAGTCCGTAGGATAAGTAAGAAAAAAAAGATACAGTAGTTTCGACTATGTCGTAACACAAGACGTAGAATTAGTCAATTCGCTTTTGATGACATCTTTTTTAAAAACTATTTAGCAAAATATTTATTCCATACACCTGATCATATGACCTTTAAAAGAGTGCCGGAAAGGGTTAATATCTATCATCGACCCCCATTATTTTTGCAAAAGGAACATTTTTGCGTTCGACACCAATTCCCTCCGACCACTCCTTAGGGGGGCTCCCATACAAATTTTATTGTGTTTGTGCCGAAAAGGGTTAATATGTATCACTGACCCCCATTACTTTTGCAAAAGGAACATTTTTGCCTTCAACATCTTTCTCCTCCGACCACTCCTTAGGGGGGCTCCCATACAAATTTTATGGTTTTGTCGATAAAACTGGAAACTGTCGATAAATAGGTAGCAAGTTTAAGCAAACAAAAATATCAAATGTTGGCTTTATATTTCATGTAATTGTGTAAAATTTATATAAGTTGGAGAGTTCTAACATGAATTTTTGTCGCATTGAGGATCAAGCAGACCAACAAGTGCTAACATCAACATTGTACGATCAGTACTTTAGGCCCCACCAAAGGCCCAAAAAGTTATATAAATACCGACATCTGATCACTATCAACCACCCTACTTACCTCCGAGAATGACGTGTTCTACGTCAAAACAAAATTTTGATAAAACTCGATTATATTATTCAACATAGTTGTCTTCGAGAGCGATACAACTAGCTTAACGATTTTCCAACTTTTCGATACCACTTTTACAGTACGATTACTCTTTCTCGTCAAAATAGGCCTAAGTTTCAGCGATTACTTCATCGTTGGACTTGAATTTCTTTCCAGCAAGCATTCTCTTGAGATCTAAAAACAGAAAAAAGTCGCTAGGGGCTAAATCTGGAGAATACGATGGGTGGGTAAGCAATTTGAGGCCCAGTGCATTCAATTTTGCCATCGTTTTCATCGATTTGTGACCCGGTGCATTATCAGGGTGAAACAACACTTTTTTCTTTTGCAAATGTGGCCGTTTCTTTGCGATTTCAGCCTTCAATCGATCCAAAAGTGCACAGTAATAGTCGCTGTTGATGGTGGTTCCTTTTTAGAGATATTCGATGAATATTATTCCTTTCGCATCTCAAAATACAGACGCCATCAACTTACGTCTGTACGTATTAGAGGAATACTTCCTGATAAGTTGGTGATGTTGATATGGTTATTAATTGTGGAAGCTTTTGCCAGGGTGACTATTGTGGGCTGGACCTTCGGAGAGTATCGTGCTGGCTGTGGTAGTTCAACGTCGCGAACAAGGCCTATGGTGGTCTGGCGTGGAGTTGCGTTTGTTAACAACCGGGTGGCAGTTCCTCAAATTGTCAGAGATTTTAGATGGGTCTAGTTTTAAACCGATAATTGTGGATGGTGATAGCATTAGCCTTCCATGATTGGTACTGTTGCGTTCCAATACTGGTAACTATCCATACAGTATATTTATTAATTTAAATATATTACAACTTAAGTGTGGTGTGTATCTGGTTTTGAAACTACTATAATGGGGCGTTAATCGCGTCTGCAGTCATGGAAGTGACACACAGGAAATTCACTTTCTGGGTGTCATTTCCATGAACCACGACTCCACGTGTCAAAGGGCACCCTTACGGCAGGTGTCCACGTAAGCCACTTTAGGATTTCCGTTCGGCCTTCCCTTGATCTTTTTTGGGCGAATCCGGTGTTGCGCTGTTTTTAAAAACAAAAAGTATCAAAAGGGAGTAGCTTAAGAAAATAAATCACGAAAAGTACCAAAATACTTAGTAACTTTAATTCCAAAACAACGCAAAGCAACACTGTTCAAAGTTTGTTTATGTTTTTTTAAGAGCTCTGTAAATTTTCGCTGGAATGCATGAAATATTAAAAATTTCGCTGTGATTAACTCAATATTAACATAATTCTTTCAAAATAAATATAATACAATAACTAAAAGTGTAATAAGTATATTGTTATGGAGTAGAAGTTTTACTACTAATATAAAAATTAAATACTAATATAAAATAAATAAAAATTAATGTTCAGCCGAATGCACAATTTTCTGTTTAGACCGGCTGAACATACAAGATGGCGGATAATGTTCGTTCGCTATCGATGTTCGTGCGGTGTAAACAGTACGCCGAACGACTTTTTACCGCAATAAATTGCTTGCGATGAATTTTTCGTTCGTTCAGGCGCACAGTGGTCTAGAGTCACAATTTAGCACGAAAAAAGTCAAATCAATTGAATTACTATGTTAACATAATAATTAAAGTAGTAATAATAATTTAGTATTGTGTATAACTTTTACACATACATTTACGCACATTTATTTAAATAAAAGATAACAAAGATATTAACTTAAATTAATTTCACTATTTACAAAATATGACAAACACACGTTAATATACGTGTAAATTTTTCGAAAAAAAAAATGTTTTTTGTTTAATGTCTTCTTTATAGTTTTAAGAATATACATACACATTTTTAAATCGATATTTAAAACAAAACAGAAGTTATAACGGTTTTCGTTAACCTATGTCTAAGCTTCATACAAAGAAATATAAAACTTTAAACGCGATTTCCACGAAACTAGTTTTTTTAAAACGGTTTGATGGATAACTCGAAATCTATTGGTGTAATTTCAATGATTTTTTTTAGCATTTTGTTCGTTATTTTGTCCTTTAAGCATCCCCCTAAGTTCAGTATCTATTTTTTTTTTATAAATAAAAAGCCTGCGAAAATGTATCTATTTTTTACTTTTTACTTCAACTTCCGCCATAATTAAACCCCCGGGGGGTAATAAAAAAACCCCGGGGGTCTTCCGTAGGGGGATGCTTAATATATGGTCTATTCTTTAAAATGACATTTGATTTTCTTGTTTCCGATACATGGGAAAGGCCATATCCATCGAACCGTTTTGGATGTCTTTTATTCAATGCCATTTTCAGCGCCCTCTATATAAAAGCCAGAACTGTATTTAAAAAAAAAATATATTTTAAAAAAGTATTTTTTATGTACAATAACCTGTATAAATTAAAAAAAAAAACTTCTTATATCTAAAAAAATTTTTTGAAAACAGCTCCTGTTTTTGGGTGTTACACGTATATTATACCTTAAAATACGATTTTGCCAATATTTATTAACTGATGATTCACTATCTGAACTCGAATCAACTTTGGCACTTGTATTGAAAATAGATGAGCATTTCAGTAAATTTAAAGCTTCAGGATCAAGCTTGTTTTTTTCATTGTTCTTTTTAAGAGAAATTTGTGAGATCATTGGGTCTAAAGATAGAAGAAAATAGTTCGATAAATCCTATTAAAATTCACAGAATGTCCTGTAGTAGCAGTGTCATTTTCTGTTTGGTCTAATTTTATAAATAGTTTCAAACAATCTTCATTTTTTAACAAAAACTTCCAAAAACTTCCCGCGGTCTCTGTGACAAGGACTCCAGCGTAGTTCATGTTTTTTAATAAATTTTTCCAAAATTGGCTTGAGAACTTGAATGGGAAATTATCCAAAACATATGAAATCAACTCATTACCAGCCATCTCTCTTGCCAGATGCTTACATGAATGCCATTTCTCGAATAACTCTAAATGAGTCAATACTGAAAAAAATTAAAAAGAAATTACCGTTGCACGTAAGGGCACTTTTTTTATCTAACATTGAGACCCTAAATTAAACTACAAAAAAAAGGTAATTCCAAAACCTGCAAATGCCTGCACAATTTCTAAACCCTCATATCTCGAGAATGACTTGCAATATTTTTATTATTGACCGTTATGATATTTCTACACTATAACAATGCACAAACTTACCATCATTGGTATCGGACATGATAAGGATAAACCACTGAACACAATATTAACAAAAAAACAGATTACAATTGATACAAGCGACAAAATAACGTGAAAGTAATGAACTACTACGTTTTAACATAATATAGCAAGCATCGAGTGAGTCAACTTTAACTGGTTGTCGGGTCTGAATATCAACAGATTTTTTTGTAGTTTCATACAATTTCGATGACATACGTCATAATGATACCGTTATACCTTTGAATCATTCAAAAATAGCACATTCATTTTTTTACTTTTTTCGCGCTAAAATACTGTTCTAGACCATAGTGAGGCGGTCTAAACGTACAGTTAGAGTGCTAGTTCGAAAAAAAAGTAAGTTCTAATTTACAATTGTGAATAAAGTGCTATTGTGATTGCCGAGGCATCAATTTCAATTAGCTTTCTTTGTTTTTTCGGAAGTGTTGGAAGTGAGAAAAATGAGTGACCAATTTAAGGAAAGCTGTGAACCAAGCTTCTTAACAAATCATCTCGCAAAAGCACGCTGAAAAGCGCTTGCAATGGGCTCATCAAAATGTCGATCGTGATTGGACAAAAATAAAATTCTCAGATGAATCAGCTTTTGTATTATTTAATCCAATAAAACGTGTTTGGGGTGGCGTCCGTGTCGTAGTTGGTTAAAGTGCGTGGCCTCTATGTCAACGAACCTGGAGACCCAGGTTCGAACCGCAGCAGCGACAGAAAATTATTTGAGTCAAAATAATTTTTCTGTACGGCCGCCACCTCTCTGCAGACAATGGAAAACCTCAGAGAGTAATCAAAATGCCATGCTTCTTGAGAATAAGAACATTCTGTCCATCGCCGTTCGGAGTCGGCGTTAAACGTGTAGGTCCGGTTCTCGGTTAATTGTGTACAAACTTAATAACACGCACAGCATAACACAATTGATCATAAGAAGCTAGGTCAAAGTCCTTTCAAGGGCTGAAATGACCAGTTATTTATTTTATTTATTTTAAAACGTGTTTGGAAAAAAAAAGGTAAAAAAGTAATTCAGCGTAGTGTTAAACATCCCCACCAAATACACGTCTATGAGTGTTTCTCATTTCATGGATTTGGCGTTTTAAAGTGCTTCACCTATAACCTTAATGTAATAAGAATGCTGGGATTGTACAAAGATGGGTTGTTAAAGTCTGCCAAAAAGTTATAGGCAAAAAATAACGCCGATTGGATATTAGAAGAGGAAAACGATCCGAAACATAGGAGTAAACTCTGCACTAAATGGAAATAAGAAAACAATACTAGAATATTGGATTGTCTATTACAGTCACCTGATGTCAATCCAATACAAAATGTATGGGGCATCATAAAAGCTAAAATATCAAAAATAAATATAAAATCATCAAAAGAATTCGTTAGATTGATTCGCTAGACTCCTGAGTATGCTGAAAAATTGGCAGCTAGTTGCCATCTAAGTTGTACATTGACAATGAAGGTGAATGGAAGGTATATTAAATATGTGTCGACTATGACAATGAAATGTCCTTTTTATGTATACATTTTTTTTAAATATATGCTTCATCAACATCAACAGCCAAAAAGGTTTTCTCTGAACACACTGTAAATACATTAAAAAAACACAGGTGCGTCACTGGATATACGAGAGAAGCGAAGCATTTTCGCAATTTCATAGATTTAATAATTTAATGGCTTTTTCGATTAAAATAATTTTTAAATTTAAAACCTTAAAATAACAAAGTTTTGCGTCTTTGTATGGGAGCACCCGTAAGGAGTGGTCGGTGGAGAGGTCAGAGGGGATAGGTCCTCAAGGGAAAAATGTTCCTTTTGCAAAAATATTGGGGGTTGATCATACATATTAACCCTCTCCGGCCCTCCTATTCAGTTGTAGGGAATAAATATATAAAAATCATTAAATTTGTTTGTAGCATAACGACATCTAGTAGTAAGTAAAAGCAACATTTGTATTTTTTAGTACTCTTGGTTGTATAGCCAATACACAATCTATAGTGGTTATTGTGTATTGGCGAATGGTTATAGTAGGAGATGAAGGATATGTAGCCAATATAATTCTTATAAACAGATTATTTTGATCTACTGCAACATAGCTTTAGTTAATTCTTAATATTGAATCAACGATATTTACAAACAAAGGTTTTCGGTTCGATGGTTAATGCGTTGAACTATCAGTCGACGGGCATGGGTTCAATTCCTGCAGTGGACAATAAATTATTTTTAATTTAATATTTTCTTGTTGCAATAGACGGAATAGAAGAAAAACGGTGTCGGAAAAAAGTGTCGTTTTTTCAGATTTCACTCTAGCAAATCGCAGAACGAGGCGTGAAAAGCTTCGCTTCAAAAAAAAAACAGCGAGTTTAAAATTAAATAAAATTACATAAAAAGTTTAAATAATATATTACTAAATAGAAAACAAATATTACAATATCTATGGCTTAATATAGAAAAGGCGAAACTCGTTTTATCTCGAAATAACTTTTTAATATATTCTGGTAGATCACTCTCAAATACACCTCCCTAAAACAATCAATTCGCTTGTTTGTTGTTCTTTTTGCCAATTTTAAATAAAAACTGCATTAAAAAAGTTTTTATACCCAAAGTTTTTCAGATTTTATTCAGTTTTTGTCTCATCCTGTAAGGTAACAAAAAATTGAGTTACGCCTTTTCTATATTAAGCCATCGATATATAATATGCTTTCAAATTAAAAATTCTGAAAAACTGTAATTTGCACTAGGAGGACATATTAAAAATGCGCGTTTGTCTAAAAACTGTAATTTACAGTTTTAACTGTGAATATGGTAGCAATGATCTGGCATAACTCCAAATCTGTGATATATGAGTTGAAAATGTAGAATACACGTTATTTGGAACTCTTAAATACACAGTGTGTCCAGCCACGTGCGCAGGATTTGGTCCTGGGGGGGTTTTTTTGACTAAAAAATAAGGAATTCTAAGTACCTAGAAAACTATAAAAAAATGGATGCACAGAAAATACATATTGGATATAAAACTATAAGATTTCAGTTATACATTTTCAGTTATACAAAACTATTCCCCCAATAAATTAATGCGTCGGGGTACAGAAAACAAATCGTCCAATGCTGCATCTACACGAACTTCAACGTCCCGATGAATATGAAGTGCAGCCAATCCGTTCAGCCGATTTTCGATCATAGTAGAACATAAGTAATTTTTTAACTGGCGTAATGTTGAAAAAGAGCGTTCGTTCGATGATGTCGTTACTGGTAACGCAGCCATTAATTATCAGCAAGATTTGGTGAACATTTGGAAAAGCAGTTGTATTGCAGGTGTCAACAGCTTCGATAGGGCGGTTAACCGCCAAAACCCCCGTGCGCACGGGCCTGAGTGTGTCAATTAATATCCCAGACAGGCTCTAGAAAACATGACTAAAACACGATTTCTATTTATTTTTCGGTACTTTTATTCAAAATATTCTCCTCCCAATTCAATACACTTGTTATAGCGATTCAATAGTGATTCAAATTCCTGCTCTATCTTATTTTGTGGAATTGCCTCCAGTGCCCGTGTCATAGCCAACCACTTAAAACTTGGGAAAATCCTTGTTCTTATTCTTCTTCCTATGCTTTTCTTTGATTTCAAACTTGGCATCCTCATCCATATCCCTAGTTATATTTTTTGTCCTTATAATTGTCCTACTTCTTGCCCAAACTCTTGTTTTAAACCACATCAATATTCCTGACCTTATTCTTGTTCGAATCCCTTTCCTTATCTTTGTCCCACTACTTTTCTCAAACTTTATCCTAAATCTTGTGCTTTGTGTGTCCAAATCTTTATTTGACTCCTTATCCCATTTTTTTTTTGTTCTTCTCCTTGGAAAAATGCCCTCTTGTCAAAATTGTTTAATACACTTGCAAACAGTTCGAAAGTGCTTTGTAAACCGCCTCCAGTTTTAATTTTACTTTATTCTTATTCTTATTCTTATAAAAAAGGCAATTTGTGCATATTTGTAATTTTGTGCCTTTCAATTTAAAACAAATATTTTGCGTTTGTGCCAGCTTGCACTTTAATGGCCAAAGCTTAACCAAAAGAATAAATCAAATCAAAAAATAAAGCTGACCCTATTTACGAATCAATAGAGTCAAACAATCTAAAATTAAAAAACAATTGTGCATGTTTCGCAACTTCTCTATATCGGTCACCATTTCTAGAATCAACAAAATAATAAATCTAGCTACAAAGGAATTCACTTGTGTCAACAACATCTGTTCTGTCGAGCATGGTTGAATAAATAAGGCTGTCGCATCGAAGTTGACAGCTCATACAAAATCTGAAAGCGAAAATTGATAACATGTAAAGCCGATGAGTTATTGTTATTGATTTTGACAATTATGGGTACTGAAAAGAGAGTACGATCAGATCCGAGACAACCTTATTTATTCAACCATGCTATCGAGGAGAGAAACGTACTAAAACTTATAAGCAATGGTCTCTGCGGGAAATCCTACCATGGCTGCTGTGTGGGCATGACAAAAAGGATATACATACAGGATTAAACCTAAATTTTTTTTATGACGGGTGCAGGGATTTGTCGCCTCTAAAGAGTCTTATTGCTCGCCATTAAAAGTCTGAGCGACTCTTTTAATGTGATCGACTCAAACCACAAGCAAGTCTGCAGTAAATTACCAAACTTCGACGTTTTCACACACTTGTCCGATGATCTAGCAAGAGTGGAGTCCATGTTTAAAGTAAGTAACTCTGTCATCTCAACTGTTTTCAAAAACATAAGAGAATTAACTGAAATAGTAAGAGACAGTGAGAAAGCTTTGCATTGTAAAAATGTGATTAATGAGCTTAAAAAAGAAGTAAAAAATAGCTTTGAAAACTTAAGAAATTACGACTCTACCAAAAGTATAATGGGTAATCTTCCTTTCATGCGATATGACATGGATATCAAGCTACATTAAGTTAATTCAAATCAATATCTCTGCATCCTGATCCTATGCTTGAAATATTATTTAAAAAAAAAAATTAATGACATCAGCAATGATTTAGATGTGTTTTGTGTCCTTACACTAAGGGAAATAACGCTTATTAACATTATCCACGCCTGAGTATATATTTCATTTAAATATTTACGTTGATAAATCAAATATTTTCCTTACAACTCGTTTTTTCCCGTATTTAAATTTAATTTATGCCACACACTGACACACATATTCCATACAACTGCCAAGCAGCAGCAGCATCGCACTCTGTTCCTGTGCGATGCTGCTGCAGTTTCTTCGCACCAGCAGTTGCAGGTCTTATAGTTCTCATTTAGTTAATGTTTCAAGGGTGATATATCATGGATATTTGGCAAATATTATTTGTGAGTGCGGTGGTGAGTGCGATGCATGATTAATTCATGTAAGGTGGAGTGACAACTCGGTATTTTCTCAAGAATGTCACTCCACTCTACATGATTTCATCATGTATTGCACTCACCACCGGACTCACAAATCATATTTTCACAAAAAGAAAATAAAATATACCACTAAATGGCGTTTGATATGGACGCAGCTCGCATGGTACAATAAAAACAAGGTAGAAGCATTTCAGAGAGGCAGACTGCCGCAACTGTCAAAACTTTCAGATACAAAACTGTCCGTAGAAAATCTGAAAGCGATTATTTTTTTTATTTTTTTTTTTCATTTTCAAATTACTATTGAAAGACAATTTTGGCTATGAGGAAGAGAGCGCAGTCTGAAATGCCTCTACCTCTGTTATTCTACCATGGCAGCTCGTGGGAAATATTCAAATAAATTGTTTTTCAATTTCAATATTTTTATATAAATTTTCCTTAAATGCGATAGATTTATTTTCAAATAGTAAATATTTGAAAATATTCGTGCATAATTTTAATATATTTTTTATTAATTCTTTTTAATATTTTAATATTTTATTTAATTAAAAACGTATTTAAATAAATTTTAAATATTTACGTAGTCGATTTAAGTAAATGGGTTATTGGTGCAAAAATGACTCGCTTTTTTAATAAATTAAAAAAGTTTTCGGATAAATTTAATATTTTTTTCCCTTAGTGTACGTTTGTTTTATAATGAAATAAGATTGCTTTTATCTCTCAACTGCCTTCCTACTGATCTCTCATCGTTCTCACGTTCATCAAAAGAAGTGAGATAAAAAAACTAAGTTGCATCCATCACTTTTTTATTTATTTTGTTAAAATAATTTTTCACCGCAAAATGAAGTGAGGTTATTGACTCAGTTATTTGCCTTAAAAATTTTATATTATATAGAAACGACAGGATAGATAGAAGGGGAGGTGGGGTTGCCGTATACTGTCGTAATAACTTAAGTGCTCATCTGGTGAGCAAATCCAATGCAGTATAGAATATATTAATATCTGCGTATCTGACAACACGACAAAAATATTTTTCTTATGTGTTTATAATCCATGCAAGTAAAATAGTTTCAACTCTTTTTTCTCAACTATTTCAGATCTTTAATAGATTATAACTATTTTATTATATGTGGTGACTTTAATGTAAATCTGTTATGTAATGATAATCTTAGGCCGTGTGCTATTCGGAAACTTTTCACTCAGATGATGAAATTTTGACAGTCTGACAGAGAATATTTGGCACTTGTGAGGTGAATATGATTGTCAAAAATTCATGTATCCCCAGGGGCTAGTATGCATTTTGACAATCGGAAAGAGAATTTTTGACACAAGCAAATATGGAAAAAAAAAACACTTGTGAGATTGTGAGTCGTAAAGAATTTCAAAATTTTGTGTTTCCAACAGCATAGCAACCAAAATTGCTAATTTTCAATATACATTAACAATTTCGCAAATGAAATTAAATTCTTGTGCTAATGCACTACCAAAATCTAAAACGTAGAATTTCTAGTTGTCAAAATTTCATCGTCCTTTTGGCACAGAAAAAATTACAATTTTATTTCAAAAGACAGAAATTGTATTCAACTCAGTAAATTCTCTCCTACCACGAGTAAAAAGTTTCCGAATAGCACACGGCCTTACAAAACCAATGTATGATAATGTGTCCACCGTCGATCTGTCAATTGTGAATGGTACCATGCCTACACGCTTCTCGTCTAATGATAGTCCCAGTCTTCTCGATTATTTTATAGTGTCGGATGTATCTAATGTATTACTGTTTGATCAAATTTACTTTTTATCTGATCATGACTTGATATTTTGTACATTTGACATAAATTTGTCTCGATCAGTTACATCTAAAGTGTTTTCTTACCATAATTTGAAGTCCATAGATTCACAGGCTCTACGTCATGATTTACTTTTAACTCCATGGAATGATTTGTGGCTTTGTTCAAGTGTTGAAGAAAAATTATCGTTATTTAATTACCAAATAAATAGACTTTTTGTAAAACATATTCCTCTTAAGACTGTTACTATCAAGAGTACATCGTCTCCTTGGCTTACAACTCGTGTTGAAAGTGCATTAAAATAAAGACATAGGGTTCAAAATGTTTGGAAAAAGAATCCTGCACCAGAGAAGTATAGGTGTTCAAGAAATGCATCCATTCGAACAATAACGCAATCCAAAATAAAGTATTGCTCTAATAAACTAAAAACTTCTCTTCCGGCAAAGTTTCTGTGGAATAATTTAAAAAAGCTTAGCATTGGTAATAAGCAAACCGTTGACTGCCGGTTAGATCCCGAAATTTTGAACGATTTTTTTCTTTCCAACACACAAGTGCCTCGAAATAGCTCTAGAAGTTCCTTTGAACTTTCAAACTTTCTTCCTCGGTCATCTTTTCAATTTTCTACGGTGACGGAAGTTGATGTTGCAAATAAAGTAATGAGCGTTAAATCTAATGCTGTTGGTGAAGATTGCATTAGTATAAAATTCATTA
Organism: Pherbina coryleti; assembly: GCA_943735915.1. Taxonomy (NCBI): domain Eukaryota; kingdom Metazoa; phylum Arthropoda; class Insecta; order Diptera; family Sciomyzidae; genus Pherbina; species Pherbina coryleti. Next base: position 139,253,966 of record OX030949.1, on the reverse strand, counting down.
AAATTATCTTAGTTCATGTGTTAAGCCCTCTAACCCACATTGTTAACCACTGCTTCACGACATCTTGCTTTCCAGCATAATGGAAAAGTGCTTTAATAATACCAGTTGCGAAAAAAACTACAGCTTGCGAGGTCAAGGAATTCAGGCCTATAAGTATCTTGTCGGCTCTCTATAAAGTGTGTGAAGCCCTTATGGCTGACCAGATTTCAACATTTTTGACATGCAATCATTTTTATCTCCACTTCAATCAGGATTTCGAACTAACCATAGTTGTACGACTGCTACTCAGAAAGTGTTGGATGATGTAAGAAGCTCTTATGATGATGGTAAACTAACGTTACTGTGTTTACTAGATTTTTCAAAAGCGTTTGATACTGTCAGTCATGATCCTCTGTGTCATAAATTAAAATATTATTATGGCTTTTTTATTTATTTATTTATTTATTTATGTATTTATTTCATCAAGCAGAGAGGGAATCTCTTACAGACTACTAAGTATATATATAACATTAAAATTAATAATAATATACAATATACAGTAATATACAATCAATGTAATAATTACAAGTAAATTACAAATAAAAATTGAGATTGATTACAACTAAGTTAAGGTTGAACTTTGCATAAAGGAGAAAATGGTATGAATGTATATGGAAAGTCTAGATAACTATCAGAGGGCGAGACCAAATTAAATCATCAAGGTGCGTGATAAAGACAACCACTGGTTAGTAACATTAGGTAACGCGGAAAACTTGGAGCAGGTTGAGATTTGTTTTAAACTGAGTTCTTGAAATTGGGTCAAATATGTCAATCAATGACAGAACCCTGTTTGCCTCAATAGTGCAGCGCGTGATAGGCTCATTTCAAGCATATTCAGATCTGTGAAAAGGGACCCGAAAGGTAAACTGGCTACGGAGATAGCGGAGTGGGGTAAGGAAATCAAGAAAACCAAGTAGAGTAGGACACTGGATATGGTGGTGAATCAGGTCACGAATAAAAATGACTGACTGCATCTTGCGTCTAGATTCGAGGGAGCAAATATCAATTAATGCACATCTAGTTGAGTATGGAGGAGGCTGATGTAGGTTCCAATTAAGTTTAGACATCACATATCTTGTGAACTTTTTTTGTACTCTTTCAATTCGCTGAGATTGACTGGGAGAGGAAGTATTCCATAAAATGGAGCAGTATTCTAAATGGGGTCGGACTAATGAAGTGTACAAACATTTGAGGGTGTAGGGATCCCTAAAGTCCTCTGAGTTCCTAATAATAAAGCCAAGCATCGAGTTAGACTTGTTGATGATGAGATTAATATGGTCTTTAAAATTAAGACGAGGGTCAAATAAAATTCCAAGGTCTTTCTTAGAGGCAACATGTTGAAGTGAACATGAGTTAATAGAGTAGGAGTTTGTTGACGGGAGTGATGATCTATAAAAAGAGATACATTGACATTTGGAGATGTTAAGTGGTAGTTCATTCTGTTCGCACCAGGCGAAGATTGAATCAATGTCTGTTTGGAGAAGCATGGCATCCTCATTTGACTTAATCGATCGAAAAAGCTTCAGATCGTCGGCGAAAAGAAGGCTTTGGGAATGACGTATGACCCTAGGAAGGTCATTAATAAATATTAAGAACAGTAAGGGCCCTAGATGGCTGCCTTGGGGAACACCGGACGTAACTTCGAAGAGATTGGATAGGTTGTTATTAATTTTTACTGATTGGCGGCGATTTGAGAGGTATGATTGGAACCAATATAGGAGATTAGAGTGAATTCCTAGGGAGGCAAGTTTTAAAATAAGGTGTTTGTGAGAGACTTTGTCAAATGCTTTCGCAAAATCAGTAAAGATGACATCAGTTTGAAGACCTGCTTCAAAGTTAGTAATAATAACATTACAAAAAAGTACCAAGTTCGTTAACGTTGATTTACCTGCTAAGAAACCATGTTGTTCCGGAGATATCACATTTTTAACATGGAATGTCATTTTATCATATATGATTTTGTCGAAGATTTTAGGTATGACGGAAAGTTTACAAATGGGTCTATAGTTTTTAATTTCATGCTTAGGACCGGATTTGTGGAGGGGGACTATGTAAGAATGTTTCCAGGCATCAATAAATTGGCCACTAGATAACGATTTTCTAAGGATTAAAAAGAGAGGAGTCGCCAGGGAAGCGGCACATCTTCGTAAAACGATTTGAGCTAAACCATCAGGACCTGGTATATGGTTAGCTTTAAGGCTAGCTAAAGCAGTTGCGATATCTTCAGTTTGGAATGAAAGATCACCTAGGTCAAGGACAGAATCATATGGGCGACTAAGCAATAAAGGATCAGAGCTGGAGACGGAGGAATAAACTGATTTAAAATAATCAGCAAAGAAATTGCATATAGTTTGACGGTCATCTGAGGAGGAACCCAGATAGGACATAGTGCTGGGTAGTCCATTTGTTTTCCTTTTGTTATTGATATAAGACCAGAAGTATTTACTATTATTCTTTAGAGTTTGTTCCGTGGAGGAGATAAAGGAGTTGTACAGGAACCTATTAAGGATTACAAATTGATTATGAAGTGACAGGTAGTAAGTTTTTAAAGTCAAATTAGATGAATCTTGCCTTAATCGTTTATAGGCTTTATTCTTTTTGTTCTTTAAGTTTGAGAGCCTCTTGTTAAACCACGGGGGGTTCCTATTGCTGAAGGTCTGTTTCAATGGCACGAACTGATTAATCGAGTCATTTAAAATAGATAAAAATTTATCATAGGCAATCGATAGATCTGGTTCACGAGCGATGAAGTCCCATGAGATCGAGGATAAAAGTTCATTCATTTCAGCAAAATTAGCATTTTTAAAGTCCAATGTAAGTTCCTGATTGGTAACTAGTTTCTGGTATTGATAAAGTGAAAATTCAAGAAAGAGAGGAACATGGTGATTGGTGCTGTTAAAAATTTGAGAAGCTGGTAAGTCTGTGTTAACGCGGAATTCTTTATCGACAAATATGAGGTCAAGAACGCGGTTTAGATCATTTTTGAACTTACTGACTTGAACCAAGTCATATTGGCTAAAAAAGTCAATTAAAAGGGTTTCAGTTGAGCTATGAGCATTAAAAGGATGAAGGTGAGAACCGTCAACTTCAGGTTTCCAGATAATGTTACCTAAGTTGAAGTCGCCGGCGAACAGAACGTGCTGAGAAGCGGATAGATTTTCGAGGACAGGTCGACAGTCATCGAAATGTGCATTATAAAGTTCTACGGAACTTTTAGGTGGTATGTAGCTAACTATCAGAAAAAGCTCGAAATTATTAGACAAAGTAAGTTTAATAATGATTTGGTCAATGTCAAGAGCCGTTGATTGGGCTGGACTATTGTGATGGTGTAATTGCTCACAGGGGAATGAATTCTTGATCGCAACCAGAACCCCACCACCGCGTGAACGACCAGTAAGTGTAGGACAACGGTCCTTACGGTAAACATTATAAGAGGTGCCACTGAACAGTTCTGAAGTGAAATGATGCTCTGTTAACCAAGTTTCTGTTAATAATATGAAGTCATATTCTAACGAACAAGATGCAATAAAGAATTGATTTATTTTGGTTCTCATACCTCCGATGTTCTGGTAATACAATGAAAACTTAATAGTGGGTGAAGTCGGTGATTGATTTGATGGAGACGATATTGTGTCTATAGGTGTTAAAAATGACGATGGTAATATTGAAGCTGATGCTCTCAGTGGCGCTGTTGATGATGCCGACATAGTTGAAGATGATGACGAATCAATTAAAGTTGATGATGGTATGTGTGGTGATGCTAATACATATGATGATGGTAGTGATGATGCTGTTGATGATGACGATATAGTTGAAGATGATGGTGGCGAAGTAGTTGAAGATGATGGCGGCGAAGTAGTTGAAGATGATAATGATACATGCGATATTGCTGATACATATGATGATGATAATGAAGATGATAATGATGATGATGATGATGCTGATGAAGATGATGATAGTGATGAAGATGTTGGTAGTGATGTTGATGAAGGTGATGATGGTGATGAGTGTAATGGTGGTGATGATGATGAAAGAGGTGATAGTAGATTGCTTATGGATCGGTGATCAATGATGGTAGATTGGAGATTTTTGACAGCAGATAAGCTCGGGTTACTATTGTGGTTGGTTAGTTTTTTGGAGATGTAGACGAAATGCCGTTGAGAGCCTGGTTGTTCAATGTGGGTGCTGGCCAAGGGCGTGGAATAAAGTCACGAACTAGGACCCCGTTGGGCCAAAAGTTTTTACAAATTATCTTAGCATAGTCTACCTCGGAAGCATAAATTTTAAATGAAGCAATTTTTTGGTCAGCTTTTTGTTTAAACTTTAGGCAAGTGATGGTTGATTCAGGATGCGGTAATTTGTTAGCAACGTATGCGAGAATGTTTTCAATTGTTGTAGCGGCAGCTAGCCTCGAGATAAAGACAGGCTTTCGTGGAGGCCGTGTTATTACCACCAAATCGACCAATGGGACTGATTCCGAGACGCCGAGGGACTGATTAGGCGTGTTGGCTAGATGATGTGAGACGTTAGGCAGTCTATTAGTCGATTTCACAGCACTTTGTAAGTCGTGCCCAGCTGAGTTAGAGTCTGAAGTGATGTTCCTGGGAGATGCGGTGTCTTTAATCGATGGTGTGAAAACTACTAAATCAACCAGTGGTCCACATTCCGTGGACACGAGAGGCTGATTAGGAGTGTTTAATTGATGTTGCACGGGCTGGTGAGTGGGCTCGGGAGGCTGGTGAGATGGGTCACCTGGACTAGGTTGAGAGCAGCTTGTGGAAACTGGTGTGGTGGCTTGCAAGGCATCAATGTTGATGACCCTCTCTAGATTGGATTCTTTAACCTTTCCTGTTTTTTTCTTCGTTTTTTGTTGTGGTGAGACGGTTCCTTTGTTATTATTCAGTGTAGTGGTGATATTATAAAGGTTTACGCAGCCTTCGGAGTGGGTGACAACGGCCTTTTGGAGGCGTTTCACCTCCTCCACAATGTTGTTGGCAGATTTGTTGACATTTGCAAGGGCTTGCAGCAGGTGGCTCGTGGTTATTTTACGACAGTTTAGACAAAACCATTGAAGGCCATTAGATGTGGTGCAGTTGAGGGCATCTCCAATCCTGGCAGAAAGTCCAACACATTTTCCATGGAAAAGGTTGGAGCATCCGTTGCAGGAGATGAAGGCTCCCACCGTGGTCCATTCTGACTTGCAGCTTTCACAACGGGCGGCCATGTTTCAGATGAAAAGTGAGGTTATGGAACGAATGATTTAGAATACACTTCGATGAAATGATATGATTGAAATAATTCGGAAACTTGATGTGTACGATGTAAAGAAACGATCGCGTGATAGATTAACTATGGAAAACAATAGATACAAAGCGGAAGAAACAATTAATTGCAAATATAATTGGTAAAGTAGCGGAAGCCAAAATTTTTCAATGTTTACACTTTGACGGGGTTGCCAGACTGATACTGACTTTTGATAGTGCAATCCATCTGCTTAAAAGTAATCTAACAGACAGAGAACAAAGGGTAAAGATTGAAAACAGTTTTTCGCAACGTAAGTTAATATGTAGTGGTGTGCCGCAAGGTTCGGTTCTTGGCCCTCTGCTATTTTCAATATTTGTTAATGATATTTTGTCTTGCTGCAAATACTCGTTAATGCATGCGTATGCGGACGACGTCCAAGTTTATTTATCGGGTAGAGAAAATCTCTTGGAAGATTTAACGTTTAGGTTGAATGAAGATTTAAATAATATTTACCAATGAGCCATGAAGAACAGTCTCCAACTGAATGCACAGAAGTCGTATATATTATCAATTTCCAAAAATAAAATAATGTTTGGGGATATGCCAACTTTACTTCTAAGTGACAAGGGCTTACAACTTGTAAACAGTGCAAAAAGTTTAGGTTTTCAAATAAACTGCTCCTTGACGTGAACTGACCATATCAATGCCGTAGTTTCCAAAATACATTTCATTTTACGTAATCTGAGAGTGTCGGCGCAGTTTACACCAATTGATACTAGGCGTACTAGTGATCACTAAACTAAACTGCAAGTTGCATTTAATCATGCGACAAGATATGTATATGGCCTACGCAAGTTTGATCACTTAGCCAAGTTTAAGAGCTGTATACTTGGTTGAGATACAATAAACTATTTAAATGCTCGAAATTGCATATTTGTTCATAAGCTCATGAAAAATAAGATCCCGGCATATCCTTATGAAAAATTGCAATTTGGTTAGTCACAGTGATGTCAAATACTTATAACACCTAATTTTAACTTTTTAAATTCAACGCGGCTATTTTTTATTAACGCCATCAGGTTATGGAACGCGTTACCAACCAACCTAAAATCCATAGTCGGAGAAGCCAGCTTCAAACAGGCCATTTTGAAACATATCTCTTTATAAAATTTTAAAATTCTACGATTCACTTAAATTAAAGTAAACAGTTCTCTTTTCACTAATCTAAATCGTTCCTTTCACATATTTATATCTTTATAAAAAAAAAAATATCTTTATATCTATCCTTTTTCTTATATACATATGTTTTTCTAATGATATGTAAATCTAGTTTTAAGTTTTTGCTTTTAAGAAAATATTTTTCTCTTTATATAATGTATTCAACTTATATATGTCTTCAAACTTTGTACTATAAAAGAACATAGTTCTTAGTGTACTAATTGATATTATAATAAATTAATGAATGTAAAGACATGACTGTTTTTTACATTTTAATGCCATATGGCATACATTTTCTATTACAGTTCAAAAGTAAATGTCAAAAAATACCTTTCGTAACTGTTCGTAAGCCGTGATCTCAAGTATTCAGCTCATTTGATCGCTAACGTAATTTTTTCTCATACGAAAGCCGTTTCGTTCACGGAAGCGGCGATTCGGCCCCCCCCTATTTTCTTGATTCAAGCGTAGAATGCTTGATTTTTTTCTTTACGTGTATGAATCAGATGTAATTTATCACTTCAATTTTCATTATTTCTTTTGTTCAGATCGACAAGGTAAATGCAAGAGGATATCCTTTTTCTAGTTTCAAAAGTAAAAGGAAATAAAAGACCTATAAAACGAGATTCTTTATGAAATTTTTTAGACACTTGAGTATCTCGACCATAACTTGAAAAATTTATTCATATAACAGCGTCAAACCACATGATCCTTGAATTGTTGACGTTGCAGATACGTGAAATGAAGTATCTTCGGAACTTTTCGCACAATAAATCGAAAATCGGTGATTTTTTTATGCTTTGAAGCAAGGATTCCCAGCCAGTCTATGGTTCTATTTCGAACTAAGGCAGTCAATTCAAAAAAACCAACCGATCAAAAAACTAAGTATTGATACATTTTTTATTTGAGTTTATTAAAAATAAGATAATAAGTGTTTAAACTTTAAAGGTAAAAGCGTAGGACCATTCGCTTGTCCTTGACCCCATCCCTGGGGTGGCACTAAAACGCGCAACCACTTGACTACAGGAGGATACTTACTGCTATAGCCATCTATTGACAAAAAGCGGGAACTTAGTTGCACACATAATACATTTACTTTAGAAACATTTTACAAAAAGGATTTCAGGAAAAATTGCCTGTCTTGCTCATGGTCACATAAAAATAATTTTATAAACACGTAAGGTTAAAAATACACTTAATCATAATTCTTATATATCAAGCCTAAAGATATAAATCATAACAGCGACCACGTGCTTGTGGTCAAAAACTTTCCAGTCTAGAATTTGCAAAAAAAAAAAAAAAAAATATGTCGCTCTAAAAGCTTTTGCAGCACATGCTTAAAGTCACGCACAATTTTCGGAAACTTCTACCGACTTAAACGCATCTTCACTGGTACTGAACTTAATAGCCAAAACATGTCTATTGAATTCAAAATTGAAGTTGCTGTGGTTGTCCCATTCATAGAAATTCTATTCCATTTCACTTTCTATGAAGAAGATAAACGCAATTCTGTCGGATTGATTCTTCCTATTCTCCTGTAACATATGGACAATAGGAAGAGATTTTTATTGAAATAACCTTAAGCATTTGTATGCCAACTACAGAGCATGGGCATGCTCAAAGTGACAACATACTGACACATTGAGTGCATTTAATGGCAATTTAATCCTGCTATTTTGTGCCACATACGTGATGTAGAGCAAAAATGCCATCGTGAAAAGACAAACTTATTTAAGAACAAATTAGCAAGCATCCAGTTGAAATGGCATCGATACAATGTCACGTAGATGGGGGTCATCATTTTCGATCATATACAATTCACGCACAAAATGTCATTTTATTACATTAACCTTATGTGGAGCGGGAGTTACTCCTAATATGCCGCATGGGAGCGGATGCACTCTCTGTAATAAAAATATGAACCTCTGTTCGCGCCTATTTCAATGGCAAACACCATTTTGTTGCTATACTTAAATAATGAGGTTTTAGGATATTATTATGTTGATGATTTGGTATAACTTTAAGCTGACAACGCATTTGTCATCTGTCAAAAGCTCTCACACTAAGAAAATAGTAAATTTTAATTAATTTTGTGAAAATTACTGGACAAACTTTTAAACTCTCGAGAAAAGTATGTTAAATAATTGTACATACTTAAAGTTTAAAACAAACACCAACCCAGACACACACACATACACATAAGTACACTCACACTTTTTAAGTGTCAATTCTGGGCACATTAAATTGGGCCATGTAAAAACTTTGTTCATTAAAAATTTTGAAAATTTGATTTGTGACCCCCCCATTGTAACACCTCAACGTCAACTTTATCTACCTAGACATGCAATTGTCAAGTCGGTTGCTGCTGTCAGGTCGGTTGTTGCTGTCCATGACAAAATATCAAAATTTTTTCTTTATTACGTTATAAGCACCTTGGAATTATTTAAGGTTTATCTAATCAGTGAGTTAAGCAAAGTTTTTCAGTTTTATTTCGTTCACTCTGGGATATGCTAGGAGACATGCTTCGATTCTAGTGGCTCTTGTAAATCTAAATAAAGTTCATTGCCATCACTCTAGGTTATTTTGAAGTAAACTAATTATTGCTATGGCTTGATATTGTTTTTATTATAATAGAGCATATAAGACCAAAAGTCATTTTCCAGCCTAATAAGCAGAGGATTTGTTGACAGGCTGAATCGAAATTAGCATAATACAGTAGGCGCTGCATTGTTCATTGAGTTCTAGTAGAAGAAAATTAAAGAGAATCAAGAGATAAGCTATTTTATTTTTGATTTAAATTGCTATTTGAAAACAAAAGTTTTAAGGTCCCCGAGCTTAGAATAAGTAGACTCAATAAATTACTTCTTGACTTCTCTTTGTGAATTCTTCATGATAATTTTTCATATCACAATTGTATGACCTTGGGCGTGATGGCAGTGCAGCCATTTCTGATAAGATATTTAACTTAAATTGATAAAAAAATAATAAAAAAAAGAGTTGGATGTGTCGTGGACACACTCGTAGGTTCTGTCATGACGGGTGTGTCATGTTTTAATCCATGACAATTATTTAATCCATGTTTTAATTCTTGACTTAATGAAATATACCGAATCCTTTCCTACTTTGGAAAGGTGTGGTTTTAGGTGTGTCCTAATTTTTGTCATAATCCACATTCTAATTCATGCCAAAGTCCTTTTCTGGTTTCATAGTCCGGTTTCATTGTGCTATTTTTTGTTTGTGGGCAATGTTGGTTGCCACGAAAAAAACTGGTGAAATCATAACTAACTAGATTATTATGTTTATTGTTGTTGTTGTTGTTGATGTTGATGTTGTTGTTGCTGTTGTTGTTGTTGGTGTTGTTGTTGGTGTTGTTGTTGTTGTTGTTGTTGTTGTTGTTGTAAATGTTGAAGTTGAAGTTGATGTTGTTGTTGATGTTGATGTTGATGTTGATGTCGATGTTGCTGTTGATGTTGATGTTGATGTTGATGTTGATGTTGATGTTGATGTTGATGTTGATGTTGATGTTGATGTAAATGTTGAAGTTGAAGTTGATGTTGTTGTTGATGTTGATGTTGATGTTGATGTTGATGTTAATGTTGATGTTGGTGTTGTTGATGTTGATGTTGATGTTGATGTTGATGTTGATGTTGATGTTGATGTTGAAGTTGATGTTGATGTTGTTGATGTTGATGTTGATGTTGAAGTTGATGTTGTTGTTGATGTTGATGTTGATGTTGATGTTGATGTTGATGTTGATGTTGATGTTGTTGATGTTGATGTTGATGTTGATGTTGATGTTGATGTTGAAGTTGATGTTGTTGTTGATGTTGATGTTGATGTTGATGTTGATGTTGATGTTGATGTTGATGTTGATGTTGATGTCGATGTTGATGTTGATGTTGATGTTGATGTTGATGTTGATGTTGATGTTGATGTTGATGTTGATGTTGATGTTGATGTTGATGTGATGTTGATGTTGTTGATGTTGATCTTGATGTTGATGTTGATGTTGATGTTGATGTTGATGTTGATGTTGATGTTGTTGATGTTGATGTTGATCTTGATCTTGATGTTGATGTTGATGTTGATGTTGATGTTGATGTTGATGTTGATGTTGATGTTGATGTTGATGTTGATGTTGATGTTGATGTTGATGTTGATGTTGATGTTGAAGTTGAAGTTGATGTTGTTGTTGATGTTGATGTTGATGTTGATGTTGATGTTGATGCTGATGTTGATGTTGATGTTGATGTTGATTTTGATGTTGATGTTGATGTTGATGTTGATGTTGATGTTGATGTTGATGTTGATTTTGATGTTGATGTTGATGTTGATGTTGATGTTGATGTTGATTTTGATGTTAATGTTGATGTTGATGTTGATGTTGATGTTGATGTTGATGTTGATGTTGATGTTGATGTTGATGTTGATGTTGATGTTGATGTTGATGTTGATGTTGATGTTGATGTTGATGTTGATGTTGATGTTGATGTTGATGTTGATGTTGATGTTGATGTTGATGTTGATGTTGATGTTGATGTTGATGTTGATGTTGATGTTGATGTTGATGTTGATGTTGATGTTGATGTTGATGTTGATGTTGATGTTGATGTTGATGTTGATGTTGATGTTGATGTTGATGTTGATGTTGATGTTGATGTTGATGTTGAAGTTGATGCTGTTGTTGATGTTGATGTTGATGTTGATGTTGATGTTGATGTTGATGTTGATGTTAATGTTGATGTTGATGTTGATGTTGATGTTGATGTTGATGTTGATGTTGATGTTGATGTCGATGTTGATGTTGATGTTGATGTTGATGTCGATGTTGATGTTGATGTTGATGTTGATGTTGATGTTGATGTTGATTTTGATGTCGATGTCGATGTTGATGTTGATGTTGATGTTGATGTTGATGTTGATGTTGATGTTGATGTTGATGTCGATGTTGATGCTGATGTTGATGTTGATGTTGATGTTGATGTTGATGTTGATGTTGATGTTGATGTTGATGTTGATGTTGATGTTGATGTTGATGTTGATGTTGATGTTGATGTTGATGTTGATGTTGATGTTGATGTTGATGTTGATGTTGATGTTGATGTTGATGTTGATGTTGATGTTGATGTTGATGTTGATGTTGATGTTGATTTTGATGTTAATGTTGATGTTGATGTTGATGTTGATGTTGATGTTGATGTTGATGTTGATGTTGATGTTGATGTTAATGTTGATGTTGATGTCGATGTTGATGTTGATGTTGATGTTGATGTTGATGTTGATGTTGATGTTGATGTTGATGTTGATGTTGATGTTGATGTTGATGTTGATGTTGATGTTGATGTTGATGTTGATGTTGATGTTGATGTTGATGTTGATGTTGATGTTGATGTTGATGTCGATGTTGATGTTGATGTTGATGTTGATGTTGATGTTGATGTCGATGTTGATGCTGATGTTGATGTTGATGTTGATGTTGATGTTGATGTTGATGTTGATGTTGATGTTGATGTTGATGTTAATGTTGATGTTGATATCGATGTTGATGTTGATGTTGATGTTGATGTTGATGTTGATGTTGATGTTGATGTTGATGTTGATGTCGATGTTGATGTTGATGTTGATGTTGATGTTGATGTTGATGTTGATGTTGATGTTGATGTTGATGTTGATGTTGATGTTGATTTTGATGTTAATGTTGATGTTGATGTTGATGTTGATGTTGATGTTGATGTTGATGTTGATGTTGATGTTGATGTTGATGTTGATGTTGATGTTGATGTTGATGTTGATGTCGATGTTGATGTTGATGTTGATGTTGATGTTAATGTTGATGTTGATGTCGATGTTGATGTTGATGTTGATGTTGATGTTGATGTTGATGTTGATGTTGATGTTGATGTTGATGTTGATGTTGATGTTGATGTTGATGTTGATGTTGATGTTGATGTTGATGTTGATGTTGATGTTGATGTTGATGTTGATGTTGATGTTGATGTTGATGTTGATGTTGATGTTGATGTTGATGTTGATGTTGATGTTGATGTTGATGTTGATGTTGATGTTGATGTTGATGTTGATGTTGATGTTGATGTTGATGTTGATGTATATGTTGATGTTGATATTTTTGGTGTTGATGTTGATGTTTTTGGTGTTGGTGTTTTTGTTGTTGTTGTTGTTGTTGTTGCTTTTTCGTTTTTTATTTGCTTCTCAATTGGTTGTGCTTTTCTTTGGTGCATTAACTTTGCCATAGCTGCATGCAATTAATCCAGTAAAAGTGATGCATATGCGTCACATAAGGCGGTTATCTGAGGGGCCTCATGACGACGCCAATTTTTTTTTTTTTTTTAGCATGAGTCTGAAGTCCTTACCTTCATTTTCATTTCTTAAAATTTGCCGTTACGACATTAGTCACAGAGTTAAAATTCCATGCAACGTTTTTTTATGGTTGTAGCATTTGTACTGCATTATGTGGTTGCCAATCTGAAATCATGACGATAAGAATTGTTTTGTAATTTAGTTATAAGGCGTAATAACACATCTATGCTGTCGTAAAAGAAAATTTATAGCGTCACGTTTCCTGAGTGAGTAATAATTCCATGCAACGATTTTACATTTCTGTTACATAAGCTGCTATATTCCCGACCTGGTGAAGTGTACATTTGTTATTTTATTTTTGTCGTAAGGCCAAGTATAAATCCTTCATTTTTAAACATTTTTCGTATCTTTTATATTCACTGAGTAAAAATTCAATGCAAAGCCGCTACGTGAATGTTGCATTGTCGATCATTGAGCGGCTCTCTCTGTGCCCCCATGATGTCAGGAATTTTTTGTCTAATTTTGTTGTGAGGGCTCAGAACAGGCCTTTATTGGTGTGCCATATTTTTGATACAAGCACTAATACTCAGAGAGTAATAATTCCATAGCGAGTTCCAGCGAGTAAGAAATTTTCAGTTTCGTTGCTTAAGCAGCTTCCACCGCATCCCGATGACGTTTTGAATTTTTGTTTTGTTTTTATAATGAAGTGAGAGAATTAGCCTTTATGTTCGTACCACCTTTCTTATCATAGCTCTTATACTCAGCGAGAAACAATTCAATGCAACGTCGATGAATTTTGAAAAAATGCATTTTTCAACTTTGTTGGAAACCTGCGCGGTAAAACGTAACTTCGTCACATCAAAATTTTTTTAAAACAATGGCATACTTTTTTAAATCAATAATTGTTATGAAATGCAACCCAAACATAGCGAATCACTGGTATACAATATCGGTATTTTATAAAATAATATGTTGTTGCGTTTGCTGTGATACCTTATCATGGAAAATTTACAGTAAACTATTCTTGAGCATTGTCAGATGTAAAATAAAATGAGATGGTTTTTATAAATTTGTGAAAAAAATTTAAACCTCAACAAATTTTTTCATGTTGGAAATGATATCAGCTGTTGGTTTCATTTATTATTATATCTGGCTGAATTAAAAAAAAATATATAACTTTTTATTTCCTGTTAATTTTAGTTTTAGAACGAAGTTCTTTAACGTGTATGCGTGCGAGCACAGAGCAGACCAAAGAGCACAAATTCCCAGCGGTAAAAATTCCTTTAACAAGACCTATAATCTCTAAAATACAATTTATGTAGGATATATCCCATCCTAAGCCTATGCTGAGTTGAACTTTACATTTACTCAAGCTTGTCATAGGCAGGAGATACATCCTAAGTACTTAGTAACATTGTATTTGACGTTGGATATATCTAAAGTGGAAACATGGTATGTGATTAGTGACGTTGAATACATCCTAAGTAGAAACATTGCATGTGACGTTGGATATTTCTAATGTGGAAACATTGAATGTGACGTCAGATATATCTTATGTGAAAACATTTTTTTTTTTTTTTTTTTTTTTTTAGATTTGAACCAAGGATTTCAGGTGGAATACCTATTCAGTCAAGTCTGCCTTGGTTCGAAAATGGGGTGATAGATTAGTGGGAAGGAAAGATCAATCAGGTGAAACACGTGTAGGATGTTCTAAGTGTGGTGGAAAGCCAAAGAAACATGTGAATTTGAATCAGAGGCAAGTGTTATACCTTTACCTCAGTCAATTCAAGTTATAAGGCAATCTCATCCACAAACTTTTCTACCATCAACTACAACTTCAAGTCGTAAATATTGATGAATTTTAAATTTCAGTTGATTAGAAAAGAGGATAGAAAATTGCAAAATGCTAAAGGTTTTAAAGCGTAGGACCATGGCCTGGCCGGGAATCGAACCCGGGACCTCTGGGGTAGCAGTCGAGCACGCTACCTACTCGACTACCGAGGCCGCAAGTTGTTGTAGCTTAATGAATGCTTATTATATTTAGATATATATGTGCAATTCAAATCACGTTCCAAGGAACATTCCAATTAAAAAGACACTAGAATCCTACTTACTTATCTTATCTGGCGCTTACAACCGTTGGTCGGGATTGTCCTCGTATAAGAAATTGCACCAGCCATTTCTGTTTTGTGCTTGCTGGCGCCAGTTGGAAATACCAAGTGTAGTCAGGTTATCCAACACTTGGTCCTTCCAACGAAGATGTGAACGTCCTCTTCTGCGTTGACCACCACCGGGCACCGAACCAAATACTTTTTCGCTGGAGCGTCATTTTCAATGCGCTTAACTAGTCGATGTCAGCGCACAGCTAATACAGCTCGTGGTTCCATCGAATTCGGTACTCGCCATTGACGCAGATTGGACCGAAGAGCTTGAGAAGGATCTTTCTCTCGAAGGCTCCCAAAGTCTTTTCATTAAAACTCTCAACGTCTGGGTTTGTGCTGCATATAATAGAACGGGCATGATTAGTGACTTATAAAGCGTGAGTTTTGTTCGTCGGGAGAGGGCTCTGCTTCTTAATTGCCTACTCAGCCCAAAGTAACACCTGTTGGCAAGAGTTATCCTTTGTTTTATCTCAATACTGACATCGTTGCAAGAGTTAATGCTAGATCCCAGGTAGACGAAGTCCTTAACAACCTCTAAGGAGATGTTGTCAACAGTGACGTGGTTTTCAAGGCGATTGGACTGTTTATTTGTTGACACAAAGTATTTCATCTTATCTGCGTTCACTGCAAGACCTATAAAATCGAACACAATAGGTGAAGACGGTATTCCGATAAAATTTATTAAAATATTATTACCACACATTATCAGCCCCTTGATTCATATCATTAATCACTGTCTTCTTTAGGGTGTTTTTTTTAGGGGTTTGTTTTTCGAATAGAGATAAAACTGGCATTTTGTGGTCAAATCTGGCAACTCTAATGTCATTTATGTTCAGTTTGGTTTGCCATTTCATCATAAACAGGTTGACAAAAAACAACGCTTGCAAATGGGCCGAAAATGAGATTGATCTCGATGCTGATTTTCATCGCAAAATTTTGGTCAGTGATGAGGCTCATTTTTGGTTGAATGGCTACGTCAACAAGCAAAATTGCCGCATTTGGAGTGAAGAGAATCCACATGAGATCCTTGAGACGCCTTACATCCACAAAAACTGACTGTTTGGTGTGCTCTATGGGCTGGTGGAGTCATTGGGCCATACTTCTTCCGAAATAATGCTGGAGAGTCGGTTACCGTTAATGGAGACCGGTATAGAGCCATGATAACCGACTATTTTGTTCCTGAATTGGATGGCATGAATGTGGATGAGTTGTGGTTCCAACAAGACGGCGCTACAATTGGCCACCAAGATCGTGTGATTTGACACCATTGGATTATTTTCTTTGGATATGTGAAGTCGCTCGTCTACACCAACAAACCAGAAACGTTAGGGGACTTGGAGGCCAACATTCGTGGCGTTATTGCCGACATACGGCCCCATATGCTCGAAAAAGTGGTTGAAAATTGGACCTGTAGAATTGGCTTTATTCAGCCAGCCGCGGCGGCCACATGCCCGAAATCATATTTATGCATTAATGGCATAAAATTATCCTTCCAATAAAGCCAAATTGATTGACATTAAAACGATTTTCTTGTGTTTTATTTCTATTCGAAAAACAAACCCCTAAAAAAAACGCCCTATATCTTCTATATTGCCTGCTGTTTGAAAATTCGCAATTGTTTTACCTGTGGCCAAAAAGATCAACCCTTCGGAACATAACGATTTTAGTCCAATACCCAGTCGAAAAGATCGTAAGGTGCTTACTAAATAATTCATGTTTTCCTTTAGCTTATGGTTGTAAAAACGGAATCATGCGGGTAAGCAGTGGTGGATCTAGGATTCTCCAAAGGGGGGACTTAATCTATACTTTTGTATGGTTAGGGGGGGGGGGGCTGACGCGTCTTTTTGGACTTTTTTTCGTTTTTTTTTTATACAAAAAATTCTCCAAGGGGGGGCTAAAGCCCTCTTAGCCCGTATGTAGATCCGCCACTGCGGGTACGTAAGTATGTTGTTTGTTACATTTAGATCATCTTACGTCTTTGCTTACGATTGCAACTTGAAAAGCAATGCAAGGTTAAGCCGATCATGTCTTCGTGTGATCATTTCCATATGTACTTTATTTCGTAAGGTAAGAGACTTGCAGCGGCATGATGACATAACGGTAGTTGGTTAACGTTACGAAGGTATGAAGTGTAGCAAAAATCAAAAGAAAAAACGAGAAAAGATAAAACGTATCGGTGGTGTAGTAACATTATTTGTGGAGTAATAAATTGATAAAATAAATTTTGGTCACTTATATTCACTCTGGCAAATATTTCATTTATTCATTTTTACCATCCCGTTCTGGTTTTTTTTAATTTCTCGTTTTCAACGTCAAATGTAACTGGCACATAAAAAACCAACGAAAACATGAAAGAAAGTGAAAAGAGAGCAAAAAAATGAATACTATTCATGGGCTTACGTTCACCTTCCTTTATAAGCGTAACTACACTAAGGGAAATAACGCATATTAGCATTATCCACGCCTGAGTATAAATTTTATTCAAATATTTACGTGGATAAATCCAATGTTTTCCTTACAACTCGTTTTTTTCCCGTATTTGAATTTTATTTATACCACACACGTACACACATATTCCATACAAGCAAGCAGCAACATCATCGCACACGTACACACATACTCCGACAAGCAGCAACAGCATCGCACTCTGTTTCTGCAGTTTATTTTTTGCATTTGCAGTTCTTATAGTTCTCATAGTTCTCATTTAGTTATTGTTTCAGGAGTAATATATTATGCATGTTTGGCAAAGAAATGAAATTATGTAGGGTGGAGTGACAACTCGGTGTTTTCTCAAGAACATCTTGGACCGGTTGTCATTTACCTGCTTAATTTGCTTCGACCTAAATATATTTTGTAGATTACTTTTTCGTTCTCTATTTTATACTATGTTTGACAGTTGGTGCAATATTAGGACACCAACTGTCAAAAATAGTATAAATTAGAGAACGAAAAAAGTGAAGCGAGAATAAATTATGCAGGCAATGGCATTTGATGAACGCAATATGAAGAAAATAATACCATAAAACCACTAATAACATATTCAATTTAAATATGTTTTTTTTTTAAATTCAATATTTTTATATAAATTTTCTTTAAATGCGATAGTTTATTTTCAAATAGTAAATATTTGAAAGATATTTTAAAAAAATTCGTGCATAATTTTAATATATTTTTTATTAATTCTGATTAAATATTTAAATATTTAATTTAATTAAAAAAGTATTCAAATAAATTTTAAATATTTACGTAGTCGATTTATTCAAATGCGTTATTGGTGCAAAAATGACTCGCTTTTTGGATAAATTAAAAAAGGTTTTGGATAAATTTAATATTTTTTTCCCTTAGTGTAATATTAAGTTACTTGTAGAATACATTACAAAGAACTCAAGTCGCACTAGCATTCTCTAGCCATAAATCTGTTTTAAGCGGTGTACAACAAGGTTCAATTCGTGGTCCCCTTTTATTCTCCATTTTTATAAATGACGTCTTTGCTATTTGCAAGCATTCTTCTGTCCAATTACACTTTCTATTTGGGGTCACATTCTTTGAATTTATTGCAATCACAAAAAAACAAACAACAGTAATACAATCGATCACAGTTTTATTGAAATCAGAAATTTTTAACTAATAATAATAAGTTTAGGAAATTTCGGAATACTTTGTTGCTTGAAATTTATGCGAATAACAAAAATCTTCAATTACAAATAAAAACTTTTTGATTGTTCTTGCTGTCGATGGTTTTCAGAGTGTTGTTTTGGTTGAGTTCTGTGGCGGTCTGGTAAATTTTGAACTGAAAATGTTTTGTATTCCGTACATGACATTACAGCAGCTTTTATTCTTGGGTTTTATTTGCGATTGAAAGTCAACAAAGTATGAATGTTTATTTGTCTGCATGTGGCTGGTTTGTTTGTGGTGGTGCTGCAATGTTTGTGGTTCTTATTGATTTATTGTTGTGTCATTTTTGTCACAACAGCCTCTCGTAGAATTTAATAGAGACAAAATATGTTTGGAGTTTTAGAACAAAAATAAAAATTCAAAATAAATTGAAAAGTTCATGCAACAATTTGTATCTTATAACTTAGATAAACAAGATACTCTTTATTTGTTTTATAAAGATAATTTCCCCAAAAGTTTAAATAAAATTAAATTTAATTGCAAAATAGATAAAAAAATTGTCGTCTTGAAATCTAAGTGTGGCTTATTATTTACAGTTATGTGTACGGAGCAAGCTTCGGAGCCAATTGAGAGAAAAGGCTTGTATAGGAAAGGTAAAAGACAAACACAGAAACAACATAGAAGCTTTAAATGTAGTGGTGTCCATACCCGATTATTTCTGATTCAAATCGTTTCAGTTCTAAGCGAGAAATCCTTTCGCTCAAATAATTCTGAAATTGCAATTTTATACACATTTTTCACATATTTTTTTATCACAAAAACAAATCTATCCGTAAAACATTTAGCTTATTTGGAACCATAAACAATTTCCTTCCCACTGACTAAGAAAAATAACAAAAGCGTTTTTATGTTGACACATTTCGTATTTTTAAAAAATCATTTATATAAATTTTGGTCTTCTTTGTCTAAGTTTTACTCTAGTTGCCATTCTTTTGGAACTTTCTTTTCAATTTACTTTTAGTGTTTTTTTTTTTTTTTTTTGCTTGAAATCACAAGCTGTTTAGCAGTATTAAGCACATTTGCAGTTATTGCAATACACTTATATAATGTACGGTCTTTTGCACTTCGACATTATTTTTCATTTCGTGGATGATTACGTTTTATCCGGAAAACTTGCAACAGCGTATTGTTCATGATGCATTCCTTTTTTGTTGCTTATTTTAAGGTATTATTGTTACAATCGTTATACATCAGCTAATCAGACTTGAATTTATAAATTGTATTAATTTTTGAAGCTTTACTTTTTTGGTAGTGGTAAATCAAGTTAAAACTTAAAAAAAATTGCTAAAATTATTTAGTGTGAAACATGGTAATGCAAAATTTTGTAATTGATATACATATTATATCTTTATATATCACGAATTCCACCAAAAAGTCAACCT
This sequence comes from Pherbina coryleti, assembly GCA_943735915.1. Classification (NCBI taxonomy): domain Eukaryota; kingdom Metazoa; phylum Arthropoda; class Insecta; order Diptera; family Sciomyzidae; genus Pherbina; species Pherbina coryleti. The sequence goes on along the minus strand of OX030949.1, from coordinate 139,233,931 downwards.
CATAGGTCAAAAATCAAATTGTAAAGAGAGAATAGAAACTATATAGAATATATTCTATCGAATTCGGACAACACGTTTTAAGTTAAATTGTTCAAGATAACGGTAGTTTTTCTGTGTTTTTTTTACTTTCGCGTGGTGAATAAGTTGAGCGAAAATTTTGCAGTTTTATTTTGATATTTGCCGTGAGGGCGTGCGCTGTTTATTACAACAATTAAAAAAAAAATATTTGCTTCAAATTTTTTAATATTTTCCTAATAATCATACATATATATGAATAAATAATTATCAACGACATACCGTGGTAAGAGCAGTTAAATAAATTAAGAAAATATGTAGCATGTGCATGACAATATTGATATAAGTTTCAATGCAGACTCTAATATAAGAAATTTTTTGCGGAAAATGCTGTTATGTGTGGATATTGAGATGGCAAACCAGATTGAAAAACATTTTTTTTACAATTTCCATTGAAAAAAATTCCACGCGTTTCGCACATGTTACACTTTTTTCTATACAACAATGTAGTTTTTACACACTACGGGGTCGTTCATAAATTACGTTACCAATTTAGATGGGAGGAGGGGCATTAAAATGTATTACGATTAGTAATGATATGGGGGGTCTCATATATAGCAAAGTGACCAAAAATAAAACAACTCGAAAAAATTGAAATTAATACACCCTTCATTTAAAAAAATTTCCATCCTTACATCTGCATTAGACGGTCAAACGTCTAAATTGACGGTTAACTATTGACAAGTGTCAATATGAATTCTCATAAGTGAGTTTTATTTAATTTAACCCTTAAATGCCCAGTGTATCTTTTTGGCTACAAACGAGAAAATAAGCTAATTATTTTAAAATATTGCCAAAATTAAAATGCTGAATATGTAGTTTCACTCAGAAAATTGTAAATATAAAACAAAAATTTAATTATTGGCATAACTTTGTTGGTTTGGGAAATATTCACGGTCAAATTAAAAAACAGTTTTTTTAATTTTTACGGAAAATTCGCTTTTTGACATGAAATACCTTTTAAACTATTAACAATTTTAGAGTATCATTTAACAAACAAATTTAGAGTTATCATAAAAAGAATCGTTTTCCACGTTTTTGCCTTGAACTCCTAAAACCAAGCTGATTGATGGTATACGTCAGAATGCCCACTGTATCTTTTTGGATACAACCATGTTTTCTTTAAACAAAAATGTTTTCCAAACAAAATAAAAACGGGGTCGTGTTTAGGGGATCATTTAGCACAACATAATTTTAATCATATCGGTGTTGTTGGGTATTTAAGGGTTAAAATAAATCGGAATATAAATTATTATTCAAATAAATCCATTTTAAGGAATCATATTCACAAAAACACTGAACTTGGTGGTTCGGGTGCAGCCTTTACGGGTACTCTCTCAAAGGCCAGGCGAATTTCTTTGCATAAGAAATGAGAATACACCTGAATAGGTCCACATGGAATCTGTTGAAGAATTTTAAGAGTCCCCAAAGTTCCAGCTCCTTCAATTCCAGTGATTGAGAGCATCGACTTTTGGATCGAATGGAATAGAATAGTTTTTATCGATTAAAACAATTGATTTTCAAATTTTTATCTTAAATGTATCTAGTCATGACATAAAAGACATTAAAAAAAAGAAAATAAGAAATTTTTAATCCTTTTGTTTTGTATTTCAGTTTTTAGTAAATATGGTCGAAGGTAACAGTAATATGAACGTACGGTGTAATTGTGCGTGACGAATGTAACATGTGCGTGACGGTGTTTAAAGTTGAAAAAATTGTTTTACAATTTTTTTTTTCTCAAATAACTTAGCTACTAATATAATCTAGGATAATCTCTTATTGCTGTAAAAAAATATGAAAATTCTATCTGAAGTCAATTCGCAGAAATTTCAGATGGAAGCTGACATCAAATTTTTAAAGGGAAAATTTTGTAACACTAACACGTGCGTACGCTACATTTTGCTTAATATCACCGAAATTCATAAGTGGATTCATTAAACCTTTACACATTTTAAATAGACCGTAAAATTAATTAATAAAAATTGCAAACCAGTTTTCGCAAAAATTTCTTCTTATGTAAATCAGTTGCAATTATTCGCAAGCTGTAACAGTGCGTGGTGGCGTCCGTGGCGTAGTTGGTTAAAGTGCGTGGCGGCTATGTCAAAGAACTTTGGAAACCCAGGTTCGAACCCCAGCAGCGACAGAAAATTATTTGAATTAAAATAATTTTTCTGTACGGCCGCCACCTCTCTGCAGACAATGGCAAACCTCAGAGAGTAATCAAAATGCCATGTAAAGCTTCTTGAGAACGAGAACTTTCCGTTCATCGCCGTTCGGAGTCGGCGTTAAGCATGTAGGTCCGGTTCTCGGTCAATTGTGTACAAACTTAATAACACGCACAACACAATTGATCATAAGAAGCTAGGTCAAAGTCCTTTCAAGGGCTAAAATGGCCAGTTATTTATTTATTTTTTATTTGTAACAGTGCGTGACATGGAATTCATGATATAAAAAAGGAGCTTATGTTTGAAAGACCGCAATAGACTCCTAAACTACTCATCCGATTAGCATGAAAATTTGTGTGTAGAAGTTTTTTGGTACGGTGCGTGTTTGTGGGCTATCAATTTTGATCCACTTTGAACACCAGAGGGCGCTGTAGTACAAATTTTTTACAAAACTGCCTACAACTCATAAACTGCTAATGCGATTAGAATGAAAAGTGGTATACAGTGGGTTTCATGTACGTTGAGTGTTCTGCTGCTATCGTTTTCGACCTCTCTTGAACACCAGAGGGCGCTGTAGTACAAATTTTTTACAAAACCACCTAAAACTCCCAAACCACTCATGCGATTAGAATAAAAATTGGTATATAGTAGTTTTCAGATACGATGAGTTTTTAGCACTATCTTCTTTGAACCACCTTGGACACCAGATAGTGCTGTAGTACAAATTTTTTACAAAATCGCATATTTAATTTTATATTGAAATAAAATTTTTCACATGTTTTCTTAGGTTACATTTTACAAAATATAAAATATTTTTAAATTTAGTAAAATTAATAAATTTCCGTTATTTTGATATCAAAAACATGAACATATCTTGAAAACTATTTTATTTATTTATTTACTATTTTATTTATTTATAAAAAATTTGACTGCAACGATATATTTAATGCAACATCGTATACAAAATTACGAAAAAAACAATCAGATATTCAATTTTGTGACTTTCGATTCAAATATCTCCGCTGCTTTTTTATATATTGTGATAAATTTTTTTTTGTCTTAAAGCTTCATCAAAATACTATGAAAACCTTATTGCAAAAATACCGTTAGTTGAGTAAATATATTTTAGATATTTCTTTCAAAAACGGTCTGAAATTTTGGAGTTTTCCTCACAAAAAGGCTCAAAATTTGTTTTTGTTGTAAAAATAATTTAAATTCAAATTCGCAAATTTTCAACTCTATTTAAAAATTACAACATTTATAAGCAAAAGTTATTTCAATTTTACGCAAAAACTAAAAACCATTTTTGTGATTCAAAAACCAAGGCCTACCTACCTACCTACCCTTTGATTTTTTCGAACAAAATATTTTTTCCAATATTGTGTTTTTATAATTTTGTAAAAATATACAAGCTAAGAAATTAATTTATTAGAAAAAATTATCTGAGTATCTCTTACCAATCAAAAGTTATAGTCAATAATCTTTATCCAAAATATATATACAAAAAGCAAAACGCTGTCTGTGTGATGGCTGGAAACTTCAAAATTACTTAGCCGATAGAGCTGAAATTTTGGTAGTACATTTTTTTCAAGTACGAGATGGCTTAAATTTCTGTCACACCCCATTTTACCGCCCACAAATCAATAAAAATGCTATATTTCCTACGTTTTTCGTTGATTGGGCTACATTTTGGTAATTTAGTCTGTATGCTTACTGTCGGCAACTGTACTAAAACATGGCAATGTCCATCTACTATAAAACTGGGATGAGCATTATATAAGAGGGTGTGGCTCCGCCCATACAGTTAAAATTTGTATTATCGAATAGCTTTGAAAGTAAAAGTAGCAATACTTACATACAAACTCAAAATGGAGTTACTATTTGGTGATCTCCTGCTACTGGGAAACTGTAACGGGCATTGGAAAATAACAGTGGTGTCAAACTATGAGTTTAAGAAAAGTTTTGAATACACCTATTATGTTCCCATATAGTTGCAGGGTGCAGCAACGCGCGCCGGGAAAAGCTAGTATACGATATAAGGATAAGGATGATAGAAATGTAATCAATTCAGAAGTCTGAATTTAATTGAACTCTGACGATTGTACAAACGTTGAATAATCTCTTTGTCCATATTCTGACACTAACATTACTTTTTTTCCTTATCCTTATCCTTATCCTTATCCTTATCATTATCCTTATCCTTATCCTCATCCTTATCCTTATCCTTATCCTTATCCTTATCCTTATCCTTATCCTTATCCTTATCCTTATCCTTATCCTTATCCTTATCCTTATCCTTATCCTTATCCTTATCCTTATCCTTATCCTTATCCTTATCCTTATCCTTATCCTTATCCTTATCCTTATCCTTATCCTTATCCTTATCCTTATCCTTATCCTTATCCTTATCCTTATCCTTTTCCTTTTCCTTTTCCTTTTCCTTTTCCTTTTCCTTATCCTTATCCTTATCCTTATCCTTATCCTTATCCTTATCCTTATCCTTATCCTTATCCTTATCCTTATCCTTATCCTTATCCTTATCCTTATCCTTATCCTTATCCTTATCCTTATCCTTATCCTTATCCTTATCCTTATCCTTATCCTTATCCTTATCCTTATCCTTATCCTTATCCTTATCCTTATCCTTATCCTTATCCTTATCCTTATCCTTATCCTTATCCTTATCCTTATCCTTATCCTTATCCTTATCCTTATCCTTATCCTTATCCTTATCCTTATCCTTATCCTTATCCTTATCCTTATCCTTATCCTTATCCTTATCCTTATCCTTATCCTTATCCTTATCCTTATCCTTATCCTTATCCTTATCCTTATCCTTATCCTTATCCTTATCCTTATCCTTATCCTTTTCCTTTTCCTTATCCTTATCCTTATCCTTATCCTTATCCTTATCCTTATCCTTATCCTTATCCTTATCCTTATCCTTATCCTTATCCTTATCCTTATCCTTATCCTTATCCTTATCCTTATCCTTATCCTTATCCTTATCCTTATCCTTATCCTTATCCTTATCCTTATCCTTATCCTTATCCTTATCCTTATCCTTATCCTTATCCTTATCCTTATCCTTATCCTTATCCTTATCCTTATCCTTATCCTTATCCTTATCCTTATCCTTATCCTTATCCTTATCCTTATCCTTATCCTTATCCTTATCCTTATCCTTATCCTTATCCTTATCCTTATCCTTATCCTTATCCTTATCCTTATCCTTATCCTTATCCTTATAAAAAAAAAACATACGAACTGTCATTTGGCTATGAATCCGTACAAATCCCAAAGTTAAAAAAAAAATAAATAAATTACTGGCCATTTCAGCCCTTGAAAGGACTTTGACCTAGCTTCTTATGATCAATTGTGTTGTGCGTGTTATTAAGTTTGTACACAATTGACCGAGAAATGGACCTACATGCTTAACGCCGACTCCGAACGGCGATGAACGGAATGTTCTTATTCTCAAGAAGCTTTACATGGCATTTGATTACTCTCTGAGGTTTGCCATTGTCTGCAGAGAGGTGGCGGCCGTACAGAAAAATTATTTTAATTCAAATAATTTTCTGTCGCTGCTGGGATTCGAACCCGGGTCTCCAAGGTTCTTTGACATAGCGGCCACGCACTTTAACCAACTACGCCACGGACGCCACGGACGCCAAATCCCAAAGTTACTCTTTTTAAAAACCCGGGGGAACTGAAGAGGTGGAAGTAATATATTACAAATTAACTTTTGTAACCCATTTTCTTTCTGTTTAAGAGTATTGTTTTTCTTTTGCTCACAAAAACTACAAGTTAATTGCCAAAAGAATACACTACCATGCAAAATTAGAACTACATAACTCTACGATACAATGATACAAGAATACTAAACCACGAAATTAATAAATTAAAACTAAAAGTCGAAACTAATGTGCTTGTCATTCTTTTTTTACTTTTATATTTTGCCAATGCACGTTCGACTTATGTGCTGTGAATTCTGTTTTCGTCGTTGCTCCTTAAGCCTCAAGAATTAAATTATTTTATTTACAGGCACGTTTGGAAAACTAATTCGAAGAATACCCGCCCACTATGTGATGAAATTATAAAGTTTTGTATTCAATCAAATTTGACAAATACGGATAATTTTTTAATTAATTAGTTTAGGTTGAAAATTGTAAAATTGAACTGATGTAATTTATATTTTAGTTAGAAGCAAATTTTATGTGCGTGTTCTTTTCATTTAGTAATAATTTAATTAAGTCTTAACTAAGTATTACAAATAATTTTTCTGAGAAATCTAAAATTTGCATCTTCGCGTTATTTCTTGCAACTCTGGATTTCATTCTTTAGTCAGAATTTTCCGACTTTCATCTGCGCGAAATAATGTTTATAATAATACCATTAAGTTTGTCAAGTATTTACACAAATATTTTAGCAACGGATATGGTGGGCTGATTATAATGAGATTCATATAAACATTTATCTTAATTTGTCAAAAAACGCTTCTTAAGTGTCACGCCAAAGACATTCTTGAGATTTTCAAAGATTCCATTTCTAGACAACTCTCAACTGATCAAAAATGTAAAGACTTCACAACGCATTCCTATGAGAGGTCACACATATTGCTGACTTGATGTGACAAGAACAAGCAATGTGTTCTTGCTGATGAGAGAAAATTACTCAAATGCCTTTTTGTCCTAAAATAAAATTACAATAAAAGAAAGAGATAATTTCAACAACGTCTGATAATTTCTAAGCTTTTTTGAACAAGTTGCTGGACAAGTTTGGTTTTTTTAATCTATATTTAGTACTAGATGGCAGTTGGTCAATTTCTTCTTTAAAATTCAGTTAGCTTGGGAGATTTCGAGATGGCTAGAAAACAGAGCTGTGAAAGTGTGAATTAATTTTCACTTTTCATTCTCTTGTATAAATTTTCAAAAGCTGAAATCCTTTTTTGTAGCATTCAGAGTGTGAACTCTTTAGGTTTAAGCCTTTAGTCTGATTAAAATTATTTTCAAGACATGAATTGCAAAACGTTAAGAATTCACACTGAATTGAAATTTTAATGAGTGCAGCGTTCGATGGTTGCAGCCGAATTGAAATTTTAATGGATGCAGCCGTCGATGGCTGCAGCCTCAAAAATTCAAATGACAATGTCCATTCAGTAGCGATTTATATGGTTGTCGTAGCATCTGTGGTTGTTTTGTGTGTGTGTGTGACTATTGGGCCTGATTGTGATGGGTGCCATTGGCTTATATCATTTATAGAAAAAGTATTATACACTACAAATTGTAGAAGTTCATTTTTATACACATTTAATAATATTTATTGTTAATAAGCAATTTATTATTCTAGAAAATATCAAAATAAAGACAAAAGCATGTCACCAAGATCGACTTTGAAATCAAATGACAGCATAAATGCAAAATGCTGCTTCATAGTTAGTAGTACTCCTTGGAACATCCTTTAAGACTTGGCGATCATACCCCTTCACTACCAAATGCCATACCTTTTTTGTATGGAGCTGCTACACTGAAAAAAAAATGTTTTAAAATTGACGACAATTGCTATTAATTTGACGAATTTTGTATTTAAAAAATAGCTTGCAACAAATTTCGTCAAAGTAATAGCAAATGTGTTTAAAACATTTTTGATTACAGATTTCGTCAAAGTAAGAACAAGTGTGTTTAAAACATTTTTGATAACAGAATTCGTCAAAGTAAGAACAAATGTGTTTAAAACATTTTTGATAACAGATTTCGTCAAAGTAAGAACAAATGTGTTTAAAAAATTTTTTAATACAGATTTCGTCAAAGTAAGAGCAAATGTTTTTAATTCATTTTTGATTACAGATTTCGTCAAAGTAAGAACAAATGTGTTTAAAACATTTTTGATAACACATTTCGTCAAAGTAAGAACAAATGTGTTTAAAAAATTTTTTAATACAGATTTCGTCAAAGTAAGAGCTATTGTTTTTAATGCATTTTTTACTTCAGATTTCGTCAAAGCACAAATGTGTTTAATGCATTTTTGATTATAAATCAGTCAGTCATAAATTTCAGGGAACTTTATTGTTAACAGGCAGTCGAAAACGAAACACTCTGAATTAATATTTTTTATAAATCTATAATTCCGTTTATTATCGTTTCGCTATTTTCTTCTTATAACATTAAGATATAATATATATGATATTACCCGAAATCCTTTGTTTTTTGAAAGATTTCTACTACAGCTCCCTGTGTTGTTCGTTATTTTGATGGATATATAAGTCTAAAATACTCACCGTACTCGAAAACCCTTTTATACGAATTTTAATGCAAATCAAAAAAGCATTAAATCGGGTGAACGGTATTGCAGCTCATAAAAAACAAACAAACAAACATTATTTTTGTATATTAGATAAGCTAATGCTTTTTATTTATTTAGCGTTTTATAAAAAAACACTTATTCCATTTTTTTGTTTTACATTTTATTTAAACAATCTTACATTCTAAAGCTCCTTGTATACAAAATACGTTTTTCCATTATTTATGGTATAAAGTTGCCCGGGACGTGTGGTAAATAAATTAATGGGGATGACTCTTAAATACCCTATACTTTTGCCGACCTCGCACAGTGTGAAATGTTCGCATTCTAGCGGAACTTTATTGGAAAAATGAAGCTGGTCTTCCTTGGACGAATTCTTTTTTTTCAGTTCCCAATAATGCAAACCGTTTGTTTTTGGCTAACATTGCTGTATATTTGCAAAATAAATTGTACAGCAAGCGGTCAAAATCAAGGTTTACTATCTAAAAAATAAAATACGGATATTATTTAGAGTCTTTACACAATATATTGAATATTCTTGTTTTTAATCCTAAGTAATTGTGAAAAAAGTTAACAACTATTTAAAATTTATAATATTTAAACTTTACGCGAAAGTAAGTAGATTTTTTTTTTTTATTTTTTTAAACTTTTTTGTTCGTTTCCTACTCAGGTTAAAAAAAAAGAAAAAATAAAAGCAAGCTTGCACTTTGGATAAGGTTTCAAAATTGTAGACACGTGTAGACAGGCTAATTTTTGCATTTTCTGTTTCTCAGAATATTTTAAAACACGAAACAAAGGTAATCTCGTGCATCTTTCTGCCCCCCCCATATATTTTTTTTGTAATTTCTACTAGATGAAGAGGCTAGATGTTTTTGAGCTATGGCGACAAACTGCAAAAGAAGAAAGACTTCGAAAGATAGTGCAGATTATTGCTTTTTAAAACAATATTGAGAGTTCTAATAGACAATTGGAAATGTTTGCAAGTAATCTTATTGCGAGAATAAAAGCCAAATGGGAAAAAAGTAAAAGAAGCTACCCAAAATTCCTTAAACTACATACAGATTGGTTAAAGCAACATATTGTTTTGCCACCTGAGTGCATAGCCCCAGTTATAGCAAGTACAAGTTCAGGATCGAAAGTTGCAAGATCTGGAAGACCAATAAAACCTTTCGAAGAATGTAACATTGAGTTTAAAAAAAGGAAAATTAAAGACATTATTAATACAAAATGTCCTGAAGCCAAAAAACGAGTAGAAGGGATACAAACCGGGATATCCAGGTTTCTCATCGCATCTGATCCGCTGCTTTCGATTAAATCTGGGTTTTCGCGAATAAACTCACAACCTTCCGCCAGAAACCTATCTCTACTCAAAACACCATCTGCTCCTGCTCCTATTTCAACTTCTGAAGTTGAGAAGAACTCATCAGATAATGGTTAAAGTTCCTTTTGTACACATATATAGCTTCAATAATAATAAATGAAAATATAAAAACAAAACTGCAATGTGTGCAAAGTCAAAAATCAAATTATTAAAGAAAACTTAAAAATTTTTGTTTAAATTATTTATTAAAACAATAACCCTTAAAACTTAAATTTTGCTTTGCTATTTATATTTATTATATTTTATTATTTGTGCTTTCTTTAATAACAAAGAAAGGCTTTTTCTAGTCAAATTAGGCTACAATTGTTACAATCAGTAAGATTTGGAATTAAGTTCCGCTAGAATCCAAAAATTTCACACTGTGCCTCGTAGGAAAAAAAATGTTTGTCAAATTTTTTTACTTCAATTGGTTGTGCAAGAATAAAAATTCTGTTTGAAAATAATAAAAGCATAATTATTTTAAAGATTTCAAGGTTGCTTTTAAGAATTCCCAAATAATGACCATGCTTATAAAATGTATTTTTAAAAATCATAGAACGTGTTGCAAGAACTGATTCAAAATCTATTACATTAGCTTCTAGGCATATTCGATTATAATATTCAGTGTTTTTTAAATTAGTTTTACAAAAATCATTGTCTTCGAACTCATTGGGCAATCCTTTTGAATATTTTAATAAAAATGAAGCAAATTTAAATCCACATTTAATTGCAACTGTTTTAGCTGGATTCCGACGTGATGTAATACTATGGCAGTAAAGTTTATACTCTTTATGTTTAGATTCAAATCTCATTGACCACATATACTTTAAAGGACCGCAGCTTTTTATTGCGTGCGGATAGTGTAGCATTAAATGATGCTTCGGCTTGAGATCGCCATATAATTCCCTGTATAATTTATGGTGATTTGTTATTAAATTTTTCAAAGAAAGAAGATCAATATCGGAATAATTGGATTTGAAAACCGCTTGAATTATTTCCAAAAGTAAAGTTAACAGTTTCCAATGTTTGCTGTCATGTGGAGTAAGATCGCCAATAATCAGTGGTAAAAATGTAACAAAACAAAGACTTTCTGTTGCTGTCATTTTTAAATTAAAATTTTGCAAATTTAAAAGTGTTACAGCAGGGGATATATTTCCCACTTCTAGTTCACCGTACGGAAACAACCTCTTTCGCTTATTTAAATCACTAATTGATATGGTTTTTTCATTGATTAATGAGAAGAGGATATTGCAAACATCATATATGCACACGCCTTCTAGGATGTCGTGCATTATATCAAAAGATAGATTTTCTATGACATTGTAATTGTTCAAAATATTGAAAATGCAACGACTCTTTAAACCAGAGTCTACTTCAGAACTTAACACATCTTCTTCGTAATTGGAAACTGTCCTAATATTTTTTTCTACTATGTCATTTTTAGTGTCTTTCTTTGATGTTTTGCATGCCCTACAAAAGTTGTTAGAATTAAACGATTGCGTAAATCCAAGTATTCCATTAACTGCTAAATTGTCTCCTAATACCATTCCAAGATAGAAGTGGACTTTTTTTGAATGAATGATAATACCGTTTTCTAAATGTTTAAGCTCTTTTATTAATTCATTAAAGGATAGCTCATTTCCGAATCTTTTCAAGTTAGTAGATGCTATGAATGCACCAGGAAAAATAAAATCAGTTTTTGATTGTAAATATTGGGGCAAAGTTGGAAATGAATAATAACATCCGCAAATTGAGTGAGTATGTGTTCCTAAGGCATTGTTGATCTGAAAATCGTCAAAGTAGAGGTTATATGGAATGATGATGTCCTCTGTAGGATTTTCCGTTAGTCTATTTTTAAAAACTTTAGCACTCACAAAATTATTTATGTCATTGTTTTGCATTAAAATTTTTGTATTTTTGTCCACAATATCTAAAATAGAAGGTAATTCGAAGAATGATTTGAACTGGAATTGTAAAGGCATTATTTCTAGTTTTTGCTCACACGGTGCAAGAATGGTAACTCCCTTGTGTGTTTTTTCAGCTATTTGATTTTCAATTACTATTGACTTATGCTTTTTAAAAAGTTTTCTTTCTATCAACTCATTAGTCATGCTGTGTTCTGTACCAATTTTTTCAAATGCGTTGCTGCAGAACATAACTAGTGTTGTCAATTGGGAAACACATACAGACATATTTAAATCACAATTTTCAAGAACGTTTCTTATAACATTTGCCACATCTTTTAATAAATTTGAAATCATGTCTTGTATGGAACAGACATCTTTTCTGGTTATGTTACTCTTTTGATACAAAGTCACCGATATGTTTAAAAACCTTTCAAAAAGCTGTTCTAGCTCATTTTCAACAGAGAAATTTGAAGGCTGACTTGAAAATTCTGCCGATTGCTCTTCTAATATTTGCGTTGTAGCCTCTGGAGTGAATGAATCATGTAATAAAAAAATCTCATGGTCTTGTAAGTCCGTAAAACTTGTTTCACTGTTGTGATTCAAAAGATGTCTTTTGAATGCTTGAAAAGTAGTAAAAAGTTGATTACAGTTCTTAAAGTTACATTTTTTCACATCATTTTGTGATAAGCGATGGTCATATTTTAGGTGTTTTATATAAAAGGAAGTGGATTGGAATTTTTCCTCACATACAAAACATGCGAACATGATTTAAAAGTGAATAACTGAACAAGTAAATACTTAACAATGAAATACGGGGTTTCTGTAGAAAGAAAGTGCTCTTAGAATCAGAATTCAAATTATTAAATTACATGGTACCTATGAACATAGTCGTTTCAATTCTGATTTCAAGAGCATTTGCTTTGTATAACAACCCCAATAGTTTGTAATTAATTAATCATGTAATTTAATAGTGAAGACAATGCCGAGGATTTAGAATCGTATTTTGTGTGAATTTCATAAAAAAAAATTTGTATGAAAGTCCAAGCTAGGTTACAAATGGGCGGGTAAGAACAATTGAATATCTGATAAATTTTAAAAGTACAATCCAAAGCATCAATAAAGCTGTCAAACTTATAAAAAATACTGTCGAAATACACGTAAAAATCCTTTAACACAGAAATATCACTCCCTTCAGCTATGAGTAATGGCTGAATTGATGTCTTCTTAACATAGCTTGTCTCAATTAACTCACTTATCTTACTAGTTATTTGGTCAGCAGTTGACACTTGCAAAATAAAACATTGCTCTGTATCCTTTATAGTAGGTTTCTTCCGCTTTTGACCACTGGCATCAGCAAATTTAGTGGGACATTTGAGGACACTGGTCAACAAAAGAACTAAAATGCAGTCCTGGATATCTAAACTCAAAACGAAACATATTGTACCTATATGTCAAAATATTAAAAAAATCGTTGTTTTACCATTTTGAGTAGTTTCAATACTTGATTTTAATAGTTGCTTCGAAGCCACGTTTGTCAAATTAAGTTGATAAAAAGTTTTTATCTTTTGCTTAAATGTATTCCACTTCGCCTTTAGTTTGTATTCTTTTCCTTGGTGTAAAAGCTTGAAATCGATGTTAATCTGAAAAACAGTTTATTTATAGCATATGTGTAATATACACAAGTAGTATGTTGAGATTTTACCAACGTTGGCGCCCTTGAATCCTTGAACTTAGGCCACTCTTCAAAAATCTTTAGAGTGTCGAGATTCTTCAGATCTTTTCTTCTCATGGGGAAAGTCCGCTCCCACTTGTCACACACATCATCAAATTCTTGAATATTCCTCTGAAGTTCTGTCTTTAATGCTTTTAGGATAGAAGCGTCGAATTCGTCAATATCATCTAAGTCGGTGGAGCAAGATTGAAATGGTTCTTCTGAAACACATCCCGCTTTCTGTCTATATTTTAAATTGAAATATTTAGAATATAGCTTTCCGCAGGCTGATTGATTTTTTTTGCGAGGTATATAGTAGAAATCCTGAAAAATAGGTAAAATTAAGCGAAAAATCTTTGTTCGCGCAGTGGAGCCGCAAGGTAAGACATAATAAACGTAGCTTACGAGATATTGTTCCTCTTGTGGGAATAGATTTGCGATTTGAGCGTTTATATTTCTAAAATCCGCACTTGTTAAAATAATGTTTTTATCAAAAACATGTTCCAATATAGTTTTAATTAATTTCATTCGCATTGAATCAGTTAGTTTTTCATTTTTTTCATAGAAGTCTGTAACACTCCGGCCCGCAGTACCATCCAATACCTCTTTAAGGCTCTACAACAATCAAATGAAAAGTATTTAGAATATGCCCATCATTGTGCACAGTAATTTGACTAGAAGGAGCTAAAGTATGTGGACAAAGTTATTTTAGAACCATCAAAAAATGTGTATGGGACGCGAAGACGTCCCTTTGGTTCGTATGGGTTAATTCATATTTCCAAGATTCGGAATTGCATTTTTTTGGAATTTTGCATCCAAGATGCATTTTTTTGCAATATTTTTGAAGTAAAAAATACTATAAAACAATACTTTTCTGCTAATTGGTAATTCTTAATACATATCCATTAAAATTGTATTAATATCAATTTTCAATTTAGTGAAACACTGTGCTATGAGGGGAGCATAAAAATAAACATATGTATAAGACGTAGGTGAACAAAAGGTAACATATCCATTTATGCTTTTTTTCTAAAAAACAGTGCAAATTTTAAGTGAATAAAAACTGTGGTTTTTCATAAGAATCAAATTTTTAAAAAGAATTTTTTTTATTCATTCATTTTTTAAAAGCGTTACTTTATAAATAGCTTAATTCTACGAAAATGTGTAACTTAGTCTGAATTTTCCATTTTAAAAGAAAAAACGAAATAAATATAGTGGAAACTACGAATTTTGTTCTACTACTTCTAAAATAACACAGTCCAAGAACTGTCCAAAAGACCAACCATGGTACATTTCTGTAAGAGGACGTGTGAAGACCATTTTTGCTAAACAAATTTCTAGTCCTAGCAAAAATGGTTTCTTTAATGTTCTCTTCCAGAAATATGACATGGTTACTCTTTAGTACAAACGATGATGGACTATGTAATTATCAGGCTAATAAAATGTTTGCAGTTTGCACAAAGCCATTGTATTACCATCCATTTAAACCGAGTTATAGGTGACTGTTTTTCATGCAAACTTTCTTCGAAAGAATTCTGTTTCTGCCACTTAAACAATTTCTCCCTAAACTCCGCACGATTTCCTATATGCTCTATAGCATTAGCTATATCGTTCTCATTTAAGTAGATCAAGCTTCGATCTGTAATTCCAGCATCTGAATTAAGAATACACAAAAGAAAATAAAAATATTAACGAACTTTAAGAATTAAATTGAAAAATAATAAAGCGAAACGAAACAAACCAAATAAAAACAAAGAAACTGCTGTGAAATAAATAAATGAATTGTGGAGAAATGAATTTGAAATTTTTATCAAAGTTATTATTGAAATATAGTTCAATTTTATTCTTACAAATATATTCTGATTTTTGACAAATATGTATATTAAATATGTAATGCACACATGTATGTATGTATGTATGTTATTGGACATAAATCGTTATTGGTCGATTGATACTCAATAAAGAGAAATTCAATTTTCCTTTATACACTTACATACGTATATGCATGTATATGTATGTATATTTGCAATACATACTGCAAATTACAAAACTTTATTGTATTCACTCTTAAATAAAATGTATAATTAATTTCACACATAATTACCACGCAATTCTCCAAAAATTTCAGTGAGATCGAATTCTTCAAGCAATTTTTTTAATTTTTCGCACATCGCAAAAACCGCATAAAACTCACCGACACAACAAACTTCACTACGCGAACACAAACTGTACACAAATAAAACCGAGAATATGTAGATTAGCGAGCAATATATTGAAAAAGTTGAGCAGAAGCAACAACAGCAGCTAGCATATGAAAAAAAGCTAACAAATGAAATAAAATTGACTACAACTGTGCTTAAACAGCTCCAGGCTAACACAAGTGTGTTTGAATGAAAATTGAACACATTGTGTTCAATTTTAAAACATGTTTTTTTTTTCAGTGTACATATGGGGTATTAATCCCTTTGTAACATCTTCGAACACGTAAGAAGTGATTAGTCAAGAATTCGAGTACCTGTTTTTAGCAATGAAGGAACGATATGGATGTCGATTTGTTTTTTTTTTTACTTTTGCATTTTTCACATTTTCTTTCTAACACATCGCTTTGCAGCTGCCGTATTCATCTCCTAAGGTGCCTTCTTCCAATACTTGAGGCAATAAGAAAAGATAGATCGCTTTAGAGAGGTGTTCGCCTACACCAAAGGAAATAATGCGTATTAACATTATCCACGCCTGAGTATACATTTTATTTAAATATTTACGTGGATAAATCAAATATTTTCCTTACAACACGTTTTTTCCCCGTATTTAAATTTTAGTACCAGATTCCCACAAAATCTCACCCATCGCACTCGTGCAAAAATAAACATCTAAGCTATATAATTTTCATTACAAAAACTAAACGAGAACTATAACAAACCGGGAGTATTAAGCGACAAGCAAGAATCTTAATTCTAAAACCTTCATTGACAAACTGTAGTAACAGAGTGCGATGTTGTTGCGGCTTGTGGGCTATTTCAGCTGTTTGGAATAAGTCAGAAGCTTCACTGTGTGGTGAAGTGCACTTTTAAGTGGTTTTTTTCATTTAAAAAATGATAGTTTTTTTTCATAAAAATGTTACTAACTGTGTGTAGAATACGTGTCTAAAATTTCATTTTGATATTTTTAGTTTAAAGAAAAAAAGGAAAACAAAATTTTAAACGCTTTTTTCTCAAATCAGCTTTTTTAGAACCGGTCTATGGTTAAAGAAAAACTACGAAATAGGTTAGGTTAGGTTAGACCGGTCGCCTCTCGTAGAAGTCTCACATAGACCATACAGGTCCTTAGTGGTACCGGTTAGGTGGAGGCTGTGTGGGTCAGGAGAATTTATTAAAGATTTACGTCGTATTCACGAATTTTAGAAGGGATTCAAGAGGGGTTTTGGCTACTTCTTTTAGTGACGAGAACGTCGGAGAGCCTAAGAGATTATGTATTGATCTGAGTATAGCGGGGCATGTGCATAGAAGGTGTTCCAGGGTCTCTACGGTGCCTGGTCCATGCACTTCCTGCAGCTTTCATCCATGGTGATGCCCATCTTCTTTGCGTGGGCTCCCACCATGCAGTGGCCAGTCAGAATACCTACTAGTGTTCTGCAGACACTCCGTGGGTGTGCAAGGATGTATGTAGTTCGTTTTTCGCAGCGTGCCTCGCACATGGTTCTGGCAATTTTGCAGGTTGCCGTGTCTTTCCACCTGCGACTCGCTGTTAGTGCGGATCGTTTTTCTAAGTTGCTGTATAGTTCTTGTAGTGGGATCAGTATATGCTCAGTGAGCTCTGCTCCCAGCCCGGCGCCCTCCTTTGCTAGTTCGTCTGCCATCTCGTTGCCATCGATGCCCTGGTGGCTTGGAACAGAGTAGATAGGCACTTCCTTTCTGTCGGACAGAGCGTCTAGTGCTTCCCTGCTCGCCAGGGCATTTCTGGATTTGATAGTATCGGAACTCATGTATTTAATCGCCGCTTGGCTGTCTACAAATATGTTGATTCCAGAGTGATGAGTGTTAATTCCGAGGGCTAATTCTGCGGCCTTCCTTATAGCAAATACCTCTGCTTGGAAGATGCTGCAGTGGTCCGGCAGTTTGTACGGCTGCCTTATGTCGGGCTCTGCACAGTACACTGCCGCTTCCACCCCTGTGCGCATTTTTGAGCCGTCAGTAAATATGTTTACTGCCATCTGTGTTTGTTTAATTCCATTGCACCAGTCGTTCGGTCCTACGAGAGTTGGTATTCTTGATCTAGTGGTTATGCGGGGGCTCATAAAGTCCGTGAGACTGGACAAATCTTTAAAGATTGTACAGTGTCCGAAGTTCTGATTCTGTATGTTATCAGCCGCTTAGGGACTTAGTTGGAGTTGGGGTCAACGCCCCCGTTATACAGATCGCTGCCTGTCGTTGGGATTTCTCCAACGTTTTGAGGTATGTTGATTTGTTTACTGCCGGCCACCACACTATGATTCCATGGAGTAGAATGGGACGAACTACCGGTATATATGTAGATCCAATGCATCAGAGAGGGTGAGAGGCCTCAGGTACTGCTTCTTGGATGCGTATAGAGCATTATTCGCCTTTTTCACTCTCTCGTTTACATTGAGTCTCCATGTCAGCTTACTGTCTAAGACTACCCCTAGGTATTTTGTGTGAGTTTTCGGGCTGAGGTGTATGTTATTTATTTTTGGCGGTGTCCACGGCGGTATCTTGTATCGTTTTGTAAACAGCACCAGATCGGTTTTCTCAGCATTAATACTTAGACCGACTGAGTTAGTCCATCTGAGTACCTCTTTGAGTGTTCTTTCCATTATAGAGCTTATTGTTGGTAGACATTTCCCCACAATTATAATGCTTATGTCGTCTGCATACGCTGTTATCCTTGGGGCTTTGCCTTCAAAGTATTTGAGTAGTTC
Source organism: Pherbina coryleti (assembly GCA_943735915.1). Classification (NCBI taxonomy): domain Eukaryota; kingdom Metazoa; phylum Arthropoda; class Insecta; order Diptera; family Sciomyzidae; genus Pherbina; species Pherbina coryleti. Next base: position 139,215,477 of record OX030949.1, on the reverse strand, counting down.
GTTCACAACTAGGTTCCATAGTAGGGGAGAGAGAACCCCTCCTTGGGGTGTTCCTCTGCGTGCTTCCCTTTCCATGGCTGTTGTACCCCACTCAGCTTGGACCATTCTACAATTTAGTAAATTGTTTATCCAGTGCTCGATTGCTGGTGGTGTATCTATTGCGTAAAGTCCCTTGAGTATTGCATTTGTTGAGACATTATTGAATGCTCCAGAGATGTCTAAGAATGCGCCTAGTGCGTATTCTTTATGGTGTAGGGCTTTTTCTATGGGCGCTACTAGGGAGTGTAGCGCTGTCTCCACAGATTTCCCTCTCGTATAAGCGTGCTGATTTGATGCTAGCACGGATCGGTTCGCACCATTCCTCAAGTGCAGGTCTATCAGTTTTTCGAGTGTTTTTAGTAGAAAAGACGTTAGACTTATGGGCCTGTAGTCTCTCGGATACAAGTGGCTGCTTCTACCTGATTTCGGCAGGAATACAACTCTTGCTGTCCTCCAGACAACGGGTACATCATTTAACCTAATACAGCCTTTGAATACGGTTTCAAGCCATGGGCCGACTCTTGATTTGGTCGTTTGCAGCATGGCTGGGACTATCCCGTCCAGTCCAGGAGATTTGTATCTTGAGAATGAGTTTATTGCCCACTGGATTTTGTCGTTCGTTATTAGGTCGTGTGGAATTTGCAGCGGATTACTTACCATGACTGTGTTGTGTTTGTGGTCGAAGTTTCGGTACAGCCTGGAATGTGCGCATTCAGAAGCACCTCAAGTGATTCCTGATTGCTCTCTGTCCAGTCGCCATTATCATTGCGTAGCTGGCTTTGGACGGAAGGCTGCTTCGATAGTAGCTTCTACGAAAAACTACGAAATTAAACTATGAGTTAAATAGAGCTTAAACTTTTTGCATTATATTATTTATGGCAAAAAGTTGAAGATTGCCTACAATCAGCTATTTAAATTAAGAAAAATCATAAAATAAATTTAGTCTTTTTTGTTTAAAAAGGCAGTTAGCGGTCGACTTCCGCTTCCTCACCGTAGTATAATGGTTAGAGGCCAGGCCTTTAATGCCAACTTACTCTGTCCGAATTGCGAGTTCTCAACAAAAGCTGACTCGAACAAAAACACAAACTTTTTTGTTACAATTTTTTATAATTTTTTTATTATTTGATTTCAGTATTTTCGTTATAAATGTTAATAAATTGATATTTAAATATAGTTTTTCAATTTATTTCATATTCAAGTAAAAATAATACCTGCAATTTCACTCAAAAAAAAAAAAAATGTTTGCCCACAGCCCGGATTGAACCCACGATCTCCAGAATGATAGACAGAATCTCTAACTACTAAGCTTTCTATGCCATAAATTGCCTTAGAAAATTAACACAATATATTCAGCAGGAAAATAAAGATATTTCTTAAATGCGTGAAAACTCGGAAAAAAGAATTTTCCAAGAAATTAAACCTTGCTGCATCGATTTTTTAGCCCGCTCTTTATCTACATATATTGTAAATATCATCAAAATCGTTAGAGCGGTATTCAAGAACTCAATTACAAACCAATATATAAATATTGCTCGTTTAACAGAATAAGATTATCACACACCTACACACATATCCCATACAGCTGAAATAGCCGACAAGCAGCAACAGCATCGCACTCTGTTCCTGCAGTTTATTTCTTCCCGTTGCAGGTTTCTTATAGTTCTCGTTTAGCTTTGGTTGCAAGGGTAATATAGTCTGGATGTTTGGCCAATAAAATTTGTGAGTGCGATGGGTAATCGCATGATGAAACTATGTAGAGTGTATGATACAATTACAAGGTATTCTCATTTTAAGACGTCTGTTCAATTGAGAAATTTTGCAACAACAAAGCTGTATGAGCTACAAACGTTAATCGTCAAAAGCAACAACAACAATTAGAAAAACTAAAAATTACCAACTGATTTTGACAACTAGCGCACCCTGCTCTCCAATATGAGCTTACCTTGTAATTGTATCATGGTAGGGTGGAGTGACAACTCAATATTTTCTCACTCAACCCGGTTGTCATTTACCTTCATATTTTGCTTCTTATTATCTGTCTTATATTTACTTTCTCTAATTTATACTATATTCGACATTTGATGCCATAATATTGCAACAACTGTCAAAAATAGTATAATTAGAGAACGAAAAAAAGTAAAAAAGAGAATAAATAATACAGGCAAGTGGCATTTGATGGACGCAGCTCGTGAGAAAATAGCTAATTGTCAAGGCTACCTTGTATCGTGGTTGGTGCAATATGAAGAAAATAATACTATAAAACCATTAATAACATATTAAATTTAAATATGTTGTTTTTTAAATTCCATATTTTTATATAAATTTTCTAAAAATGCGATAGTTTTATTTTCAAATAGTAAATATTTGAAAGATATTTTAAAAAATTCGTGAATAATTCTAATATATTTTTTATTAATTCTGTTTAAATACAGTGTGACGACAAAGAAAGCACAACCAAATTTTATAGAAATTCTTAAAGAGGGACATGTTGTGAGTCCATCGCAGTTGGTCAGACCTCTCAATGTCGTCACTTTTTTTTGACGTAGAATACGTCATTCTCGGAGATAAGTAGGGTGGTTGATAGTGATCAGGTGTCGGTATTTATATAACTTTTTGAGACTTTGGTGGGCCTAAAGTACTGATCGTACAATGTTGATGTTAGCACTTGTTGGTCTGCTTGATCCTCAATGCGACAAAAATTCATGTTAGCCCTCTCTAACTTATATAAATTTTACACAATTACAAGAAATGTAAAGCCAACATTTGATGTTTTTGTTTGCTTAAACTTGCTACCTATTTATCGACAGTTTCCGGTTTTATCGACAAAACCATAAAATTTGTATGGGAGCCACCCTAAGGAGTGGCCGGAGGGAATAGGTGTCAAAGGCAAAAATATTGCTTTTGCAAAAGTAATGGGGGTCTGTCATACATATTAACCCTCTCCGGCACTCTTTTAAAGGTCATATGCTCAGGTGTATGGAATAAATAAACAAAAACCATGAAATTTGTATGGGAGCCCCCCTAAGGAGTGGTCGGAGGGAATAGGTGTCAAAGGCTAAAATGTTCCTTTTGTATAAGTAATGGGGGTCAGTGATACATATTAACCCTTTCCGACACAAACACAATAAAATTTGTATGGGAGCCCCCCTAAGCAGTGGTCGGAAGGAATAGGTGTCAAAGGCAAAAATGTTCCTTTTGCAAAAATAATGGGAGTCGGTAATACATATTAATCCTCTCCGGCACTCTTTTAAAGGTCATATGTTCAGGTGCATGGAATAAATAAACAAAAACCATAAAATTTGTATGGGAGCCCCCCTAAGGAGTGGTCGAAGGGAATAGATGTCCAAGGCAAAAATGCTCCTTTTGCAAAAATAATGGGGTTCGGTCATACATATTAACCCTTTCCGGCACAAAAACCATAAAATTTGTATGGGAGCCCCCCTAAGGAGTGGTCGGAGGGAAAAGGTGTCGAACGCAAAAATGTTCCTTTTACAAAACTAATGGGGGTCGGTCATACATATTAACCCTCTCCGGCAATCTCTCAAAGGTCATATGCTCAGGTGTATGGAATAAATATTTTGCTATATTTTTTAAAAAAGATGTCATCAAAAGTGAATTGAATAATTCTACGTCTTGTGTTACGACATAGTCGAAACTACTGTATCTTTTTTTTAATTCGTTTTTAAGGTTGAAGGGTTCGATTTTTGTTGCGCCGACGTTCATTGAATTTTTACAGCTATTTGCCTTGTTGGAAATGAAAAACAAATTCCACTTTTTTTCAGTAGAATTTCACGTAGAATAAGGCTGTATAAAAATAAATACGATAAAATACAAACTGAAGCGTGTAGCGAAGCACATTCCTTAATTTTTCTTTAATTTCATAAAAAAAATTAGTGTTTCTATAAATTTAAATGATATAGGGTAAAACACCCAGTCCTGAGCCCTCAGCCTATTCTGAGCCCCCCACTCATTAAACTGTCTCTAGCTAATAATTGTCTGTATGTCAGTTGAAACAGTAAATTTATAATTATTCGTTAAAATTCGTTCAGTTCGTTCAGCTATCATGCTGAGTATGAAATATTAAGTTAAAAGTGATGTTTTAAAATAAAAAGACGTGGCTCGTGCTCTTACTCAGTCAAGTGATTTTCTAAGCAATATCGACAACGAGTTAACACACTTTAAACCTTCAGATATGGACATTTTGTTATGATTTCTATAATAAGCTTTGGTTAGAACAAAAGTTGATTATTTATTGTTTATTCCTTAAATATTTCATTACAAATATTCTCTGCCAAAGCAAAAAAAATGGGGGCTTATATCTGGATAACTAAATTCGATGTTTCCAGTTATGAGCCATGGGGGCTCACAATTGGAATATTACAGAAAAATAAAATATCCAAATGTGAGCCCGTGGAGCTCAAAGTAGGAAAACAGAAATTTATATAAACATTCTTATTAGCCCGTTCTCTCGAAATTCTCGATTCTCTTATTAGATATTCAAAAACATTCACAATAAGAAAATTGAAACTTTTGATATTTGTTTGCAATTAATGCCAGATTCTGCACTTGAACTTTGGCGGATATTGGTGAGATTGACTCCACTCACTTAACAATTAACAATTTATTTTATACAAATTAACGACATTAAATCCGGCGTGTTAATTCACGAAGTTTCAAGGAAATATGAAATTCTGCGCCCAATACTCCAAAACCGGATTCATTCATAACCGTTCAAACAAGGCTCTGCCTGGTCCTTTGCCGTGTTTAACATGCATCGAAGAGGGAAAAATAGTGAAATATATATCTGATAACTATGAAAGATGTTTTCCAAGAAGAATACACAAAGTTCAAAGAATTGTTAAAGAATGCATACACACGTGAAAATGTGTTTAAAAATAATTTTCCTGGCGACAAATGGTTTAGCGGATTTCTTAACCGACATCCAAAAAATATCTTTTCGAGTTCCTGAAGCAGTAATAAATGCCAGTGCAGATCTTTTGGAAAAATATTTAAGAGGCTGGTTCCATCAAATTCAAACATACTTCGATGAAGAGTCCTATGCCCAAAAGGAGAACCATTATTAACTCCTAGAGGTGCAAGTAACATTTATGAAACAGATAAGGGAGCAGCTACAGAGAGCATGACAGTTATGTTTTTATTTTCTGTTGATGCCTTGATAATTCCACCATGATTGTTTTTGCTTATAAAAGAATACCCAAGGATATATTAGAATTAATACCTGACCACTATTCCTAGTGTACCTATATGAAAACTGATTCGGGCTGCATGACTTCGGATGCATTTATATACAATATAAAAGAAGTCTTTTATCCAACACTGTTATATCAAATCAAATATTGTTTCCTGTAATTCTTTACGTATATGGTCATACAACGCATTTAACTTACAGTTTTTCCAAGCTCTGAGAAGAATTGCAAATTGTTCTGATCTACTTATACCCCAATGCAACAAAAATTTTACAGCCAGCCGATGTGGCTATTTTCAGACCTCTTAAAATGGGGTGGTTAAAGGAACTGCAATGTTGGAGAATGCATAACATGGACCAACAGTTTACAAAGCATCATTTCATTAAAATTATTAAAAAATATTATTGGTACCTAATGTAATGCGTTTCAAAGCACTCGTTTGAAGTGCAAGCTTTTGCTATGTTTTGCTCTCATCAATGAAATCAAGCCTAACACTACAAAGAGCACTCGTCGCTTGAGCAGAACAAGAACAAACTAAAACCAAAACAATGTTAGGCACGATTCGAAAAAGAAGTGTGCACAGACTAGAAAGTTATATTGTTATGTACACAACAGCAGAACGCTTGGAGTTATGCTGTCTTTGAATAGCTTTGGAAGCAAATGCCGTATAACAATGAAACTCAATATGTATGGAGTTCTTACTTGGTGATATCCTTCTACTAGAAAGTAGAATATGGAAAGTAGGGTACTGGGATGGGGATTTGACAAATGGGTGTGGCTCCGTTTCTATAAATTTAAATGATATAATGCTGCATGAATGACATCTTTTTTCACAAAACTTCATTATACGTAAAAATACCTTTTCATTGAATCCAAAACAATCAATATCGGTTGAGAATTGGCAAAATGGCGGCATTTTTACGTTTGTTTTTTCGTCTCCCATGTATATGTGGGGTCGAGGACCCCTTTCTAGTACTTACCAGATTTCAACTTTTACAACATGAATTAAAAAATAAATGTCAAATCAAAAAAGTCTTTTTGAAGCGTTGCCCAAAACCTTGAAAGCCCTCAATTTAATTTTTATTTGCATTTTTTTATCTTTTAAATAAAACACAGAACTTTTGTAGTGGGTAAACTTTTACTAAAAAGTCACTTTTAATATTTTAATAAATTTATTTAACTTTTCACATATAATAAAGTAGGGTAAGTTTACTTACTATATACTTTCTCGTGGGTAAGTGCTAGAACGGGGTGATTGATCTCAATGACCTTTAGGGCAAAAAAGTTGGACTTCTCGAAATAAAAACATTTATATATCTTTCTTTAATGGCGTTTTCTTTTCTTGGCAAATTTTTTTTAATGAAATTAAAGAAAAATTAAGGAATGTGCTTCGCTACACGCTTCAGTTTGTATTTTATCGTATTTATTTTTATACAGCCTTATTCTACATGAAATTCTACTGAAAAGAAGTGGAATTTGTTTTTCATTTCCAACAAGGCAAATAGCTGTAAAAATTCAATGAACGTCGGCGCAACAAAAATCGAACCCTTCAACCTTAAAAACGAATTAATAAAAATTGTGACGACATTGAGAGGTCAGACCAAGTGCGATGGACTCACAACATGTCCCTCTTTAAGAATTTCTATAAAGTTTGGTTGTGCTTTTTTTTGGTCGATTTCGTCACACTGTGTTGCCTTGGCCTTTGCTTCTGCTTTTACTTTTACTTTTGTTTTCTCTTTTGCTTATGTTTTTGCTTTAGCTTGTGCTTTTGATTTTACTTTTGCTTCTCCTTTTGCTTTTGCTCTTGCTTTTGATCTTGCTCTTGCTCCTAATTTTGCTTTTGATTTTGCTCTTGTCTTAGATTTTTCTTGTTTTTGCTTTTGTGTTCCGCCTTTTGCGTTTTGTTTCCTTTTGCTTTGGCTTTTTCTTTTTTTTTTTCCTTTTTCTTTTGATTTTTGGCTTTTGCTTTAATTTTTATTCTTGTTTGCTTTGTTCTTCTCTGATTTTTCCTTTAATTTTGCTTTCTCTTCATTTTTGCCTTTGCTTTTGCTTTGGTGTTTGTTTCAGTTTTTGAAAAGAGATCTAGCAACACATGTTGCTACGGGAACCACTTTAGTTGGTACTTCATTCATAACCCAACAAACCTGAATAAAATTAAGTTAATTTATATTTATATTTTATTATTTTATAAGTAAATTTATGGATTTGAGAAAAGTTCAAACCCATTATCCTCTAAAGTACTTCAACATTCAAATCATATCTAACTTCATTGTGTTCATTCACTTTGAATAATTTAACTTTTGAAAAATGCGTGATATAAACAAAATAATGAAAAAAGGTTAGTTTTATAATAATTTAAATACATGTTTGATTTCGGTGCTTCAAGTTTAATGAAGACCATTTCAAGTTCAAAGAAATTTCTATGAACTTATTACTCATTTCCATTCGCAACATTATTTGTGCTTCATTAGGTTTAATTTTATGAAATGAAAATATATTTTCATGTCTTCGTTTTGAAAACTTCCAAAGAAACACTAAAACTCAAAAGAAATGAGAACCATTGTTCTTATATAAAAAAAAAAACAAAACAAAAAAAATTACTTGATTGGCTTGTCTGAAGGCACGTTTGTTTTATGGGTTCAGTTGTCCTTGTTTTGACTTGGTTTAGTGAAGAAATTGAATGGCTTTGTTGAGCTGGCGATGTGTGTTCGCTGGTTAAGTTGAACTCGATTCATTAGAAAAGATTCCTAGAAAGATGAGAAATGTCATTACCTTCAATATTGCAGTAAGTTATTATTTGATGACTGGTAATGAGTAGTTCTTGAAATTACTTAAATATGATCCAGAGTGACTAGGTAGATAAAGTGATTAATATTTGAAGGATTTGATAAGAATCACCGGAATGAAATGAATAAATTTAATTTGCTTTTCAATCTCCTCACAATATTATTTCATTCTTCAATAAATTAGTGTTTATCAAGGAGTAAAATAAATTTATTTCAGGTTTTTCCGTTGAAGAATGAACAATAAGTTATGTTTGAATAAAAGGCAAACATTTTCTTAATCTAAGAAATATCTAGAATTTTGTCAAATTTAATATTTGCTTCGAGCAAATAATAGAACAAACATATCTATGATTGCTTTGTATTTATTTTTTTCGTCTATTCCAAGACTCCATAAAAAAGGATTCACTAATAAATAAACCCTAAACCCATGTTAGTTTATTGCTAACAACACTGTAACTAAGTAAATATTTACCATACATATATACATATACATATAAATGTTATCTAAAAGGACACTCAAATTAACATCTCTCATACCTAGACTTTGGGCAAAGGGATAGAATACAAATTGACTTGAACATCAAAGCAACAACGTGATGTGCACAAATACCTTATGAATAACTGGATATTAACTCAAAGGCTATAGAAATAAAAAAAAGCGAAACATACAAACGACACTGAGCCAAATAAAAAAGCATACTTGATCAATAAAAACTAGGAATCCAATTGGACAAATTTCCAATTCCACGGAATAGCCTTAATACTTTTTTTAAAAAGATTTTTAAAACCCTAGGGATTTTTATTAAAGAAATAACCCAAATTTTAATAAAAATTCATCTGACAAAAATATTTTTTTGAGTGTCAATGTTATTAACGAAATAAAAAAAAATAAATGAAAAAATGTTGGTTACACTGTCCTTAAGCCGGCTACAATTTTTGCGCTTTTGTCATACTTTTCCAAGAGAATATAGTTGATATGAATAGAAGGAGGAAACATTTAGCAAATGTCTTTTTCCGCCTATTTCTTTGCTAAGACTGACATCATACTTTTGATGATAACAGCAAACATATCATAGGAGAGTAAGTGCCAAGTGTGGAAAATTGTTGTTGATGATATCTGTACTCGTAATACATGTTAGTGCACATAAACTTTGATGTTAATGACACTATTTCAGAAATGAACACAAAACGTGTTCTGACTAAGATAGAGGATACGAAAGATTTATAATAGCTCTCATAGTACTAGGGCGTTTAAGATACTGCCCGTCTCCAAGTGAACAGCATCACCTCTCTTCAAATGCATCACATTTTTGAAGGGTGGCAACTTTAACATGAACATACCATAAATGTCAGATCGATCTGTCAATGAATAGTGCACAGAGCCAAAAACCACCATATAAAATCAATAAGATCACTTAGTTGAGCTATTTTATTAGGTTTTCTTATTAATACTATCAAATAATAAGAATGTAGAGAATAATAATAGAGAAATTTTTTAAATTCCCATAAAGAAAATCTTATTAATATAAACTTTAAAACAAAAAAAAAAAAAACAAAAAAAAAACCGACTTCAAAATCACTACAAAGTAAAAAAAGAATTTTAAAAAACTTTTCCCATTAATTTCTTCGTCAAATTTTAAAAGTTTTTTATATGTATTATAATATTGGAAACCTTATCATTTTCATTTTTTCTACTTTGATTTATTATCATCAATAAGGGCAAATCCCGAAAATAGTCCACCAAGTGTGAGAAACTAAAGATAAAGAGCATTAGTGTTTATTAATAGCTTAATATATCTACATTTAAGTTCCCAATAAATTTTTTTTGTCTTGAGTTTTTATGTAATGAAAAAAGAAGAGATTCACAGTCAATATTGGAGTTAAGTATTTTTTTTATTTTATTCAGGTAGTTTACTGATCTAAGAAAGCTATTGATATAAAAGCTTTACGCATAAAAGTTTTTTTATTTCCCTTTGCACTTCTTTCTTCGCAAATTGGTGCCATAATAGGTTTGACAAAATTTGTGCATAACGGTGTATTTTGCCAAATTAATATGATCAACTCTGTTCTGACGTCCGACATATTAAAAGGGTTTTATTGAGATAAAATTGTTAAATCAAATTAAAAACAAAAATTGAAACCTGTTACAAAGCAAGTTATTGCACATTTTCTAGAATATAACTGCAAATTTAAAATATAAATAATTTTCAGCTCATATCAACTGGGCAAACTTAGTGACGTCCGAACGTTAGGCGACATTTTCAAATTGAATTAACGTGGAAATAACTTTTGTATATTACTTTTGTAGATGGTAAGCCAAATATTAAAAAAAAGTGCTGAAAGATCCAAAAACTAGGGAAATAATTAAAAAAAACTTGATGACGAATTTTGTAGAAAAGAAGAGATCGCAAAAATTTTAAGGAAAAAATAAAAAGGACCACCAGTTAGGTAAAAAAAATATGTGTGGGGCCGCCACGCACAGCAGAAGTGAAACTTGAACACAAAAAAGCAGAGATTTTTAAGTGATTAATTGATTAATTCTTAAACATAGTCTTACTAAAAAAAGTCCCATTTCATATAATTGCAAGATTTGATTAAATCTGTTTTAATATGTACAATTTCGAAAAGTTTAATGTTATTATGCCATACCATCATACTATACTAACATCTTATACCATCATAAAAGTATAACATGCCATCTTTCCATGCTCATCTTACCACCATACGATACCATCAGACAATACTATCATACCATTATATTCTACCATTATATTCTACCACCAAACCATACCTGCCAACATACCATATATCTATACATCATATCATCGTACCATACCATAATACCGTACCATCAACTAATCGTACTATATCCATCATACCATACCATCATATCGTCGCTTGTATGACTAACTGACGTTTCTGAAATTTCTTAATCGTTCAGGAGAGCAGTTTTTCTTTTTTCGTTTATGTGTTTTAACGTATAATATCTCAGATACGCTCAAAGCCGTTTACGTTTTTTAGTCAAACTGTTTTATTTATAGTTGCAATATCTTCCGACATAATGACTAAATAAATATATTGACATCTTTAACTCAATTTCGCAAAAAAATGTTAGTTACGTCGGTTAGTCATACGAGCGACGATATTATAATAATCATACCATACCATTAACCCTTATCTAAAAATTTTAAATAGAAAAACTTTCTTCAATTTGATCATACAAAAACATAAAGCCCTTTGTCGAGGCATGAATTCTCAACCTCTTTCTGTAGATGTCTTTAGCTGAGGTTTCAGGAATTTGTTTTTTTTAAGCATCTTTTAAATTTAATTTACGCTGACACCTTTCAAATTGGTCATGACTTGAAAGCAATTTGGACAATTTTTTGGCAATTTGCGGCGAATTGGTGGTGACAAAAGGGAACGAAAATTGAAGATACACATGGATTTTTATCGCCAGTTTTTTGTGAAGAAAAGACAAGGTATTTATTTCTAAAATGCAGGCAATGTACATAAACGTCAAAAAATTGAAAACCATGTAACATCGCTCCACAATAGATGGCAAAATATTAAAAATATTACAAAAATGAAACCTCCATTGAAACCAAAAACCTCCTCCAGCCTATTTTTTAAACGTAGAGAGATGTTAATATTAAAAATAATTAAAAAAAAAATCTATAAGTAAAATAATGTAATGATGGAAAAATTAATGACGTCCGACACATGATGTCCGCACAACAATAAACACTAGTATCGCCTGTGGTCAAAATTCGACCATATCAAAATAGATTTTTCTCTTATTTTTTTTTTAAATTTATTGAAAAAAGCTTTGTAAAGTTAAAAAGAAGTTGGATGTATGTGGACCCATCCGTGGATTTTGACAGTGTATCTTTGTCCTTACCCTTATCCTTATCCTTATTCTTGTCCCTATCTTTCATTTGTTCCCAAACTAATAATTGAAGAGTCGACGCGAATAACGTTGTAAGCGACATATTAATCAAAAATAGTTTTTTTGCATATTAACGTTAAAAATGCTCTAGCCTATTATAAGAGCACATAGTTTCTAAAATTCCATAAATTTTTGGACATTTACATGGCTCAAAGTTTGCCATTAAAACCGTTTTTTTTTTTGCAATTCCTGAAAACGTATAATTTTGTCACTTACAATGTTATTCGCGTCGACTATTCAATTGTCTTACTTCCTGTTCAAACTCTTCTTTTTATCCATATCCAAATTCCTAACCTTAACCTTGTTCGAATCCTTTCCTAATCCTTGTCCAACTTTATTTCTAAATCTTTGTTCTAAATTTTGTCCTAAGTGTGTTTAAATCCTTGTTCTATTCCTTTTCCCTTGTTCTATTCCTTGCCAAATTACAGCCATGAGAGTGAGCGTGCATACACTTCTTTTAAACTGCAATAATCACATAATATGTTTAATTTTTTTTTTTTATTTTTTGGCACATCTCTTTGGCTCATTACCTTTCGACTGATATAAGAATCATGCCCTTTTTTGTATAATAAATATTAAAAAAGTGCACCACAAGATTTTTGTTTGCGTATTAATATATAGATAACTTTGGAGTGGTTTAAAATATTTGAAAAATTTTTTCACAGAAATTGTTTTTTTAGCTGTAGAACTTTGTAAAAAATACAAAAACAATACTTTGAAAAATGTAATTTTCATCAAAAAAATCATAGCTCATGATTTTCGATGATAGAAACACTTAATTAAATTATGTGTCAAAATGAAGCAATTGTTGCAAATAAATGATATGATGTATGAAAGAGTGTGAGAGAAGAAAATAGAAAAACAAAAAAAAAATTGCAAAATAAGAATGTCTGGTCTAATTTTTAAGCAAAAATTGAATATTTTAGAGTGTTTTTGAAAACAGCATAAGAAATTGAATTAGTGAGATAACGGTAAATCTTTTCTTTTTTCTCAAAAGTAATTTAATTAAACTTTCAGACAAAGAAAATTTAGGGAAAATCGATGGAAAAATGGCTGAAATATTTGCATGCAAAATCAAAATTTGAAATATCAATTGTTTTTTTCTCATTCTGAGGCAATGACATTGCTTTAAGAAATGCATTGCATGGAAAAAATCTACAGGTTTCGAAATATCGCAATACTTTTGATGTCATAATAACGGGAAATTCTTTTACATACTATTCGTGGGAAAATATTAGCAAAAAAGTTTTCGTGTACCGTTATTTTTCTCAACCAACGAATTTTCATAAAAAAAAAACGTACTGAAAACATCTATAGTTTTCGAGATATCACAATAATTTTGATGTCAAAATAACGGAAATTTTTCAAAATTTACTATTTGTAAGCAATTTTACCATCACAATATATATTGACACTTGTTACATGAAATAGTGCTTATTGTAGGGTAACCGTAAGCGATGGTGAAAAATATTAAATTTTTTTTGCACATCTTATAAATGTCTAAATTTCTCTCTTATATCATGTTTTTCCATCTCTTATAGTTAAGCTTTTATTTAATAAATGCTCTTTTTCCGCTCATATTTGAGGTCAAAGGTCACCAATCTTATATTCAATCATACTGTGCAGCCAGACCTTTCATCTGATATCACATTCTTCATTTTACCTCTTCCCAGTTCTGAGATCCCTAACTAAAATTGATATAAACTTTCAACGTTAATATTTCGGGTCAAAGGTCATGAATTTAAAATCTAACATAATTCGGCACATCTATGGTGCAGTACCTTTCGAATGATGTACGTTTCATTGTCCTTATTCTAAAATAAATATTGAAAAAGTGTACGACAACATTCGATGTTTGCGTATTAATATATAAGATTAGAAAAATAAAAATAATAATAAAAATTAATGACTAAACTTACTTTTTTGTATATTTCAGTTAATTCTAAACATTTCATTCATATCATATTTTCTCGTAGCTCGAATCAGTTCGCTGAAAAAAGCAGATTTTGCAATTAATATCAAAACTACTTCTATTTTAATAACGTCCGAACGCTGAATATCAAAACCACTGATCATGTACTTACACTTATATTGTATTTTTTTCTGATATTTATAAATAGCAGCCCCTTAATAGTTAATGTTGGACTAGTTCTTTTTTCCTAAACAAAACATTTTCAGCATATAAATTGGGAAAAAATGCGTCCGAATGTGACGTCCGACACGCAGGATTTGCCCATATATTAATTTCTTTATGTACATAAAAGATTTGATGTCGGCGTTTATCGAAATAATTTTATTTTCATTTTTTCTAATTTGTTTTATTATCATAAAAATATTACTAACTTTAGGAATATAAAAGCTTTTTAGCGATTTTTTCCTTTCAGTTGGCAATTGTGCAGCTGTTACTCATATTCAATATGAGCTTTACAAGCTCACCCAAACCATTATAGTGAGCATGTTTATGTGTACAAAGATTTTAAAATTACTACACTGTCACCAAGGCAACATAGCATCAAATCAAAAAGCTTTAAATAGTGCAGGGATGGCAAAAGATCATGATTGTGTGTCAAAGATTAACGCCGACTTCAAAGCTTTTATGTTCATAAAGCAATTAACATATTGATAATAATAAAAAAAAATAAAATGATAAGATTTCCAATATTTAAAATTTTACGAAGAAATTAATGGGAATAGTTATTTAAAATTATTTTTTAATTTTGTAGTGATTTTGAAGTCGGTTTTTTTTTTGTTAAAAACTTTTTATGTCTTCCTTTTTAGAGAATATGAAAATTTTATGTAATAGTATTCTTGAAGAAAATTTCAAACTTAGTTCTTAAAAAAATTGTTTTATTAATTCCTGAAAGTTTGTTGGGTATTTTCCATTTCTGTCTCTTTATGATTTTTATTAAAGTGCCACGCCCTTTCTCTTATCCCGCCCACTTTATTTACCATACTTTATAATGATTCTACCTAACCCTGTGCCAAATTTCAGTTCCCAAGAAGTGTTGCTATATGTCCCGTATTTCACGGGATGTCCCGTATTTTGCATGATTTTTCAAGTGTCCCGCAGGGACGAAAGTTGTCCCGTATTTTTGACATTTTTGCAAAATGTCTACGCATTCAGACGAACTGATGCATTATAAAAAGAAGTGTGTCCTTGAATTTATTTAATATTATTCTTTTTACGTTATATTATAGTTTTAGTTAAATTTTGTTATGGTTTTGACGTGAAGAAGTTACGTTGTACTGCTCTAGTTTCCAAAAAAGTTGAAAAATGAATTTATTAAAAATTCATCTGCGTTTCATTGAATTGTAACTCGCTGGGTATAAGAGCTATGATTAAAAAAATAGTATGACCATAAAGGTTAATTCTTTGACTATATTAAAAAAAAACAAAAAAAACAATTTAATACGGCATAGGGACGTAGTGGGAGCTGCGTTAGCAACGCAACTGAAAATTTGTTACATGGAATTATTACTCGCTGAGTATTAGCGCTAGGATTAAAAATACGATACGCCAATAAAGGCCTACTGGAAGCCCTCACAACAAAATTAGACAAAAACTTTCTGACATCATGGGGACGCTGAGAGAGCCGCTCAAAGATCGATAACGCAACATTCATGCAGCGGCGTTGCATTGAATTTTTACTCAATGAGTCTATAACCTACGATAAAAGTTTAAAAAGGAAAATAAAATTTTTATACATGGCAAAAAAAAAGCTAAACGAAAAGCACCAACTCCAAATCCAACAACAACTCCAACACCAACACCAACACCAACACCAACACCAACACCAACACCAACACCAACACCAACACCAACACCAACACCAACACCAACACCAACACCAACACCAACACCAACACCAACACCAACACCAACACCAACACCAACACCAACACCAACACCAACACCAACACCAACACCAACACCAACACAAACCCCAACATCAACATCAACATCAAAATCAACATCAACATCAACATCAACATCAACATCAACATCAACATCAACATCAACATCAACATCAACATCAACATCAACATCAACATCAACATCAACATCAACATCAACATCAACATCAACATCAACATCAACATCAACATCAACATCAACATCAACATCAACATCAACATCAACATCAACATCAACATCAACATCAACATCAACATCAACATCAACATCAACATCAACATCAACATCAACATCAACATCAACATCAACATCAACATCAACATCAACACAACATCAACATCAACATCAACATCAACATCAACATCAACATCAACATCATCAACATTAACATCAACATCAACATCAACATCAACATCAACATCAACATCAACATCAACATCAACATCAACATCAACATCAACACCAATACCAACACCAACACCAACATCAACATCAACATCAACATCAACATCAACATCGACATCAACATCAACATCAACATCGACATCAACATCAACATCGACATCAACATCAACATCAACATCAACATCAACATCAACATCCACATCAACATCAACATCAACATCAACATCAACATCAACATCAACATCAACATCAACATCAACATCAACATCAACATCAACATCAACATCAACATCAACATCAACATCAACATCAACATCAACATCAACATCAACATCAACATCAACATCAACATCAACATCAACATCAACATCAACATCAACATCAACATCAACATCAACATCAACATCAACATCAACATCAACATCAACATCAACATCAACATCAACACCAACACCAATACCAACACCAACATCAACATCAAAATCAACATCAACATCAACATCAACATCAACATCAACACAACATCAACATCCACATCAACATCAACATCAACATCAACATCAACATCATCAACATCAACATCAACATCAACATCAACATCATCAACATCAACATCCACATCAACATCAACATCAACATCAACGTCAACATTAACAACAACAGCAAGAAACTTCGTCACGTCAAAACCTACGGGTGTGTCCACGGCACAGCCAACTCTTTTTTTAATATACATTTATAATAAAAAAAAGCAGTGAAACTTTCTGTCATTCAAAAATTAAGAATTTTTACTTGGTCTTACAACAAAAATAACAACAAATATAAATTAAAATTAAAATTAAGACAAGTACTAATACAAGGATTTTGTTAACCATTAGAGCAATAATTAGACAAGGGATGAGAGCAAGTACTATAAAGTTAGGACCAAGAATAAGATAAAGAGTGGGATAAAAATTTGAACACAGATTAGAGTATAGAATTGGACAATGATTAGGACAAGAATTAAGAAAATGGCTTCGACAAGGACTGAGACATGGGTAAGGACAAAGATTGAAACATACCTAAAACAATATTTGGGACAAGATTGGGTAAAGTATAAGGACAATAGGAAAAGGAATAGAACAAGGATTTAAACATACTAAGAGCAAAACTTAGGACAAAGACTTAGAAAGGATGTAGGATTAAGAAAGGATTTGAACAAGAGTAAGGTCAGGATACAGGATTTGAACATATATTAAAACAAGAGTTTGGAGAGGAAGAAGGAAAATTATTAGAACAAATATAAGAATAAAACTTATAAAGACAAATTTGGGAACAAATAAAAGGATTGGGACAAGGATAAAGATACACTGTCATGTCAAAATCTACGGATGTGACCACGATACAGCCAACTTATTTTAGTTTTTGTTTAGGTATATTAATGTATATTTATTGTTGTGTACTTAGAATACTTGAATTCTAATAACTGCGTACCAAAATTAATTGTTTTTTTTTCTGAAATACATGTTTTTTAAAATAACTTTCTGTTTATTTTTTCCCGTAAAATTTTTCAAAATCCCGTTTTTTTAAAATATTTTGCATTTGTCCCGTATTATTGGAAAACAAATCTGGCAACACTATTCCCAAGTATCAATATTAACCGATAAATAGTACTTTCCTTAAAGTGCGACACCCTATGTACAATCCCGCCCACTTTTGTAATGATTCTACCTACCCACCTACCTGCATACCAAATATTAGTACCCTAGTGTCATATTAACTGATATATAGTATTTTTATAATATTTTCACACCCCATGGTTGAATAACGTCCACTTTTTTGACCGTAATTTGTAGTAACTGTGCCTACCCATGTACTTAATTTCAGTACCCTAGTGTCAATATTATTCAACATACAGAATTTTCTAATACTGCCACACCCCATTGCTTAATAACGCCTACTTTCTTGAGAGTAATTTGTAATAACTATGACTACCCATGTTCTAAATTTCAGCACCCTAGTGTCGATATTATTCGATATATAGTGTGTTTCTAATATTGCCACACCCCTTTGTCAAATAACGCCCACTTTATTTACAGTAACTTTTAGAAATTGTATCTACCCTTATACTAAATTTCAGTGCACTAGTGTCAATACTATTTGAGATACAGTGTTTTTCTAATATGACGATATCCCTTTGTCAAATAACGCATACTTTACTGACCGTGATTTGTAATAATTCTGCCTACCCAAGTATTTTTACTGTAAATTTCAGTACCCTAGTGTCAATATTAACTGAAATACAGTGGTTTTCTAATAGTGATACGCCCCTTTGTCGAATATCGCTTTTTTTTTTAAAAAAAGGACCTCCGCGTTCATGATATCAATTACAACATTTTTAATAAGGTTTCTTATTGAATGAATGAAATTACGTGGATATCTTATTAACACTTAACTTTAATAAGAAAATTTTTTTTCACTCTCCAAAGCTTACGAAGATACTAGTTAAAAATTAATTAGCTTTTATAAGATTGTATTCTTAGAAACACTTTTAAACAGATAATAATGGTGAAAATGCAACTTATTCTGGCTTTCTTTACTTGTGAAGTGAATTCGAGAAATTATCCTTGGATTTAAATAAAGTGAAATAAGAAAAATATAATGGAGAATGGTATTTGTGTTCCAGAACTTATTTTCAATGAGGCTGAAATTCTCGAAACTCAAGCCATATTTCAGTCGTGGGGCTTGAGTGATTCAATTTTGACTTTATTAAAAATCTACGGTGTGAACTCGAAGGAGGTTATTGAAAAAAATGGAGATTAAGGATGTCGCCAGTTTCTTTGAAGACCTCGACAGCGCCGGGTATTTTGGTTTCAAAGTCAAATTTAATTAAATTTTAACATATATAATTTATGCTAGATGACCCAGCAAATTTCGTCCCGCCGTAAATTAATTTTTTTATTGAAATAATTTCGAGCAATCACAATTCCACCTGAAATTAATTTCGATTTATGCAAATCCGTTATTAGTTAAAAAATGACTCCGTTTTTGGATAAATTAAAAAAGTTTTTTGATAAATTTTTAATTTTTCTTTTAGTGTAGAGAAGTGTTCCTTCCACATCATTAGTGTACTCTGGATATCTGTCATTAGATTCCGTTTTCATCCTTGAGGAAGAAGCCCCGGTCTTGAAACCATCGGCGTATTATTTTCTTGAAAAATTTGTCGGACCTTGGGTCTAATGCATAAAAATGAGATGTTTCTCAGAGATCATTCGTGTGAGATCAATCTCAAGAATTGAGATTGCAAATTGCGTATTGCAAATGTTGTACACTTGCCTCGTCCTTCTAATAGTCCTCAGTACCATACAAAAAACGATTAAAAAATCACAAGTCTAAATTAGAGCTTGTGTATCAAAACGTTAGAGGTCTCAATTCTAAACTTTCCGATATTTTCATGAACAGTTTTGATTTTGAATATAACTTTATAGTTTTTACTGAAACTTGGCTTCGCTCTAACGTTTTAAACTCTGAAATAATGTGTAATAAGTACCAAATTTTTCGTAAAGATCGCTATGATAAGATCGGTGGTGGCGTTCTGATAGCTGTCCATAACTCGCTTGCTTCGAAGGAATTAACAATTCCTGGTACCAACGACCTGGAGTTTATTTGTGTTACAGTTAAAGTAAATAATAATACGATTTTTCTTACTTGCTCTTACATTCCACCTAAAAGTGATTTAACAATTTACTTAAACCATATTAGTGCCATCGAAACAGTCCATAATATGCTTAAAAATATGGATACTATCATTGCATTAGGTGATTTCAACTTACCTTCTGTATCCTGGAGTATTTCCGATGATTCCGCATTTCTTACTCCTATTTCTGCCTCTGATTGGATAAATGATTTCTTAGATAAGTTGTCCGATCTGTGTCTTCAGCAGGTTAATAATATTCTTAATAAAAATTATAGATCTCTTGACCTTGTATTTGTAGATAGATGCACTTCCGTAAATCTCCGTCGTTCGAACCCAGTTTCCTTACCTGAAGACGATTATCATCCAACTCTTGAAATAACAATATTACTTGCCAACATAAATGAAAATAAATTAGCTCCAGATACGCGAAATAATAAAATTTTTAACTTTAAAAAAACAGACTATGTTAAACTTAATGCTCTTCTCGCGCGGATTGACTGGTCCCCAATTTTAAATAATAGGTCTTCGTACTCTTTTTATGATGTCGAATCTTCAGTACAGTTTCTTAATGATACATTGCAAAAATGTTTCTCATTATCTGTGCCAAAAAAAAATAGTAATTTCAAACCTTTAAGCCCCCCTTGGTTAACTAATGAACTTAAGTCTTTAAAAAACTCCAAAAATCGCTTATTTAAAAATAGAAAAAGTCAGGCTCTAATTTAGACTTCGCTTGCTATTCCTCTTGTCGTTACAGATATCAACTATTAAATAAACAGTGCTACTCTGCCTATATAGCCAAAATAAAAATTCAATTCAAAGATAATCCGAAACTTTTCTACACTTTTGTCAACTCAAAACGAAAAACCTCTAGCTTCCCACCTCTTATGAAATTCAATCATGAAGAAGCATCTTGCGACATCGAAGTTTCCAACATGTTTGCAAACTTCTTTAAAACAACCTACTCCGATATACCATTGAGCATGAGTCTTGAATATCCTTACCTACCACCAGTTAACTCTTTTGAAACCCCCGTAATAGATTCTAATATAGTTATGCATTACCTTCGACAAGTTAAATCTTCTTTTACGACTGGTCCTGACGAAATCCCGAGCTGCATTTTAAAACATTGTTCTATTAGTTTGTGTTCTCCCCTATCAAAAATTTTTAACATATCCTTGCACAGTGGTCATTTTCCCTATATATGGAGAAAATCTTATATAATACCTCTTCATAAATCCGGCTCAAAAATTGATGTTTCCAATTACCGAGGTATCGCAAAACTAAGCGCAATCCCTAAGTTATTTGAGAAAATTATAACCGATCAAATAACCCACGTTGTATCTTCCTCCATTTCCACCTCTCAACATGGTTTCTTAAAGGGAAAATCTACGTCAACTAACCTCTTGGAGTTTACTTCACGTGTCATCAAAGGTTTTACTTTAGGACGACAGACTGACGTTATTTATACAGACTTTAGCAAAGCTTTCGATTGTGTCAATCATTATCTTCTTCTGAAAAAGCTTCATCTAATTGGGTTTCCCGTCAAACTATTACACTGGATTAACTCGTACTTGTCGAATCGTTCTCAAAAAGTTTTATATAAGAATTCTATGTCAAAAAATATTTTGGTCACATCTGGTGTTCCGCAGGGAAGTCATCTTGGTCCGGTTTTATTTTTACTGTTTATAAATGACCTTCCTTCTGTAATAAAACACTCTTACGTCTTAATGTACGCCGATGACGTGAAACTTTTCCTAACTTACAAATCGCCTGAAGATCAACAACTCTTACAATCGGATTTAAACAGTCTAGTTGAGTGGTGTAATTTTAACCTTTTAAAATTAAACTTAAAAAAATGTAAGCAAATGACATTCTCACGTCGAATTGCTAATAGTATAAATTACACTATAAATAATACTAATTTAGAAATTGTACACAGTTTTCTTGACTTAGGTGTAATTATGGATCCTAAACTTCGTTTCAATCTTCAAGTTAATTTGGTGGTAAATAAGGCTAGAGGTGTCCTTGGTTTCATTAAAAGATGGGCTAAAGAATTCAACGATCCTTTCACTACTAAAATACTTTATACCTCTCTTGTTAGACCAATTCTTGAATATGCATCCGTAATATGGAACCCTCAATACAATGTCCACATCGATGCATTAGAATCGGTTCAAAAACAATTCTTACTTTTTGCTTTACATTATCGTTGGAACCCCAATATTATTCTTCCCCCTTATGAAACACGCCTCAAAATTATTTCCCTGCCTTCCTTAAGAAGCAGAAGAATTATGCTCAATGTCTCTTTTTTATACAAATTACTCAGTGGTGATATAGACTCACAATACCTCCTTTCTTCATTAAACTTCAACATCCCCAGGAGCGGAGCAAGACATTTCCAGCTTTTTAAGTTGAGTCACTGCACTTCTAATTATGCCCTTCACGACCCTTTGCGATGTATGTGTAGTGATTTTAATGGCAACTTGAACTTGATAAATTTTTCTGACTCGGTGGATGTCTTAAAACGCAAAATTATATTACATTTGAATACTTAACGCATTCCTTGTGATAACAAATATAACTCGCGATAATTGTGTAGATTTTACGATTTAACAAATAAGCATCATCGAATATGATAGATACTTTAAGTTTTCGTTTTATTCAGTTTCGTTGCTTAATTTTTTCATGAAATTATTTTAGATCTTTAGTTCTTCCTTATTTGACCATGTATACCGTGTCTCTTGGCTTGGTGTGTCAGAGTTTATCTCTTTTCCATACAAGTTTTTACCTGCGTTGGCCCAAATGCATATCCAAATAATAACTTTAGCTCGGTGTTCCCTTATTTTAGTGACCCGAATATATAAATATATTGTGCCTGCACAATATATACTTGTATATCTGTGCTATGTTTGGTATTGGTTTGGTGTTTGAGAGTTGCATCTCTTTTCCACGTAGGATCTTGGGTTGGACAGTGGCCCCAAGCCGAACGACAACAATTATAAATGCGGTTATATATGGTCTAATAAATAACTTTGGATGTTGTCTTGTATTGCTTCGTATTATGAAGAATGTGCTTTTATTCGATGATGTTTATGAAGTTTACATAAACACAAAAAATTCTCAAATTTTATTTAATTTTAATTTCCGCTGAAAGGCCAAGCAATTGTGCTTAGTGGAGGCTATTATTTGCCAACAGGTGGTAAGTTTTAGCACGTAGGTGCATTCTATCAGTCCGGCTGATCCGGGAACTTCTTAGAATGTAAATCGTGCATGCGTATGGCGCGGGTCATACGTATCTATGAAGATTTCTTACCTCCGGGCGAATCCAAAAAAAAAAAAAAAAAAAAAAAAAAAAGAAGTGAGTCATAAGAACATTCTCAGTCTCAGTCTCAAAATTGTATGCATAAAAAGGAGATCAAGCTCATGACAAACAACTCAACATAAGTGAGATCGATCTTAAAGCTTCAGTTGAGCTTTAGTTTATTTAAAGCAAGCTAAATTCTAAATTAATCGTTAGAATTGCTTCTTAAAATTTCAAAAAAATGCCCGAAAGCGAATCTGGAAGTGAACACAACTGTAGTTTATCAAATTATTAAAATAATAAGCTGGCATAATTTCTAATTGATGAGTTAAAAGAAACTCAAATTTTACTACAGAAATCTAATCTACCGATGCACAAATTAAAAAAAGAAGCACTTGAAAGGTTTCGAATTGTCCTAGAGACTGATGAATTCCTATGTCCTCACCAATTCCATTTTGAAATCCAGGATCAGCCAAAAATCTTAAATAAACTCTCTTTTTTCAGAGTTTGTAAGAGCTCCACCAAGCGATTCCAATGTTGGCCCTAGGAAATGCTCTGCTAACCAATCGATGTTTTCTTTATTAAAACGAAATATAAATTTACTGCAAGATTCTTCAAGATGTCTACGCAGCTTATACATTTTTTTAGGACTATAAACGCGAAAGTATTCTGTCATTTCAGTTGCTTGAAATAAACTGTGAGATCACTTGATAGGAGACTCAACATTTACCGAGAAAGTTCTCAGACATGTCAGCTTCATCTGATGATTATGCATACCATTTTGAGAAATTTCTCACAAAGAGCTTTCGTTTTAAGAAGTTTCTCAGGCCTTGAGATCCATCTCAATGAGCGAGATCTTTCTAACGAGTAAATAACTTTTTATGCTTACGACAACGAGTAAATTCTCAAAATATCGAGTAAAAAGTAATTTCTCACTTTTATGCATGAGACGCATATTAGCATTATCCACACCTGAGTATAAAGTTTATTTAAATATTTACGTGGATTTTTTTCCCTTACTGTACAAAAGGTCTTAGCAGCACTGTTTTTGGCGAGGGCGGTGATAGCCAATCACATCTTCGGCGGCCGTATGCATATAGTGGGAAATGCGCGTTCACTGCGCGCATATTTCGTAGATCGGAGGAGTGTTTTTTTGAAGCAGGAGTGAGAGTCGAGTAGCGAAGTCTTCGGCTGTTCGTTTTGATTGCAGCTTTTCGACGTCTAGCTTTCTCTGTACTGGATTGCGCTCATTCTTGGTTGCGCACAAGAACGATAGAAACAAGATTACGCGTTCCGCAGTCCCGTTGTCTAATGTTTCTTTATCAACTGAGTGTATGACGTCACACGGCACTTCTGCTTGACAAAAACATATGCAAATGTGCGATCGCTTAGGCAAATTGACGAAATTGAAAATAAATTCATTCGGAAAAGTAAAGTAAAATATGAATAATTTCGTATACGAAAAATATGAATTTTTTAATTTTCCAAGATTTTTATCTCCTAAACCATTGGAGACCGACAAAATTTTATTGTAACAATAGGTTTAGAAGGTCCTTATACATATTATAAATATAAGAAACAAAAATATGTAGCCATGGGCACCAAAGTAAAATTATTCCAAAGTCTGACAATATCGCTTGTGACGTCATGCTCTCTCTCTCTCTCTCTCTCATTTGCGGAACGCGTAACCTTGTTGCTATCATTCTTGGGTTGTGTACTGATCTTGGTTGCGACAAGATAATGTAAAATAAATAAATAAATAAATAAACTGGTAAATTCAGCCCTTGAAAGGACTTTGACTGAGCTTCTTATGATAAAATTGTATTGTGCGTTTTATTAAATGTTTTATACACAAATGACCGAGAGCTGCACCTACTAATTTTATGCCAACTCCGAAAGGCTCATATGCATGTTCTCAAGAAGTTTTACATGGCATTATTTATTCTCTTAAGCTTGCCATTGTCTGCAGAGAGGTGACGGCCGAACAGAAAAATTAATTCAACTGAAAAAACTTTCTGTGTAAGATGCAATTGAACCAGGGTTCTCTGGCGTATGGGTCACGCACTTTTCCCACTGCACCACGGCCGCCAAATAGCATTATTTAACTTATATATAAAAGGAAACGTCGATTTCGTCGGTGACCACTCTAATTTTTCTAATTTCTAATTTTAATACTCAAAGCAAGTGATTAGTTTTTCAGTAAAATATAAAATGTTAACAGCACCCGTAGATTTAAGAGAACAGTATATAAACATTGTGTAGTGTAGGTGACGTCACTACTCTTTATGTAGCGCCAAAGCAAACGGCGCAAACACGAAAGCTTTGTTCCCATAGAATTATGATCATAAACATTATTATTCCGTTATACAAAAATAACTGTATATATTGCGTTTGTTTAATTTTGTTGCTGGGTGTAAGACCCTTCCACCTTCTTAGCCATTGAGCACTAAACCAAACCTATACGACAGCTGTCTACGATAAACACAAGTGGAAATTTCTTCCATTTGAGACAGTGGAAGTAGACATTTTGAGACATAGACACTAGAACTATTGTTCACCAATACCTATTGTGAAGATTTTGTGTGACAGGCATATGAATTCATTCAAACTGAAAGAAAACGCAAAACGTAAAACGCAACACATGTATTTGGGGCATATAAAACCATCCAATAGTAAATTATAAACAGTAACATAGTACACTGTAATCAGCAGAAGAAGGCAATGCTCTGGAAATCACTCAAATTGCGCCTAATCTTGGGACACATGTTACTACATTCAATACAAGGCGCACTGGAGTCACCTCAGTTCCAACTGCATTGAGCGCATAATTTCACAAATTTATTGGAAAAAATTGAAAATAAGTACGAGACGTTAGTGCTACTCAGATATAATCAGTAGCACTGTTTTGACCAAACATTTGAGCATGACATTAAATGGCCAATTTTATTACTCGATGCGGAGAGAACCTTGCATTTGAATAGCAGCTACAGCAGCGAGTTATTGATGTTTTTATGTCTGCCTGTACTTGACTCACAGACGGATGTTCAAAAGATGAATCGTATACTGATCACTGATCTTCACCACATGCGCACTGCTAGAGTTGTGGTGTTTGTCAATGCAAAGATCGAAGCAAATGCAACGGAATTGGTTGAATTTTTCAAAACTTGTGAGGAAAACAAACTTCTAAATGTAGTTCTATTGCATGGAAGCAGCTTTGATACCGGAAACTATTATAGCTTTACTCAGTTTCCATTATTTCAATTACATTCTCGTACTCTATCAGACGCACAGTGGCGCCATTTGAGTTTTTTCGTTGCAAAAATCATATCTTTTGAACCGAATAACATAATTGAACAGTTTAAACAGCATATGATAGATAAGTGTTCAGCCTATAAAATGAGCGTTTGGAAAGGGTGCTACGCTTTGTAGGGGCCTACTTATGGGTTATCAAAGTTAAAATTTGTAGAAAAATCAATTTTATGGTAACTAAAAAAAATTATTTTTACATTTTTAGATTGTTTTTATTTTTTTTTCTTTAGGGTTTTATATTTTAAATTATTACCCAACAAATTAAAAAAAAATTACTTCTTTTTTAAATTTATTTTTTTAATTTTCTGTAAAATATTCATCACAATTCGTAAGAGAAGGTATATCTAAAAGACTAATCATTTCTAAACAATAAATATTTTCTAATTCTATTCGTGACTTCACATGCCACAGGGAAGCAATAAGTGGATCGGAAGATGCTGCCAACATGTTGAAGAGGTCCTCATTTTGCCTTACCCTTGATGCTTTGAATGTGTTCTGCAATCTATATTTTTTATAAAATTTGTTAAGAGACTCCTGTGCTTCTTCAGAAAGCTCTCCAATTGGCAAAGACTGGTACTCAATTATATCTTTGCCTTGCGCCAATATTTTATGGACGGTCGGGGTCAACTTCTTCCGTGGATACATTTCTGCTAAGAGAGATGCAGTTTTCGATGCATATTCTCTATATTTTGTAAAATTGACATTTTCTTTGCAGTTTAAAACATTCAAGATCGTTCCCAATCTTTTCACGATTTGATTGTCAATTCCAGTGATTCTAGTTACTGCCTCAGGATTTTCAAAAAATCTCCTAGAAGTGTTTCCATCGTTTGAGTTACCGTATCCGTGCTTGGGACAGTCTACTTTTAGTCCAACTTGTTTAAAAAAAGCATCCTGTATTTGCTTCTTTCTGATCTTTTCCTTATCCTTTATTGATGAATTTTCATCGAAGTTTTCATCTTGTTGTGGTAGGGTATACGCCAGTTTTAGCAAGAACTCCATACACCTTATCCTTGCGTGCAATGGTGACATTCCATATTCGTAATTCTCCTCATTTGTAGAACCGTTTAAATTACCAAAGTTCTTCTGATTCTTTTTGCAAATCGGTCATGACAATGTTGAGGTTGTTCCTGTCAGGTCAGGTGGAACTCGTAATTGCATTCAATATAGTTTCCTTCTCCAATTTGCAGCTTTGTAGGCTTAATCTTGCTTATTTGTTCTTCAATGTCCTTCACCGTGGTCTTCTTATGAGCTCTGCCGATTCCCTTGCAAACTGAAACATTATTAGTCGGCAATAATGCACTGATGACTGACGTGGATGTTTCCAGTGTAGGGAAACATCAGATGCCATAAACATATTTCCGTCCGATATTGTAGCGTCATCGGAAGATATCCTTTGCTTATAAAGGCTTTGTCCGGATGATCCATCGCATCCCCATTTGCTGATCAATGTCCGTTTCTCAGGAAGAATTTTCACCTCATTTTCAGGAAGACTCTCCAACAACCGTTTTTCTGTATGGCCCATGAGATCCTGCAGATTGGCTTTCAGAGAGACTTCCGTAAACTCCGTATGCAGTGGTCGTGAATTTATTTTGGCTTGCGTAATATGCTTGTATCCTGGTAAAACGTCAGCTCCGTGTCGCATCAAGGATGCCCGTAGTATCTCCTATTTTTCTTTGAAAATTTGTAAGTCCATAAACAAGGCCAAGGCTTCTTCGGAACCATACTTTTTAATGTGTGCGTTTGTGGGCGTGGGAATGCTTTCCTTAATCCTTTTTAGTCGCAGTGGGCTTGCATCAGCAACAGATTTTTAATAGGCAGCGTGTCCGATACATTTATCGTGGTCAAGTCATTGGTGGCATCGGCAAGTTTCCTTTTTCTTGTGAAAATTGAACACTCCTCAATACTTTTTTTTGGCCTTCCGAATTGATGCAGATCTTTTCCAACAAATACAACTGTGTGCTGAAGTTTCCCTTTCCCGTGCGAAATGATCAACTTATACTCTATCAAGTCGTTCGTTGAGTTTGTACGTAACGGTACAATAGACATTGGTTCCACTACTTCCACACCTTATAGTGACATGAATATGCATGAGCTTAGCTATACCATTGAAATTGCTAATTTACTGACCTTGTGGCCGATCGAGAATGAGATACCGACCTACGAGTTGCTCGTTTCGGTTTTTCGTGTTGAGTTGTGGTGCATGATGATCTTCGTAGCTATATTGATGTCTATATTGTTAATCAAAATACAAAAACGCGACACCAGGCTGAGCAACAATTTGCTGGATTTTGTGCTCAATAAAATTTCTCTACGTGGAGTATTGGGTCAAGCCTTCAAACTACCATCCAAGACAAGTTTCAGCTTCAAGTTGGTTTGTTTAATTATCTCCATTGTGGGTCTAGTCAACACCAACACATGACAACACAGCAGACCCACCAACTGAGCAGCCTGTTTCAAGTTTTGATGATGTTCCGAATGGAAAGATTATAATTATTGATGAACACGATATCATTCAAAGACGCGGTCAATTATTTTGGGAAAAATATAAATCTGTTTTTCAGTACCGCACATTTGAACAGCGGGTGAGTATGATTCACAAAATGGACACTAGATACGGATACATGTATACCTCCCCCATGTGGCCATTATTGTATGAACAGCTGCGTTGCTTTGCTCGAAAACTGTTTCGCCTGTCCAAAGAGCTCTATTACTTTGAACATTTTCTACTCGCAATGCCTGTAAATGAGAACTCATTCTACAAGGAACCGTTGAATAGATTAATTCTACAATTAAAAGATACTGGAATATTTAATTATTGGTTATCCATGAGTTTTTATGAAATGGTGTCGCTAAACCGCACGTCTTTTGAAGATCTTAGCGATGCAAGGATTTATGATACTCTAGGTGTAGTTGACTTTTACTGGATATGGATGCTGTATATTTTCTTAATATGCTTGAGCTTGATAGCATTTATTGCAGAAAAAATAACTTATCGAAAGATGAAAAGATCCAAAGAAACAAATGCAAAAGCAACGCTACCACTTTGGGCAGAGGTGGATAAATAAGACAAAATAGGTAAATGGAATTATGAATGAAATAAACTATGGAAATGAATTTTTTTTTTCTGAATATGGATTTCAAGCTCAAATGCAAAGCTTCAAATCAACTTAAAATACATAAAATTTTGCTTTATTTGTATTATTAACTTTATTAAGAAACTGTTCCTGATTTGGACTTAATGTAATCTTGTTGTTTATATAAAATAAAAAAAAGGTATTCTAAATGGATTTTTATTTTTCAGTAGTCTAAAAAAGCTTTTCTCTTGTTTGTAAACTTTGTGGAACTAGCTATGGACAACGCAGTGAAAAATGCTGCGCATTCAGCACGCAACTTTCACTCAATTGCGCCATGGAGTTTCAATGATGAACTTGAGACACCAATATGTTCGTGAGACTGGTATGCTAGTGGACAACACTCATGGTCCCTGTCGTCGTACGGTGCGCAGAAACGAGAATGTGGCTGCTGTAGCCGAGAGTGTGAGATTCAATTCATGAGGCTGGGAACAACGTTTCGGTCAACAGTGGGCGTTACAGAGATATGTAAACCGACTTTTGGACAACCTCTGATTCATGCAGAATGGCACTTCATGTCACACAATCCAAGGTCTTGGATGCCACAATCGATCTTTTGAGCACCAATTTCCCAAATCTCAAATTTTGGCGATGTCAATTGGCCGCCTCGGAGTTGCGATTTGACCCCTTTGGATTTTTTTTTTTGTGGGGAACCGTGAAGGACCGATGTTATGCCAACAATCCAGCAACGATTAAAGCACTTAAAGCCAATATCATCCAAGCAAACCGTGAGCTATACCCTGAAACCATCAAAAAGGTCTTGGAAAATTAGAGTGACAGAATGCGCTACTGCGAAGCCAACCGAGGCAGCCACTTGAACGACGTTGTGTTCCATAATGAGTGAAAATGTTTTCTCTTACTAATAAAGCCATAATATGTGCATGGGAAAATTGTAATTTTGTTAATTTTATTGCATTTAAAAAAAAACTTGTATTTTGCCCACCCTATATATGCGGCACGGTAAATGTTGTAAACAGAAATAAAGCAACTGACCTTACAACAAAAATATAAAAATAAATTACGACGTCGTCAGGTCGCGTCGGTAGCAGCTTATGTAACAAAAATGCAATATGGTTGCATGGAATTATTACGCGGAGAGTAAAGTATAAGGAAAGATTTTACTTTACGACGGTACGAAATGGTTATTATTTGACCTCATAATATGAAAAAAATTAAAAATTACATTTTGCAGGATACCACAGAGGCAACAGCTTAATGCAGTAAAAATGTAACAACAATAAAAAAACTTTGCATGGAATTGTAACTTCGTCCGTAAATTTTATGGAATAATAGAAAAGCTGAGGTTTTTGGCCACATGATAAAAATAAAACAAAAATTATTGCCCTTACTAGCCTTTTAAGAATACCGCTTAAACCGCTTATCGTAACCTAAATGTATCAATGTTGCACGGATATAATGAATCACGGGAAGAAAAGGTACGCTCTCACGTCAAAACCGACGGGTGTGTCCACGACTCACAGTGTAACGAGCGCATATAGCGAGTGGACAAAAATATAAGGCGTTATCCTAGAAGAACCATGAAATTTTGCGAAAATGAGTTTTACAATAAAAGAATTATTTTCACAAAATTTTGTTCAAATTGAATGAATGGTACGCCCTCCTCCCACACAACCGAAATTGGTAACATGGAATAGTTCCCCAAACTATTATCCTAGATCAACAAAATTTGATACACATAGTTCGTTTGTATTTATAAATAGCTGGTGTGAAAATTAACTAAATCTATTGACTAATATGACCACCTCCCTTATAACTGAAATCGGTAATCAGGTATATTTACACAAAAAATTACCCCAGATAATTTAAATTTAATACACAAAGTTATTTTGTAGCTATTAATAGCTGGTGTAAAAATTAACCAAATCGGCCGACTCCCATATAACTTACTTTCCAGTATGAACGTGAAGGGCATTTTAGCGAAAACAAGATTCAGATAATTTGCCATTGCTCCTTTTTTTTTTTTGTTTTCGGCGAACCAAATTTAGGACTATGTTGATAAAATGTTTTATTAAATTATTATTATTATTAATTAAATAAAAATTTTATCAAGCTAATTCATTTTTTTTTAAGTTTGAGAAAATTTGTTTTATTTTTTCATATAAAACTAGCTTTTCCCCGGTGCGCTTTGCTGCACCTTATCTAGATAAGTAGCAGAAAATGTTGCAATGCCTTCAGCGTTATTATTTCTAAACCATTTCGTACTCGAAACATAGGAATCGTTCATAAATTACGTGACCGATTTTAAATTTTTTTTTACCCCCCTCTGGTACTCTTCGTAGTGCATTTCAAAAACACTCCCCTCCACCCACATAAAGTAACGTAGTATATGAAATAAAAAAATTAATTGATTAAAATATATTCGAAAATGGAAAAAATAACTGTCGAAAAGCAAGCAAAGAAAAATTATGCCCTTACTACACTTGCCAATAGTTAATAGTCAATTTAGACGGTCAAACATGAAGATGTAAGGATGAAAATGGTTTGAAATGTTGGGTTGTATTAATTTCAATTTTTTCGAGTTTTTTTTATTTTTGGTCACATTACTATATCTAAGATCCCCTCCCCCCATTCGTTACTTATCGTATCACATTTTAAAACCTCTCTCTCTATAAAATTGGTAACGTAATTTATGAATGAGTCCATAGTTACTGCGCAATTTTGAGCTCAATCGGCTCAGTAGTTTAGGAGTCTATAACAGCGTTCTCTATTGTAAATTTTTTGCATTTTTCATTTCCCAGTAGCAGGATATTACCAAGTAGTAACTTCATTCTTACTTCTATGTTCTTTGTCTCTTACTTCCATAGCTTTTCTGTGTCATAAATTTGTATGGGTGGAGACAAACCCCCTTGTCCAATGCATGTCACCTTTTCTAGTAGAAGGACATCACCAAATGGTATCTACATTCTGAGTTTCAATGTTCTGTGACTTTTACTTCTGTAGCTATTCTTTATAGTAAATTTGGCTTATATGGGTGGAGCCACGCCCCGTTTTCGATTGCCCGTGCCAGTTTTTCAGTAGAAAGACCTTCATTGTTATACGACATTTAGTTCCAAAGCAATTCGATATCATAAATTTGGCCTTATCTAATGTTCGCTCGAATATATAGTAATGGCCTCTTGGGCCCATAGCATCTTCATATCAAGTTTCACTATCAAAACATGTACAACTCAGGAATAATAATGATTTCTAAAAAGTGGGCGTATATAAAGTTAGACCATGCCCAGTTTTAGTATAGTTGCGACAGTAACCATACGAACCTATTTACCAAATTTTAGTCTAATACGACCAAACCCGTCTTAAATATAACTTTTTTTTTTATTTGTGGCGGTAAAGGGGCTATGGAAAAAAGGGGTATGCCTATATTTTTCGCGCAAATGCAAACTAAAGTGAGACTTGCCAAATTATTCCAATATTCCATTTATTTCCAATTTCCCTCGCAAATATTTCCCCATATACACCATATGTGCGCACCTGTATTTTTTACAGCTGTATTGTTGATAAGTTCACTAAAATGCCTATCTATATATATGTATATATATATATATATATATATATATATATATATATATATATATATATATATTATATAAAAGGGTTCTCACGGATTTTTATCGTTCAATCACGGGGTAACCTCTGAACCGATTTTAATAATTCTTTCACTATTCAATTGCTATAATAAGCGACCCTGCTACTGGGTACTACGTTTTTGGTAAAACTTTTGATTTAGTTATTTAAGAATGCATGCATTTTAATCCATGCTGTCATTGTATAAGCAGCACAAAATAACAACAAACAATAGCTTAAGCTCTTTGTTGAGAGAGAGAGAGAAAGAGAGAGAGGCGAGAGTCTATAACTCACCGCGCTGCCATCTTGAGTGGATAGTTGCACTCAGTTTATTTATTTTGATTTTCAATATATCGTATTTATTTTGATTTTCATACTAAGATAGCTTGCCACTCTTTTTATTTCAATAGCTACTGAGTTAAAAAATCTAATAAATAGATTGAGATTAATTAATAAATAATTTTAAAATAAAGCTGAGTAAAAAACAACAAAAAAAAAATATAAGATTGTCATTAAAGGGCATTAACATTTTTATTAATGGCGAAACTAACTTCTATGATCTTATGGTAAAATTAGATGGTAATAATCATGAGTGAACTAATGAGGTTGTCGCAAGGGTGAGAGCGAGTGCCCATAAATGTCCAATCGAAGTTGACAGCTCATACAAAATCTGAAAGCGAAAATTGATAACATGTCAAGCCGATGAAGTTGTTGTTGCTTTTCATTGATTTTGACAACTGTGGGTACTGAAAAGAGAGTACGATCAGCCTCAATATAACCTTATTAATTTAATCATGATGGTGATTTCAATTGCATGTAAGTGTGGGGGGGAAATGTTTTGTACTACCATGGCTGTTGTGTGTTCAACGGTCTGAAATGTCATTACGTTAGGTTGTGGCTTGAACAGCTGCGCAAAATATGGAGTCTTTATTTAAATATGTTTTCATATTTATATATATATTTATATTTATTATCCCAAGCAACGCTGGGAACGGGTATGTTAGTAATTCATAAACCAATACACATACAAAAACCGTTTATACAAAAAAACCTTCGTATTGACGTCACCTTTCATGGGAAATTGGTTTCACCAGAAACAAAATCGGTTCACGCATTACAGAGAACATCAATTTCATACACAATGCAACTTATTTTTATATATATAGATTGCTTATTTTCGACAAAACATGCACCAAAAAAGTGGGCGTGAAATCGTTAGTATTGAATTTCGGCAAATTTTGGGAACATGTTGAGAAAGTGTTGATATTACATACACTAAAACTAAGAAAAAACAAAATTGCTTTTTTTTTTGTTATTTCTTCTCGAAGTTTTGGTTTTTAGATTTCTAGAACCTGTCCTTAATAATACAAAATTTTTTTACGTTTGCTTTTAATTAAAAAATTTTTGCTAAAACACAGAAAATAAAATGGAAATGAATTTAGGAGATGATTATATTTCGCCTTACCAGTTCGGCTTCAAAAAAGGGCATTCTACAGTTCATGCTCTACTGAAGTTTCATGACGACGTCGTCCGAAATTTACGGAAAAAAACTTGTACTGTAGCAATCTCATTAGATATCGAAAAGGCTTTCGATAGAGCTTTTCATGTTGGTATCCTTCATAAACTTCTTATCCTTGGCTTTGACCCCTTTCTCCTTAAGATATTTTTTAGTTTTTTTCACAATCGAAAATTTTGTATCCAAATCGGTAGCGAAATTCCTGAGATTAGTACGGTCAATAGCGGAGTTCCCCAGGGTTCTGTTTTAGCTCCTCACTTTTTTAACATCTTTCTTTGTGATTTCCCGCACGAGGTTCCTGGTTCAAGCGGCATCTTATATGCTGACGATTGTCTTATATATGCTCACCATGAGTCTCCAATTCTGGCTTTAAACATTGTTCAGAGACACCTTAAAATTATTAATGATTATTATGTTAACTGGGGCATTAAGATCAATGTTTCCAAGTCTGAGGCGATTTGTATTAGGAACACATCAGGAAATTGTGGCAGAACGGTTGTGCCTGAAAGCAAAAGACTGAAGCTTGTCCTTAACGATTCTGAAATAGTTTTTAAAGACAACATCAAATATCTTGGTATGTTTTTTTATATGTTTTTTTAAAATATATGTTTTTTAAGAATTATAAAAATTAAGTATATATAAATTAATTTTTCCATATTTTTTTAGTAAAATATACGCCTTATTATGATATACAGGGTTGCCCATATTCGACGGACCCATGTTTTTATTAAAAAAATCAAAGAAAAAAATAAAAATTTGGCGGTTGTCAATCTTAATCATTTAATTTGTTCCAAGTAGATTTGTTTACATCAATTTTTGAATATGATATCTCTCAAATGGCCGCCTCTGGTGTTGATGGCGTATTGTGCCCTTTTTGCAGCATTTTCCATCGTTTTCGCCAACATTTCCGCCGGAATAGCGGCTATTTCTTCACGAATGTTGTCCTTGAGCTCTTCTACGGTCCTTGGCTTGTTAACGTAAACCTTTGACTTCAAATATCCCCACAAGAAGAAGTCAGGCGGCGTCAAATCGGGCGAACGCGGTGGCCAGTCCAAATCACCACTTTTCGACATCAAACGGCCCGGAAACAAATTCTTCAGAAAATCGATTGTTATGCGACTTGTGCGCGGTGGAGCGCCGTCTTGTTGAAACCAGAACTGCCTCATACGCTTTCGACGAATAATTGGCATCACAAAATTGGTCATCATGTCGCGATAACGCTCCTGGTTGATGGTAACAGCATGGCCATTTTCATTTTGGAAGAAAAACGGCCCAATGACCGTTTTCGCACTAACGCCGCACCAAACTGTGACTTTTTCATGAAGAGGCACTTCTTGAATCTCCTGAGGAGATTCCAGAGATTCCAGTATTTTGCTTATTTACGGTCCCATTCAATGTGAAATGGGCTTCATCGGACATGATAATTTTGTTCCAAAATTGCTCGTCATCTTCGGCCATTTCGATGACTCTTTGGGCCCATTCCAATCGACGAGGCTTGTCCGCAGGCAACAATCTTTGCGTCAATTGAATTTTGTACGGGAACAAATGCAAATCAACGCGAATAATCCGTTGTAAAGTGGACCGAGCCATGCCCAACTGCTGAGAACGGCGTTTTTGGGATGTTCTTGGGGACCTCTCAACACTGGCTCGTACGGCAGCGATATTCTCGGCCGATCGCCTTGGTCGACTTTTATTTGGCCTCTTCGGATTAGAAAGAGCCTCACCAGTCGAAAATTTTTCGTATAAACGCTTAATGGTGTTCTTAGAAGGCGCACTTCTCACATTTTTTAAGTTTTTAAAAGCACGTTGAGTTTTCACAATTGACTTCTTCTGTTGAATGTAAATTTCAACTATTTCAGAGCGCTCGCGTGGCGTGTATTGTTCCATGGTAAAAATCTGCTTGGACTGACGCTTCAAACGCGGTATGTCATTAAGCGATCTGACATCTCTGTCAAAAGTTATGGCGTTGCCAGATGGGTCCGTCGAATATGGGCAACCCTGTAGACAGTGTCAAATTGTAAAAAGAAGAATTTCATCATATTTTCAAGACAACTTTTAAAGAGTGGTATGTCCGTAATTGAAAAGATATCGCAAAGTCCTCTTACATGAAAAATATTAATACTCTAAGCCAGTGTAGGGCGCGTAATGGCTTGCGTGCTAGAGACTCGTATAGACCAGTGTTCCCAGACAGACGAACTGAAATTTGCCGATGTTTGGAAAAAATTTACCACTCTCGGAAAAAAATTACCTTTTCCAAAAATAGAAAAATTTAAAAATTTTTAAATTATTAACAACCATTATAATTTTTTTGTTAGTATACATATATTTATAAAGTAACAATAAAAACATGAAAAAATAACATTTGTCCACTTCTCCTAACTCCATAACTGCTCCTATTCTGGACCATGATTCAATTATACAAGGTAGGAGTGAATTTTATTTCAACGACATACTTTTTTTTACGATCGGATAAAAACTGATGAAGTTATACAAAAAAGACCATTTGGGGCAGATTTCGGGTCCACCTAAAAAAAAATTTGTATGCTACTAAAATCCTCTTAAAATAAGCTTTTAAATTAACAAATACCCGTAACGCACTCAAATTTAAAAACAATCTTTTGATACATTTCAAAGCAACCACAAATTAAAATTAAAATTAGATATATTTTTCCAAATTTGTTTAATTTTTGTACTTTCTCTTTTATTACAAATGTATTAGATAATCCTTAATTTTGAAAATGTATGTTATTAAATGTGATAATAGTATAAATATGAAATTGTGACTGATTTATTTTTTAATGACTATTGCTTCATGTTATACATGTATAGGATAATTTTGTATCTTTTAGCATTAGGATTGAAATATTTTAAATAAATAAAAAATAAAAAAATAAATAAATGAGGGGCGGTCTTTTGATATTTTTTTTGGTGACCCACCTTAATACATATATTTATAAAGTAACAATAAAAACATGAAAAAATAACATTTGTCGACTTCACACAGCGAAAAGCAACACTGATCCGATAACTGCTCCTATTCTGGACCATGATTCAATTATACAAGGTAGGAGTGACAGTTCTTTCGTCTTGCACCAACTGTCAAAAGGAGTATAAATTAGAGAACGAAAAACGGAAAAAGAAAATAGAAAGTAAAATATACAAGAAAATTACAGTCGGTACAAGACACTCGTGGGAAAATAGCCAGTTGTCACTCCTACCTTGTATAATTGTATCATGTTCTGGAATAGTTCTCAGTCGATTTCTCCGAGAGAGGATCGCCAACTGACAACCAACTGACAACCGCTTTGGTTCTGTTCGGGCTCTTAAACTACTTGTGAGTATGTTCAGAGAGGTAACAGTGCGGCTTACTCTAATAACTCAAAAAATTAACAAGTCTAAAAAAATTATTATTTTCGCAAAATTTACCACTTCTGGTCAAAAATTACCTCTTTTACCTCTGCCCAAAAAATGAGTCAAAAATTACCTCAATTAGGGAAATTTACCTCAATCTGGCAACACTGGTCTCACCACGCGTGGTACTCAGTGTTGCAATGTGGGCAGATAAAACTTGTTTTACCAGTTTTTTGAGAGGGTAGAAAGTTTTCAAGTTTTTCCCTAAAAAAATAAAGTTTTATTTTATTTTACCCAGTTTTTCAAGTTTTTACGATTAAGGGGGGAAATTTACCCAGCGGCCGAAGAAAAAAGGTCATGTTCGTGCATTTTTTTAATGAAACCTAAGGGATATTTTTAAATCAGGGCTTTTATACCTTAAAATATACACATTCAAGAGTATGTTTTGTGTTTTTTTATTAAAAAAAAATTAATATTAAGGTAGATACAGCATTTTTTGTAGAGCGCTCTGAAAAAGCGGTGACCAAGATTGCTCCTCCTAAATTCAACTGAAACAAATAAAATGAAATATATTATTAAACTAGATACTTAAAACTCGTACTTGTCATAGCCGATTTTGAAAATATTGATTTTTCACAAAATGGCGGACTTCATAACGTAAATTAACGATTTGCGACCAAAAATTCGTTATTATTTTGCCTATAAAAAATGAACGAAGCTACGAAAAAAAAAATGCTATGACAAGTATGAGATTATTATGAATAAAACAAGCCTGCAAAAAAATCAAAACGATAGGTTCACTGAGCTTCGATAAATCTTGGTCACCGGCTTTGAAACATGGTTTCGAGAAAAACGCGTTTGAAAATAAGGGCCAGCACTATATAACTTTGTTACTTTTTGAGATATCGACTTGACATTTTCACCACATATTCTGAGATCTAAAGCTTTAAGAAAATGTTTTGAAAAAAAAGGTCTGGGTATATTTCCCCCCTTAAAACGATGCTTTCTATTTTAGTGAACCTATGAATCAAATGGATAAACTTCATTGTATGTTACTACAAAAACATAAGTATCATTTGAAGCTGGTACTACTAATTTTCACTCCTTTTCAAAGTTTATTTTTATGGCAGCGCTGTTGCTATTATTGTTGCTGTCATTGTTTCTGTTCTTTTGTCTCGGTTTCCCTTCGTCGAGTCTTGGCGGTCAATTTTTGGCATTCCTTTTTAAACTTGACGCTTCAGTTTACATATAGTCAGAGTTGACGATCAAGTCTTCCGTATTTTCTTAAGAAATGAAGTGGCCAAAATAACGAGACAACGAGAGAACAAAGCGAATTGCCAAAAATTTTAAAGCAGACATTTTAAAAATACATGTTTTATTTAACTTTTAATATCAAGTTTTTTCACCAAAAAACAAGTTTTTTTTTCTGGAAATTAAAGTTTTTAAAAAAAAAATATGACAACACTGGTGGTACTACGTCAACATCACTGGTTTAGAGCAGCACACCAATACTATTATATTTTCTGAAATTTTGTGCATGTGGTAGTGGAGTCTCGCTCTCAGCACTGAAAAAAATGTTTGTGCAGGTATCAATAAATATTACGACTCGGCTCGTTTTTTTAATATTCGATTTTAAGTTAAGATTTAATTTTATTTGTATGTTTTTATTTTGATTTTAAAATTGATTTGATTAATTTATTTAAAAATAAATTTGATTTAAAATTTAAATCAAAATAAATCAAATAAAATTATTAAAAAATTTTGTTTTTAGTAAAAATCCAAATTAATTTTAAATTCAAATTTAACAAAAGCAGAGAACACAAAAAAAAAATCGTAAATAAAACAAGTCTTCGGTCCAAAAATATAATATAGAACCCATTTTTACTTTATTCAGTAAATTCTTATTTATTTGCCCATCCATTTTTTTTTTGTGCATAACAATCAAGTTCAAAGCATCATGCAGCGCAGACCTTACAACATATAGTCTCAGCGCCAACTGATTGAAATAACTTCTTGTCGGTGTTTATCGGGTAAAGGCACCACTACATTTAAAGCTTCTGTGTTGTTTCTGTGTTTGTCTTTGATTTGTTGTTGCGTTTTGTGTTGCTACCAGTGATGGCATTTTCAATGCAATTGTACTTTTTCAGTTCACTCAACTTCCGAAAAGTACGTTAGTACACTCGAGGCATTTTCAGTACAGTTTTCTCAAACCCAATATTTTGTGTTGGATCTTTATTTCGTTAGTTTTCTTATTTTAAAGCTTATTTTCAGCTTCAAAATGATTTTTTTAAATTTGTTGCTTCCTACCATAAAAACTCTTCGTTGGCACATAAGAACCACCCTGTGTTTTTTTTTTGGGTTGTATAGATTTTTGTTTTTGCATTTCATTGCTAAAAAACAGTTCTAATTTGTGCTGTCATTGATAGGAATGATTACTTTGAAAATTTCGTTCATTAATTGCTTACATCTGAAAATATATGTATGGTTTTTGGTATTTAAAACTAACTTTATGTTGCTATGGATAAATATCTAAAAAGGTAAGAATGTAACGCAATAGGAGAACTATAAATTAATAAGCGCATTTTTCGTGTTTATAAAAAAAATGCTTTTGTGTATGAGGCTGATGCTGATGACGCTGCTGAGGATGCTGGTGACTTTGCTGTTGAGGACGCTGCTGCCGATGAAGAAGTGGAAATAAGCGATTATGAAAAGTAATTATTGCTTCAAAAACGAAACAATGAACGTTTCATGTAAGATATATATTGCGTTTTTATAGTTTGCAGAACTAAATTGACAAAAAAAAAGAAAAAATACCACGTCAAATACCGAACAGAGTGGAGCACTCAATTTGACTGGCTGAAGCAGGATGATTCACCTCAAGGGAAAAAGTGTTTGGTATGTGAAGTCAAAGTTGCAGGCAGCTTAAGCCACATCCAGCGGCATGCTTCATCCGAATTACATAAGAAAGCCGAAAAAGATGCACGGACAACACCAAAACTTAGTAGTTTTGTGGCGAATACTTCGATAGAGTCCTCTATTATAAAAGCTAGACAGTTGGAAACTAAGCTTAGTGCTTTCTGTGCGGAACATAATCTACCTTTTTCCATAATGGGTTCAAAAGTTGTACAAAATTTTTGTATTAATAGAAAATAATCACAAAACATAATAAGAAATTTCACAGGTCCAGCTAACGTTCTTGAAATATCGACCATTTGTAAGACTCAGTATTATTCGTTAGTCATTGATGAAAGCACAGACTGTTCAGTTTCTAAAAATTTAGCTATAATTTTAAGAGTATATAGACGCAAATGTATGGATAGATTTCTAGGCCTGGTGCCTCTTATTAATGGCTCATCTCAAGTAATACTAGAAAGAGTTTTAGAAACTTTAAAAGAGAATGCAATTCCTTTAGAGAACATGGTTGGCTTTACTGCAGACAACTGTTCGGTGATGATGGGTGCAGTCAATGGAGTTCAGGCCAAACTTAAGTCAATAATACTAAATATATTTGTAAATGGTTGTGTATGCCATATTCTTAATTTAAATGCGCTGGCTGCGTCGAAAGCAATTCCAAGTGATATTGATAAACTTATAAAAACCATAAATTATTATTTCTGCAATAGTTCGTCCCGAAAAGAAGACTTCCTAACATTTCAAAAATACTTTGGGACCGAACAGCATATTTTTTTATGTACATAAATACCAGATGGCTTTCAAGACAGGCGGCTGTTGATAGAATATTAGAGCAATGGGATGCCCTTGTGTATTATTTTAACTTAACAAATTTTGAACTTGAACGTGAAGGAAGCAATGTGGAATTTATTTCATTGTCAATTCAAAGTCTTGTACTAAATTATACTTTCTATTTTTATCATATGTTTTGAAAGTTATTAATGACGTCAACTTGGAAATGCAATCCGAAAATGCACGGATGCATATTTTTTTATCTAGGCTTACATTTTTATTTCGTCAATTGGAAAGAAATATTTTGAAATAGGAAGTTATAGATGGTAAAAATATATGCGACATTAATTGAAATGCTGGTAACTTATCGGCTTGTGACGTGTACTGTGGAGTTGGAGTAGATGCGTTTATTTGCAAAAATAATATACCGCAAGAACATATTTTAAATTTTAAAAATAACGCGAAAAACTTTTATATCTACTTCCTTGAATCCTTAAGGAATAAAGTAAATTTCAATGACGATATATTGAATTGGACG
Source organism: Pherbina coryleti (assembly GCA_943735915.1). Lineage (NCBI taxonomy): Eukaryota > Metazoa > Arthropoda > Insecta > Diptera > Sciomyzidae > Pherbina > Pherbina coryleti. The sequence continues at coordinate 139,173,090 of OX030949.1, read as the reverse complement.
ATATATTGCCATTGGTTGCCATACAAACTCCATTGTGCCCTTCATAATAAAACTTTTTCCAAAAGACCCCAAATATTTAGAAGCCATAAATCATGAATACCGATCATTGTCGGAATTTGAAGACCTGAAAAGGTTTAAAAACTTAAGTATGTGCGAATTTTGGGAAAAAAATGCAGGTGTTAAACATGAATTTGATGAGCCCTTGTTCGGAAATATTTTTAGGATTGCTGAAGGAATTTTATCCCTTCCCCATTCTTCAGCAAGTGTTGAACGGATTTTTTCAATCCAAAATTGAGTTAAAACAAAATTGAGAAATCGCTTACAAGTTAAAACTGTTTCAGCTTTAATTCAAACCCGAGGCTTTTTGAAATCTAATAATAAATGTTGTTTTAACTTCCAAATATCCGAAAACATGTACAAAAAAAATATTTGTAATAATCACGAAAATGAGGATTATTTATTGGAATAATATATTGTTTTTAAAAATATGTATAAGATATATATACGTCAGTGTTGCCACTTTCTGTGTAATTATACAAAACGTGTGTAATTTCGAAACGATTGTACTGTCAATGTACTGTGAGCATTTTGTGTAATTTTTGTGTAATTTTGTAGTTGAACGAGAATAAATGGCAGCTCTGCTATGAAATGAAAGATAATTGTGAATGTGCCTTAGCCACAGTTTTTCCATCTTTTTAATAACATTATTCAATTGTGAATTGTACGTTTACCTTGGATGAGTAATTCACCTTTTCTCAAACAGTTATTTTCTCTCAAAGTCAAAAATTGGAACGTACTGCGAAATTTGTTATATATTGTAAGGTAATTGCTAATATTATTAAATATTTTCAAGAAAAACAAAACGGGGGAGGCGTCGTCGCTGAAAAAATCAGGATATTACAAGTTGAACAATTTGTGGTTAGGATGCCCGAAGTTCAGTAAGTGGTTGCAGAAGAAGCTTCAAAATGATCAGGAAATGGCGTTCTGCAAGCTTTGCAACCTAATTATGGTTCCGCATAAAGCCACGTTAGACCGCCACTCTACTACCAGCAGACATATCGGAAACCTGAAGGCAATTTCCAACACTCGACTTATTGCAGCTGCCATGAAAAAGCCAAGAATAGAGGTGGAGCGAGCCGAACTTAAACTAGTAGGTCTTTTGGCTGTTAATAATTTATCATTTAATCTTATGGATAGTCTGATCCCTACGTTGAAGCAGTCGATCCGAGATTCTGAGACAGTGAAGGGCTTGGCCTTACACCGTACTAAAGCGACCGGTATAATGAAAAATATATTAGGGAAAACTTTTGCCAGCAAGTTATATAACAAATTAAAACAGACTTAATTTTGCATTGTCTTGGACGAAACCACTGATACAAGCAACATAAAACAGTGTGCTCTTGCAACAATATTTTTTGATGAAGAGACAAATTCAGTTAAAACTAGTTTCTTTGATATGAAAGAATGTTCTTCGGGTTCTGCATCCCAAATTTATGCACTACTAAAGGAAACCATAGCTGAAAAAAATATTCCATTTGAAAATCTAGTTGGGCTTGCAGCAGATACTCCAAATGTCATGTTTGGACAATATAATTCATTGGCTACGTTGCTTAAGAAGGAGAAGCAAGATTTTGTGGCAGTAAAATGCTCATGTCATTTTAATTCATCTTGTGGCATCGAAAGCTTGTCTCGAACTTCCGATTCACATAGAGGATCTCTTAAGAAATCTTGGGTCACATTTTACAAGAAGCTACACACGACAACAAAAATTAAAGGAGTTTCAGCAGTATTTTTCTATAGAAGTTCATAAAATTCTAAGTCCATGTATAACTAGATGGCTTTCTATAAAATCATGTGTTGATAGGGTTTTGGAACAGTATGAAGTAGTACAGTCTTATATGCGACTAGAAGTTTTTGAAGATCCTTCTAAAATTACGGAAATTATGCTTAAATATTTAGATGATGAGGCTACGAAAATTTATTTACAATTTATGTCATATGCCCTTAGCATTCTTACGGATTTTAACATTCTTTTTCAGTCAGAACGACCATTACTGTATAAATTGAAATCTAGCGTTACTAAAATTTTACAAACCGTTTTATCAAATTATATTAAAGCAAAATATATAAAAGAAAATAATATATGGACATTAGATTGTAGAGAAAAGATATACTTTGAAGATAATAATGACGTTTATCTCGGTATTTTAGCTCAAGAAAGTCTTGGAGAAATATCTTTAAATGACCGTAATGAAATTATCAATACATGTCGAAACTTTTATATTGAAGTTGTTCACCAAATAAAAAAACGTTTTGATTTTTCTGATGATGTATACAAGATTTTAGATATTGTGATACCGGATTTTGCACAATCATTCAAAATCAAATCGCTAAAAATATTTGCTAATAGGTTTAGATTTTTGTCTATAAGTTTGCAAGATTTGGACCAAGAGTGGCGGGAACACGCTTTTTTGGATTACAAGTCATTAGATTTGGAATCACAAACCTGTGCTAAATCTTATTGGAAGAAAGTTTTTAGTCTAAAAAATCCTATTGGAGAGGAACTATTTCCTAATCTTAGGGTCGTCATAAGATTCCTTTTAATACTTCCATTTTCCAACGTTTCAGTGGAACGAATATTTAGTACATTAAAGAATTGTAAGACTGACAAAAGAAATAGACTTAGCACTGATACAATAGCTTCCTTAATTTTTGTCAAGGAAGGAATAAATAGCAGTGGAGGAGAATTTTTTGAGCCAGAGGCTGATATGTATAAACTGAATTGGAAATAATTTATATCCTTTTTTGTAGGTATGTGTAATCCGAGATATTTTTATAAACTCTTAATGCATTGTTATTTTTAATTCTTGAATTGTTCATGAAATCATTTGTTTTTTATTGTTTTGCTATTATTCTTTTAATAAGAAAATAAAAAAAAAAAAAAATAAAAAAGTTTGTGTAATTTGATTAGAATTGTGTAATTTTCAGGGAGCTTTGTGTAATTTTGAAATATTTTTATGGCAACACTGATATACGTACAAATAATGTAACATAAGTAATGTTAATTAACTATGGAAATAAAAAATAACCTTCGAATGAAAATTTAAACATTTTTCGATACACTTGGGGCCAATTTAGTACTATTTTTAACTCGATTCGATACGAAACCAAAAAATGCAAATGCCATCACTGGTTGCTACATAAGCCTCTACATAAGCCAGCTCTCTGCCCATAGCTGGTGTTTATATATGTGAGAAACTAAAGAGAGTTCGAAAACGAGTCTAAACCAGTGTTGCCAGTGTACATTTCCCTAATTGAGGTAATTTATGACTTATTTTTTGGGCAGAGGTAAAAAAGGTAATTTTTTACCAAAAGTGGTAAATTTTTCGAAAACAATAGTTTTTTAGACTTGTTAATTTTTTGAGTTATTGGCAGCACAGTTACGTCTCTGAATATAGTCACAAGAAGTTTAAGAGCCGGAACAGAACCAAAGTTGGCGATTCTGTCGGTTGGCGATCCTCTTTCGGAGAAATCCGCTGAGAACACGTCCAGAATAGGAGCGGTTGTCGGAAGGCGTTGCTTCTCGGTGTGTGAATGGTACAAATGTTATTTTTTCATGTTTTTGTTGTTGCTTTATAAATACATGTATGTATACTCACAAAAAATGAGAACAGTTGTTAATCATTAAATTAAAATTTTTTATTTTTTTTATGCAAGGAAAAGGTAAATTTTCTCCAAAAATGGTAATTTTTTTCCCAAATAGTGGTAAATTTCAGTTCGTCTCTCTGGCAATACTGGGTGAGACTCGAAAGCTTTATTCGAGAATCGAAACACGTACACCATGATACAATTATACAAGGTAGGAGTGACAACTGGCTATTTTCTCACCAGTGTCCTGCGCCGACTGTCATTTGCCTGTATATTTTATTTTCTATTTTCTTTTGTGCTTCATTCGTTCTTTCATTTTTGACAGTTGGTACAAGACGAATAAACTGTCACTCCTACCTTGTATAATTGTATCATGACGTACACGACTGAATGAACGAAGTTCTCTCAATCAGTTGGCGCTGAAACTTCAAGCGATAATGTTCGTGTCACTTGGTCGTGTGCTTTGAGCACTGCCCGAAATATTTGAGGCATATGAAAATGCGCTATTTGCAGAATTATAATAATAATAATGATGATGATAATGATATTGATAATGATAATGATACTGATAATTATAAAGATGATTACAATGATAATTATAACACAATTCTTGCTTACATGCATTAGAATTTTTGTCAGTGCAGAGAGCTACAAACACAAGCACAAATTTGTGCTATTTAACAGATCAAAAAAGTTATTTTGATTTCTTCAATACACAAAAATTTTAAAATAATTCCGAATTTTGAAACATCTTCAAAAATGCCACATTTGAAAATAATTTTGAGAGTGCTTAAGTCGGCATTGAAAATGTGCGATATAGACGTCTTACACTTGATAACGTATCATCTTCAATTTTGTTAAAGTAGTTCCCGAGTCTTTTTTACCATTCGATTATACTTTTATTCGAAATGACATATAGCCACCAAATTCTCTTTCTCTATTTCAACATTTTGTAGAAAAGAGAAAAAAAAAAAAATCATTTCCCATTCCATTTGCGGATCAGAGGGTAAATCAATAAGATTTTATAGACTTCTGTTTAAAGGTTCTTGAGTGACAGGCATAAAAATCATTCTAGAAAGCCATAATTAATCAAATATTTACAAAGATAAGCAAACAAAATGAAACAACGTATTTGGAGCATATAAAACAATCCATTAGCTTTTCATTTTAAGCAGTAGTCACTCAAGCAAGCTGCATAAGAGGACAATGTTTCGGAAATCACTCGAAGCGTATCTAGTCTGGGGAATCATGTCACTAACTATCATACAAGGAGCATTGGAACTACCTGAGCTGCAGCTCGACTTAGCAAATAATTTCACATATTTCTTGGAAAAAGTTTACATTGAAAAGAAGTACGAGACGTTGGTGCTGTTGAGATATAACCAAAATTACTGCTTTGATGAAAACTTTGAATATAACATAAAATGGCCAGTCTTATTACTCGATGAAAAGACAAACTTATATTTGAAGAGCAGCTACAACAGCGAATTATTGATGCTTTTGTGTCTGCCTGTACTTGACTTGCAGATGGATATTGAAAATATGATTCAATTACTGATCACTAACCTTCGTCATATACGTACTGCTAGAATTGTGGTGTTTGTGAATGAGGTCATTGAAGCAAATGCAACAGAGTTAGTTGAGTTTTTCAAAGTTTGTGAAGAAAACAAACTTCTAAATGTAGTTCTATTGCAAAGAAGCAGTTTCGAAACCGGAAACTATTATAGCTTTACTCAGTTCCCAGTGTTTCAATTACAGTATCGTACTCTAACAGACGCCACTGAAGTTTTTCCAGATCTTTTGCTAAATCTTCAAGGCAAGACAGTGCTTACACTGCCGGATAATCAACCGCCCCGTTATATACTCTATAATGACAAAAAGGGTCAACAACAAATATCTGGTTACATGGGTAAATTGATGCAGACTTTTTCCAACAAATACAACTGTGTGTTGAAGTATCCGTTTCCCCTGCGAAATGATGAAATTATTCTTCGTCTAGACGTACATGAGTTTGTACGTAACGGTACGGTAGACATTGGAATCACCATTACAGCATATCAACGTGAAATGAAAATACATGAATTTAGCTACGTTATCCAAATTGTCCAGTTATTAACTTTGTGGCCGATCGAGAATGAGATACCGACCTACGAGCTGCTCGTCTCGGTCTTTCGCGTTGAGTTATGGGGCATGATTTTCTTTCTGGGTGTGTTACTGTCTATTTTGCTGATCAAATTGCGAAAACGCGACGCCAGGCTCAGCACTAAATTGTTGGACTTTGTGCTCAATGACATTTCTCTACGTGGAGTCTTGGGTCAATCTTTCAATATGCCACCTGAGCCAAGTTTCAACTTCAAGTTGGTATGCATAATTATCTCTATTGCTGGACTCGTAAACGTCACTATGTACTCTTCTCATCTGGTAGATTTACTAGCAGAACCACCATCACAGCATCGCATTGCAAGTTTTGACGATGTGTTGAAACAAGACAAGAAGATCATTGTTTTTGATAAAGATGAGGTGGCTTTTAGACGTGGTCAGTTATTCTATGAAAAATATAAATCCATTTTTGAGTACCGCAGATTTCAAGACCAGATGAATATGATTCGCAAACTGGATACTAGATACGGATACATGTATGTCTCTACCATCTGGTCGATCATAGATGAACAGCAGCGGCGCTTTGCTCGAAAACTTTTTCGCTTATCCACAGAGCTGTACTACTATGACAATCTTTTAGGGGCAATTCCTGTGAATGAGAACTCATACTACAAGGAACCACTGAATCGATTAATTCTACAATTGCAAGATTCGGGAATATTTAATTATTGGGAGTCTTCGAGTTTCTATGAAATGGTGGCGATAAAACTAATTACTTTTGAAGATCTAAGCGATGCACGTGTTCATGGAGGTCTCAGTGTGGTTGACTTTTACTGGATTTGGATGCTTTACATTTTCCTAGTAGGCTTGAGTTTGATTGCATTTCTGGTAGAGAAAATTATTTATCGTAAGATGAGAAGATCGAAGGGCACAGATGAAAGGAAAAGGCATGTATCAGGGAGGGAGACGAACATTTAGTGCAATGGTATACTATTTGGAAAATCAAGCAGTGTACCTATCTTAGTGGCTATGGATAAAATTTTACCATTTAAATATTTTTCAAGCGATCTTTGTAATAAAATTTATAATTATATTATGTATCTTAATTTTTAATAAAAAACAAGTCGTAATTAAGTTTGACGATGTAATGTGTATCCCATTAAATGCAATATCCACTTGTCTTTATAAAAAAAAGATACAGTATACCGTGTATACAGTAAAGAAGTGAAACTTCTTCTTTGTATACACTCTTTCTTTTCTAGAATAAGAACGATTTTAGTGTAAAGGCTCGATTATGCAATCGTAAAGCTACGCAACGTAACGTGGCGTAGAGTTCTATCTGGAATAGAACCCATCGCTGCACTAGGGAGAAAACTCAGAGCGTAGGTTTATTGAAAGTTTGAGAGCGAGAGTATGATCGTGAGAAAAATCAAGTGTTGCATATTCCGCATATTAAGAGAATAATTACTTAAAAAGGGATTTTTTTATTTTACATAACTACAATGAGCGATTTTTTTGCCAATGGGAGCTTCAGGTGCATTTATAAATTTGTTTTTCAAAAATTTTTTTTGGCATATTAATAAGGAGTTTCACAGAACAATGTCACAATAATAAATCTACCTCAACTGTAAACTTGATATTAACTTTCATTTTTATTTCTGCCTTAAAAACTAAAAATCAAAAATTACCGGTTATTTTGTACTCAAAAACTATGGGACAAATTTTAGTTATTATTTTTGCTTTAAAAAAATTAAGCCTTATAAATACTTTTTTGTTCAAAACCTTAAATGTGAAAAGATAACTAAAACTTTCACACACACATTATACTTACTATTATTAATAGTAAATAGTTCGATATAAAATTATATAACTAAGATATGTATAAAATAGTTATCTATTGAAAGAACTTATTCCAACTTTTCTTGCGCACAGTGTCAAGTTGGCGTCATGGAATTGCACAATTATCGCAACTTGCATTTGCGTAAACTTGCATAAGCTTTTATCTTATATTCTTTCAGTTCTTCTTTGCTTGTAAAATACATTTTTAATGAAAAATCTATTCAAACAATATTTAAGGATACAAAGTGCATTAACCCACAAGTTATGTTGTTTACTTTTCATTTTGACATTTCTAGCTACGAACAAAGTATTTTTTACGATCATGACGTCACGCTAGATCAATTTTGTTTCTTGAATCTTTTGCCATTGTTTCATATTTGTTCACATTTTTAACAAGACTTGACAGAAAGCCATATCGTAAGCTCATATCGTAAGTCTATCGTAACGTAGATGCGCAGATCGTAGAAAATTATTTTTACTATCTGCGCAATCTATTTTTCTATCATTCTTGGGCTTTATTCATAAACATTTTTTCATTCGCTGCTCATGTTTGTAAGGTTTGTGTCTGAACTAAAGAAAATCTCTACAAAAATTAAGAATTCCAATGGATTTGCAATGGCCGCCACATAAAAAAAATGCTGCAAAGGGCGCATATGGAGCATGTCTTTGATATTAACGAAAAGACAAACAAAAAACATGGTTGCGAAAATGTTTATGAATAGCGTTTTCTTGTTTAAAGTTACACTTCCTCTAAAATGTGTTTATGAATAAGGCTGTTATATTTTCCCGCTAGGAGCGCTGTTTATTTTCCCGCTGTGCATCTACAGCAAAAGTAGTTTGATTAATTGGTATGTAGGCAACATTTGAATATGAAAACCTTAACCCAGGGTATAGCACGTTGGCTTTATAAAACTGAGATTGCAGGTTCAATACTCAGCGCTGACAAAGAAATTTTTTTCAGTCTTTTATACAATGTATATCTCTCTCATTCTATCTACTGTACAACATATCTTTCTTCTCTATCGTGTAACGAAATGAAGTAAATTGACCTTGAAATTTCACTCCTCAATATTCTCATTCAAATTTCGAAGCGCCGCCTAAGAAGTTTCACTTCAAAAACGACAATATATTGTGTATTATTTGTTTTTGAAAACATGTCTTATTTTTACCCGATTTAGTGTAGATGAAATTTATTCAAAATCAAAATCAAAATCAAAATCATCTACCTGTGCGGAATAGTGAAGCTATACACAGAGATGGAAGAAGCTAAGCTGTTAATAAAAAACCCTTGCTGACCTTTTGAACAACAACTGACGTTCTTACGATATTTGTTAGTGGTTTTTCAGATGGCAACCTAGCCATCTGACCTAACTTACATACACAGGAAAGTAAAGTATGAATTAAATTTTATTGTTGGATTTTAAAAAAATCCCCCGGAAGTACTTAAGATTTTTCCTAACCATTGCACTATGGTCCAGATTTCAAATTTTGAGGAATAAAATAGTTGGAGTTGAGATAACAATTTTGTTTTTTGCATAAGGTATTTATAATTAAAGAAAACATGTTATAGAAAAAATAGGCGTGGTTCACCCACTTTTTCGTATAAAAAAATAATTTAATAGTTGGAGTTGCGAGAGTCGTTTTATTTTTTCATGAGTTATTTATAATTGAAACAAAGGTTTGGTTAGGTTAGACCGGTCGCCTCTCTTAGAAGTCTCACATAGACCAAACAGGTCCTTAGTGGTACCGGTTAGGTGGAGGCTGAGTGGGTCAGGAGAATTAATTAAAGATTTGCGTCGTGTTCACGAATTTTAGGAGGGATTCAAGAGGGGTTTTGGCTACTTCTTTTAGTGACGGGAACGTCGGAGAGCCCAAGAGTTTATGTCTTGATCTGAGTATAGCAGGGCATGTGCATAGTAGGTGTTCCAGGGTCTCTACGGTGCCTGGTTCCATAAACTTCCTGCAGCTTTCATCCATGGTGATGCCCATCTTCTTTGCGTGGGCTCCCACCATGCAGTGGCCAGTAAGAATACCTACTAGTGTTCTGCAGACACTCCGTGGGTGTGCAAGGATGTATGTAGTTCGTTTTCCTCAGCGTGCCTCGCACATGGTTCTGGCAATTTTGCAGGTTGCCGTGTCTTTCCACCTGCGACTCGCTGTTAGTGCGGATCGTTTTTCTAGGTTGCTGTATAGTTCTTGTAGTGGGATCGGTATATGCTCAGTGAGCTCTGCTCCCAGCCCGGCGCCCTTCTTTGTTAGTTCGTCTGCCATCTCGTTGCCTTCGATGCCCTGGTGGCTTGGAACCCAGTAGATATGCACTTCCTTTCTGTCGGACAGAGCGTCTAGTGCTTCCCTGCTCGCCAGGGCATTTCTGGACTTGATGGTATCGGAACTCATGTATTTAATCGCCGCTTGGCTGTCTACAAATATTTTGATTCGAGAGTGATGAGTGTTAATTCCGAGGGCTAATTCTGCAGCCTTCCGTATAGCAAATACCTCTGCTTGCAAGATGCTGCAGTGGTCCGGCAGTTTGTACGGCTGCCTTATGTCGGGCTCTGCACAGTACACTGCCGCTCCCACCCCTGTGCGCATTTTTGAGCCGTCAGTAAATATGTTTACTGCCATCTGTGTTTGTTTAATTCCATTGCACCAGTCGTTCAGTCCTACGAGAGTTGGTACTCTTGATCTGGTGGTTATGCGGGGGATCATATAGTCCGTGAGACTGGACAAATCTTTTAAGATTGTACAGTGTCCGAAGTTCTGATTCTGTATGTTACCAGCCGCTATAAGGCGTTGTGCCGTTTTTCCGGCTATTAGTTTAGCGTGTATGTCCAGGGGGTCCATACTTAGAATGGTTTCTAGGGCCTTAGTTGGAGTTGTCTTCAACACCCCCGTTATACAGATCGCTGCCTGTCGTTGGGATTTCTCCAACGTTTTGAGGTATGTTGATTTGTTTACTGCCAGCCACCACACTATGATTCCATGGAGTAGAATGGGACGAACTACCGATATGTAGATCCATTGCATCAGAGAGGGTGAGAGGCCCCAGGTACTGCTTCTTGGATGCGTATAGAGCATTATTGGCCTTTTTCACTCTCTCGCTTACATTGAGTCTCCATGTCAGCTTACTGTCTAAGACTACCCCTATGTATTTTGTGTGAGTTTTCGGGCTGAGTTGTATGTTATTTATTTTTGGCGGTGTCCACGGCGGTATCTTGTATCGTTTTGTAAACAGCACCAGATCGGTTTTCTCAGCATTAATACCTAGACCGACTGAGTTAGTCCATCTGAGTACCTCTTTGAGTGTTCTTCCCATTATAGAGCTTATTGTTGGTAGACATTTCCCCACAATTATAATGCTTATGTCGTCTGCATATGCTGTTATCCTTGGGGCTTTGCCTTCAAAGTATTTGAGTAGTTCGTTCACAACTAGGTTCCATAGTAGGGGAGAGAGAACCCCTCCTTGGGGTGTTCCTCTGCGTGATTCCCTTTCCATGGTTGTTGTACCCCACTCAGCTTGAACCATTCTGCAATTTAGTAAATTGTTTATCCAGTGCTCGATTGCTGGTGGTGTATCTATTTCGCGAAGTCCCTTGAGTATTGCATTTGTTGAGACATTATTGAATGCTCCAGAGATATCTAAGAATGCGCCTAGTGCGTATCCTTTATGGTGTATTCTATGGACGCTACTTGGGAGTGTTGCGCTGTCTCCACAGATTTCCCTTTCGTATAAGCGTGCTGATTTGATGCTAGCACGGATCGGTTCGCACCATTCCTCAAGTGCAGGTCTATCAGTTTTTCGAGTGTTTTTAGTAGAAAAGACGTTAGGCTTATGGGCCTGTAGTCTCTCGGATGCAAATGGCTGCTTCTACCTGATTTCGGCAGGAATACAACTCTTGCTGTCCTCCAGACAACGGGTACATAATTTAGCCTAATACAGCCTTTGTAAACGGTTTCGAGCCATGGGACGACTCTTGATTTGGTCGTTTGCAGCATGGCTGGGACTATCCCGTCCAGTCCAGGAGATTTGTATCTTGAGAATGAGTTATTTGCCCACTGGATTTTGTCGTTCGTTATTAGGTCGTGTGGAATCTGCAGCGGATTACTCCTCCATGACTGTGTTGTGTTCGTGGTCGAAGTTTCGGTACAGCCTGGAAAGTGCGCATTCAGAAGCACCTCAAGTGATTCCTGATTGCTCTCTGTCCAGTCGCCATTATCATTGCGTAGCTGGCTTTGTACGGAAGGCTACTTCGAGAGTAGCTTCCTAAGCCTTGCTGTGTCAGTAGTGTTCTCTATGCTAGATCAGAAGTTCTTCCAAGATATTTTTTTTACTCTGCGTACGTTCTTCTTGAAAAGTTTTACATAGTTTGTCTTTGTATTCCCCCCATATTTCTTCTTGTTCAGCTATTGCTATATTCAGCTATTGCTATATTATATCAGCTATATTATAATTGAAACAAAAGTTATAGAAAAAAATGGGTGGGGTCCGCCCACTTTTTCATACAGCTTCCATACCAAATTAAAAGTTTATGTGAGCCAAACTAAGTATTCACCACGCTTAAATTTTATGCGCTTAGAGATACAAATGCAGTTTCTAAACTACTGCTGTAAAAGATTTCAACAGCTTTTTTTATTAAGTTGACACAAGAAAATAGACTGTGTGGTGAGGACTTACTAATCTGAAAAGAGAAATTATAATATTTATACACATTGCTGGCTTTGTTCGTGATATTAATAATTTACCATCAAAGTTATTCAATGTGGGGTCAGCCTCCAATTCAAAAGAATATAAAGACAATTCAATTTCCTCCTCATCAGAATCGTAAGTTGCTTCACTTAGTGCTGCCTATGATGTGGATGGTACGCAGTCACTGGTGATATTAGGCATTTTTAAAAAAGCGATTACTTCACGTGGGAGCTGTAACTTATCTCCATAAGCTAGACAACAACGGATCAGAGGAGTCCATAGCTCTATTGAAAACGTCAGCCATATTATGTAATCTAGAATCCTTTCTAGCCTGAAAAATTCGATCTCTTTTATAAATTTTATATCGCGCTTCGGAAGCATTTTCACCTTAGGCTCCAAGAGGCAACACTGAAGCTTCTATAATTTGTGAAGAATGCACTAAAATTTTATGCAGGGTAGCTGACATTGGGTTCCATGGGTAAAGCTCAAAATACAAGTTAGCAGTTTCCGCACAATATTTATCGAACTGTTCTGAATTTACTTCATATTCACAAGAAATAGTTACTAATATAATGTGCAAATGTTTCAGAAAGTTTACATCAACTTTGGTAATGGAAGCAAATAATTCGGAATTAAAAAATGCTCTCCTCGCAGTATTTCCATCGTTTGTATTACCGCTTCCATTTGCCTTTGGTTTATCAACACGCAGACCTATTTGGAGGAATAACGAACAAGGGCGTAGGCAGAATGAAAATTAGGGGGGCAAAGACCTTATAAATTCATTTTTACCATATCTTTCATTCATGCATTTTACGAGTCAATGAAAATAGTTCAAAATTAATGTATGGTGTCTTATTTACCTGATGTTTTTATATATAATCGAGCTAAATGGGAAAAAGATTTTCAACATATGTTTATCAAACAAACGCAAGCCATGAGATCCAATAAAGTAAAAAAAATCGATAAAAATATACAAAAACTCAAACTCAACTGAACCGAAGAAATCTGTAATGCGTTTTGCCATTTTCACTTTTAGTTATTATTTCACTTTTGCACTTTTTGAAATCTGCGCGAACAATGACACCGATGACTTAAATCAGCTGACAGCAGTAATCGATCAATCGAAAGACATCAATAAAAAATTATTGTCATCGACCCCAGTGTTGAGAAACATTTGCTACAATTTATCAGGGATTAAAAATAGGAACTCAGTTTTTTTCAGTTTTTGACAACGAACAGACAGCGAAATTTTTTCGCTAGCTAGTACGCTGTTGAAGCGACAAATTTGTACAAAGTTGCCAAGTTTACATTCATGAGTGGAGAGTTGAAATTACAAAATTTATTTGTCGATTATTTGCCCGTACATTTACAAACAAATTCTTTTATATTTATATTTGTTTGTTGTAAGTATTTCATTTCAAAACGAAATTTGAAGCTCTAAAAACAAAATTTGCCAATGAAATTGTCAATACATGAAAAGCAGTAGACAATTTTAATTAAAATTTATTGTTTTTGAGCTTCGAATAGAAATATGAAAAATATTGGTTTACTATTGTCAATTTGACATAATAGGTCTGTTAATAAACGTGGAAATTTGACATTAAACACTAAAAAAATAAGCAGTACCTAAGTATGAGTTAGTGTTAAATTTGTTAAAGATAATTGAAACAAATTAATTATTAGATTTATTTATTTTTAACGTAGAATACGTTATATGGGGGTGTTGATCTGGAGCACAAAATTTTGAGAAAATGTTTGTCACTTTCATTATAAGTTTTTAATACTTTATGCATGCATTGAAGAAAATTAAAGTATGGTCGTAACATATCTAATATGTCTTCTTTTGATTTGTATTTAAATAATCATATTGCTAGATATAATTTTTTTGATTCTATAAGTAAATCAAAATTTAACTCCTTCAAATTTTGTATTAATTTTCATATGCTTTGTATTTTATGTATTATAACATCATGTGTAAGAGCAGTACGATTATCTGTGTGTTCATCACAGAACCAGTAGGAGAAAGATAAGAAGTATAATGACCAAGTAGCAGGCCCGTGCGCACGGGGGGGTTTTGGGGGTAACCCTTCCCCCCAGGAGGGTTTCGAACTATACTTTTGAAATCCACAGAACTATCTGACTATGAAAAATTTCCATGAAGCAAAGTTATATTTATTATGATATAGTATAACATGGTGAGACCGCCAAAAAGTTTCAGCCAAAATTCTTAGAAATTCCGAGAGAAAGATATCTTGTGATTACATCGCGACTAGTCCGACCTCTCAATTCCATCAGAATTTTTTTTAAAAAATTTTTAAAGTTAATAAGTAGGAAGTCTGGTGCTCCGGCTTTCTTTACAATTCTTTACATATGCTTAGGTTGTGGGAATTTAAAAACAAAATGCACTTTTGTTCAATAGAATTAAACGTTAAATTTAACAGTGTCAAAAGATTTTTGAAAAAAATATATAAAGTGGGCTTATCGCAATGGAGAAGTAAATTTTTCAAAAATTTTGTACAAATGTTAGTTCTTCTTTATTTTTTTAAAAATAGCAACCAACAAAAATCCTTAATTTTTTTACAAAAATCGTTAAAACTACTAAGTACCTTTCCAAAAAGTCTAAGATAACTGAAATTAATAAGTTTTAAGGTGTTTTTTAAATAGACAATCATAAATTTTTGTTATTTACGTTCACAGGGTACAAACTGCTGCCATTTAACCAAATGATAACGGATTTTGCTCATATATTGATTGTTAGAATGCACAAGCTGAATGCCACATTTTACGATTTTAATTTTTGTAGAAAACTAGCGGACCCGGCGAACTGAGTCTCGCCCCCATTTAACGCATTCAGATAAACTCCATAATAATAATAAAATACAGATAGCTCAAAATTCAATGTGATTTATTTGAATAGAATCTAAGTCAGTAGAGAGCGTTTGGATAAACAATGTTTTTCGATTTGTTTTCCGGCGCAAAAACAAACAACGAAGACGGTTGGCCAACATGCGAACAGGCAACGTACAGCTGACCATGCGAAAAATAGGGAAATTCGAGATTAATCCCACATACTTCTAACGATTAGCCTTGCGATTTATTGATTGTCATCGCAAAAGCCAATCGAACAGGGAACTGAATACGCTTGAGTTGGAATGGAATAGCAGTTGGAATAATTGGAATTCGTGGGATAAGGACTTCCTCTCCTTTTAATTTGCCCTTGATGATCGTCGCTTGAATCACATTGTTCATTAAAACGGACGTTTCTTGACGGACAACCGCATACCGTTGCACAATTTTGGATGATTCAGATTCCGCAGCATGATTATGATTGATCCTACCTTCAGCTGTAAATTATGCGGCGGAGTTCCTGGCACATCAAGCGAGTTCAAAAATTCCGTTGGAGAGTTGGTCGCTTCATACTCGTCTGTCACTCTGTCAACGGATTTGTATGAATGCAATTCTCCAGAGATTTGACTTTGAATAATGAAATTCAAGCTATCGACGTCCTTATTCTTCGCTGCTAGTATTGCCCGTTCACTAATCCAATCCAGATTTTTCTAATTTTGTGCAATGCCGGGGAACACTTTGGTGATGAGTTCCTCCTTCGACGATGTGAACTCGCAAAAATTTGCCGGGAACGATATCAATCCAGTCGAAACATCAACAGGAATGTGACCATTGCCAAGAGCCAGCAGTTGTCTCGAGAATTCAGCAGCTGATGGGTCGTTCTGCAACGTGACTCATGTTCGTGGTAAATTTCAACTTCCTGGCATACCGCCACAAAGACGATGATTTCAGGCATGCATTAAGTTCATCGGCAGCAGTAGATTTCGGGATGATGGGAAGCGTTTGACGAAAATCTCCGGAGAGCAATATCATAGCCCCACGAAATCGTCTTGAATCACCTCGTAAATCTTTTATCGTTCGGTCAACTGCCTCCAAAGCTAGCTTATGCGCCATCGTGCATTCATCCAAAATGATGATTTTGCATTCTCGCATCAATTTCGCAGTCGCCGAATTCTTGGTCATTGTGCACGTTGGCATGTCAACCGTGAGAAGATTCATCGGGAGCTTCAAAGCGGAATGTACAGTTCGACCGCCTTCCGACCATGTGGCAGCAATGCCAGAGGATGCATCAGCCAACGCAATTTGAGATCTTGACCGAATTGTTGCCAGAATCAACGAAATGACGAATGTAAATACCTCCTGTTCCATCGTCAACAACCTTCATCAGCGAACCGTACATGTTCTTCTGCTCGGCATTCAACAGCGGCACATTTGTTCGGACTCTTTCGGCCAGCTCATCTCGATCATAGTCTTGCTCCCTTTGCAATTCGCGATTGAATGCATCGTGCATTGAACGATTTGGCGCTAGCATTCCCAATGTCGACATGAGAACGCACATGTCTTCGACCAAAATTAACGCTTCGTTGCGCATCTCGTCGTTAATTTCAAGATCGAAATTCGAAGTTGTCGTGCGAACTTTGTGCAAAATGTCGTCAGCCATTTCATCCTTGTATTTGTCTCATAATCCAGTTGGGTTCGACGGATGACATGTGGCTATGATGATTGCAAACAATGTACGATTTGATTCGCTGGTGCAGAAACAGTTACATCGAGCAAATTCAAACTTTGGCAAGCCTCCCGAAAAGTGGCGCACAGCACACCATCTACGGTACGCAGGGAATCGAAGGATTTAGGGCCTCTAATATTCACCAAAAGTAAGCGAAGATAGAAGCATTCGTTTTGGCGTGGATGAACTGTGTATATTCGTCCGAGGGCATCAGTCGAATAGACATCAGCGAAGCCAGCAACAGCATCATCTTTCTTCCGGCGTTGAAACTTCTTCGATGCAGCGTTCCATGTATAAAAGCGTGGTATTTCCGAATAGAGTAAAGTCCTTGCGAACGGATCGCTTTCGCATGTCGAAAAGAAATTCGTCAATAATGTCAAGTGTAAGTCAATGTATAACGCCATCTCTCGGGTTGTGGCATTGATCGTAGCACAGCGACTTCTATTATTTATCTCGTTAACTTCTCCACCAAAAATTCACGCAAAAGTCTTTTATTGCTATGGAATTCACAATTATCCGAAACTGTTCAAGCTACACAACGAATTTTCCACCTTTACATCGTCAAAAATCATGAAATTATGCGATAAAAAGCAAACTTTTTAAAAAAAAAATTTAATTTTTTGCGTTTTAACAGAATTTTCCGAATTTTCCACTAAGAATTTTATATTTTTCCATTCGAAAAGCCATTCTGGAACAATTGCGCGCAAAATCCCATATAAAAAATCAATTTTCGATTATTCCAATTTCCCGACTTTCTCGGAGGGTTTTCCCAAAATTTTCTTTCGTAGAAACCTTCTCCTGGCAATTAAAACAACTGAAATAAAATTTGAGCCAAATCGGGCCAGCCGTTCTCAATTGATGAATTACTATACATTTTTCACACAATTTTTATATATATATATATAGAAGATAAAAAAAGGTGATATCTAATGACTGCGAATAATAAAAGTTTTATGAATTTTTTGGGATAAAGGTTCAAATTTTGTTTTATTGCTTCATTATGTATTTCTAACGAAGACTTCAACGAACGATGACTATGCGAACGAAGTTGGATTGAAGTTGAGATATGTATTTCGAACACAGCTTATCGTTAGCTCATTTGACAAGTTATGTTTGCTACTTACACTCAAACTGTTATACACAAGCAGTATCAAACGTGGCACTGCCATATCAAACATTAGGGAAGTTTTCTGTATTTTCTTTTAAGATTTCCTGCATTTTTTGTACTTTTCGTGTTGTTGGCAATGCTTGGGTTCTTGTATGTGTTGTAGGTAAATTGTAGGTTGTGGTGTAAACTGTGTTTGCAGGTTGTTCTATTGGCTACAATTGCGCTGCCTTCGACATAAGCAGAATGAATCATGGCCTGCTTCTATTTATTACTTGTAGTTAACCGAAAAAAATTACCGCCTTTTGCTTGGATGTTGGTATTCTTTTCTGAAATTTTTTTTTTTGTTTAGATCTGCCCAAAATTTAATTGGAAGAAAACTAAAAAAAATTTGAATTGGCCTCTAGCTGCCTCACAAGAGCTGAAAAATATTGCTTGTTTTTTAATATTGCAATTTAAGTAATAACTATCGTATTAAATTTTGAATTAATTAATGTTTAGTACTCAAATTGCACTTATATGTTAATATATAAATAAGTTTTATCATATATACGTATTTTTTTGTTAAAATATCGATTTTAAAATAAAATTTTCTCAACGAATACATCACAACGATAACATCAAAGCATTCGTTTGATTTTGACGTTTGAATTCGGTGTTTCAGTGATCGTTAGAAATACATATTGCAAATATGTAACTGTACTACGGCATCGTTCGCTAGCTGATCAGCTGTTTTCGTTGTTTGCTTATGTTCGATTTACAAATTCCAAAACATGAACGAACACTGTTGTGAACGAAACGATTGATCGGATAGAAATACAAAATGAAGCCATTAATGTATGTTCGTGCGTGTGTTGTAAATTGTGTTTATGTTGGTGCTCTTCACAACGCATTATACCCAAATCGCAAAGGCGCGTTAGGTCGGTCGCGCTTTGACAGCTAAAGTAGAAATAACGAGTTGTTATGAAGCAATTCATAATTCGACCTCAAGCTTTGATCGTGCTTCGTATCGTAAATATCGTCGAATCTCGTAAGAAGGGGTAAAGTACGATCAAAGCGCGAGCTGCTGAAAAAAGTTGAGAAGTGTTCAACTTGGTCGCGCGTTTGACATTTGCCGATAGCGCAGGGTTGTATTTTTATTGAGTTAGCTAAATATATGAGCATTGTTGAGTTGCAGTAGTAAAGACATGTTTGCATGGGATTTGTTGTTTCATAAAAATATTTTGTATTGAATGTAATTTAATTTTGACTTTTTTACAAGATAAATCATTCATAACATCAGTGGCTGATTATGTTACGGTTGTTGCTTTGTTTGAAGCGAATATTTTTCAGTACCTGCTTGTGTTGTTGTTGATGCTGTTGTTGCTGTTTATATGTATGTACATTTGTACGTGTTTTGTTGATGCTGCTGTTGTTCATATGAATGTAAATTTGTATGTATATAAATAGATATCAGTTGCTTTAGTTTTTCGTTTGTTATTGTTTTTGTTAATCTTCAGCAAAGTAATACAACATATAACACAGATGTTTATTTATTATATAAATAATATAACTTCTACGCTGGTTGGATATGCAGAAACATTTATTTATTAAACATAATAAATTGTAAATATTTTCTTTATTATATAAATAATAAAGCATATAATAGCATATAATTTATTTATTAATAGCGACGGCTATTAAAATATGAATAGCTAAAATGAATAAAGAAATACAGCCATCATGTACTTCTAGCATATACATTGTGATTTGGGGATTTCAGACTTTGTGGGAATTTTTTGGTTTGACCGCGTACAGTGGCATCTTCTAAGTAACAGACGCACGACCTGCTAACGCGAAATTATGATTTCAAAATTATAAGGTCGGGCGTTTTGACAGTTCATCCCGTAAAGTTGACCAAAGTACGATCAAAGTACGGTCAAAGCGCGACCGACCTAACGCGCCTTTGCGACTTAGCCTTTATCCGGTAATTAATGAGAGAAGTGTGATCCATGATACGCTTGTTCCATGTGAAATTTGTGCATTCTATCAAGCCAATTGATCATAAGAAGCTAGGTCAAAGTCCTTTTAAGGGCTGAAATGACCAGTTATTTGTTTTTTTTCATGATGAACTTTATTTGTTATATAAGAACTTCTCAAACTTTCACATAAAAAATATACGCGATTTATTTGTAAATTATTCCACTGTGAGCAGCTTTGAGTTTCAAGTGCACAAAGTAGGTTTGTGTGAGTAGCTTCGAGTTTGAGTCGAGTCGAATAGTGCAACAGTGATCTGTAATAAGTCACGTTTTTGCTACAAACAACAACCACCACCACGACTCGAAGCACTCTTGCTACAGAAAGTAACACATAGTTCAATGTTTGATTCGTCAATCGAACATCAAAGTGCAACCAAATACTCTTCAACATCAAACCATTTGTTATAAATCATACCAAATACTCATAGCTCAAGCAAAAGTCCCGAAGCTTATTAGGAATACTAGTGTATATTTCTATGGAAACGCACTGACTGCGTTTGAACCTACGCTCTATTCTTGTCGCTATATTCGAGTATTTTTTTTTAAATCAATGCTTGCTTTTTTTTATTCGCCCAATAGGAAATGGAAACATGTTTCCAAAAGATGCAATATCGAAATCCATATTTCGGAGGACGGATTTCAAGATGAAACAAAAATGAAATAAAAAAAAATTATAACGCAAGCCACCATAACATAACATTTCTTTATTGATATGTTATGGTTTTTTTGTATTACACAGCCATAAAAAATGTATTCTTCTTGTAAATTTTATATTTTGAGAGTACTTAGAGCTGATGAAATGATGCAAAATCTCTTCTATTTTCGTTTGCGTAACGCTTTCGTTGCGATTCAGATATATGTGGAAAAATCCATGCTGTTTTATTTTCTAATGGGGTTTTCTATTGATGAGTGAAAGCACTCATACACAGTGTTACCGTGATATGTAGTAAGTTCAGAATATGCAAATAAAAAAACAAAGCTAGCATAGTGTATATGTCAATTCCCTCTCTTGAACCCCTTCATTTTATTTCTCCAACAGCTAGACACTAGAACAGTTCACAACGAACAAGAAATTTCCTTATTATCTACACATCCAGACCAGAGCATGAACAGAGCGAAGTCAACAAACCCATATGATATAGAATTTTTTGTAAATAAGTTACCTGATGAAAGAGTCAATTCTACAAGCCGACTCCAAGAAAAAATTTGGGTTCCCCAAGAAACTTATCAATTTCCAGCATCAGGACCGAGAAATTTAAAATTCCAATGATCTTGGCTTATGAAGCATACATGGTTAGCTTACTCGGCGGAAATGGACGGCGCCTTTTGCAAATGTTGTGTCTTGTTTGGAGTCAGGGAAGCAGGCGTTCACAGTCAGGCGTTAGGTAACTTTGTAACAAAGCCTTTTACTAATTGGAAAAAAGCTTTAGAAAGCTTCACCAACCATTCTGTACTCGAATACCACAAAACGTCCATGATGAAATCAGCAATGAAAGCTGACATTGAAAAGCAAGCTGCGCTTCCCATAGATTTACAATTATCAAACCAAAAACTCGATATTCTGAATGAACGCAGAAAGCATATGGTGGCTGTAGTTGAAACAGTGATTATTTGTGGTCGACAAGGCTTAGCACTTTGCGGAAGTAATGATACTGGTAGAATCGTCTTAGAAGAACCCGACTATAACGATGGAAACTTTCGAGCTCTTCTGAGATATCGAGCATTAAATGGTGCGGCACTGAATAATCACTTGAAGAACTCTCCAAAAAACGCCATGTACATCAGTAATCGAATTCAGAATGAACTCATAGTCATTTGTCACAATATGATCCTGAAGGAACTTATCGGTAGAGTCAACAATTCCAAAGCATTCACGATATTGGCTGATGAATAAGCGGACATTTCAGGAGTCGAACAGATTTCAATTTGCATACGGTATATAAATTGTGAAAGTGGTATACATAAAATTTGTGAAGATATTCTGAGTTTTGTTCAAACTACGCAATTTACTGGAAAAGGGTTGTCAGATGTGATTTTAAGCTATTTGGAATCTTCCGGCATCGACTGCACTTACTTTATCGGTCAATGTTACGACGGTGCAACTGCTATGAATGGAGAATTTCACGGAGCTCAAGCTTATGTTCAGGAAAAGTACAAACTAGCTATGTATTCGCATTGTGCAGCTCACAGTTTAAATTTGGTTGTTAATGGCGCGTGCAAAGTTGTACCTTTAAGAAATGGTCTAGGCATCATCCAGAGCGTGCACAATTTTTTCAACTATCCCAAACGCCTGCTCGCACTTCAAGAAGCAATTTCAAGGAACGAAAACCTTCAAGACGGTAGAAAGACGAAACTGAAACAATCCTGTGCAACGAGATGGGTGGAACGACACAAATCCGTAGGAATTTATCTGCACTTACAACCAGCAGTTATGGACGCCTTAGAAAACATCTCCAATACGTGGTCAGACACAAAAACAACCTCTGCTGCTTTTCAGTTGCTTACAGCGATAAGAACCTTAGTTTTTCAGGTTTCATTACATGTGCTGGATTCGATTCAGTACGTAGCTTTATCGTTAAGTCGTTCTCTTCAAATTGAAAACCAAGATCTCGATGAAGCCATACAGTTGGCAGATGGCTTAAAAAATGAATTATTGGAAAGAAGAGAAAGCGCAGAGGAACACTTTCGTAAGATTTTCCAGAAAGTTAGCAAGATCTGTGAAGAACACGATATTGAAGTAAGGAAACCGAGGCAAGCTTCACGTCAAACTCCTCGTTGTAACATCGAGACGAATTCAATTGAAGATTTTTATAGAATTTCAACCAACCTACCATACCTAGACTTATTCGTCACTCACCTTGAAGATCGTTTTCTTAAGCACCGTCGAATTTTAAATGTCTTTTTCCATCAAAAATTTCAACCCTAGATGAAGAAGCTTGCAACCAATTATTTGAGAAATACTCCATGATTTTGCATGACGATTCTGCTGAAGTTTGGATCAATGAAGTGAAAATTTGGCGAAGACGAATTTTTGATAAAAATATTAACAGCCCTATCGAAGCTCTTGACATCTGCAATACAACTGCTTTTCCAAATGTTCACCAAATCCTGCTGGTAATGGCTGCGCTAGCAGTAACGACATCATCGAACGAACGCTCTTTTTCAACATTACGCCGGTTAAAAAATTACTGGCGTTCTACTATGAGCGAAAATCGGCTGAACGGATTGGCTGCACTTAACATTCATCGGGACGTTAAAGTTCGCGTAGATGCAGTATTGGACGATTTTTTTTCTGCACCCCGACGCATTAATTTATTGAGAGAATAGTTTCGTATAAAGTATTTGTATTTACTCGAAATACTAAAAAATTATCTGAAAATGTACATATGTATGTATGTAACTGAAATCTTATAGTTTTATATCCAATATATAATATTTTCTGTGCATCCATTTTTTGATAGTTTTCTTTGTACTAAGAATTCCTTATTTTTTAGTCAAAACCCCGCCCAGGGCCAAATCCTGCGCACGGGCCTGCCAAGTAGCGAACGATGTGTACATACATACACAACATTGATAAGCGAAGCAGAGAAACAAAATTGTGCTTACCCAGTTGGCCACGTCTTTAAGACATCCTCAATGTCTTACAGCCTTATTCATAAACACATTTTAGAGGCAGCGTAACTTTAAACGGGCTTTAAACAAGAAAACGTTATTCATAAACATTTTTCGTAGTTGTTTAAGAGCTGCGTAACTTAAACGCCGAAATTGGCGTTTAAAGGTTACGTAAATACAACCATGATTTTTGTTTGTCTTTTCTTTTAATATCATAGACATGCTCCATATGCGCCCTTTGCAGCATTTTTTTATGCGGCGGCCATTGTAAATCCATAGGAATTCTTAATTTTTGTAGAGATTTTCTATAGTTCAGACACAAACCATTACAATCATAAGCAGAAAATGAAAAAATGTTTATGTTAGCAAGGTTGCATAGAAGCTGCGTAAAGCCTTAAACAGTGCGTAACTAAACAAGCGTTTAAAGGTTGTTTAAGGAAATCTATTGAATAAGGCTGTTAATGACTAACGTATTCTACGTCTGACCTATGCGCCCATGTTATCTAACACAGGCTTGAGCTTTTTTTAGTAGAAGGACATCACCAAATGGTATCTACATTCTGAGTTTCAATGTTCTGTGACTTTTACTTCTAGCTATAGAAGTATAAAAGTATAGAAGATATTTACTATATCTTTATAGTAAATTTGGCTTATATGGGTGGAGCCACGCCCCGTTTTCGATTGCCCGTGCCAGTTTTTCAGTAGAAAGACCTTCATTGTTATACGACATTTAGTTCCAAAGCAATTCGATATCATAAATTTGGCTTGTGTGGCCAAATTCCCCCTTGTCTAATGTTCGCTCAAATATATAATAACTACTTCTTGGGCCCATAACGTCTACATATCAAGTTCCACTATCAAAACATGTACAACTCAGGAATAATAACCATAAAAACCATACGAACTTATTTACCAAATTTTAGTCTAATACGACCAAAAAAGTCTTAAATATAGCATTTTTATTGATTTGTAGGTGGTAAAGGTGGTATGGAAAAAGGGGTATTGAAAATTTTGACTATGCCTATATTTTTCGCGCAAATGCAAATTAAAGTGAGACTTGCCAAATTATTCCAATATTCCATTTATTTCCAATTTCCCTTGCAAATATTTCCCCATATACACCATATGTGCGCATCTGTATTTTTTCACACCTGTATTTTGAAAAAGTTCACTAAAATGCCTAAAATTCATGAACCAATACACATACAAAGACCATTTATACAAAAAAACCTTCGTATTGACGTCACCTTTCATGGGAAATTTCCAGAAACAAAATCGGTTCACGTATTACCGAGAACATAAATTTCATACACAATGCAACTTATTTTTATATATAAGATTGCTTATTTTCGACAAAACATGCTCCAAAAAAGTGGGCGTGAAATCGTTAATATTGAATTTCGGCAAATTTTGGGAACATATTGAGAAAGTGTTGATATTATATACACTAAAACTAAAAAAAATCAAAATTCCTTTTTTTTTTTGTTATTTCTTCTCGAAGTTTTGGTTTTTAGATTTCTAGAACCTGTCCTTAGTAATACAACATTTTTTTACGTTTGCTTTTAATTAAAAAATGTTTGCTAAAACACAGAAAATATATATAAATTCAGAGTTACAAAATTGTGGCATTTTTATATGTTCACTTAATTTTTATAATTCTTAACTCTTTCAGGTTTGGTGGTTAATTATCTAACCACTTACTGTTGCTTGTATAAAACTGGTTTTGTGCCACCTATTGACAAAATATTAAATGATTACATTTTTAAAGCCACCGTTAATCATTTGTTGCGAGACTTTGTCGCTAGAGTGCACTGGTTATGTTTTTATCTTCACTTAAACTTGGGGAAATTCCTTGATTTTTTAACATGTGAGTTGTGATTGAAGTAAAGCAGCATAAAGTGTTTATTATTCAACGAGAGCAGTGGTGTTTATTTATTTGGTACTTGTTCTTTTGTTTTGTGATAACATATATATAAAACAAGAGCATAATATATAATATATGATCATATAAAACAAGAGGACAAACGCCTGAAACGAGGGGAACATGATTACAGGGTCAGTGATGAGAACGTGGCTTTACTAAAATGGAAAGATAAAAGATCAGTTTTTATGCTCACCAACTACATACATCCAACCCAGACAGGTCTTGTTACACGCAGGGAACGCAATGGGGTGCTAAATGAAATAAATTGCCCAGAAGCTGTCATACAATAAAACAGATGTATGAACTATGTTGATAAATTTGATCAGCTGAAAAGCACTTATGCAAGAGACCGGAAATCCCACAAATGGTGGCATAGAATTTTTTTTTGCATTTTCTGGACTGCGCCATCATAAACTCTTATATTTTGTATAAAGAGCTACAAAAATTACACCATCTACAACTTGATCAGCTCAGTTCCAAAGATTTTCGAAGAAGTGTTTACCAAGGGATCTTAGCACCAGTTCAAGCGAAAAGACCTAAATCAGGCACTAAGCGCTCAATTTCTCAACCCTCTTCTCCACTACCGATACAAATATCGAAACACAAACCATCAGTACCAAGAGAACTGCGCCTGGAAAAAGTTCCTCTATGCATACGCACAAATAAGACATGTTTCTCTGATTTTCATCTGAATTAATTTTTTGTTTTACTTGATTTTATTTTGTGCTAACCGCCACGGTGGTTACTTAAGTAACCACCCTATATCCCAAAAGCCTGAAGCAAAACTTTATTTTTTTTTTTTATTTAATAATAAATAAACCTTAATTAAACAAAAAATGCAGTTGTTTTGTATGTAAAATAAAATATGTAAAACTGTGGCCCAAAGAGTTAAAAACATATTTTTTAAGAATTATATTAAGAGCTTTATGCCTAATAATTCATGAAGCAACAGGTTGCTACAACAACAAAGTCTTTGCAGAACAAACCAAGCTGACTAGACCATGGTTTCGTCGGACGCTACTCCGACTCATCATTCTAGCAGTCCACTAACTTTGACAAGCTAATAACTAAAACCACTGAGACTACTGATGAGTCGGAGTAGCGTCCGACGAAACCATGGTCTAGTCAGCTTGGTTTGTTCTGCAAAGAATTTTGTTGTTGTAGCAACCTGCTGCTTCATGAATTATTTGGCATAAAGCTCTAAATATAATTCTTAAAAAATATGTTTTTTTAAAACATATGTTTTTTAAGAATTATAAAAATTAAGTATATGTATATAAATTAATTTTTCCATATTTTTTTAGTAAAATATACGCCTTATTATGATATATACAGTGTCAAATTGTAAAAAGAAGAATTTCATCATATTTTCAAGTCAACTTTTAAAGAGTGGTATGTCCGTAATTGAAAAGATATCGCAAAGTCCTCTTACATGAAAAATATTAATACTCTAAACCAGTGTAGGGCGCGTAATGCCTTGCGTGCTAGAGACTCGTATAGACTAGTGTTCCCAGACAGACGAACTGAAATTTGCCGATATTTGAAAAAAATTTACCACTCTCGGAAAAAAAATTACCTTTTCCAAAAATAGAAAAATTTAAAAATTTTTAAATGATTAACAACCGTTATAATTTTTTTGTTAGTATACATATATTTATAAGAAACAACAAAAACATGAAAAAATAACATTTGTACCATTCACACACCGAGAAGCAACGCTGATCCGACAACCGCTCCTATTCTGGACGTGTTCTCAGCGGATTTCCCCGAAAGAGGATCGCCAACCGACAGAATCGCCAACTTTGGTTCTGTTCCGGCTCTTAAACTTCTTGTGACTATATTCAGAGACGTAACTGTGCTGCCAATAACTCAAAAAATTAATAAGTCTAAAAAATTATTGTTTTCGCAAAATTTACCACTTTTGGTAAAAAATTACCTTTTTTACCTCTGCCCAAAAAATAAGTCATAAATTACCTCAATTAGGGAAATTTACACTGGCAACACTGGTTTAGACTCGTTTTCGAACTCTCTTTAGTGTCTCACATATATAAACACCAGCTATGGGCAGAGAGCGCTCTGGGAGCGTTAAGAGCAAGAAATGAGAGCAAAGGCTTATGTAGCAACACAAAACGCAACAACAAATCAAAGACAAACACAGAAACAACACAGAAGCTTTAAATGTAGTGGTGCCTATACCCGATAAACACCGACAAGAAGTTATTTCAATCAGTTGGCGCTGAGACTATATGTTGTAGGGTCTGGGCTGCATGATGCTTTGAACTTGATGCACAAATTTTTTTTATGCCCAAAAAAAAAATTAATGGGCAAATAAATAAGAATTTACTGAATAAAGTAAAAATGGGTTCTATATTATATTTTTGGACCGAAGACTTGTTTTATTTACGATTTTTTTTTTGTGTTCTCTGCTTTTGTTAAATTTTAATTTAAAATTAATTTGGAGTTTTACTAAAAAAAAAGTTTTTTAATAATTTTATTTGATTTATTTTGATTTAAATTTTAAAATCAAAATAAAAACATAAAAATAAAATTAAATCTTAACTTAAAATAAAATATTAAAAAAACGAGCCGAGTCGTCATATTTATTGATACCTGCACAAACATTTTTTTCAGTGCTGAGAGCGAGACTCCACTACCACAAGCACAAAATTACAGAAAATATAATAGTATTGGTGTGCCCATCACTGCTCTAAGCAGTGTTGCCAGAACTTTTTTGAGAAAAGCGCGAGATTTAAAAAAAATATCGCCCAAAATCGCCCAATGAAAAAAAAAATCGCCAAAAATCGCCATTTTTTCTAAGAAATTTATTATATTAGAAAAAACGAAACAAATTATGTGTACTTTTTTTCAAATAATATTGAGATCTGTTAATAGGATTAGATATTTAATATTAATATTTTGTATACGGCCTCTAATTATTTATATTGAAAACAATTTTTTCGAGCTCTAGGCCAAGCATGTTGTCAACAAGACAACATGAAGAACAAAGAAGGCAACAGCCAACAACAACAACAACGGCTCTGTTTAGAGCAAATCACACAGCTTGACTATACAGACTGTTTCATTGGCCGCTACACCAACTCATCAGTAGCCTTTGTATGACTTTACACTGTGATCCACTCAAGCTACTTAGGTTCTACATATACTGCCAATATACCGAGAAAGTTACCCGGAATTTTGTTTTTGGCAGAGAACGCTGGAATTTTTGTAACTGAGTTCTTATCTACTTCTGGGAGAGCACGCCCATAAAAAATGTTAAGATAAATGATTGGTTGTGTGTTTATCACATAAAACACAACAAAGTCTTTCATTACAAAAAAATGGTCTCCACGCCATCTTAGGTGTACCATCAGTTAAACTAACTGAACCCTATAATGAAAGTGTGGAAAAATGGAGGAGCTAAACAGCAAAAATAACAACAACTTCAATATGCTCTGATAGCAGTAAACCGCTGTGATCGAATTTCGAAGATGCACATGAATTAAGGCTATGCCTAAAAGTATGTTACGATCTAGGTTGTTAACCTTAGTACAGTATGCATCAAAAAGTAGATAAGAACTCAGTTACAAAAATTCCAGCGTTCTCTGCCAAAAACAAAATTCCGGGTAACTTTCTCGGCATATTGGCAGTATATGTAGAACCTAAGTAGCTTGAGTGGATCACAGTGTAAAGTCATACAAAGGCTACTGATGAGTTGGTGTAGCGGCCAATGAAACAGTCTGTATAGTCAAGCTGTGTGATTTGCTCTAAACAGAGCCGTTGTTGTTGTTGTTGGCTGTTGCCTTCTTTGTTCTTCATGTTGTCTTGTTGACAACATGCTTGGCCTAGAGCTCGAAAAAATTGTTTTCAATATAGTATTAGATATTCTTATTTTCATATTTTTGAGATCTATAAAAAATAATAAAAAAGCTACTTCATTTTATACGAGAATTTTTATCGTTAAAGAACATTTTTTTAGAGACTAAAGAGTGATTTTTTAAGTGCCTGATAACTTTTTTTTTAAAAAAAACGCATAAAATTTGCAAAATCTCATCGGTTCTTTATTTGAAACGTTAGATTGGTCCATGACATTTACTTTTTGAAGATAATTTCATTTAAATGTTGACCGCGGCTGCGTCTTAGGTGGTCCATTCGGAAAGTCCAATTTTGGGCAACTTTTTCGAGCATTTCGGCCGGAATAGCCCGAATTTCTTCGGAAATGTTGTCTTCCAAAGCTGGAATAGTTGCTGGCTTATTTCTGTAGACTTTAGACTTGACGTAGCCCCACAAAAAATAGTCTAAAGGCGTCAAATCGCATGATCTTGGTGGCCAACTTACCGGTCCATTTCTTGAGATTAATTGTTCTCCGAAGTTTTCCCTCAAAATGGCCATAGAATCGCGAGATGTGTGGCATGTAGCGCCATCTTGTTGAAACCACATGTCAACCAAGTTCAGTTCTTCCATTTTTGGCAACAAAAAGTTTGTTAGCATCGAACGATAGCGATCACCATTCACCGTAACGTTGCGTCCAACAGCATCTTTGAAAAAATACGGTCCAATGATTCCACCAGCGTACAAACCACACCAAACAGTGCATTTTTCGGGATGCATGGCCAGTTCTTGAACGGCTTCTGGTTGCTCTTCACTCCAAATGCGGCAATTTTGCTTATTTACGTAGCCACTCAACCAGAAATGAGCCTCATCGCTGAACAAAATTTGTCGATAAAACACATTTCGAACCGAACACTGATTTTGGTAATAAAATTCAATGATTTGCAAGCGTTGCTCGTTAGTAAGTCTATTCATGATGAAATGTCAAAGCATACTGAGCATCTTTCTCTTTGACACCATGTCTGAAATCCCACGTGATCTGTCAAATACTAATGCATGAAAATCATAACCTCAAAAAAATCACCCTTTATAACTTTTTAGAATTTTTCAATATGCAACTTTAAAAAAAAAACTTTTTGCAAAAAACGTAGTTGACAAATATTGTCAAACATTTTTCCGCCTACGGCTGTCTTAATTTTGTATGCCGATTACCAAAATTCTTCACTTTCAGACGGCACTTTGTTTTTGAAAGCATTGCTCCATGGAAATTTCAACAAAGATTCGTATTCGATTTCTTCTGCACGTCGCTCTTCAAGAGATAGATAATGAAGAGGGAGTTCACGGAAAGAAGGTCTTATATAGTTTAAACATCTTTCAGGACATAAAATAAAAGCATTTTCAAAAATTTCTAACATACTAGGTAATCGTTTTAACATTTCCTTGATTAAAAATATAATGAAATTCTGGCATTTTGATAGTATGTCTATCATAACAATATCATCACTTAATTTGTGAATTTCTTCATGGAACTGATAATGAAATGTAAGGTCATTAATTCTTTTATAATTGCTTTTATCCGCTAAAATTTTATTTAAGCTGTATGTAGCTAAATTATCAAAATTGAAATTTTTGACAATGTCTTCTTTTATAATTTTTGAAACAAGTCTTTGAATAAATGTTGTGATTTCAGCGTAAGCTTGAAAAAAGTCAACTTTTTCTCATTGAAAATATAAATTAAGTGAGTTGATGTTTTGAAGAAATGGTCTCAAAAAAATTAGTATTTCGATATATATAAATTATCGGTAAGGGCTTGTGAGCTGTGTTCAGTCGCATTGTTAACAGAGTGTTCCAAACACTTAAAAAAATTGTTATTTTCTTTAATTGAAATTTTAAACACATTAGATGAGTTTATGAAAAAAGATTGTTTTTACAAAAATCGCCCAAAAAATCGCCAGGCGATTTCCTAAAAATTTAAGCGCAAAAACAAGAAAAAAAGCGCCCAATTGGCGATAAATCGCCCAATCTGGCAACGGTGCCTCTAAGCCAGTGATGTTCACGTAGTACCACGCGTGGTGAGACTCGAAAGCTTTATTCGAGAATCGAAACACGTACACGACCCATGGTATAATAACATGGTATAATAATACATGGTAGCATTGACAACTGCTTATTTTCTCTTCAACAGGAAAACATAAACTGTCAAAAACAGCTTTTTGTGGAAATACATCAGCAGCTGCTGTGGTTGTTGTTTTTTTTTTACTTCAAAGTTTTCAACATTGCTTGTGTTTTCAATGGCGGATTGTGAGCGCTCTTTTTTTGAGTATATTTTTTGACAGTAGATGATTTCCCAAACAACTGTCAATGCTACCTTGTATTATTATACCATGACACGACCGAATGCACGAAGTTCTCTGAATCAGTTGGCGCTGAAACTTCAAGCGATAAATTTCGTGTCACTTGATCGTGTGCTTTGAGCACTGCCCGAAATATTTGAGGCATATGAAAATGCGCCATTTGCAGAATTATAATAATAATAATGATGATGATAATGATATTGATAATGATAATGATACTGATAAATATAATGATGATTACAATGATAATTATAACACAATTCTTGCTTACATGCACTAGAATTTTTGTCCGTGCAGAGAGCTACAAACACAAGCACAAATTTGTGCTATTTAACAGATCAAAAAAAGTTATTTTGATTTCTTCCATACACAAAAATTTTAAAATAATTCCGAATTTTGAAACATCTTTAAAAATGCCACATTTGAAAATAATTTTGAGAGTGCTTAAGTCGGCATTGAAAATGTGCGATATAGACGTCTTACACTTGATAACGTATCATCTTCAATTTTGTTAAACTAGTTCCCGAGTCTTTTTTACCATTTGATTATACTTTCATTCGAAATGACATATAGCCACCAAATTCTCTTTCTCTATTTCAACATTTTGTAGAATAGAGAAAAAAAAATCATTTCCCATTCCATTTGCGGATCAGAGGGTAAATCAATAAGATTTTATAGACTTCTGTTTAAAGGTTCTTGAGTGACAGGCATAAAAATCATTCAAGAAAGCCATAATTAATCAAATATTTACACAGATAAGCAAACAAAATGAAACAACGTATTTGGAGCATATAAAACAATCCATTAGCTTTTCATTTTAAGCAGTAGTCACTCAAGCAAGCTGCATAAGAGGACAATGTTTCGGAAATCACTCGAAGCGTATCTAGTCTGGGGAATCATGTCACTAACTGTCATACAAGGAGCACTGGAACCACCTGAGCTGCAGCTCGACATAGCAAATAATTTAACAGATTTCTTAGAAATAGTTTACTGTGAAAAGAAGTACGAGACGTTGGTGCTGTTAAGATATAACCAAAATTACTGCTTTGATGAAAACTTTGAATATAACATAAAATGGCCAGTCTTATTACTCGATGAAAAGACAAACTTATATTTGAAGAGCAGCTACAACAGCGAATTATTGATGCTTTTGTGTCTGCCTGTACTTGACTTGCAGATGGATATTGAAAATATGATTCAATTACTGATCACTAACCTTCGTCACATACGTACTGCTAGAATTGTGGTGTTTGTGAATGAGGACATTAAAGCAAATGCAACAGAGTTAGTTGAGTTTTTCAAAGTTTGTGAAGAAAACAAACTTCTAAATGTAGTTCTATTGCAAAGAAGCAGTTTCGAAACCGGAAACTATTATAGCTTTACTCAGTTCCCAGTGTTTCAATTACAGTATCGTACTCTAACAGACGCCACTGAAGTTTTTCCAGATCTTTTGCTAAATCTTCAAGGCAAGACAGTGCTTACACTGCCGGATAATCAACCGCCCCGTTATATACTCTATAATGACAAAAAGGGTCAACAACAAATATCTGGTTACATGGGTAAATTGATGCAGACTTTTTCCAACAAATACAACTGTGTGTTGAAGTATCCGTTTCCCCTGCGAAATGATGAAATTATTCTTCGTCTAGACGTACATCAGTTTGTACGTAACGGTACGGTAGACATTGGAATCACCATTACAGCATATCAACGTGAAATAAAAATACATGAATTTAGCAACGTTATCCAAATTGTCCAGTTATTAACTTTGTGGCCGATCGAGAATGAGATACCGACCTACGAGCTGCTCGTCTCGGTCTTTCGCGTTGAGTTATGGGGCATGATTTTCTTTCTGGGTGTGTTACTGTCTATTTTGCTGATCAAATTGCGAAAACGCGACGCCAGGCTCAGCACTAAATTGTTGGACTTTGTGCTCAATGACATTTCTCTACGTGGAGTCTTGGGTCAATCTTTCAATATGCCCCCCGAGCCAAGTTTCAACTTCAAGTTGGTATGCATAATTATCTCTATTGCTGGACTCGTAAACGTCACTATGTACTCTTCTCATCTGGTAGATTTACTAGCAGAACCACCATCACAGCATCGCATTGCAAGTTTTGACGATGTGTTGAAACAAGACAAGAAGATCATTGTTTTTGATAAAAATGAGGTGGCTTTTTGACGTGGTCAGTTATTCTATGAAAAATATAAATCCATTTTTGAGTACCGCAGATTTCAAGACCAGATGAATATGATTCGCAAACTGGATACTAGATACGGATACATGTATGTCTCTACCATCTGGTCGATCATAGACGAACAGCAGCGGCGCTTTGCTCGAAAACTTTTTCGCTTATCCACAGAGCTGTACTACTATGAAAATCTTTTAGGGGCAATGCCTGTGAATGAGAACTCATACTACAAGGAACCACTGAATCGATTAATTCTACAATTGCAAGATTCGGGAATATTTAATTATTGGGAGTCTTCGAGTTTCTATGAAATGGTGGCGATAAAACTAATTACTTTTGAAGATCTAAGCGATGCACGTGTTCATGGAGCTCTCAGTGTGGTTGACTTTTACTGGATTTGGATGCTTTACATTTTCCTAGTAGGCTTGAGTTTGATTGCATTTCTGGTAGAGAAAATTATTTATCGTAAGATGAGAAGATCGAAGGGCACAGATGAAAGGAAAAGGCATGTATCAGGGAGGGAGACGAACATTTAGTGCAATGGTATACTATTTGGAAAATCAAGCAGTGTACCTATCTTTGTGGCTATGGATTAAATTTTACCATTTAAATATTTTTCAAGTCGATTTTTTTCGATCTTTGTAATAAAATTTATAATTATATTATTTATCTTAATTTTTAATAAAAAACAAGTCGTAATTAGGTTTGACGATGTAATGCGTAATCCCATTAAATGCAATATCCACTTGTCTTTATAAAAAAACGACAATATATTGTGTATTATTTGTTTTTGAAAACATGTCTTATTTTTACCCTATATATATAAAATCAAAATCATCTTCCTGCGCGGAATAGTGAAGCTGTACACAGAGATGGAAGAAGCTAAGCTGTTTATAAAAAACCCTTGCTGACTTTTTGAACAACAACTGACGTTCTTACAATATTTGTTAGTGGTTTTTCAGGTGGCAACCTAGCCATCTGACCTAACCTATATACACAGGAAAGTAAAGTATGAATTAACTTTTATTGTTGGATTTTAAAAAAATCCCCCGGAAGTACTTAAGATTTTTCCTAACCATTGCACTATGGTCCAGATTTCAAATTTTGAGGAAAAAAATAGCTGGAGTTGAGAGAACTATTTTGTTTTTTTGCATAAGGTATATAATTAAAGAAAACGTGTTACAGAAAAAATAGGCGTGGTTCGCCCACTTTTTCGTATAAAAAAATAATTTAATAGCTGGAGTTGCGAGAGCCGTTTTATTTTTTCATGAGTTATTTATAATTGAAACAAAATTTATAGAAAAAATGGGCGTGGTCCGCCCACTTATAGCTTCCATACCAAATTAAAAATTTATGTGAGGCAAGCTATTCATTTAAATTTTATGCGCTTAAAGATACAAATGCAGTTTCTATAGTACTTCTCTAAAAGATTTCAACAGCTTTTTTTATTAAGTTGACACAAGAAAATAGAACAATAGACTGTGTGGTGAGGACTTACTAATCTGAAAAGAGAAATTATAATATTTTTACACATTGCTGACTTTGTTCGTGATATTAATAATTTACCATCAAAGTTATTCAATGTGGGGTCAGCCTCCAATGCAAAAGAATATAAAGACAATTCAATTTCCTCCTCATCAGAATCGTAAGTTGCTTCACTTAGTGCTGCCTATGATGTGGATGGTACGCAGTCACTGGTGATATTAGGCATTTTTAAAAGAGCGATAACTTCATGTGGAAGCTGTAACTTATTTACACTGTCTCCGTAAGCTAGACAACAACGGATCAGAGGAGTCCATAGCTCTATTGAAAACGTCAGCCATATTATGTAATCTAGAATCCTTTCTAGCCTGAAAAATTCGATCTCTTTTATAAATTTTATTTCGCGCTTCGGAAGCATTTTCACCTTAGGCTCCAAGAGGCAACACTGAAGCTTCTGTAATTTGTGAAGAATGCACTAAAATTTTATGCAGGGTAGCTGACATTGGGTTCCATGGGTAAAGCTCAAAATACAAGTTAGCAGTTTCCGCACAATATTTATCGAACTGTTCTGAATTTACTTCATATTCACAAGAAATAGTTACTAATATAATGTGCAAATGTTTCAGAAAGTTTACATCAACTTTGGTAATGAGATCAAATAATTCGGAATTAAAAAATGCTCTCCTCGCAGTATTTCCATCGTTTATTACATTACCGCTTCCATTTGCCTTTGGCTTATCAACATGCAGACATATTTGGAGCAATAACGAAGTATTGTTTTGTTGTTGTGACGACACTTCAGATGCAATTCTTCGTTTTTGTCGATCACATACTACATGATATGGAAGTTGTGGACGCCCTTTTAATTTCAGTTTTTGTGGCAAAAATTCTGCCTCGCACTCCAACCGCTTCTTTTCACTTTGTTGTAACTTCGCGAAGCTTCGGCCACTTTCCTGCCATTTTTGGTTAGCATATGCAGAAAAATTCTAAACTTTTGCTTTTATTTGTGTCATATCTTCTTCTTTACAAGTGCTGTTTTTAAATTTTGCAGCAAGCCAATCATATACAGCGCCAGCGTCTTTGTTCTCGATCCAAATATTTAAAATATCGCTATTTTTCAGCGTTATTGATCCTAAAAACAATAAAATTTAGTCTTTAGACGCAAGTTGGCAGAGCTAAAATTATATTCACAAGAAACTACACAGTATGACCATTGACCATATATAACATATATAACTTTTCCACAAAATTGTTATAACGTTTTCCACCACATATATAACGTTTCCAGGGACATGTTTACGGCCATCTATATAACAAACTCCATGACAATCCCGCTACTTCTACTCCACGAAACACAAACACAATTTGTAAATTTTTGTAAAAAAAGTGACTTACACAAAACACGAAATTATAAAAACAATTTAGCAAATAAAATACAGTTTTTCACTTTTTCCGTATAAAAATACCTTTATTGTTACTATCTATAACAAAGTTTTAACTTTTAGACAATTGGACACATGAAGCAAACGACTATTGTTTTTAATTCCCAGCAAACATTGTGACTATTAAAAGAGTCTTTTAAGACTAATATAAATGAGTTTTTATCGTCATAATGAGCTCAAAAAAGACTCTTTTATGAGTACATTTTCTTAGGTTGTGGACCTCAAAATATGATTCATAATAATGACTGTTTTATGCCTGATTTAAGACTCAAAATTAAGACTTTTTTAAGACTCATATTGAATACTCTTTAAAGACTCATAATAAAGACACTTTAAAGACTCATAATAAAGACTGTTTTAGAACTCATATTTATTAGTCTTTTTGGACTCAAAATTAAGACTCTTTTAAGAGCCATATACATATAATACTCTTTCAGAACTCATAGAAGTTATTATTTTAAGAGTCATAAGTCTCATGTTAAAAGCTCTTTAATGGTTTAAAAACTCGTTGTAAACACTTACTTCTGACATTGATATGATGTTAATAAAACCTCAGAAAATGCTTTTCGCCACTCTGGTGTACTATAAAAGACTTTGTCTTGTTGAACAACACTATTTAAATAAATAATATAAAATCCTTTTGCGCGAAATTATCGTATGTGCCATTTTTTCCATTTATTTAATAGTATTAATAATAAAAATAAAAATATTTCCATATTTTGCTATTCATCGCATATATAAAACACGCATAAAAAGTACTTTTTTTAAAGTCTTATTTCTGATCAATAATTTTAGAATCATATCACAGACTCCTTTATGAGTCGTTTTATTGCGTACTCATAAAACACGCATAAAATATACTCTTTTTGGAGTCTAATTTTTGAAAAATCATTTTACAATCATATCAAATACTCCTTTATGAGTCTTTTTATTGCGTACTCATAAAACACACTTAAGAAATACTCTTTTTGGAGTCTTTTTTTTTGAGCATTCATTTTAGAATCATATCAAAGACTCCTTTAGGATTCTTTTTATTGCATACTCATAAGACACGCATAAAAATACTTTTTTTAGAGTCTTATTTCTGATCAATCATTTTAGAATCATATCAAAGACTCCTTTATGAGTCGTTTTATTGCGTGCTCATAAGAAACGCATAAGAAAGTACTCTTTTTGGAGTCATTTTTTTGAGGCACTCAGAAAATGTTTGCAGGGTTATTGGCACAGCTGTTTATAATGAAATTAGCGCAAAATTTTGCGTCAACTTTCATAGTTCGTATAAAAAAACGGTGTTGCCACCTGAAATTTTTTTTTGGAATTATATTCTCTGAAGTTTTTTAAATAAACTTGCTAATTTATTTTTATAAAAACTTATAAAAAAATTTTCGACTTTATTCCGCAAAATAAGATATCTGAACCATAGTGCATTGCAAAGAAATCAGCTCAAATACGAAGTATGATTAAAAAGATACAGTAGTTTCGACTATGTCGTAACACAAGACGTAGAAAAACTATTTAACAAAATATTTATTCCATACACCTGAGCATATGACCTTTAAAAGAGTGCCGGAGAGGGTTAATATGTATGACCGACCCCCATTACTTTTGCAAAAGGAATATTTTTGTGTTTGAAACTTATTCCCTCCGACCACTCCTTACACGTTCGAAAATTTGGGTTTAAATATAAAAACATTAAAACTCTTTTTGAGTTTAAACCTACTTTTTTAAACCTTAGGGTTTCTTTTTTAAACTCGTCAAGGTTTACTTTCGGAAGATTCACGAATTTTAAACTCTATGGCTTAAAAAATAAACTCAAAAAGTTTAAAACTATATGTATTTAGACATTTTAACTCGAAAGGTTTAAAATTTGGCCTTGATGTTTATATTTTAAACTCTAGGGTTTAAAAAGTAAACCAATGCGGTTTTAAATGTAAACTCAAGGGTTCTAAAAATAAACTCTCGGTTTGAAATCAAAACCGCGGAGTTTTAAAATTTTAAACCAAATGGTTTTAATTTAAAACCTTTTTGGGTTTGGATAAATATGGAAACCCTCAAGGTTTTAAATTTAAACCAATATTTTTGACCGTGTAGGGGGGCTACCATACAAATTTTATGGTTTTTGTTTATTTATTCCATACACCTGAGCATATGACCTTTAAAAGAGTGCCGGAAAGGGTTAATATGTATTACCGACCTCCATTATTTTTGCAAAAGGAATATTTTTGCCTTGACACCTTATCCCTCCGACCACTCCTTAGGGGGGCTCCGATACAAAGTTTATGGTTTTTGTATATTTATGCCATACACCTGAGCATATGACCTTTAAGAGAGTGCCGGAGAGGGTTAATATGTATTGCCGACCTCCATTATTTTTGCAAAAGGAACATTTTTGCCTTTGACACCTATTCTCTCCGACCACTCCTCAGGGGGGCTCCCATACAAATTTTATGGTTTTGTCGATAAAACCGGTAACTGTCGATAAATAGGTAGCAAGTTTAAGCAAACAAAAACATCAAATGTTGGCTTTATATTTCATGTAATTGTGTAAAATTTATATAAGTAAGAGTGTTCTAACATGAATTTTTGTCGCATTGAGGATCAAGCAGACCAACAAGTGCTAACATCAACATTGTACGATCAGTACTTTAGGCCCACCAAAGGCTTAAAAAGTTATATAAATACCGACACCTGATCACTATCAACCACCCTACTTACCTCCGA
Organism: Pherbina coryleti; assembly: GCA_943735915.1. Lineage (NCBI taxonomy): Eukaryota > Metazoa > Arthropoda > Insecta > Diptera > Sciomyzidae > Pherbina > Pherbina coryleti. The sequence goes on along the minus strand of OX030949.1, from coordinate 139,133,565 downwards.
GAATGACGTATTCTACGTAAAAAAAAGAAAAACAAAAATGTACCAAAAATATTTTTTTTTTAGGCAGCATTATTCATAGAGGATTTAGCGTTGGTTTAGGTCCTGTATAGATAGTTAGCCAAAAGGCGTTAAATTAAAGAATTAATAAACAAGTAAGGCTATTATTGAACTAAACACTGTTTATTAATATTGTTTAAACTTAAGTATACAAGCTCAATGTATATCTTGTGTTTAATTTTATTTTTTAGTATTGTATGTTTTTAACTTCATTTCTTAGATACAGAAGAACTGCACTAACGTATTCCAGAAAAGTTTCGGTTTAGTTTTAGAGAAGAAAAACATTTTTTTTTTTGATGACCACAAGTTCCATCCGTGGAACCGTGGCGTAGTTGGTTAAAGTGCGTGGCCGCTATGTCAACGAACTTTGGAGACCCAGGTTCGAACCCCAGCAGCGACAAAAAATTATTTGAATTAAAATGTACGGCCGCCACCTCTCTGCAGACAATGGCAAACCTCAGAGAGTAATCAAAATGCCATGTAAAGCTTCTTGAGAACGAGAACATTCCGTTCATCGCCGTTCGGAGTCGGCGTTAAGCCTGTAGGTCCGGTTCTCGGTCAATTGTGTACAAAACTTAATAACACGCACAACACAATTGATCATAAGAAGCTAGGTCAAAGTCCTTTCAAGGGCTGAAATGGCCAGTTATTTCAGAAGCCTTTTTAACCAATATAAATGATTCAAAACTTGTTTTAAGGCAAAATAAGCTAAATGTATTTTATTATTGGTCATTCTGTTTCTGAAATATACTTTTAATTTTTTTTTATGTTTAGATAATATGTACTTATTTCACAAAACATTAAAAAATAACATGAACTGTCACGTAGTGACTTTGAGTCACTATACGACGGTTAATTTACAGTTCATTGGTGACAGCGCCAAACTCTTTTCAATTTTTTACAACAACTCCTTGTGTGTTTTAATTCAAGGAATTCGCTTGCTGGCTCAGGCTTAATTCATAATTTTTTGTGTTTTTTGCGCATATTCGATCGTAGTCGCTGCCGGTTCATGTTAGCTGACATGTTATTCTAATATATTGACTGTTGGCTGACGTTACTTGCTTTTTATGTTTTTCACTTTATATTTTTGTGGGAACATTTCGATAAAAGTATTTTATTCGAGAATAAGTTTGTGCGTGATTTTGAAAATAAATAAAACTTAAGACGTATTTCATAGATTCCAGGTAATACAATAGTTATTATAAATAAATAAATAACTGCCCATTTCAGCTCTTGAAAGGACTTTGACCTAGCTTCCTATGATCAATTGTGTTGAGCGTGTTATTATTTATTTATTTATTTATTCACCAAGCAAGGTATCCTTAATTTAACTTAAATTACATTACATTATAAAAGGGAAAGGGAGCAAGATTAAGGGCAATGAGGCAAGATTTTGGGGATTTTGAATACGTGTTAGCCTCTGTAACCTTTTTATTTTTATTAATTTTTATTTTTTTTTTTTTTTTTTTTAACGAGTGATAACCCACCCCCCATATAGGGGGGGGGGGGGTATTGAAGTGAAGAATGATGGTATTAGGGCGGAAATAGGGACTTGGAAAGATTTTTCTTAAAGGTTAATTTGGACATTGAAGGTAAATAGTACTCGCTGATGTTATTGAATTCCCTACAGCATCTATTTATCGGCTCATTACTTGCGTAGATAGTGTGATGCTGATATTCATTTAAAAGTCTTGTATGCCTTGTTCGCCTTATTGGTTCATTCAAATTTATTTTATTTGATATATATTCGCTGTTAACAACACCGTTAATAACATCGAAGGTAAAACATGAGCTAAGCAATGCTCTTCTTGATGAAAGGGGCATAAGATTAAGAAGGCTAAGCCTATGTTCATAGGGTGGCAAGGTATTGTAATCGAAAGGGTTAAACGTGTCCCTAAGTGCAAAAAGCAACAATTGTTTTTGGATAGATTCTAGTCTCTCACTGTGTGATTCAAACGAAGGATTCCAAATAATGCAGCCATATTCAAGAAGAGGACGTACTAATGTACAGTATAATGTCTTAGTAACCCATACATTTTTGAATTCTCTGGCACGTCACTTTATAAAACCGAGTTGCTTACTGGCCCGAGACACAATTTTATCGTAATGTAGATTGAATCGCAACTTATTGTCCAAGACTACTCCAAGATCAACGATATGATTGACTCTATTAATTTCAATACTATTGAGAAGTAACTGTTACTTGCTACTACATTTTTACGGGAGAAGGTTATTACGTAGCATTTATTGACATTTAGATAAAGCTTATTTTGATTGCACCAGTGCTGTAGAGATAACAGTTTTAACTGTAAGTGGGTTACATCTGTTTCCGATTTAATAACATGGTACATTTTTAGGTCGTCTGCATACATTAGATGTGGGATATCGCGTAGTTTATCAGATAGGTCTGAGATAAAAATATTAAAGAGGAGTGGACCAAGGTCACTGACTACCTTGTGGTACGCCGGATGTGACCAAAATCTGTTTAGATAAGGTGCCTTGAAACTTTACGAATTGGGACCTGCCATGCAGATAGGACTTCAGCCAGTTGAGCAATGATCCTGAGATACCAAACTTTTCAATTTTGGAAGCCAAAATATCATGATCAACACGGTCAAAGGCTTTACTGAAGTCAGTGTAGCATCTATTTGATGTCCTTTTTCCATTTTATTTAAAACATCAGAGATCATAGTTATAAGATTTGTGGTAGTTGATCTTCCTTTACGGAAACCATGTTGCTGTTCATTGAGTAGGGGATTTATAATACTTGTAAGTTTTTCACATTGTGGCGTCCGTGGCGTAGTTGGTTAAAGTGCGTGGCCGCTATGTCAAAGAACCTGGAGACCCAGGTTCGAACCCCAGCAGCGACAGAAAATTATTTGAATTAAAATAATTTTTCTGTATGGCCGCCACCTCTCTGCAGACAATGGCAAACCTCAGAGAGTAATAAAAATGCCATGTAAAGCTTCTTGAGAATAAGAACATTTCGTTCATCGCCGTTCGGAATCGGCGTTAAGCCTGTAGGTCCATTTCTCGGTCAATTGTGTGCAAACTTAATAACACGCACAACACAATTAATCATAAGAAGCTAGGTCAAAGTCATTTCAAGGGCTGAAATGACCAGCTATTTATTTTTTTTTTTTATTTTAAGTTTTTCACATATAATTTTTTCGAACAGTTTTGGGATAGCCGATAATATAGCAATACCCTTATAATTTTCAACCGATCTTTTGTCGCCATTTCTATATATCGGTGTGAGGTGTGATGTTTTCCAATACGATGGAAAAGCTCCATGGGACAGAGATTTATTGAAGATTATACATAAGGGTATGGTCAGTGAGTCTAAACATTGGACTAGATAGCATGGGGGTGGAAGGTCAGGGCCTGGTCCTTTATTTGGATCAAGTTTCTTAATTGCTTTGGATATCTCTTCTAGCGTAAGTTGAATATGACTAATTTGAGGTGGTATATTTGAATACAGAGGGGTATTGTTAGTGTTGTTTATTGGTACACAGAAAACTTCTTTAAAATGGTCTGCGTATAGATTGCAAATCTCTTGTATATTCGAAGAAATAACGCTACCTTTAAACATGGATGTAGGATGTCCGTCAGACTTACGCTTAACGTTCACGTAGTCAAAAAATTTTTTGGGTTCTTCAACAATTCTTTCACCAATAAGTTTGACATAAAATTGGTAAGCTTCTTTTGACTTGATAGAGAAAATATTTGCCAACTCCTCATGTCTCATCCTCACTTCTTCGCTTACAGTTGATGCAGTTTTCATGATTTTGTATATTTTATTCCTTTGATTTCTTAGGTGTCTGAGATTCTGATCTAGCCATGGTTCCGATAGTTTATTTTTTTTTTCATTATTTTTGGGACATGTCTATCAATAATTGTAAGCACACGTTGATAGAAGAGTGAAACTGAATTTTCGAGACCCAACGCTGATAAATCACTCCAGTCGAAAATATTAAGACCAATTTTTATGCTATCGTAATCAGCATTGAGAAAATCATATACAATTGAGTTATTAAATGAGTGGGTAAATGTTATACTTTCGGTGAACAGTTTTATAGATACGGCTGTGTGGTGCATATTGTTAGAGAATAAGTGTTCAGCTTCGCTAGTTGGAACAACGTTTATTTCATAATAGGCATTAGTGAAAACTAAGTCTAGCCATCTGCCATTCTGGTTTGGAGTCCTATTTACTTGCTGTAAGTCGTTGCCATATAAGCTACTAATCAAAGTAAAATCAATCGAGTTATAGAGGTCTACCGAGAGAAGATAGTTGTCATTTTCATCAATGACAAAGGAAATATTTGGGCGGTTAAAATCGCCAAAGATAACAAGTGTATCTTCTTCATTCATGGACGCGGTTATTGATGAAATGGTCTCACATAACTCACTGTATGTAGATTCGATAGAATTGGGAGGAATATATATAACGCCCATATAAATAAATTGATTATTAAGTGAACAGACTCTGATTATTTCGTGTTTGTGGGAGGTGGTTTCAACAATTTGACTTGAAAGGGAGTTGTGTGTTGCGATTGAAACCCCCCCCCCTCCACGTTAATGACCAGTGTGGGAGTAGTCTCTATCATTTCGGTAGACTGTCCAATGGTGGTCGAGAATTTCTTCATTTTTGAATGAATCATTTAGCCAGGTTTCAGTGACAACTGTAACATTGAAGAGGCATGATTTTGCTTCAATAAAAAGTTTATTTAATTTGCCTCGCATACCACCACAATTGTGGTAAAATATTTTTATGGAATTCCTTGCGGGGGCAGATTGGCACGGATCTTTGGGTACTACTTGTGGAATTTTGTTAGGAGCAATAGTAGTTTTTGAAATTTTACTGAGTTTTGTTCAGATGCCAAAGACGCTTTGATGTGGTATGAGAGGCAAATGCTGACAAATCATTCTCAACTTCCTTTGGAGAGATATTGAAGCTTTCATGAAAACTAATGAAGATTTTCTTAAGTTCGATTGGAAAAGTCGGAAGGCCTTCTTGCTGTATAGCAACTATAACACTTGTTTTTTTAGATCCATCGATGCATATCGAATCAGATTTATCGTGCAGATATGCTAGGTATAGGCATACATTTTCATACAACCTTCGGTCTCAAAGACGAGACATAACAAAATGGCCTTCAGTACTTGTTTCCGAGAGAGTTTTTGTTAATTGAGCCGTAGAAGGAATAAGAGGATCGAGAAAGGTTGGGGATATACTCGTATTATCAGAAGTTGGCGTTGTGGTAGGTTTAACTAGAGAAGTTGTAGTTGCAGGAGTATAAGAGGGATTTGATTCTTTGTTTGGGGTGAAGGATGCTGCTTTTATGTTGAGAGTACTTTTTTGTATGCCGGTTGACTGAGGTTTTGAAGGATTAAGAATATGGGATCGGATAGAGTTCGGATATTGGACCTGGGATGAGGGTATTTTTCCTGAAGATTGATGATTTGGGGTGAAACTTGTTGAAGGTGAGAGATTAAATGAGACGCACTTATGTTTAGGATATGTTGAGTTAGAGGAGTTTCTTGAGATCGGTTTAGGAATGTCAGATGGATGTAAAGATTTATGTTTGTAGGAGGAGAAAGCAGGGAAGATGTTAGTTTTAAGGGACCAATTAGAATCAGGGGAGTGTTTATTAGGGATTCTGGAAGTTGGTTTAATAATTTTTTTATCAATAGGCTTATTGTTAAGTTTTTTCTGCTTCCTTTCTGGTTTTTCGGTCCACTCAGTTATGCATAATATGCATATTATGTATACATTAGAGTACCCAAATGAGCAAAAATGTGTTTTTCTTTGCTCCCCGCACATTTTCATAAAGAATGAGGGTAAAAAATAATATCTGCAAAAAAAATTTGTACCTCTAGTGGTAATTAGCCAGTCGGTTTTGAATTAAAGCCTCAAAATTGGGCTTAAAAACGGTTCAAACATGTATTGTTCTATAACTTTTATAAAAAATATTAAAAGTGGTTAGTCTTTATAACGTAGAACAAAGAATAAATATGCAAACATTTTAGCCATAATTTTTTTTATCTAAGTGCCATATTTCACGGTGTTTTAATTGGTTAAAGTTGAATTTTTCAACAAATTTTTAATGCAACTTTTGCTTAAATAATTTTCAGAAATTTTAAAAGAATGATCAAATTGATTGGCTTAAAGCATCATAAAAAAAATAGAGCTTAAATACCTTTCTTTATTTTAAATATATGTTTTAATAACTATAAAAAAAAAATTTGAAAGTAAAAAAATTATGGTGTTTTTTTTTATTTCAATGATGTCTTCAAATTTCATAACAAAGTGAAAGTGGAATTCTAAGTCATGTTATTGCTAATACATTACCTTTATATTCTCTATTTAAGGGTCATTTCTATTTTAGTTTGATTCAATTTATTTGTAGTTATTACTGTATTATATGCAGCTTGACCAATAACTATTGCAGCTCCGGTGTTACTTATTTGAAATCTATCAAAAGCTTGGGTCATACCTGAATTTACCAAATTTGAAACTGGTTCTTCTACTCGTTCTCTTTTAATTTTTTTTGGAGGTGCGTAAACGGATCCATCTGAGTCTGATTCTGTCTCAGTACTACCAGCGCTTTCTCTATTTTGTACTTCGGAGTAGGGCTTAAATTCAACTTTACACGTACAGCCGCCATCGATCGGCGATGCTCATTTAAAAAATCGATTGTTTTTTTAAAATTTCCATAGCATCAACATGTGAAATATCAAATAATACATCTAATGATTTTATCATTTTTTTTTTGTCAATTACCACACCAACACGATCATTGTTGTTGCTTTTCTGAATATTGTTATAATCATAATAATTTCGTAGGATTATTTTTTCTATACCGTCCTTTCTTTTGGTTGGAATTTCGAAAGAATTATACATTTTTATTAGTTCATTTCTAACAACAGAAGCACTTTCTTTTAAACTTTTGTTTTCGTCTTGACACAACCAATATATAAATTATTTAGATGACAGAAGGAATGACAGAGAAAACTTAGTAAAATGGGAATAGAATGAATTCTTATGGGAATAATGGGAACTAGTAAATGGGAATACCATTAGTATTACTGAAGAAAATTACATCATACTTCGATTTTCGTAATAACTACAAATACATTGAATTAAACTAAAATAACCATGACACTTAAATAGAGAATATAAAAGTAATGTATTAGCAATAACATGACTTAGAATTCCACTTTCACTTTGTTATGAAATTTGAAGACATCATTGAAACAAAAAAAAGCACCATAATTTTTTTACTTTCAAATTTTTTTTTTTATGGTTATTTAAACATACATATATTTAAAATAAAAAAAGGTATTTAAGCTCTATTTTATTTTCTTTATGATGCTTTAAGCCAATCAATTGTATCATTCTTTTAAAATTTATGAAAATTATTTAAGCAAAAGTTGCACCAAAAATTTGTTGAAAAATTCAACTTTAACCAATTAAAACACCGCGAAACATGGCACTTCCATAAACAAAATTATGCCTTAAATGTTTGCATATTTATTCTTTGTTCTACGTTATAAAGACTAACCACTTTTAATATTTTTTATAAAAGTTATAGAACAATACATGTTTGAACCGTTTTTAAGCCCAATTTTGAGGCTTTAATTCAAAACCGACTGGCTAATTACCACTAGAGGTACAAATTTTTTTTTGCAGATATTATTTTTTACCTTCATACTTTATGAAAATGCGCGGGGAGCGCAGAAAAAAACATTTTTGCAAATTTCATATATTTCATGGGTGCTCTAGTATACATAATATACATATTATGTTTCCATTTCGCAGCATCTCACCAGGACGATTCAAAAACATCCATGTGTATTTAGTGGGTATACTTAATTTGAAACTACTATATTTGGCGTATTTGGAAGACGTCTTCTGGCAATAATGAATGTTAATATTGTATTTTTTAAAATAGTTTTGCACCCATGACTTATTTGCATTAAAGGGCAAACCTTTGATGAAAAGTACAGTTTTGCCCTTTAGGTTTCCACTACTTAACCTATGGATCCTACTTTCCCATTCTGATTTGGTCCATGATGTTCCAAAACGCTCAATTAATTGACGAGGAGCTGCAATGGGAACTGTGGTGGCCTCAGGGAGGCATTCAGATGGAGCGTCTGCAGTAACTGTGGGTGTTGTAAATAGAGAAGGTTCAAGTGAAGGTGATTTCAGGGATGCATCTATTATTTCATCAAACATGGAAGAGGAGTTTTCGTGTTGAGAAGATCGTGATAATTCAGCAATGTCATCGATTCTATTTGTTGGCTGTCTTACAACATCTACGATTTCCTCTAGTGTTGCACGAAAAACACCAAGTTCATCACTGATGTCATTCATCTTGTGAATCAACATTTCGACGATATAATCAGGCTGCTGGGGAGTCTGTGGTGGTATGTTGGACGCTGACTGGAGCATAATATCCAAATCGTTACGAATAGCATTAAGATTATCATTTAGTTGTTGGTTTGGTTCAATATTTTTTAGTTTCTCAAAGTTTTTGTTTATATCGCAGTTAATTTTTTTTATCGCGTATTCATTAAGTTTGTACACAATTGACCGAGAAGAATACAATAGTTATTATCGGAACAAAATTCAGTAGCTTTTTATAAAATTATGATTTTTTTTACTAGCAGCATGTCTCGAAGAAGAACAAAATATCAGATAAGCAGAAAATATAAAATAACAGATGCAGAAATCAGAAACGCTATGGAAGAGGACGATGATGAAAGTGAAGTGGAAGACACAACTGAAGATTTTGATGCAGCTGACCATTCAGATTTTGAAACACATTTTTTGGAGACTGTATCCGAATCAGATGAAATAAAAGCAGCGAATCTAATGAAGAAAATGAAGCTGGTGGCAATAGTGTTGAATTATTTGTTGCTAAAGATGGCACCGAGTGGCATTATATACAACCAAACTTGCAAGGCCGACCTTCAGCTCGTAACATCATCCGAGGCAAAGTAAATGAAGTTGTGTTATCACCTGGAAAGCACATTGATTATCCTGTGGATGCATTTTTGCTTTATTTCACTGACGAACTAATAGAAATTATTGTGAAGAACACTAACTTGGAAGGAATCAACACAGTGGGAAATAAATGGAAGATGACCGATGTGCTAGAAATGCGAGCATTTATAGGACTATTGATCAATGCTGGATTACATAGACAAGGTAGCACGTCCTATGAATAATATTGGGATCCCCTATTTGGAAGTCCAATTTATCGGGCTTGTATCCCGAAAAATAGATTTGTTGCACTATTGCGTCATTTGCGTTTTATGAAAATAAAATTGCCCCAATAAGAAATATTTGGGATATTATCAACAAGAAATTGCGAAAGCATTACATACCAGGTAGCGACTTGATAATAGATGAACAACTAGTACCTTTCACAGGTAGGGTATGATTTCGCCAATATATGCCTTCTAAACCAGATAAATATGGAATGAAAATTTGGTGGATTTGCGATTCCAGCACTAGTTTTCCGCTATATAGCATTCCGTACCTGGGAAAAGAAGGGAACAGCCGAACAATCAATCTGTCTACTCAAGTTGTCGAGATGTTATGTGAACCTTTTGAAAGAACAAACAGGAACGTCACGTTCGACAATTATTTTACTAGCATTGACTTAGAGACTTAGTCATTCCAAATATACAGCGTCGAAGCAAGCAATTTTTGTCAAAATCAAACGTTGCTGCGATCGACGATATATTGGGAAACCCATCATTAAATCCAGCTTTGACTGTATCAGCAGTACAATAAAAAAAAAGACGACGATTTACTGCTGCCCTTACAAAAAAGGAAGATCTTCTAAGCAATGCTGTGGTATTTGTCAGAAACCTGTATGTAACTAGCATTCACAGAAAAGTGTGGTTTGCCTAACATGCATAAAAAAATAGTTAAGTTAAATCGCCACATTATTTATATGTATATAATATATATATTTGATTGTCTTATTTTTTTCTTATTAAATAAATGGATTACCTTTTTATGTATTTTGTGTAAGTGTTTCTAAGTCACATATATTTAAAAATGAACATATATTATCAATAAAATAAATTAACTCTCTATGTATTTTTTATTAGTGTCTCTAAGTCACACTGTGACAGTTTACGTTATTCAAACAGAGTGGTAGGAATAGGGTTAACCTTTATTAGGAAGGATGGACTAATTAGCTTAGATAATTTATTTTATGAACTTTCGAATATGACATCACAAAATTATAGAATCCAAACCCTCCAGGCAAGCATTATGATCCAGCTAAAAAAAAATATTTTTTTACCCATTACAAACAGAAAATACAAAACATACAGACTTTGCAGAGGATAAATGGAAGAATTTTTATCATAAGAAAGCTATTGAGAGCTATAAAGCTTTTTTTGATTCGACGCGCCAACATTTTCATTAAATTAATCCCACTACTTCTTAAGCTCATAAAACATGGCTTAAGAACCCCAAACCATAAAGCACACAATATGTTTACTGCACAACTTTACTTCACATTGCTTTTTTCCGTATGGTTCTTTGTTTCTTTGTGAAACAAAAAACTTTTTTTATTCTTTAGCAATGCATTTTTTTCATATGCCGCATAATAGCAGCTGTCGCTGGTAACTCTCCTTTATATTTCCTTTCCTTTTTTTTTATTTTCTTTTTCGATGTCATTTTTTAATTTCTGTTTCTTGATGTTTCAAATTATATATAATTTTATTTTTTACGTAAATTCAAATGACAACCAACAGTAACGAAAAAATGCTGAATACTAAAATAATAAAAAATACGTCGCTCGCTTGTTCTCTTCACTTCGTCTCTGTCCGGGTTGCTAGATCGCTAGAACATCCTCCGGCCTTGAGACTCGATGCTTCTCGAGGCTCAACAGGTTCAACAGGTAGAACACACAGCTTTTGGATAGGTCTAGTTGTAGAACCGCTTCCCGTCCAAAGTGTGACATTACGCACTAGGCAGTCAGGACCTGGATGCAAGTCCGTAATGCGAGCCATTTTCCAAAGGCTAGGTGGAGTTGTTTCGTTTTTGATGACAACTAAATCGCCAACCTTCAGGTTTTGCTGCGCCTCACGCCATTTGGGACGATGCTGAAGTTCGTGAAGATAACTTTCACTCCAGAGCTTCCAAAACCTTTGCGTAATTTGCTGTCGCGTCTGCCAATAACTTAAACGATTTTCCGGTTGTTCCATCGGTACTTGCTCGCCTAATGATGGCACCAGAGCCTCGCCAATCAGAAGATGTCCGGGTGTCAATGGATTTAAATCTTGTGGATCAGTGCTCTGTGCACATAAAGGGCGTGAATTAAGGATCGCTCCGATTTCTGCTAGTAGTGTCTGAATTGTCTCAATTGTCAATAAACGTTTTCCCATAACGCGGCGCAGATGATGTTTGACAGACTTTACTGCAGCTTCCCACAGGCCCCCTTGATGTGGAGCCGATGGTGTGATGAAGTGCCATTGCGTTTGTCGTTGTGAAAGTTTATCGAAGAGATCCGATGTCTGCCAAGACTGTAGCATGCGACTTAACTCTCGCTCCGCCCCAACAAAATTCGTCCCGTTGTCACTCCAAAGATGCTGACAATGCCCGTAGCGCGAAGTAAAACGGATGAATGCCATCAAAAACGCCTGAGTTGTTAAATCTGACACAAATTCCGAATGCACCGCCTTTGATACCATGCAAACAAATACAGCTATGTAGCCGTTTATCACAACATTGCCTCGTCGTCGATCTGGCCTTACGTGTATTGGACCAGCGTAGTCAACTCCCGCATGAAGAAAAGGACGTGCGGGACGCACACGACATGATGGCAAGTCAGCCATCATTTGCTCACTCATTTTCGCCTTAAGCCGTTCACAGGTTATACAATCCTTAATTAGTGTTCGCGCTAGCGATCGAACACCTATTATCCAATAATTTTGCCTTAATACGCTGATAAGCTGCTGTGGGCCGCAATGCAACAACCGAAGGTGCGTCGTTCGCGCTAGTAACCAAGCCAAGCGACTCCTTTTCGGTAATATAATTGGATTTCGCTGATCTCTGGGTAGGTCTGCATTCTGTAATCGACCACGCATACGCAAAACATCGTCTTCGATAAAAGGCGTCAACATGCCAATAGAATTAGATAGCCGTACATTATTTTCTGACTGATTTTGCATGTGCTTACGCTCCAATAATCGTATATCTTCTTTAAAATGGTCATGTTGCTCTTGCTGAATCCAATGCTTCAATGATTCATCCAACTCCTTAACACTCAGCGCAGTTTTCCTTCTTTCTGCTAGTGGTGCTCGACAATTATGAACAAATCTAAGTACCCATGCTGTTACCCGAGTTAAGCGACTTGTTGTTGAATAGCGATACAGAAGTGATTGTTGATTGATGGTTATTGCATTTACGCTGGCAATTAACTGAATTTGATTAGACTTCTGATAAGGGAAGAGCCGCACTCCGGGTTCAATAACAGTTTCTAACGAGCTTGAAAGCGAATTGTCTTTCAAGCCTTGACGACATTCTTTACGCACTTCTTCTTCCAAATGTGCAGAGAAGATTTCCGGTGGAGACGGCCAAGAAGCCTTTGGTTGACGAAGAAATACAGGGCCATGCCACCATAGATTGGATGAAATAAGTTCTCTTATAACAACACCCCTAGAAATCAGATCAGCTGGATTTTCGCCGGTTGGAACGTATCGCCACTTGCAATTTAATGTGCTGTCCCTAATTTTTCCAGCTCGATTTGCTACAAATTGTTTGAGAGTACCAGTTTCACGTTTCAGCCAACATAAGACAACCATTGAGTCGGACCAGCAGGTGGAAGAGACTATTTTGATATTATTTTGAGCATTGAACTCGGATAAAACTCGCTTCATTAAATCGCCGAGTAGGGTGGCAGCACGTAATTCGAGGCGTGGAATAGATTCCTTGTTCAGTGGTGCGACCCTGGATTTCGATAACATTAAATTCGATATAAATTCTCCATCCTTTTCAATTACTAAGTATACTGCTGCTCCATAAGCTTGCGAAGATGCATCGGAAAACCCATGTAGTAACAGATCAAAACCTGGTTCATGGCCTAACCAGCGCGGAATTCTTATACGCTCAAAGTCAACAATTTGAAGAAATATCTCTTCCCATGCAAGCCTTAAGTATTCTGGAAGAACAGAATCCCAAGAAATTTTAGTGCTCCAAATTCGTTGCATTAGGATTTTGGCCTTAATCACAAATGGTGATACTAGTCCATTTGGATCATAAAGTCGTGCTGTGACACTCAAAATCAAACGTTTAGTCCAACCAGAAGCCGGAATAAGTGGCATTGAATGAACCTTAAATGTAAGCTCATCTGTTTTTGTATCCCATTTCAGTCCCAAAACTGATGCCTCTGTACTAGCACTGAGATCTACGTCTTCATGCACGGACTTTGGGTCCAGTGCAATTTGAGTAGCGGTAGAGTTTGATCGCCATTTTGTCAGCTCAAAGCCCCCCACTGACAAAAGTTTTCGCATTTCTTCACATAGACGCAGTAAATCTGCCTCAGTATCAGCTCCGGCCAAACAATCGTCCATGTAAAAGTTGTTTAATACTGCCCGGGAACCAAGAGGCCATTCAAAAGTGTATCTTTGGCACACTGTTGCATTGCTCTCACAGCACAGAACGGTGCTGAAGCCATTCCAAATGTTACGCCAGTTACCCAAAATTCCGAGACGTTCCCTGACTCGTCACGCCAAAATATTCTCTGTAAGTCCCAGTGTGCTCGTGCTATCTTGACCTGTGGAAACATTTGCTTGATGTCTGCCGAGATGCCATAAGCATTTAGTCGAAAACTCCAAATTAGATCTATTAAATTCCTCTGCAGCTTAGGTCCAATCATCTGGACGTCATTTAAAGATAGTCCTGTATCAGTTGAACATGAGGCGTCGAAGACCACACGAAATTTTTTCAGCACCGCGTGATGAGGAATATAATAAGCCTGACCAACTGGTGCGTTACTTGCAAGCTTTAACCAACCTTTATCAATGTAATCGTTAATAAACGCATGATACTTTTGACTTAGTTCAGGATCATGCTTCAATCGAGCCTCCAGACGCAAAAAACGCTGTAGTGCAATTCCTCGGTTAGAACCTATACGACACCAATCTTGACGAAGAGGAATCTCTAAAACATAACGTCCCAAACCTTGGTCGTAACGATGTGTTTCTAAAAAGTGTGTTTCGCATCTTTGTTGTTCTGCTGTCCACTGTGAATTATCGTCTGGGAATGACTCTGATTCAAAGAATTTTTGAACTATTTGGTCGAGGTGAGGATCTTCTTCAGCTTTATAGTTTTCAACTGTAGATGCGACAGCTATCACTTGTGAGTCGGTTAAAATTGTTCCAAATAGAAGCCATCCTATGCGACTTTCTTGCGCTAAAAGGCCAGATGTCAATTGACGTATATTATCTTGTATTATTTGCGCCCATACACCCACTCCTAACAAAATTTGAACTGGTCCTGGTTGATTAAACGTGCGGTCAGCTAGACGCACAGAAATGTCGCTCGGTAGTATTTGATTATATAATGGCCTTTGAGGCAACGAAATTCCACCCAAAACCTCTGGTACAACTAAACAGGTGATCTCCATCAGGAGATCTTTGCTATAAATGGACATCAGGTAAGTTGAAATAGATTTATCGAATATTTTAACTTCTGCTCCAGCTGCAGGAAAGAGGCGCGTAGTTGTACGATATGTAGGGATTCGATATTGCGCAACGAAGTCTTCATTGATTAAGTTTATTTGGGCTCCAGTATCGCACATTGCCCTTATGGTTATCGGTATTCCGCTGTTCGTCCAAAGTCTAATTTGTGCAGTTGCAAGTAAATTAAAATGTAGATCAATTGATTCTTTTCGAGGATATATTGAATATTTTAAACGCCTTTTTGGAGGAAAATAACTCTTTTCTGTACTAACCCCGAGGCTGGTTTTACGTATATTCTCTGATTGCTATTGATTCTCTATAAGGGTATCGTTGCTTGTAGCCGCCATCACAGCTCTATTGGCACCAGGCTTAGCACCTCTAAATCCGTTATCTAAAAACACCTTGGGACATATAATACTATTGTGGGCCTGTGAGCAGCGGGGACATTTGCCTTTAAAGCAGTTTTTAGCCATATGACCTCGACGAAGACAGTTTTGACATAATCCCAGTTCTATAATTCGTTGAATTCTATCATCGCGAGACTTACGTAACATATTTGGACATTTGTGAATATTGTGGTCACCACCGCAGCTAAGACATGAAAAGAAGTTACTGGCCTGTGGCATGTTGAGCTTTGTTCGCTCACGCAAAGACTTTACCATTCGATTTTCAGTGTTGCCGTCTATGGGGTGCATTCCTTGCATACCGCCCTGACTTAAAAGCCCACTGGCTCTGCGTTCGAGCCAAGTGAAAAAATCATTTTTGAGACATGGTATGCGCTCTGTTGGCCGCACCATCTCCCACTGACTGCGAGAAGCACTGTCAAGCCTAGATTCCAAAAACTTAAGAATCATTAAATCACGTTGCTCATCGGGAGTGAGCTGCTGCGCTAACATTCTCATGCTGTTTCGAGTAGTATCAAGCATATTACGAACCAAAGTGTAATTTGCCTTTGGCCAAATTGGTAAATCAAAAATTGCTGAGCAGTGTGTTGCATGGCAGAGATACTCATTGTCAAATGATGAACACAAAATTTCCCACGCCTTTATAAAGCTGTCTTCTCGCTGAGGCCAAAACCCTAACACTCTTGCAGCGCTATCTTTCACACAGCCTTGTAATCGTCGTAGCTTTTGCAAGTTCGTGAAATAGGGATTCTGAATCACCTCCGCATTAAAAACATCTCTGAATTGAATCCAATCGTTATGATCACCCCGAAAAGTTGGCAATCGGTCTGCCAGTGGCAAATCAGCATATGGCATTTGCATAAAACTTGCTTCATGGCAATCACGACCCACTACCCCCGAAGAGCTTGGCTGCGAAGCAGCTATTTTTTGACGCAACGTTGCTCGAATTTCTACATATGTATCCTCGATGCGTTCATAGAGGCCATTGTGAGTCTCTTGTGAAGACTGATTACGCGATTGCCTCTGCAGTAAGACAAAATTTATCTCGAATTTTTGCCAAGCCGATTCAAGAATCTCAAGCCGCGTTTGCATAATCTCCACGCTATTATTCTCAGCTCTAATTGATTTAAGCCATTCGGATTGACGCTGAATCTGATTGGCTGCTAGATTAACGTCGCTTTGTATTCCGGCTGCTACCTCATCGCTACCGAACCCTGTTGCATCGGATTGCTCACCGTCTGAAGTCATTTCGTTCAAAGCCACTTCTTCGGCCATTTCAATATCTGCGCTGCCTTGGTTATTTTGAATCAAACCTATTAAAAATAAAGTATTGCTTAGTAAATTTTAGTGTATAAAATTTGCCAATAATTTTGCTCAATTAAATTCGCTCAAATAGTTGTAAAATACAAAATATCGCTCTTTTTTTCGATTTAAGTCGCTCAAAGATTTTTATAATCTCAATTCGCTCTTATTTTTAAGGTTCGCTCATTAGTTTTTACAGTTCGCTCTTTTTTTTAAAAATTTACAATTTCGCTCTTATTTTTTTTTTAAATTCGCTCATCAGTTTTTACATTGCGCTTTTTTTAATTTTTATTAAGGCTCTTTTTTTAAACTGATATCATTTCATTTCGCACTGAAATTTCTTTAACTTCTTTGCTCTAGCTTTCGATTTACAATTCGCACATTTTTTTCATTTCTTTTAATTTCGCACTTAAAACAATAGATATGATACGCATTCGCTCTTTATTTTTTATATAAAATTCACATCTAAAACTTACTTAAAATGCACTTTTTTTTATAAAATTTCTCATAACTATAATTTCGTACATTGCTCATTATATATATGTTTAGTGCTTTATATATGTACTCAAACCATCATAGCCTTTTATAAAACATACCTTTTTTAATTTCAATAAAATTATTAATCATAAAATTAATTGTTTTGCAAACTTTTTATTACCGTCCGAATTTGCGGCGCTTGCTTTATGATTATCATTTGCTCTTATTTTTTTTGTCACTGCACCTTTTGCTACCTTTGGTGTGGTTATTTTATCAACCATTGCACGCTTGGCTCTTGGAATTTTGTACGCTGAAAATAAATATAAGCATTTGCAATATAAATTATAAAAGTAAATTTAAAATGCTAGAAACAAAGAAAATAAAATATCATTTCAACGCAATCCATGATATAGCACTCATTGCTTTTTTAACAAAACAATATATTTTCAAACGGCTAGACACTCTATTCATGCCTGTGTGTACATGTGTGTGTGTGTGCTCATACATTTCACAACGTGCTTCTATTATACAACAAAGTATAAAACTAAACAATCAGAGCAGCGTTGTCATAACAACGAAAAACAAAATCCGATAGATTGAGAACTCTCCACCAACTGGAAACTTCGATCATGTGTAGATATATTTTTTTTCACTGCAGCAAATTTTCTGCTTATACGCACCTTTTTATTGTAAATTACACCTTTCTAAACATTTTTACTTAACTGAGAAACGGTTTTGCACGCAAAGGCACTGATATGCACAAAATGTCCCACACACACGCACACACAGCAAATTAACCAATCCATGCACAAAATGCGTCAGAGAATGCACGATTATTCTTTAAATTTTTGCATTTAAATGGACTGTATCTGGCTCGAATGGACCAAAATGTTTCTTGATGTTTCAAATTATATATAATTTTATTTTTTACGTAAATTCATATGACAACCAACAGTAACGAAAAAATGCTGAATACTAAAATAATAAAAAATACGTCGCTCGCTTGTTCTCTTCACTTCGTCTCTGTCCGGGTTGCTAGATCGCTAGAACAATTTCATAGTTGCACCATACAAAATGTCATAGAATTTCACACTTTAGATAGTAAAATGCGCACTTAAAGTTGCATTGAAATGTTGCTTAAAGCATTAAACAAAATATTCAAAAGAATTTTTCTGCCAAAAAAAAAAAGAAAAAAAGTTTTTAACTTTTACAAAGGTGGACCAAGATAATTCAAAAGAAATCACAAAGATGCTGAAAAGGCACACAAGTATGTTAAAGTGAGTACTTAACCCATTTCGAGACGACGTACACAGATGCGAAAGGGCATGCTAGATGGAAAAAAGTCGAAATCGAATTTTTACATACTGAATATTTAAAACTGTTAAATAGTTTCTACAAAAAATGCAAAAATTCTTGAAAATTTACCCAAAATGAGTTTTCTAGTTATAATTAATTATTTTTTTAAAATATTTCCCAATAACTAAAAGAGTTGAAAATTGGTATACTTAATGAAAAAGATAAGGTCTTTTAAAATAAAATATCTTCAATTACCTATCTTTTAAAATATTTGCGCTATTAAACGGTATTTATCGATATAACTGCGTAAAAAATGAACGTTTGGTAAAATATTTTGGAAAATAAAAGAAAGGGCAGTTTTGTATTTACAAAAATGTATTTTTTATTAAACCATTATTATGCCTACTCTAAGTTCTAAAAATAGCAAGGTGCGCAATTGGCCAGTTGCCTTGTTTTTTAACCTGTTTGATGGTCCTAAAAATGCATGTATTAACTAGGTCCTGACCGTTTTGTATGAAATGTATTGAATTTGAGGTCGACTAGACAATATGTGGTGTTTAAATATTCTCAACACATCACAAAGTATTTTTAAACTAAAAAAAAATATTGTAATATACTCGTATATTAAATAAAAACAAAAATATTTTAGCTAAGATTTTTTTAAAAAAAAAAAATGCAAAAATTGGTAATATATTTTGTAAATTAAAAAAAGGGCTATTTAATATATGCAAAAATATATTTTGTATTCAAACATTATTATGTCTTATTTAAGCTCTAAAAGTGCCAAGGTGCGCAAATGGCCGGTTATAATCTATTTGATGGTCATAAAAATGCTATTTATTTTCATTTCAAAACCAGGTTTCAACTGGTTTTTATAATTTTGATGAGCCGATAGCTAGTGCTTTTAATATTCATTGTAAATTAAATTTATAACTAGTAAGCAATGATCTTTGACTGGGCCGAAATTAAAACAGCCCCACGACCGAACCAAAGTATATTCAAAGTCACTTTGTATGGGAGGTAGGCGTGGTTTTAACCCAATTTCGTTGAATTTAATACTCAGAGTGCATATTAAATATCGAAGCTCATACGCAAAATTTCAAGTCCATCTATTAATTTCTGTGGAATTCTAAGACAATTTACCTTTTTAATAAAGTCACTTTGTATGGGAGGTAGGCGTGGTTTTGACCCGATTTCGTTGAATTGTACTCATACTCCTCGTCATACTCAGAGTGCATATTAAATATCGAAGCTCATACGCAAAATTTCAAGTCCATCTATTAAATTTTGTGGAATTCTAAGACATTTTACCTTTTTAATAAAGTCACTTTGTGTGGGCGGGGTAGGCGTGGTTTTCATCCGATTTGATTCATTTTCCAACTTGACCTTTATTATTCAGAGAAAAGCTCATATATATCGAAATATTTCATAGCTTTACTCATTTCTTAGTTATGGACCAAAATATAGTCCACATGCATGGCAGCTACCACGCCCACTTGTTCAATCGCGCCGAAATTTTTTCTACTTTTTCGAAATTACATACACGACATCTGTGTTTAATTTTGTTACTGTAGCTTATCTGATTTCTAACATATAGCGAAAAATGTGATTAAGTTGTGTGGCAGTTGTCACGCCCATTTCTTCAATCGCACCGAAATTTTTTTAGATTTTTGCAAATTATATACAAAACGTCTACGTTTAATTTTGTTATCGTAGCTTAACTCATTTCTAAGCTAAAGAGAAAAATGTGATTAAGTTGTATGGAAGCTGCCACGCCCACTTGCTCAATCACGCTGAAATTTTTTTCACTTTTTTCAAATTATATACAAAAAATCTACGTTTGATTTTGTTGTCGTAGCTTATCTAATTTCTTAAATATAGCGCAAATTATGTTTCAGTTGTATGGCAGCTGCCACGCCCCCTTGTCCAACATTTCTGAAATAGTTTTTTTTTGCATTTTCCTATACCTAAAACATAGAAAACTACCAAAAAATCGACAAATTAATATTTTCCGTCTAACTTGTACCAATCGCATCACTGTGTGACGTGGTAATTCGCACAATGATGTAAAAGGGCATGCTAGGCAGTAAAAATTCGAATTTCAATTTCTACATCCTGAGTATGTCGAACTGTTAAAAAATTGTCCACTGATATCAGGTTTATTTCTTAACTTATCTCCGCTTTCTACAAAAAATACAAAAATTCTTGAAAGTTGACCGAAATTCGACCATACCAATGTCGATTTTTCAGTTGTTTTTTTTATTTTTATTGAAAGACGTTTGGTAAAGTTAAAAAGAAGTTGGCTGTATCGTGGTCACATCGGTTGGTTTTGAAGTGACAGTGTATCTTTATTCTTATCTTTATTCTTGTCTCTATCCCTTCATTAGTTTCAAAACTTGTCTTTATACAGATTCTTATTCTTATATATATTCTAATAACTGAACTACTTTCAGTCCAAGCTCTTGTTTTAATCCATGTCCAAATTCCTAACCGTATCCTTATCCCATTTCCTTTCTAAAGCTTTGTTCTTAAAAAATAATATATACATAACTGGCCATTTCACCCCTCGAAAGAACTTTGACCTAGTTTCTTATGATCAATTATTTCATATGATCAAAATTGTGTACGTGTTATAAAGTTTGTACACAATTGACCAAGAAACGGACCTACAGGCTAAACGCCGATTCCGAACCACGATGAACGGAATGTTATTGTTCTTAAGAAGCTTTACATGGCATTTTGATTACTCTCTGAGGTTTGCCATTGTCTGCAGAGAGGTGGTGGCCGTACAGAAAAATCATTTTAATTCAAATAATTCATTCATTTACAGAATCATTTTAATTCTGTCGCTGCTGGGGTTCGAACCCAGGTCTCCAGGTTCGGTGGCCACGCACTTTAACCAATTACGCCATGGATGCTACGCTTTGTGCTTATTGTGTTTAAATCTTTGTTCTAGTTAGATTAAATAAAAGAAGTATAGATTAAATAAAACAAACTTAAGTAACTTTATAAACCTAGAGACCGTCAAAGAGCTTAAAAGCTCGTATTGTGTTTTATTTAATCTATACTTCTTGGTTGTTGAAAAGAATTTGCTTCAATTATCAATATCTTAACATTTGCCGTTTAGTCTAGTCTTTGACAGAGCCCATTTACTTATTTTTAGTACGGTTGCAAAAAGTTTCAATGTTTGTTTTTATTTTTTTATATTTTGCACAGAAGGATTTTGTTTTTGTTGAAGTTTTTATGTGAACTTTCAAAATTTAATTAAAAATTTAATCAACATGTATGAATATATCAAGTTCAATAGAATTATTCATGCGAGAGTTGAATCTTGAAGAGAGGCAGAAAATGTTAAAAACAAAGAACATTGAGGATTCTGCCCTTAACGAACTGGAAATTTAAGGAACGGAGAAGAGTTAATGAATGTTTATTTAATAGATCAAAGTTTTACTAATGAAATCTTTCAATGAACTTACACGAACATAGTAAATTAAGACATGACTTATTGGCCTCATTCCAAAAATAGTAGTTTTATTAATAAAATCATATATTTGTGTGCATTAGTCCTTCAATCTGCAGGTTTGCGTCCTTTCATTTGAATAGTTAATTTGTAAAGAAACTTATATCTGATATATTAAAAAAATACTTTTTATACGGTAAAAGCAGAACTGTAGTCACTAAAGCACCTACGAAAACATAAGAACTTTTAACTCTTTGTGATGTTGCTGCGAAAGTTTCTTTTGCTTCAGCTTTCGGTAAAAACTTCCATGGAAACTAACTTTGATAAGTAACCTAAGAAAAGTTCACCTATAGTTATTAGAAGTTAAATTGTGAGAATATCATAACATTATTTGCTGAGTTTGTTGTTTCTTATTTTGGTGAGTTATGAATTAAAATATTATTTTCTACATGCGGCAGAAGCAAGGTTATCTTTGCAGCTTTTGCACCCAATAATTTATACAATGAATACAAGGCAAGCATAGTTATGCATATCAAGTGGCAACTTTGGACAAAATGTGGGGTTTGGATGAAATTGCAAAAGCATAAAAATTCAAGGGAACTGTAAAAAAGGAACATAGGTATGTGTTTATTAAGAATAAATGTTAATAAAAATATAGTCACGACTTCTAAGAGTTAAATTCTATAAATAATTCATAATTATTTTTGATCCTGCCTGAACTTCGTCTGCCCTTAATTAATTTTTGGCCGCTGCATACTGCGTTGAATGGGGATAAAAATACAAAATCAAAAAAATTGTAGTTTCAAAAAATTGGTACGCCAAACATAAGCTAATGGTTCAGCGGTCAAAAATCAAAAAAGCTCAAGCCTGTGTTAAATAACACGGGCGCATAGGTCAGACGTAGAATACGTTAGTCATTAACAGCCTTATTCCTTATTGCCTTATTATAATTGTTTAGTTACGCACTATTTAAGGCTTTACGCAGCTTCTATGCAACCTTGCTAACATTGTTATTCATAAACATTTTTTCATTTTCTGCTTAAAGCCCAGTATGCTGTAGAAGCGGAAAGAAATTTTCCATATGGAAT
The DNA here is from genome assembly GCA_943735915.1 of Pherbina coryleti. NCBI lineage: Eukaryota > Metazoa > Arthropoda > Insecta > Diptera > Sciomyzidae > Pherbina > Pherbina coryleti. Next base: position 139,110,769 of record OX030949.1, on the reverse strand, counting down.
GCATTGAGTTTTTGACAGCGAAAAGGCAGCGGAATTTTTTTTTCGCTACTTAGTACGCTGTAGAGGTGAAAAATTTGTTCAATGCTAGTAAGTACAACAACCATGTGGAGAGTTGAAATGTCAAAATTTCGCTGTCGATTATATGTCCGGGCATTTAATTGGCACCAGAATTTTGACATTTCAATAAGAAAACAGTTCGACCTCGCTATACGCAACACTCGATAATCGCAATACTCAAAAATTTCAGGGACCGTAAATAACAGTTATGGTCTCATTTTTTAAGGGAAAACCACAAGTAGTTGGAACAGTCGAAGGACATTTTGGATGACACCATTATGATCCCCCGACATCCCCTTGTTAGTCCTGGGTTGTGTTTTAAATTTCGACTTTAAAAGTAAAAGTTTGAAAATACCAGTTAAATTTTGAACTTTTATTTTTTCGCACAAAAAATATCAGTTATTTTTTGTGGGATATTTTTTTCCACAAAATATCCCACAAATCACTGTATCTACAAAACCATTCATGCTATGGTCATGAAATTTGACTGGTGAAAATAAGAAGGCAAGATCTACCATATGACAAAAAATGGGCGGGACACGCCCCTTTTTTACATTCTATGATTTCATCTACAAGTCGGATAGAAACGCTGCACTTGCTGATTTAACAATGGAATTTAATGATTTACTGAGAGTTCCCTTAAAAAAACAAGCATGTGCTCAATTCATTCATACAGATACAGATAGAACTAAATCTTTTCTTCAATGCACAAAACTAACGTTGTATTAAAAAAAAAAAAAAACAAGCACGTGGTCAATCATTCATATGGACAAATGATGCGATGAGAACAAGAGTGGTCTAACCCACCAACATATCTAATGGAATCATATTAAGATTTTCATTTGAATTTCTTTTATTTTTTTCGTTTATTCACAATATTATTCGCCTCTTCTAAATTTGCTTTTTAGTGGTATATTATAACAAAATGTCAATATTTGAATTAGCAGCAGCAGTTGCGACGCTAGATCTGCATTTATTTTAATTTTCATATTTTTGTGGGTTAGGCCACTCTTGCTCTCATCGCCTCAAATATCTCCGGCTATGCGACAGACTTGCCATGTTTTTATCTTTCAAATTTTATGACCCTATAATAAGCAGTTTCTTAGATATAGCGATTTGTGGGATATTTTGTGGGAAAAAATATCCCACATATAATAACAGTTATTTTTTGTGCGAAAAAATAGAAGTTAAAAAATTCTGGTTAATTCTTGTTCGATATAATAAAACACAAAAAATAACTAAAACTTTCAACTTTTTTAGAAAAATGGTTTAACGGTTACGGTCCCTGAAAAATTTACATTGTTGACTCAGTAAACGCAACTTAAAAAAAAAATGCACAATTATCGCAACTTCCATTTGCGTACACTTCCATAAAATTTTATATTATTTACTTTGAGTTCTTCTTTTCTTGTAAAATACATTTTTGATGTACATATCTTAATACATAAAACCACAATATCTAGGATTCAGAGCCATAAAGCTTTATGTTTAGAAGTTTAATTGCGTTTCTTCAACATTAACTACGTCAACTGGCCGAATTTCTATTAGTTGCATTGAGCTAGGTCGTACTGTAGTTGCTTTTTTCTCCACACAAACATTTTTGGCTCTACACAGAAAATAAAAGAATTGATTTATTACCTAAACTAGTTTAGCTAATGTGAAAGTTTCTATTTCACCTAATTTTTTCAACAACTTTTCTACTTACACAGTTAATTTAACAATCATGCATTAGGTAATTCACCTAATTACAATTAGTTAATTCAACTAAAATTTTGCTTATTAAATCATCTAATTCTTCTAGTTATTTTACCTAATGCAAGTTGTCGATTTGTTCGTACACTAGGGAAATAACGCATATTAGCATTATCCACGCCTCAGTATAAATTTTATATAAATATTTACGTGGATAAATCAAATGCTTTCCTTACAACTTGTTTTTTCCCCGTATTTGAATTTTATAGGAGCACAGCGCTCTCCTATAAAAAACATAAAAAAAAACAAAGTGAGAAAATTTTACAAAAAGTAAAGTCTAACGCGAGAATTGAACTCGGGCCGCTTGCGTTATAGTCAGACGATTTACCGCTGTGCTGTTACGCCGTTTGATAACTTGTGTACAAAATGTATATAAAAAGATGAGGTCCACAACTCTGAAATTATGGGCATCTACAGCAATTTGATTAATTGGTATGTAGCGTAAATTCCTCAATTGAAAACTTAGCTCAATAGATAAGGCGTTGGTTGTTGAAATCTAGAGGTCACAGGTTCGAATCTCAGCGGTGGCAAAGAAATTTTTTCAGTCATTTATACAATGTATATATATATCTCTCTCATTCTATCTACTATAAAACAAATCTTTCTTCTCTATGATGTGACGAAATGAAGTAAAGTCACATAAGGAAAAAGTTTCACTTCAAAATAGAAATTGCAAAACAAAAAACATATTTTTTGCATATTTTTTGCACGGCATTCCCACTCTTAAGTGGGAATGCTATCTAAATAATTAGATGATTTTTCTACACTTGTAGGTGGCTTGCCTAATCTGAAGTGGTCATAGTTTAAAAAAAATTAGCTAATTCTTCTAATAAATTATGTGTCTTATCTATTTTATGGTTGAAGGTACACCTAAATATTTAGGTTTTTTTAGCTACTCTCGCAGTTAAACTCCCCAATATAATTGCATATAATTAACATTTAGAAATTGGTAGCGCACCTAATCAAATTCGTTGACTGAAAATCACCGGATTACTTTAGCTGAATTGACTACATTTTTAGGTAAAAGTTCTACTCTTTTTTTTCTGTGTACACTAATATTTCGGGTGTAGAGTTATATGCCAAGAAATTTTCGTTTCTACAGCATACTAGGCTTTATGATTGTAAGGTTTGTGTCTGAACTATAGAAAATCTCTACAAAAATTAAGAATTCCTATGGATTTACAATGGCCGCCGCATAAAAAAATGCTGCAAAGGGCACATGTGGAGCATGTCTTTGATATTAAAAGAAAAGACAAACAAAAATCATGGTTGTATTTGTCATGGTTGTCGTTCGCTACTTGGTCATTATCAAAGAACTAAGAGATAAGGAAGCGGTGAAGTTGACCAGAAATGAAGTATTTTACAAATACAATGAAGTTAATTCAAACACATAAACATTTAAACAGGACCACATTAGGTTATATCGTAAAGAAAGGCGAAAACATTTTGGTGTTCAGACGTATTTTTATTATTTTATTTTTATTGTACTTACACACCACTTATGAAGTATACAATATTAAAATATAAAATTAAATATTTTTCAGTCAAAAATAACAATAAAAATTAGACTTTTATTTTTTCGGTTTAAAGAAAAGACTCCTTTTTTACTGTCTCAGTTCATGTGAATGCGTATTTGAAATCATATATATTTTACAAAAATGGCATATTTTTGGGTGCAAAAAACGTAAACCGGGTAAGCTAGTATTGAATATAGGATATCACTGTCATATATACATTTTTGACCGGAAAAAGAAGTCATATTTTAACATTTATTTTTGACCGAAAAAATAAGTGATATTTTAACTTCTATTTTTAACCGAAAAATAAACATTTTAGCTGGTATTTTTGACCGAATAAATAAAAGTAAATAATAACAAAAAAATCGGTAAAAATAACCATTATTTATCGACTTATTTGAAAAAATTTATAACAGTTACGGTCCCTGATTAAAACTTATCTTCAATCGAAAAAAAATTAGGGCCCTATCGCTTGCCACCCTAAAGAATGAATGCGCTCATGAAGATGAACTTGTATTTTGACAGCAGCTCTTGCACATGACTCATGCACACAAATGGCGGGAAACGAACAAACTATAAAGCAAGATTACCTGTGAAATGAAACCTACTTATTATGTGTTTTTTGTGAACTTTCACAACTTTTCACGGCACAACGCATGTTTATTTAATTATTTATTTTATTTATGTTCGTTTTAATACAATTTATAGCGATGACAATCGCTAATTATTTAATATTTTAATGTTTTTTCACCACTCATTTTCTTTGTTTTGATGGACAAGAGCTTATGTCAAAAAATCATGCTCTATCTCGCTTGAAAAATTCTTCAACACACTCATAGTATGTGTGAGTAGAACACCACTTCCTTATATTTTATTTCTATGGTCATTATACTTCTTCTCTTTCTCACACTGGTTCTGTGATGAACACACAGATAATCGTACTGCTCTTACACATGATGTTATAATACATAAAATACAAAGCATATGAAAATTAATACAAAATTTGAAGGAGTTAAATTTTGATTTACTTATAGAATCAAAAAAATTATATGTAGCAATATGATTATTTAAATACAAATCAAAAGAAGACATATTAAATATGTTACGACCATACTTGAATTTTCTTCAATGCATGCATAAAGTATTAAAAACTTATAATGAAAGTGACAATCATTTTCTCAAAATTTTGTGCTCCAGATTAACACTCCCGTATAACGTATTCTACGTTAAAACATTTTGTAAATATCTTTTTAATAAAATTATGCCAGTTTTTGAACTTGACCAATTTAATTCAAGAAAATGAGGTATTTTTACATTTGGAAAGAAGAATAAAAATTTTTAAAATTTTGGGACTGTTATTAAAAAAGTCTTGAAATAACGTAAGCGAAAATCGAAGGCACGCGCATAATGCCCACATACGAATTCTGTTTACTGACGAAACACTTTTCACCGTAGAGGAATCGTTCAACAAACAGAATGATAGAGTGTATGCTCTGTCACCACGACATGAAGCAGAACTTGTTTCGAAAGTTAAAAGAGGTCACCACCCAGCTTCTGTGAATGTTTGGCGGAGAGTCGTCGATGATGGGGGCCCCATGTTTCATTTTTGTGAGAAAGGAGTCAAAACTTCGGAGAAAGTGTATGAATCCGATGTTTTCGAATTGCTTGTGAAGCCTCTTAATACGACATTATTCCAAAGCAAGCAAATGGTGGCCATTTCGAATAAGTTGTTCTACAATTTATAGCTATTGAATTACTCAATAAATAACAAAAATAATTCGATGTCGATTCATTTTATGAACAAAAAACCTATGAGAGTACTAAGTATTAGTTGATAATATATGTTTTGACTTACAACAAGTCAGCTATATTTATAATAGTTATAATATACATCTTGATTTGGTCTTAACTACAGACAGTACAATGCCACTGTTAAGAGGGCCTTTCATGTTCTGACTACTGTTGATAGTTACCATCCACCATTGAGCATATACTATAAATCTGACAGAGAGAGTATAGTTATTAAAGTTCAGTAGACAAAGTTAATGAATTCGATTTTAAAAATGCCGATTTTTTTAAGTTGAATCATTTAATTCATAACAAATTTAATGTTATTTTAGTTACATAAATGACAATAATCTTGATAATACCATAAATTATTTTTTTATATGGTGCTCTTTGCTTTGTTCTCTCAGTCGGTACCATATAGCCAGTGTTGCCAGATTTTTTTTTAAAAAAACTGCTAAATCTTAAAAAAAAAACTGCATTTTGGACACAAAAACTGCCATTCTAAAAAACGTCATTTGTATATAAAATTATAAAAAAAACATAAAAACTAGTAAGAAATGATCTTCGACTGGGCCGAAGTTAAAATACCCCCACGGCCGAACCAAAGTATATTCAAAGTCTTAAGCAATCAAATCAAATGTTTATCTGTAAAAACGTTTTCGGTATATTTTTAACAGAAAATTTTCGCTCTTGTTTTTTGATTAAGTCGCTTTGTATGGTAGGTGGGCGTGGTTTTCACCCAATTTGGTTGAATTCTATAAACATAGTACACGTTATATATCAAAGTTCATATGCAAAATTTCAAGTCCATATATTAATTTTTGTGGATTTTAGAGAAATTTTACCTTTTTGATAAAGTCACTTTGTATGGGAGGTAGGCGTGGTTATCATCTGATTTGGTTGAATTTCAGACTTAGAGTGTATTTTAAACATCAAAACTAATATGCAAAATTGCAAGTCTATATATTCATTTTTGTTGAATTCTAAGAGACTTAACCGTTTTGATAAAGTCACTTTGTATGGGAGGTAGGCGTGGTTTTCATCCGATTTGGCTCATTTACGAACTTGACTTTAATTTTTTATATAAAAGCTTAAATATTGAATTTCGTGATGATAGCTTTAAAATTACGGCTGTAATCGTGATCACAGACAGACGGACATGGCTAAATCAACTCGGGTGGTGATGCTGATCAAGAATATATACACTTTTCTATACCTACCACGCCTCCTTATGGGCGTTACAAACGGACTGACAAAATTAATATACCCCCATTTACATTTTTTAAACGTGGGGGTATAAATAGATTCAGATAATTTTAATTAATGTTTTTTTACATATCCCCTATTTCACATTGAAGTGTAATGTCAGGTGCACTGACCATCTCCAATTTTGCTTTTTCTTGGATTGGTTTATCTTGATTGGAAAACCAAATCCAAAGTTATAAATTTATAGAATCATTTTTCGCGGCCAAAATGGGGTCTTTTTTGAAACAACATAGCTCATTCAATTTAAATCCGATTTTCGCAAATAGGATATGACTGATTATATATCAGATATATGAAGGATATATTTTCATAAAAACTGCATTTTACCTTAAAAAACTGCATAAATAATGGAAAAACTGCATTTTTTTCTTTTTAACTGCCAAACTGCTCAGAGTTAAAAAAACTGCCATTTGCAGGCAAAACTGCCATTCTGGCAACACTGCATATAGCCTCAAATTTGCGAAAAATTCTGCGTACTCTTGGTATACAAAGGATTTAAAAACTCTTCGCAACAACAGGAAGAGGGCATGGAAACAATATGTCGGTAGTTTAGACTATGATAAAATTACAAGGTAGGCTCATATTGGAGAGCAGGGTGCGCTATTTGTCAAAATAAGCTGGTAATTTTTAGTTTTTCAAATTGTTGTTGTTGCATTTGTCGTTTGATGTTTGTAGCTCCTACAGCTTAGTTGTTGCAAAATTTCACAGTTGAGCAGCCATTTTAAAATGTACCTACCTTGTAATTGTATCATGGTTTAGACCTGTCCCAGCTAGCATTTGGAAGATTGTATGACGATCGCGATCATTTCGCGATTCTTTTTTTAATCGTCAAGACGATTGTTAAGTAGAATTTTTAGTTTGCTCTTCCAAATGATGCTATTGCGAGTCGTTGTGACGATTTTTGGACGAGTGAATCGTTGTTCACGTATCTTGGCGAGCATTAATAGAGTGCAAGCAAGAATGCGACTAATTTTGATGATTGATTGACGAGCGTTTTTTTTTTTTGTTACTCTACAATCGTCGTTTAATCGTTCTGACGACCATTCGTGTACTTGTGTTACTCTAAAATCGCCGCTTATGCATTCTCGCGCTGGTTTGGCGAATTTAACCGTTATGTTTAGGAATCGCCGCTTACGCACTCCCGCGATCGTTTGGCGAATTTAACCGTTGTTTTTAGAAAAGTTTACAAAGAACAACTGATGTTTGCTTCATATTAACTCAGTCGTTAGCTAGTGAACACGTGTCCAAGAATTATAGCAAGTAAGTACTTTTTATTTCATGCTCTTACAGTTTCCTAATTTGTTTTTCTTTTTTAAGATGTATGTCACTCAAAATTTAAAGGTGACGACGCAGGAATATATAAAGTGCTAAAGCAACATTTTGTCCATGCTGGTGACCGACTCAGGAAGGGTAATCGGACCAAGAAGGATGACGAAGAAAATTAGGGGGATTTGGCTCTATAATTTATTTTTTATATATTTTTTTTTCTATGTCTGAATTTTGTTTTTTTTTTTTAATTAATAATTTAATTATTTTTATTTTATTTATACGAGTTTAAACTAAACTTTACTTTCAAAATGAACAATACAGAACAATGCTTTTTATTTTTAAGCATTTGGGGTAAATTAAAGATCGTCTTGGCAATAGTTTCAAGACTCTTCAGCGATTCTTTCCTGAGCATCATAGACGACTCAATTAGGCCATTGATTCAAGGGTCGTTTGAAGTAGGAATAAAAGTATCTTAAACGATTCTTTTTTGAGCCTCGTACACGACTCAATTAGGCGATTGATTCAAGGATCGTTTGAAGTAGGAATAAAAGCATCTTACACGATTCTTTTTTGAGCATCGTAGACGACTCAAATGGAAGAGTCGTCGGCTTGACACAGTTTCTCCCGTTGTACTGAACTTCCGCGATCGGAATACGACATCGTCGACGATTTATTTAATCGCCCGCTCTGATCGTGGAAGAGTCGCCTACGATTGAAAATGCTAGCTGGGGTGGTGTTCACACGCATACTACTACAATTTTCGACTTTTGTGCTTGTTTTGTAGCTCTCTTGCTCTCTGCACTGACAAAAATTGTTGTGTTAGTATTAAGCAAGAATTGTGTAATAATTATCATTGTTATCATTATCAGTATCATTATCACAATTATTATTATTATTCTGCAAATAACTCACTTCATGCTCCTCAAACTTTTCGTGCAGTGCAAAACACACGACCAAGAGGCGCAAACCTTCTAGCTTGAAGATACAGAGCCAACTGATTGAGAGAACTTCGTGCATTCGATCGTGTACGTGTTTCAATTCTCGAATAAGAGCCCCAACAGAATCAAATATCGTTGCGACCGCCGATCCTCTCTGGTCGTCGATCGCAGAGAACACGTCCAGAATGAAAAGATTGCGACTGACGATTCAAAGTTGCTTTTATTTAGTATTTTTTTATTTATTTTTTCTATTTCATTTCAATGTATTGGTCTCTTCACTTGTGTGAATACAACACACACAAACAAGAAATGTCAGAAGATAACAAAAAACTAAGCAAATTTCATGAAACACAGCCAATTCTTAGCAAAACTAGTAAGAAATGATCTTCGACTGGGCCGAAGTTAAAATACCCCCACGGCCGAAACAAAGTATATTCAAAGCCTTAAGCAAACAATAAAATGTTTATTTGTAAAAAAAATTTCGTTATAGTTTTAACAGAAACTATTCGCTTTTGTTTTTTGATAAAGTCACTTTGTATGGGAGGTAGGCGTGGTTTTCTTTTGATTTGGTTTAATTTCATACTCAGAGTGTATATTAAATATCAAAGCTCACATGCAAAAGTTCACGTCCGTATATTAATTTTTGTGGAATTCTAAGAGATTTTACCTTTTTGTCATTTGTATGGGAGGTAGGCGTGGTTTTCATCCGATTCGGCTCATTTTCGAACTTGACCTTTATTTCTTAGAGAAAAGGTTAAATATAGAATTTCGCGAAGATAGCTTGAAATTTACGGCTGTAATCGTGACGACAGACGGACCGATAGACGGACATGGCTAAATCGACTCAGGTGGTGATGCTGATCAAGAATATATATATTTTTCTATACCTACCACGCCTCCTTAGGGGCGTTACAAACGGAGTAACAAAATTAATATACCCCCATTTACGTTTTTTAAACGTGGGGGTATAAATATGGCAACACTAATGGCACTCAGAGAGAGAATCGTCGGTGGCAAGAGAAAAAATAGAATAGATTATAATTGTACGATATATCGTTGTGGCTGCTGACCTGCGATTTCATTCTGGACGTGTTCATACATTTGCATGCATTCTATTGCTTTGCGATATCGTAAATCGCTACGATATTTGATTCTGTTCGGGCTCTAAAGCTGTCGAGTCTCACCACGCGTGACTCAAATAACCTAGACACCTATAAACGTTTGTTTCTGGAATTTAAAAAAGGCTCAGCTGCACTATATAGTGAATATTTAGACAATATTAAGCTGAGTATATTGTTTGATCCAAAAAAGTTTTTGGGGATTCATAAATAGATAGAAGAAATCCGATAGGTTCCCTTCATCATTCAAAACTGTTGATGGGTTTACTGACGATGCCGTCGTAATTTGTGGCTTATTTGCAAATCTTTTTAAATAGTCATTTTGTTTAGATTCTTTTGATCCTGATAAGGGGTAGTTTGAATATATAAATTCCTCATCCAAGGTTATTTTAGGACTTATATCTTTCTCCTCAGAAGATATTTTAAAGTATATTGGATCAATCGATGAGGATTTTGGCGCTGGATCTAATAGATCGAATACTGTGTCAAAAATTATATGTTAACTTTGGTTTTCCGCCTGCTATATAGCTACCTTTGTCGGGAGGTCTCAAAGAGTTTAAGGTTGAAAACAGTCTGTCCGCGTTTTGTTATATTTATCCTGTGGGGTGCCGCAAGGCTCAGTACTTGGTCCGCTTTTATTTTCTATGTTCATTAATGATATGTATCTATAGCATATGTCGTCATGTTGCCATGCATGCATATGCTGATGACCTTCAATTGTACTTGTCCAGCCCAATTGGCCTAGTTGATAATTTATATTTCAGATTAAATGAGGACTTGAGTGAATTAACTAAATGGGCTATATCTAATAAGCTTAATCTCAATCCCCTTATGTCATTTTGTTTTGTCAATTTCCAAAACTAGTTTGACAACGACTGAGCTACCAATGATTTATTTACATGGTGAAGGGGCTAAAGTATATCGAGAAAGCTAAAAATCTTGGATTCCATATCAATTCTTCACTCTCTTGAGAAGATCATATTAATACTGTTGTTTGTAAAGTTTACTTTAACCTACGTAACCTGAGATGGACTGCATCATTTCTACCTGTCGATAACTAGGAAGAAGTTAGTACTCCAACTCATAATTCCAATCATTTCGTACCCCAGGACGTTGTGTATAGCAAACTTGATTCCAGATCCAAACTGAAGTTACAACATGCTTGTAATAGTGCTGTTAGGTATTTATATGGCCTAAAAAAGTTCAATCGCATCAGTTGATTTGAGTTGTCAAATTCTTGGTTGTAATATTTTCAATTATCTTGATGTCAGAAACTGTATATTTTTGCATAATTTGATTAACACAAGAACACCTAAATACTTATTTGACAAGATCCAATTTTGCAGGTCGAACCGAAATTTAAACCTCATGATGCCTGTTTACAATTTCTTAAATTCCAACAGACTTTTCTTTGTTAACGCAATCAGAATCTGGAATTCGTTGCCAGTTAAAATTAATTTTTCAACACTTTTCTAAATACTTTATTTTTCTTCTTAAACTATTTATTTTCTTCTTTTCTTTTAAAATAAGATTAATTGATGTTTTCTTCTTTTTAATACACTATATGTTAGTTTTATGGTAAGTTTATTCAATGTTGCTTATTACCCGTTGTTATTATATAATTCGTATTGCATTTAAAAGACACTGTCTTATATGCTAACATTATCTCTAAATAATTTAAAATTGAAATTGAAATGGAATTACTGTCGCAGTAATAACTGAATGCGGTT